>CM034154.1:679308027-680607649 GCA_019776745.2 Taxus chinensis | reverse complement strand
TGATTTCAATATCAGATTCTATAAGACTTGGGACAAAATCCCTCTTGTGGTAAGGCCTACAACTCAACATGATTTCCTATATTATCTAAAGGTGTTGAATAGTGACATCTCAGTCATGATTCAATCCATGGGAGGTAGGACTTTACCAGTCTACTTATAATATTGTAGTAAGGGAAGAAAATAGTCTTATTTAGGTGGGAAAGTTAGCTCCTAGACCACCTATGCCCTTATTCCCAGAAATGTCTCAAGCACCCCAGCCTTTTGTTGCTCCTATTCTTATTCCTGAGAAAAGTGCACAACCTTGTACATCCACTTCCTACTCTCCAGTGCAGCAAAAAGAAGATGAAGAAATGAAGGCCCTGATTAGGAACTTGTCAAATAAAGTCATATCTCTTGAGAAGCAACAGGCGTAAGCCTTCAGAAATAATTCCAATCAGGTGCATAATCAAAACAATCATCCCTAGAGGAATCAATATACAAACAAGAGGTACACAAAACCAATAGTAAATGATAGATGGCATGCTAATGCACATCTTCCCTTACAAGTTTGTTCCTCCTGTTCACCTTCTCTTCCAGCCCCCAGTACAAGTCAAGCACTTGTTCTAGTTCAGAAAAATTTGGTGCAGGAGTCTGAATGGTGCTTCCCTTGCAACATGCCTCACAACCAATATCACTACACTAATGTTGTGTGCGTAAGCCTATATGATCTAGAATGCTTCCAACTATGAGCCTTCAACAAGTGCACCTGAAGCAGATAACCAAGAAAGGCCAGAAGCTCCTCTAGAGGAAAATATGATGTTCTTTGGTGTTGAGGACTTTTGTGCAATCAACCAAGTTGTAGATGATGCAAGTAGACCATGCCCAAGTTGCAGACAACACAAGATACAAAAGGAGAATGCTAGAGTCTAGGCACGCAGGTCACAATTCCAGCAACACAGGATGACCCTCAAAAGTAGAAAGATGTAGCTAAGGCATCCAACAATAAAAATTCACAAGTGCCAGCACATGAGGTTCCACACAAAGCTCCTCCTGAAGTAGTGTGTACCCCTCCTTTGGTAGGTCAAGCCTCTGTTTCAGCTAAGGCCCCTACCTCTGTGCCTGAACAATCAAGAAAGGATGTTGTTGTTCCTCAAATGCACAAGTCAGTGGGTTTTCCATTCAACATTGTGGACCAGATGAAAAAAAAAACATAAATGTCACAATGTGGGATGCCCTGACCATTCCATCTCAGTGTGACCTATTGCACAAGGCTCTAGCCCAACTTCCACGCACTGATCCAGCTATTCACAAACCACACACTTCTATTAATATCTGTCAAGAAGAGGAGAAGAAAGTAAGTAATGTTGCTAAAACCCCACCCTTTTATATGTCCTTGATCATAGGAAAACACCTAGTGCATAATTGCATGATAGACTCAGGTGCTAGTACTTCTGTTATGCCCAAGAAAATTGTTGATGTCTTAGGTCTTAAGTACAACCCCTTGTCCAAAGGAGTCCTACAACTTGATGGCTCAACTTTCACTACCTTAGGAGTCATTAAGGATCTTGAGTTAACCCTCCATGCATGTCCAAGCCTCACCATAACTCAAGATGTGTCTATCATTGACCTACCTCCTTTGTTTTCCCTATGTCTATCAAGAGAGTTTACTACAAAAGTGGGTGGTTATTTGTCCTCTGATTGGTCCCATATGTTACTCAAGACAAGGTATGGTACCCAATTTACCATACAAGTTGAGCCTATATTTTCTTATCATGTAGAGTCATATGATTCATCCCCTCTCCAGGCCAACTACCTAATCCAAGAAAGTCAAGACCAAGTTTCTGAAGAGTAGCTTGTTCCTCCTCCTCTACCTGACCTTGTGCTAGATGAGTGGGTGGAAAGGCACCACAAATTTGATCCATATGTTGAAGAGCTAGAAGCTTTTGAAACTAGGCTTGGCACTTATTGCATCCTTGAAGAAGAAGTTGTGTTGTCGTGCGTGCTCAAGAAAGACCAAGTAGAACCTGGTCTATGGAAGTTATACTTTGATGGTTCCAGAAGCAGAAATGGCACAGGCATAGGAGTTGTTCTCATTTATCCTAAGGATGAGAGGTTATTTTTCACACACAGGTTGTAGTTCACATGCTCCAACAATGTAGCAGAATATGAAGCATTGGTGCATGGCCTTCTCATTGTTGAGAAGAAAGGGATTAAGGCACTGCAGATATTTGGGGATACAGAATTGGTTATCCACCAGGTCACCAACAAATGCCAGGAAAAGAATAAGCTTCTCAAATCTTATAAACATAGATTTTGGGACCTCCTTGAGAGCTTTGATGCTCTAAATCTACAGGTGGTGCCATGAAAAATATGAATAAGGAAGTTGATCAGATGGTCGTGCTTGGTTCACAGTTCTCTCCTGCTGAGGAATTTTTCAAAGGAAACACTCAACACATCAAGATGGTGATTAGACCATCCATTCCTGATAACAACATCAGCTTAGAAAGTGTTTGACAGTGATGCATAAATCATCTAGTTCATTCAAAATGAAGTTGAGTTCTCATCAAGCATGCAAGCTAACTTGCATGAAAACTATGGTGACCAAGTGATTCAACTAAAGAAAAATAAGTTGCCTAAAGGGCTAGTCACCTTAGAGAAAATTTTAGCCCTGATGATGAGTTCAAGGGTGAAGAAAAGTATATATGCGCGTCGCGCAAGAAGATTGTGTATTCCAGTCAGAATTACACATGGAAGGGAGTGTTGCTCAGTAAAGCTTGCATGCATGATGAAAAATATGCCTTCATATCTCTCTACCAAAAATACAGTGATATCTTTTCATGGGAATATGAAGACCTCAAAGGTTTTGATCCAAGTGTTTCTCAACACTCCATTGACCTTGATCCTGGTATCAAGCCCATCAGAAAAAAGTAGCAACCAGTCAATCCAAAGATAGAGCCCCTCATGAGAAAGGAGTTGTCCAAACTCATTGAGGAAAAGATTATTTTTCCCATCAAGTACTCTACCTGGGTCACAAATCTAGTTCCAGTGCACAAAAAGAATGGTGAAATTAGACTCTGTGTTGATTTCAGAGATTTGAACAAGGCATCCCTCAAGGATCATTATCCTTTTCCTTCTATGGAGCAGATCTTGTAGACTGTGGCTGATGCACAAAATATTCTCAATGTTGGATGGGTACTCAGGATTCAATCAGATCCTGGTCAAGGAAGAGGATCAATTCAAGACAACATTTACAACCAAGTGGGGAACATATGCATATCAAAAGATGCCCTTTGGTCTGTCAAATGCAGGTGCAACATGTTTCAATGCACCATGGATATTGCCTTCAAAGGTTACATCAATGAGTTCATCTTGGTTTACCTTGATGACATTACAGTCTTCTCAAAGTAGAGTGTGGATCACATGGTGCACCTGGAGAAAGT
Organism: Taxus chinensis; assembly: GCA_019776745.2. NCBI lineage: Eukaryota > Viridiplantae > Streptophyta > Pinopsida > Cupressales > Taxaceae > Taxus > Taxus chinensis. Next base: position 680,604,230 of record CM034154.1, on the reverse strand, counting down.
ATTTGAGAGATGTAAAGAGTTTGGGGTGTCTCTTAACCCCAAGAAGTGTAATTTTGTTAGTGGCACAGGGAAAGCTTTTGGGCCATGTGGTTTCAAAGGATGGCATCATAATTGATCCTGAGCACGTTTCATGCCATCCTAGCTCTTTCCCTGTCCAGTGCACAAAAAAATCCTTGCAGTCCTTCCTTGGTAAGATCAATTTTGTTAGGTGTTTTATTCCTAACTTTGTAGGACTGGTTCAGCCCATCACCCTGATGCTCAAGAAGGACATAGCCTTCAGATGGAAAAGAAGGAAGAGAGAGCTTCAACAAGATCAAGAAAGAAATTGCTTGTGTACCAACACTCATCAACCCAGATTACTCCAAGGATTTCATCCTTTATGCTTATGGCGTTGATGCAAGTGTTGTTGTTGTCCTAACACAAGAAAATGAATAAGGACTAGAACAACCAGTGGCTTTCTTCAGTCAGACACTAAAGGATTATGAGTTGAAATACAGTCACATGAGAAGCAAGGTCTTTGCCATCATGTGCATGTCTCAAGAAATTCAAGAGCATGCTCGCCAAAAATCACATCAAGGTGTTAGTTTCTCACTCCTCTGTTAGAGACTTCATCATGGGAGTAGAAATCAATGAGAAGAGAGCATGATGGGTGACCAAAATCATGGAGTATGATGTGACAATCAAAGCCACCAAGCTGGTAAGAGGTAGCACACTCTATAAGTAGATTGTAAGGATGCACAGAATGAACCTGAGACTTCATTGTTTCTAGATGAAGATCTCCCACACATAGAACTTGAACAGAATGTAGATCCTGTGCACACACGGACTAGATGAAGGACATGATCACATTCCTTTCCAAGGGTGCATACCCTCCTGGTTTAAACAAAGAAAAGAGAAGACATCTGAGGTTACAATCTATTCCTTATGTTTTTATTGATGGTCTTCTCTTCAAGAAGAATCTTGATGGTGTGTTGTTAAGGTGTATCGATGGTGCACAGACTGAAAAGGTGTTAGCAAAATTTCATGATGGATTCTCTGGTGGACACTTTTCTACCAAGACTACAACAATGAAAATCATAATGGCAGGTATCTTTTGGCCTACCTTGTTTGCAGATGCACACAAGTGGGTCACAAAATGTAAAAGAATGCACTTTATTTGTAGGAAAGAAGAAATATGCAGCGCTTCCCCTCTGACCAATCCAAGTAGATCAACCTTTTGCACAATGGGGTCTTGACTTCATAGGCATGATCAATCCACCTTCAAGTGTTGGACACAAGTGGGTGCTGACAACTACAAACTACTTCACTAGATGGAAAGAAGCTATCACACTCAAGGAATCAACCGAGTCAGTCATCCTTGACTTTCTTGAAGGTATAGTCACAAGGTTTGGCATTCCTCAAACCATTATCTCTGATAATGCAAAAGCCTTCCTTGGCACTAAAATCACTGATTGGGCTCTAAATCTGGGCATATATTTGAAGACTTCTTCCAACTATTACCCTCAAGGAAATGGTCTGGCAGAATCAACAAACAAGAACCTGATCAGGATCATGAAGTGCACAATGAACATCAGCCAAAGATAGTGGCATACAAAGGTCTCACGCACGTGCTCTGGGCTAGACAAATTATAATGAAGAAAGTAATAGGAACTTTTCCTTACAAGCTTGTCTATGGCAAGGAGGCTACACTTCCTTTGACACTTGAGTTGAACTCTTTGTCACTTGCCCAACAGCTAGAATTTGAAGGCACAACTAGAGAGAAATCAGAATGGAAGAGCTGGTTAATCTTGAAGAATCAAGGAACTCTACCATGATCAAGCTAGAACAACATCAACAAGCAACAAAGAAGTGGTTTGACAGAAAGGCTAGGCCTCAAGCTTTCAAAGTTGGGGACTTGGTCTTAAAATGGGATGCTGACAGAGCTAAACCAGGGTGCCATGCAAAGTTTGATGCACTTTGGAGTGGCCCGTATACTCATCAGTTCATGCAAGGAGGCTAACTCTTTTGAGTTAACTCATCTTGATGGAGGCACATTATAAATCCTAGTAAATGGGATCTATCTCAAACCCTTCCATTAAGTTTACTTTGCATCATTTTGTAAATATTAGAGTAGTTTCAATTCCTCTAAGTGCATGTGCACACACATTGTTTGTTTGTACATAGTTATTTCTTCTCACGTGCTTCTTTGTGTGCACTCTTTTGTTTTCCAGGATGTCAGTCTTCTTCTAGCAGTTTTGTAGGAGTTTAGAGGATTCAGAATTGAAAAATGATGTTTCAAGTGACTTCAGGGGTAGTTCTTCAAAGCTATAGATCAAAGATTTCATGATTACATAGCAGACTCCATGCCCAATGGATGCTCTCAAGCTACTGATCTCCTTCATCTAGCAGGCAGATGGCCCCAAAGTCACCAAACTGTTATCCAAATAACTCTCCTAGTTATTTGATAACTCATCTCCCCATTCTGGCTCTATGGTTCTACATGCAAGTTGTGCACACTTCACTTGTTCACTTGGCACATTTTCATGGTGGCAGATTCCCCGTGCACCTTGCACACTTCTTTTCCTTCATTCCTTCTTTTTCTTTTCCTTTTCCTCTTTGTTCCATCTTCCCCTTGTGTGCACTCTCTTCACCTTCTTCTCTACTCACCTTCTTCTCAGCATTTGCCCAAAATTCACCCTTCCCACACTCATTCTTTCCTTGCATTGAAATTACACTCGCCTCCTTCACCCTTCATCCTCTCCCACCTCATTCTTCCACGTGCATACCTTTGTACCCTCCTCTTCCACACACATACCTTTGCACCATTCTGTGCCACGTCATTCTCTGACACATTTGAGTGTGCCACACGCAACCTATCAAAGTGTCCAACAGGGTGCCAAATCCTTACAACAAATCAATGAGTGACACATGGCAGAAATGATAAGAACATTTACACAGTTGGTCATCCTTTCAGCCAATCCACATGTGCCACATGTCTTGCGTGCACAGACGGCTTTGAAAATTATTCTGAAGACCATATCTTTTGTACAGAGCTCTGATTAGTGTGTGCCTAGTCTCAATCGATAGCTGTTGATGTGGGCTATAGTGCTAGACATTCAAATTCAAATTCTTGAGTAGATCTGGTTGGTGAGAAATGGAAAACATCTTTCATGCCATTAATGATGTAGATCTGATTGCTCCAACCACCCAGATTTGATCTGATCTGCCTTCCTTCCTTCTCCAACATGCCAAAAAAACTTGGGGAAGTGCATTTGATAGATTTACAGGGATTTGTAGGCATTGAATGCTTCTTGTTGGTGGTTGTATTTCAAATTCAGGTTTTCCCTCCTTCCTCTTCTTCTTCCATCGATTCATCTATAAATGTAAGAGTTGGGCTCATTGTTAATGTTGGACACTTTGGATCCTTACGCATTTGCTAAGGACTTCATATCTTTGTATTTTGAGTTGCAGACCTCTAGATCTGACTCATGCATGTGAATATCAACCTTCAGTCACCATTGTAATAGTCTGTGCATTTCTGGAAGTAATGGAAGCATCATTTTTTGGCTATTCTCTGTCCTAGCATGTTCGCATTCCTTCTTCTTTCCTTTCTTTTACTTTGTTTTCTTGTTGTGTCATTTTACGTTCCTTGTATCACCATTTTCTAGTTGTGTTTCATGAAAATTGATTGTGTAAATACATGTTGGTCTGTGCTACGCATGCCTAGCCTCCCTTGACGCCTTTCTCTTCATTTTCACTCAGAACAGATGGTGTTCATCCCTCTTTTTCTGGTGCTATCGCCTTCCTTAGATTAGTTTTCCATTCTGTTATCCTTCTATCCCTGGTCCCTTGGCATTGTTAGCTTAGTTTTCCCTTCCAACATTAGGAGTAGCAGTAGCAGTAGAAATAGATAGAGGAACCAAACTTCTCCTGAGAGATCCATCTCAAGCGCACAAGGTCCCACAACTTGGATACAGTTCCATTATTGTCTCATACCAAAATTCTTAGTTGAGTCTTATATTTAATTGATTTAGAATAAAACATTTTGGCAACAATTCCTCGACAAGAGTACTCAAAGTGAAAGACAATATTTAAATTTATCTCTCCCGCATATGAGAAAATATGAAGTATAAGGTATGTTTGATATTTCTTCTTGAAATAATTTGTCTCATGTTAACACAACATATGATTTTTAACTTCCCAAGGTTGACATTCTATATGAGTTGTTATCTTTGTTACTCCTATTTGTGTCATATCGCAATTATAAATTCTCCTTATTTAGTCTACAAGATTCCTTTTCAAATTCAATACTTTGACAGTTAGAAGGCCACCTCAAAATGCGTAAAGGTCACCTACTTCAATGGATCGTAGCTCACTAGTAACATGTTGATTTCCTCTGGGAGCATGTCATTGCATTACATTCTTCCATCTCATTATTCACTTATTTTCATCACTTCAATATCATTGTTGATACTTATCATCTCCATTTTTGCTATAATACCTGGTCAAAATTCATAATAACTAACAAGATTACACTATTTTGGATTATAAAATTTTAAGCCTTAAAATTCCCTTCCATCCTTTTGCATTGCTAATAAATGTATAACTAATCTCTAGACATTTAATAAAAGATGCAACCTTCTCTTATTAGGCTGAATTATGGTGAGAAGGTTGATGTTGAGAGTAGATTCCATGTCAAATTCATTTTTATAGCTTGAAATTGTGGCATCCAAATCCCGAATATGCTCTAAGTATAAAATAAAGATAAATACCTATACGCCCATTATGAATCACAATATAAAAATGCCCTCTTCAAATCCTTTGTTGAAAATGGGGTCGAAAATCACATTGTGTTCCATCATCCCCTATGAAAAATTAAATTTTATTTAAATGGAATAGAGGTATGTTATATCAATACACCACCATATTTTCAACTAGGTAGGGATCAACAAAAATCTTGAACAACAAGTTTATAGAAATTTAGAAATTATGGTAAATGTAGAATTGAAAAATAATTATATATTTATTTGTTGCAGTGAAAAAAGTGATGCAAAAAATTATGCCACAATTTGTGTCATTTTTATGGCACATGAAAAAAAAACATTAAAAAAGAAGACAAATGACATGAAATTAACCATAAAAGTGGTGTTAATTGCACTTTATGTAGTAGTGGCTAATACACCATGACGTTGTTAGAAGTTGGTTATTAGATTATATTAGAATGGGAAGGTAATTGAATCAATATGACATAGTTCCATATCAAATATCTAGTTCACAATATGATGAAATACCTCAGTATTTCTTATGGAATATGGAACTTATTTGATATGATCAAACTTTGTAGTCAAAGTTTAATTTCCACCATAAGGTGGAAAATGTGTTATTTTTTATCTCATTATGGATATGTGTGTTGGCCATTATGTGTAAGTGTTTTCATTTATGTCAATTCCATTAATGGAAAAGGGTGTCATGGTGTTGTGTGAGTTTCCATGAGGTGTTATTTAGTGTCAAACATGAAGGTTGATTGGTAGTGATTGAGTTTGGTGAAGTCCTATGTGTCCTAGAGCATGGTTGAGTAGGCATAGTCATAATTTGAGCTCTTAAGTTGGTAAAAGGTTTTCATGAGGTAAATAATGGTTCATATGGTGTTGTAAAAGTGTCTAAGTGTCTGTATTGAGTCAAGGTCTTGGTCATGTGATTCATGGGTTGAAGTAGTCATTCTAGGCCTATTCCTAGCCCTGAAGCTTGCAGATTGGTATGGTGACTTGAGAAATGGAGTAATTAAATCCTGTTGGAGCATGGTAGTAGCATGGTGATGATATATGAAGGCATGTATGATGAGTTTCATATCTGTTTGCAGAGGTTTGATAGTATTTCATGGTCCTTGGGAAACAAGCAGGTGAAGACAAACTAAGTTGGCATAGGTAAGTCTTAATTTCCAAAGAGTTTCAGACCTATTTGAGCTAGATGGTGAGTATATAAAGTTATAGGATGTTATCATGATTATTCATGACAAGTTTCATGTCAAAGTGAAGAAGCATTTTGCAAAGATATGTCAGTTTTGGAAAAATTGAGGTGTTCTAGAGTGTATTTTTGAGGTAAAAGTGGACCTTCTGATGCTCGTTGTGGATTGCATGCTTTGCATGGGACCCATATATTTTGGGATATGATTTTCCATGGAACTAATAAGTTTTTACAAAAATAATGAGGTGGTTTGATTGTCACGTTTTTATGAACAATCGTGAAGAAGATAAGCTTCTTTGAAACCCTATCTAAACCCTAACTAAAAATGACTTGGAGAAAATGGAGCATAATGAGACTTTATTGATTTTTTTTAAAATGTGATGATTATAGGTTGTATATGACTCCTCTATATTTATAGAAAGGTAAGATTAGTGCTTGTGATGGTATGTGGGCCCCACCTAAAAATGTTTGTTTATGAAGGAGTTCAGTTTAAGGCAAAGTTGTCCAAAGAAAGTGTGAAATAAATTGACATTGTTTTTATCCCTATATTTTTTTTATAGATTTCCATGATAGTTTTAGATCATGGTTGAGCTTATAAATGGGAAAGTGTGCCCTATTTATGAAGACTGGTTTTTGGGGAAATTTGGAGCAGTTTGTGGTAAAAGTTAAATTGTAGGATCTATAGGTAGAGTTAATACTTGATTCAAGGTTGTGATCCTGGTTCAGAGATATTTCCAATGATATATCAAACTTTAGTTTTTGATAAGAGATGAAGAAGTTATGACATGATCTTTGAAGGTCAAATCTAGAGGATGCCTAGTTAAGTAGGGTCTTGAGTCGCTTCATGATGTAAGGTGATAATTATGAGTTCTTCATGCTTGTTTAAGGTTTATGAGTGCTTATAAAACATTTATAAGGGTGTACTATTATTTGGTTAAGATTGTAAGTTATTTTGGAGGTGATGGAGCAAGTTGACCTTAAGGCTAGTTGTTGAGTCCTAGAGGGTTGAATGAGCAGTTTCAGAGATGGACCTGGTTGAAGGCCTTCCACTTGGAGTTGGAAGGAAATGTAAGATGTTATAGAAATATTATTAAGATATATTTCCAATGGTGTATGGTTTGTCTCATGATGATGAGATTTGATAGGTCATCCAACTCAATTTGTAAAGAAGAAGGTTTCTTGTTTTCAAGACAAGATTGCTAAGGCTTGAAGATTGAGGTAGATGATGCATGTTATGGATTGGACGATGCTTTATATTAGTTGGAGACTTAATAAGGATGAATTTTGTTCCTATTGAATGCCTTTGGAGGTCTTAAAAGTGGTAGTAAGGGTGCAAACCAATTTAGTTTCTAAAACTACTTTTTGGGAAGCTAAGTTTGGTGAAGAGGAAATTTAGTGTGGTTTGCATGTATGGATGTTTCATGACATATAACAAGCATGGTTGTGATATAAATGTTTATGATTCCAATTAGTGGTTACATGTCATATTTGATGTGTTTTGGTGTGTTCTGAGGTCCATAGGTGAAGACAAGTTCCTGGAAACAACTGTTTGGTGAAGGATATGAGCCTTCTTGAGTTGAGTTATGAAGAATTTCATTGGTGAAAGATAATTTAAAACCATGTATGGTTTTTTATGTCATATTTTACATGTGTTAGAAATTTGGGAGATTAAATAATCATGGTGATGAGTTTGTGGTTTTTGGTGATCCAGGTGATGGGGTTTTGAGTTGTTTTTTTAGCTTATTTGTTGCATTTGAGCATGGCCAACCTACATGGGTCCATTATGAATGTTTTTTATGAATTTATTGGGATATTTTTAAGATTTATTGGTTAATATAAATTATCAGGATTGACCTATTATGTGTTTATGAGTTGAGAATCATATTTAAGTGCTTGTTTAGTTCATTTTTGAACTAGTTGAGCTAATATAGAAAATGTGACCTAGGTGAGGTTTGAAAGATGATAAAGAGCATGAAATAAGAGATGATGATGTTGGAAAAAATATGAGGAAGGATAGAGATCATGTGTGCAATAGTTTGAGGCCAAGTTTATCCATGAAAGAAGAAGAAAGAACGAGTTAGGTGAATGAGGGTTTGAAGAAGATTTGTGAGCTGAAATTTGTGATCTCCATCAGTTATGGCAGAAAAAATAATAAGATATATTCATCTTTTAATATTGGTGCTTAATCATCTTAGGGGGTTGTATCCTCCTTATGGAGTGGGTGCTTTACTAAATTAGGGGTTGGTGTTCCTTGTAGGGTTGGTGCTCTACTAAACTAGGGGTTGGTGCTCCTTGTGAAGTTGGTGCTTCACTAAATCTCTTTTTTTGTGTAATATAAACATAGTTTTAGTGGGTTTTATTCCCTGTGAGGGTTTTCCACTTATATATGGTGTTCATGTGTCTTCTTCGTTGCTTCATGTACTTGTGAATGTTTAATACACACCTAATGTGCTCATATGGTTATGAATGTTAAATTGATGAATGTAATAATGAATGTGAGTAATGGAAATGAAGATGAAATTTTTTTTGGAATGATTCACCCCCCCTCTTAGTCCATTATGCTTCCAAAAATTGGTATCAAAGCAGGTCCTTGAGAAGAAAGTTTAATCACTTGAAGGAGATCCTTGAAGCACAAGCAATGGGTAAGTCTTTAGATGTTGAAGCTGGATTAAGGATGAAGTATGAAGTTACAGAGTCAGTAATTCATAGCTTACAAGATAAGATCAGATAAAATGGATGGATATAGAGCATGGTCAATCCATCAAGGGTTTGGAATCACAAGGTTGAAAGGGTGTCTAAAGCCCTAAAGGTCAAAGAAGAAGCTTGTTGCATGTATGAAGAAAGGTTTAAATCTTTGTAATCTTATTTAGAGGGTGCATCTAATAGATTGAAGATATATGAGAGGTTAGAGAAGATCTCTAAAGATCTTGGTGGGATTTTAGAAGATCAAAGATCTACAAATGACAAGACATGACTAGGTTTCAAAGGAAAGCAAAAGGAGAATGATGAAGGAACTGGACCAAGTTCTCAATCTGATGTGAAGGTGACCAAGAAGGCTGATTTAAAAAAGTCTAACCCTGTTAGACAACCTAATGCTGATAAGTATGGTGCTTATTTCAATGGTTATTTTTATGTTTATCATGATTTTTGTCATAGAAGCTAGAGATTGCAAAAGAAGGTCTCCTAGGAATGGTGAAGGCTTCTTGAAAGGTGAATGTTATTCATGTTGTGAGTATTGCCATAGGGCTAAGGATTGTGGTTGGAACTTAAGTATGTTTGAACCTAGAAGATGTAAGAGTGTTGTGTGTCACAAGTGTCACAAATAGGGACACATTGCTAGATCTTGTCACCAAGGTGAAACTTTAAGAGACTTCAACATGTTTTAAGCATTCAAAGGGAAAGAAAAGAAAGATTTCAACAGAAAAATTATTACCCAAAGTGAATATGAGATTGTCAAGACTATTCCTATGGTTAAGAAGGATGTTGATCAATCCCAAAAGGTCAAGAGGATTGATTCTCAGTCTAAAATGCATTCCATGATTCCTAATCCAATGAGGTTTGTCAGAGAGGGGTTTAGTGCTACCAAGATGGAAGACAAAGTCAGCAAGCCCACATAAAATAAAGGAAGCATGTTTGATTTGGTTGAAGAAGAAATATCTAAGGAACATCATATGTGTCTATCTTTCATCCACTCTCTAGTACATGAGAAGTTAAAGAATCTAGGAGTGTGAAAAAATTCAAGAGTTATAAGGTATGTGGTTTGATCTATCCACGATATTTTGAGTCCTTATAACTTGTATGTGTCTAAGTTTGTCATGTATTCAGAGGTAGATTTTTTTCTTCATATTGCTCTTAAGGTATGTGTATTAGAAGTCATCACAAGTAAGTGTCTTCTAGATGGTTTTAAGTCCATTATTTTGATCAAAGTTTTTCAAGGTATGGGGGTCTAAGAAAGTGTTGATAAATGTCTTAAGTCCTAGTATACATCAGTACAAGAGAGTTTAGTCTAGCTTTGTCCTAAAATAGATGAAGTTTTGTGTTTCTTTACGATTCTAAGTAGCGAAATGTGTTTTTCATTCCAAGGGGAGTTTGAAATTCATCAAGAATGTCTTTATAGGGATTATCTTTATGGTCAGGTAAGTCATATTGTTGTCCCTAAGGAATTCATATCATTGTGATCTTGTTTTGACATATGCGTTTAGTTAGAAGCAACGTGTGTATAATACTATTCATAAAGAAGTTTTTAAAAGAGTATCAAAGTGGGTTGTCAAGGATATATGAATTCATGGTATGTCAGGATGTAATAACTTTGTCAATACTATCAAAAGTAGTCATGTCTCTATCAAAAGAGCTCTGAGTATGGTTTAGTCATGGTATTATTGGTCCATCAAAAGGTATATTATGTCCTATATAAATGTAATTTCAAATTTGTATGCTCTATCTAGATGATCTTGAATTTTCAAGTCTGTGTTTATCAAAGGTTCTATTTGCACTGAAAGGTTTGATGAGATGTGTCATGGTTCAATGTGCTATGAAGAAGTCATGTTCTTAGTCTGGGTATTGTATCTTTGAACCGTTAATGTAGTATGGTTATGCCTTGTCATGTCTAAGAGAATTTTTTCTTTGTCAAAAGGTGTTTGAAGGAGTCTTAAGAGTTTAGTTAAATTTTATATCCAGTCAAGTCATAAAATGATTGTGTCAATCGGTTGAGAGGATGTAAGTAAAGGCCCTACAAAGAGTATTTCAAGAAAGGTTTGTTGATATAATGACAAGGATAACTTTGTACAAATACTATCAAGATTGTGTGAGTGATCTCAGTTTTCTTGAAGTATAAACAAGTGTGTCTAAGCTTGAGAAGGTGTTAAATGTGATCATGCATCATGGATACCACATCAAGGTGACTATACATAATAAGGTATGAGAAATGTCAAGTACAACTAGGTTCTAAGTTGTTGAATGAAGCCATAGGAACTCTGAGTACATAAAGCCTTAAAATAAGTCTATGATATCATTGTATGTACTCATCAAAACACTATCACAAAGGTATATCAAATTCATGTCCTTGTAAATGGTTTGTTATGTCAGTTAAATCCCTAGTGTGTTGATCATTTCATGAAAAGGTATAGTACAATATGTGTCAAAAATGTATCATGCCATACCCTCAGCTCTTGAGTAAAGTTTGGGTCCATAGTGATCATTTAATGTCAAAGTTGTGAAAAATAATTCTACATGCTTATGAATACCTACTGAGTTTGTATATGGTGGACTATTACATTCTTGCTGAGATCCCAATATAAGATGGAACATTGAAGAAATGAGAGTATTACTACATAATTTGGTTGTGTATACATCAAGAGGAGAGGATTGTCACCTATAAAAGATCTGTTTTGACTGTACTTAGACCAAAGGAAGTGCAAAGGAGGCTTGTGCAATTGTATTCATGTCTAGGGAATTGAGAAACTTACAAGAGTCTGTCTCCTGAAGTTGAAGGAGCATCACAGAGGTAAGAGAAAGGTGTGTACAAGGAAAATGGAGTGGGTAATCTCTATGGAGCCAAGTTGCAGGATAATAATACAAAGGTATGTTAATTCATGTTTCAAATATTGTCTACATCATTCCATGTAAAAACAGAATATTTGAAAGGAAATGTTTTTATAGTCCCATCATAAGGTAAATATGAGTGTATTGTGCCCTTGAAGATGATCGTATCTCTTGGGACCTGGGTTAAGGAGGTTGACTAGGCTACATAGAACTGAGATGGAGAGTTGCATACTGATGGTGGATTACAAGCTAATACAAAGATGACTCATGAGTATTTTTGTGTCATGATATAAGTTCAAGGAAGAAAGTGTAGTCTACATATATGTGAGGAGTAAAATGAAATTCTACAGGATTATGGATGGTTATGAGGTATCCTAGGCTCAACATGAGGAGAAAAGAAGGATCAAGATGGTAAATAGTGATTGAGTTCTTGTCATTACGGAAATTATTTAAGTCCAAAAGTGGTTCAAGACTTGGAACGAGGTATTTAAAGGTGTTTATTAGCTTTAAAGGCAGAGCTTGTGGCTCTCAACAGGTTATAGTTTTAGATAAGTTTTTGTATAGCTATCTAAGGTTTGAAATTATGTCCCAAGCATGAAATTTGCTTATACCTACTTGGTTGAAGAGTGCGAAGTGCATCAAGAGGAATTGTTAGGATATTCTTGTCTAGTTTAGTGAATCAAGCCTAATGAATAACTATGAAATTGTGCAAAAATATTGAGGCTCAGGTTTGTGATGGTCCATTGAGGCAAGGGGAGCTTTCTTCTATGCTTATTTTAGTATGATAAATTTCTAAAAGGTTCTAGAATAGCAGGTTTGTTGATGATTATAAAGATAAGGTATGTTTATCCATTAAAGTTATTACAGTGACTGAGAAAGCAAGAAAAAAGTATTATATAGGTCTGTGATGGCCTAATTGAGACATGGAGAGTCATTTATGAACTCCAATCAAGTGTGTGTGATGATAAGAGGATGTTGTGTAAGGATATATGCTCCTACATGTCATTCTTGAAACTTGCACAAAGGTAAAGCATGATTTCAAAGTGTTCTTCTTGTTTAGACTCATGATTCTCATATCTATGAATGATATGTACAATTGGAAAGATAACGTGTTTACCTCTACAAGGTCAAAACATGCATAAATATGATATATTAGATCATGAGAATATTTAAGTGAAGTACACAGGTATCAAATAAAATTTATTCAAAGGTTACAAAGTAAGAAGGTGAACTCTGTGAAAATATACTCATGAGGCCAACAAAATGTGGAGCTATAGATCTTTACATTACCACTAAGGAAAATGGAAAAGGGGGCTTGGTATGTTTCTCTTTTAGGTGTTTTAGATGTTAAGAAGGTGAGAAAAATAGAGTAGTGATATTATTACAAGCATAGGTGTAAGGGAAGCAATTCATGAGTCAAGAAGTCATTATGTCATGCAAAGGGAATAGAAAACACTGAAGAAATGTATTAGGACATTGATGATATGTTGGACCAACTCCATGGCGTGTATAAGGTAAGAAATCAAATTTTGTACTTTCTACTAGAAATAGATGTCATGGTTCCAGGAGGAGCTATAAGAGATTGAACCATGATGTATGTGGACTTGTAGAGCTTGGAGAAGTTTAGTCAAGATGCACTGAAGGAGGTGCTTAGGACTCATAGTCCTAAGTGATCTTATGGAGGTATTAGAGGTAGAAATTGAGGTTTTTGGCCTAGAGAGAGATGTTTTGTTGATATAAAGACAAAATGAAGAGGATATCAATTCAGGGGGAGCTTTGTTGAGGCTCATATCAGGGTCATGGATCATCATATGTTGTTGTTGAAGTCAAAGAAGAACAAGTACAATCCAAGTGGGAGTCACTGAGTCAAGTAAGTTGTGTTTTTGCATTGTTTCCATTGTGTTCAGTCACGAGTTATCATTTTCCATGTCTTTTTAGCCTTTTCCATAGATGTTAAAGGGGGAGAGAAGCATAAGAAACATGGAAAAGAGTCTAATATGTGTGTTTTTTCTTGAGGTTACCATTAGTGTTTTTGAAGGTGGTTGTCATCAACGAAAAAGGCGGAGATTGTTGGCCATTGTGTGTAAGTGTTGTCAATGATGTAAGTCCATTGATGGAAAAGGGTTTCATGGTGTTGTGTGAGTCTCCATGAGGTGTTATTCAGTGTCAAACATGATGGTTGATTGGTAGTGACTAAGTTTGGTGAGGTCCTATGTTGTCCTAGAGCATGGTTGAGTAGGCACGATCTTGGTTTGAGATCTCCTAAGTTGTTCAAAGGTTTTCATGAGGTCAAGCATGGTTCATATTGTGTTGTAAAAGTGTCTAAGCATATGCATTGAGTCATCTTAGTCAGTTTATAGGCTATAGTAGTCTTTCCAGGCCTATTCCTAGCCCTGAAGCTTACATATTGGCATGGTGACTTGAGAAATGGAGCAATTAAGTCTTGTTGGAGCATGGTAGCAACATGGTTATGGTATACATGGAATTTATGATGAGTTTCATATTTGTTTTTAGAGGTTCGATAATATTTCATGGTCCTTGGGAAGCAAGCAGGTGAAGACAAGCTAAGTTGGCATAGGTAAGTCTTAATGACCAGAGAGTTTCATACTTGTTTGAGATATATGGTAAGTATATAAAGTTATAGCATGTTTTCATGATGCTTCATGAAAAGTTTAATGTCAAAGTGAAGAAACATTTTGAAGATATGTCAGGTTTTGAAAAATCAGGTGTTCTAGAGAGTGTTTTTGAGTTAAAAGTGGATCTGCTGATGCTCGTTGTGGTTTGTGTGATTTGCATGGGTCCCAAATATTTTGAGGATGTTTTTCCATGGAACTAAGAAGGTTTTACAAAAATAACGAGGTGGTTTTATTGTCACATTTTTATGAACGATTGTTAAGAAGATAAGTTGCTTTGAAACCCTATAAACTAAAAATGACTTGGAGAAAATGGAGTATACTGAGCCTATCTTGATTGTTTTTGTAAATTTTATAATTAGAGGTTATAGAGGACTCCTTTATATTTTCAGAAAGGTAAGATAGTGTTTGTGATAGTATGTGGGCCCCACTTGAAAATATTTTTTTCTAAAGAAGTCTAGTTTAATTCAAAGTTATCCAAAAAATATGTTTAATAAATTGACATTATTTTTATTCCCTAAAGTTGTTCTATATTTCCATGATAGTTTCAGATCATGATTGAGATTCTAAATGGCAAAGTGTGCCCTATTTATGAAGACTAGTTTTTGGGGAAGTTTGGAGTAGTTGTGGTAAAAATGAAATTGTAGGAGCTCGAGTAGAGTTAAGAATTTGATTAAAGTTGTGTTGTGATCCTGGTTTAAAGAGATTTCCAATGATATATCAAACTCGAGTTTTAGCTAAGGGATGAAGAAGTTATGACTTGATCTTTGAAGGTCAAATTGTAAAGGATGCCTAGTTAAGTAGGGTCTTGAGTTTCTTCATGAGGTAAGGTGATAGTTCTGGGTTCTTCATGCTTGTTTAATGTTTTTGAGAGCTTTTAAAACATGTTTAAGGGTAATTCATGTTTTTTTTAATCTTGGAAGTGATTTTGGAGGTGATGGAGCAAGTTGACCTCAAGGCTAGTTCTTGACTCCTAGAAGGTAGAATGAGAAGTTTCAGAGATGGACCTTGTTGAAGGCCTTCCACTTGGAGTTGGAAGGAAATGTAAGATGTTGTGGAAATAGGAATCGGAGAGATTTATAATGGTGTATGGTTTGTCTCATGGTGATGATATTTGATAGGCCATCTATCTCGGTTTGTAAAGAAGAAGGTTTCTTTTTTTCAGGACAAGACTACTAATGTTGAAAGATTGAGGTATATGATGCATTTTTTGGATTGGATGATGCTTTCTATAAGTTGGAGAGTGAATAGGGATGAATTTTGTTCCTAGCAAAGCCTTTTGAGGTCTTTAAAGTGGCATAAAGGG
Organism: Taxus chinensis; assembly: GCA_019776745.2. Lineage (NCBI taxonomy): Eukaryota > Viridiplantae > Streptophyta > Pinopsida > Cupressales > Taxaceae > Taxus > Taxus chinensis. Next base: position 680,588,807 of record CM034154.1, on the reverse strand, counting down.
TTCAAACCAGTTACATTTCTAAAACTATCTTTGTGGCATAGTTTCCATGTATGGATGTTTCATGATATCTAATAAGCATGGTTGTGATCTACATGTCAGGATGATTTCAATGAGTGGTTAAATGCCATATTTTATGTGTTTTGGTGTGTTCTTTAGGTCCATATGTGAAGATAGGTTCCTGGAAACAACTATTTGGTGAAGGATATGAGCCTTCTTGGTTGAGTTTGAAAAGAGTGTGAGAATCGAATCGGAAACAAGGCACCACGAAGTAGTTGCACTCCAACGGAATCGTGAAAGCTCCAGCGATAGCAAGGAAAAAATGATCAGTAATGGAAGAACTTGCTCAACAGAAACAAAGCTTGCATAGAGGAAAGACAACGGAGTGTCTTGGCATGCTCATAAATGAATAGAAAAGGGGTACATATAGGGTGCTAAGTAACCATAGTGCACGACACATATGAAACCCTAAACCTAACCCATGTGAGATGACCCTCCAACATGAGAGGAGGAAACATAGGATAACTCACACTAACACCCCCCCCTTCATCGAAGCTGGGGTAGCGGCTGTGATGAGTCAGACGGAAGAGGAAGACACTCCTAAACAACTAAGAAAGATGTGTCAATGGGGCCTTGCAACTAAAGGCCTGATAAGGTGCCCATATACAAACACAATATTTCTAGAAGAAGAAGAAGAAAAGAAGGACTAAATAGCCCTAAGAAGATGGGCAGTTGCAGAAGACCTCACCCCAAGAAGAGACCGTAAGTGAATAAACTTCATCTCAGTGAAAGGCTTGGTGAATAAGTCTGCAATCTGATCAGCTGTCTGAATGTAATGAATGTCAATGATACCATCATGAATAAGCTCCCGTATGAAGTGCATATGGATCTCAATGTGCTTCATCCACTGATGCTGAACCGGATTTCTGCAAATAGAGATAGTGCTCGTGTTATCACAGTAGATAATGGTAGGCCGCCGAAAGTGGATGCCAAACTCTGTCAGAATACCTGTAGCCAAATAGCTTCTGTGGCAGCGTTGACTGCTCCTCTGTATTATGCCTCTGTAGATGATATTACAATTTCATTTTGCTTCTTACTAGACCAACTAATAGGACCCAAACCAAGAGAGAAACAGTAGCCAGAAGTAGATTTCCAATTATCTAAGTCACCGGCCCAATCAAAATTTGTGAACCCAATCAAGTCAATATCAACCCCTCCATGATAGTGTATGCCATCAGCATAAGTGCCATGAACATAATGAAGGATCTGTTTAGCTGCTTTCCAATGCAGCTCATGTGGCTCCTGCATGAATCTGGATACGATCCCAACAACATATGATAAATCTGGTCGAGTGTGAGTTAAGTAGATCAAGCTCCCAACTAACTGTCGGTAAAGAGTACCATCAACCAGTTAAGTGCGCCAACACCAGAGTAATGCTGGGATGGGTGACCTCCTAGGAAATTACTGGTGTCACTTCCTTTTAATATGCCGTTGGGTTTGATTGGGTGTATACCCGGCTCCATCGTGCGGGAGGGTGTTGACGTAGTAGCTGATTAACACGATGAGATCCCTCTCCACCATCAGTTCGAGATTTTGGTGTGACGCAAAGTCATGTAGCTCTGATACCATGAAAAGATTTTGTGAGAATCAAATCGAAAATGAGGCACCATGAAGTAGTTGCACTCCAACGGAATCGTGAAAGCTCCAACGATAGCAAGGAAAAAATGATTAGTAATGGAAGAACTTGCTCAACAGAAACAAAGCTTGCATAGAGGAAAGACAACAGAGTGTCTTGGCATGCTCATAAATGAATAGAAAAGGGGTACATATAGGGTGCTGAGTAACCCTAGTGCATAACACATATGAAACCCTAAACCTAACCCTAAACCTAACCCATGTGAGATGACCCTCCAACATGAGAGGAGGACACATAGGATAACTCACACTAATAGATTTATGGATAATTTGATTGGTGGAAGCTAATTTAAAACCATGCATGGTTTTGTTATGTCATATTTGACATGTGTTAGAAATTTGGGAGATTAAATAATCACGGTGATGAGGTTTGTGGTTTTTGGTGATCCAGGTGATGGGGTTTTGAGTTGTTTTTGAGCTTATTTGTTGCATTTGAGCATGGTAGACCTACATGGGTCCATTATGAATGTTTTTTATGAATTTATTGGGACGTTTCAAATATGTATTTGTCAATATAAATGATTAGGACCAACCTATGATGTGTTTATGAGTTGAGAATCATATTTAAGTGCTTGTTTAGTTCATTTTGAACTAGTTGAGCTAATAGAGAAAATGTGACCTAGGCGAGGGTTTGAAAGATAATAAAGAACATAAAATAAGAGTTGAGGATGTTGTAAAAAATATGAGGAAGGATGGAGATCATGTGTGCAAGGGTTTGAGGCCAAGTTTGTCCATGAAAGAAGAAGAAATAAATAGTTAGGTGAATGAGGGTTTGAAGAATATTTGTGAACTGAATTTGTGATCTCCATCGGTTGTAGCAGCAAAAATAATCGGAGATATTCATATTCATATGGTTGAGTTGGTAATTAATCATCATATGGGGTTGTAGCCTCCTTATGGAGTGGGTGCTTCACTAAATTAGAGGTTGGTGCTCTACTAAACTACGGGTTGGTGCTCCTTGTGAAGTTGTTGCTTCACTAAATATCTTTGCTTTGTGTAATATAAACATAGTTTCAGTGGATTTTATTCCCTGTGAGGGTTTCCCAATTATATATGGTGTCCATGTGTCTTATTATTTGTTTCATGTACTTGTTAATGCTTAATACACACTTAATGTGCTCATATGTTTATGAATGTTAGATGGACGAATGTAAGTAATGGAAAATGAAATGAAAGTTTTGTTGGAATGACTCACCCCCCCCCTCTCTCAGTCCATTTTACTCGCAATAATGTGGGCACACATTTTATATTAACTATCATAATTCCTGAGTTTGTGTGGGTGTGGGTGTGGGTGTGGGTGTGGGTATGCGTATCACACATATTTAATGCATAAATTAACATAATTTTGTAGTGTATAATTATATTGGCATACCAAGAGACATGTGTGATTTTACCCTTACATATCACTCCCACCCTTCAAGGGAATTATAAGGTTGTTAAATTTGTGAGAAGTCATTTTAGTTCCATATAAATGTTTTTTTCTCAAGTAAAGTATTTGTGTTGTTATGATCTGGTATGTGATATGTTTTACAAAGAAAAATCAATCCAACACCCAATACACCCAATTCTAGAAAATAATTGATTACCTAAAGTATTTAATAGTATAAGAGGATGGATATGACTCACAGGGTACCAATATGTACACTGCCTTATTTCTTACTATATATACTATATCGTACTTTATTTGATGATCACATTGTTTATATTTAGATATGTATTTGACCATACTATGATTAATAGAATTATTACTTACTGTTAGTAATTTATTCTCTACATATCACCATATTAATTGATTGTTCTTGTCTATATGCTCCTATTTTGGCTATCTGACATTTTTTCTTATATCGCTTATTTCTTACCCATATCCTCGTTTTCTTTTGTATGTTTCATGCTTTTGTATGTTGTATGATATAGAAAATTGCATGTTATCTACTTTGTATGCTTTGTGATCTTGTCTTCTTTAGGAACTTGTATATTGTATGCTTTTTCTTTTTTGTGATCTTGTATGTTAATTGTTTCATGGTGTTGTTTGTTGTATGATCTCCTTTTTTCTAAGAACTTGTATGTTGTATGCATTATATACTCTATGATCTTGTATGACCTATATAGTCTACAATATTGTATGTTCTATGATTTATTGTTATAATGCACTTACATGATCTATGATCTTGTCTACTCTATGTAGTTGTATGATTACATGTGTTGTCTTGTATGCAATGTTTAATGCTCTATGATGTGTTTTATATCTGCATTGGCATGCTTTTAAAATTATTTTCTCTATGAATTTGTATGTTCTATGCTCTATTTTCTCACACTTCATTTCTTTATATGTATTGATTGCTCACTACTTGTATGTTTTATGCTCAATCAAGTACAATGTTTGTCACCCATATAATTTAATGGATGCATTACTCACTAAATCTCTAGATTGCAACACATATCTTATGACATGTTACTTGTGACAAATATTGCTTTCATTACTTCTTTTAAAAACACATTTCTCATGTCATGTAGTGTTTGGATGTTACATTGCTTATGACACACATTGCATATGGTACACATTTTTAGGACACAAGGCTTACAAACATAATTTATTATAACACATTATTGGTTAAATTTCTCTTAACATGAGTGGTTGATGTATATTACAATTATATCATTTCTTGTTAAACATATTTCTTATAGTATTGATCGTTATAATTCTTGTCTCTATGCGCAATGACCAGAATTTTTTCTTATTTTTATCATTCTTGTGGCACATTCCTTGAAAAATACTTGCTTTTGCACACGCAACTAACAACTAATTACTAATAACATTGGTCAAGTCATCATGTCCTATCAATTATGTGTATTTATTATGGGCCTATCATGTCATGTTCTGTCATGTCATGTCATGTCATATGCTATAATGGATCCATTAGCTATTGAGTCACGTTGTTATCGTATTACTTTACCAATCACCAGTACAATATTTGTTGAATTATTGGATATTCTCACAATATGCCTCAATGTGACACCATATCTTGCTAGTTCAAAAATTCTTATATCTAATGCACATTACTTATTTTACCATGTTAATTGATATCCTATGTATAGTTTACATCCTTGATGTCATAATTGTGTACTTTATATAGTTGAAACTTTCTCTTTTAAGCTAAGTGATCCTTTGCAATGTATCTCATCTCAAATGGTGGCATATTGTGGGATTTTATAACAAATTCATGAATATTACAATTATAGTTCTTCAATATACATCGACATAGTTATTCAAAATTTATTATAGGCTTTTACACATACCGCAATATGACAGATATGCCAAGATCATGTACAAATTATCTTATAGCAGGCTCAAGTGTAACATTGGCTCATAACAGGCTCAAGTGGTACATTGACTCATTGTAGCCTCAAGTTATACACTGGCTCATAACAAGATCAAGTGTTATAATGGATGACAATAAGATCAAGTGTTACAATGTCTTGTAACAGATGCAAGTGTTACAATGTCTAATGAGTAAGCTCAAATGCTAAGAGTTCTCCTTCACACCCTTATGACATTGGCAATAAGGCAATAATGTGTAACCATTTCATGCATTTAATTTTAGTTATTTCATATTTTTTAATTTTATAATAATATTTATTTGGAATTAATACACACTTTTACATGCGATTTATAGGTTTCACATGTACGACATAGAAAGAGAGAGCATGTTTTCCCAACTTCGCATACGTTGTACCCACTAGTAGGTTTGTATTAAATTTATTTTGATCCAAAAAGTCATCACTAAATTAAAATGGGGGAAATTGTAGTACCCAAAATTAGGACGTAAGGCACTTAGCAAAAATCATTTGGAAGTACACATTAATTGAATTGCTCTCAATTCTCACACTAAGTCCACTAGGCTAACACTTTGTAATGTCCCCTTTTCCAAGCAATAATTAATTGAGGCAAGTCGAATAGCCTTTAATCCACTCCCCTCAGATTAAAGGATAATTAATTGATGTGTGCTAATGAATTAAAAATTAAAATATTATTTATTTTGTGTAAGTCAAAATAAAAGGGGGGAAAATCAATTTATTATAGGCCAATTAAATATCATTTGAAATAAATTGATTTAATCAAAGAAAAGAAAATAAATAAAAGGCAAGTCGAGTCGATTTCCTTTAGAATTAATTAATTATTATTTATGGGCAAATCGACTTTATTTGACAAAGATCGATTCCTTTTAGGCATTAATTATTATATTTAATTCTCCCATGTATTTTATTTCCAAATATTACCTTGGGGAATTAATATTTGTATTGGAGTTTGACTTTCAGGCCATTTTAAAATTAAAATCTCTCATTTCTAGAAGATGGCACCAAAAAGGAGAGAAAACATTGGAGATTGCACAAGGACAAATCTATAAAATGAGATGATGGGCACCCTTTTTTGCATGTTGACAGTTATTGAAACTTATCTTCGTGCTTGAAGAGGGATGTATGCCCACTCATGATCACAAAATATAAGGTTTTTATTAACACCACCCAAGTGTGAAGTGTGTGTTAACCTTTCAAGCTATTTTGATAAGTTTCTTACATATTATTATCATAGTTGAAAGGTGTCTTGTTTTGGGAGATGATTTGCATGTTTATGGAGTTCTAAATAATGATTTTATGAAATATACTTGCTGTTGGTTTATTCTGAATAAATCGACTTGTTTGGGGGGCGATATTTGCATCATTTGAAGATCTTATATGTGCCTAAAGCTTGCTAGTTATTTCTAGATTTATTGTTGCCCAAATCGACTTGGTTAGAGGATTATGTGGTATGATTTCATGGTGTTTTGAATGATCTTTCAGATCTGATTTATTTCTGAATTTATTTCTAAGTATTGGTGCATGTTTTGATGGTGTTTTGGCCCATTTTAACCGCTGGAAATTATCTAAGTCAAATCGGTTGATTGGAGGAGTTAAATAATATTTTAGGAGGGTTTATTGACAAGTTTCTGGGCTGTGCATGTTCAGAAATTTATTATGCATTGTGAAGGTGAAATTCCAAGGGTTTGAAGGAGGTTTAAGGTTGGAAATTAATTATTTGAATTTTCTAACCCTAGAAAACTTGCACATAGATTTCCAGGGTTGTTTTGAAGTAGTAATTGTTGATGGAAAAATTAGATTTATATTTTTTTGAAAAGATCTAATTTTTAGCTGTCATTTGCAAGTGGTTTCATTGAAGTGTAAATGGTATTGTGTAAGTTATAAATTATTCAAGTTCTATTAGTTTTTAGAGTTTTAAAGTAATATTCTACTACTGTAATTTATTATGGTTCATGAACTGTCATCTCCAACTAGCTAGCCCATCTAAACCCACTACCTTGGCTCACCCCAACCCCATTTGGGTTGTATTCAAGCCGACATTGGGTTAGTTGAGGTGAACCTAGAAGGGTTTTCTCTTCTAAGTTTACTTTGCAAGTAGTAATTTTCAGATTTTAATTAACATTCCAAAAGGGGATATTACACACTTGTCACTTATTATAACACTTATGGAATTAATGCACCATATACAAAACAAATATACATGCTCTTAGCTATTTGCCTCATTTATATGATCTGATCCCAAGATAAACTTGTATAGAATCACCTAGAAGAGAATATATTTGACTGATGTTTATATCCTTTATACTTGTAATGATCAAATTTACAAATGTAAAAGAAACCCTAGGTGACTCAGGGTTGAGAGGGATACCGTTTAACACAAGCTAGAGACGAAATCACATACTCCCTAACACATTAGGGTCATGTCTTGGCATTTTAGATCAAAACATACTTAACCAAACTCTAACAACAATTTTGGTTTTAATCATTGAATCGTCAATTCGTTAGAGCACTATAATAATATGTAAGTCCAAATACACTTTTATTTTCTACCACATATCACTCTCATGTACTATAATAATATGTAAGTCCAAATACACTTTTATTTTCTACCACATATCACTCTCATTTCCAAGTGTTAGATGCCTTGTTCGGGCCTTAAGCAAAAATCATTGGTTATGCACATTCCCACGCAACCATAGGAGGGAGAACTACATGGGTATGATGCCTATTTATAATATTGCTATGTAGGAGTCACTGGGATGAATTGAATAAAATCCATACTAACTCATTTTAGGTCACAAGAGGGAACTGGGGGTTTGGAGATAAGAGGAAGAAATTTTTTAGGTATAAAAGTATGATTACTAGATCTAGAGATGTAGGTGCATCGGGTTCTATAACTAAGTTATGGATCAAAACACTAAATAAAAATTAATCCACATAAGGAGAATTATGTTGGTATTTCTATATAGATAGGGCGATCTTATCCAACATTCATTTCTAGATCCGCAAATTTTGCAGGCACACTTATGACATTCTATACAACCCATTTTCATTTTTTCATATCTTTGTAATAGTTCCAAACCACACAAAATGGTGTTATCGTTCCAACCCTAACTCTAGTTCCTTTTATATTACTTTTAGAGGCAGTGTTTGGGTGCATTTCACTAACACATGGTTAAAAATTTATGTATTTACTATTTCATTAAGTGTTGTTATCTGGAATGAACTGTATTGGCAGTTCTTATAAGTAGATCGACACACATATTTACCTTCGTATCATAGCTTCTGCAAACCACTGTATAAAATTTAACATTTTCTTACAAACCATTGCTCCACATTTTGGACTAATTTGTTAGTTAATCTAATTAGATGACCATGCACTTTATTGTAATATTTGAGAACCGATGGAACATTGAAACTCTATTTTTTCATTTTTGTGAATGAGTTGAAAACCTTTGCCTCGTTTCTTGAATTCTTTTAGTGTTTTGTGTATTTCAGCCACCATGCATTTTATTATAAAGTTTAAGAACCTTCGATGCATTATAGCTCTAGTAGTTATTTTTTATGAATAAATTGAAAATTATTGCTTCACAGCTTGAACTATTTTAACAATTCATCTAATTGGATTGCATGTATACTTCCCTTTAAATCATGAATTTCATGTATCAATGGATCAAATTTTGAAGTTTCTTTCAAACTATTTCTTTACAGCTTGAACTGGTTTGACATTTCGTGTAATTGGACCACCATACACCTACCTGTAAAATTTGAGAACCTGCGAAACATTATAAATTTATTTTTAATTATTGTGAATAACTTAAAAATAATTTCTATGTAGTTTTAATTATTTGGTAGTTCATATAGTTTTCTTTCCATGCATATTTCCCTTCAAATCATGGTTTTTGTGGACCACTGCATAAGATTTTGCATTTTTCTTGTAAACCATCGCTTAGTGGATTGAACTATTTTAGAAGTTCATCTAATTGTCTCATTGCACATATTTCCCTTCAAATTGTAGTTTTTATATACCACATATTAATTTTATTTTTGTTCTTGCAAAATATTACTCCATAATTTGAATTATTTTAGTAGTTCATCTAATTGTCTCACCATACATATTTTTATAAAATTTGAGAACTTGTAGAACACTATAGATCATTTTAAACTACTACCATAAATTTCAACTACATTATCCATTTAAAGTGCCACACCATATAATAGATTGTTGTGTTAGTATATGATGTCCCAAGAAGATACCATGAGCTTTTCCCGAATTATTAGTAGGTATTATGTTGGGAAAAAATAAAAAAAATAGAAGACATGACCCATTTCCAAGGAAAGAATAACAATCATAGCTCAAATTTTTAAAAACAGGGGTGCCCAAAATATTATGGGACATTTTGGGATCAAAAATTAGATCCACTTTGGGGATAAATTCCTCTGTATGGACCTAGAGATCCCAAAACTCCCATGTTATAAGAAAACCCACATATAACCCAACATGAAAAATGGAAGAACAAGGTGTGAAAGAATCACAATCAAGCGAATATATATTAACACAAAAATAAAACAAAAAGAGAAACATATGCATACATACTATGTACATTATACAAGGAGAATCCACTCTTGTTTCATCTAACTAAATAAATGCTTGAAGTTTCTATCATTAACATGTATCTCTTACACTTCACCATGGAGATAGCACAAGGACTAAGTATTCTCTCTAATGTAGAGGTGTATTGCATACACTACAATCTAAAGTACATCAAATTTCCCATGTTTTCCTTTGTATTCATATCTACTATCCCAAAGTTTCACCAAACCACCCAACTCAAACTCTCTAGATATGGCTTTCTTGTCAAATAATTTCTTCATTTTATCTTTAAACTTCATGCACCTCTCATGTGACTACCTTTAAGTTTTATCCAACTAGATAATTTGATATATTATATCATTATACATGTCATTATATTCCTCATTCAACTCCAACAATAGAGAAGTGGGGATCTCCAAATTTGCAAGCAATATGACATTCATACCATATAACAATTTGAAAGGACTCTTACCTATAGATTTCTTTGAAGCGATCCTATTTGCCTAAATGGAAAATATCAACTTCTCTTCCCACTTATTTTATTTAACTCAAGTGTCGTCACATTCAAATAATATTTTTATTGTTGAACTTGAGTTGCCCATTCCCTTATGGATAGTAATTGAAAGAACATATTAAATCGATCCCAAAATTTTCACGCATTTTTGGTAGAGGAGAAACTCTGAAACATATAACATTATATGTGATAAATTTACCAAGAACACCAAATCTATGATTATAATTTTTTGTAAAAGATCAATCACTAGTTTGTGAGTTTCATTTTAGCTGGTATCACTTCTATCCATTTTATGAAATAATCAGTAGCCACCATAATATATTTTTGACCACATCTATACTTATCACTAATTTATTCAATAAAAGATATTCGTCACCATTGAAATGGGGTCTCAGTAACTACTGGAACAAGAGGAATAATACCTGACTCATTCAATCTTCATACAAAATGATGGCAAGGGTCACACTTCCTTACTACATTAGCAATATATTTGAACAATTAAGGCCACCAATAACCAATTCTTGCACTAAGAATCCACATAATCCACTATGGAATTATCCTATCAATTTCATAGACCCATATTGATTGGCACATCTCATAAGAATTTCTTCATGTTTACATCCTAAATTAAATATATAATAATGTTATGAATGCACTAAAAGGGGATGTAAGGTTTTTTACAATGGCTTATTTATAATTAATTAACTTCTAACATTCATCATGCAATATCATAACAACACATTAATACTTGCAAATAATGATATCAATATGTTGGAAGCTCAAAAACACAAGAGGAGAGATGCACTTAGTTGTAGAAAGTGAAACAAGAGAAATATGGGTGCACATACTAGATAAACAGGGAGTACTAAACTTGAAGATACTTCGTTATTGAAATTGTAGCTGGAAAATGTGAGAATGAACTACGAGGATCAACAGGATGCATGCACATCAAGGATGTTGCACTCCAATGAAAATGAGCAAATGCTTTGAGAAATAAAAAAACAAATTAAGCACAAGCAAATTGATTATGCAAAGAGAAAGGGTCTAATCATGCTCATAAATAAAAAAGAGAAAGTACATACAGGGAGTTTTGTATAGCTCCCATGCCTGGACATGTCATACTCCCATGTTGGAGTGAGGAGCTACAATGTTATCATAACATGTAACTGCCATATGAAACTGATGCATATGGCAAGTATGATAGATTCTATGAAAAAATCTATCATATGTCATAAAAATCCCTAATAGACCTATGACTTACCTAACTGAGATGACTCACCACGTGTGAGGTGGAAAAAATCCCAATAGCTAAATAAAAGGAAAAAAATGTACCTCACACCAACATCCTCCCCTTCATCAAGGCTTAGGTAGAGGCATGATGATCCAAAAAGAGAAAGAGAACTCCCCTAGACAACCAAGAAAGAGAACTCCCCTAGACAACCAAGAAAGATGTATCATATGGGTGCCTGACAAAAAAATGCTTGATGAGGTAAATATGTACAAAATACAATATTTCTAGAAGAAGAGGAGAGGAGAAGAGGAATAGAAAGCCTAAAGAAGATGAGTGGCTGTAGTAGGACCTCACCCCAAGAAGAGAGTACAAGTGAAGAAACTTGGCTTCAGTGAAGGGTTTGGTAAAGATATCTACAACCCGATATGAAGTCTAATAGTACTACAAATCAATGATCTCTCCATGGATCAACTCCCAAATGAAGTGCATGCTGTATCTCAATGTGCTTCATTTTATGATGTTGAAATGGATTTTAGAAAATCAAGATAGTGCTAAGGTTGTCATAATAGATGATGGTAGGATGCCACCGAAAGTGAATGCCAAACTCTGTCTGAATCCCCTATAACCAAATAGCTTCTATGGTAGCATTGACTACTCCCCTGTATTCTACCTTTGTAGAAGATATAACAATCACATTCTTGAAGTTTCTTGCTTGACCAATTGATAGGACCCAAACCAAGAGAAAACCTATATTAAGAGGTAGACTTCTTGATAATCAAGATCACAAACCCAATCAGAATATGTGAATCAAACTAAATTAATATTTGTCCCTCCTAAGTAATGAATTCCATTGGTATGAGTGTCATGAACATAATGAAGGATCTTCATAGTTACTTTCTAATACATCTCATAAGGATCCTATATAAATATTTATATGATGTGAACAATGAATAAAAGGACTGCCATGGTATGAGTTAGGTAGATCAAGATCCCAAGTAACTAACAATAAAGGGTATCATATAATATGGGAGTGGATGAATCACCTATTAACTTGAATTTAGAAAGGAAGGGAGTGGGAGATGGCTTGCAATATTACATGTTAAACTTGGCTACAAAATCAAGGGCATACTTGGGTTGAGAAATCATGATTCCCTGGTAAGATTGGGTAATTTGTATCCCAAGGAAGTAGTGAAGATAACCCAAGTCAGTCATCAAGAACTTTTTGTCTAAGGAAATCTTCACAGAATCAATGATTGAGGAAGAGCTACCTAATAATCAACAATTCATTAACATATATAATGAGGATAAGAATGAAATTATCTTGTTACAAAATGTAAACATTTGAGTTAGAGTGAAACCTAGTGAACAATGATTTAAGAAGAAAGGAGTCCATCTTGGTATACTAAGCTCATGTGGCTTGTTTAAGGCATTATATATATTTCTTAAGTCTGTAAATTAGGGAGGAATCTTAGACATAACTTGGAGGTTGTTCTATATAATTTATTTCTCTAGAGCTATATAAAGGAAGGCATTCTTAATGCCCATTTGATGGACTTACCATCTGTTAGCCATAACTATGGCTAGGGTCAGTCAAATAGAATTCATCTTCACAATGAGACAAAAGGCATCTAAATAGTCAACCCCATAAACCTAGGAGAAACCCTTAGCTATGAGGCATGCTTTATACTTTCTGACATTCCCATAGAAACCATACATTGTTCTATATACCCACATACACTAAACCATTTTTATTCCCTTAAGAATAAGGGTGAGATACCAAGTATCTTCTTCATGAGAGAGAGGAATAATCCTCATCCATGGAAAAATCCCACTTACGAATCCTAGTATCCTCTTGAAAATAGTGAGGGTTGGAAGTGGAGGTGAAGAAGGAATGAGGTCTAATGAACTCTTTAATGATTTTTATCTCATTGTGAAGGATCCCCTATCCAATCTCCAACACTCTAAAATGTCTTCCTATCCCATTAAGGACTAGGAGGAGAGTTAGGATCAAAATCTATCAATTCATCACTCGAGTGAGAGGGAAATAGTCCTCATCATCACTACTATCTATATTCGATATAATTACAAAGTGGGAAAAGTGCTAGAAACATGACAATAAAGAGTGGGAGGATCAACAAGATCATCATCAGAAGAGTTATTAATCAAATTCATAGAGGGGTAGAAGGACCTTATTGGATGAAGTGGAAGTAGAAGATGACTCATCAAACTTCACACTTCTCTCGATATAAATATGATGAGTGGTGGGGTTCAAAATTATATAACAATTCAAAACTTTGGGATACCTATAAATATACAAGGATTAGATTGTGGTTCAAAGGCCTTGCATATATTTTTATGTATTTGATCCATGAGTAATTGATCTAAATACATGAAAGTGATCCAACATCATGTTTACATCCATACCAAGCCTTAAAGGGTGTCATCCCTTTTACTATTTTTTATAGATGTGGTTGTGAATGTAACAAGAAAAGTTCATGGCTTCAGCCCAATACTATGGAGGAAGGGATTTAGAATGAACCATGCAAGTGGCCATCTCCTTAAGTGTTCTATTTCTTCCTTTCTGTAACTCCATTTTGTGAAGGGATGTAAGAAACTATACACAAAATATTAATCCCTTTGAAGGTGTAGTAAATCATCAAACCTATTTATCACATACTCACCTCCATTTTAAGTTCAAAGAACCTTGATAGACCTTTTCTTGTTTCTCAAAAATAGCCTTATAGTCTCGAAAGTGGTCAAAAACTTCATCTTTATATTTGAGAAAATAAACCCACATGTAACATGAAAATTCATCAATGAAGGTAAGTATATAAAGAGCCCTAGTGAATGAAGGAGATAAAAAGGGGCAAAAATGTCACTATGAACAAGATCTAAGTAATGAAAATCTCTCTAGGATATTTTCCCTTGCCAAAAATTTCTTCAGGGTGCTTCCCAAGGGCACAACCCTCACAAATAACCTTTAAAAATTTGACCTGTGAGGTAACCCATTGACCATCTCATGTTGGCTTAATTTTTCAAGGTAACGATAGTTTAAATGGCCAAAATGCTCATGTCATAGTTTACTAACCTCATTTACATGAGTAAGCAAGGAAGTGGGTGAAGATTCAGAAGATAAAGTGGGAAAGGTGTACAAATGAGACTAGTGATCCACCTTTCCTTCAGCCATTGTAGTCTCAATATGAATATCTCTAATGATCACTAAGTTAGGATTAAATTCCAATCACATTCCCTCACTAATATGATTTATTTGGTAAACTGATAGGATATTGGTAGAGATATCATGAACACTTAGAAACATTGTTAAAGGTTCCACCATCTACTTCTATTAATCCACTACCATCTAACTAACATAAGTGTCATCATCCAAAATGATTTGGGATATACCACATGGTTCAATGTTGAAAAATCAACATGTGAAGAGCCCATGTGGTGTAAGGCACCATGGATATTATGACCCATACATCAATGAAAAAACAACTCTTGCTATAAGGGCCTTTCCTTTCTTCTTCTAATATTTGTATTCCTTTGCCTTAGAAGATTCAAGTTTTAGAGCATTTTTCTTTATAGAATTAGGAAAACCTATATTATATTTGTCAAGTAAATGAGTTAGGTGATCAATTTTTTTTCTCATGATTGATTTTATTCATGTCTTGACTTCTTACAATATGAACACTTACGTTTTTCCTTCTTTGGTTTTCCTCAAAGTAAGAAGTGTTCATGTTGGGTTTGGTTTGGGAGGACTTAGCTTATTTCTTAGGTCGGTCCTTTTTATCTTTTTTCTTATCATGTTTCTTATCCTTTCCTTTTCCATTACTTGCTACTAGGGCATGTGACTTGGACTTTATTTCTCCCATTTTAATCAACTTATCTTGTTCTTGAATGAGTTGGGATGAAAAGTTTTCAAATGAGTGCATCTTCCAAGAAGTCCTTAAAGATTATTTCATGGTGTGAAAGGTAGAAACAAATAAAAAGTGTACTCAGGGCCAAGCTTATAGAGAAATGGATAAGATCATTTGGTCATCCTTTTTAGTGAATACACATTCAATATTTAACAATAGTATCGTGTATAAAATTTTGGAGAAGAATGTTTGTAGGTTATCAACGTTACTAGTAGTTAATCTTAGGAGTTCATTTCCCAACTCATGGGTTGTGATGTCATCTTGTTTTCCAAATATATCATATTAAATTTTACCATGCTTCATCAAGTGTTTCAGTAGACTCAATCTTGACAAATAAGTCAGGAGAAATAAACAAACAAAGGATACCTAAGGATTCATCATATTAGTTGAGCCACTATGAATTTCTAAAGTTCATTGTCAGGTTCAGTTTCCACTCCCATAGTGATGTGATATAACCATTTACCCAGTAGTTTGATTATCATATGGGATTTCCATTCAAGAAGTTAAACAATGTGAGCAAAGGAACATAACCAACTCATCTATAATGAGGAGGGAGAAAGGAAAATTGAGGAAAAAAGAGATATAACACACACCCCAGAACAATATTTTCACCCCTATTTGTGGCACTTTATAGTTTAGTGTGTTGATTATAATTAGATGCATTCATGTGATGTGAAACACTTGGCCACTCACCTTCCAATTGGCGTAAAAATGTGCAAGTGTGGAGACCACAATAAGTTTCAAGTGTTCGCGAAAAAACGTCACAGTAACAAGCACAAAAAAGGATGAAAACAAGAAGTGAAGGCAAAATAACATAAGTTCCTGTGAGAAATGTGTCTCACTTCGTTTGGAGCTCCCTTTCTACAAGGTTGTGGTTTATGCTCTCACTAACCTATAATAATAATAAGAGCTCGAAACAATACAAAAATGACTCTCAAAAGAGCCAATAACCTCCTCGAAATAAAAAAAAGGCCTCTAAAAATGACTAACACCTTCACAACCAGCATTAGAAAAAACACCCAGTAATGCAAATTTAAAGTAGCTTCCCTTATTACCTTTAATTAGTACAATAAATGATTAAAAAATTAAGCAGGGCTAAAAATTAAATTTACTCCTAATAATAAGTTGACCTAAATTTAAAAATTCCTTCCCCTCAAAATAAACTTAAAGGGGCCTCCTAAAATGTTTAAATAAAATAAAGCTAAGTTAGGAAATAATAATAACACTAAGGTTTAAACTTTAAACAAATATCTTTAAATTAAAAAACTACGGGCTTCGTTTAAAAAGGAGGGAAGACTAATTTTTTAATTAGTCAATGTTTACCCTTGGCTCGGTGGAGGGGCTCGAAGGTTGACTTGGGCTTAACTCAGGGAAAAAGTTAGAGGGGACGGTAGAGTTGGTGGAAATTTAACACTAGGTGCAAGTGGTTAAGGTTTCAAAACTAAGTTTTATTGGGAAGTTTAATAAGGACTTTATAAATAAAATTGTTTTATTGTAATTTTATTGGGACAGAAGATATTTTCAGGTAGGTAAAACGCGCCCACATAGGCTGATTTGAAAGCACCAAGCTCAGGGATGGTCAAGAGGCCGAGTCAGGGAGGTACCAACTTGCAATGACATGGGTGACAAAGCATGGGAAAGGGATATTGAAATACCAACAACAGGAAAAGTAGGAAACAAGGGTTGAGCTCCCAAGGATGAAGGTCAAGCATGCAAACAGGGGATGCACATGGAAGCCATAGGGGAGGTGTTGAAGTGAGACAAACACAACATACACAAAAGAATAGGGCTAGAGCTCCTAAAAAACTTAGGGAAGTTAATGTGCTCGATGTTGAGCATAGGGTTCCAAATTAAGGCCGAGCCTAAGTGAAAAAACAATAAGGAATCTCATACAAAGATACATAGGTAGGGACATACAAATAGATTAGGTAGATCAAACAAACCAAAGGTAGATATTGGGTAATATATATAATAAGGGGAGCTCAAGAGAACACAAAGGTAGGTTGAGCAGCTCAAAACATGGAGAGCTCATAAGGATCCAAAATAGTGAGGATATATTGACGAGCCAGCTTGATAAGAGTGAGATAGATTGGCCGAGCTCGGAGGTAGGCTCGAGGCCGAGGTGGAAGGGACAAGGATTTCTACATGGAGCTCGAGGAAGCTTGATAGATGAGAAGGGAGATAGGGAGTGAGGATTAAGAGGAGGAGGGGTTTGGCAGGGACCAAGAAACTTAGGCCAAAGCTTAGATGGAGAAAAAACCAAACACAAACCAAAGAACATAAATACCTCCAAAAAACTGTTTTCTACCAAAGTTAGCTATGGATAGCCAGATTTAGCTGGAAAACACCTATCTACACAAACACCAAGGAAAACACCAAAAACCAACAAACTCCAAAAATGAGATTAGCCTAGATTAGTACTAGAATGCACAAAACAATAATGATTAAAAAACTTGCACAAAGAGCTAATAAACCATGAAACTGGAAGTAATTAGCAACGAAACCAATACGAGTAACACGTTTACCGAAATGATCACTCTGATACCATATGAGAGTGAACTATGAGGATCAACGGGATGCGTGCACATCAAGGTTGTTGCACTCCAATGGAAACAAAAAAATGTCTCCAAGTAATCAACAAGTAAATTAACCATAAGCAAATTGATCATGCATAAAGAGAAAGGGTTTACTCATTCTCATAGATCATAAAAGGAAGAGTACATATGGGGAGTGTTGTGTAACTCCCATGCTCCTAGATATGTCATATTCCCATGATGGAGTGAGGAGTTACAATGCAGAATAACATGTAACTCCCATATGACAATGACACATATGAAAAGTATGACAAATTCTATGATGGAATCTGTCATATGTCATATAACTCCCTAATAGACCTATGAATCACTTAAGTGAGATGACTCACCATGTGTGAGGTGGAAAATGTATCATTGTCAAACCCTAAGTGTCACATAGCTGTGAAATCTTCTTAATAATATGAAATTAACTCAAACCCTAACCATAGGTGGAAGACCCTACAAAATGGTTAGTGTTTGTGTTGAATTGCAATCCATGCACCTCCTATGTCAACACTACTTTAAAGAGGCATTAAACCACACATAGTTCTCCACCTAGAATGTGATATCTATATGGATGCAGTTAGATTGGCAATTTGAACCACTTTGACAATTCTTGAGATGATCTTACTCTTGCTAATACATTGAATTGGTACCTTTGGATGCTTGGAAATGAGGGAAGGTTAACTCCTTGACATGGTTGAGTACTTTAGAACTATAGTAATGATTGTCCTAATGGATATTTATCATATTTGGGAAGACTTAGGGAGAATTGAGCACATTTTGTGTTAGTATTTGCAATAATATCTCATGAGAGTTCTAGGTGAGTAAACAAAGTGATATTAACTTTCTTATATAGGGTTACAAAGGTAATGTGTTATAATAAGCCTGGTCCAAGAGGATGAAATGAACCAACACATATAATAAAATTTAAAGAAAAGTTGGAGGATGTGTCGTTCCAAGACTGTACAGGTCATCTAGGACCAAATTCCACATCCCGACCCGACCGTACAGTTTTGTACATGGTGATAGTGCACATAATATAAAAGATATATCATGATAAGTAGAGATGAAATATTGATTTTATGGATTTATATTCAGAATGTGATGACGCGTCAATCTATAGAGATAAGTAAGTTAGGAGATAGATATTAAGATGCACTGAGTGGGGATAGATTGTGGATATTTGTCTTAGCAAAGGAACATTGTCACAACTAACGATGTTAAAGGGTAAATTACCAAATTTTAATGTCTACCCTTTCAAATTTCTCTAAGCCAATTAGTTTTCAATGAGAACATTGTTTTGGGTAGAAATCCTAAGAGATATATGTTATACTTTATGTTTGGGAGGAAAAATTATATTTTTCAAATAATAAATGATTTCTTTGTACCAACTTGATTTAATAGTTTCATTTCCATTTGGTATAAACATTCTCATCTTGAACATTCATTTTAAGAGTATTAAAATTTAATTTTTACATCAACATAGACAAACCCGTCCTTCTCACAAGCTTTGTGGTGTGTAACTCAATGCCAAAACTCATATTATTTATTCATCCATCTACATATTCAACCAAAGTTTCCAACTAGATCAAAATATCCTTCACCATAATGTGAGTCACATAAGCTTCTACCTTTGAACAAAGTATGTAAGATATGAAATCTTTCATTGCTTTAATCAAAGCATAATATTGTTATTTATTGATGACATTTATGTTATGCTCTCTGTGTTCCACTAGTGTGGCCCACAAAGGTTTGGTATTATTGGTACATACCATGGTGGGGTCTTCGACTGGGGTGAAGTCGTAACAAGGTATCCATAGGGGAACCTATGGCTGGATCGAATTAGATAATAGATAGGTGCCCGACCTTGTAGTTTAGCTTAGCATGTTGTAATGATTTGCTAAAAAATACTATGGGTTGCTTGTGTCCTTCAAAATTATTTTTAAATAGAATGGAAGCCATGATATGCAGAGAAGCAAAAGAAAAAAACTAAAAATATTTACTATAATCTAGAAAGGCGAGGACAAATGCTTGATTAAGATCTTCTCTTGTATCAGTAAATGATTATTTAACATATGCAGTCCACTTAATCATTTTGTCTTTCTTCAACATACTTGCCTATGCATTTATAGATAAAATGAATTCCAATTAGAACCATATTGTCACCTAAACCAACCCCGATGGTCAATAAGTAGGAACAAGGAGAAACACAACTCGAGTCAAAGGGGATCATACAACACTTGTCATGAGTATTTTAACACTTCAAACAAACTCCAAGAGACTAATGACGCTCTAAATAACTTCCAAAAATGTGTAGACTCTCGTGAAAAAGTAGACATGAGACCCAAAAAGGAGACACATACAAATAAGCTAACAAAAAGGGTCAATGTTGTCAACACCAATCCCAATTCAAATCCCATAACTAGGAATGAAGCTTTTAGAGTCGTAGAAGCAAATTCCAAGATGCACTGAAGAGGCATATCTAACTTAGGGCACTAATACGTGTATTTAGAGGAATTTTGGCGATTATGAAGCCACAAATGTGGAGATGGGAAGGCCTATCAAACAAACATACTCATACCACAATCAATCAACCATTATGTTAGAAGGAGGGGCACTTCCATTGTGGTCTCGCCCACATTGACATAAGGATCACGATATATTGGGATTTATACGTTGTTGCTGACCAAGCTTATCAAGTAATGTGGGATTTATCTTTTTGAAATGAATAATGATTTTAAAAGTCATAAAAGTAATTCCAATATGTACTAAAGATGTATATCCGACTTGGGGTAGTAAGGCTTATATTTAAAGACAATCAATTGAATCTATATTTTTGGATTACGTAGTTATAGAGGAGGAGAGGGAAAGACCCAAAAAAACAACATACTCATTATACAACCAATCAACCATTATGTTACTAGGAGGGCCATTTCCATAATGTCACCCCATTAACATAAAAATCATGATATATTGAGATTTATATACTACTATAGACCAAGCCAAACGTTTAACCCAAACAAGGCCATGATATGGAAAATCCTGCCGAACATGAAGTTTTGTGGTGTGCAGGAGAGCTTTGTTATTTATTTATTGCATGGAATTTGTTGTTTCATTAGTAGTGTTGTTGTTTAATTGATTAGACAAACATGTTAAAAACATCCAGTTGAAATTTGAAAGAGTGAAGTGCCTCTGGGGCACGCTTTTGTAATTAATTTAATTTATGATGTGGAAGTCATTTCAATGTTTAAGTGTATGTGTAGAGGGCCGAAAAAATAGTGTGTGAGTTGTCTCTTGCAGTGGTTTGAGTATGTGTACTTGATTTTATATTTGGTCGTTGTGAGGTTAGAATTTTTGTAATGGAGAAAACAAATGCGAGTAACAAAAAATTTATTGTTTTTGTATTTCTTGGATTGTGTATTGCAACATAAAATATTGTGCAGTGTTTTTGTGTTGATCATCATCGAGCACAAAGCATACTATGGATATAATGGCAGGGTTATACCGAAGCATGTATTTTGTTGAAATTAAATGAAGTATTAAATTCTTAGCATGGAAATCAAAATTTTAATCCTTCAATGTCAAGAAAAAACCCACAAAAAAAGTGTGTGCCTTTGAAGTGCACAGGTAGGTGGGATACAAAGTAGAACAGTGTCAGTCGCGCCAGAGTTAAATTGACAGAGATTAGGCAGAATCATGGAAACCATATGTTGTATGGGGTCGATTGATTTTTCATGTTGTGCAGCTTACGTTGTTTGTATTGAACACGCTTTGTTTTGCGAGGTATGACAAGAAAGCATGAAGAAACAATACTAGATGCAACGTATTTACTATTTTGGAGCACCACAAATCTCGGAACAAGCAGATACTATGTAGAGAGTCTTCATGTTAGTGTCATGAGGAGAGGAAGTTACATTGAAAGTTACGATGATTGTATTGATGACACAGAGGTCTGATGAGAGCAGGAATCAATCAAAGAAAACATGCCAGAGTCATGGATAAAGCCTCACCTTAAAAGCACATTAGAATTCCTGTAAGAATTATTTAGCAAGGATAGCTAAAGACACATAGAACTTGAACATCATAGAAGATTTGATTTAACTGGAAAGAGATTCCACAAGGTGGAGGAATTAAAATCTTTTGTAAGCAATCAATGTGGCATTAATCTTGAACATAAAGTTTAAACGCCAATGGGTGAAAAAAGGAAAGGAATTATTACTTTCTCCTAAGCTAAGAACTATGCTACCGAAATTATGATTTGGAGAATGCAGGGGAAATAGAGGATGGAAGTCTGGATTCCTTTTCACAGTTGGTGTTAGAGTCTGTAAAGAAAACCTATCCTTGGAAACATGCATAACATTTGAAGTTAATGAATCAACTTTTGGAAGTCTTGTAATGTAGAAAGGTTTTCGCGAAGTGGCAGTTCCATTTATATCAATATTTTAGTGATGGAGAGGTTGACTAGATGTATATGTTCTGGATAATTATATCTTTGATTTTGATAATTACAAAAGCAAACAAGTGTTTGCTATCATAGAGAAAGTCATTCCTAAAACAGGAAATAATGAGCCAATGAAGCTGACCGGAGGCGAGAATGACAAAACACATGAAACAATGAACCAATAAAGAAGATATTTAGTAATGTTGCTTGTATTATATCGGTGGCATTTTCAGTTTACATTGTTGCATACGTAAATGGTGAAAAAAACATAGGTTGTTTGTAAATAGGTAGATAAATGTTCTTCTTCCATACATAGGGCAGTTGAAAGGAAGAACTAGTCTAGTTGTTGTGAAAGTTGAAGCAAAATGAGAACCTTACACAATTTCCATAAGCATGACTGTTAAAATTTGAAACATCTAAAATATAGTAGTATGGCAAGAAAAATGTGCTTAAGACAATTGTTGAATATGAAGTGCAGAAAAGCATAGATAAATAATCGCCAAATTTTTTTAAGCATTACAAGTTGTGTAAAAGAGTACCATCCAAAAAGGAATAACATTACAAAAAATTGTTTCGAAAGCAAGGAAAAATATATTTAACATATAGCATATAGTTAAAATGTAGCCACTTTTTCGGGAAGCCAACTGCAGATACTGAAGGATTTAGATACCTGACATGCAAAATCGAGCGAGCAACTTGAAACAACAAGTTGGCTACGTTAAACAAAAAACAAAGATAAAATGTAAATTATATTGACTACAGTTAGTGGAGTGAAATGGTCACTGGAAAAGGAACACAACTAGGTGTGTTTGATTGTGGCAATGGAGTTGTCAATTGTTAAAGTGAATGTACCCTTCATTTCAAGTAGATGAAGAAAAAAATAGTTCTCGAAATGGCATTTCGATATTCTTCATATGGTATCTCAGATAACTGAGGGAATATTGTTCCCAGTAGTGGCTGACAAAGGGTGCAGTAAATGGAGGCATCTTTTCTTTGCAAAGTACATTGGAGCATGTCTTTATACTGGTACGTTTTTTTTGAATAACATTTTGAACAAAGGGGAAAAAATTTGTTTCAACAGAACAACAAAGGAATCGAATAGGAAATTGCCTACACCGTATTTGAAAGCATTGTCACGGAAATGGTGGAACCGTCCCAACACATCGTCAATGCAATGAACAACATGGGTAAATACTATATATTGTTCTATGTCCACATGCATGGGTGACATAAAATAGTTTTTGGTTTTCCCTATTGTTTTTTCATGCTGGGAAAGAAACATAGTTGAGCATAACACAAAAGAGAAGACCGATATATATATACCTTGGTAATAGGAAAGAAACCAATGAAGTCAAGGAACAAAAAAAATCTCCTTATGTTCTCTCCTTTCTTTCTTGACACACCTGCAGAGCGAAACAAAACCAGTATGCATTCAACAAAGCGCACAAATAGAATATGTTACGAGAAGAAGCTTTCTTCATATCCTAAAACAAATGACATAAGGAAATTTCAATTGCATAGAGCTGTGAAAGAAATACCATTGTAGCTCACAATTTTTTTGAAGAGATTTGCATCTTAAAAAATCATGTGTTGAGATGATTATGATTCTAATCACTTTTTGGTTTTCTAATTGCAATCGGAATTTTCCTGTAAATTCAGGGCCTAGGTTAGAAGTTTAGAGCTTTCTTTTTTGCAAACTTCCTCTAAATTGTTGCTTTCTATTCATCATCTGTCTATGCAAGTGAAAGTTGTGGATTAGCTGCATTGTCAAAGGTGCAATAAAGTTTTATTGCAAATTAGTATGGGCCCAATTTTACAATCGACAAGTATAAAAGCAAAAAGGACTTCATAACAATGGATAGATAACATGGGTCTCTTAAAACATCTCCCAATTTTTATTACAGATTTCAAATGTGTTGTAGCTTCATTGAGGTTCCAAGGAAGGTGATCAATTTCCAAGAGATCCATTTAGAATTCAAGCAATGTAAGCGATTTTTTGGAGCGTAAAATAAAGAAACCTATTAATGGAATCAAAGTAGCCCTGGTTCACATCTGTCAAAATTGTCAAAGTTGTAAATGAAAACTGCATATTAGTTGGAGTGTTAAATGTAGTATAAAGTACTTCTATAAAAACAACTGTGTAATTCACTTGTACGCAACTTTATGGGCTTGCTGCAATAACTTCAAACTGTGCAACAAAGTTGCAATTGTTTACGGTTGTGCCAATATGTTTTGATTGTGAAGGCTATGTTAAGGATATGGCAAATCCTGCGGAGAATGAAGTTTCGTGGTGTAGGGGAGGATTTTTTTATGCACGAGCAAAGGGTAATGTGAAGAAATGTACTTTGGTTTTTGGCTATCTCTTACTCAAGAATTGTTGACACACATTTCATGTTCCTCTTGAATTGATTATGGTGATACAAGAATCCGACATGCAACCTGGGGAACTTATGCTTCAGTTTATGTTTTTTGTGTTATAAATCAGTGTGCTCCTCTTTTTTACATTCTTGTAGCTGCATGCTCTTCTTTTTTTCGTTCTTGGAGCTTTTTGTTGAGTTAGTAATATCATAGCAGGGAAGTTCTTTATCAAATTGTAGCATGCGAACAATGCTTATTTATTTGCTCGTGCGAGGCGAGATGCAAAAGAAATTGTGCGTTGAGTATGGAAAACAAATTTATATTCCTTTAGAAACAAGGAAGAAGTCAATTAATTCTTTTCGCACCAAGTGTCAATGTGTCTTGACGGAATGATTTGTGGAAACAATACATAACAAATGAGACTATTAAACAAACGCACTATTTTTTTTACTGTAAACATCCTTCTCAGAGTAACATGAATACATACTCTGCAGTGGATGTGCATGTCGTAGATATGGATATATTGATTTTGAAATTTAGAAAATGAACGCAATCATTATCTATGGAAGTAGTTAGGTTTGGCAGAAAGGCATGCAACAAAACATTACAAAACCGAACTCACAAGGAGCAAAGCCTTGTTTTATGTACATATAGTTTTCCAAAAGTCTTTTCCAATTTTTCTCGAGTTCACCTTAGTTTAGTTTTCTATTTTAATTGAATTTATTCTCATTTGCATACGAGTTTCCAAAAAAATTTACTAGTTTTGTCATTCAGCGACTATTTTTTCTCTATTTTTTCTTTTCACTGGTAGATGCCAGCTTCCTGCTTGACAATGGACAAGCCAACAAACGACTGCGATGGTTATGTTGACGATGCACAGTGTTGAATGGTACCTACACGTGTCCGCAAAAGGAAGGATTGTCACAGAGAATGACATGTAGATAGTTTCGTGGAAGATAAAGAGGGAGTCAGAAATGCAGGAAAGGATTCGTGGATGCGTAGTTTCGTGATAGATCTAACAAAATGGCATATTTTAGACCGGAAATTTCTTCAGTTTGAGAGTGGCTATGTGGTGGAAACAGTTCTTGAAGGAAGTAAGCTGGGAATAGACCCGTATACAATTGAGGTCTCCCCAGATGGTGAATTGCTTATTCTGGATTCTCAAAACAACAACATCCTTAGATTGACTCCTCCATTGTCATGTTGTATGTGTCCCTGCGCTATCCACATTCCCATTCTGATGCCATGTTTGAACTAGAAGTCTAAAATTACCAATTTTTAGCTTGTTCTGATCTTTCTCGTTAATATTTGTCCTTGCTCTTGTATTTCAAGTTCAGCACTCATCGGGTTTCTACTTTGGTTTGTGCAGACAGCAGGGCTAGATTAGTAGCAGGCTCCTCACAAGCATACTCAGGCCATGTAGATGGAAGGCATAAAGATGCTCGCTTCAATCATCCAAAGGGATTCATAATAGATGATAGCGGGAATGTCTACGTTGCAGATACCATGAATATGGCTATCAGGAAGATTGGAGACGAAGGTACATAATCGTCTAGGAAAATGTGAACACAGATTGAGAACTAAATATTAAAATTCGAACAAAGAGATTTTTTTTAAAGATCAAATAGGTCACTAATTTGACTGATAGACATGATTTTCATTGTTCGCTGAGATGTGTCACTCAGGTGTTTCTGAGTGTAAATGTAATCTAGGAAAGAGTCCCTAAAGAACTTGAAGCCATAATGATAAAGGCAATTTTTTTTATCATTGAGTGTGCAATCTGGACCAATTTGACTGTCAAGCACTAGTTTCAACTAGAAGGGTTCCCTCATAAGAAAAGTAACAAAACCAGTCTTTAAATTAAGTATGCCATCCAATAGCAGTCTGCAGATAAAAAGAAAACATTTTGACTATCTTGTGGATTCAACTGTGTAAAGGTTTTTTGTTCTGGCATTACAAGCCCACAACAACATTCAACCATAAACAAAACCATAAAATCTTGTAAGAAGTTCAATAATTAGGCCTGAACTACATTAAGAGTTTGATATGCAATCCATGCCAAGTTTGTCCAAGGTCCCAAAAAACCGAAAAACTTGATAGTGAATGTGCTGAGAATGATTGTTGTTCTGAGATCAAATTAAGTGCTGCAGATTTGGCGAGGTTGGAGGCTTTGTGCTATACGTTCAGGGCATCGTATGGTTTTTTGCCTTGCAAATTCAAGTCCATGCGGGACATTGCCACGTTTCAGTCATATGTTGCCACGTTTCAGTCATATGTTGCCGACGCCATGATCTCTGCGATGTCGTTGCTATGCCAGATGGAGCTTCTTAACCAAGTTTGCATCTGACTTATGTGGTGCTTTTGTGTTTAGTCCTGTGCTGTAGTTTGGCGGTAATACATCAATTATTATGGCCTAAATGAACAGGTCTGAAATTCATATTCTATTTGCATCATGAATTACAAATTTCAAGGAAAATTTTGTAGGATATGTGGTAGGAATAGACACTCTACTGGATTTTGACACAGGGCAACAAAGAACCAAACTTATATATTACCGGCTATACATGTTTTTAAGAATTTCTGAAAGTAAAATCAATGGTATAAAAAAATTCTGAAGTAATCATTATTTCTGTAATAGTGTAGCAAATATCGAGTTTTTTTTAACTTGAAATTTGACTTGGCTGCCATGCAATTCTATTTTTTTGTAGGGATTTTGTGTGCTGGTCTTCCTCTGCATCATGCCAGTTGGCTAGGCAACCAGAGCAGAAAGGAATTGGAAATTTAGAGCTTCTGGTTTACCCATCAAGCAACAGAGTGTTTGCCCGGATTAGAGAGTTTCATCGACTCGGCTCCGCAGTGTCTCAATATTTAGATGGAAGCAATAAATAGTTTATCAATATTTAGTATGGTCTGAAGAAATACGCGAATGCAAACCAAAGTAATAGAAGCTTACAAGACTCTCAGAGATCGCGACCCATGTCTGGCGGATCAAGTCGTCAGGGATTTACTCCAGAGTCCCTGTTTATACTACAAAGGAAAAACAAGAATCAGAACTGTGATAGGGAAAGCAGAAATAAAGAAAAACCATCGCACCTGCTATTCTTGAGATTCCTGTATCTCCCTTCAGTTTGACGAAGAAGCAAGCGGAAACACATTCTAAAACCAATAATCTTGCCAGCCCTCGAGCCACGCGAAACATCCTAACCTGCATTACACATAGTAACAACATTAAATGATGAAGCATCACACATAGTAACAACATTAAATAATGAAGAGGACATTCCCTTTTTTCTTCAATAGTGTCAAATAAAGGCAATGACCAATACAATCTTGCCAAAAACAAAAAATTGAACTATAAAACTATAGTTGAACCCACTTAAATACAAGTGGCAAAATTTAATTGAACAAAACACAAATAACTAATTGCTAACATGAAAACAATATCCATGCCTTTCGGCAGGATAAAAAAGGAAAAAGAAGATCCAATATGGGAGTTGAAGACAATGTAAGCATAATATATAAATATGGAGAAAAACACATCAAAATTTTAAATAGGTACCCATTAACATTACAGATTTTAAAGACGTATTTTGAAAAAGCCCTCGAACTCAACATTGAAACACATTAACAGTGAACGATTTCTTCGAACAGGTTATGGCAACTCATCCTATCAGTAACCTAGTGGTCCCATGGGGTTGCCGCTCCTAAAAAAATTCAGTGGGTGCTGCAGAGATGTTTCATGGAGTTTTAGCATTCTTATGGTCCCATCTCCTAAAGAATTCTGGGGTTGCTGCATAGATATTTCAGGGAATGAGTTTTCTATGAGCTGGAAATTGCAATTTGGCAGAAAAAAATACTATGCGGGTGAGGGAAATTTTTAGCCCCCCCTTTTTACCACCGCTTAACCATGCTCCCTAAAAATCAGGGGCTCCAATTTTTCAGGGGCAGATTCCATTTTATCCTGCAGCAGATTGTGGAAACTCCCATGGGATCTGCCGCAGAGTAAATTGTGGAGCAGCAGCCCCCTCCATGGGACCCCTCCCTAAGTTTAACGAGTTTTTCCTCTCTGAAATTGATTTAATTCATCGGGTTCTGTAATTATGTTATTAATTTCACTACCCTTTTTCGAATGTATTGAGCATGGTTCGACATTGCCAGTATTTTTAATTGTTGACGACATGGTTGTCTCTACCAGTCGAGAAGGCCAGCAGAGACTTACCTTGGGTTTTGACTTAGGACATTTGGCTTCCTATTTTGAGGTAAGTGGTAACAACATTTGAAGTACTATATTACGTAATTGTACCCATTAACCATTTTGTTTTTAGGAATTGAACAGGGAATTTGCCTTAAATTCCCAATAATAATTTTTAAGGATTCGAACTGGAAACATGCGATTAAATTCCCATGAATTTACTAATTTCTTTTATGGGTAGATGTGGGCTGATTTTCCATTTTATCAGAAGAAGAGGGCAACCTCTGTTTTTTTTGTTTCTTTTGAATCTTTTGAGTAGGTTTTATGAATTTTATTTATCAACGGGTATAGATCCATTTTATATTTTTTGTTTGAAGCTATAGCGATTTAATCATAAATTCCCTTCTTAAAGGCAACATTTCATATAGATCAAATTTGGTTTTAGATAGATGTTTGCTCCGCATTAGCAGGTAAATGTGGGCTGATTTGCCATTTTGTTACCAGAAGAGGGACGCCTCTATTTTGTTTCTTTTGAATCTTGTGAGTAGGGTTTATGATTTCTATTTCTCAATTCTTGAATGGGTACACATCCATATTAAATTTCTTAGTTGGAGAAACCATAAATTCCGTTCTTATAAGCAGCATCATGTAGAGATTAAAAAAGTGCAGTGATATCTATTAGCTGTTTTCTTAGCTTATATCATGAATGCTCGTTTATGTTTTATTTTTGTATATTTGCATTACCTTAAGTAAATGTCAGTTGATTTGCCCTTTCGTTCCAGCACAACAGGGCAACCTCTGTTTTTTTGGGCTTCTTTTGAATATTCTTAGTTTTTTATCTCAATTTACATAGGGAAGGGCCCTAGTCAAGCAAAAAGCATCAAAGTACTGGAGATTGTCAAATACAAGAACTGGAGACAGAGATTAAAAGGCCAGGAGGGAAACGACTCCTTAGATATTGACAACAAAAACATCATCACAACACCGTAAAGTGTAAACCACCACCTGTGAGACCGGCAGCAGAAAGACACCAAGATGAGAAAAACCTCTTGAGAGACTCACCACGCAAAGGATATCAACTTGCCACCATACAACTAGCGCACTAGAGCACAAAATCCACCACCAAGACTTCCTTCACACAATTCAACCACAAATGCAAAGATGAGGGGGCAACAGAGGGGCTGAGTGAAAATGAAATGTCAAGCTCCATGTGCAGACAAATCCTCGCAGTGCACACATCTATACACAGGACAACCTGAATTCTCACCAAATTTGAAGATAGTCATGAAGCCTGAGACTTGCAGCCACCCATGACCCATGATACATAATTTCATATACAAAGAAGAATAAAAACTTGAAGTTTTTAATAGCCATTTTTGATTCCATACTTCAATGTGTGAAATTATTTGGAAAATATAAAATCAGAAAAGTGGAAGCCAGCATTCAAGAGCAAGTGAATCACACAGATAGGCCTAGTCGAGAACTCAGCAGCATACTCTACAATTTGGTAGAATCTAAAGACTAATGTAACTCTACAGTTATAACTATATTCTGCATGAGAAAGCTTTCAAGGATGTCGATGGAAAGCTTTACCTAGATTGACATTATGGTAATCACAAAAGAGGGGAAACTCATCGTGTTTCCTTATTTGGTCATGCATTTTATGGCCCAAAAGAAACCAAAGACTAATGCAAAAGAATATACCTCTGTTTTCAAAACAATGACAGAAGATCTTATTAAAATACATGTAGCTGTAAGTAAATGATAGTTATGAGTATGAGTTAGTTGACAGTGACAGTTATGAGTTACTTCGATGGTTACAAATTAGTTACAGTTCTGTTGATGAAGAGTACTACACATGTAATGCAGATGAGAGCATAATGAGTAAAGTTCTCAAGTTCCCCATTCTCCGATCTCATTATGTCTCTTTCTGTTAATGTTAATATGAAAATGTTACCACATCCATATATATGACGACCCTTCAAAAATTATCAAGCATTATTGAAGAGTTGTAGATTTGTATCCCACAACAAAACCAAAGTTACCCTAACATTTACTATGTGACCATAGAAATTGCCAAAAAAAGTGACTGAACTTAGTATTCTCATCCAAGTCTTTGAGTTAGTTTTGAAAGTTTAAGTGACAATTTTGGTTTGTGGGATTTTCCTTTAGGTTTTTAAAATTACTTATGGAAAATTTGAATGTCCACCTAAATATTATAAACCTGTTACTAGAAGCCAAAGACCTTAGTTTCTCTGCAATTTCTTAAATCATGTAAATACCTACGACAAATAATCTCCTCAGCTTCAGATCACGAAATTAATTCATTTTTCAATTCATCAATAATTATGTAATAAGATTCACTACGGAAACTTTACAATCATAACTATACATGAGAAAGCTTCGAATCATGTCGATGGAGATCTTAACCAAGATTGACATAATGGTAATCACAGAAGCAGGGAAACTCATAGTATGTTTCCTTCTTTGGTCATGCATTTTGTGGCCTGAAAGAAACCAAAGACTAATGTAAATTAAGTTGCCTCTGTTTTCAGAACAATGAAGGAAGAACTTATTAAAATATATGTAGCTGTCAGTAAATCACAGTTATGAGTCTTAGTTAGTCGACAGTCAATGAAAATTATGAGTTATTTTGACGGTTACAAATTAGTTTCAGTTTTCAGTTGACGAAGAATACTAAAAATGTAATGCAGCCCTGAGAATAAAGAATAAAGTCCTCAAGTTCTCCATTCTATGATCTCATCATGTCTTTCTACGAATGTATTTCCTTGCTGTTCACATTTCTGTGAGTGCAATTCTTTTCTATTTGTATATTTAATAAAGTATCCAAGCCCAAGGCAGTGGGTCTTTGGAAGTAAAAGCCAATGAAGGAAGTCTTTGGGAGTAATTTCCAATGATGGAAGTCTGAGATCAAAGACCAAGGGTTATATCTAGTAGACACAATAACATGTTAGAGCCTTCTCGAATATCAAAGGGAAAAGGCAGAGAGCAAGAAGCTTTGGAGTTTATGGAAGACTTGCTGGCATTTCTTCTGTAGACATGTAAAGGTCCACCTAGTGCTACCCAACTTACAATGCCCTCCTGTACATGAAACCCTGTTAATCAACAATTGGACCATGCCCCTTTGACCAGATTTGATAGTAGCTAACCACTGATTATATCATTAAGGAAACTTGATAGCAGCATCAATATTCCTATTTTGACGATTCAGAGATTACAAGATTCCATGCTATATGATTTAGGGACACTCTTTTTGTTGTTAAATTTCCATTTCATGATGATGTCATGATTTGATTATCTCATGTTATTTTTTAATTAATGTATTTGGTTGATTTGATTCCAGTTGATTAGATGGTCAGACAAGCCTAGATTAGTAGATGCATTATTTTTGGATGTAATGCTTGTTATGAACAAATGATGATTATTCATAGGTACATGAATTATGATTATATGCATTTTTATATAATTTTATGATTATTTCTTTGTGCATCTCTGTGAAGTGGATGATGCTTTAACGAGTATCATGTTTTTGATGTTCAGGGGATAGGAGTCACAACATTGATTGAGTTCCAACATACACAATTCATAGCAGGACAAACTGGGCCCCTGCAACCAGTTTGGTGTGTATCCCAAGGTAAGAGTGTCTGGTGGGGGGTTGTTAGGTAACATAACAATGATCCCTTTAATTTGTTGTATGTAATAGAGAACATTCACATACTTTTTTTTGCTAAAGATACCTATGGATAAGGGACGGTAGACCTTGAAAACTTGGCGAGTTGCCAAAACCAAGTTGTTATTTACTTGCCAACACTAGGTTAAAATTATAGAAAAATATGACTGTATACAAGAAATTGAGGATGACTATCAGACAAATTTGGGTCTTCAAAAAGAGTCATAATCACTGACATCAAGAATCTCATAAAGCTGAACTTGCCATCTTAATTTCACTCTCATATCACTCAAACAAAACTAGGAGTATTTGAAGATCGTCTACTGAAAATCCAAACCCTCTCTCTCACATTATCTCTCAATATCTCTTGCTTTTCAAAGTGCAGGGAAACCATTGGTCAGCAGGAAGCCTTAGATTAGAAGCTGGAAACATGCAGACCCAAAATATTCCTCTCTTCAAAAATTATACCATCTTGCACTTCTCTTAATGATTCCCACTTATGCTTTCAATAGGAAAAGACATGAATGTGGAAACAGGCAGTCTCAAAAATAGTCAGACAGCATGCAGATCATGATCTATCCCATTTCTTATGAAAGCAAAAACCATAGAACCGCACGGAAGCAACTGAATAGAACTTCATAGCCAAAGGTTGAGAAGAACCAAATCACTAGACTACATAATAGAGTATCTTGTATTAGTTCTTAAAGGTCGAAAATTGTTTAAAATCAGCTGCTTCCTTATGGCAGAGAACCAACCCAAAAATAGCTCTCAAGGGTATCACAAACCATCATAAGCATCAATGTGAAAGTAAGTTAAAATACTTATTAGTAATAAAAAGGTCACCACTTCATACAGTAGGGGCTTGAACTTCTCTATTATCATGAACCTCAATGAAGGCATCAACCTTAACCTATATGGAGGCATAAGCCTTTCCCTTAGATCAGAGTTAATTAGGGGAGTAGGGGTAGCACCGTAGCAGGGAGAGCAATACCTAGCCCAACAGCTGTAGGGTCCATACAAGCCTGGAAATTCTTAACTTGGGTCTTTACCCCTATTACCACTACTTGTCTTCCCACAATTAGTGGTGTTGTTGGAGTTGTGCACCACCAAATTACAAGTGGTCTGAAGGAAATTCCTAGTACAGCCATGAGAGAGATCATAGAATGATTGGGCTATCTAGCCGAAGGTCTATTCAGGGTCCTGCATTAAGCGGCTGAAGATCTCATAGATATTTAAGTTCATTGTCCTTATCACTCTCCATCCCTGTGATTACACATTCATTTAGCCATAACCTGACATTGGTGTTTTTTCAGTGTTACGCAGGGATTGCGTCCCCTAGATTTTGGTAGCGTACCAAATGTCCTGAATGTTTTGGGGACTTGGGGAGTTGGAGGGGACGTCCCCTATTTTTTTTAAATCCTTTCAAAAAACTTATGATGTTTTTACTTTTAAAAAGCTGTTATTTTTAGGAAGAACATTAAATTATAATCTTGGAAGTACCTGAATAGAGTTGCTAATCCCTAAATTTCATTGAATAAAGTTAAAATATTCAAATATTAATATTTTATCATATTATTTAAATAGCTGTCCCCTTGCCATCATTTCAAAATTTGGGAATTTTTTCCCGTCCCGGAAACCCCGTCCCTCCATCTCCCTGTCCCCCCGTCCCCGAGACTTAGGTAACGGGTATGTGTTTTTTCTAGTGCTATGCACGCGATTGCTGACATCTTCTTGAAGGTTAGAAGCATTGATAACCTATTAGGCCCCATCTTCCCGCCCCCACATTTGAGCGCACACTGCCTACCAGCCACCTTTGCTTGAGTTGTGCTCTTACCACATACATAGGACGTTCCAGAGGGAGAGGTTGAGGTGCATGGCATCTTTCTCTTCTTTCTAGAATCAATATCATCACAAGTTGCTATAGTCACTGGAGCAAAGGAGAAAAAAGGTAATGACCAAATTCATCAGCTCTCAATTAGACCGAGCAGATGTCATACAAGCAGATAAAAAAATGAAACCTCAACCATATTTCAATTTCCCTTGGATGTATTTCACTCATGCCAAAATTATTCACATATGCAAATTTTCAAAGAGCCAGTGTAATGTCCCTTTCTAGGGCTCAACCACACAAACAAGGAAACTCACATAAAGCCCAAATGAATACAATCTGATTTTTATAACAGCAGACTGAAAATTAGAACAGTGAAGTACAACAGTCTGATTTTCTAGGACAAAAGCTTGCAAAGTACAATAATTCACCCAAATGACACTATGAAGCTCAAGCCTTCTAGGAACAATGTAGGTCAATTTACACCATGAAATTCAATCACGTGCACAACTAGAAATTAATTTAGCCCTACAATAGAAGTACAACCAGTAGAAGTGACTTAAAATGAGGTCTCCAAACCCTGATAAATAACAAATATGCAATATATCAGCCTTATAAAATATGAGAAGTCTAATTATCAACTTGGAATTTAAATTTGTGCTCTAGAAAGGACCCAATCACACTCCTATGCAAGTCACTCCCTAGGAGAGGGGCATAAAATAATACCAAAACCCTTGGTATTCCTTCTTTTCCAAGCCCTAGTTGCAAACCAGCAAGATAGTCTTCAAGGATGTCCTCAAACACTACCAAATTGGAGGGTTTTCGTCCTCCAATCTTCAACAAGGAAGGTTTCCGTCTCCCTTGCTTGCCACACTAATGGATTGTCGCCCTTTAGTGGAATTGGATTACAGCACTGCTCTAGAACGAAAGTAGATAAAAATATATATGCCAAAAAGATGACGCAAATGAGCCTATCTGACTCCTCTTATAACCCTTTGGTGGCGCCAAACCCCACTAGGGAGTTTCCCCCATGACCGACCTCATAAAGAAGCTTGCTTTATCTTTTAATTTGCTTTTTAGTTCGTCCAACCCAGTTGACCTGTCTCACAAAAGAAAACACTAAAAAAAATGTAAATGCTCACAGAAAATGACTAAAATATAAACAAATACTTCCCTTGTTCACCTTCTTCTGGCCCATGGGAAGTGGAACGGGCTAGAAGTCTTCGAAATGAATTTGTTCGTAAAAGGGGATATTACAGCTAGAATGAAAAAAGAGGAAAGTAGGACTTTGAAGTGATTCAAATTCTTATTGATAAAACTAGCCAAGATGAAAAAGATCCTAACTCTGAATTTTTGTGGTGATGAGCTACTTGCTTTCTATGCAAGTGTAGTTAGATTTTGTTAACCGCTGTTTTTTTGGGGCTCAAATCTACACCAATTATTCAGGGACAAACTATATGGTAGAAGTCTTCCTGCATATATATTGTATATCCATTGTTTTGAAAATTTCTGAAACTATTTGTCTTAATTTTTTAGGAAACATAGAGCATGGAAAATCCTAATTACAAAGTACTGTTTGCTGACCACATTTTTATCATCATTATTGTTGATATGCCCTTGGAGTTGGCCCAAGCCACTAAAAATTCCATCTTTTTCTGACTACGTTATGTACTCATTGTCGCCAGATAAAATGATTTTTGAATCATACAATACTGGATATTACCACATACATCATACATGATTTTTCTAATATAGTTTATTAAATTGTATATGAAGTACATCTAATGAAGAGCTTGAAGTTTATATTCTTTTGATGCTTTAATTGTTATGCTATTTAATGTTAAGTGGTTCAGATTTCATTCTACGTCAAAATCTTGAGATTATTGACTATGTGAACTTGTTTCTTTTTGGAAGTTCATCATCTCAAGTATTGGATAAGGAGGAAAACGATTATGCAAAAATATTTATCTTTGAATAAAATCCTAGCATTCAAGCTATAGGATTGATTATAAAATAACTGTGTTCAAAACTGTCAGATATTTTGCTGTCTATTCTACAGATGAAGTGTTAGTGAAAAACTGCAGGCTTTGTACAGGTTTGAGACATGAACCGAGGAGCCATAGCATTAAGTTTGTTTCTTGCATTACATTTGTAGTCCATTCCTTTTGTTTGTCTCATACAAATTCTTTGTGGTTCAGGCATAGGGTATTTGCACTTGATATATTTTAGTTGTTTTGTTTTATGTCTTTTTCTCTGTTGATTTGCAGCTATCGTGTTGTTGTTTTAACTTAAGCATCCTATTGCATGTGCTAGCTTTATATGAATACCAGTTATTATATGAATAATGGTTGATGATATGACGAAGTATTGCTAACAAAACAACCTTATGCAATGAAGATTGTTTTAAAATTATGATGTATGCCTAACATTTAAAATGGAAACATCTCCTTTGGAAAGCAACAAAAAAAGAATACTTAAGAACTTGTAATATGGCTAGGGCTCTACTATCAGTTCTATTTTTTTAATTAACGAATGTGACTATAAATTAACCTAATTTGACATGATATATGTTCGTATAATCAAATGAAGCAAGGAAATTCATTTTGGAAATATTTTGTTATGGCAGTTGTTTGAAATGGATTTGGATAGTTATTCCTATGTTGCGTGGATTTCAAGTCTTTCATTGCTGCTGATGAACTCTAGCTGCAAATGCCACTTGTGATATCAGTTTCGGCCAGTGCATCTTTGGTTCTTTCTTGATTGATAAATTTCCCTTGCAAGGTGTCATTCGGTTTAGATGCCCACTTCTAAGGGGTATATTTTCTGTCAAATTCATGAGTGACTTGCACTCTGCCTTATTTGTTGGGGTATGACACACTCAGCGAGTTGGACGAGGCATTTTACCCAATTTTAACATACTATCACGTCTCTCGAGGATTTGAACATGGGGCTCTACTGTAATGTCCCTACCAAGATCTGATTGAAAACTTTAATGGAAAAGAATGAATCCCCACCTGAAACAACACAAAATCTAGAGGCAAACACTGCTGATCTGATTTTTACTGGAAAATGTGATTTGGAAAGAGAAGCAAAATACCACTAAACACACCAAAAACTTGCTCTTTTCTGATTTTTATGGAAGAACTAATTTTTATAAATATAATGTAAAAGAAAAGCATCAACAACTGAGTCCAAAATCAGATTTTCAATGATGAACAGCTGCAGATCTGACCTGTACTTGCAGCAGTGAAAAATGAACTTGAAACCCCAACAAAACACTTGAAAAATATTGGAATAAATTTTTGGAGATGCCCT
The DNA here is from genome assembly GCA_019776745.2 of Taxus chinensis. Classification (NCBI taxonomy): domain Eukaryota; kingdom Viridiplantae; phylum Streptophyta; class Pinopsida; order Cupressales; family Taxaceae; genus Taxus; species Taxus chinensis. The sequence continues at coordinate 680,551,098 of CM034154.1, read as the reverse complement.
TGCAACAGCTGATATAAAAACTAATTTTTCCAGCCCTTGAAACCCTGAGAAAATACCCAAAACTGGGTCACTCCAGCTGCAATAAATATGATCTAAAAATCAGAATTAATGCCGGACCTTCAACACACCAAAAGAGGAAGAGTTTTCGTTGTTCCTTTAATTTCCTTGAGGGTTTTTGTCCTCAGAAAATTACATTAGTGATACTTCAGCTCAAAGCCAAAATAGCAAAATATGGAATGGTAGAATGATGCCCAAAACAAGTCGACCCCTTCCCTTAAAAGAAAGAAGTGAGCCAAAAATTACCTCCAACACACCCAATCACCAAACGGGGTGATTTCTATGCAATATGTACCTAAACTCCATCCCAACCCAAGTCGCAATTTCCCCTCGAGGGAATACAAAAAATATAATATTATTTTATGTCTTCTAATTTCCCCTTTTACCCTCTAAGGCAAGTCCGCCATATCTCCTAGGATGGATCAAAAATTACATTGACATCTTCTAAATATTTTATTAAGCTATATAAATTATTATAAGTGCTAGATATATATTTTTTCTTTACTAATGGCACTTTATAATAATTTAAAAATGACTTAAGTCACCCTTATAAAACCCCCTTAGCCGTCTGGTAGACAAAATAGGCCAAGGATCCTCTTCCAAGATGTTATTCTAGAAAGAGGGAGATTTCATCTACTATGGAAGCCCCATGCTTTTAAGATTTGAGATCAGCCCATTTGACCTAGATTTTGTTGTTTTTCATAAAATATAGCTTAGGATTCCGGCTTTGTGAACTTAGAGTACAAATGATATGTTTATTATCATTTGATTTATGGTTGAGCTAGAGAGTCATGCATAAGAGTAATTATGGTCATGCTTTAGCAAGATCCTATTCTCTAGTCAAGGCTGTTCCATTTATCAAATGAAGAAATCTTCAAATATTATGAAAAACAGGCTACATTTGGCTAAATAGTAAATACTATAAACAATTAGGGGGTTGGTTGCTGCTTAATTTATATATCACGGTAATGTGAGAAACTGGTGCGATCTAAACATATAGTCAATTGGTTGTAGTTGCTAAAAGTACCTGGGATTTGAAGATATTTCAGACTCAAAAAAGAGTTGAATCCATGCAGCTAGAAAAACCCAAGACTGGGAACAAGTGAAGAATCATAAATACAAATTGACAGGCTCATAGAGCCAATACAAATCCAGGGCCTAGACGACCCATGCAACACAAGCAATGAATATGAAGATCTAGCCGAGGTTCTTTCTACTTCTTCAACATGCTGTGGAGCAAGTTAAATAGGTGGGAGGAAATGACAAATGTTGAGTCATAACTAACTGTGAGGAGGAACTGGACTCAAATGCGATGTAAAATGTTTTCAACGTGACTTTATAGCCAACTTACAATCCTTCTAGTTTGACACTAATTCGAGCCAATGGTGCATTACATTTTCATTCTCTTTGATGAAAGTTGAAACGGGCCTTAATGCTTTATACTTTAACAAGATACATAATGAGAGGGTTTTATTGTTTTTCTTCCATTTTTCTAAATTGTATGTTTTTTATTTCCTATGGTTACTTATCATTTCCTCACAAGACCAGTATTGTTTGGGAATTAAAAATGTGTCAGGTTTTTCTGCTAACATAATGTCTACAACAAGAAGAGAAATCACAGTTGTAACCCTTAAATATCCTCATAATGAGCTCTCGTGTTCTATCCCAGCTAAAATATCCTCATTTCCAGCGGATTGTATTCCCTGATTCAAGCTATTTGCAGTACCATGGAGTTTTTGATCTCTCCTAGATTCAATGTTCAGGAATCATTTGAGAAGAAATTTGGGATTGCATTGTAGTTTTATATTTTCTTCTCAGCCACAACAAGCTCTCACAAACCATTCCCAAATCCCTGTCTTGCCTCACAAACTTGACTACACTGGACCTGCCAACAACTACCTCACAGGGTAAATTCTACTTGGCCTTAGAGAGTCTCAATCAATTCTCTTCTAAATCAACTCTGCAGCTTGAGCAATTTGCTTCCATACATGGATAAAAATTCCAACACTAGGGCTTTATTTTATGGGCACTCCGCCATGACCTGGTGGTACCAGTATCTTGCTTTAAATTATCTACCTTGCCCCGATGCCCCTCAAATGTGGGTTTGGTACTCATTTTCCATGTTATGAGCCTGCTGTTTGCTCTTCGGGCTTTGTTGTTTGTATTCTGCTTTTTCTGTGTGGTAGGTTTCAGCTCGTCATAAACTACTTAATAATGTTGGTGTTACATGTATCTTTATAATGAAAAATTCTAATACAATCTTATTTTTCTTTTAATGAAACGAAGTAATGACTGGAAAACATTGTCTATAAGTAAATCAAAGCATTGGCCAATTGTTTTTTAGCAATAAATAACATATTTCTAGCAGCACCACTAGGTTACCTAGAGTCATGAGAGAAGTCATATGCCTAGTAAAGACCAAGTAATTATTTTAAATGGTAGCAAGCAGGCTTTGCCTCGAGCTAGCCGGGGTGCTTTAACAATCTGAGAGGAAGGTGGATACAATCCTTTTGAGGGCTTAGTTAATCAAAACACTATCTAATTCTTGGTACAAGCCACAACATAAAAACTTTCGAATTCCATGCCTGATCGAACAATTCCTAAATGAAAGATCCCAAACCCCTTTTTGCCTGAATACTTTTTTTTTTTTTGATTTAAAATAACACTCAGGTGTAGAGCTGAACTGATAACATCAAGCAAATTCATGGAACAACATTCTCATACTGCATAAACAAATTAAATAATGCAAAACCCCGCAAACCGGGTGAATTTATATAAAGGCGCCTAGGGTTTTAATGGCAAATTTCTTCATAAATAATGCAACCATATATTCAATATTGATTTCTGATGATAAATGATTAGGGTAAACACATAGAAATCTGCAGATGAAATGATAACAAGTATTGTCTAAAATCCTCTGTAAATGATCCAACCCCAGTCGATTTGATATATATTTGTGGCTGAAATATACAATAATAAACTGGCATGAAAAATACCTCAAACACTGCATAAACCAACTGCACAATAAGTCGCCCCACTCTGGAAGTTGTACAAATGCCCACTGCTGCAATTTATTCTTTTCTCTGAAACTGTTGGAATGATGAATAACCTGTGTAAACAATGAAGATCCCTGGATGGAAGCTTCTCTCACTGCTCCTGGGGTTTCCGTCCGCAAGAGGAATAATCCAGAGGGTTTCCGTCCTTGGATTTTGTCTGCAAAAGCTCAGTGCTAACTGCCGGGTAAAAATAATAATCTTCTGAATGCCTTTTCCCAAGTCGCATTTTTCCCTTATAGCCAAAAAACCCTCCAAAGATGCAAGTCGCACTTTTTCCCCCAAATCAATATAATTAATATTTAATTAATTATTTTTCTTCACTAAGCAAGTCGCATTTTTGGGTTTATTTGACCTCTTACCCAAGCAAGTCGCATTTTTGGCTAGGAAGGCACTTTAAATAATTTATTAATTTATTTAAATGCACTTTCCTAAGTCAAAGTCACTTAAACAGTCTATTAATTCATTATATGTGCTTTAATAATATTTTACTTTATTTTGAGCACCATATAATAAAAATAATAAACCGAAGTCACCCTTGAAAACACCCTTTGGCCGTCGGGTAGACAAAACAGGCCAAAGGTCTTCGACCGAACTATTCGAGAAAGAGGGACATTACAGTCCTCCCTTCCCGAGATTGCTTGTCCCCAAGCAACTGTAGAGCTAGATGCTGTAATATAGTCTCGCCCTCCCATGTAGCATCCTTCTCTAGTAACTCTTTCCACCTCACTAGGAACTCCCGAATAACTCTATTCCTCAGTCTCCTCTCTCGGCTGTCCAAGATCTCCTCTGGCACCAAGTCCAATCTCCCTTCCTCATCCAGGGGTGGTAACTCTGTAGAAGAAATAATGTGCTGTCCCAAGGCCTTTTTCAAGCAAGATACATGAAAGACATTGTGTATCTTACTCTCAGAAGGCAACTCTAGCTCATATGCCACTTCACCAACTCTCCTCAACACCCTGTATGGCCCATAGAATCGCGGCTTGAGCTTTTCAGCCCCACTCTTCTTGAGAGTACTCTGCCTGTAAGGCTGAAGACGTAGAAAAACCATGTCTCCTACCTCAAATGATCTCTCCACTCTGTGCCTATCTGCATACATCTTCTGTTGATTCTGGGCCCGCTGAATATTTTCCTTAAGTACCTTAAGGATTTCCTGACTATCCTGTAAACTCTCCTGAGCCTTGGGGGCTCTACTGTCCCCAAACGCCATATCAACAAAAGATCTTGCATCATACCCATACAGTGCTCGGAATGGAGTCATACCAATAGACATATGGTAAGTGGTGTTATAGCAATACTCACATAAATATAGCAACTTTACCCATGCCTTCTGCTTTCCTGCAACATAGTTACGAAGATAACCCTATATCCATTTGTTCACAATCTCTGTCTGCCCATCCGTCTGAGGATGATAACTAGTGCTAGGAGTCAACTCAGTGTGAACCAAACGGAAAAGCTCTTACCAAAATATGCTCATAAACCTGCTATCCCGGTCACTAACTATGTTCTTCGGAAGTCCATGCAACCTGAATATCTGACGAAAGAACAAATCAGCCACATGAGGTGCCTTAAAGCTGGTAGGGACATCAAAAAAGTGTGCATATTTTGTCAACCGATCAACTACTGCATAAATGCGATCATTCCCTTGCACCACGGGAAGACCTGTAATGAAATCCATCGAAATACTTTCCCACTTCTGCTCCGGAATTGGCAATGGCTGTAGCAAACCTGCTGGGAAAGTATGCTCTGACTTGTTCTGCTGACAAGTCATACACTCACGGACATGGCGCAAGACATCATCCTTGAGACCCTTCCAGGAGAATCTCTCTCTAATTTGCCTGTATGTTTTAAAATACCCCTGGATGTCCTGCAAGTGGTGCATCATGGAAAGCATGCATAATCTTCTCCTTAAGCTCAGATTCAGGAACTAGGTAAATTCTGCCCTTATACAAAATCAAATCAGCTATTACCTTATACTGGCCATCCTGAATTTTTCCATCCATAATGTCACATGCCCAAGTGTTTTTGGAATACTCAACTAACAGTTGAGATTTCCAATCTGCTGAAATCTCACTCAAAGAACATAGGGCGGCGAGATGGGGTTTCCTGGAAAGTGCATCAGCCACTACATTCTTCGTCCCCTTGACATACTCAATGTCAAAATCATATGCCTGGATTCTGCTGACCCATTTTTGTTGCCTCTCATTGAGTTCCTTTTGTTCCAGGAAATATTTCAAGTTGTTGTGGTCAGTTCTCACCACAAATTTTCCACCCACCAAATACTGTCTGAACTTTGTCAAAGCATGCATAATGGCAAGCATCTCCTTATCATAGGTGGAATACAATTTCTCATTATCTCTCAACTTCCGGCTCTCGAAGGCAATAGGATGGCAATCCTGCATAAGAACTGCACCAATCCCCAATCCCGAAGCATCACACTCTAAAATGAAGGGTCGTGAGAAATTTGGAAGAGCCAAAACCGGGCAGGTACTCATAATTACTTTGAGCCTCTCAAATACTACCTGTGCCTCATCTGACCAACTAAATGCACCCTTCTGTGTAAGATCTGTCAATGGAGCTACCGGCTGAGAATAATCCTTCACAAACCTCTTGTAGTAACCACATAACCCCAAGAATCCTCGCAAGTCAAAGATATTCCTAGGTGGTGGCCAATCTTGCATTGCCTGTATCTGCTCCTGATAGACCTTGACCCCATTGGCCCCAATGACATGCCCAAGATATAGTATCTATATAAGTCAAAATTCACACTTGGACATCTTAGCAAACAAAGACTAAGTCTCCATTATGCTAAATACCTCATGAATATGCCTCAAATGATCATCCCATGTCCTGCTATAAATCAGAATATCATCAAAAAACACCAACACAAACTGCCTCAACTACCTATTGAAGAGATGGTTCATACATGACTGAAATGTAGCAGGGACATTAGCGAGTCCAAATGGTATCACCAAGAACTCATAGTGCTCGTAGTGACAACTGAAGGAGCTGTCTTGTGAATATTCTCATTCCGAACTTGAATCTGGTGGTAGCTTGATCGAACATCAATCTTCAAAAAGTAAATAGATCCATGCAACTCATCCAACAAGTCATCAATGCGAGGAATGGGGTACCTGTTCTCGATGGTTTTTTTTGTTCAATGCATGATAATCAATGCACATCCTCATGGTCCCATCCTTCTTCTTCACCAAAACAAATGAAGAAGCAAAGGGACTATAACTAGGACGGATGTGTCCCATCGCCAAGAGCTCTCTAATGGCCTTCTCTATCTCATCCTTATATGTTTTAAGATGGTGATAAGGCGTAGTCATCATAGCTCTATAGCACCCTCCTCAAGCTCTATAACATGCTCAAACCCTCTATCTGGTGGTCTACCTGGAGGAATGTCACCGAACACTGGGCCGTGCTTATCTAGTATGGATTGTACAAATTTTTGATAAACATATAGAAATTATTGTACGCCAAATATCAAAAGTTTTAATTGTAGATGTGGACAATTTAGAAAATGGAAATTTGGAAAATGGATTGGATAATGTTTTTTTACCTGGGGAACTAGTTGGATTATCACAAGCGCAAAGAATGGATCGTGCTCTAGAAAAGGCAATCAATTATCGAAGAATTTTATTGGGAATAACAAAGGCATCTCTGAATACTAAAAGTTTTCTGTCAGAAGCGAGTTTTCAGGAAAGTTTTCTGTCAATGTGAAAAGGCTGCTCATTATCTGAAGAAGATTTGGATAAAATGAAACACTGGGCTGCCCATACAACCTCTCCATGTCTGGCTATAGACTCCATCCTGCATGCTGAAACAACTCTAGGGCCCACCGTCAGAAATAGCTCAAAACACAATCTTCTTCTTATCCACCATAAACTCCAATTCCATCCTTCGGAAATCCTGCACATATATGCCAAGGGACTGTAACCACTAAATACCCAACATTGTATCAATCTCACCAAGTCCAATAACATAGAAGTCATCGGTCAATGTGTAGTCCACCCATTTGAATACTAAGCCATGGAATCCTCCTAGTGCATAGCTAATAGAAAATCCATCAGCCACCCGTACACAAAACCCCTCAAATTCCTCAACCTGTAATCCTCGCTTCGCAGCCAATCCCTCATCAATGAAGTTGTGCGTAGCTCCACTGTCAACTAGACAAACAATCTGCTATCCCTTAAGAACTCCCTTTAGTCAAAAGGGATGGTGCTTAGGAACGCATGAGATTCTAGCAATAGTAACATTAGATGAATCCAATGCCTCACTCTCACCAAGCTCTATTTGGGGCTACTCCCCTTGTGCATCATGGTCACTGCCCTCATCCTCTACATCTGTATCTTGTGAGTGGTCATCCTCCCCATCTGAAATCACCTCAATGAGATGCACCTCGCCTTTACCAAAGCAATGATGTCTAGGATCCCAATGATATTTGTAATGAAAGCAAAGATTCTTCCTCCTTAACTCGTTACGAGTATCCTGATCCACCTTAGGAGATGGTGCACTCTTTTGTGGAGTGGTAGAGTGTTGAAATGGCCTGGAGCTCGTGGGAAACTTCTTATTGGGCTGATAAGAAGTGGGTTGAAGTGGGGATGTGTCCAAATCTAATGCCGTCTGGATGGCATCATGCAATGTCCTAGGCTTAAGAGCCTTGACCAATCCTCTCATCCTGTCATGAAGGCCCTCTATAAATAACATCACCACCCTCTTCTCAGGCATCTTTGGAACCATAACTGCTATCCGCTGAAATTCGTTGATGTATGAATCAACGTGTCCACTCTGTCGGAGTCTGTGCCAAGTCCCTATAATACAACTCCACATCCTTGCGATCAAACCTCGCAATCAACCTCTCGCTGAAATCCTCTGTATGACCGTAGAAGCTCATGACCCTGTGTAACTAACCCATGGTGCCACCAATCATAAGCCACCCCCTCAAGGTGTAATGTAGCGAACTGTATGGCCTCCTGCTCCCTCATGGGTTTGAGGGTAAGATAGGTGTCGAGCTTGTGAATCCAAGCCCTGACACTGATCTTTCCACTACCATCAAAAGTGGAGAGGGTTACCTTATTGGTAACCTGATGCAAATCCCTGTTCTGCTGCGCTCTAGGCCTCCTGTCCTGTCCAGCCCTCATGTTGTCTCTCCTCTGAGCACAATACTGTGGGAGGGGAAATACATCCCTCACATGCTGCGGCAAACTCCTCCACTCATCGCTGACTGCCATAATAGTATCCGGAAAAGCTACTTCTTCCGGTCGTCCCTCCATCTCTGGTGGGTCATCTCTAGGTAGGAAGTTAGGCTGCATAGGCCTATCTGCAGTCCGCGTAAGTCTCCTCTCATCTATATGAGTATGCCTCCGCTCACGGCGTGGCGATCCCCTAACACTCCCAAGCTCTGAAGGTGATTTGCTATGATCCTTGTAACCACTGGCAAGTGATACGGATCTATCCCTCCTGCCGTGCCAGTCCCACGGCCTATCTAGTGCCAACCTGTCCAAAGTAGTGCCCATGCGCTCCATGGTCTGTAACAAATGTCTCTGCATGGCTGCCATATCCCGAATGAAATCCCTATCTGGATCTGCATGTTCCTCTCGAGGAGGACTCTCAGGTCTCTCACCCAAATATTCCATTCTGTCACCTCCTGCAATACCAGCTTCGAGTCGTGCTCATCTGATGGGTGTAGTATCTGTGTGGACCGTCCTCTCTGTGCTGCATTCAAAGCTGATTTCTGTTTTAATACCCTCTCTGATTCCTTCCCACACAGGTTGGGAGGATACACTGCTCTGATACCACTGAAAAATCCCAAACCCCTTTTTGCCTGAACACTTTTTAAATAAAATAAAATAACACGCAGGTGTAGAGCTGAACTGATAACATCAAGCAAATTCATGGAACAACATTCTCATACTGCATAAACAAATTAAATAATGCAAAACCCCGCAAACCGGGTGAATTTATATAAAGGCGCCTAGGGTTTTAATGGCAGATTTCTTCATAAATAATGCAGCCATATATTCAATATTGATTTCTGATGATAAATGATTAGGGTAAACACATAGAAATCTGTAGATGAAATGATAACAAGTATTGTCTAAAATCCTCTGTAAATGATCCAACCCCAGTCAATTTGATATATATTTGTGGCTGAAATATACAATAATAAACTGGCATGAAAAATACCTCAAACACTGCATAAACCAACTGCAGAATAAGTTGCCCCACTCTGGAAGTTGTACAAATGCCCACTGCTGCAATTTATTCTTTTCTTTGAAACTGCTGAAATGATGAATAACCTGTGTAAACAATGAAGATCCCTGGATGGAAGCTTCTCTCACTGCTCCTGGGGTTTCCGTCTGCAAGAGGAATAATCCAGAGGGTTTCCGTCCTTGGATTTTGTCTGCAAAAGCTCAGTGCTAACTGCCGGGTAAAAATAATAATCTTCTGAATGCCTTTCCCCAAGTCGCATTTTTCCCTTATAGCCAAAAAACCCTCCAAAGATGCAAGTCGCACTTTTTCCCCAAATCAATATAATTAATATTTAATTAATTATTTCCTTCACTAAGCAAGTCACATTTTTGGGTTTATTTGACCCTTACCCAAACAAGTCGCATTTTTGGCTAGGAAGGCACTTTAAATAATTTATTAATTTATTTAAATGCACTTTTCTAAGTCAAAGTCACTTAAACAGTCTATTAATTCATTATATGTGCTTTAATGATATTTTACTTTATTTTGAGCACCATATAATAAAAATAATAAACCGAAGTCACCCTTGAAAACAACCTTTGGCCGTCGGGTAGACAAAACAGGCCAAAGGTCTTCGACCGAACTATTCGAGAAAGAGGGACATTACACTAAATATGGATTCACTGAATCAAAACACCATAGTAAAACCCCGTCTCCTGCTCTAGATAAAGATTCCTTGCATTCTAAATTGGCTTCTCTATAAAGCATATCTTGATATCCAATATGACTTGCTTTCACTTGAATTCTCTTGTTTTTTGGTACAAGGAACAAACTTCCATATATTAGGTCTTTTTACACCAATAATGTTCAATTCGCGTACTTTACAGTTTTTTTCACTTGTCATTCAAGCTCATAGGAGATTGAATAAGGTGTCACCCCCTTTTTTGTACTTCTTCCTCTTCTAAATTTAGAGCCAAAAAATGGCAGCTTTAATCTATGCTGTCCGAAGAGGACACAACAAGGAAACTGGGAAGTAGTATGAGCTGTATCGTGTAGTTTCCAAACTTGGTAATCAGAAATTCTCTCCGGAGTACAATTATATTGGTAGAAGAATGCCTCTATGAATTTGTTACATGGGATCATCCATGCATTGCTTTCGTCTTAGGACCACTCAAAGTGTCTGCAGCATGCTTTTGTATTTGATTCATATCCCTAGTCCGCAGCGAATGTTTGGAAGTGTGTTCTACTTGTGCAGGAACGCTTATGTGCTTATTTCCAATTCAAGAAGTTGTTAACAATTGCAAAAAATGAAGAGTAAATTAAATACCATCAATAGACATACTCAATATTCTGCCAAGGGCAACAACCAACAGGTGTAAAACCAAAACACGTTATTTATTCTGATGTACTCTCAGCCTGCAGCAACTTGTAATTTATAAAACAGGGTATGAAGATAGAACAAGAGGTCATTAAGTGTGGACTTTCCTCTAATGTCAGTGGCCAGTGCCTTTGCCCTTGTAAATATGTATGCAAAATGAGGTAAAATTCACAAAGCACATCAACTGTTTGATAAAATGTGCCAACAGGACCTGGTGTCCTAGAATGCCATGATTGTGGGATATGCACAAAATGGGTTTATGGATGAGGCATTGCTGCCTTGTATGGATGTTCTTGAGAGAAATTTCATTGCTGCCTTGTATGGGCTTGTTGATCAAGCCCTATATTTCTTTAACAAAATGCCTCAGCAATTTTTTAGATTTGTGGAATCCAATCATATCAGGACTTACACAATTGGTGAGGTGAGGCGTCCCCTGAGCTTCTTCAAGAAATGAAAGTGGAAGGTATGCCCAGCATCAGTGAAGTTAGCAGGCACATTTGATAAGGAAACAGGGGAAGAAAAAGATAATGTTTTACAGGCTATAGTGTAAGAATTCCCTGAAACATGTTTGAATGTTAATATAAATAGTCCACAGCAGTAGGGGAGAAACAAATTAAACACTGATACTGAATATAATCAAGCAAAGGATGGCTCTATTAACAGGATTCTATAAGGGATCTCCATTCAGTAGGTTCTAAAAGACCATACTGAAGATAACCCAGTACAGTAGAAATATCAAAAAACCACAGTGGATATTGATGAAAGATACATAGCATCTGCTAAGCCAGTTTCTGACTCTATTAAAAAATATTCAAAGGTGGAAAGTAATATTATTTCTTCAAATCTCAGTGTGAGCATGCCAAAATCCACACCATCGAAGCAGGTAATGTCCGAGGATTTCCATCATAAAAACAACAATTGCTTTCCATAATGAGAAGGAAACAAAAATTGCAAGGTGAAGGGATCAAGAAATATACTCTAAGGGTCGGTCTTCTGCCCAATATACCCCAGAGCATCAAAAACATATTGAATAGTTGAAGGCTTTACCCCAACATAAAAACATAATGAATAGTTGCGAAAATGTAGATGTCGTTCCAATTTTTTCTTCTTGATGTTTTCATAGTCATATTTTCTTAGTATGGTTGATTATAGGCCTCTAAGATTTACTAATAACAAGGCCATCATATTTGAGATTGTTTGGGTCCTTCTCTAATTCTGTTGCCTATGTAATATTTCTTTTCCGTAACAATATTCATGGGATAAAGCTACATAATGAGAATATCATCTCTAGTGAAATTGTTTGGCCTCTTCTCAATTTCTCTAATCTTTTTGCCATAATGATCGTCCTTGGCTATAAAGATGGTGTTTTCTTTCTTTCTGCACTTGCAGAAATTACAGAGACACAGAAAGTGGTCTCCCAGTAAAAACTTACTGATATCCACAAGAACAGCTAAAATTTTTACTGATCAGAACATGTGCAGTTGAAATGTACCGGACAGATGTCTATACTTTGTTCCTCACCTGCTAGAGAGGATACACGTTCTGTTAACCAACACTAAAATTCTTTGAGAATACTCCCTAAAAATGTACCACCTAATCAAGTTGAGTCAGTCCAAATACTTTATATCCTAATTGAATCCAGAAGTGCCACTTGGATTCCTGATGTGCCTCAATTTATCTTTTGTAAAGCTACAAAGCAAGGAATTATCTTGGTGAAGTACTTGTTTCTCTGAGGTAATGAAGTTCTCAGGTATGTTATCAAGCATTTAAAATTCTTCCTTGATTAAAAGGTCAAATTTCAAACGCATCAATTAATGGATTTAGGATGTATCAGCATGGAAAAAACATTTTTGATTAGCTGGCAACTGTTGAATGCCTATCCTATATAGTCTGATCCGTCAGTTCTTCAAGCTTGTTCTACATATCGAACTCAGAGTAGCTAAGTTTATACCTTTTATAGATTCAGGAGATGGAAATATTTACTAACACTTCTATGTGATGATTGAGATTTTACAGTCCCACATCCAGATAGGAAGTAACAAGAACTGGGGCTTTAATAGACTCCTCTGACCAGGGATCAATATTGGGTTTACAAGAAATCTCCTGCTATAGATTAGGGTAGTGTGTGATGCAGCTCTATTTAGGTCCAAGGGGCATGATTCTTCAGTGATTCATTAGGATCCCTCCTACACACCACACTAGCAGGAGAATAATGATTACCATCCCAACACTTCTGTAATAGTCCCCTGTGGTCAGCACTAGTTACATTCACTATTAGGATAGAAGAACTCTTTAAGAGTCGGTAACTTGAATCGCCAAGGAAATGACCCTAGTCAGCAAACTTGGCAAGACTACCGCGATCAATGGCCATACTCACTGTACACTGATTAAAGGCATAAACTACATTACTCTAAACAACATAACTGATAACTTACGTAGAAAAATCATGCTATTCTGCACAAGGCTTCCATGAAGTTGTTGCAGAGTATGGATTCTCCCAAAGAGTTGGTGCATCTTTAAACCGAAAAGCCAAAATTAACAATTGCCAGCCAAAATAATTCTGCTAGCCTAGTGAATGCTTGAAAATAAAGCTTTCCATTCAAGCAGTATAAATTGTAAACTCCTAAATGCATTCTCGTGGATAAATATAGAGTATTTTAACCTTTCCTTGGTCCAATAAATACTTGGCTAGATTGTACTGTTATCAATTTCCACCCCCGGTGAAAATTTGGATAATAGGGCAGGCTTGCACTGGGAAGATTCCCATAGCCATCCAGATGAATTCCAGTATTAAGGGCGGCATCCAGGTTTTTAAGAAGGTTGAAAATTCACAAGAGGAATTTTTCCTCTTCTTGGTCTTGCCTGAGTTGAAGGCTTCACTCAGTTTGAGGGAAACAGATGTTGGGACCCACTAGCAATGAATGGCAAATCCGATACACAGCTCCGGGACACCTTCATACATCCCACTCAGCCTTGGTATAGCTGAGGCGCCCAAAAAATTGCATAAATATTCGAGGAGGTGCGAGAGCATTTAGCTCTTGAGATGGTCCACCGAGTTGTTTCATGAGGAATCACCGAGCTAATATGAATGGGTCGAGCTTCAAGCTGATGAAAAGTCTGCCGAGCCAACATTTGTGACTGAGTTGTTCCCATATGATGATCAAGCCATTTGTGACTGAGCTGTTCTGTAAGGATGGCGAGCTATTTGGAGGAAATACAAGGCGAGCTAGTGGTATACTTCCACCGAGTTGTTTCAGCATGGCAGCAAGCTGGGTGTTGATAGATCGGGCTACATATTTGAGCAATTCAATGTTGTAAGAGGTCGGACGGGTGCATGCCTGAGTGAACCGGTTATCAAGGCCACCGAACTCGTCTAAGGGAAGGAATGTGCCAGGGGACCCGTTACGAGCTGAGCTATGCCAAGGGAGCTTTGCTGAGCGCACGAGGAGATCAGGCCGAGTCTATTCGAGTAAAGATAGAACAGCAGGCTCATGAATTGGAAGAGAAACCAAATCAGTATCACCGAGTCATTTAGAAGTCTCCGGCAAATCGTGTTGAGCACTAAGGCGAAGAGAAGACCAACTCAGTCAGCATAAATGTTTTGGGCAAGTCGGAATCAAGTTCTCCAAGCTCATCGGGCCTCTTGCAAGTGGCATCGAGTTGCATGTAAGCAGAGACCGAGTACCTTTTGGAGCTATTGAATTGATACGCCTAGCTTTACAATGGCGGGCAAAGTCACCAACACATTGTGCTTCTGCATTAGATTGTTTTCTTTTAGAAGGCCATGCATCAACAAAGTGTCATGTACCACCACAATTAAAGCACATTGGATTTTTCTTTCCTTTGGAAAATGACCAATGACTACCGGTACTAGTAGATGAGAAAAAGTTGCATGACCAATCCTGAGGTCGAGGAGAATGCTTATACTTATGTCAATGTTTGTGTTAGGAGGAATCTGAAGAATGTCTTGGAAAATGCCTCAGAGAATGTTTTGGAGAGTGCTTTCGAATAGCTTCTTTCTCTCATGTCTCTTCTCTACTTTGTGTTTTCTCGCCCTTGTAAAGTAGACATCTTCTATAGACTTACTTTTCTTCTATGCAAATTGTCACTCATGTTAAGTAAGCAATTGACAAATGGAGTCAAATGTTGCATTATTGATTTTGTCACTGGGTTGCAACATTTCTAAAAAACTTGTATAACTTGTGTTGAACCCATTCAAAATTATGGAGATAAGCATATCATCTATTTTGCTAGCCGTAGTGTTGTATTCCTTTTTGAAGTTTTTCATTCTAGAGATATATTCAGAAACCTCATCATCATTAAATTTTGTATTCAGCAACTACATTAGGAGATCAATCTTTTTATATGTTGGTACATTTAGCATATAGTTTTGTGAGTGCTTTGCAAGCCTCAAACTTAATGGATTGAATGTGAATGATGATTTGTGCAGAACATGAAGATTTCAACAATGCAAGCGCTCTCTTGTTATGTTTTTGAAACTCAAGTAGTTTAACAGGTTCAGTAGGCAATGCAGGTTGGCTTTGAACTAGTTTCCATAGGTCATTGAAAACTAGCATATTTTCCATGTTCGTGTCATTCTTTCTAGTTTTTAGGTCTCACACTCCCTTCTTCTGAGATGAGGCCCTTCCCCAGTTTTTGCCATGATGACACACATAAAACACAAAGGAGGACTACCGAGGCTTTTCTTTTATCCTCTAATAGACCTGTTACACAATACTTGTTGTTTCAATAGTATCCTTATTACTCCAAAACAAAAATAACTACAATTTCAAACACAGTGACCTCCCCTAGTTTTGATTCAGAGACCTGTAATCTTTCGCAAGCTTAATGATTTCATCTACACATATACTTGGAATAGACTTTTCAACATTAATGCATAACTCATACTTGGCAATGGCATGATATTGAAATTGCATGCAAAAAAATATAGCATGTGCCTTGGAACTCTTGATCTTTTCTTTACAAATGACCCCACTTTTGTGAAACAACCATCTAGGCAATGCACTGAACTAGAATACACAATGTCAAAACTAGTATGTAACTTGTGTTTTGACTGTGCATGCAAAATTGGGTGTATTGCCTAGATGGTTGTTTCACAAAAGTGGATGGGGGATAGGGATGGAGATGGAGAGCGAGGTGGGATGAGTGTTGGAGGTGACATTGAGTTCAGCAGTAGAAGAGACTTGGATGTATGTTTTGGGATGAAGGGGAGGGTTTGGAGGAGTTATTAGAATGAGAGAATTGGGACTAACATGAGACCCACCAGGAAAGAGAAGAAATTTGTAGGTAGGCTTTTCATGATCATTCTCCCTAATCTCAGTGCCCACTATTTGTTTTTCCTCATCCAAACTGATCAGCCGATGTGCTAGTAGTTATTTTTGATTATGCATATTTGAGCTAAGGATTGCAAACCATCCTGCTGATCTAAGAGTCTTTTCTATAAACCTTTAGCTCAGTAACATTAGGTATTGGAGGATGTCATGGGACAGAGGATGGAAAAGGAGAGCAAAGAGGAATGAGTGTTGGAGGTGACATTGGGTGTATGTTTTGGGATAGAGGGAAGGACATGGGGGAGTGAGTAAAATAAACCCAGAGTTGTTGAGAGAGAATTAGGTCTAATTTGAGACCCATCAGGAAAGAAAGAAAGGGAGTAGGCAGGTTTTTGTTAGGTTGTGGAGCTTGTTTTCATGTGTGAAAGTGTTGAAGATTGTACACTAAGAGTACTGTACACTTTCCACAATTGTCTCGCTGGGGTTCAGAGGCGGTAGGCCCCGAGAATTTTTTTTTGCCTCAAAAAACATGCCCGATATATCGGGAAACGTGCTTTTATCATATGGGCAGTATTTTTGACCCATAGGTTTATGTGAAGGTTTTGGCCCATGGTCTTGATACCCATAGTTTTGTAAAACTGCTTAAGCAGTTGTCTACTTATGTGGTTTTGTGCATATGGTAGGGTTAATGTAACATTGCAAATGTGTATGAATTCGGGTGTGAATTTTGTAGAGTTTGTTGAGCATAGCTCCAAACAGATCTGGGTATTGTATTGAGAGAGCGGTGGCTTGTAATAAAATCTGAGCAAGTGATTCTTGGTGGACGTAGCTCAAATTGGGTGAACCATGTTAAATACTGTCTCTTTGTGTTGTGTTATTTTATTCTGCACTTTTATTTGAGATCTGTAATATTTTCTGCATATTAGTTTCTACTGTTGCGATTCTGTGAGGGATTGTTCGGCATATTTTATCCCTTATTTCCTAACAATTTTTGTGATCATCACCCCTAATCTCAGAGTGTACTGTGTGTCCCTCTTCATCCAAATTGATCAGCTAACATGCTTGTAGCTGTTGTTGCTTATGTTGAGTAGTGTAAACCATCCTACTAGTCTTCGAGTCTTTTTTATAAATGGTAGAGTTTTAGCTTAGCGAGTTTAGGCATAAAACACTTACATTTCCAGTCTTTGGGCTTTGGGCTTTGGTCTTATAGTCTTTTAGTGTAGGTGTGTACTTATCCTCAATCTAATAGAACGAAATCTATTCAAGAACAATCTAGAGCCATAAACAGTGGGTGGTCTGATCATCTGCTTGCAGGTATGACAAATCTTTTTATTGGATGTGAGAAGATTTTGAACATCAATGGGATCCCCAGTGAATTGATTGGCTGTATGATCCAATGACATTGCTTTTGAGGGTGTGTGAATTTGCAAAAGTCAAATGTTGAGGGTTCGCAACCCAAAAAGCTCTGGACATTTCATTTTTGCACACATCCAAAATGTACAAGTCAACATCACTATAATCCACGTGGATTGAATGAGCTCTGATGTAGCTATGTTTGCTGATCATGGGGATCGCTATGTACCCAAGGATTGTGTCCATCAAGGGCGATTCACATGACTAAGTTAACAGACCTGTTGCAAAATTTTGCACCCACATACATTTAAATTCTTGCAGTTTTAATATTAATAGTAGGGGTCTATTTCAATTGTAATAAGCACCTTATATTTAAATAAGGAATTAGAGGGATTTATTTAATATATATGGCATAAATATAAAGGCCCACAATTAATGAAAAAGTCCACCTTTGATTTAAAAATATTAGAGACCTTTTATACTTCAGGCCAAGTATAAGCTTTTAAGCTTATGAATTATGAGGCCAAGGCAGACATACATGTAATGTTGGAATAAAAAGGAGCCACTTTTATTTAAAAAGGATTTTAAGCATAGCTACGTAAGTCTCAAGGATAGGGGGAAGGGGTTTCTAGGATGGCGAAAAATTTCCCAAAATTTGGGGCCAGCAAGTGGACTACTATTAAAATAATATGTAAAAAATAATATTTATACATTTTAACTTAATTCAATGGAATTTAGGGATTTAAACTGTATTTAATGCGTTTAAGGCATAGTTACCCAGGTTCGGAAATCCGGATCCATTTAGGAGGGCAAAAAAATCCAAAAATCTGAAATTTTTGAAAAAGTTCGGAAAAATCTGGTTTGAAATATATGAGTTGAATTTTATAAATATGAAAATTTGACAAATACAATGAAAAACTTTAATAATGTAATGTAAAATGTTATATTTTTAATACTTCTGTTTTTTTTTCCATAAAATTAAAAAAAATACGAAGTAATTTTTTTTCCTAAATTAGGGTCGACCCGGACCAAATTTATCCAGGGTGGCTGAAAAATCCGGATCCGGCTGGATTTTATGCAGATCCGACCGGATTTAGTAATTACGGTTTAAGGTACTTTCAAGATTAGAATCCAATGATTTTGGTAAAAATAATAATAGCTTTTTTAAAGTAAAAATATTAGAAAACTTTTTTTAAAATTTTAAAAAATAGGGGGCATCCCCTCCAAGTCCCCAAGTCTCTGAAATGTCCATGACTTCACCAACATCTAGGGGATGCGTTCCCACCTAACAGTGATTTTAAGCCTTGGCCATGTCCATGAGTGAATTACAAAATATTGAAAGCTTTTTTTTAAAAACTTCAAAGCATTTGGCCGCTCACAACATTCAATTGCAGCAAGAGCTTTTATGGGAAACTTGGCCAAAGTTTGATCATTGACTATAAGGAGGCCAAGCATAGGGATGATGGCAATTGATTTGTGCATGCATTAGAGCTTTTGGAAGCAGTTAGGGGCAGCATTGATGATTTTCAAATCCATCCGCCGCTTCTCTTTCTTGCTTCTCTATCTTTTTTCTTCTTGCATTGTAATAAAATAGGGATTTTCTCTCTAAAATTGGGGTTCCTTCTTGCCCATGGGCTTGCCCAGACTCTCTATTAGAGCTTCACTGTGATATTTTTGACCTTGACATTTGCCATGTTATTTTATTTTTGGAATGTAGATTGGAAGCATGTAATGAAAGGTTTTGTCGCTCCATTGTTGCCTTTGTTCTGAATATATATGGAAATATAATATGTTTAATGTGTAGTTTGTCAAACTCTTGCATTTATTTTATTTTGGGATGATTAATACTAGCTGCTACACTTGCTCTGCACCTCCATTCCTTTGATTGAATGGGTAAGGAATGAACTACTTTGGCGCATCATCTTTTAATTTTTTTATTGCATTTGCATGTAGGCACTGGATGCCTACATGAAATTGGACCTTGCATACTTTCAATTCACCTTTCTAAGGGCATTGAAAACTTGGTTCAAAATTTATCACGCATAAATTCTAGAAACTCTAATTTGTTCTATTCATATAGGATTTACAAACATATAGGAATGTATTTCCTATAATTATGGGGATTCATATCTCCACAAGTCTCTCAACATATCCTATGAATACTCTATCACAACAACTAACCCATTATGCGCAAGTTTGTTGTAACTCACAACAAACAATCTCACGAGTGTAATATTAGCCACTATTGTTAACTCACTGACAAAACCATGTGGAGCACTAATATTATTTTCTTAACTTTCCCCCCTTAGTGCAAACATGGTAGAAACACAATTACACTTCTTCTACAACTTGCCACCTCTGCATACTCATGATCTTGGTCCACAAATCGAATTGAAAGTAGAGAAGGTGCCCACTCATCAACTTCTCATCAACCATGCACTGTCGGGAACTAATCTGACCGACCAATGTGGGAACTATGGACAAGAATACCATTTGCTTATCAACCATTCATTGTAGGGAACAAATTTGACCAAATCATGTGTGAGAACTCAAGGCAGGAACCATTTGTGTAATATCCCTGAAATGATTTCTAACAAATATGGATATTTTTGTTAAACCTGGGCAACAGTATTAAAAAATCTAACTTTTATAATAGAAGTGATAATCTGATTTTTTAATATAAAAACAGCAAACCATAATGCGTAAAAACAGTCTTTTATTTATTGAATATGAACCAGCCACAATAAAAATACTAGTGTCTCAATACAATTGTTTTGAGCTAAACTGACAAAACACTTGTACCCTGAATTGTCACTACAACCCCCTGAATGAAATTGCCAAGCTCGGGTGTGTGAGGGTTTTTGTCCTTAGACCTGTATGCAAATGAGGGATTTTCATCTTTTATTGTTATTGCAAAAGTTAACGCTACTTGCAGACAAAGAAAATAACTCGTAAATTTCCAAGATGATTATGCAATGAACCCCAAATCTGAAATCTGCCTTTTATAACTTCCAAACACTCTCCAAATTGGATGCCCCCCTTTTAGACTTACATGCATGATATTTGAACAATTAAAAAATAATAAAAGATTCTCTTGGAATTTTTCTTTTGCTTTGAACTCTGTTTTCATTTATTAAAAACATGGTATCAGAGCCAACCACCGGAAGGAAAAAGGGAGCATTTTTGTAGCAAAACAAGACTAAGACAGAGATGGGATTTGTAGAAGATAGCCCTAGAAAACAATGCAGTTCATCATCACAAATTCTAGATTGAGGAAACTCTACAGGGGATAAATGGGGATGGTCAAGAAGCCGACCCATCTTTACTAAAAAGTTGGTAAACAAATGAATGATATTCTTGTGTGCCCCAAATTCAGAGATGGGATTTGTAGAAGATAGCCTGGAAAACAATGCAGGCCATCATCACAAATTCCAGATTGAGGAAACTCTACAGGAGATAAATGGGATGGTCGAGAAGCCGACCCATCTTTACTAAAAAGTTGGTAAACAAATGAATGATATTCTTGTGTGCCCCAAATTCATCAAGGAACAGGAATGGTTTGAGTATGGCTCCAATAAGACATCTCCTAGATCATCTAGGGTGAATAGTATAGCTCTGCCAGGTTCTGTTACCAATTTATTGTTCAGTTTAGTACGGAACTGTTAATTGTCGGTGTTTGCAGCTATTTCTTTTTTGTATTCTTGTCGTGTCAATGCTTCCATTTTTTTGAGATGGCGAGAGAGACCTCCCAAAATTTCATGGGTTGGTTTTAGGGAAGGTAGACATCAGGAAAGAGGGGACCCCCCTAAAAATATGAGAAACAAACATAAGAGGCAAGAGATAGACTGAAAGTCAATAAAATGACCAGACACCTGCCACTAACATATAGTGAAAACTATGTAGACTATTGTTTTATGTAACACATTCAATGCGATCACATTATTTCACAATGTTTAGTTGTTCTTGAAGAATCTCAGCCGACCTTCTTTTTGCTGGCCGAGACAGAAGTTTTTCTTTAATCTCAACCCAATTTTGATGCAGAAGGAAATTGTAGGCAGGTGAACTGTGCATTTATTCTACTGTTGAACAATGAATACAGTTGACCAAATGAGCTTTGTATCTTTCAAGAAAAATATTTTGCATGCCATTCTCCTCTATTTCTGCTCACCAGTTGGATACTCAAGTCACTGTATAGAGAGCAAAAATCAGGGATGATTCCCTCCTTGGATTCTCAATACCCCTGTGATAGCTTGCACTTCCTCCTTGGCAATCTAAAGGTTGACTGCATGGTTGGCCGATACGAGAGGAAGTAGTCTAGTGCACATGGTAAATCCCAAGATAATGTTTGATATAAGCTTGAGGCAGGACTGAGGAGTTGCCAGATGGGTGTTGGGTAGACAGAGGCAATTGATAGCAGTTGCAAACAGGTGACTCATGGATTTCATCTACGACTTTGCGCTACAGAAATTCCCTAAATGTGGGTTTGGGGTTTTGGAGGAATTAGTGCCAACAATTGTCATCGGATAATGAGTATTAACATTACCTAGAATTTGAGCCAAAGCACAAACCTTATGCATTTCAGGTTTGTTGAGATTGAAGGTGTTGCATAGATTTATTCACCTGGGGGATAAGAGCAAGCTCCTCATCATCAAATCTAATGGACTGTTACTCAGCACTTGCTAAAGGGCCCATTCTGGCACCCTTGAGCTGAGTATTAAGGTTATAAGACTGCATCTTATTCTTAAATCATTGTGTTGTCCTATGTTTAGGTATGGTCAAAGTTAGGGGGTTTAAAACCCTCTCATTTTAGCCTAAACTAGCATAGGGGAATTAAAAGAAACCTTGAACACCAATATAAGGAAACATGAAAATTAACGAAATTGAAAATGAAGATGCAGACATAGACAAATAAATAAAGAATTGTATTGGGAGAAGGAAAATCACTCACTTAAAAAAAACAAGAATGCAATGCACTACGACGAAAAAAAGCTAAAAAGCATCATAGTTTGAAGCATCCATCACTTTTGCAAAAAAGTAATAAAACCAAACAATTCAACACATTGGTCCACATTTCAGATGATTTCACGTGTCTACAAATTGTAGAGAAGTAAGAAAATGCCCGCAACAAATCAACAAAAAGAGAACGACATGGCATTTTTTGCATTGAAGACGTAAAATTTCTGCAACTATTTTTTTATAGTTGAAGTTATATTGTGAATGGAAACCGATAATTTAGTTAAGAAGGCAAGGTACAAATGGTATTTGTAAATTAAAAACGAGCATGTCGAGAGTGGATGTACCCACTGGAAACTAATAGCAAGGCAAATCCATTCTAGAAAACAAAATACACATAGCCAAATGCATTTGAGTACTTGCAGCTTCAACACAACTTTTGTTTAGTGAAACAACATAAATAGTGAGAGGTGAAAGCGAGCAGCCTACTAAAATAGGAATTGGGACAAAACACAGCATTTGGGGGTAACATGTAATGGCTACATGTGTTCCTTTTAATGATTATGAAATAAAAGTTATTTAACAAGGATGCCTTTAACATTTCACATAAAAAGTATCCATCAAGTATTTAAATTAAACAGCATCAGCTGCAGCTGACTCCACGAAAAAAACAGTACAGCAACTGCAATGGTGAAAGGAGTGAAATTTTCTAATTAAACATAATGCACAAGGACCAACGCAGCACATATGCACATAACCTGATACGAACCCTACAAAATCTGATGGCATATTATCAGTCAGGGAATTGTTTTTTTTTTAGCAATGCTGCATAAATTAAAATTGTCCAAGCGGAACAACATGGTAGTATACAATTCTAGAAACTACACTTCATATAAGAGAAATTCTTGTTAGGAGTAGGACAGCTATTTGAGAAATAACAGCTTACGAAAAGAGTGTCATCAGAAAGGAATATTAATGCTCAAAAGGATACTAAAATGTTGTAATTTTGGTGATGTTGAGTATACACTTACTTTCATTGATCACTTATCTCCGCAAAATTGGGTATACACTTTAGTCTTTGAAGAACAAATGTGAAACAAACGTTGTTGTCAGCTTTTAAGGTTTGTGCAAAGTCTTTCCAAAAGGTTTGTTTCAGACAATGGTGAATTTACAGAAATGTTGTTTATTTATAAATTTTTAAATCTTGAATTTATAAAGCATAAAACTATTAAATCAATACTATCAAACTTAAGATCCATAAAATGAACATGTACGAATTGATACATAGGTTTTTCTTAATAATGCAACCAAATCTTTTTATTTAAGAGACCCAAAAGAAAACCACAAATTCAACAAAATGTCAAAAACCCAAAAGAAAATATCAACTTTAACTGAGATCCAAAATTGAATAGCATATTTATAATTTAACAAATACCCAAGCAATAAACAAATTATGTATATGTTTCAGCTTGCATGACAAAGAGGGCTGCTATATGTACCTTGGCTGAAATGCTTGCAATTCTCGACATCGTTAGAAATATAAAAATACAAGGAAATTATGGATTTGTAGAGTAACGTCCCCATGCAGTGGTTCATTCCACCTCTACCACAAAGGATATAAAAATGATAAGCCCATGTAGCCACTCTAATTATAAATTAAAAGGCCATTGTTTTTGTTTCAAGTCATATTTTTCCTTTTTTATTCTATATTGAATTTATGAGGGCATCAACTCTCTGCTTAACAGTTTCAAGTATCGAAATATGTGTGATGCACTTTTGAAGACTTTTAGACCTATATACTATTCTTGGTGTGAATGCTAAGTTATGCCAAAGCTAATAGAACCTGGTTTCTTAGTTGAGGAATCTATATAAAGGATGTATTTTGTACTTGTGATTTCGATTTAGTGTGGATGTGCCCACTACTTGGGCTTTTAAAAATAGAAGTAGTTGGAGAACAAGGGACATTGGGGACAAATGGGAAAGGTATTTGTAAAACAAACAATTACTAATCTCACAGCATTTTTACCTTGGTCCTATTGATCTTACTTGAATCAAATTGATTTTGGGGCAGACCTTCCATGTGCTTTACGGCATAATATCCCATGTTCATCTAAACAATAAATTTAAACAACATGCACAACCTAGTGTATGGAATGGAAAAGAGTTTCATTCTTTTAGTCCATGCTGAAATCAATTGAGTATGTTACTACTATTTTTATTGAAGTAAACAATTAATTTCCTCCTTTCTCAAAGACCCAACTTACGAAGAAACTTATGTCCCAACCTGTGCAACAATTCGCCTCAGAGAGAATATTTTGCCTTATGGGCTACAGTTTGAACTTTGCATTTCTGTTTTATGGCTGATGGATTTGATGGATTCTTATGGAAATACCTCCTACCACTTTTTATAAATGGTCTTCAGCAGTTGCATATTCAATCAAGTACAAACCTGTAGAGGCTACATTGATGAAAGTAATTTTATATTTTTTGAAAGCTAGTATAGACAGAAATATCCAATAATATGAGGAGATTGGAAACTGATTGAATAAGAAGGATAAGTATTTTAGTACACTAAGAAATCAGCTCCATACTCCTTTTTAAGAGTAATTGTGTAGGAGTTATATAAGGAAATACCTCCTACCGCTTTTTATAAATGGTCTTCAGCAGTTTCATATTCAATCAAGTACAAACCTGTAGAGGTTACATTGGTGAAAGTAATTTTATTTTTTTTGAAAGCTAGTACAGACAGAAATATCCAAAAATATGAGGAGATTGGAAACTGATTGAATAAGAAGGATAAATATTTTAAGTACACTAAGAAATCAGTCTCCATACTCCTTGTAAAAGGGAATTGTGAAGGAATGCTGTAAATAAATCAGGAAATCAAATTGTATTACAATGATTTCAAAAACAAACTTGTCTACATATGGAGTTTATCAGTTTTGACAACATCATGGTTACCAATTATAATCAGCTGTTAGATTTTTTTGGTTCAAGAACAGTTTTCAGTGGTTCATAAAACTAGTGGAATTACTTTTTTTAATCGTCTGCCACGATTGTCAAGGATTTTGAGGAGCTCAACCAGTAGAATCCACATTTATTTGAGCGAAATCCAATCCTCCTATTTCAATGGAAGCAATTGAAATATCTGTACAATATATTATTAAAAAAACATAAATTTATATAAATTGACATAAAATTTATGTTTTTTAATAATATATTGTACGGATGTTTCCCATAATGTTTCGTACCCAAGGTTTTTTGAAAATTGGCATTTCTGCGTTTTGTACCAGTACCTGTACCCCGTTTCCAGGCAACATAGCTAAGTTGTATCAAATATGGAAAAAATGTCATAATTGAATATGCCATGAGCCTTTGGAAAAGATGCAAATGATAATAATGTTTCTCATGGGCCCCTGCCTTGTCAGAGAAATCAAATTTCAGTTTCATGGATGGATATTTCTATTTAATTCTACCACATTTTGAAAGGCAAAAAGCATATTCAAGCTGAGTACCATGCTAATATAATCCTTACAAATATGAAAAGATACTGTCAAAGCTATAATGCCCGACTAATTAGAAATGCATTTGAAAATATGCTCATTAACCCTGGCTTATATGGAGTTATTGCCAGAGACAAACGTTATCTTGAATTGTTTTAGGTTTTGTAATCCAAACTGACGAAGCCTACCAAACAAAAACTTAAGATGGAACCTATCACACCTTAATTCACCAATGATTCAAGGACACTGCATTTCAAGGGGCAAAGTATATTTGTTTGAACCAAAATCTCATTTTTCTAACATTATGGTGAAATGTGTATGTTGCACTACAACACCCACTTGGGAGTTTCAACAAAGAGCAACAATGTGAACGAGATCAATGCTATTTATCAGAATTTTGAATTCCTTTCTGAATCGGACTGTAGGGCTTGTTTTACTTTCTATTCATGTCTGCCACTTCCGAAGGAAAAAAATACCATGTCATGTATTGAAATTTAAGAACTCTTTTGTAAAAGATTTGCATCTTAAAATTGCTGCCATTGCAGAAGTAAACCAAATCAGAAATTATGCACTTAATCTCAGGCTATACATTTCCATCGAAGATATGGATTCAGCAGAAAACAGAGCAGGATACGGATACGACATGGATATGGCTAAGGATACGTCCAGGATACAGATGTATCTCAACCGTCCAGGCCATATCTTGTGTATCCAGGGCAATAAATTTTTTTAATTCATTTTCTAATTTTCTTCAACATTGAAACATAAGATGACCCAATTTTTTTTTAAAATAAAAATAAAAAGATATTCTATTGAAACCCTAAAAAATCAGTAGGTCTGAATCTTCACATGATCATCCTATTCATCTTGGGAGCAAAATCTGACGAAGAAGGAACAAACACAACTGACCCAAATACTCTTTATGATTTTATCTGATCACGTACAAGCAGATATTCAATTCTGGATAAAGGAATGATTGTGAGAGTAAATCTAAATCTCACGATAAATCCGATTTTCACTTTTGTGTTGCTATAAAACCAGAAAATAAGATCAGTAGTTCTTGGTGTACATGCATCATCTGTTTTAATGATCATGTAAAGATCCATGCCCTGATGCATTCTTGCATTAATAAATTAAACTCTAATTTTGATGTGATAATATAATTTAATATTTATCATGACATTTGTGACGTTTCATTTGGCATTCGGTTAGCATTATATAGATTATCAGTCATATTTTTTTGGTTATTTTGTTTTTGATATGCATACTATATGGTTAATTCCAATTTATCTAGGCTAAAATTTGTATATTTTTGTATTTTTAATATAACTTCTGTACTGCTGTATCCAAAGCTGTATCCCAGAGAGGGGTTTTGGAGGGAACAGAGGTGAGGAGGAAGGGGGATTTTTTCATATCCACGTATTGGATTCTTTTTATCCATACCCATATTAGAAACATATCTGCTACTTAGCATTCCATAACAGATCTCATTTCCCAACCCTTGAATTAGTATTTGCCATGGCCCATATGTTGATCACCATTTTGTTTAGATGAAATTTGATGCTTATCGATATGCCTTACAGAAATATAACTTATAAGTATTACATCTTGGCCATCGGATTCTTCATATCTGTACCCATATCTGAAACGTATTGACTACTTAGCATTCCATTGCAAACCTCATTTCCGAACCCTTGAATTAATATTTTCCTTAAACCCTATGATTACCATAATTTTTTTCAGACGAAATTTAATGCTTATTGATGTCTTACGGAAACATAATAATTATATCTTGGCTTGTAGGCTCTATGAAGAGAGTTGTAAAAAATTGAATGTTTCAAGAAATTTTGCAGAGTATATATATATTCTATTATCTTAAAGATTATTTGCATGCAGCCTTTTCTCAGTTTAGCTTTTATCATTTTCTTCACATGATACTATACCTTGCCTTGCCAGATGCTGATGTGAGCACGTTGTAACTAACAGTAATAATTCAAACTCTCAGAAATCATGAAGTAATTCAATTTCTCGGAAATCATGCTTTTGTGTTTATTTTGGTTTCCACTAGTCTATTTATTGTGTGTCATCAAACTCCTTGCCTCTGAAGTGATGGTGGAATGATTATCTGACCCAATTCATGTTTTACAAACTTCCTTGCAGGGTTAGATCCAATGTTATTACCTGCTCAGAATTCAACAAAAGGGAACAAGAGAAACAATGAACCTCAAAGGGAAGTTAGAAGTGTGGAAAATGGGAATAGTTAGATATTCAAATTCACTAAAACTCCAAGAACAACTTGTTAATAAGAGGCGGATGGGAATAATTCCAAATACACTCTTATCTCTACAACACCCACCCACATACACACTTGGAAAGCGGAGGACAGATCATAATTTGCTTGTTACTCAAAGTGATCTTCAACACATAGGAGCTGAAGTACATTATACTCAAAGAGGCGGAGATGTGACTTTTCATGGACCTCGACAAGCCATTCTGTACCCAATCATCTGTCTTAGAGAATTTGGACTTGGTGCTAGAAGATATGTTGAAAATTTAGAGGACACAATGATCAAATTGGCATCTTTATATGGAATCCAAGCTCAGCGAGGCATGAAAGGAGAAACAGGAGTTTGGGTCTCTAATAGAAAGATAGGTGCTATTGGTGTAAGAATCTCATCAGGGATTACTTCTCATGGCTTGGCATTCAATATAGACCCAGATTTGAGTTATTTTTCCCATATTGTACCTTGTGGGATTCCCGACAAAGAAGTAACTTCTCTTAGAAAAGAATCTCACATGACATTTCCAGAAGAGAATGTGATTACAAATCAATTTATTGAGTGCTTCATTGACGTTTTTGGCATTCAAGATGTTACATACAAAGATTGTATGTCTGTTTTAAATGATATTGAAGATTCTAATTAAGGATTTTTTTTCTTTCATATTCCCTTCCCCTATAATCTACCACTCATCTGCTTTTATTTTTTAAAAATTGGGTTCTTTTGAGCATATGGTAAGATTTTTTTAAATCTGGTTGGAATCACATTTCTTAAAGCTCTAAGTTTGTGTCTTAACAAAGAGATTGATGGCTGCATTAATTCAGGGGCGGACAGGCCTCTTCTCCTCTTACAGCGGAGATTTTTCTTATGTTAGAAAGCTGGTGTTATAAATGGAAAGGAGAGAATCTTGTTTGGGGAAAATCATTGAATCTGATAAAGAAATGTCATTGAAAGCTCACATTGACTCTTTTACACTAGATAGATTTAATGGTACAATATATCTCCAAATAAAATCCTCTGCAATCCTGAGGGGCAGGGATTACATTTGATGATGAATTTTTCGCAGCAAGACTGGAAGCTTTTGCAAAAAGATTAGATTACTGATGACGTGTTGCCAAACTTTGTTACTTGGTCATGTTCTGCTCGTCCCATCTTGATTATTGTTTGTTATTCACAAACTATTTAATTTCATCAACAAAATTAAAATTTACAATTTGGATTGTATTATAATGCATTTCTACTTCAACATGTGGCACGCTGGTATTGTGAAAGCTCCTGGTATTAATTACAATACATCTAGAAATAAATTTCTCTGCAATCCTTGTGGCAGGGTTTACATTTGACGGCCACCCTATGCCTGTTAAGTAATTTTTTAGGTGACTGATAATTGTTCAATATTGCCTATCAAAAAATATGAAAGAGTGTATTTATCCAGAACTAATAATATGTATAAAAACACTATCATATATTTATTTATTTATTTTAATATATATTTATATATTAAACAACATAATTTATAGATAAAAAAATTATATAAAAATGATGGTTATATTATAAATATGCAAGTCACATTTCATGGTTATTTTAAATATTTACAACTATTTTATAGTTAAATTATTAAAAAACGTTTATATAGCTGTCAAGTTTAACTCCTTCCTAGTGGCTAAATAGTGATTTCATACAATGTACTTTGTAAGGTGGTATTTGGGAATGCGCAATATATTGATGAAATTTGTTCATCATATAATGTATTTGGTCAGGAAACACGACTCACCCATATCGACATGATTATTATTTACAAGTTTGTACATGGACGGTGCATGTCTACTATGGAGTCTAGAGTCTAGACTCAAGTCTCAAGACTCAATTCTATTATTGCAACTAGAACCTAGAAAGACAAATTCTGACAAGTGGCAGAATATAAATAGCATGGATTTATTTAGTCACTTATGAACACCCTTTACACAGTTGTCCTCTTGTCAATTCTAGATATTCAATGACATTTGGACCCTCATCAAATTCTCAAAGCAATTGAAAAATGCTTCTCGAGCTTTCACCCATTTGCTATGACTTCCCTTCGAGTTCCAATCCGTCGCGGACAGAGTGGGGGATCGAGCTTGAATTTTTTGGGCATGAGAAACAATGACACCCAAGCCATCCAATGGCTTTGTCACTCTCTACAACGTGACGGGATCCAATGATTGAGTGATCTTTTTTTTTAAATTTTTTCCATATTAAGATGTTTCTGTCATAACACATTCCATATTTTCTTAAAATAATTATCCATTATCATCACCCACGATCGTGCTTGAAGCTAAATCTACGTCCACATACAATTCATCATCATCCATATCTATTTTAATGTCACCATCCACATCTAATGTCATCATATCATTGATTCATTACAAGTAGAGAGAAGAAGAATTTTTGAAGGTTTAAATGCGAAAAAAATGTGATACAAAGTTCTAATTTTACAAGTAGAGAGTAGAAAATTTCACTGTATTTAAGATGTTTGTCTTAAGACATTCCAAATTTTCTTAAAACAATTATCCACTATCATCATCCATGATCGTGCTTGCAGCTAAATCTATGTCCACACAATTCCTTATCATCCATATCTATTTTAATGTCATCATCCACATCTAATGTCATCATATCATTGATTCATTACAAGTAGAGAGAAACAGATTTTGAGAAGGTTTAAATGTGCAGAAACCTGATACAAAGTTTGAATTTTACAAGTAGAGAGAAGATGTATCTGTCCTAACACACACCAATTTTTCTTAAAACAATTATCCATTATCATCATCCATGATCATGCTTGAAGCTAAACATATGTCCACACAATACATCATCATCCATATCTATTTTAATGTCATCATCCACATCTACTGTCATCATATCATTGATTTATTACAAGTAGAGAGAAGAATATTTTGAGAACTTTTAAATGTGCAGAAACGTAATACAAAGTTTGAATTTTACAAGTATAGAGAAGATGCCTCTGTCCTAACACATTCCAATTTTTCTTGAAACAATTATCCATTATCATCATCTATATCCATTCTAATGTCATCATATCATTACAAGTAGAGAGAGAAAGATTTTGAGAAGGTTTAAATATCTCTGTCGTACCACATTCCAATTTTTCTTAAAACAATTATCCATTATCATCATCCAGATTCCATGATCGTGCTTGAAGCTAAATCTACGTCCACATACAATTCATCATAATCCATATCTATTCTAATGTCATCATCCACATCTAATGCAATCATCATTACAAGTAGAGAGAAGATTATGAGAAGGTTTAAATGTGAAGAAACTTGATACAAAGTTTGAATTTTACAAGTAGAGAAGAGGATTTAACTCTATTAAGATGTCTCTGTCATACCACATTCCAAATTTTCTTAAAACAAATAATTAACCATTATCATAACGCCATCACATTCATATCAAACATAAACACCATATACAATCTAGAAATTCTATATATAATATATAACAAGATATAAAAAATCCAGATTATAAAGTATTTCAAATTTTCAAACGTCATCACATTTAAGTTTTATACTTTAATATATACAATATTTCAAATTTTTAAATTTTCAAAAGTTTCAATTTTTCGACCCTTAATCATGAAATTTATCCCCGGACAAACTGAGCATCTTCTGTACCCCTTTCCCCAATGGATTCCTCTCATGTACTCTTTGCTTGAATAATCTCAGAACTAATAAGATCTTCCGCAACACTGTTTAGATTCTTTACAGATTATTTGTTTTTCCTATGCCGCATCTTTGTGGGATACCAAAATAGCATTTGCAGCTGCCTTAGTTTTGAATAAAATTTTGAGGTTGAAGCCATTCTCTTTAATTATCCGCTTTAGTGTATTGTTTTGTTTGTTAACTAAAACAATATTTTATTTCATCTTCATTGTTGCGGATAAACTGTTCTTCGCGGTTTCCAAGTGAACTTGGAACACCTTTTTCTGGACTCTTCAAATTTTCATATTTCAACTATGCAAAAAAAACAGTGAGCTCAATTAAACATATTACTAAAATAAGAAGATTTAAAATTAACAAAAAATATTGTTTCAAAGTGATAATACTTACGACCTCTCTATCTCTCTCGGCATTTGCAATTGCCACTAGATCCTTGTCCTTAAACCATTTGTTAAAATATGCCTAGGTTTCAGCACTAATATTTTCCAATTTGTTTAATGTTTTATCAAAAATATCATTTTTATAATTGTTGTTATACGTGACAGTCCCACTTCTTGCTTGGGTAAGGCATCCATCTTCGCAGGTTGATTCTGGACTGCAGCGTATAAACTGTCCCTTTCCCAATAATTTTCAAAACGACTTATTATCTCATTAATTAGTACTTTTTCCTTTCTCTCCCATTCTATGAGCTGACTAGTATGAGCTACAATAAACTCTTGGACATGGGATTGACAATCATAACCAATCAAGTTCTCTAAAGGAAATGGTAGCAACTGTTCACCATCTATATCTGAAGAAGATGATGCCATTGGAGAGGTATGGGGGATTTTGGGTTGATCATCGTCTGCTACCTATTTTTGCCTTTAGGTGCCCTGATCTTATTTGCGATAAAATAAATCAATATTCAAATATTGAAATCAAAAGTGAAATGTAAAGAAAGTTGAATAAATTATGTTGAAATAGAAGTATACCTACTGGCCTTGAATAATCTCATGTGTGTTGAAAAATCCTATTGGGTCATTTATATCAATGCCCATGTAATCTTTATCTACATTTATATTATTTAAAACTGATACGCCGGTTGCGCTGGCAATCCACCGAGAGAGAGAGGGTTGTAATTTGAAACAAGGAGGCAATGTTTAGTGTCCCACTAGGGGCTCAGAGGAATTGACATGTGTTTACCAATGTTATTTTTTCCTGAACCTCTAGTTGGCATTTAGAAATCGTAATGATGGAGGATTTGGCGATGCTGATTTTTGTATAGAATGACGAAGGATCACAATGTAGTTAAAAGTAAAAAAAAATTAACAAAATCATTACTAAATCATATTGAAAAATTATTAAACTATGAAAAAAGTATGAAATTATATAAAAAAATATTCAAAACTTGTACTACAAGCAATAAAATCATACTTTGTTGTTGAGGGGTAACGTATTGTGGTATACTTGAGGTGGCCGTGTTGGAGTATTAATTGGTTTTGTTTGAGTTTTGTGTGGTTTGGATTGCTGAGCAGGGTCTTGAGAATCAAAAATCACATGCATGATTAAATTGAGTGAGTTTGTGCAAAGATAGTTTAGAAGAACAGCGTATAGTCCAAAGTCCCTACAAGTGCAACAACAAACAATTGCATGTCAATTCAATATGGTAAATGGTAAATTGTAAATAGAAAATGAATAGTAATTGTTAGGTTATTACGTCTTTGTCGTTTAACTAATGTAAACGCTTGGTATGAGTGAACTTCCATTTCAGATTGCGGAATCTGCCAACGCCTCAACATGTTAGTTTGGCCTATTACATCTCTGATCCACTGTTTTTTGCGGAAGGGCCTCAATGCAAACATTCTTGGCAAAACGGTTCAATATTTAATGAGATTCGAGAATTCCATAATGTCAGTATTGCATGAATATGCCGACGCCTCAGTGTATTTAATCAAGCCTCTAACCATACTTAAGTGCCACTATGTCGAAATGGAAGGGCTATATCCAAAAATATTCTCTGCAATGGACAGTCACAAGATTTAATCATTGTCTTAAGAAGTACAAGTAGGAATTGGTTTGTCTTTTAAGTTAAAAAGAGCCTCGTAATAAAGGCCAAGGAGATAGTTTGTGGATTGAATAAATGGTTTTTCAAAAAGTGATGCATTTATAATGTCAAATTTAATTTTATTGGATAAAAAGGTGCACCAATAAAATTTTATCTTTCTGATCGTTGCAAATAATGTATACAATAGCCCAGTTTGGTATATCTGTTTTCCGACCTTACAAAATAATTCTGGCTTGAAAGAAAGAAATTATGGCATACCAAGAAAGTGGTGTGTACTTCCTTGTGTATCCACACCTCGTCTTGATTTATTGACGTGAGCTGCAAAAAGTCATTAAAATTAATATCAATTTAAATTATCATAATAAAAACTGAAAATATAAATGAAAATTAAAAACAAATTACACGTACAATCAACATGGAAACCGAAAGTAGATTCGAGGTACTTATTATAATTGTTCGATGAGGGTTGCTTTCATTATTAATATGGGGGAATATTTAAATGGAAGGCCTGTCAACTGATCGGATATCAGCTAGATCAAAACTGAATGGGAATATATGACCATCATCCACACTAACAGTAAAATTACCATCTTTTGTATTATACAAGGAGAGAAGGTAGTTTAGAATGTGATGATCAATCTCGAAATTGTGGCATGTTAACCAGCCCATCAAAATCACATGCATCTAGCAAATCCTCATATTATTTATTCATTTGCAAAACTATCTAAATGTGGGGGAACAACAAGTTCATGTATTTTATCTTTCCCTTGGGTAGGGCTTGTGGGTTGAATGGATTTTCTATTTAATGCCTTGGTCTTGAGCCTGGGCTGCACTTGTAGTTGCCATTGGATATTGGTCTTGAGCTTAGGTTGCAGCTTGATAGTAGCCTTGATTGTACATATGATTCTTGTAGCTAGTAAGTGTTGTGAGAATGGAGAAAATTTTAGAGCCAAGAAGTGTAAACGTGAAAATGAGGGGTGGTGGGGTATTTATAGGACAAAATTAGGGTTTTTCAAGAAATTGGTGCACGATAATAAGTGTTGACACATGACAACAAGGAATTTGCTGATGCGTGCACCAACAAAGTTTGTTGACGCATGAAAATAAGGGTTACCGTCACGTGTCATCAAATTTTATTGACGCATGTGATAGCAAGGGTTGTTGTTGTGCGTCAACAAAATTTAACGTTGATGTGTGATCAACAAGTGTTTTTTTCATGTGTTAACAATTGTTTGTTGATGTGCGAAAAGAAACCCTTACTGTTGCACGCGTCAATAAAATTTTGCTGATGTGTGAAAGAAAACCTTGTTTTCGTGTGTCAACAAACTTTTTTGGTGCACGATAATCAACCCTTGTTATCACATGTTAACAACCTTTTCTGACACACAACAAAAACACTTGCATTGTCGTGCAACAAAAAACTTTGTCTGACGCATGTGAACAACACTGGGTTTTTGTCACACATCAGCAAAATTTGTTAACTGATGTGATAACAACAATTGCAGTTGTTTTCATGTGACAATAGCCATACAACACTAACTTTCAGGAACCAATAATGTGTCAATGGTGAACAATACCTATTTTTATGCATCTGCATAATGTTTTTTTTCCCTCAGGGTTCTCACTCTCACTCAAATAATATTAGGAAAAAATTTTGTTCTCAAAATTTGGAAAATTCACCTTTATGCATGAAAGTGGTTCTAGGTATATTTTTCGAGGATTTTCCACCTCCATTTTACTAGAGGATTCTTAAAATCAACCCTAGGTAAGATTCCATCATGAAACAAATTGATTCGACCATGTCATCATCCTATATAGCATCCTATGACACTTCTTCATCCTCTTTTTCATTAATTGGATTTTACATCAATGACAACTGACAAACTCACACATGCCAACAATATCCCCCTTTGTCATTGATGGAAAATAACCTAGTCTTCTCCCCTCTTTTATATTAATGACAAAGTGCATACTTTTAGCTAACATCTTTCTCATCTTCTTAGAGTTCATGATCACTTGTTTGGTGGAAACATCAACCAAATTCATCAAATCGGCTTACAATCATAAATTGTTTTCCTTAAACTTTGTTTTGACCACTTTTGCATAGCTTGAAACCACTAAAATCCCCTTGGGTAGAAGCATACATAGACTCATACATCTTAATAATCATGAATATGGGATAAAACCATCATGGTTACCTCTTTCTTGGTCCTATATCTAGCTTGGTAAGGCTCATCTTGGATCAACTCTTCCATATCTTGACTTCACACAACTCTTAGGACTAAAGTCCCCTAAAACTTGCCTTCAGTGCATTTTGAACCAACTTTACCTTGCTAAAAGATCCTAATCATATTATGAATCAAACTCATTATTGCTTCCCTTGGACTTATACCATCATCTTCTAGTTGAAAACACAAACTATTTGAGCTTCATACCTTGTTTGGATGCTTAGAGATAGGATCAATCACATTACCTATGCCCTAAAGTCTTTCTTAAGTAATTTAATTCTTCTTTGCTGAAAATTAAGATACTTTGATCTTTGACTCACTTTATTGCAACACACCAGCTCCTTCTGTTTCCATTCCTTCTTAATACCTTGTACACCTATTTAAGATCAATAATGAACTCCCCCTATCTTAGTGGTAACCTTCACAGACATGTAGGTCACCAAAGCTTGCACAGTGCCATAGTATGGAGAAAAATTAATATTAATAGTAAGTTACTCACCTATGTTGGGCAAAATTGGTTCAAAGTGTAACTAATTTTACTCCAGTCCTAAACACCATGATACTTTTCATCTTTTTACAATCTCAGACAAACATTTATAACTAGGAAAGGATGGAAACTTAGAAACCCTCATTCCACACAACCAACCTTATTACCCGTCTTGGTAGTCTACTGTAGCACTTTGAGGAAAGTACCAACTTCAATTTTACCTTTTCATTTTGATACACTTGTTTCATATTACAATCACCTTTATTATGGTAGAACCATCACCTTGTTTTAGTCTTGTATAACCTTGTCGACCATCTAGATGATCATAATCCTTTATATCTGAGTCTTGTGATTGCAACCCTAAAAGGACCACCTATCAGACTTATAACCATGATTTGACCTTGAAAGTGTCATTTTGTGAATTTATCACTCCTCATTCACCTTATACTTTCACAAACCTAACCATGTTAGGGATTTTCATCTAAAATGCAAGGACCAACAATTCAATCATTATGGACCTAATTAAGTCTCATCCACAAGCTTATAGACAATGCACTACATTTTTACACAAATTATGACAACTACTTTAATATTTGATCTTGAATTGACATCATGATACAGTCTTTAAATTTCAAAACTTGATTGTGACCTTCATTCGTAGGGGAACACCATTTTTATTCTCCTTAGCACTTCTTTATGATCCAACATTGTAATTTTGGTCTTGAGAAATGTTATTACAGTCCTCAACATTGTACTCAAACTGTAGACAACTCTGTCACATAAAGAACAAAGTACTCTCTCCTTCTCAGACTTGGTAATGCACTTAAATTCTTAACACCATCTCCAAGAAGCATGATAACCATTTAAAACTTCTTAATCATAATTCAAGAATAAAAAAATCACTTGTAGGCCCACAAAATTCATAATCATACCTATAGTACTAGTGTTTTCTCATACATAGTTCACTTCAACACAAAACGATACATTTAAGACCTTCCCTATGAGTCTAACACACTTATCTAGCATAATCACATATATTAAATTCTTCAAGACCATAATGATCATATTTTTTCATTGTGATAATATAATGACACCCTTAAACTACTCGGGAATAGTACACAACCAAATGTAGCTTATTCAACATGTAAAATAACTTAGATACCATACCTCTTAGCCTTCATGGTCTTAAAAATCTCATACCATCTTCATACACCTTCCATGAGATATGGATCACTCTATTGATGTCATGATAATTATACGTTCAATCTATCATGAATAACCATGCACACATACCTTAATGCTTCATATTAGTTCACTATAGCCAACTATACCCTGTCAAGATGATGGGGGCATCCATATTTGAACTTATGTCATCTTCAAGCCTCTGATGCTCATCATTGTGAATTAAAATCAAGGGATAAATATCCTTGCAACCAAGTTATACTTTCATAAATTTTTTCTAAGACATTATTTCATGCCTAGATGACCATCCCCAGGGCTATAACTTGCATTTGTTAATAAAAGTATTAAACAATAAACTCTTTCATAAGACCTGATGATAGGGAGACCTCTACACTTCCTTGCAACAAACAGAGTATTCTTGAGACTTCAATGAAGTTTTAACTTCAAGACATATAACCTTTGTAAGGAATACCTGGCATATCTCAAAACCTTACTCATGATATGAGTTCTAAAATAGATATGTATTTTTTTTTTACTTAATAGACAAAACCTTGTTTATGAACTCTTCAGACATATTCATCTTACTTTGACCTAGACACTTTCATGACATTGAATTCTCTTGATACAACATTTCTCATGATTTAGAGACCTTGATCATCATGCAAAAACTTAGTTTGGTATCTTTATGTATTAAAAAACATCTTAACTTGTAGATTTCATATTATGACTCAAACTTAACTTACAACTTGATCTTTTACTTGAATAGTTGAGGAAATGACACATTTTATTCACTTGAGATCATAACATGACTTCATACTTGAATTATGAAACTTATTCTATATGACCAACTCAATACAGATCATAGGCATACCTTTTATATTGGATACATTATTTTACTACTCAAGAACTCAACCTGTAAACTTCAACAATGATAACATAGACTTGAAGACATGAATTTACAAACTCATAGACTTTTGACTATAGGTACACATTTTCATGACTTAAACAACTAAAAGGGACTAACAACATACCTTGATAGAACTTAATGCCTTGATAACATTCCTTGACATCATGAAAATGTATCTATAATAGCATACTCCAACCAACTAACTCCCCCTACTTCTAATGCTTCATATGGATCAACATATCTCTAAGAAGCCTAATAGTGACACGACA
Organism: Taxus chinensis; assembly: GCA_019776745.2. Lineage (NCBI taxonomy): Eukaryota > Viridiplantae > Streptophyta > Pinopsida > Cupressales > Taxaceae > Taxus > Taxus chinensis. Next base: position 680,512,194 of record CM034154.1, on the reverse strand, counting down.
CTTCATGATAAATCTATAAGAATGACCTAAAATCTCCCATGCACTCTTAGATACATGTACCTCACCTTTTACATCTTGTTCCTGATCTGCGCTTTGAGAAACACCTTGACTTACATTCATATCAATTCTTGATGGACCTTGATAGTTTGATCTTGGCTCCCATGACCTGTTATTCCTTCTAGCATGTGTATTAGGACCTTGAAAGCTCATTCCTTACCTTTTAGTTCCATAACAATCCCTAGCAACATGTACAAACCTATTACAATTCATTACAACACACAACTCTAATCCTTACCTTGTAGCCTTCATTACTCTAATTCTGACTTGATGGTTCATCCAAAAAGTATCTAGCAACATGATCTCTCTCATGGAAATTATAGAAAATACATTCTTTTCTTTCTCACTCCTATTATCTCTCAAATTATGACCATCCTTGAAAAACGTCCTAAATTCCTTAGATCTATGACCAAAACCATTACAAGTGAAACAATAACCATTAAATGATCTCTCATACCTTGAGGCATTAGGTTACCTATGGAATTTGTCTTCACATTGTCTTTGGTGTCTTTCTCCTTATTTTATTCCTTGATGCTTGGTTATTTATTCTTCTTATCTGAATCATTTTCTTCTTACATGTTTTCCTTTCCTTTGAGGTCCTCTCTAAACCACAAGCCTTCTCTATCACTTGCCGATCTCTGCTTTCCAAGAAGATCATCAAGATCCTTGGATATTTTCTCAAATTTATGAAAAGAATTAACCTTCTTAACAACCTCTAACAAATTTTCCTTTAGAAAATCTATATCCTCTTCAAATTTGGCATACTTACTCTATTTTGTCTTACAAATTTGTGACTAGAAACTTTACCTTTTCTTATAACATCCTAATTGTCTCATTTAGCTTGCTTATCTTTGACCAATGCTTCTCTTCTAGATCATGGATCTTATCTTCACATCTTTGACTTGAGATCTCAACTTCTTGTTCTTCTTTTTAACATGCCTTAACTCAATTTGGATACACACTAGTTCATCTTCAACATCATCTTCTTCTTCATCTTTAAAGAACAAAGTCACCATAAATGATAGGGCCATTACTCATAGAATTAGTAGTATATTTGGTCATAAACTAGACCTCATATCAACCTCTTCATGATAAGATTTAGACTCAGAAATCTGAAACACCACTACTATAATTAGATAAGAAAGCCTCTAAGTTTTTGTAGACACTTATTTTTCCCTTCTTCTTATAGTCAAACTTCTTGAATTTCTTCTTACCTTTATTTACTTGTGATTCTTATTGTTATGATCATCCTCATGGTTTCATTACCTTATTTTTCATGCTTATGGGGAAACATAACAACAAAGTGACCTACTTCACCATAATTGAAACAATTAAAGGGAAGTTTACCTTTGTACTTACCAGATCCAACATTCAATCTTCTAGCAACCATTGTGAATAATTGATCATCATCAATTTCAGGAGCATAATCAAAATCCTTAGCTTTCTTTCCCTTTGTCTTCATCTAATATTTGAAGGCAATATTCTTCTTAATTTTTATCACTCTAATTCTCATCTCATATGCAGTCAGAGTTGCATGTAGATCATCCATTTTCAAGAGAGTGAAGTCCTTAGCTTCTTCAATAGCAGATACTTTGGAATCAAATATAGGAGTAAGAGATCTCAATACACTTTGTACTAACTACCTCTTCCTTCACATATTCACCTAAACCTTTCATGGTGTTGACAACCTTGTCAACCCTAAGCAAATATGCAACAATAGGATCATCATCATTCATTTTCAACCCTTCAAACTGATTTTTGAAAGTCTGAAGCTTAGCTATCCTTACCTTAGAATCTCCTTCATACAAGACCTGAAGTTTCATCCCACATAGCCTTTGATGATTTGAAATGCATCACCTTTACAAGTTCAGGTTCAGCCAATCCAAACATGATAACATTCATAGCCCTTGGAATTTTCACTACACATTTTCTTGTTCTGCATTAATTGTTGGAGGATTTGTAGGAGCATTATAACCATCCACCACTGATTTCCAAATATCAAACCCTAATGACATGATGTGAGTCCTCATCCTTAGATTCCAAAAATAATAGTTCACTCCATCAAACAATGGTGCCTTGCTGAAAGAAGAACCATCTACCGACTCACCATTTTTTGCTTTAAGGATCTCCTTTCAAGTGATCAAACTTCTCCAAAAGGACCTTGCTCTGATACCAATGTTTTTGGAAACATAATGGATTGAGGGGGGGGGTGAATTATTCCTTATAAAACTTTAACCAATTCAGGTTTTCTTACTTAAACCATGAAATTCAATCATTCATTAATCAAATTCAATCAAATCAACACCATGAAAGAGACAAAAGAACACAAGATATAAGTGGGAAACCCTCAAGAGGAAAGAAAACCCACTAAACATTCTAATTATATTACTCAAATCAAAAGTATTTAGTGAAGCACCAACTTCACAAAGGAGCACCAACCTCTAGTTTAGTAGAACACAAACCCTACAAGGAGCACCAACCCCTAGTTTAGTGAAAGAACCAACTCTAAAAGGAGGATAAAACCCCCTAATATGATCAATCACCCACTCAACCACATTTAGATGAAGATATATTTGATTTCATTGTTACTAATACAACTGATGGAGATTACAATGTCATCTCACACACATTCAAACCCACTTCAAACCCTCTCTTCTTCAACTCGCTATGTCTCACACTTTCATGACTTGATTTGACTTCTAACCCTTGCACACATGCTCTATAACACTCATAAATATTTTCACACTTACTCAGTTCTGAAATTAATTCCTTCATACCTATTCCACACTCACACTTGGGTCACACTCCCCCCCCCTCTCTCTTAGCTAGTTTAAATTTGAACTCAAACACTCACTTTATACCCATATCTCAACTTGAAAACATAAATAAAGTCGGTCATTCATGAGTAGTTTGACCAAAAAAACTCAAAAAAATAAAAAATAAAATCATGCACATTCATAGAATGGACTCATGTAGGTTGGTCATGCCCAAACACACCATACAAGCCCAAAAATGGCTCTAAACCCCATCACTTGGATTCATCAAATACCACAAACCTCATCACCATGATTAGTAAATATCCTAAATACTTTAAAAATGTCAAATATGACATAAGAACACCATCCATGGTCATACATTAGCTTGCACACCAATCAAATTTATCATAACAACTCAAGAAGGCTCATATCCTTCTCAGATAACAATTGTTTCGAGGAACTAATCTTCACCTATCATGCTCTAGATCACACCAATAACAACCTCAAATATGCCATGTAACCACTCATTGGAAATAACATGAACCTGTAGATCACATTAATGCTTGTTATATCTCATGAAACATCCATACATGACAAACCACACTTTCCTCTTTACCAAACTGAGCTTCCCAAAAAATAGTTTTAGAAACTCAATTAGTTTGCACCCTTTTTTCCATTTTCAAGACTTATAAATGCCTTCAATAGGAAAATTTTTAATCCCTTTTCACTCTCTAACTTATAGTAAACATCAAACAATCCAAAACATGTAGATGTGTACCTCAATATTCTATCAAGAGTAATTATATCCTAGAAACATAAGCAACCTTCTTCTTCACAAACTAAGATGGTTCACCCATAAAATCATATCATCATGAAAAAAAATTATACCATTGGAAATATCTGAATCCTCTTTCCATAACATCTTAAATTTCCTTCTAACTTTAATTAGAAGGCCTTTAACCAGGTCCATCTCTGAAACAACTCCAAAATTCCCTTTTTGGTCTCAAGGACGAGTCTTCATAAATAGGGCACAATTTTCCCTCTAGAATTCAATCATGATCTTAAACCATCATGAACATCAATTAAAAATCCTATACTAAAAAAATGTCAATTTATTTCATACCTCATTTGGAAAACTTTGTCCACAAATTAAACTTCTTCAGAAACTTGCCTTTTTGAGTGGGGTCCACAAATCACACATGCATCTATCATACCTTTATGGAAATTTGTAGGAGTCCTCTACAAAATAAAATCATCATACATTTCAATAAAAATCAATTATTGGAACTTACCAAGAAATCTTCTCCGTCACTTTTGACCTAGGGTTTCAAACTCACAAAAAGTAGTTTACCTTCTTAACATTCGTTCATAAAAATATGACAATGAAATAACATCATTATTTTTATGAAATTATTTTATCTCAATGAAAAAACATCCTTAAAATCCATAAGATTCCAATGTAAATCACACAATTCATGGTGAGCATCAGAAGTTGCAATTCGAGCTAGAAATCACCCTTTCTTGGACCTTGTTTCACCTAAAACATCATAACTTGCAAAATATTATTCATAATGACTTTAAATTTTTCTCACACCTGTAGGAAACCCCTATGAACCATCTCCAATAATTGGGTTAGTTCAAATATCTCTACATATTCTTAACCAATCTCATTTTCATGGCTAGGACTTAGGGTTTTGTATTCTTTAAGTTAGGTCATAGTAGAAGAACCTAATAACTCAACATGAAACCTCTCCAAAAGGACCTAACACACCTAAGTAAAAATGTATGACACCCCTACATACATCCATGATCTCACATGGCTCTAAAACTTATCCTTATGCCTCATTTGGTCTCCAAACACCTAGGCAAGGCCTATATGAGAACATAGAACCAAGTCTTCCACTTTTTCATACACTATGAAACTCATGTGAGTTCCCAAAAAAATATCCAATCATGCTCTCCATACTGCTACCATGCTCCTCAAATCACCATGTAGCACCATCCACCATGCACTATCACTTAGGCTTCTATTTTAACTGGTTAGGCTTGATAGACCAATCCAATCCTAATGAATTCATTCATGCCATCATGAAATAAACTAATTCACCATGTCATCATCCCATTAAGAACCCTCTAGCATACCTCTGTCATTATCTTTGTCATTAATGAGATTTTACATCAATGACAACACTGAAATTAAACATGCCAACATAAGACAACACCCCTGCTGTATCCTAAGTTTATTATAGGTTTTTGTAACTGCCCTAGTAGTGGGAAATCGATTGTAGATTCCATAAGGAAATGATCCTAATAAGAATAATTGTATGTTAGATTCATCTTTCCACTATGTTGAACTTTGCAAATGGCACTAGGTCATCTTGATCTAGCATTCTTACCGTCACGTTGTACTAGAGGATGATTACACACCTTGGAGACAGGTTATGAAGTGTGAGGACTGATAGAATTCCTACCACGATGCAACAATTTGAGAGAACAAAGATGCCACTGAGAAGAGCTGCTAATTTTGGAGGAGCAAACACAACTATTATGGGATCACTAGAAAAAATAATGGCATAACTAAGGGGTGTAAAGAATAGGATTGATGTCATTGAAGAGGACTGATGAAAAGGATCCATGGAGCCAGATGCAAAAAGTGATGATGAAGGCACATCACCCCCAGGAGGCATGACAAATGAGGAGCTACAAGAAATTAAGAAGAAGGCGAGGAAGAAGCCATGGGCATAGGGGAAGTGTGGTTGTTACAAGCTATTTCAAGAATGGGTTATGGACCAAGAATGGATGAATCATCATTTTATGGAAGATTGGATCCATAAGAGTTCGTGGATTGGATTACTAATATAGAAGAATACTTCGAGTTTTAAGGAGATAATCAACCTGCAACGTGTTAGGAGTTGTACAAACCAAGTTGAGGGATCACGTGACATTATGGTGTAAGGATGTGCAAAAAGAGTGATGAAGGAGAGGAAAAGAACAAATAGTGCGATGGGAGGGCATGGCCAAAAAAATGAAAAGTAAGTTTTTACCTTCTAACTACCAGAAATTTTTTATTCAAAAAGTTACAAAACTTGAAGAAAAAGGAGGATGTCAGTGAAAGACTACAAAGGAGTTCCACCAAATCATGATACAATTTGGACACATAAAAGTTAAACAGGAGAAGGTTGCATGATATATCAATGCCCTGAGGTTTGGAATTTAGGAAGAACTCATTGTATTGCACATCCTAATGGTGGAGGAAGCCTACACACTAGGATTGAAAGTGGAAGAAAATTTGGCACACAAGAGCCATAACACAACCAAAAGAGGAAGTTGAAATGTGCGCAAGAGATTAGGAAGTAGTTAAGGATATAATAAGCCTCAAGAAGATGAGTGCAACAATGTGAAAAAACATACCCAAGGTAGTGTGCAAGATGATGGAGCGTTTCTATTTTCGAGAGGATGTAGAAGGTTTATTCAGGGAGAGGGAGAGGATTCTTCACAACGCGTTTCAAGTGCAGAACTATTGGACATCATGCATTTGAGTGTATGAATGTGTAAGGTTTAGCTACAAGTAGGAAAACCAAAGTAGGCACACATGTGGTGCAAGGTGATACAAAATAAAAAAGATCCGCAAAACATTCTGAAGGCCATGAGCACGGAGAATCTCTAATGATAAGAAAGGTATTGCTTAAGACAACACAAAGAGAAGACAAAACCACACAATGAAAGAACTTGTTTAGAACAATCTATAAGACATGAGGAAAGTGCTGCATGGTGATTGTCAATAGTGGGAGCATAGGAAACCTTGTTTCTTGTGAAATGTTGGAGAATTCAGGGATGAAGAAGATTGTGAATCCCAACCCTACAAAGTGTTATGACTAAAAAAGGGCACCAAGTTGTAGTGAATAAGTAGAGCCTTATCAAGTTCCAAATATGGAATTACTATGATGAGGTGTTGCATGATATAATGTCAATGAATGTTTTCCATCTGTTATTAGACAAAACCTTGTAGTATGATAGAAAGACTGTTCATGATGGGAACAAAAATGTCATCCACATTGAGAAGGATGGGTGTAAGTTCAACCTTTCAACATTAATAGACAAAGACAAAGGAGAAGTGCACAATGGAGTTTTTGCGAGGGTTCTACTTGTGTTAGGAAATGCATTCCTGTGAAAATTTGAAGAAGAAAGGGACCAAAGTAAGTGTGCAAATATTGGACAAGGAAGGGAGATATTTCTATAGAAGTGCAAAAATATGTGAATATTTCATAGACATAGTGACAAAGGAATTTCCACAGGGATTATCACCTGTAAGAAGCATCAATCACTAGATTGATATGATACCTAGAGAAAGTATGCTGAATAAAACATTGTATAGGATGACACTCTAAGAGAATGGAGAAGTGCACAAATAGTTCTAACACCAAAGAAAGGAGGAGAATGATGTGTGTGTTTTGTGTAAGAGTTACTGGATAGAGGATTAGTGTGTGAAGAATTCTTGAGCCTAATGCCTATATGAGTACCTATAGTTCTAACACCAAAGAAAGGAGGAGAAAGATGTGTGTGTTTTGTTTTCCGAAACCCGAAACCCGCTTCATGTAGAGTTAATTCAGGTTTTCGGACCTCCGGCGCATTGTAGAGCCATCAACAAGATAACACTCAAATACAAGTTTCCATTACCCAGGATGGAGGATCTGATGGCATTGTCAAATTTTCTTATAAATACGTGGATTTCCACATCATTTTTACCAGACATATTTTTAACTCGTGGATTTTCGTACATGCTCTTCCAACCTCGAAACCCGAAAGCTCGCCTGTGCCCGATTGAATCGCCTGTTTTCGATCTTTCCTTTCTCTGGTTAAAGGTATTTCTCTCTCCATTCTTTGTTCCTAGTTTTTATGGATTGATTGCGCGTGAATTATTCTCATTTTCTAACTGGGTTTTGAGGGATTTTTATTCTTCTTCTTTCTGGAGTCGTGTTCTAAAAGGGGTTTAGGTTTTAGGGTATATCTTTTCGAAATTACCACTTGGTTTTATTTCCTCAGAATTTTCTTATGTGCTTGGTACATGAATGGTAAAAAAGGAGATTGCATGTTTGAAATTCAACAAAAAACCCTGTTTTTCCCTTCTCAGGTTTTGAAGGCTGTTGTGCAGTGTCGAAGACCCGAAGTATATTGAAGGTTTGGAGTGTCGGGCTTTCTTCAGTTTTCGACATCAACACAAGTGTTGGGCTTTCTTCAGTTTCTGACATCATCAGTAGTGCCCGGACTTTCCAGAGTTTCCGACACTCTCAGCGCATCGGGTTTCTTGGATTTCCCGCTAGTGTCAGACTCTTCTGTTCTTCCGACATATCCAGTAGATCAGGTTTTTCACAGTGCTCAACATCCCCTGATCTCCGGAACTTTCTTCCTTCGACATCCTTCATGTCGGACCCTAGTCCGTCTCAAGAAAAGACAGAGAAGTTGGGAAGAATGAAATACAAGTTTAAAAAGGTGGAGTCTTCATCATATATTGATTGCAACTACGACATCCGAGATATAGAGCTCGGGAATATAGATATTGAAGATTTCTGGAGTAGAGTAAGGAGTTCCTCCCAAACTCCATGGATGAAATCTATAGCCGATAGTGGCTTGCCTCTCGCAGCGGGTTTTCCCATGTCCGCTCAGTGTCCGAATTCATTTTGGCCTGTGCCTCCAGTTATGACTCGGCTTCTCGTTCTGTGAGAAGTCAGGCAGGTGAAGTAGTGATCAAATTGGACGGAGGTTACTTTGATGATCTCCTCAAACTGCCCAATTTTGAAGAGTATGGAGAGTTGGACATCAAGTCAGCTCAGAAAGCCTGGGAAAGATCAGGAAGACTTAATCAAGCATGTAAACAAGAAGTTCCTGATCAATGCCAAGCCGGCTATCTCCATATTTCCAAGACTTATCCCCAGGAGTGATTTCATCCAAGAAATCAATGACATCATCACTCTGATGAGTCGGGTTTTTGGTTTGCCCGAATCAAATTTATTCAAGGATGGATGTATCAATTCATGATCACCATCAAGAAGAATCAGTAAGGGATTGACTGGGGCACTCTCATTAGCAATGTGATTGATTCCCAAATGACAACAGTTTGTCAACGGGGAAATTTTATATGTCTTCATATGTCATATACGCAGCAGCCGGGATGAGGAACTATCCTGGGCTGGATACCAAGGGAAGCAGAACGGTGAACCAGGTGTATTAATACTTCCCTCAATTGAAAAAGACGGGATCCAAAGACCAATTTAGAAGGGTAATGATGCCTTCTTCTATGAAAACATTTGCAGGTTAAACCCTGGAGGAAGACAAGAGTCTCAGATGAGGCTTTGGCTGAGGTTTCCAAATGGGGATGTATCTTCTTACAATTCAAGAAGTTTACATATCTTCGGGTGGTCATGTACTCGGGAGATCCTTTTCGTCTGCCCCGATATCCAGGGGATAAACTGATATTGATAATTGGTTAGGCAGCTGTTGGATTTCCATAAATTCCAACAAAGTAAACATAAGGCTGCTGTATCCTTCCCAATTTCTATTGGGAGATACACTTGCTCAACAGTGGTGAAGGCTAAAAATGTTGTCCATGAGCTTCAGGACAAGTTAAAGAAGCATATGAAGCCTCGAGACGGTTTTGACATCCAAGGAGTGCTCAGGGCATATGGAACCCTGCATCTGCACAGGCCAAACATAGAGGATATTTGGGTTGATCTGCGTAATGAGGTTGCTATTCACAGAAAGATAATAGCAGATTGACAATTGCTGAAATTCAAACACTGGAGCTTGCTGATTTACCAGAAGGTACGAGTGACAATGAAAGTGTTTTGGATCTTTCCTATGATGGGATAAATGAAGATCAATATGTTTTCCCACCTATTGATTGGTCAGTCAGTGAAAAAGCCTCCATTTCAGATAGGTCGGCTCTAATCCTTGCACGCACCAAAGCATGGCTCTCCTCTTGGGGAATGAATTTTAAAGATGATAAGTTTTCAAAGTTGGCTGCTTCAGAGGCGGGGCCCTCCAAAAAGGAAAAGGACAAAAAATCTTCTAGGGGGCCTATAAAAGTCAGGTTTTTCAAGAAGAGGAAAGAAATACAAATATCTTCAATTATTTCTCCAGCTGAAATGGTGGATGTGCCAGAATCACCAACACCACCAGAAATAGGAGAAATTAATTTGGAAGAAGGAGGAAGCCAGCGTCTGGTTTCATCATTTGTTGATTACCAAACTGAAGAGACCTTGTCTCTTGCATCCCAAGCTTTGGAGTCTGAATCTGCGCCTCCCCCCTCACAACCACTCCTACCTCCTCATTCTCCATCCACTTCTTCAGTCATGGCCAGTATTTTCTCTGGACTCTCACCCCTCTCTGCTGGAGCCCAAGTGATCACCAACACGCCCCCTCCTGTGCCTCTTTTTATTAGATCTACTACCACATTGGTAACTATTCCTCCTCCATTGGTAAAATCTTCTCCCCTTGAGAGTAGGATACTAGTTTCTACAACATTGGCAACTTCCTCTGATACGCCGCAATGGCTACTCGAGAAAACTCCGAGGAAGAGGAAGGTAATTGTACCCCTACCAGCCTTTGATTTCAGCTCACTCAAGGCTCCTACTGCAAAGTCAGCCAAGAAGCCCAAAACAGTTTCAAGGGTTTTGGTGGATGCTTCAGGAGATAAGTTCGCAGAGATTGCCACTCCCTCTACTGACAAAACTAGAGAGGATATAACAGCCTATGATTATCAGATAACCAGGGTGGCTCTAGGGAAAGTGACAGCAGAAGGGGCGCAACAAGATGCACGGGATTCCACAAACGTGCTGTGCCAAAAGTTGAAAGAAACAAAAGACAGCAGAGATGAGCTTAAGAGAAAAGTGGAGCAGTTGACAGAGGTTTTGCTTAAACTCTCAAAACCCCTTGAATCCATACCACCTTCTTCTGTCTCTGTCGGATTCAATTTCTCATCAGTGCCTACAATTGAGAAGATTGCTAAAAAAGGAAGGGTGGTTGATGAATGGATCCAAAGTTGCTCCAACAGGGGAAGGAAGTAATTCAAGACGTTGTGAAGGTTCATCAGTCTGTAGGGGACATTCAGAAAGGGAGAGAAGATGGATGATGAATTCTCTCAAGAAATTGGACATCTTGATTTGACTTTTGAAGCTCTCCATGTGTTAAAGCAAATACCAGCACATCTCTTAGTAGAAGAAGGTATTCTCCCGCATACGGATAAGCATTTTCAGGTGACCAAGGCCATCAGGTTCAGAGTAAAGATTCTCAATGAAGCCTGCGGTAAGTTGAGATAATCAAGGGATAAATTGATTGATGGGAAAAGTGATCTGGAAGAAGAATTTCTGAAAATTTGTCCAAAGGTGTTAGTGGGGAACTCAGGTATACTATCAGCAGATGATCTCTTCAAACAATTCCAAGAGTCTGTTCAGCATGAATCAATGCACGGATTTGGTATTGAATCATTGATCGGTTTGTAAGGATTGAACATTCTTTGGAGGCCTTGAGAAAGCTTAGCAAAGGATTGAAAAAGCTTCCCGGAAATGCTAGCGATACTCATGAAACCTGTGAAATTTGGAATGATCATTCCACTGCGCCTGATGAGAACGAGATGCAAGGCATAATTCGGAAGTTCCAAGAATTTCAGAACAAACAGTCTCAGCTGGAGGAAGAAAAAGATGAAGGAGCCAAGGATGATGATTCAGACTAAGTCCCAATGTTTCAATGTCATTTCAATCTTGAAATTGACATGTCTTTTTCATTTCTGTTTCGTCACATAGGAAGTAATATTTTGACTTGGTCTCCTGCGTGAGAATCAAGCAAAATAGAACTCTATTTTAAAGAACACTATTTTCTAGGATTTATCCTATTTTCTCTCGTTTCCTTTTATTATAAATAAGGGATGCTTATGAATTCCAAAGGGTCGATATTTTTGGTGATATTCAGAGCTATTGGAGAGAAGAAATTTTTTTTGTTTTCGTTCAATCATTTTGAAGAATAGGAGTTGATATTATTTTACAAACTTTGTGTTGTGGGATATATCTTACTTAAGACAGTGTTCTTACGTTCATGATCTTAAGCTATTCTTTGCATATCATCTTAGTGTTTCTAATCATCTCAGACATTATATTTATGATCTAAAGCTCGTATGATTATTTCGTGATCTGCGTTTACTCGAAAGAAAATACGTTTTCTCATTTCCTTTCCATTGTGCTTCTTTCATTGTAGTAGTTTCTAACCCCGTTCATTTACGAAAGCAATACCTTTGAATCATGTGAATGCAGATTTCGGGATTCTATCCCAACCCCCAATGGTTAGATTAGTGTGAATACTGTATATATTGTTTTCGCTGTGTTTTAGATTAGTAGAAAGCAGGCAGCCTCACCTGTCTTTGAGGAGGGATTTAATTCCATACACTGTGGTTGAACCTCATATTTTGGGTTGAAAAAATATCCAACCAACAAGTTTGTGATTATATATCTAGATGATATATTGGTGTTTAGTAGAACAAAGAAGGAACATCTTGATCATCTGTGCAAGGTGATAAATATTTTACAAGAGGATAAATTTCTTGTGAATATACAAAATTATAACTTTATTCTTGAAAATTTAATTGATTTGGGTTTTGTAATATCCTAGGAAGGATTATAAATAGAACCATAAAAGATGCACACAATAATAGAGTGGCCGTCACCAAGAAATGTGAATAAGGTATGAATGTTTCATGGATTAACAAGCTTCTATAGGATGTTTATAAATAATTTCAATGGGATATGTGTGGATATCACGAAGGTGATGAAAGAGATCACAAGGATTTTTTATGGACAAAATAGGTAGAGCATAGCTTCCAAGAATTAAAATTGAGGATTATAACACAAGAGTTGTTATCATTTCCAAGTTTTGAGAATGCATGGGAGGTATTTCAAATGGATTACGATGTAACAATTGGTCTAGTATTGAGCCAAGAAAGGAAACCCATTGCCTATTTCAGAGAAAAATTGAGTGATGCAAATAGATGATATTCTATTTATGATAAGGAGTTCTATAGAATTGTACAAGTGATAAAAAAGTGGAGGCATTATTTGTTTCTAAGTGAGTTTGTTTTGTACACTGATCATTAGGTGGTACAATTTATCAACAATCAAGAAAAGATGAATCAATGGCACATGAAGTGGGTACAGTTCCTGCAAAGTTACTCATTTGTGCTAAAGCACAAGATTGATAAGTCCAGCAAGGTTGCAGACACAATCAGTAGGAGAGTGTTGGTTACGAAGGAAGTGCACACTGAATTTATGGGTTTTGAAACCATAAAGGAGTTATATGCGCAAGAAAATAATTTTAAGGAAGCATGGGATGCATCCATGGAGCCTATGTGTGTGAATAAAATTCCATGGTTAAACTATTTCTTATAGGAAGGAATGCTGTTCAGAGGAGCATAGTTGTGTATAACACAAGGGTTAATGAGAAAAAATTTAATTAGAGAAAAGAACAATGGAGGTTTGAGAGGTCACTTTAGAGGTGAAAAAACTTTAGTGCAATTGTAACAATGATATTATTGGCCAAGGATGAGCACAAATGTGCGCAAGTATGTGAAGACGTCTAGAGATTTCCAGATATCTAAGGGGCATAAATAAAACACCGGTTTATATTAAATTTTTCTTGTACCGAAGAGGTCATGGGAGAATATCAGCATGGATTTTTTGTTAGCGTTGTCGAGGATGTAGAGGGAAAATGACTCCATCATTTTGGTAGTCGATAGATTTTCAAAAATGGTACATTTCATTATATGAAAGAAAACTAGTGATGTGGTAGAAACTACACATTTATTCTTCAAGGAGGTAGTGTGATTGTTTGGTTTTCTAATGAGTATAATATCTAACAGGGATATAAAGTTTCTAGGTCATTTTTGGAGGACCTTATGGAAGAAATTAGGAACAATATTAACTTATAGCTCAGAATAACATCCACAAATTGATGGACAAATAAAAGTAGTGAACATAAGCTTAGGGAATTTATTGCATAACTTGGTAGGGTTTATCTCAAAACATTGAGATATGACATTGGAAGAAGTGGAATTTTCTTAACTTAGTCAATAGAAGGACATGCAAGAATCCATTCCAAGCTATTTATGGATCCATCCCAAGATGAGTTATATAATTACGTAAAGTGGTGGATAATCGAAGTGCAAAAGAAGAGAAATACACAAAATATATGCACAAATTACATGAAGAGGTGTATGGGAAATCAGAAGAAAGTAACCGGGGCTACAAGGAGTGCATGGATGAAAGATGTAGTCAAGGAATTTAAGGAAGGAGACCAAGTTTTGGCACAATTATGCAAAGATAGGTTTCTAAAAGGGACATATAACAAGTTGAAGCTGAAGAAAATTGGACCATGTAAGGTGTTGCAAAAAATAGAGCCAAATGTGTACAAGATAAAGCTACCCTAAGGATTGGATATCTCACAGATATTAAATGTTGTAGACTTCTACGAATTCCATGAAGGAGGACCTAGTGCACAAAGAACAAGAGATCAACACACGAAATAATTAAATGAGGGCACACACAAACTAAATGAGGCCTTAGACTGGAGAAGGAAAATACCAGAGAAGGACGTAGAGGAAATTGAGGCCATGTTGGAATTAAGAGCAATAAAGAGGAAATATGGGAAGGAATATAAGGAGTACTTGGTAAAGTGGAAGAATCACATGAAAGAAGATGTGACATAGATAAGTTATGTTGGTGAGAAAATTTGTTGATATGAAAAATTATGTGCTTCCACCAATGTTCACGTTGATACACCCCTTTGCATTGAATGGTGCAACTCCCATTATTGAATGAAAACTAATCTATTCCTATCTAAATGTCATGGGTTGGCCAAATAGGCTGAGGATCATAATAGACACTCCACTAAACTTGAGGTAACATTATTGTATGGGGTACAAGGGAAAAAATTACAGGGTGAGGGGGGAAGGAGAGAAATTAGACAAAGAAAGTTATTGCTGTGAGTAGGCATTTTGCATAGTTCACACCCAATAACTGAAGTAGTTCATCATTCAATATAGAGGAAAGCAAAATTGAAGCTATTAGTAGGACCAATGAGTTAAATACACAAATTCCCTTAGATTATCTATTAAGGATGCCAAGTTCCTTTCAAACACTATGCTTGCAAAGTGCATAAAAGAGAGAAAACAAAAGAACACATGAGAAAGGTGTTGGTACCTGTTATCCAAAATGTGCCCCTGCTCATTTTTTGTGGCTAACTCCTCTCATTTTTTCCTCTCTTGTGCCTCAGTCATAATATTTTGCTTTTCAGGCACTCAAAACCTTCTGGAAATGACACCATTGGATAGAGCTCTTTCTCAGCTTTCCAGAAAGGTAAAGTTTTCCTCCTAACTCCATGTATTTTTGAAGTTATGGCTCGGCGGAGTTTTTTGGAAAAAATTTCCCCTGAAAGGCCCGCGGCCAATGAGATGCCGCCACGTGGCACCTAGAGTGGCAGAGTGCGGGGAAATTTTGGAAAATTTTCCAAATGACCAAAAAGGTGCAAAAATTCAATTTTTGCCCGCCGACCCGATTTGGCCCTGTTTTGCCCTAAAACTTCAAATCGCCATATCTTTCGATCCAGAGCTCGATTTTTCGCGTTCTTTATATCAATGGAAAGATGGTAAAATTATCTACAAGATTCTGGGGTCATTTTTGCATTTTGGTGGAGTTTGGAGAGAGAAAATTAAGAAACGTCCTCTGGCACGTGGTCATGGACAGAAATGACGTTTCAACCACCGTTTTTAATGAAGAATGGCTCGCATTCTCTCCCAGCATGGTTAAAAATGTCAGGGAATGGGTCTGTCAGGGCACCCATGCTATTTTGATGGAATTTTGGTCAATGGTTGAACCCCTTGCATGTTTTCCCGTGTTTCTCTCTCCTGGGGTCGTGGTTTGCACTGTAAAAGCCAGAATGAGTTCATTTTGCAAAGGAGAGACACTTTTTCAGCTCTGAAACTTCCTTTTTCTTCCTCCTTGGCAGAATTTGTGAAGAAATTTTACCTTTCCATGTAATGCAGCACCTTTTCTTGCCTCTGGATCACTGTAATGTACTGTATTGGATCTGAGATGTTGATATATGTTCTGTGATTAAAATCCCTCAATCCTTTCATATATCTATCATTGCTTTCTTGATCTTTCATTACATTTTGAGCATTTGTGCATGTTTTGTGCTGTGTTTCCTTGTGGATTGTGTATTTCATGCAGCATCAGGTGTCTACAACTCCTTTGGTGCATCACCTATTAGCATTAGTTCTTTCTTTTTTGCATTCTCTATCTCTGTCTCCTTGGAATTTAGAGTAGATTTAGGAGTTTAAACCTCTGCAATTGTACAAGTGAATTAGCTGATCAGAGGAGTTGAGGAACTAGCCTCTAATCTGGAGATTCCTCTTCCATTTTGCAAGTCCCACACTTGGGAAGAGGATTCAATGTTGTGCAATCACACTGGATGCATAGGGTGATCAAACTAGAAATCTGATCAACATCCAGGGGGTGCTGCTGATTTGCAACAACAGTTTTGGCACGCCCGGTGGGACCTTAGAGGTCTTCCACTTTATCTTTGACAGGTTGGTGTGTTCCTGTTAAAGATTCAGCCTTTTGGAGGCACTTTCAAAAGCACATCTGGTGACTCCATCTGGTAAACAACTCATTCTCTAAGTTGCAGACCTATTTTCCATTCATTTCCATCCATTCTTCTTTCCATCATTTTCATTCTTTTCCATTCCATGAAGTTGTGCAATCATGACTTCATTTCCATCATGGAATTCACATTTACAACAGCAGTATATCACACCTCCAACATGTTTTACAAATCCTCCAAATCAACATTTTGATCAAATTCAAAATCAGCATGTCTACCCATATGAGCAGCAGTGCCAAAGTCAGTTTGGATATGAAGCATGTCAAGCACAAGGGTATGCTGGTTGTGAGGGCAGTCAAGAAGAAAATGCAGATCTGCTGGAACAAATCCAAAAGATGGAGGTAAACATGGTGCAATCCAGGGCTCAAGCACAAATGAAAGCATTTAGAATCGGTTGTAGAGCACCTTGTCCATGGGTGGGACCTTTTCCAAGGCATTACAGCCCTCAAGAGAAGCTAGACTTCATGATTACAACACTACCATTGCTTGCAAAGTGGACTGAAGGAATAAAGGTGTATGAGAGGAGTATTCAACAACCTTGTCAACAGGTAAGCACACCATCTCATGCCTTTTCTCTCCCTCTTTCCCAATCTGTTTTATCTCAGCAGTGTCAAGTTTTAAACTCTTCCATCTGCTGTCCCAAGTGTTGAATCCATTTCTCCATTCCCTAGTCTTCCACCCCATCTCAATTCTTCTGTCCTTTTCCCTTCCAAACAGCCATTCCCTCCAAAGAAACAAGAGTTCCTACCTCCTCCACCACCACAAAAAATTGCAAAATCAATTGAGTTACAATCCACTTCTCCTCTTGCATTCCCAAATCCATGTTGGGAGGATAAAAATCAGAATGCCAATCAAGGAAAACAGCAGCAGAAAGAAGAGCCAAACAAGGATGAAGAAATTCAAAGTCTGAAGAGTTGGGCTCTTAAATTCGGGATTACAAAAATCCCCTTGATGGTGAAACCAATAGAGGATGTTGAAGTTGGAGAACAAGTGGAAAACAAGGCTGATTTTATAACAGCAGTGAAGCGAGAAAAACAACAGTTTGTTGGTGATGAGTTGGGTGTCCATGTTGGCACTTTGCCCAAAGAAAATGCTGATCCAGTTTGCACTGCAAAATCAGCCATCGAGAAGGAAGGAAAACCATCTCAAAACCCCATCTTTGAGGAGCAAATGGATGAGGTCAAGTCAGTTTTTACAACAGTAGAAGAAGGAAGCATTATTGATACGTTTTTGCTTTCATTTGAAGGGGCTGATTTGATTGATGAAGCCATTATGGAGGTGAACAAAACAGGTCCAAATTGTGAGCAAAAGGCACAAGAAATTTCATGCTTCTCTCCCACTTCATCTCTCCAACAATCTGATTTTTGGGATGAGTTTGGATTGACAAGTTTCATGTTTGAAAATGAAGTTATACAGGGTGAAGAAAATGCAGATTTGGAGGCCACCATACAAGAGGGAGAGACTTTGCTGCAGCAAGACATTCAAGAGTTTGATTTGCCATCAGACTTAGAAGAATGTTTAGATGAAGAGCTAGCTGAAATTACCATGTTTCCTTCTTCACCATTCATTCTCCAACAACAAGAACTTGCTGCCATGGACAAAAGAGTTCAAGGACAACAGCCTACAGTTTGCAACATGCCTCTTGAATCAAAGCTGGAAGAATTTGATCTTCCAAAAGCTACAATGGAGGAGCTCCAAAGCCAACAATGTATTGCAGCAGGTAACAACAATGCAAAAGCAACTTCATTGGATGTTGCAATCAATAACGAGGAGTTGCACACTATAGAAGAGTTCCATGTTGCCATGAAGGAAGAGAAAGGGCAGAAAAGTCCTACCATTGCTTCCACATCACCCACCCAAGAAGGTCTACAAGAAGACTCCATTTTTGGAGTTGAAAATCAGAGCTATGGGCATATCAAACGGATCATACCTTGCCCAATAAGGTATTTGACTTCATTGGAGTCAAAGGAGAAGTCACAACCAGTCATGCTTGCTTCTAAGCATGAGGGTGAGCTACAAAGTACCAAGGATCAGCTGTCATACCTCTTCAATCCAAATGTAGAGCAACTAAAAGAGGTATTGGATTTGTTTTCAGTTGACACCTTGATGATTTGGGTAGAAGACCAACTTCTTGTTGATTTTCCACTCATCCAATCAGCCATGTTCAGTGCCAAATCAGTTGCATGGTTGCAACTTTTGAGAAAGGGAAGCTATTTCTCCCAACCAGTTGCAGGGTTTGTTTAGCCCACTTTTGCTTCCAGTTAGAGTAGGATAGGTAGTTTTGCTTTCAGTAAAAGAAGTGCTTGTGCACACTCTGCATGTTCCATTTTGGAGCATGTATGACCTTTAGTTTTGTACATAGTTTTTGTGGTGCTGGTTTTGCTCTTGCACAGTCCATTTCAGTGGGTTTCCAAGTGGCTCAGAGAGGAGGTTTTCAAAGTTCAGATCAGTTTGCAGGCTACAACTCATGACTCCATGCCCAATGGATGCTTCAGGCAACTGGTAACTTCATCCAGCAGGCAGATGACCCCTCTGAGTCGCCAAAATTGTTATCCAAAATGTGCCCCTGCTCATTTTTGTGGCTAACTCCTCTCATTTTTTCCTCTCTTGTGCCTCAGTCATAATATTTTGCTTTTCAGGCACTCAAAACCTTCTAGAAATGACACCATTGGATAGAGCTCTTTCTCAGCTTTCCAGAAAGGTAAAGTTTTCCTCCTAACTCCATGTATTTTTGAAGTTATGGCTCGGCGGAGTTTTTTGGAAAAAATTTCCCCTGAAAGGCCCGCGGCCAATGAGATGCCGCCACGTGGCACCTAGAGTGGCAGAGTGCACTGGGGAAATTTTGAAAATTTTCCAAATGACCAAAAAGGTGCAAAAATTCAAATTTTTTCCCGCCAACCCGATTTGGCCCTGTTTTGCCCTAAAACTTCAAATCGCCATATCTTTCGATCCAGAGCTCAGTTTTTCACGTTCTTTATATCAATGGAAAGCTGGTGAAATTATCTACAAGATTCTGGGTCATTTTTGCATTTTGGTGGAGTTTGGAGAGAGAAAATAAGAAACACCTCTGGCACGTGGTCATGGACAGAAATGACGTTTCAACCACCGTTTTTAATGAAGAATGGCTCGCATTCTCTCCCAGCATGGTTAAAAATGTCAGGGAATGGGTCTGTCAGGGCACCCATGCTGTTTTGATGGAATTTTGGTCAATGGTTGAACCCCTTGCACGTTTTCCCATGTTTCTCTCTCCTGGGGTCGTGGTTTGCACTGTAAAAGCCAGAATGAGTTCATTTTGCAAAGGAGAGACACTTTTTCAGCTCTGCAACTTCCTTTTTCTTCCTCCTTGGCAGAATTTGTGAAGAAATTTTACCTTTCCATGTAATGCAGCACCTTTTCTTGCCTCTGGATCACTGTAATGTACTGTATTGGATCTGAGATGTTGATATATGTTCTGTGATTAAAATCCCTCAATCCTTTCATATATCTATCATTGCTTTCTTGATCTTTCATTACATTTTGAGCATTTGTGCATGTTTTGTGCTGTGTTTCCTTGTGGATTGTGTATTTCATGCAGCATCAGGTGTCTACAACTCCTTTGGTGCATCACCTATTAGCATTAGTTCTTTCTTTTTTGCATTCTCTATCTCTGTCTCCTTGGAATTTAGAGTAGATTTAGGAGTTTAAACCTCTACAATTGTGCAAGTGAAATAGCTGATCAGAGGAGTTGAGGAACCAGCCTCTAATCTAGAGATTCCTCTTCCATTTTTGCAAGTCCCACACTTGGGAAGAGGATTCAATGTTGTGCAATCACACTGGATGCATAGGGTGATCAAACTAGAAATCTGATCAACATCTAGGGGGTGCTAGAAAATACAGATATCTTCTAAAAATGGATCAGATTACTAAAGACAGTTGTAAATTTTAACTTGCTCTTGCATGGTTTGGACAAAGGGTGAAGAAATTTGACAAATCTCCATAGGGATTTATACATTAACAATGTAAGAAGGGGTAATTCAGGTGGATACTAATGGTTATTGGTTGTAATTTTGATGTATTGTTGGGACGTTTAATAGGATAAAGTTGATTATACAAAGAAATTAAATGAACCTTAAAAATACTACATATAATTGTTTGTGATGTAAAATATAGATCACATAGTCTAAAGAATTCCTTCAACCAGATAGTTTGTATTCATGGAAGCCCAAGAATAAAGGATTTCACACAAAATTTGAGAATTCAAACACAAAATCTCATGGTAAATTCTCAAAAAAATACTAACAATCTCTGATCAAATACGCTCCAGATACACTCAGGAACTGAAAAAAATCCTAGATCAAACAAATACAAATTGAATTTAGAACTGTTTACCACATTATGAAGGCTTAATCTCCATATATCATGTAATTGCAGTTACCAAAATGTCACTAATTTTAGACAAAGGATTTGTGTAATTCAGAGAGATTAATCAACATAAGATTGTAACAAAAATGTAGACAATTGATTCAAAACAATTCATCTTGAAACAAAGTAACAATGCTCATTATAATACACAAAGATTAATTCAATAAACTCCAATTCTTCAATAAGGGGACACAACACTATGACCTCAATATTTTCCAATGATTGTACAATGCAATCATCTTGGCAAGAAGGTTTTTGGAACAGGGTGAACAAAACTTGGGTATCTTAGGTTGGTTCAAATTTCAACAAGTACAAATAGGTTCTCTCCTTTTTTCTCTAAAGCTTATAAAATTTACCCCCCCTATGTGAGAGTATTATTATCGCATAGTTATACAGTCTCAATCACTCACTCACTCTTTAATTCCCCCCCAAAAGCATGAATCTCTAGGAGAATATTCTTCCTCACATCATATAGTTTAATTTATTATTACTTCTCCTAAAAGTACCCCATCTTATATTGCTAGGTGGAAAATTCACGAGATATTCATGTTTTTCATTTCCTTAGATATAACTGTGATGCCATGTTATACCTTTTTGACAATTGTTTAATCATCTCTCCCTTTTGGAGATAAATAAATATGTTTTGATAGTTCCTAGGCATCTCCATATGGCTTGATGTGATATGCAATCCTTTTCACCTTTTAAGAATCAACCTTGAGCAATACATACTCATGTTCATATCTTGTAGAGCTGAATATTCTCACATGGATTGTATCACATCAATAAAACATATTTTGTTGCACAATGTCGATTTCCCTAAAATTTATTTCCTTCATGTGAGATGAGTGAAAAATCTCTTCATTTTGTGGAAGTAATTTTTCTCGACTCAGCTTGTCTGCACCATTCTCATTATAAATTCAACTACATTTTCTCCCCAATATGAATCCATTTTATATTATTTAATGTGAGGGATTATTGCAGAGCTCTTTTTTGGTGCAATGGCGAGGGTGGCTATGGTGAATAACTTGAACGAAATATCATAATAAGATTTAAACCAAATCTTGGGCTTAACTTGCCTAGATGAAGCCTTTATCAGGGTTTTGTTTTAAAATTGTAGACCTAGGGGACAACAAAGGGCCCTTGACCTATTGGGAGGTTTGAATCTCCATTATTTTGAGATTAATTAGGATCAATCCTGGCTTCTAAGCATTACAATCCATGTATTATCATTTTTTTGGTGGGAACAAAAGAAAAATCTTGAAGAATTGAATAAATTATGGATTGAAAGGAGGCATGTTGTAACAGGGACGAATAAATATGAATCTCTCTTTTTGTGTAATGATGAATTTATGTTGAAATAGGTTCCCCAGGAAGCCTACATGCTCTATGACAAGACCTCAATTGACATTGTGCCTGTCATTTCTCACAAAGTATAAGAATTGGAGCAACAAATCATTTCTCTGGAAGGAGATTGAGTAAGACCTATGCCGATTCAGCAATCCACAGTACCAACACCATCATCAAGAAGAAAGAGGTGGGAATCAAGATCTCAACCCCTAATTATTATTTTGGATGAGGAAGAAATAAAGCCTTCATCTCCTCAACATTGTAAGGCATCAATTTCTACCATAAAGGATGACAAGAGCAATTCTATTCTCCAATATTCCATTCATCTAGTGCAACATGATCCTTTGATTGGAAAAAAATTATCGGGACCTTTGCCTATTCCTATGCTAAGAGAGTACCCACCTTTCATGAGGAGGCACAAGGGTGAGCCTAGTTATAGATCTATTGCTCCATCAGGTTCAAGGGTAGTAGTGTGTGATCTTCTAGCCACTCCAAATGTTCCTCATTAATCTACTCCCTTTTAGTCCACTTATTACAAGGTAAAAAGGAAAAAGGCTTTTCCTTTAGGTAGTTTAGACCTTTTGAATTGGGTATCCTATTATCAGAAGAAGATAGAGATGAGGGATACTATGGATGGTCCTAGAATGACTATTGAATCATTGATGGAAATGGGGATGCCTAGGAATTTGGTTGGGTCATGTGTATTTTCCCAAACATCTCAGGGCTCAGGAGATTTTATACCAAGCAAGATCAAGCTGTTGAACAAGGTTCTCCCATTTGGAGAAGATATCAGAGTAGAATTAGAAGATGATTGAGTGTCTTTATTCTCTTAGTTTCCCTTTTTGATGTAATACTTGAATATATACATATATTTCATGGGATGGGGCCCTTATAGAACCCCAGTTTTGCTTTTTTCTACAATACAAAAGATATCAAATTGTTACATTTGTTCACATGATTCATAATAGATTTGAAATATTATCAAAGCATTAGAATGATCTAATGTATTGCATGCAATTAAATTCATGTCTAAAAACAACAACTTTAAAGTGATATTCAATTTTCATGAAACAAGAGTAATAATTGAAATAACATGAAAAGAAAGTTCAAAGAAAAACAAGCCTAAGCTTGATCACCAGTCTTCACATCTGAATATTCATCTCCACCATCTTTCTTTTCCTTTGGATACCTCTCCATGTATGAATCATACCTTTGAAATAATGACATTATCTACTCTTCGTCAAGTTTGGTGTGATAGTTATATATCAAGTGATTCTTATTTAATATATTACTGCATTCATGAATCCTTCGTCTAGATTCCCTTAACCCTTTATTCATCTCTGTAATCTTATTCTCCACCAAAGTGATCCTTTTTAAACTTTCATAGGAACACAGTTATTCTTTAATATGTTTATTAAAGGATTGAACTAAGAAATCAACCCCCAAATTCCCATAAACCATTTTTTGCTGATCAGATACCATTTTTCTAAGTATACAATCTATACCATTAATGGTCTTGCCTACCCATTCCTTCTCAGTTGAAAACCTTTCTCTTATTTGATTCAGAGTTTCCACCCTGATCCTTGCCAAGTATTCCATTACATATTGAGTCCCCTTTTCATCTGGTGGCACTACTCCCTCTTTTTCCAGTAAGTTTTCATCAAGCTGGTTGATTCTTTCTAATTTAGGAAAAATCCCTTCTTAATAAAACAACTCATTATCACACTCTCCAACAACTTCATTAATATCATGAAGTAATTTAGAAAGTTCTGCATACCTGTCAGTTTATTTTTCAATGAATTTCTTACCCTCTTGAGATAATTTTTCTATCAACTTATCTACCCTAAGAACTTTCTTTGTAGTTTTTTCAATCTTTTCCAGGGTTTGAGGGTGATGAAAGTGACAACTTATTCTGTGTGTCATACTAGTCTATGTAAGCATGATGTTAATGTTTTTACTTGTTCTTTTAATTAATTTTTGGATATCTTATCCTCATCAACCCTTTGTAACAAACCTTCAAATACCTCTGTCACTCCCTATTTCAATGATTCCTTACTAGGTTTTCCCAACTGGATATGTTGAATATCATAATTTCCCTCTGTGATATCATACTTTGTTTTTCCTTGATGAGGAGTTAAAACCTCCAAAGTTCTAAATCCATGCTGGTCTACTCTTGTCTTGGTAATAATTATTGCTTTCTTTGAATAATATTTGGGCTTTGGAATTGATATACTAGTGATAGTTAGAGCTTATTTTGGAGTATTTTCCTTTTCCCCTTGTTGAATAATTTCTCCTAACCATAAAACCATAAGGACATTTAATTTATTCTCCTTCTATGGAGTTTTAGAATATAAAATGAGTTCTTTTGATGTTTCTTTAACTTTTATTATTTGATTTTCATGATCTAGTGTGACAACATTTGATTTGTCCGTACTCTATTCTTGATCCTGTGACTGAGTTCCATCTTCTAGATTTTCGCTACCTATTTCTCCCTTGTCCTAATTATTTTTGTGCATGAGAACCACATTTTCAATTGAAACTTCCTTTGGATCCCCAGGAGAAGTAACTAATGCACCTTTATCTATGTTTTTTGCTAAGATGTCTGCAATTTCTTTTGGAACATCTTCATACATACTTGGGGTTATGAATGGATCACTGTTCTTCACAGTATCTTCACCCCATGTTGGAGAATGTTTAACATATGATCCATCTTGAGGCTATTCTTCAACTCCTTTATGCCCTGCTAGTTGAGTTTCCAATTGTAATTCCTGATCTTTATCTTTCTCAAGATGAATCTCAACATGTCTACTCATTTCCTTTGATACCTTAGTTACAGTTTCTTCTAGAACATTTTTATCTTTAAGGGGCTCATATCCTGCTACTTTACTTTGAACATTTTGGGATTGGCCCTGTGCACTTACATTTGATGCTTGGCGGGGATATTGAAAATGCACCTTATGTTCAAAAGTTTTTATATCTTAAGTTGTATGAATCTAAATATTTACATCAACCATTACTAAATCAAGAACATATCCTAACAATTCAACTATATCATCATCTGTTTTTGATGGATTTTTAGATTCCTTACTTTCTGGTTTATTTTGTACATGTTCCTTCTTAATTTCAACTGACTGACCAGACATCTGAGTACTACCAATTATCTCTAGAACATTTTTCAATTGGGGAGGAAAATGCTACCATGCCAGGAAACTTCACACCAGGAGTAGATTGCACATTTTCAGGAGTCTGGGATGAAAACATTTGATGAGAAAATGAAGCAATAATTTCTTTTGATCTTCATTCAAGACAAGGGGCTCAATTACTTCAATTTATATATGCTTATGTTTTCTTGATACATGGTCACCAACATCCCTTTTTAAAGGCTTTTCTGACATCACCTTAACCTTCTTCTTTACTCTTGCAAAGTGCTTGACATTTGGCGCTTCTCTTTCCTTAGCATTATATGATTTGGCTTGAGTGTATACACCTGTTAGAGATCTTCTCATCTTCTTGTAAGAGTCCAATGATCATGGTAAAACTTATAAGGGATTTTTTTGTGTGATCAATCCCTTTCCCTTTGCCTAAAGCGAGTACTTCTTAAGTTATAGGAGCATCCTACATGTATTTTAGAATTATTCCTTCAATGTTTTGGACCTGTAACATTCCCATTTTAAGAATTTAAAATAAGGGATTATTTTTTTATAATAATGTTCTCTATTCTAAATAATCATAATTTAGAACACACATTCCATGCCAATCAATCTCATAACAGATAACCATATGCTGTTGTAATGACTCGGTGAAACACCAATCTCTCATTTCATGACTCGGTGAAACACCGATCTCTCATGTTAACTCATTGAATTGTATACTAGGTATACTTGGTTCGCATACCCTTTTCGGGATGCTAAGTGTTCTACTTAAGAGGCCTATCTTGAATACTTGTTACCAATATTCATCTGAAATCTCAGATCTTAAAACTAGGTGACGTAGGACAACGCAACCAGCAACTTGTGATACTTTGGCCAAATATTTACAACATACTGTTCATGTTAATATTCCTAGATGGCATACTCATGTCAAATAGAATACTGTCCTTCACCCCACTTCATATGTTATCTATAATGGTCTTCACTGACTCCCGTCAGTCCACTTGTTCAAGGTTAAATCCTAACCAAGGTTAGCAACATAGTCTAGGGTAGAAGGCTACTCACGATGACTAAGGGTACATAGACATACTCAATCGACCTAAGTTGATTGCATGTGTCTAGTTATCCTAAGTCATCATGAGTTTCCCCTAACACTAGATCATAATCTTCTAACCTAACCTAGGATATAACTAAGATCAAGTCCTAGTTTATGTAGATCTAGATGATTCAACTCTGAAGGGTTTTGCAACATGTCAACTGCAACATAGTATCCTCATGAAGACCCAAGTCTTCACAGAGGTACGGTGCTTGCAGTTGGCATGTGCCAACATCTGACAGAGTCATTCCCATCTGTATGTACATGCCCAAGAGAGAAGTTAATTACTTAATTAATTTCTTTAATTAAATTCTAATTACAATAGCCATGTTGAATTCCTAGTTTCATTAACCATTAAGGTTGTCAGCAATAAATGAATTTTAAATGCTTTGCAGAAACATCAAGATTGCCTTTTATTCATTAACTTCCTAATTTAGGATACCATTTACAAACAAGAAACAACATACTATCAATAATGGTTCACTTACTTAACTTAACCATGACTTAACTTGTTTAAGTTCTTAATCAGATTCTTTTTAATAGACTTCATTGAAATGAAGTCTACTATTTTATATTTGTATATACCTATCTTTTGTTTTATTTAGTTTAAGGTACAAGTCAAGAGTAAGTACCTCTTCCTCTTTCCAAGATGACATTAGGTTTAAATTCCTAAGGATTCTAAACAAATTGATTATCATTTCAGAATAGTTGTCTTTCTTGTTCTTATTAAGAATTAGGGTTCATTGTAACCTCTTAACATTATACAAGTTATCATAATGGATTTTCTCTTCCATTTACATCATTTTAAATAACCATAAGAGATTTAATTAAATGATCAGCCATGAATGCCAACTCGATAAGTTACATTTAAATAAAGGGATAGGTATCTAATTCCCTTACCACCTAGTTCATTTTATTTCAACCCAAAAGGGGTTCAATTCAGAAGTATATAAATAAAAGAACAGAGATAAGCATATCACTAATAATCACTGATTATGTAAAAAGATGACACATCAAGTATAGATAAACCCACAATATTTTCCATTTCTCAAGGAGGAATTCATACATTGCAAGTACCAATACTTCAGACATCCTCAGTGTCAAACAACAACAATAAACCCTATAAAATTACAACTTTCCCTTCCAAAAATACATTTAAATAATGAATCATATTTCCCATAAGAGAGCCAGTCTTTTGGTAAACAAAATAACATCATAAAATATCTTGTCTCCCTTTTTACCACTTACAAAGTCCATCTGCAAAATTTGCTAGCACGGGTCAGTTCAGTGAACTAAGCATGATAAGCACTAAGCATTAAAATGATATGTTTTCAACTAACTGTTTCATAAAAAGAACTTTGTTTTAATGAAACAGTTAAAGCATTAAAGAAAGACATGTCAAAGAAATAACAGACATAAGAGGGAGAAACAAAATGATAATCCATATCCACATTAAGAAAAGATCATGGAGTAATCAAAATCAATGTTCAACCTATGATTTCATAAAAGTAATTATTTCAGATAAGATCACCAACCACATTTCAACTACTATTATTTATGATTCAAATCTAGATTCATTAACCCAAAAGAAGAAGATACTAACTCTAATAATTCATATAAATAGAATTACCTTAAAGGAACAATGCTTCAAATTACACTGCATTAACTTACTCCATCCTAGGATATTTAATGCCAAGCTCAATTAACTTTATGATGAAAATTAGGATGAACCAACAACATCTTAAAGTAAGAGTTTCTTATTTGAGAAACTAAATCCAAGTTCAAAGTAAAACTCTAGCCTAAATTTAGGATTAGCATCAACAGGTTTGACAAAGGATAGATTTGAATTTGCATGCACCTGGAATTAGTCACACATCATAACAATTACATCCCTACCAATGTATCAATCAAGGAGAAGAAATTAAGGATTTAACCACTAACTACTCACCCTACAAATCCATCAACGTAATATTAACCAAATAGGTCAGCTCCTTACACAAGGAGCAATACAGATGAGAGAATGATCAAAAAGAGAGAAAGGATCAATCTATATATGCCTTCTGAGTTCAAAAAAGGATGGTATTGTGAATACCTTAACTCAGATTAGAGAGAAAGGATGACAAAAAATAAAGATGAGATAAGATCTCATTATTCCTTCCTATAAAGAGGTATACATACCAGAATATAAAAGAACTGAGACATATTTGATTGACCAAGAAAAACATTCAACTCCAATAACCACCAAGAACTATTTGATATTACAATCAGTATCTAAGATTGAACATGAAAGTCAGAAAACAAAAAAATGAAGTTTTCCCAACATACAAACAAGAACAGAAACTATAGCTCAAAGGCTACGAAAATGAAAATGTTTATTCAAATGCTTTTAGTTAATAACAGTATCTGAAGCCAAAAAAACCAAAAATAGAACATAAAAATCATTCCAAACGTTAGTAGCATCAACTGAGTATTTCTTCTAGTTTTCCCAAACAAAGAGAGACAAGAGTAACGTTGAAGTAGATTACCCTTATGCGGCCACAATTTCCTTTCAAAGTTCAACACACACAAGCTTACCCATCCCTTTATGGTAAAACAAAAAAGAAAGTGAAAAAATATTTAATCAGTCAAAGTTTCCA
This sequence comes from Taxus chinensis, assembly GCA_019776745.2. NCBI lineage: Eukaryota > Viridiplantae > Streptophyta > Pinopsida > Cupressales > Taxaceae > Taxus > Taxus chinensis. Next base: position 680,483,051 of record CM034154.1, on the reverse strand, counting down.
TTCAAGCCTACCCAGATCCACATACCTCTCAAAGAATCAATGGAACAGACTACTGGTTCAGGAAGAAATAAACCGACCCAGATTCAACCACAAGGAGAAACAATGAAACACCGACAAGACCCCAAGTCAGGTGCTCAAAGTCAAGCTCAAAGGAAGAATAGCCAAACCAAAAATGTTTCAACCCTTTTTCCTTAAGATAGACAAAATTGAGTTAATCCATAGTTCAACCTAGATACCCCATTCCAATAGTATCAACTGTACATCAAACTTAAATGAAAAGAACCTAGTTAATCCCAAAAAGATGAACTGATAAGGTGACTCATAAGCACTTAAAATCACTTTAGGAAGATGTAAATACATTCGTTATACCCTTACATGGATCATGTCAACATAGATAACTATCAACTGTGCTATCAAGTAGATTGATTTGAAGAGATTCATTCAGTCCCAAAATCAGACAAGTCACTAGCAAGACTTCTCATAACTTACAGGTGTAAGAAAAGATTCTAATACATTTAAGTTTAGGTAGAAGCTAAACATGATTCTATCATTTTCTAGCAAGGAAGAACAAAAACCAAAATCATATTTCTTTCACAGTAGTGGCTTCTACTATCTAGCTTCAGTATAGTCCAACAGGAGCTCTTCAGATTCAAAAACATCTCAAGCTCAACAAAATTAAAGCATGTTTACTATTATTTTCAAACAAGAATGAATCCCAAAACATTTTTCTATCATAGTCGTATATCATACTACCAAGTTTTAGTATAGTCCATATAGATAAAATACAGAGAAAATAAGTTTGGAAAACAAGACTAAACCAAATAAAAACTCATTTGTTTCCCAAGAAAAGAGTTATTTTAATGAAGACATTTAGGAAAAAGTAGAATAAATTAATGGGAAGAGCCTATCATGCCTAATAGAGCTTCCTTTCAATGTGCAGATGATTTTCTAGCTGAGCCTTGATAGTTTATTACTTGTTCCAAGTGACCTCGACCACTCCAAATCTTTCTACTTCTTATTATACTTCCACATGATTAAAAAATAGATCATGTATGCCAAGAATACAACAAGATCAAAAATAGAAATACTGGTTTGAAGAATCGAAAACCCCATGCAAATAAAAAATCAAAATAAACTAAAAATCAAACAACCTTTCCAATATCCATCATACCTTTCTCATAGGGTGGTTTCTTCACCATAACTGAGATCAATTAATGTGAAGGATTGTCAGTTTTCCCTCCTAATTCTCCATGCCACCACCATCCAAATTTGGCGAGCCTTCCATTCAAAATTTGCATGTAATTTTCTATTTAGTTGTGATGCCAACTAGACATCCCCTAAATCCCAATTCCTCTACCAAAATTGGTAGTCCTATATTATTAACAACCAAAATCGATTCCCATTAATGCCTTTACAACTGACGCCATCGAACTTTCCATTTTCCAAGTGGTCCATAGGTGTCTTATTAGGTTAGCAATAGTTTAGGTTAGATTTTTATTAGGTTATAAATCAACCATAGTTCCTAGGTAGGTCTCAATTACCTTAGGTTATAATCCAACTTAGTATAGAACATTACAACTTAGGTTAGGGTATCACATTAGTAATCTCATTATTAAGTCTATGATTCCTATACACTATACACCATTTAAACAAATACAAGAAGGTCGAGCCTATATCCCTTAAGTCTAATGTCGGTCAAGAATTTCTAAGCTAAAGAGTTCTTCACCATGGTAAACAATAAAATTCATAGTCAAGCACACTATCCATATTTGAATTCCAAGCCAACAAGGTGAGCAGATAAAAAGATTGCGGCATACCTTGGATCAATGTATTTGATCCAAGGTTTTTTTGTTTACACGTGATAAATTAAATCTACATATAACAAGTTCATCACCTTCCTAAAGGTGAATTTTAAGCTGTGTAAATAGATGAATGGCAGTTTTTTCAAGTACACAAAATTCAAAACCAGAATGATTCTTCTCCACAAATAATGAATTATCCATTCCAAACATGATTTCCTAAAATCATAAGAGTAATTCCTCCTAAAAAAAATCACGTGTCAACATTTGCAAAGTCAAGAGTTGAATTCATCACCATAACAACCAGGTCAAAGATGTTACATACTTCCCTCCTTAAAAAGGATCATCTTCCCGATGATTAAATTTTTCAAACAATTTAATTCTAGGAAAAATCCAATTATCATCCTTTCATTCATATGTTCATAACACAACTAGATTTGAGAATCTCAAATTCCATAATCAGCATTAAAGTAGCTATTCAATCTAAATAGAGTAATATCTACCCAAGATTGGTAGATTTATTGACATAACGTGCATAAAATCTTAAAATTTTATCAGTCAAGAGAATCAATTCTGTTCAAAAAAATATGGAAAAGAAGTTTTCATATCCTCCATATTTTCCCAAGTTGCACTTCCTTTGTTAAATTGGTCCCACTTGACCTTACATTAACTTATTTCATGATTTCTTAAGCACAACTGGTGATTTTCCAGCACCCGAATGGGTTTAACCATGATTATTCTTGGGTCTTGAACCTGCAAGGAATTCAAATTCAACACATGTGATAAATCTGAAATGTATTTCTTAAGCAGAGAAATATGGAAAACATCATGCATTCATGATAAAGTAGGAGGAAAAGCTAAAACCATAAGCTACAGGGTTTATTACTTCAATAATTTTAAAGGGTCCCACATAATGAGGTGATAACTTGGTAGCCTTGCCAAAAATTATAGAAATATTTTTCAGTTTAACCCAAAGAAAGACCTTCTCACCAAGTTCAAACTTCTTATCAACCCACTTTAAGTTTGCATGATGCTTTTATCTATCCGTTGCTTCTTTCAAGCATTCATGAATAATTTTTACCATGTTGTTCCATTTCCATAAGGATTTCAGGACAAATTACCTCTCTATCCTCAATGTTATCCCAACTAACAAGGGTTCTGCATTTTATTCCGTATAATGCTTCAAAAGGTATCATTTTTAAAGAGGCATGATGCATGTTATTATAAGAAAACTTGACTAATGGAAGGTATTCTTCCCATTTATACTATTAATCCATATAACACATTCCTAACATATCTTCTAACACTTGATTAACTCTTTCAGTTTTTCCATCCATTTGTAGGTGATATGCAGAACTGAAATTCAACTTATTTCCTAAGGTTGTATTAATTATTTTCCAAAATCTCGACGTCATTCTTGGGTCTCTATTAGATATGATCAGTTCAAGTACTTGATGTAATCTGAAAATTTCATGCACAATTTTTTTTTTTCTAAAATAGGCCAATCATCCTTAAGATTATCAACAATAAAATATGCTACCTTTGTTAGTTTATCAACAACAACAAGAATAACATCATTTTTATTTCTTGACATGGGCAACCCTTGTACAAAATCCATGCTTATTACTTGCCATTTATATTACGGTATGCTACGAGGATACAATAATCTAGCTGGATGCATATGTTCAGTTTTAACACGCTGACATTATAAGTATGTTACAAAATCAATTACGTCCTTTTTCATCCCTTTCTAGAAATATTGTTGGTTTATATCAACAAACATTTTTGTAATGCCTGGGTGTCCAGAAAAAGGTGAATTATGAAATTCAGCTAACAATTTCTTTCTTAATTCATTTAACAAAGGTATGTAGACTTTGTTTTCAAACCTCAAGATTCCTTTGTTGTCAAAGTGAAAACCTTTATCCTCACATCATTTGGATCTGCAGCAAGTACTGTTTTCACTTACTGATAATAAGAATTAGATTCCATGACACTTTTTACTTCATCTTTAAACCGAGTTCTCAACATTATAAAAGCAAAAATTTGCTTCCTACGACTTAGAGCATCCACAACTCTATTTTCTTTTCCTTTAATATAACTTATATCAAAATTATACTGAGATAGAAATTCTAACCATCTTCACTGTCTTGCATTCAGATTTGGTTGAGTAAAAATATACTTCAACCCAAGATGATCAGTTTTTAGTTCAAAAGGCTTGCCAAGAAGATAATGCCTCCATACCCAAAGTGCATAAACAATGATAACAAGCTCTAGGTCATGTGGAGCATAATCAGTTCATGTAACTTGAGCTTTCTACTTTCATAAGCAATAACATGATCCTTTTGAAGTAAAATACCTCCAAAACCCTCACCGGAAGCATCTGTCACTACAATGAAGTCTCCATTAGGATTAGGTACATCCAGAATAGGTTCTGATGTTAACTGATCCTTCAGAGTCTTAAATGTAGATTCACATTTCTCACTCCACAAAAATTTCTTATCTTTCTTCTGTAACAAAATTATTGGTGCAACAACCTTAGAAAAGTCTTTAACAAATTTCCTATAGTAACCAGCAAGACCCATGAAGCTTCTAACTTCATGTACATTCTTAGGTGCAGGCCACTCAGTTATTGCTACAATTTTTGAAGGATCTACTACTATTCCATCCTTGCTTATGACATGACCCAAATAGTGTACTTTCATCTCGTAGAAGGAACATTTAGATAATTTACCATATAACCTTCTCTTTCTTAAGATTTCCAAAACTATCTTCAAATGCTCACGATGTTCATCAATGCTTTTAGAGTATATGAGAATATCGTCCAAGAATACAAGATCAAATTTACTTGTCCCTCTAAGATGACCATTATGAAAATGCACATCCTTTCATGAAAGTCATTAACTCCCTCAACCCTTGCCACCCTGCTTAATAGCACAATTAAGTCCTCAACTTCTTCAACAAACATTGCCTTGGTCAACTTCTTAGGGATTCTTTTTACAGATGGTTTCTTATATTTCAATGATTAGGAATTTAAAATTGTAGCATACTCATCTTGTCTTATTTCATGTGCTCATGTTTTATTAACTAAGCTATAAAGTGAAACTAATATCTACATAGCTTCAAAAGAAAATGCTAATTAAACAATGAACCATCAAGATAAGAGCTTAAAGGAAATGATTCTTCAATGCATAAATTAAACTACATGCTAAACTATTTCCTACTCTCTATGATTGCTAACTTAAACTATGAACCTATGAAGAACATAAGCAATCAAAGTGGATTGTTGCTTGATCTCAAGGATTGAGAATGAAATCTCACCAAGAATGGCTATAAGGCCATTTTGGATCTTCCCATATTACTCAATTTTGAGTGAAAGGATGCAAGACAGAGAATCTATTTCCAACGATGGATAATGACTCAAGATCAAAATGCTTATAGTTTTCACTATTCAAAGCATGGTGCAAGAAGAAAGGTAAGAATGAGGGTTCTTTATATAGCTTGCATGAAGAGGCAAGGATAGAAAATTGATGAATGTGGGATAAAGGTAAAACAAGATTAGGAATGGATACAGTTGCTTTATAAAAGGTAATCTTGATTTAAAAGAGCTTAATTTGTCAGTAGTAAGTCATGGGAGTTGGGGGATGTTTTAATTAATCAAAGGTGATTAATTAATAGGTAGAGGTAAGCTTATAAAAGATAATTAGAGTAAAATTAGTATGATTTGGGGGATGTAAGAGAGGAATTTGATCCAATAAATGGAAATTTATTGATTTAGAGTTGCGAGTGTAATTAATTATTAATAATAATTAATTAACCCAAGTAGAAGTGGATATTAATTAATGAAAGGTCGTTAATTGACATCCTTAATGATAGGAAGGATAATTAATTAATGAAAGGTTGTTAATTAACAAATATGAAGAGGAATGTTAGCTAATTAGTGAAAAAGTGCTAATTATTATGGGAATGACAAGAAAGAGGATAATTAGTGCAATCTTAGCATTAAATCTTGCGTAAGCAGATTTTAGGTGTCTACACTTCATAATTGATTTGTGCAGATTCAACCTTAGTAATTATCGGTTGATCTAGATTTGGAAACCCTAGAATTGCTTTGAAGGCTTCATGTATTAAATTTATCAGTATTTCTCCACTTCCATCCAATACCTCTCCTATTTATGGGTTGTAATTCTCTGCACACAACCACACGAGATCAAGAGCATGTACAGAAGGTGGGAAAGCATCTACTAGGGAAATGTCACTAGTATCAATGGTTGCCATCCATTTACTTTTGTTTGGGTCACTCAATCTTCTCCAGAAATCCTCCAAGTCAGAATTTAACAACTTTGTGTCCATGACCTAATCTAGATCACTAGTAATACTGGAATTCATGTGAAAACCTGACGCTAGATAATTCATCTTATATAATTCATCCTTCCTTCAATTTCAACTTGAATATTAAGAATTGAATGGGGTAAAACAAACACTTACTCATTTTTTCAGAGAACTTTGTGATTTTCTCTTTTGTTCGCGTGCTCCTGAATTATTTTTCTCAAATTCTTTGCTTCTTATTCAGTTACTTCAAAATTTTTTGCAGCTAGGGCATCCAAGTCTTCACATGTAATGATTAAATTTGAAATACTTGGAATATTTTAATGATTCTACCTTGATTCATGCAAAGAACGCATTAATGATGGCAATCATAAATGCTTTATACTCTAGGCATCGATCTTGCTTTATTTATTTGAATATGGATCGTCCACGTGGATTATTAACCTAGTCTCTTGCGGGGTTAGGGAGATTATTTACACATTATCCTTTCTTTTCGAATTGGTGCAAACTTGTAATTTTGACTCGTCTCTCCGCTTCTTGACTTTTGATAAGAAGTCACCATATGTTTTGATCTAATTAGTGGAGGAACTACAGATTTTTTTACATTTTAGCCAGCTTTTTCAATAAGAACAAAATTGCATTTTTGACCCGAGAATATGCATTTGAATTTTACTAAGATCTTGACACATGTCTGAATATTTGACATAATGGAATTACGGGGCTCTTTTGTACATTTTTTTATTCTCCCAACTGGATGCAAGATTGCCAATATGACTCGATACCTCACTCTTCTAGCCTTTACTGAAAATATGCCACGTGTTTTTGGCGAGTGTCAAAGTTTTTATTGCACTTTACATTTTATTAACTCAATATCAAGGAATGCATCTTTATCCTGAAACTCTACTTCAGTCTTGTTTTGACATGTAAACCATTTTGGGCCTCGGGGCCAAAAGTGCACTTTGTAGTTACTATGTAAATGATTTAACTTTGCAAACCGAGTCTGCTGCGGCGCAGCCTATGGAAGCATGCCACGTGTTGTTGTGTGGTGGAGAAAAATATGAAGTTTGCACTGGAATTCCATATGACGACATACAAGGAATATTTTGAATATTAAACCCAATCCATGATCAATTTTTCACAGGGATATTTTAAAGGCAACATGACTATTACATTCCTTGACTGATAAAGGGGGTTCATGTGCTAAACGTAAGGTTTTCATTCACATTCAACATGATTATATCTTCAAGCATACATTTTTCACATGGGTGAACCAGTAAGAGAAAATAATTTTTTAGAGGCATACATTGAATAAAAGGGTGAGATTAGATTGAGCACTAATACTGGCTCCAACTCAGGGATGGGCACCCACTATAGGTGCCACAAGAACCACATAGATCAAACATTAAATAGACCAAGTACCTAAATTCATTGGATTACAGAGTCATCTAAAGCATGCACAAGGTCAAACTGAAATGACACACTCCACATAAATATACTGAAATACCAAGGCAACTAGTCACTATAGACCAAGAAAAGAAAAGGGAAACAAAAACAAAAAGGAAAGAAAAAAAATACTATAAACTGTGCAAAATTCATACCTTGGTCATGATCAATCTAGGAAGTGCTTTAGATGCTTTCCATTAACATACAACTCTAGAAAATCTCCATCCAAGTCTTTCAGGAAAAAAATGTGCTCACCAATTCTTATGTCAATAGAATAAGTACCCATCCACAAGGCATCAATTTCCATGTTTTCCTTTATCTTCATGCATGTTGTCCCACAACAAAAAAAACATTATAGGAGTCAACTTTTTGTCAAATAGCTTCTTGAGTTTCTCTCTGAACTTAAGGTGTCTTTGGTGAGACTCCCTTCTTCCTTCATCCAATCCCACTATCTGATTAATCCTGGCTTCATAGGGATTCACTTCTTCATCCTCAAGTTATTGCATGAACTGATAAGAGGAAAATTGCATGTGTAGGGGAAAAAGATCTTGAACTCCATAAACTAATCCAAAGGGACTTTTTGCAGTATTTCTTTTAGCATTAATTCTATCTTCCCACAAAGAAAACTTCAACTGCTCACCCCACTTTCTTTTATTAATCTCCAATTTCCTTTTGAATTATCTTGAGCAAATTCTTATTACTTGATTCAGCTTGACCATTACCTTGTGGATTGTAATTGGATGCATATGTTAATCTAATTCCATATTCTTGGCACATAGTTACCAACGGATTAGCTTAGGCACATATTTACTCATATGGATTAGCTCGAAATCTCATAGCATTATCAACAATTATTTTCCACAAATTTTATGATTCAGGATGAAATCCATGACTGTTTGGTGAGTTTCCTTTTTGGTGGGGATAGATTCAACCCATTTGGTAAAATAATATGTGGCTACTAGTATCCATTTTTTCCCTACACTTGAGGGATATGAGATCTTACTAATAAAGTACATGCCTCATTGTTTGAAAGGAGATTCTATTGAAACTGGTTGAAAGGGTAGATCACCTAAAGCTTTCATCCTTCCTGAAAACCTTTGACAACTTTCACACTTCCTGATGAAGAATGTTGCATCTTTGAAAAGTGTGGGAAACTAGTAGCCTACTCTCAAGATCTTGTGAGTAGTCACTCTTCCAGCAAAATGGCCTCCACACACTCCCCCATGAAATTATGCAATCAATTTGGGAGATTTTTCATCTATGATACATCTCAAAAGAAATCCCTCAGGGTTTTTCAAAGCCAACCCATAATCAATTATGATATATTTTTGGGAGGCTAGTTTGAGTGTCCTTCTCTAATTTTTGTCTAAGTGGCCAGGACACTCCAAATTTCTGAGGTAAAATATTATGTCCTTATACTATGTGGAATTGATTATTTTTTCTATGACATCCATAGTTCCTTCCTCAATTTCATTTACTTCCATTACATGTAGGTTGCTTTCTGCCATCATCTTTCCAAGGCCTAGACCTCCAACCATCTTGGTGGTTTGTATATCCATGTCATACTCTTATAGCTTATTCACCCAATGACATATTTTGCTAGAAACTTCCATCTCTGATAAAATATCTTAAACCATAGTATGGGGAACATAGGCTACAATCTTGGAACTCAAGATGTATGGCTTGAAAAATTTAGTAGCTCTCACCAAATCTAAAGCATGCTTCTCCATGATGGTATATTTTAATTCTACACCTTGTAATGTCTTACTGAAAGAAGGCAATAGGCATTTCATTTCCCTCTTCATATTTTTGTAATAACACCGATGCAATATTATTTTCAGATGCAAAAGAAAAAATCTAAAAATACTTTCTATAATCAGGGGCTGCCAATACTGGGGCATTCTTTAATGCTTCTTTTATTCCCATGAAATCTTGGAGAGATCCTTCTTCCCATTAGATAATCTAGTCCTTATTTAGCATGCTTGTAATGGGAATAGTCATTTCAGAAAAATTAGAAATGAATCTCTTGATAAATTTTATCTGACTACAGAAGGACTGAATTTCTTTCTTATTTTTAGGGACAGGAACCTTACCAATTGCTTCTACCCTCTTAGGGTCAATCATAACCCCTTCTTTTTACACAATGTGCCCCAAACAAATTTTCCTTTTGAACTCCAAAATGACACTTTTTAGGATTCAATGAGATACCATATTCTCTACACCTCATCACCATCTTCTCCATGTGCTTCAAATGGTCACTTCTCTTTCTAGAAAACATTGTCACATCATCTTGATAAACTGCAATAAAATCATTGATGTAACCTAAGAATGCAAAATCCATAGTTATTTGGAAAGTATCCCTAGCATTCATCAGACCAAATGGAATTCTCACATAAACATAGGTACCCCATGGAGTGGTGAAGGAATTTTTAATCCTTTCTGATTGCTTGACAACCACCTGGTTGTACCCTGATAATCCATCTAGTGTAGAAAGTAATTCAGATCAACTGACCAATTGTAGCATGTTATCCATATTAGGAAATGAATAGTTGTATTTAATTGAGGCTTTATTCAAATTCCAAAATTCACACACAACCTTATATCTTCAGTTTTCTTTATTATTGGCACTAATTTTTCCACCCATGAAGAATATCTTGTAGGTTGTATTATCCCTCCATCCCTTAGCTTTTTTAATTCTTACTGCATCTTGAGGGAGAGGAGTGGATTAATTGGCCTCTATTTTTGCCTAAATGGTTTAACATTAAGTTCCAGAGGTATTTCATGTTGAAATAAATCTTCCCTATATGCTTTCAATTCTGAGTAAGACCATGCTAAGAAGTCTTGATATTTCTTCAACAATTCAACATAGGATTGTTTTTCTTCCTTACTCAAATTACTTCCTATCCAAACTTTCTTGGGCTTTTCTTTAGTTCCCAAATTGAATTCTTCAACATCCCTTGAAGAAAAGATTTGTCTATGAACCACCATGTCAGCATTATCAAAATTTGATTCTAAAGAAACCAACCCTCTGGAATGGTATTAGTTTTTAACTGAATGATATCCTTTCCAAACAGGGTTTCTTTTCCATCACACATAGAGACCATTGGTTCCCATTCCATGCATTGATTGGTGAATTCTCCTTCATTCTGCAAAAACCTATGAACCTGGGAATCATCATCAAATACTTGCCAATGTTTCACATTATCAAGAACAGATGGTCTTGACAATACTTCAATATCATAATCACAATAAGGAGAAACAATGCAATTTTCAAACCTAGATCCAAGCACTTCCAACCTATCTGCTGCAACATTTTGAGTTCTGTCATGATACAAAATGTTAAAGGAGTCAAACATCTCAATAAAATCCCATACTGCATGCTTATACTATTTCATCCTTTGATTTTTTGTAGCATACAATTTTCTAACTTGTTTGACCACTAAACTCAGAGTCTCCTTTAACAACTATCTTTTATACCATATCTCCAAGCAATCCTCAAACCCAAAAGTAATGCCTCATACTCTGCAATATTTTTTGTGCATTCAAATTTTAGTTTAAAGGAAAAATTAAAAATATCTTGGCTTGGAGATACAAGCACAACCCCAGCCCCATTCCCATATTGGAGAAAGCTCCATCAAACATCAAGGTCCAAGGGGCACCAACTTGTTCAAAGCATTTACTTTCATTAATACTATGCTCCTCAAAGTCTGCATATCTAACAAATTTATCTACATCAACATCAACAAAAAAAACTTCATAAGATGCATTATTAGGATCTTCAATTATATGTAACATCTTCTTCTCCCCATATAGCTTCACCAAACTCCCCTCTACTGGTATAGTGGCATAAGACATATCCATTTGCACACTTCCACCAACACTAGAGCCCACTTTCTTGACAACAACATACCCCATTTAGCAGGGTAGTCCACAATGACTACATTCATGGTTAAATACTTACTAGGATAAGCTGCCAATTGCACTACTAAACCCTTCACATACCTTATCACTGGTACTTCTCTTGAATCCATAATAGTGCATTTTCCAAAGGTTGTTGTTACTTTGATATCCAGCTCATTCATGACTTTAAGGGGCATCACATTACATGAAGCTCCTGAATCAAACATGCAATTGTGAATAAGTTTGTTTTTGATAATCAAAGTGGTGTAAAAGGGATCAACATCAAGCTGGGACTCAACAAGGGAAGTGCCTAGATATACTTCAGGAGTATTCTCCCAAACTTTCCAATTCTTGTGGCACTTCCAATTCTGTAATTACAGGGGGAAGATCAACACTATTAACATCTTTACCTAGGGTCATTTCTTCCTCCTTGAATCCCAAGTACTCAAATGCTCTACTTCTATGCTCAGGGATCCTGAGCAACTCAACAATAGGTACAATGAATTTGATCTGACTCAAAATTTGAGCCATATCACATGGGGTGTACTTGGGTAATGTTGTATTGAGAGGAAGGGCAATTATTTTCTCTTGTGGAATAAGGTTCTTCATGGCTTTAGCTTGGACAAGGGTACTGGATTTATTGGCATTAATTGGACCTTTATTTGGCACATCTTTCTTGGGGGGATCCTTTGGGATATTAGTGAGGAGGGGAGTTTTTGGTTTGGCATGTGGCCCTCCCATTTTAACAGTTTTGTTTCTTAAATTATATTCCTTCTCTTGGGCTACCACTGCATTCATTAATAATTGTCTATCCTCCTCAGAAGGGATTCCACCATCATATTTCTTAATCATCAATGCCCTTAAGTACTCAAAATCATGATTAGGAAATTCAAAAGCATGAACCATATCAACTTCAAGATCACTAGTAGAAGGAAAAGGAGATACCTGGTCTATGCAGTCCTGAAAACATTCCACAGTCTTGGCACTTAGTAATTTGGTAGAAGTGGCTCTTTGTTGTGGACTGTCAGGGCATTCCATCATGCACACATCACCAAAAGTAGCATCATCCTCAACCTATTCACTTTCTTCATTAAGATCACATGGGGAGTGTGGTAAGAAAAATTTATCACACCACTCAATAACATGGTTCTCTTCTACCATGGAAACTCTAGCAGTTAAAGGATCAGGGACCAATTTGTTCTCTCTTGGTTGTTGTTTTTATTTCCTGATCCCATAGGATCCTTTTCCTCTATCATCTAATCTATGATCACCTCTAGGATGATTACCAAATCTTTTTTGACCTTGAGGTTGGTGCTGGCCATGAGAACTCTGTCTTATTCCTCTTCTTCTGCCCTAACAAGTTTGTAAGAGATTTCTTTCACTGCTCCTACTAAAGTCTTAACAACCTCTTCCAGATCAACTCCCTTACTAGGCTAAGGCTTTTCAGGATTTACTAACTTGACACCATCCCTCTTAGGAGGTTTCCTACTACCTTAATATTATTCTCAATTTGCACTACCATAGAGAAAGCTTGTCTCAAATTCCTAGGGTTTTTTATCCCTCAAATAATATGCAACTTTCTTATCAAAGGCATCAGAATATTTTATCAGATAGGATTCATCACTTGGCCTTAAAATTATAGGAAATCTAGTCAAGGTTTTGTTGAATATGGTATTAAAATCTTGGACAAGTTCATTGGGATTCTTCTTTATGTTTTCAAACTTCAGATAGAAGAAACCTAGGATCAATCTTGCCCCCATATTGTAATCTAAATGCATTTTTCATTTCAGTCCATGAATCAATTGAATTGTCTGGTAAGGATTTATACCAATCACGAGCATCCTCTTCTAAGGTATGAATGAACAATTTGACATACACATCCTCATGTTCAATCTCAAAATCCTCCATAATATTAACAAAAAGTATAAGGTGTTGGTCACCATTAATAACATTATTTCCTTGAAATTTAGGCAACCTATTTCTCACCTCTTGTGGAACTGGGTTAGGATAACCCACCATACCCATGAAATATATGGGTCCAAAAACATTTACAACAAAGGGGGTCTAGGTGGAGGATGAGCCATATTATTTTGAGGAGGTGTTCCAATAGGTGGGTTAAAATGGTGGGGAATAGAGGTCTTTGAGGTAATGGTGTATGATCTTCAAAGTATTGGTCCTTTAATGATTCAGTCTCACAAAACACCCTATTACTTCTAAGTAATAGAGGAGGGAGATGAGGAATACCCTTATTAGTTGAAAATGAAGGACCCTCTCTAGTTGGAGTGTACAAATTTGTGTAAGGACTATTTGATTCAGAACTGTCTGAAGAAATAGAATAGTCTTCTATTAAATTTTGGTCACCCTCAACAATAGGCACTCACTTTTTCTTCTAACATTTGATCACCCAAGGCTCTCCAGACTTGTCTCTTCAGTTGGATTTGTCCTTCCTAGCTCTGGAAAAATTTTGTAGCAAGATTTGTCTTAAAGAAGGACCTTCTTCCTTCCAACTTTACATATCTTAATGAAAGATTGTAATATTTTGAAACTTGAGGCACTGGTATTTACCAGAATTTTTGGACAATGTGGAGTTGCCACTAAGGTCTTATACCTTAGACGTGTAAATCACTGTAAACAACTTGCAAACTGAAAACTTAATGATCAATCTCAACAAATCTTGGAAAATCTTAGCATCCTTTATCTAATATTTACCCCTAGCCAAGTTAAATTTAATGGAAAGCTTACTTAGACTAGGAAAATATCAAGCAAATAGTTTCTGATTAAGCCCATTTTTTGTAAATCTTGACAAACGATGATGTCTAGATCATGTATTTACATCTAAACATACTCAATATGTTACCAGAGATCGATGTATCTTTGAATTTGCAAAAATATTCCCCGGCAATAGTGCCACGAGGGTGTTAGTATCCAAATTGATCCCTCCTTGTAAGCCAAGCAACATCAACGAGCTAAGCATGATGCTTAGAGGAGGACAAACCAGGATTTGAGTCATTTTGTAGCTAGGGATGGATTTGGTAACCTCTTTTTCACTCTGACTTGGAGGATATTGGATAACACCTCACTAAGGGTATGACCTACCCTACTACTTTAGGTTCTGCCTGCAACCAACATGAGAGGACCCATTTTGTAACCTGTATTTATGAAATAAATGAATAGAAAAACAATATTTGGACTCTCTTTCTCAGGGATATGAAAAGGACAACCTCAAGAAGATATGGTCAACGCAGACATCATCTAACTCTCATGAGTTGTCACACTAGTAAATGAAGATATCTTCTAAAAAAAGGATCAAATTACTAAAGAGAGTTGTAAATTATGACTTGCTCTTACATAATTTGCAAAAAGGGTGATTTTTTTATAAAAATATCCATAGTATTTATGCATTAACAATGCAATCAGGGGTAATTCAGGTGGATCTAATGGTTATTGGTTGTAATTTTGATGTATTGTTGGGAAGTTAAACAAGATAAAGTTGATTATACAAAGAACTCAAATGACCCTTATAAATACTACATATAATTGTTCCTGATGTAAAATATGGATCACACAGTCCAAATCATTCCTTCAACCAGAAGTTTTGTATTCATGGAAGCCCAAGAATACAGGATTTCACACAAACTTTGAAAATTCAAACATAAAAGCTCATAGTAAATTCTCAACAAAATACTAACAATATCTAATCAAATACACTCCAGATACACTTAAGAAGTGACAAAAGTCCTAGATCAAACAAATAAAAATTGAATTTAAAACCATTTACCACATTATGCAGGAAAGCACCATCAATCATGTAATTGCTAGTTACCAAAATGTCACTAATTTTAGACTAAGGCTTTGTGTAATTCAGAGAGATTAATTAGTATAATATTGCAACATAAATTTAGACAATTTATTCAAAACAATTCATCTTGAAACAAAGTAACAATGCTCACGAGAATACACACAAATTAATTAAATAAACTCCAATTCTTTAATAAGAGGACACAACACTATGACCTCAATATTTACCAATGACTGTACAATGCAATCATCTTTGTGAGAAAGGTTTTAAAACAGGTGAATAAAGCTTGGGTATCTTAGGTTGGTTCAGTTTCAACAAGTACAAACAAGTTCTCTCCTTTTTTTCTAAAGCTTAGAAAATATAACCCCCCTTATGCGAGATTATTCTCATCACATTTATATAATTTCAATCGTTCACTCATTCTCCATTCCCCTCCAAAAGCATGAATATCCAGGAGAATATTTTTCCTCATGGTATATAGTCTAATTTATTATTACTTCTCCTAAAAAATATCCCATCTTATACTGACGGGTGGAAAATTCATGAGCTATTCACATTTTTCATTTCCTTAGATGTAATTGGGATGCCATGTCATTCCTTTTGACATTGTTTAAATCATCTCTTCCTTTCGGCAAGCAAGAAATTTTTTTTGATAGTTCCCAGGTGCCTCCATATGGTTTGATGTGATATGAAATCCCTTTCACCTTTTGGAGAATCAACTTTGAGAAACACATGCTCATGTTTGTGTCTTTTAGAGCTGAATATTCTCACATGGATTATATCACATCAATCAAACATATTTTGTTGAACAATGCCAATTTCCCTCAAATTTATTTTATTTGTGTGAGTTGGGTGAAAAATATTTCTTCATTTGTTGGCAGTGATTTTTCTCGACTCAGCTTTTCTGTGCCATTCTCTTTATAAATTCAAATCTATTTTCTCCCCAACATGCATCCTTTTTCTATTCTTGAATATGAGGGATTACTGTAGAGATCTTTGTTGGTGCAATGGTGAGGGTAGTTGTGGCAAATAACTATAAGGAAATATCATCAGAATATTTAAATCAAATCTTTAACTTCATTGGCCTAGATGAAGCCTTTGTTAGGGCTTTGATTGAAATTGTAGACTCAGGGGACAACAAAGGGCCCTTGACCTATTGAGAGGTTCATCTCTCCCTTCTTTTGAGATTAATCAGGATCAATCATGTCTTCTCAACTTTCCAATCCATGTATTATCATTTTATTTGATGGGAACAATAGAAAACTCCAGAATAATTGAAGAAATTATTGACCTCAAGGAGGCATGTTGTAGCAAGGACGACTGAATATGAATCTCTCTTTCTGTGTAATGAATAATTTGTGTTGAAAGAAGTTCCCCAAGAATCCTACTTGCTCTATGACAAGATCTCAATTGACACCATTCCTGCCATTTCTCACAAAGTATAATAATTGGAGCAACGAATCATTTTTCTAGAAGAAGGTCAAGCAATACCTATGTCACTTCAACAATCCACAGTACCAACACCATCATCAAGAAGAAAGAGGGGGAAATCAATCTCTCAAACTCAAATTATTATTTTGGCTGAGGAAGAATTAGAGCCTTCATCTCCTCAACATTTAAGGGATCACTTTCTACCATCAAGGAGGACAAGGAAAAGTCTACTCTCTAACCTTCCATTCATCCAATGCAACGAGCTCCTTTGATGGAGTAAAAATTATCAGGCGCTTTTCCTGTTCCTGTGCTAAGAAAGCATCTACCTTTCACGAGGAGGCACAAGGGTGAGCCTAGTTATAGATCTCTTGCTCCATCAGGTCCAAGTTCCACAATTCTTGATCTTCCAACCACTCCAAATGTTCCTTATCAATATACTCCCTTTCAGTCCACTTCTTACAAGGAAAAAGGGAAAAAGGATTTTCCTTCAGGTGGTTTAGACCTTTTGGATTGGGTATATTTTTATTAGAAGAAGATATAGATGAGGGATATTATGGATGGTCCTAGAATGACTATTGAATCATTGATGGATATGGGGATGTCTATGAATTTAGATGGGTCAGTTGTATTTTCCCAAACAACTAAGGGGTTAGGATATTTTATACCAAGGAAGAACAAGATGTTGAACAACGTTTGGTAGAATTCAGCCTCTAAGATCTGGATCTTAGTTTTCTTAAGATGGTCAATAATGTGAAAAGAACCAGAGGAAGATGGAGTATCATTGATAGGAGTAGATGAAACTTTTGACTTATCAACTCTATCATTTGAAGGGCGAGAAGCTTTATGAGCAGAAATAGAGGAGGAAGGGACAACAAAAATTACCTTGGATGTAGAAGAAGTTGGAATAAGAGCTCCTCTCTTTGCAATCACTGGAATGACTGTAGGAGGGTCCTTAGATATTTTAGCAGGCTACACCACTTTCTCCTTCTTGTTGGCTTGCTTATGAGTCATGACAACAAATGATTCACTGTTCATCTCTGCAAATCTTTCATCATAATCATCCTCCTCATCTATACCTTCAGTGGTGAGGAAATGGACTTGAGATCCATTCAACTCTTCTAATTCTTCATCAGCTTCCCCTTCATGTTATTCACAGATTCCATCCTCTTCCTCATCATCAGGCTCCAACACTTCACATGTTGCACTGAATGGAAATTTAACAGGTGGAACTTCAATTGCCAGTCTGGTCTGAGTAGAGGGTAACCGATTTCTAGGTTGAAAATTCTTCCTAGAAACATCTTGATAAGGAGAATGCTGGGAATATTGCTTCTTGAGGGAAATAAGATCATTGGCAAGCTTCTGTACCAACTGATCTGCACTAGCCCCAAGAGAAGATATGGAAGAAGGAGATTCTTTGGATTTGGATGAATCTCTCCTTAGCTTGCCATACATGATCAGATCATCTTCAACATTAACAAAAAATCTCTAATCAACATCCAAGGTGGCCAGATTGACTCTCCTAAGTGCATAGCTCACTTTAGGTAATTGGTCATTGAGGAAGAAACATCTCTGGATCTGATCTACAGGGCGTGTGTTTAGTGGGATCTTGTGAACTAGCCTGTTGAATTTGGCACAAATTCCCTCATGGGATCATGTGACTCTTTCTTGATTTGAGAAATCTGGGCCAAAAGGGTGACTAAATCCTCAACATGTTTGAATTGCTGCTCAAACTAGGTTGTTATTGTGTCCCAATTAGTGATGTATCCAACAGGGAGATGATAAAACCAATCAACAATATTATCTTGTAATGTCTTTACAAAATTCCTAACAGAGATATCCTCATGTTCAACCCCAAGAACAACATAAGCAAAAATGAAGGCTGCAATATGTTCATTTGGATGAGCCTTCCCATCACCTTTGAATTTAGGAAAATTCTTTCTATTGCCTCTAGGAAATTCATGCAATTGCTGGGCAAGAGCAAGAGGCCCAACCCTTTGGCCCCAAGGTAGAGGAGCTGCCATCCTTGGAAATATTGTTTGGAGAGGAACTGAAACACCAACGAGAATCAAAGCATGCAAATTAGGACTGATTTGATCTTAAGGGATGTCACTCCCAGAAGTTCTGTCTCTAGCAGGAGTGCTTGCAGATCTTTTTCCTCTTCTTTTTCTTGATGAAGAAGGGAGAGAGAAACCTTGATGATCCAGAAGTTGGAAATGAGGGTATTTTTCCCCAAGGGTTCTTCTATCCTGAGTGTATCTTGGAGTCAGATCAAAGATGATCAAAAAGTTGTTATTAAAACTTGGAATCCATTTGTAATGAATTCCCCAGTGGAGTCACCAAAAATTGTTGGGTTTCAGAATGGAACATGGGTTAAAACCATAGTTAGGGGACAACAAGTCCCTCCTCTTTAATGGGAGAGGCTCCCTTATTGAAAGCAAGAAAAATAAATTTACAAATATACAACTCTCAATGTTTGGACCCTGATATTCTGGAATGTTTTCATACTTAAAAGATTATCAATTAGAAGGAATGGAAGAATAAAGGGATGGGAGAAAGAAGAAAACAACAATGCTTTTGGGAAATATAGATAGCAGAGTATCTCCCTACCTCACATTGAACTAAGAAAATATAGAAAAGAAGCAATTACTTTACCACTGGTGTAAATCTACAGACACAAAGTTATAAAGATTCACACAAACCAGAACACAACATTTCTATTGAATGCAAAACAAATGATCCATTGAATTGAGCAAGGAGAGAGAAAGATATAACCGAGGAAAAATAAGAAAGAAAGAAATTTTGTATTGAATTACTTCAGAATTTACAACCTTCAAAAAAACTAGAATCCCCCTTTCTTATGGCCAAAGCTATATATTTATAACAATTTGTTTACATCCATACTTTGTCCCCAAGAAAAGAATATCTGAAAGGGATAATGTTTGTTATAGATCCACTTTTGGAAAGTGACATGAAACAAACACTCATGAAAACAGGAGGTTCAAAAATATGAATATCTCGTCAGTTTGGGCATGATTATTTTAGCAGGGGACATATCATGATTTTCTCCTTCACGTGGTCCTACCATTTCCACCTTTTAACTACTTTCCTAGCACTCAAGTGCTTGTTGATAAGTTTTATCCCTTCTTACCACGTATGCTTGATAAAATATATTTTATAATCACCTCTTCAAACTTATCAATCCGGCTTCAAAACCAACTAGAAATGCATCTCATGGAGAAATGACAGGAAATAAAGAGAAAAGAAAGAAGAATGAGCAATTTTTCGATGTCTTGCAGAGCTCTGGTTTGTTAATGGCAATAAATACTAGAAGAGGGCATTCAAATATCCTTTCCCCCTTTCAACTTCAAATTTGAACCCTACACATGGTGAGATCCAAGCAAGGACGACGCTGGGGGAGAAATTTTTCATTTCCCGACATCTGGGAGAAAAAGTGCATTTTCTTGATTTACTTAGCCCCCTGCAGCTTCGCCAAAGGCCGGGAACGTGGCATCACCTGAGTGGATGAGGAAAAGGGGGTCAAAACTGCCATTTGAGCTCTTTTAACAAAAAGGCTCAAATTCTCAAAAACCTCCGGCCCGCTTTGAATTTTCAACATGGACAACGTGTCATCATGTGATTGGTTGTGGGGATGCACTTCTGCTTTAGAATTTATCTAATTTGAGAAAGGAAAAATTTCCAACTTTCTCTTTGAATTCCATGTCTCACCATTGAATTTTCAATGTGGACATGTGTCCCTTTCTGATTTTTTGACACGTGGAACCACCTGATTGGTGTGGGCCTGTACTTAGAAATTATCCTTTCACTCAGGCAGGGCTGCGAGCTATTTTAGAATTCTTCACCTTTTGTGAGAACAAGGCTAAAATTCCCAAAGTCTCCCATTGGTCCGCTAAAGTGCCTATGAATTGAGAAACAACTACGTGTCCCTCTCCGATTTGTTGACACGTGGAGCCACCTGATTGGTTGGTGCCTATGCCTTGCTTTTTAGCTTTTTTGGAAAAGGGAAAGATTCAAAATTTCCCCCCGAATTCCATGTCCCGCCATTTACTTTTACACGTGGAAACGTTTCCTTCTTTGATTGGTTGTGGGCCTTAACTTAGAAAATTTCCTTTCAGCCATAATGCCTTAGAAAATAAAATGGATCCGCCGAACCGAACCTCTGCCAAAACTGCTCCAGCCAATCAGGGACCGGTGGGGATGCGGGAAAAAACTGGCATTTTTTCCAAAATCACCAAAATTCATAAGTTCACAAAGAAACCCATCTGACCACATCTAATGGGAAATAAACATGTAGCCTCACCTTCCCAAGCAAGAATTTGATAGGAAAAAGAACATAAAAAGTTGCAGGAAGTGGGAAAACGCCATTTTTGCTCCCAATGAAGGATTTCTTTCTCTGTAAAAGGTTAGAAACAAAAATGCAATGTCCCATGTATTCCAAACTCATCAAAGGAGAACCAAAATCATTCCCCACCTATTGAAAATAGGTAAAACATTTTAACGGCCTTAGATTGAGGAAAATGATTAAAAACCCATGGGAAATGAAAACACGAGTCATGAGGAGTTTAAAACAAGAATTTCTAACATGGCAGATCTCTAATTTTCATGAATTTAGATTTGAAAAGGTGGGGAAAATTGAGAGGACAACAACTCACTCCTTATGGGGATGATTTGGTAGAGGAAAGAGGAAAAATAAAGAACCTTAGAGAATTCTAGGTAATCAGATTGGATCAGTGTCTTATCCACTAGGCAACAAAGTCAAAAAGAAGAAAAACCAACACAGAAGAGAACGCAAGAAAGGGAAATAACCAAAACAAAAAGAGGAAAGAAAAAAATGCTATACAGAATGTATAGAGGGACTGCCAGGAATGCTAGGTTTTAAACAACTTAAAAAACAACCCACTATAAGGAAGTGGGAGTGGAGATCCATCCATGTAGTCCAGGTAAAAAGAATTCTCACCAGTAAAATGTCTGATTTTGAAAGGACCGAGCCAAAGGGAATCAAATTTACCATGGCTGCCTCGAGGTTCATGTCTTTTGTCTAAAAGAATAACACTGTCTCCCACTTGAAAATTTCTGGGCTTAGCCTTTTTGTCAAACAAAGATTTTACCTTGAGTTAATGCGCTGATATTCTGTCAACCACTTGTAATCTATCTTCATTCAACTTCTGGAGATACATAATTCTTTTGTCCAATGAACTGGTAAAGCTGACATCTTTAATGGCCTTGATCAAATGCAAGGGCTGGTAGTTCCAATCTCATTGGCAGATGAACTTTAACTCCAATATACCACTTGAAAAGGAGACATTCCAATGGCTCTCTTAGGTGTAATCCTGTGTGCCCATAAAGCATCATATAGTTTCTTATGCCAGTTCCTCTGAGAGTCATTAACAAGCTTCTGAACAATGGTGACCAAGTTCTTGTTAGTTGATTTTGCTTGTCCATTCCCTTGTGGATAGTAATATGAAGAGTGAGCAAGGGAAATGCCATAGCCATAGTAGAATTCCATCATCTCAGTAGAAGAAAAAATGGAAGCATTGTCAGTGACAATCTTGTTTGGTATTCCAAACCTTATCAAGATGTGCTCCTTGATGAAGTTGCATACTACTTCAGAAGTAGTAATTTTTACTGGAATGGCTTCCACCCACTTGGTGAAATAATCAGTGGCAGTCAAAACATGGGTATGCCCTGCACTTGAAGGTGGATTGAGTGTCCCAATGAAGGCCAAACCCCATTGTTGAAAAGGCTCCTCAATCACCACTGGTTTGAGAGGTAAAACAACTAATTTGCATCTTCCAACAAAGGTTTGACATGCTTCACACTTGCTTACCCACTTCGATGCATCTTTGAACAAGGTAGGCCAATAGTATCTAACACGAAGGACTTTGTGGGCTGTGATAGCAGAAAAAAAATGACCTCCATAGGCCTGATCATGAAAATCCGAGAACAACTTCCTTTGTTGCTCTTTGTCAACACATTTCAAAAACCTTCCATCTATGTCTCATTTGAACAATGTATTTTCCCACAACACATATTGGGAATACCTTAATTTGATGGCTCTCTTCTCCTTGGCACTCAAATGGGATGGACATTCTCCATAAGTAAGAAAGTGTGCAATGCCAGCATACCATTCCTCAGTTGAGCTGAGGAAAAGAACAACATGGATATCAACTTCCTCCTTAGGCAATTTGGCATCAATTCCTTCAGCAATGAGTTCACATAAGCCCTTTCCTCAAACTATCTTGGTGGGTTTGATGTCAAGATCATACTCATAAACTTTGGCTACCCAATTGCTTCTCTTGGTTCCAAATTCTTGTTATGTAAGAATGGATTTAATAGTTGTATCAGACACAAGCACAATAGAATCAGAGTTGAGGATGTAAAAATGAAACTGTTTCAAAACTTTAAACAATGCAAAAGCGTGTTTCTCCATCATGGTTTACTTCATCACATGGGATTTTAAAATGTAACTCATGAATGCTATGGGGAGTTCATGACTTTCAGCATTCTCCTGGGTTAACAAAACAACTAGAGTACTTTCAGTGGCATAGCTAGAGTACTTTCTTTGATATAATCGGGGCATGCCAAGATTAGAGTCTTTTCTATAGCTCTCTTGATGTCCTCAAATGTAACCTTTCCTTTAGAGGACCAACCAAAAGTTTTCTTCCCTTTCATCATGTGGGATATGTTCAAAGTAAGTTCAGCAAAATCAGGTATGAATCTTCTCAAGAAGTTGATTTTGCCAAAGAAAGAGTGCACACCCTTCTTGCTTGTGGGGAGAGGGATATGTCGAATCATTTGGACTCTTTCTAGATCAATTTTGATTCCCTCTTTGGAGACAATGTGTCCCAATAATTTTCCCTTGGTGACACAAAAGACATATTTCTTGGGATTCAAGGAGATGACATGCTCTCTACACTTTCAGAAAATAGTTTTAAGGTGTTGGAAATGATCAGCTCTGGTTTTTGAAAACACAATCAGATCATAAAGCTATAAAACTATGCATTTTCCCTTGAGACTACCAAAGGCCAGGTCCATTTCCCTATGAAAGGTGGCACCAACATTGATGGGGCCAAAAGGCATCCTTCTCTAAGTAAATGTTCCCTAAGGAGTGGTGAAGGCAGTCTTATGCTAATCTGCAACACTCACTTCTACTTGATAATATCCTGAGAACCCATCAAGCATGGATAGCATTTCTGAACCTGTAACAACCTGCAACACTTGATCCATTATGGGGAGAGGATAATTATCCTTCAAAGAGGCTTGATTCAAGTTCCTAAAATCAACACAAATCTGGATCTCACCATTCTTCTTCCTGAAAGGCACAATATTAGCAATCCACGTTGAATGGTGAATGGGGAAAATGATGTTAGCCTTCAATAATTTTTGGATCTCTTGAAAAATTTTATCAACAATTTTAGGGTTATACTACCTTTACTTTTCTCAGAAGGTCTTGATCCCAGGATTTAGAGGAATAAAATGTTGCATCACTTTTGGTTGAAAAGCTTTGAGATCATTATAAGAATATGCAAGAACATCAACATACATTTTCAGCAGATTCGATGTTTTCTTCCTATATTCTTGTGTGCAACACTTTCCAATGTTTTCCAACATAGGTTCGTTAGGACTCCCTATGTTTATGTTTTCATAGTTAGTAGACTGTTGAGCTCCTTTGGAAACTTTAGATTTGATGGACCCATCATGTTTATCTAATAATTCTTCCAAACTTACCAGTCCTTTAGGTATCTTATTACCTTTTAGTTTTATGCAACCATCACGATCCATTTATTCTTTGATATCTCCTTCATTTAGAGGCACACACTCTCTAGGCAGATTCCCACCTCCTTCAAAGTACATCTAGTCAAAATTATCTCTGAGTTCAAGGAAGGAAAGCAAGTGCTGATCATCATTAAAGACCTGCCAGTTGTTTGCATTGTCAGGCACACTAGGCCTATGAATCATTTCAATGGTGAATTTATCTTGGGAGAAATCTAGATGAGGGATCAATAGAGACCTCGAGATAGCCAAGGAATCAACCCTAGTGTTCCTTTCCCTTGGCATGGATTCAATTGAAAAGGCATCAAGGAACTCAATGGAATCCCAAACCAGGTTCATGTAATGCTTCAACCTTCTATTCTTCACTTGATAGAGATCTCTGACCTGTATTACAATCAGCTCTGCATCTCCACAAGCAAGGAGATTCTTGATTACCATCTCTTTTTCCATTCTTAAATTGAGGATGAGAGCTTCATACTCATCTGTATTATTTGTGTTTTCAAATTGGAGCTTGAAAGAGAAAGGGTGAATTTTCCCTTCAGGAGAAATAAGTACCACACCAGCTCTAGAACTAGCTGAGGAGTAGCTTCCATCAAATTCCAAAGTCCAAATGCCATTAGGATCAAGAAACACTCCCTTAGGATGGTCAACCTCATCTTGTGACATGATCATGTAGTTACCATGACCAATGTTTGCATAAAGTATTTATGCCTTTGGGTCATCTATTTTTTGCATAATATATTCAGTTTGTTTCTCAGGTAGTAGCTTCTTCATTTTCCCATTCACTGGAATAAGAGCATGCGACCATTCCATCATGATTTCTCCTCCCACATTTTTGCAAAAATTTCTACTCAGCAACATGTTGTAGGAAGGAGGAATATTAGATACCAAGATGGTGGCAAAAACTATCTTCTTTGGCAAAGCAGAAAAGGCTACTTGTGCATCCTTGATCCTCCCAACCAATGGTACTTCTCTACTTTCCATTGAGTAACATTAACCAAAAGCATGGGTTAGGGTTAAGCCTAGGGCATGAGTTACCTTAGTAGGCATCACATTGTCTGAAGCACCAGAATCAATAACACAATTGCTGAGTTTGTGGCTAGCTATGAGGAGGGTGACATAAAATGGTTGATCTTCCCACCAGATGAAGTGACTGCTGCCACAAGTCTTGGCTGAGATGAAGGAGATGGAGTGGGCAAGAGACCTTTAGAACTAGGAGATGAAGGATTGGATTTAGAGTTCACAAAGTATACCATCTTAACAAAGGCCTTGGGATGGGTTTGGTAGAATCCAACTTCTGAGATTTGGATCTTAGTTTTCTTAAGATGGCGAATAATGTCAAAAGAACCAGAGGAAGATGAAGCATCATTTACAGGAGTAGAAGAAACTTTTGACTTATCAACTCTATCATTTGAAGGGAAAGAAGGTTTAGGAGTAGAAACAGAGGAGGAAGGGACAACATAACTTACCTTGGATGTGGAAGAAGTTAGAATAGGAGCTCCTCTCTTTGCAATCACTGGAATGACCGTAGGAGACTCCTTAGATCTTTTAGCAGGATGCACCATTTTCTCCTTCTTGTTGGATTCCTCACGAGTCATGATAGCAAATGATTCACTATTTATCTCTGTAACTCTTTCTTCATAATCGTCCTCCTCATCTATACCTTCAGTGGTGAGGAAATGGACTTGAGATCCATTCAAATCTTCTAATTATTCATCAGCTTCCCCTTCATATTCTTCATAGATTCCATCCTCTTCCTCATCATCAGGCTCCAACACTTCACATGTTGCATTGACTGGAACTTTAACATGTGGACCTTCAATTGCCAGTGTGGTCTTAGTAAAGGGTAATCTATTTTTGGGTTGAAAATTCTTCCTAGGAACATCCTGATAAGGAGCATGCTAGGTGAACTGCTTCTTGAGGGAAATAAGATCATTGACAAGCTTCTGTACCAACTGATCTACACTAGCCCCAAGAGAAGATGTGGAAGAAGGAGATGCTTTGGATTTGGATGACTCTGCCCTTATCTTGCTAGACATGATCAGATCATATTCAACACTAACAACAAATCTTTGATCAACATCCAAGGTGGCCAGATCAGCTCTCCTAAGTGCATAGCTCACTTTAGGCAATTGGGGACTGAGGTAGAAAAATCTCTGGATCTGATCCACATGGCGTGTGTTTATTGGGATCTTGTGAACCAGCCTATTGAATTTGGCCACAAATTCCCTCATGGGCTCATGTGACTCTTTCTTGATTTGAGAAATTTGGGCTAAGAGGGCATGTACATCCTCAACATGTTTGAAATGCTACTCAAATTGGGTTGTCATGGTGTCCCAATTAGTGATGGATCCAGTAGGGAGATGATAAAACCAATTAGCAACATTATCTTGTAATGTCTCCACAAAACACCTAACAGAGATATCCTCATGTTTAACCCTGAGAACACCACAAGTAACAATGAAGGCTGCAATATGTTCATCTAGATGAGCCTTCCCATCACCTTTGAATTTAGGGAAATTATTTCTATTGCCTCTAGGAAATTAGTGTAATGGTTGGGGAAGAGCAAGATGCCCAACAATTTGGCCCAAGGTAGAGGAGTTTTCATCCTTAGAAAGATTTTTTAGAGAGGAACTGAAACACCAACAAGAATCAAAGCATGCAAATTAGGATTGATTTGATCTTGAGGGATGTCACTCCGAGAATTTCTGTCTCTAGTAGAAGGAGTGCTTGCAAATCTTGTTCCTCTTATTTTTCTTGATGAAGAAGGGAGAGAGAAACCTTGATGATCCAGAAGTTGGAAATGAGGGTCTTCTTCCCGAAGGGTTCTTCTACCCCGAGTGTATCTTAGAGTCGCTAGATCAAAGATGATAAAAAAGTTGTTATTAAAACTTGGAATCCATTGCAATGAATTCCCAAGTGGAGTCACCAAAAACTGTTGGGTTTTAGAATGGAACATGGGTTGAAACCAAATTCATGGGAGAATAAGTCCCTCCTCTTTAATGGGAGAGGTTACTCTTATTGAAAGTAGGAAAAATAAATGTACAGATATACAACTCTCAATGTTTGGACCCTAATATTCTGGAATGTTTTCATACTTAAAAGATTATCAATTAGAAGGAAAGGAAGAATAAAGGGATGGGAGAAAGAAGAAAACGACAATGATTTTAGGAAATATAGATAGCAAAGTATCTCCCTACTCACATTGAACCAAGAAAATATAGAAAAGGATAAAATTACTTCACCATAGGTGCAAATTAGATATACCCGAGCCTCTGTCTTTGAATTTTATTGAGATCTTGACACACGTCTGAATCTTAGACATAACAAAAATGTGCGGCTATTTTAGACATTTGTTTTTTCACCCTGCTGGATGCAATATTGACAATATGAACCAATACCTATCTCTTTTGAACTTTGCTGAAAATACACCATGTGTCTTTGACGGGTCTCAAAAATATCAAGGAATGCATCTTTGGCCCAAAACCTTGCTCCAGTCATGGTTTGACACGTAAATCATTTCGGGCCTTGGGCCAAACTTGCACTTTGTGGTTACTATGTAATTGATGTAGCTTTGCGAACTGAGTTTGCTACAACGCAACCAATGGAGGCATGCCATGTATTGTCAGATGGCAGAGAAAAATATGAAATTTTCTCTGGAATTCTAAAGGACGACATAAAAGGAAGATTTTCAAGATTAAAGTTGATCCATGATCATTTTTTCACAAGGATTTTTCAGAGGCAACATGACTATTACATTCCTCAACTGAAAAAGAGGATTCACACCCTAAACATAAGGTTTTCATTCACATTCAACTTGATTATATCTTCAAGCATACATTTTTTATATGGGCGAACTAGTCAAAGAATGTTTTTTGAAGGCATATGGATAAAAGGGTGAGATTAAATCGAGCACTAAAAAAAGAGAAATGGATAAAAGTAGCTTTTATTTATTGTTTTGGTGATATAAAGCTCAACGCCATGGTCACAGTTCACAATTGTAATTTTCTCATTTTGACATTCTTCGCTCACCACATCGAGGAATGCGGTAATTGACTTGAAACAGGGAGATGAGATCCCGTGAGTGCTGATACCATTGTAGGATGAGTGAAGGACTGAAATGTGACCATTTTTATCTCATTACAACCATTTTCTATTATTAGAATATTCACCATTATGGTCTCATTTAGCCATTTTTTTTCCATTTTTGTCAATCTTGCCAATTTTGAGTGTCTCGATCGTGATGGAATGAAATAAGGAGCATGAATGCACATTTTTCTTAGAATTACTATTTTTAGTAGGTGATCCCATAGAGAATTACTAAAAATGTAAAGTGGTACTCCTGGTGTCAGATTCAAATGAAACGACTTGTATAAGTTTACATACTTCATTTTAAGTATCTGCTCTAATTTTTAGGGGATTCTGATTGCCGAATTCTTGTAGATCTGAGAAAAGGTGATTTTTTGTTGGAAACTTCATTTGGCTATAAAAAATACATGATGGATTGAATGAGGGCATGTAATTAATATTCTTAAAGGTGTTTACACAAGGACTCCATCAGTTGAAATCTTATGGCAATCGAAGTTTGGGAACATAAATTATGAGCAAAACAAGATTTTGAAGTCTAGGGCATGGAAGGAGTTTTTTGTGTTTGAATGCTATGAACCAACTTTAAAATTTTCTTTAATGTCTTCCAAGGAGGTTTCTTTATGTTTTTAAGTTGTGATTTTTAGTGGTAAGTGATGCTGAGCACGAGTGAATGCATTGATGGAGTGAGTGATAGAAGGTGGAAGCACATGAGAGTTATGGACTTAACCATTTTTTGGTTTTTAAATCAACTTTCTTATAAGAACATTTTCTGTCCCCTTTGTACCCTTGAGAGTTATGGACTTAACCATTTTTTCAGTTTTAAATCAACTTGCTCATGGGAACATTTTTCTGTCCCCAATATACCCTTGGGATGGTATGGAAGGGACAAAAATTGCACCTTAGCCGTATGATGACAAGTGGGGATCATTGATTCGTTGGTGGATGAGGGAGAAAAGCTAGTTTTTAGCATTCGAGGATTGAGTTTGGGTCATGCGAGAGACTATGTGGGAGAAAGGGGGATGGTGAATTTTTATGTCCCCATTTTCCCCTTGGAAGGGGATGGAAGGGAAAAAAAAAGTGTGCCTTAGTCTCATGGTGACAAGTGGATAGATGAGGTTGCATGAGGTAGGGGCCTAGAAAATTAGCAAAAAGGGCTTACTGAGGCTTCCTAGGGTCATCTGATGGGTCTAGGGGCTTAACTAGTAATGGGGAATATTTTTTTTGTCCCCATTTTCCCCTTGAGACAAGATGAAAGGGACAAAAAAGTGTGCCTCATGATAACACGTGGCAATGGAAAAATTGGCCAAGTATGGAAGGCTTACCTTGGGAAGGACCTTGAAGATGAAATTTCCGGAGCTCTGGGAGGAATTTTTTGATGAAAAATTATATGATTTTAACTACCAAGATCCTTCTGAAGAAAATGGGATGGTTTTTAAGTCCCGATTCTTCCTACAACCCCCTAAAAAATAGTCTTCTTTCTCAAGATCATAGGGTGTGTCTTCAAGAATGAGTTGTGGAAAGAAATGTATAGATGTTGTGAAAAATATAAGAATACCACCATGTAGGTAATTTAATTGAATTTATAATGATGTCTTGTTTTACCTCCAAACTATTTCTAGAGCTCTTGGGATCATGTTTAGAAGCTTAGCTATTATTTTGAACTGCAAGCTCTTTTACCTTCAAAAACCCATTTTTATTGAAATTGTCCCTAAACCTTTGAGACTTTCCAAAAAATTCCTAAATCACTTGAAATATGATATTATATCCTCAGTACCACCTCTTGATTAATTTTATCCTTCAACTCTAGCTCGGAGGGTGCACACTTGTCTTGGAAAGACTAAAAATAACCTTTTTAGGTTCACAGAGAAAACTGCCTTGAGAAACACTATATTGGAAGAACCTCATGAGCTTGATTTAACATTTAAAACACTTGGCGAATGGTATTTCAACAAATATGATCACTTGAAGGATGGATATAGGCTTGAAACTAAGGGAAGATTGATTTGGGGGAGCACTCAGGAGGGTTTACAAACATAACATTTGACACTAGGGTATGGTTGTTATGTTTCATCACTGAATTTTACCCTTGCAAAAATACATGAAAACAAGTTCAAAGGAACTTTGTCAGATTGGCCATACTCTGAAGCCTAACTCATGAGACAAATCTCACTTTTTTCTTACCCAGGGTGTTTGATGTAAGAACATCACGAGAGATTCAAGTACATGCATGCATTTTGAAGTTTCAACCAATTATTAGAGTGCACACAAGAATCGTAGAGATCAATCAAGAGAAAAGGTGCGAGAGTGCACAATTTTTTAGGTAAAGAAGTAGTGCTTAGGAAAATAAAATGGAGTATGTGATATGACTGAGATAAACAAATAAAGTTACTTTAAATTAAATATAACAATATAAAATAAATAAATAACATAATACCAAATATTTAACATGGTAAAAACTATATGAGGTAAAAAAACCACAAGGATATTGATTTTCATAAATTAAGAAACCACCATAATTTACAGTCTACTAACACAACTTTTTCACCTCAAATTTCTCTCTCCCTCTCACAACCTATTTTCCCTGGGCCCCGTGTGCCTTATTTAATTTAGTGTGATCGGGTGTGACTTCCAGAAAACACCCTTTCAACTTAATTAATTTTAAAATCAATTAATATAAAAACTTATTTATGGGAGATTTCTATTATGGTAGAACCTAATTGTTTCAAAGTTCCCTTTCCCTTTGA
The DNA here is from genome assembly GCA_019776745.2 of Taxus chinensis. Lineage (NCBI taxonomy): Eukaryota > Viridiplantae > Streptophyta > Pinopsida > Cupressales > Taxaceae > Taxus > Taxus chinensis. The sequence goes on along the minus strand of CM034154.1, from coordinate 680,451,729 downwards.
AGTGCCATGTTATAATAAAGTTATGAATAAAACTTCTATGAAGAAACTTATTAGCAAATTCGCAAATCAATTAGAATGTAAAATACATCACATTTATTAGATCAAATGAAAACTTTAGGTTTCTAGCAAGTGATTGATGCAACTATTTCATTAGGAATTGATGATCTTTAACAACACCATCTAAAGCATGGATTATCAAATATGCACAGTAACAAGGTTTTATTTCAGAAAAACATCATGATTAGGGGGCAGGTAGACCATATATATATATGTATGTATGTATGTATATAGGTAGGTAGGTAGGTTCCTATTGGGCCTACTGTAATATATCGTATCATACTCACCCCTATCTCAGATAATGAAGGCACTAGATGACCATGTAGAGATAGGGGCCATGCTCAGGAGGATGAGGGGCATAAATTCTTGAAAAATTCAGATATAGATATCTATAGGGGAAACCTTCTTGAAATATCTTATCTTATCTGTAGGGAAACATAAAATAGGAGAAGGTGGAAATTATACCAAAAAGGAGAAAGCCTCTATATGTAGAATTGGGAAACAAGAGGGCTATGAGAAATTGTGTCCTCTCCGGCCCTCCCCTGAACTATCCATCTTTATAGAGGACCCCCTCCCCTCCCCCCTTTAGAGAGATCTATATGGTAGGGGTGCGTGAGTGCTGACTATAGATGCCCTTGACTCCATATCTAGAAAGGGTGTCGAGACATATACAGATAAAGCCATCTGTTCTATACAGGATATGACTGATGAATATATGACACGATTTATGAATTTCCAGAAGGATGTGATAGTTCTATATAGAGGTCCGATAGGTGATAGGATTATACTATATGTTTATGAGGGAGCTACCTTTCTCAACCAATGGGAGAGTAACTCGTCCCCATAGATATAGATAGATCTATAGGGAAATCGATCGTCAAGGCTTGAGTCGACCAATAGACCTCTGATAGGGGATTGGGGCCATCTAGAATTTATATAGGACAGGGGAAGGGTCTATATACCATAATATCAGATACATGATATGCCCCCTTTCCATATGGGTATAGACTCACCCCCGACCCGCCCCTATATTCTACCCTCTCTAGTTGTCCCCTCCCCATATGGATCAGTTAGGATCATCCCACCTACCTCTTCTTCAAATTAACAACCACTAGATGGCTTTCCCTTATCTATATATGCAGATGGATGGATTATTTACCTATATATCTATTGGAATGTCTGATCTGTCACCTTCGGTATGCATAATGTGAGTCTCGCCTACCGATATATGTAATGCGAGTCTCACCTACCATAACACAATTAATTTTAGTCATCCCCATCCATCTATCCTTTCTAGAGAGGAGCCCCCTCCTCCTGGAGGGCCTATCAGATAAGGGACCCCCTCCCATTAGAGGGCCTACCAATGAAGGTGAGGGTTGGTCGTTTCATTAGGGACGACCCAACTCCAATTAGGAGATGTATGCCCTCCCTCATTTAGGGGGAACAATACCGTAGTAGCATATAATACATAAAAATATATTCAAAATTTTAGTTATTAACTATAAACTAAAGTTTATAGTTATATTTAATAATATTATTAAATCTAATATTTTTGGGAAAATAGTAAGGGGTTAATAACCCACTTAATATTAATTTTCCAACACCCTCCTTAATATTAAGTGGGGTTATATGCCAACATTACCTATTTATACAACAAGATTTACAATCCTTAAACCATGATGAGGGTTTTAGGCTAGCATATTAATTTTAAAGGATTTATACACCATCATCATGCTAAAATTACCTTTTTGTATAAAAGGATTTGGAATCCATGTAAATCATAAGTGATGATTTAGGCTAAGTATGATTTGTGAGACTACATATTAAAGTTTCTCATGGAAAATATATAAGCACCTTAGGAGAATTTTTTAAAGTAAGGACCTCCTTTAAAAAGTGATGCTTTGTTATTGAACTACACAATAAAATTAGATAGAGATGTTTACTTAGATCATAAAAGATCTTTACAATGATTTTATGGAGAAGAAGTATAAATATGAAAAAGAAAAGACATGGATGACTGCTAAGAGATGGCTTTATTGTGCACACTCCCCCTCAATGAAAATTTTTAAAGGCCAAACATTGTATCAAACTTGTAGAACTTTACAACACACAATGGCTTCATGAATATATATGTAACTTGATATTCAATAGGAAAAAGAAGGAGATCTATATCACCACAAAGAAACTTATCTAGGATGAAATGCATATGAATCTCGGTATGATTTTTTTGCTGATGCTCAACTAGATTATTCTCAATAGAAATACAACTATGGCTATCACATAAGAGAGGAGTAATTCATTTAACTTCCGTGTGAATTTCTTCTAACCACTTTGTACACATGGTTTCTTTTTCTGCTTCCATTGCACTTCTAAATTCTATCTCGGTAGAAGAGATGAAATATGTTGGTTTCTTCTTACTACTCAACGTAATGAAACCTCTACAAAAATTGAAAACATATCAAATTGTAAATTTTTATATCTATTACATCACTCGCATGGTCAGAATCACAATATCAATGCAAACAAGCATTATCATAAGAAGTGTAATACAAAGAAAAATTAACTGTTCCTTTAACATATCTTAATATTATTTTGGATAACTTCCAATTATCATGATATTGTTATTTCATGAATCTGGAGGCAATACCTACTACATATGCAATATTAGGCCCAATGATTTTAAGATTGATCAAACTACCTACAAGTTTCCCATACAAAGTAGGGTTTAATTACTTGCATGCATGTTTAGAATCTAGTTTACAACCAAATTCAATATGAATAACTAGTTTATAATAAACCACATTATTTACTTTAAGTAAATTAGTAGCATATTGTGATTGGAATACAAAAATATATTTTTTATCTTGAAAAATAGCATGCTTAAAAAATGATTTTATAATCCTAAATCAATCATTTCAAAGTATTGTTTCAATTTAGCTTTAATTTTAAGAACCAAAATATTCAAATTTCTTGTAACAACATATAATACGATAAGCATAATCTGATTATTTTCAACTTTAACAAAGATATTATTATCAAAAGAGAAATTATTAAAACCAATATCTTTGAAAAAACTATTTATTTTTGTATACCAAGATCTAAGAGCTTGTTTTAACCCATATAGAGATATTTTTAGTTTACAAACAAAGTTTTTTTCTAGGCTCCTCAAAAGCTTAAGGTTGGGTTATGTAGATTTCCTCTTTTAAATCAAAATTCCAAAAGAAATTCTTAACATCCATTTTATGAATTTGCCAACCATATTGAGCAACTAAGGAAATGAGAATCCTAACAATAGTCATTTTTGCAACAGGGGAAAAAGTTTCTGCATAGTCAATGTTGGTTTTTTGAGTAAACCCACAAGCTACTAACCTGGATTTAAACTTATCAACATTTCCATCAACATTATACTTGATTTTGCAAAGCCACTGAGATCCAACAATACCATGTAATTCCGGAGGAGGAACACAATCCCTAGTTTGATTTTTAATTAAGACATTTTACTAGGTTTTTATGGCTTTTATTCATATTTTTCTCATAGAAAGACTCTTTGAAATATTGGGGTTTTATCTCATACATAGTCACTAAGGCATGATAAGTATGACAATTTCTAGTCATCTTATGAATATTATTATGATTAGTGTTTTGGAGAATAAATTTAACCCACATAGGTTGTTTAGTTATAGAAGACACAAGAATATACTCATTTTCAATTTTAGTATTATTATTACAATCCATTTTCTCTTCATTACATTCATCAACATCATCATTTTCTAAGTCATTAGATTCATTATAAACAATAGAACCAGAGGAAGAATAACTAATTTTTTTTCAAGGATTTTAACGTTTATGTGCCCAATAACTTCACATTTAGAAAGATCATATATCCTTAGAACTTTTATTTTACCCCCCTTAGCCTACAAAAATGTAAGGATGCGAGGTATGATCTAACTTATTTCTTTTAGCTTTAGAATGAAAATGGAGGTTGGGCTACTGAAAATTATCAAATGAGATACATTAAGTTTCTTGTTAGTCCACTTTTATAAAGGTGTTGTTTGGAATAGGTCTTTAATATGGACTTTGTTCAGAATCAGAAATGTAAATTCATAGTTTTAGCCCACAAGAATTTAGGGACTTGTGTCGAGAAAATCATGGTTCTGGATATTTCAATAATGATGTGGTTTTTCCTTTCTACAATAGCATTCTGTTGAGGATAATAGGGAGTGGTAAGTTCCCTTTGTATTCCACATTCGACAAAAAAGGAATCAAATTATTTACTACTGTATTCCCCTCCATTTCTGTTCTAATCCTTTTAATTTTATGATAAGAACTATTTTCAACTAGAGATTTAAATTCTTTAAATTTAGATAAAACGTCATATTTTTTTTAATAAAAATGACCAAATCATATGAAAATAATAATAAATAAAAGTAACTAAATATAATGAACCATTTATACAAGGTACTTCTAAATGTCCTCTAAAATAATTGTGAACAAGTCCAAGAGGTTCAAAGGAGTTTGTACTATGATGGCTATGAAAGGGGTTTGCATATTGCTTATTGCATAAGCATGTTTCACAAGTTTTACGAGCATGAGAGATAGAAGGAAATCCAATAACTAGGTTAAGATGAGACATATCATACATGATCCTGAAGGTAACATTCCCTAACTTTTCACGCCATAACAATAAATCATTAATATTTTACGAAGAAATATTGGAAGCGGATGCAAAACATTCAAATATGTACAAGCCATTATTTTGAACACCTTCTACAATAATAATATCTAAGTCATTTTAAATGTACCACTTCTCTTTAAGTAACATGATGCTATAGTTATTTTGAGTTAAATGAGAACATAATAATAATTTCATCTTTAATTTAGGCACATATTGAACATCATTTATATACTCACTGAACACTTTATCTTTACCTTGACTTTAAACATCAAGAATATAATGATTTCCTACATAAATTTGATAGTTACATTCTTTGGTATCAGAGAGAATATATGACGTATAGGTCATGTTCCTAGAAGCACCACTCTCTAGGATCCATTCATTTTATTTTATTTAGTAAATAATGCAAATTATAAAGCAAAAATATTAGGTTTTTGATTATTCTTTCGATTCTTATGTTTATTTTGATTCAGTTTGTTTCCTTTTTGAATGTTGAAATTTGGTTTACTTTTCTTTTTCCCACAATCTTCCTCTATGACCAAATTTTCCACAATTATGACATTTTATATCAAAACTAAATTTCAGGTGATTATTCAATGGTTTCTTATCTTTATTAAGGGGTTTAAAATTTGATTTAAACCTTTGATCCATATTAAACTTAGAGAATATATTATTAGGTTTTAGAGTGAGAAGTGCCTGAATGATATTCTCATTTGAATCAACGTTCATAATAACTTTCTCTTCTTGAATTAGGAGAGAACTTAACATGGATAAATCAAGAATATCTTGTTCAATTTGACATTTTGATTTTTGGATTAAAATAAAGTTCCTAAACCTTTCATGAATGTTCATTTGAATGATAACATATATTAGTTTATCTTGAATTAAATCAAAATTACATCCATCTAATTGAGATTTAATATTTTAAATTTTAGCAAGAAAATTAATTACTTTTTTATCCCTCTTCATGGGAGTCATCATTAATTCAAGAATCAATTTTATGATTTTATAAAGTCTTGTACCTTCATGCATCGATTCTAGCAGTTTCCACGCTTCACAAGGGCTTTCCTGGTTTTTGATGTGTAATAGAAATTCATCCTACGCACTCCGTAGAATGATCAAAATTACTTCTTGTACTTTTTTGAAATGTAAAAATGTTGTCCACTATTACTTGTCTACTTGCAAGCACCTTTTATGTGCCATTCACAACAATCCATAGTTTTTACGCCATAAATTATGCTTTCAACCAAGTTTTCCAGTTGTTGTAGTTAGTTCCAATTAACATCTATGACTTATCAGTGTTAAAATTATTAGAACTCATTTTGATTTATTATTTAAACACTTTTAAGACAAAATTCAAAATAAAATCTAGTGTTTTATGAAATATTCAGACTATTTTGTGCTTCTGTGACATAAATACAATTAAAATGAATTGTTAACACCCATTTTTCTATTAATAAATAAATTAAAACATGAGTTTTTAAATGAAATTTAAATGCGATAGATCTAAAGTTGCGTGCAAAAATTTGGGTGTTCCTCCTTCCTAATTGAAATAATTCTTTGTTTGCATTCATGGAGATACAAATTTTTGAAGGGGTTCTAAAGATTTCCCAATATTTAGCTACCTATCAAAAGAAACCATTAATACATACTTTTCAAAAGAAATGATATTAATATCAAAGTATCTATAGAATTAAACTATTTGATAAAAAAACTTGATATTTATAAAATTCAAGGTTAAAGTCTTTAAAAAATTGATATCTATCTATATTTCACATAGATGTATTTGAATATGTATATAGTTTTGATTTGTTATAATTTGTTCTTCAAACATTATGGCATTAATTTGTCTTGATTATATTACTTTAAATTTGATTTAAAAATATGATCCACCACTTCAATATAAAAATATATATATATATATATATATATATATATATATATATATATATATATATATATATATATATATAATAAAATACTATTTGAACAATGGGTAAAAAAATACAAATGATTTCATTAATGTGATAAGTTTAATACCCTTTCAAACTTTGAAAATTTAAATTTTCACACCCTTTTATTTAAATAATTTATATTGAAGCCTTAGCTATATTATGAGAAAATATGAGATTTCCTAAGGGCATACTTAGAATAGTTCGGGACATTACTTAAGTAGAATCCCTTGAATTTCACTTCAAAGTTCAAAGATAATTTACTTTTTGGAGTTAATGAAGTGCTTCCTTGAAAGGTAACATCTGGTTTTGTGTATTTTAGTAGTAAAATCTATAGGTATGATAAACAATAATATGCAATTACATTTGAAACTTTGCCAAATGGTATTATATTTAAAGCATTGAGCTTTAAGGATATCTTATATAGCATTTAAAGCATTGGGATTTAAGGATATCTTTTTTTTTTGACTCTAAACATTTATCATTTTACTTTTGAACAATCTATCTTTTTACTACTCCTATTCTATACTGAAAGTTTACTAGAACATAACTACTTGGAATTAGAATTTCAGATAAGAAGTCTAAATAAACACAAGTGCAGATGAAAAACATTATGGAATTAGTCATTTACAAATGGAAATTTTTGGAAAATATGGGTTGATCTACAAATTAGGCACCGATACATGTGTATAGATATTGCCTTTATTTTTGTAAGAAATTTAATGATGACATCTAGTGTGAAGTGTCATTGATTTATGATGGGATTCTAGAAAAGATGAAACTAATGTTCCATAAAACTTGAATTATATTGCTCAAGGAAGGCAATTTGGATGCTAGCCCAAACATTAAAGATGATTTGAGGCACGAAACAACCCCCCAAAACCAATCTTACAACTGTTACATCATATTTTGCAGAGGTACGTCTATCAAATCATGTGGATAAAATATCTACTAAGTTGGAAATGAAATATCCTTTAAGACTCGCAGATAAATTATTGGTTTCGTGTATGAAATGTACCTTTACATGTTGACGTCTATTTTCTCGATAGAATGCACCATCTAAGACCATGCCCCCATCAAATCTATGGGTGGGTCCTGTTGTTAGCTGTTACTTTAGAAGTGGCAGATTTATTCAATATATGAGTTTTACAACGAATGCTTGCATCTATTCTTATGCAGCTCAGTTGGTTTGACCAAGCACTAGTAAACTGCAGGTCATAGGTTTAAATTCAGAAATCACAAGAATACATTTTTCAACAAAAATTCCAAAAAAAACTAAGTAAAAACACGTGACACGTATGCATCTGATGGGTGTATGTAATTTTTTATGGGCACAGGTACATTTTATCGAGAGAATAGACCTTGCCCCTTTACATAGGATCCAAAGTATGCTACACAAATCTCTTTGGTTTCCTATATTTAAGGTAATCCTTTTACCATCTCTCACAACCTATTTTCCTCAGGCCTATGTGCACTATTTGATTTAGGGTGATTGGATGTGAATTTTTCAAAACAACCTTTCAATTAAATTGATTTTTAAATCAATTAATATAGACCTTAGTTTATATATAATAAATAAAAACATATTCATATTTTTATTTATTAACTATAAACTAAAGTTTATAGTTATATTTAATATTATTATTAAATATAATATTTTTAGGAACACAGTGAGGGGTTGATAAGTAGCTTACTATTATTGTTCCAACAAAGTAAACCAGAGGCACACACAAATTAACACAATATAGATTGTGTGAGGAAATGGAGATAAGAGGGTGAAACGAAAAAGGTGGTTTGTGAAGGCTTGAACAATTAGCTCAACTAAGTACGTGGAACCTTCCAGAGGAATTTCTCTTAACTACCAAAACAAGGTTTTTGGACGCCATTAGTGTGTATGAATTCAAATTTCAGATTGAGCGGCCTCAGGAGAGGATTATAGAAGGAAATTCAATATCCAAATGGGTAGAAAATTGATCTATAAAAGCCTACCCAATGTCTCATTTGAGAGCTACTTGTGATCTTGGAGAGAGATCGAGCCAATATTGAACCTATGAAAAAAGAAGAAGTCAGAATTATTCCATAAGACACCATCCCCAGTGTATCCTAAGTTTTTTACATGTTTTTGTAACCGTCCTAGTATAGGGAAATGGATTGTAGATTCCGTAAGGTTGTGATCTTAATAAAAATAATGTTGTGTTAGAGTCATCTTTTTGATATGTTGAAATTTGTAAATGACACCAAGTTGTCTCGATCTGGCATTCTTTCCATCATGAAACCTCACATGTTCATTTACTACCATACCTTTTTCAAGCACATGTTTATATTAAAAGGCATGCACATGATCTTACTCAAGCCAACCCCCAAAGTGGGAATACTAAGAAGGGTTTGAAACATGTTTTGACTGGGGTATAACCCAACACCATATGAGAATCCCAAGGCATTAGATAAAAATCAAAATCATGCTATAGATTACAAGGGTTTAACACAAGGTTGAAAGATAACATAATATAAAAAGTGGCAACTATAAAGCACAAATCAATAACAAGAATCACAACAAGACATACAAATACCCGCTACAAGAACAAGGGTCACAATATATAAAACACTAGGTGAAAAAAATCCAATCATATGTCAAGTCTCTTATCAATCTAAAATAGAATCCATAAATAAATGAAGTAGAATATAAACAAGCACTGAAATAATTTATGAACCAAAAACCATATAACAACCATTGGGATCATCATATGCCAACACTCAAATATGTTTGTCTGAGTCCAACTCTAAACCCAAAACTATCCATATTCAACATACATGATCCAAAAATGGATCAGGAAAATCCCATTCTATGTATTCTCTATATTTGATACTTGATCAACAGGTTCTCAGCCTATTATGTCTTTATAAGATGGTCCAGTCAGGTTAGGGGGTGATTAAGACAACTTCGAATGACATTTCATGGCCTTGCTTTTCTATTTTGGGGATTTTTCGGTTGTCAGTCATGCAACCACCTTGGTGGTTATTCGGTGCAAAAGCAGCAGTTGCACAACCACTACGACGGTTATGTAACTGCTGGTCTGCATCAAGCGGTGGTCTTGTGCAATACTATTCTAGAACTCGGGAACTAAACAATTGCAAATGTTTGAGCTTCCCAATCAATTCATTTTACCTCTCCACTCATCCCTAAGCTGGGAAACTATAAATACAAGCTTGTAGAATGATTCTAGCAAGTGAATTTGGGTGAATTAAATTATGACCAAAATTGGAGAGTTGGATTTTTTTCTTATTTGTTCATTGTGAAGAGTTCTTATTTTTTTGAGAGATTGTAAGCAAGAAGATATAATTAGGATTATTCATCTTTTAAAGGCCAATTTGGAAATAAGTTGTATCATTTGAGATCACATAGTGAAGGGGAGCTAATTTTCTCATCCACTGGAATTTTTTCCCACCTTGGGTTTCTCCAGGATAAATATGGTCTCATTCTTGTCTCTCTCTTTTCAATTTGTAGTTAATTGTATATGGATCATTACACTTTAAATTGGTTAATAAAGAACTCAGATACTTCATTCATATTTCAAGAGAATAATGATCTGTTGATTGTTAGAATTAAGTATTTTACAGATTAGATTGGTATTAGAGTAGTTAAGATTTCAATATTTTGTGTCGTTAACTTGTGTTGAGATTGCAGTTAAATGCCCCCTTACCCGAAAGGGAAAAGAAAGTAGTGAAGGTAGCCTTTTTCCTTTTGAAGCAGATATTTCTACAAGGAAGTGGAAGCAAATAATTTGGGAGATGGCTCGAAGAGATGATGTAGAAGATAGCGATGAAGAGTGTTTCTACAAGTTGGAGGCTAATGTGGCAAGTCTGTCCAAATATGTGGGAAGCATTTCCTTATCCATTAGGAAATTGGAGTCCATCACGGGACTACTCATGGAGAAGCTTGGTGTTACAAACGAGAACGTCGGAAGATCGTGAAGAATAGGTTTTTGAAGAAAGAACCGTTTCATGCCATCCCCACACATCCTCTATTCGAAGTGGAGACCAAGATCGAAATCAAGCCTTATGCTGGAGATGTGAATGCAGAGAAAATCAACCATTGGCTAGCACAATTGGAGGTATATTTCAGTTTGCATCAAATTAATGAAAGTCAGATGATTTCCTTTTCTTGGTTAAAGTTAACCAAACATTCTTCAACTTGGTTTGAAATTTATGTTCATACATTGGTTGTTAAGAAGCTTCCTCCAATTACTAAGTGGGATGTTTTTAAGAAGCTAATCCAAAAGAAATTTTATCCTATTTGTTATGAGGAAGAGAGGTCCATGTATTGGAAATATCTTAGGTAGAAACAAGGCTAAGATGTGGAGGAGTATACTAGCAAGTTCAGGAAGAAAGCTATTCAGATGGGAAAGGATGTAGTAGATCAAGACCTATTGATGAAGTATATCAGTGGAATCCTATTGACAGGGTTATTCATCAAAGTTTGGATAAGCTGTAGAGTTAAGGAAATAGCTGCCAAAGCCAGTAGGTATCCGTGAAGAATAGAGGATAGCTATGAATAAAGAATAGATCTGCGTATGAAAAGAAGATTCCATAAAATACTAAGTGAACTCGGCATACATATAGAGGAATCCACCAGACGATAGAAGATGTTTGATGAAGATTAGAAGAATCCGCTAATAAAGAAAAAAACCGCAATAAACTAGATAAAAACATGATATATGGAGAAATCTGCGAAGAACTGGAAAATCCCGTGTTACACTGGAAAGAGCCATGGAAATTGACATCAAGCCACGGATTGAAGACAAACTAAACCAGTGCGAGAAAAAATTTGACAAGGGCACGAGTCAAAGGTAGTGACTTTTGGAATGTATCGAGTTTGTATATTTATTGTAATTAACCTTTTGTATAAGGGCACCTCACAAGGAACATATGTGTGAGTACCATTTTGAGAGATTTTGTACGAGATTTGAGATAGATAAGATAAAATGAGAGATTATGCATGTACTTGATAATTATGTAATTATTATTGATAAATAAATAAAACTTGGAGTTTGGGATAAAATATATTGCATGCTTTCCTTTATGTTTCTATTCTTAAAGTAGATGTGGTGTATTTCCTGAGTACATCCTTAACTAAAATCAAATTTCCTAAGCCTCACAATACTGTCATGGTTTTACGACAACATTTGGTTTCTAAGCCTAGGTCCCTTGTGTTAAGCGAATGTGAGGACATATTTCACCACTAGGGTATTGGAAACCCCAATGTTAGAAATTGAAAAATGGGGGGAGAAGAAGATTGACATATTCGTAAAAGAAGAATATAAAAGGAAGAAGATAACTTATAAGGGAACAAAAGCATATGTATTTGGAGATTACGGAGAAGAATTTTGGGCCCAGTTTCTGCATCAGTTGTGGCCTTGTTTATTAGCACATGCAAAGAGGACAAAATGGCCGTGGATGTATTTAATACAACCTTTTAAGTGGATTGTAGAAAAGTTAACCATAGTAAAATATATCGATGAACTGTGGACCGGAACAATCGATTACTGGTATGAAACTAATCTAGATTCCTACATAATTACGGGGGAACTTCAAGGTTGGACTAGTTTTGATAACAAGAAACAAGAAGTTCTAAGTGGAGCCCGTGGTTGATTTCTTCAGTCAGTTCCATTCTTAATTAGAGTGTTAATGGTCGAAAATGGATTAATTAGAGAAGAAAAAAAATTCATTTAGGGAGACATGCACCGCGGGATGGCATACACAACGAGGGGCAATCCAAAAAACATGAATTGTGAGAAATAAAGGGGTGCTAGTTGGTGGTAGAAATAAGATGATATGGGGAAAAAGAAAAAGACAAAATTAGATAGTTGGTAAAGAGGAGATTAAGAAAAATAAGGGAAGTTAAATTAAAAAGAGTAACTAAAATGAGGAGGATGGATGAAAAGGAAAGAATAGCCACAGAAACAGAAAGAAACAAAGAAAAAATTGGAAAAATAAAAGATATCATGAGAAGAAAGAGCAAAGAAAATGAATGAGAGGAAGGATAAATTGCATAAAGTTAAGAAAGTAGAAAAGAAAATAGAGAAAGAATATTCACCCACACCAAGTGGAGGCCAAAAATTGGCTTACCCAGAAATGGAGGAGGATGCATCAAGTTTAGCTATAATACACGCATCTTACAGAGACCAATAAGGTTTTGTTACCCCATGGAATCCCATGGTTCAATACACTATAGAAAGTCTAGTCCAATAGGTAATAACGAGACAAAAAATCCTAATGAGGGATGTACAACAATTAGTAGGAGGATTAGAACCAACATTTAAAATGGTATTAGAAGCAGAAGGATGGAATGAAGAGGAGTTAAGAACCCCATTAATGATTAAGTAAAAGGGTGAAGAAGAAGAAGAAGTCACTGGAATGAAAGAGTTAATTGAAGAATTTAGAAAGAAAATAAAAATAGTAGATGAGGAGAATAAAGAGGAAGAAAATATAGATAAACAAGAAGAAGAAAAGATAGAGGCTATAGAAGAGAAAAATGAGGAAAGAGGCAGAGAGGAAAACCAAGGAAGAGCGGAGGAAAAACTGAATAAGAAGAGGAGTGATGAGAGATTAGAAGAAAGACAAATTAAGGAATAATAAAGATAGGAAGGTAGTTGTGGAAAATATTAGGTATAAAAAGTCACCAAATAAAGACGTGCCCCCCAACCAACATACAAGCCCAAAGGAGATGACCCCCAGGGAGAAGATGCCATTCCATGTGCTGCTTAATACACCATTTCAGAACATAGAAAAAGTAAGAAGTTTGGAGAAAAATATCAAACATTGCAATAAGAGAGTCAGAAAAGATAAGAGATAGTGAGAGAATTTCAAGAACTAATAGGAAAGCATTACTTTGATATTGAATTAAGTAGAGATAAGGGAAGAAAGAATACTTCAAAACTAGTTCATAACTAGACAAAGAAGGTAAAGAAAGTTAAGAAACAACCCGTTATTTAGTCAAGAGTGAATAACCGATCATCAATGGATCATAAAATCAAATTGCCAATTTTTGACAAGGACTCCAGCGATGCCCTAGAATATTTGTTTCTATTAGAAGCTTACTGGAAAAAAAAAAATACTATAGATGAAGCTATTAAGCTACAAGATTTTGTATACACATTAAGAGATGATGCACTGCGTTGGTACATGAAGATAATTTCTCAAGGAGAAAAACCATGGGCTGAAATTTTAAGAGAGTTTAAAACAAACTTTCATTTTCCAGAAGTGCCGACAGAAGGAGTAAGTAAGATGAGAGACCTTGTACAAAAACAGGGGGAATATGTGAAAGATTTTATTCAAAGATTCAAGAATATTGTAAAAAAATTGGAAGAGCCCTTGACAGATAAGTAGAGGATTAAGTGGTTCACCTCAGGGATACTTCCCTACCTTAGAGAAACATTAGATTCAAAAAAATTTAAAGTATTATCAAATGTTATTGAGATGGAAATTAAACTAGAAGCCCAACCATGAAGAAGAGAGGGTGAGACTTCATTAAAGACTGAACTAAAAAGGGTGCAGCTAGAACTAGCAAAGTTAAAACTACAACAGGAGATTCAGATGACTGAAGGACTAAGAAATAATTCACCACCAAAGAGAAATATGAGGCCAAAGATATGGTGCACTGTATGTTGTACCGAAGGTCATAGTAGATGTTATCACATGGATCAAACACTAGTTGAACCTCTAAGTGATCTCGTGTAACGTTGGAACATCCCCAAGGTGTGGGACCTTGTCACCTTAGGATGATCCTCCAGAGAAGGAAGAATTCCTTTGATACTCGGAGAACTTGATTTAAGATCAATATGCAAGGATAAAACATTTGAAAATAACTCTAATCTACTTGATTTATGGGTTTAGATTCAAAGATAAACAAAATTTAAAAAATAAGGTGATGCACCAAGTATATTGAACACATAGACCTACTAAAATACACAATCAAATCCTCACAACAATATAAGATATGCACATGTCTTGCAATCTTCCTCCATCCATGACTATAAACAATAATGCAACTTTGTAACAAAAAGGAAATAGCTTTTCCACAACTGATATTCATGTAACTATATCACTTTTCACATAGATTGAAATAGGATAACTGAGATAAAGGTATATTAACCAATCACATCAAGGGATTAAACATTCATAAGCTATAAATTTATCAATGATTAACACAATAAAAAAAATATTTCACTACAAAATATTGTTATGAATATAATTGAAAGGATCAAAGTATATGAAGCAATCTTCCAAGCTTGAAGAGTAACTTCCCAAATGATCTAAAAGGTCTATTTTTAACTTAATGCATCTAACTATTTATAGGTTCCAGAGGTTGAGCCATTATGACTGAACCTTTAACTAACTAGTTACTAAAACTAGAGTGTAATTAAGTTTAAGGGAACAAGATCCCATAAATATAAAAAAGTTGTTATATGGGTTTGAAAAAGTCAACCTTGCAACTTTGACTGACTCAGAGCTTTGGAACCATTCAACAAATGGCTTCCAGGCTTAGTTGGGACCTGTAACATCTGTTTCTTGTTAATGTTTCTCCTGATCATTTCCCACATAGCCAAATAGTGATTGTAATATATGAAAGGTTTGATAATTCCTTGTATCCCTTCTTCCTCTAGCCCACACAAATAATGATTCATGACATCAGTTGTATCAAGATTTCTCGCAAACTTTATTGGAAGTATCTTCAATTTATTCACCACTTTCTTCAGCTGAATTATGAAATTCTGATATGAAACTAATTTGTGAATTGAATTAATATTGAAATTTCTAGTCACCTTAACATCCTCCTTAACTAAACCTTTGAAACTTGCTTTAATATGATCAATCGGAACAACATCAATATTTTTGTTGAAGAATTTAAAGTTGATGTTATCAAATTGTTTTGAAATGTCACTTAAGGTCCATGCATTATTTCAACACGTTTATCCTTTAGTAGCTTGATCAAATATTGCAACACTTGGGATCTGAATTCCATAGAATTTTTTTACTCAAACAAATTATAGGCGTTATTAATTACACCCTCACGGAGAAGTAGATCTATATTAATTTATCTAATTTCCTCCCAAGTAGTCAAATTCAGGTTTAAATTATTAATAACTTGAAAGATTATTTCATCTAGCTTTCAATTAGAAACTTTCTCCATCTGCAAATCATTGTATAATTCGATAAACATTTTGATTAAAGGGTTAGTCTCTTGAAGTATACACTCAATCCACCTGTCAACCAATCATCCCTTTTGACCTATCTTCTCAATTTCATGATATGAGCTATCATCAAGATGGGAAGATATAGTTAGAGTAGTCATAGTTAAAGGATCTGTGGTTAAAGTAAGATGTGTGAGTTTCTTCAAAAGAACAATGAGTTGTTCAACCTTTGCTTTCAATTCATCTTTAGAAGGCTTATCTTTGTCATATTTTACTAACAAATTCCCAAGGGCCATTTAAACATCCTGTTTTGCATGCTCATGTGTTGCCTTTCCTAAAGAAAACTAAGAAATTTGATAATCTACTACTGTAATGGTTTCTTTGGTTTTTCCTTCAGTGGGGGTGGCTATCTATATGAACCTTTCTCCTGATCAGCTTATTGATAGGTTAAAAACAACCCTTGGCTGTTTGGGATTTTTGGAGTGGGTTTTAAAACGGTTAGATCAATCACATCTACAAGGGACACCTTTTTCTTTTTCTTGGGGGTCTGGAGATATATCCATTCAGGTATAGCAGACGCAGATGTGAGAGGAATAGTCATAGCTGAGCTTGGGGCACTGGAGAAAATAACACCAGGTACACAAGTTGAAATGGAAGTGGTAATGATAGATGATGTGGGAGTTAGAATAGCTTCAGGAGAAGATGAAACAAGAATGGAAATGGAAATGGAAGGAAGTAGAAGACGATGATTAAGATGGAGTGGAAAGTGGAGACCCAATCATCTCTCTAATTCAAAGAATAGGAAGGGATGAGAAAACTTGGGCCATAGTTGGAGATGGAAAAACAAAGATGATCAAAGGAGTGGTAGAAAATGATCGAGGCGGTGGAGTTGAGGATGGTGATGATGGTAGTGAAAGAGAAAGTGGAAAGCCTTGTGATATAATTAGAGAGGCACTAACATCAATAATTGTAGATACCTACATTGTAGAAGACACAACCTTGGCAGTAGAGGGTTTTTGTAAGAAAAGAACTACCAATAACAAACAAGATCTTTCTTGGAGTTTTAGTGGCCTTCTGTAGTAGACCTCTTACCTTTTGTAGGTGTAGGAAAACTTAGGGTTGGATGGGCTTCCATTCTTATAGGTTGGTCTAACCCTTTAGGTGAGATTCCCAAATTAGCTAGCCAATTAAATGTTATTTGCAAGATGGGCCCTTCCCTTTCCTTTTTATTAGAAAATTCTTCTTGATACCGATCAATCCATGGTGATGGTTGATTAACAATGTTGTCACTCCTATAAACTAGGTCTAGCACATCATCATCATCTTTAATTCCATCAAGGATATCTATAACACCATACTATTTAACTTCATCAAGAGTTAATGTTTCAAATTACCGCTATCTAATGATGACCTCATCTCAATAGTGGTTGCAAATATCTTCTAATTGAGGAACATGGGAACTAGCCAACCTTGTTTTGCAAAATTTTCCCCAATAATCAAAGTTAGTTCTGGGTGGAAAGTTTGCAAGGTAACTTTAGACATTTCTCCATCAATTTTATTTTCCTTGTAAATGTTGGCACAAGTGTATCTTCCATTTGAAATGGGAAACTAGACTCATACCTCATGTTGTTTATTTTGAATCTTATGATAATCCAACAATTGATGAACTAGTTCTAACAAGACCTATTTATCATTCAGGTATCTTGGTTATTTATTAGGAGTACCTAGGAAACCTAGAACCCTGATGTATGCAAATTTTGGGAATTGGAGGTATATAGCTCCCCATTCCCTTACCTCCTTGAAAGCTTCATCATAAATTCTATAATTGTACAAATTCTTATCAAAACAATAAAGGAAGACAACAAAAAAGGCATCATTAACTCTGTGGAAATTTTTAATCCCTTCTTCCATCATGAGTTGAGGATAAAACACATAAATATGTGAAATGCTTCTAACACCCTTTGTATTCAATCCATTAAATTTCCCCATGGCAGCTCCCCCAAAGATGAGGAAACAAGTCATGAAGAATTTTTTCTTAGTCAAGACATTACCCAATTGAAAACAAATTGAACTACTAATATGTTCTCCCCATCTTATAAATTCCTCATGTTTCTTAATGGTAACAATGTCAAGAAACATCCACTCTTAAAATTCTCTTGCTGAAGAGAGACCCAAAACTCATCGCAAAAGCACAATAGCTGAATGAAGTCTAAGCAGAACAATGTTTTGGGGAGCTTGGTAACACTCTTGGCCAAATAATTCTTCATCATTATTTTTTTACATAATTCAAATTCCTTATCCTAATATTCAATTATAGCCTCTAGGGATATATTTGCATATCCCTCGACATCCATAATTTTGAATAAATCTTTGAAAAAATCATTTTCCATCCTAATCACAACTTCACCATCATCATCCTTCAATGATTTAGAGGCCTTATCAAAGTGAGTTGCTATAGCCAAGACAAACTCAGGGTACTGCATGGATGAAAGAAAACCAACAACGAGAGCAAGCCCACTGTAAAAAAATGGCTTGCATCCAAGATTTTTTATTAGGGGCTCTTAATCTTTCCCAGAATTTGGGTATATCCACCTATCCCAAGTTTGTGTCTCCAATGTTTCCCAAATATGAGGACAAGCATGTATGAGGGGCAACTCCTAAGAAGGTATAATTCATGTTTTCCTTGCCTTTTGAAGAAGAAGAAGACATTAGTTTGGGGTATGGATCCTGATCGAGCTTTGAAAATTTTATAGAAACAATTTTGAAAACTCTGAAACACCAAAGTCTGAAAGTCTGAAAATAAAACCTCCGAAAATAATCTAACTCTGAAAAAATATGAATGTCGAAAATCCAAAAATCTGAAAATCCAAATTCTTCTCTGCTCCAAAACTTGAAAAACATACATTCAAAGGTCCAAAAAGTAACAAGTCCCGAAGGTTTGAAAAGGTGCTAACTCTAGAAATGAATTCTGAAATCGAACTCCAAAATCAAATAGTTCCAAAAATGTCGAAAGTAGACCTCTAAAAAAGTAAACCTCCAAAAAGACACACCAACAAAAGAACACCAATGAAAGAAAAAGATTCTAAAGATTTGAAATGATGTTTTTTTTTTGACATCCTTGGGTTGAATGAGACTTGATGCCTGCATGATTCGAAGCTCGCAAGATTGAACGAAAGACCAAATAACATATTTAAAATGAAAAAAAAAACAATGAATCGGCAGTGGCTTCTATGTTTAAGCAAGAAGAAAATGGAAAGAAACAACAAACAAAACCATGGATATACAAACCAAAAAGATTAAAGAAAACCCATAAATTACTTTGAAATCGATGCCTAAAAGTATGATATGGTGCAGTAAAAAAAAGGTGTCAGAGTGAAAATGACGAGTGAAAATCCAAGGTTATTTAGGTAAACCTGAAATTAATTCCTGAAAGCTAACACATATGGGGTGGTTAGGAATTAAATGTTTTGTGGAGAGTCTGAAATCTGAAATGTAAGCATGAACGTTTTAATGTGAAACCTGAAGTTTGAAATATTAAAGACTGAAGTTCTAAATTTTTGAAACTTTAGGATTTCTGACTTCGGAATTCGCGAACAAAAATAGCCCCAGGTGTAGAGTGAGACCTCGAAACCTGAAAAACTGAAGTTCCAAAATTTCTAAACTTCCAAATTTTGGACTTTGGAACTTGAACACCAAAATGACCAAAAATGCCAACAAGAACTCTGAAACCTTAAAGCCCGAAGTTTCAAAATTTTGGAACTTCAATATTTCAGACTTAGAAAATTTAGGAAACAATTTTATTTACAAAATAACACGAAAAATGAAGTAAGATAACCTTCGTATTACGAAATTTGACATTTCAAACTTTGGAAAACTCCTGACTCCCTAAAAACTTAGGAAATAAATTTCACTAAATGTTAGAATTTTTTTAAAAAAAACTACTCTCTCGTTAAAGGTAACTTAAAAAAGTAAACATCATTGGTGACATCCAGGGAATGCCTACTTGTTAAGAATTAGGCTAGTAGCCTTATACCATCCATTGGGAAAAATAGTCTTAAAAATATATTCAGAGCACACTTAAAAACAACAAAAGGAAAAGAAACAGAAAATCAAACAAAACAATGTGCAAAGCACTTGGAGGAAATGAACAAAACAAACACTGTACATACACAAAAATTATCAAAAGAAATATTTGAGATGAATCCCATTTACATGAATGAGAAAGTCTTCTCCATTGAGTTTGGATAAGCAGAATGAATTTACTTCCTTGCAACTTGTGATGATGTATGGTATACTCCAAAGGGAATCAAATTTAAAATGCATACCCAGCTTGACCCTATCATCATTCCATTTGAGAATCAAATCTCCTTCATGGAACTCCTTGTTGGATGGCCTTTTGTCAAAATATCTTTTAACTTGAGATTGGTGTTTTTCTAGAGTCTTCATTGCCTTGTTCCTTGTTTCTTCTAACTCCATTAGTTCAAAGTACCTAATTATCATTGAACCATTTTCCATAAGTTCCAGATAATGTGCCAATTCCAAAGAAGGAAACTCTAGAGATAACAATATTTTTTCTTCTTTCCCATATACCAACATAAAAGGTGAATTCCAAATAGCCCTTTCGGGTGTGATCTGATCTACCCACAGGGTGGTTTTGAGCTAAGTGTGCCAAGTTCTTTTATTGGTTTTCATTTTAAGCTTGATGATCCATATGAGATTCTTGTTACTGGACTCAACTAATCCATTCCCTTGTGGGTAATAATTGGATGAAGTTTTGAGATAAAATCCATTCTTGACGGATCATTTAGTTAAGTTTAAACCAAGAAATTCCATTGCATTGTCTGAAATTATTATAAATAAAACTCAAAAATGTGTCATTATTCCCTCCAGAAATTCAAGGACAAACTTTTCGTTTCCCTTTTTAAGTGCCATGGCTTCTATCCAATGCGTAAAGTAAGCCGTCATGGTGATGACCCATTTGTGTCCTTTACTTGATGGAGGATTAATCATCCTAATGAAATCTAACCCCCATTGGATGAAAGGTTGGTTGACCTGAATTGGGCGAAGAGGCAGGGCTGCCAATCTCTGCTTTCCTATGAAAAAAATCACATTCCTTGCATTTCCTTACCCAAAAATGGGTATATTTGAATAAATATCTCCACTAATAACCAACTCTCATGATCTTTTTAGCAGTTGTGCATGAAGAATAATTCCCTCCTGATAGACCATTATGAAATTATTCTAGTACCTTATTTACCTATTCTGGTCCTATGCACCGAAGAAGAACACCATTCAAATCCCTTCAAAAGATAACATTATCCACCATAACGTAAGGAATATACTGAAGATAGAAAATTCATCTTTGAAAATTTTTCATGCTTGCAGGGTATTCTCCTAAAAGGATAAAAAATTTCATTTTTGACAGCCAATCAATCTGGTTATCATCCTGAAATTCAGTAAGGAGCACTATGTTCTTTTCTACCTTTGACTTCAAATCTATAGCTAATTGTTGACACAAAAATTTACCTCTGATGATCTTAGTGACCTTAATGTGTACGTCATATTCCATCACTTTAGTGACCCATCCAACACGTTTCTCATTCACATCTTTATTTAGCAAAAAATGTTCAACTTTGGGATGAGACACCATCAAATGTATCTTGTTATTATAGAACATGTGTCTGAATTTCTTCAAAGCCTGAATTATAGAAAATAATTGTTTCTCAAAAAATGAATACTTGAGCTCGTAATCTTTTAGGGATTGACTAAATAAGGCAATCAACTGTTCCATTGATTTTCTATTTTACTGAGTGAGAATCCCAAAAATACTTTCTTGACTGGAAAAGGCATAGAGAATGAAATCCCTATCAAACCTTGGATTCACCAACATAGATGCTTGAGAAATGGCTGCCTTAATGGCTTCAAAAATATCCTCCCCTTCCTTTGTCCATGAGAAAAGTATATTTTTCTTCAAAATGACTGTTAATGGTTTGGCTAGGGTAACAAATTGAGGCATGAATCTACGCACAAAATTTATTGCTACAAGAAATCTCTGAAGCCCTTTCTTGTGACTTGGAAGAGATAGAGACAATATTGATCATATTCTAGCTATATCAATAGACATCCCTTCAGCGGATACCACATGCCCTAGCAACTTACCTTTTTGTACAACAAAAGTACATTTCTTGGGATTTAAAGAAACTCTAAAATCCCTGCACCTCTTGAATAATTTCCTCAAATGAGCTATGTGGTCCTCTTCATGTTTGGAATAAAATGTTATATCATCCTAGAAACTAGGATAATATCATTAATTAGTCCCTAAAAATCCATGTCCATGGCCCTATGGAAGGTAGCGCCAACATTGGATAACCCAAATGGTAATTTATTATAGGTGTATGTGCCCCACTTAGTAATGAAAGCTGTTTTAAATTGATCAGATTCTTTGACTAGGATATGATTATAACCTGAATATCCATCAAGAAAAGAGAACCTTTGAGATCCTACCACAGTTTGGAGGATTTAATCCATTAACAATAGAAAATAATGGTCTTTTAAAGAAGCACGATTCAAATCCCTAAAGTCTACACATAACTGAGTTTATCCACTCTTATTTATTATGGGAACTAGATTTTCTACCCAAGAGGAATGCTTGATTGGGAAAATGATGCATGCCTCAACAAGCTTGGTCAGCTCCTTTCTCATCAGTGGCTCAATATTGGGATTAACCGACCTCTATTTCTGATGGACTAGTTTGGAACCAGGATCAAGTTTGATGGTATGTTGTGCCAAACCTAGATCGAAACCAAGAAGATCTTTATAACTCCATTCAAAAACATCATTATACTCTTGAAAAAGTTTGACAAAAGCCTCTTTCTCCTCAAGGGTACACACTTTGCCAATCTTCAGAACTCTTTCATTTTCTACCTCAACTTCTTCAAAATCATCCTCTTCAATTACCATATTAGAATTCTACCTTCTAACTTGATCATCTAAATTAAAAATGGACTCAAGAGTGACCATAATCTTTGGTAATTTGTTAATTTTTAATTAAATAATTTGTTCACCGTATGCTTCTTTTATCCTAGCCTGATTTTTTGCAACAAAATTTACTTCTTCCTGAAAGAAAAGAATGATCTTCTCATCACTGTAAAAAACCTTCCAATTTCTTGTATTATCAGGAAATGTTGGACGAACCACCATCTTAACATATGGTTTTCCCTCTTTCATTACATCCATAGGAATGTCATACTGTGAGCCGATAGTTGCAATTCTATCTATGTCTTGGTTCTGATTCCTAGGAATTATTTGAATCCCAAAATCTTCAAAGTATTAAATCAAAATCCATACTCTATTTTTAGAAGATCACAATAGATCATTTTTTGATGCATTGTGAGCTCATACCTAATGCACTATCCACTCACTATCTCAAAAAAAAATCAAGGATTTGATACCCCTTTTTAGGGCTAGTTGGATTCCTTATACCAAAGCATCATACTCAACAACGTTATTAGTGTAGCTAAATTATAATTCCTTCTGGAGAAATCATCATGACACTAGAACCTATTCCATTTTTACTCCTTAAGCCATCAAAAAATAGTTTCTGAAAGTCCTTCAGAGCTATTTTTGGGTTTGACGAGTTGTGGTATGATGGCATCCTCTTTGTGAATACAATATGTACCCAATATTATCTCTTTTAAAAACAACAGGCTATATTCTTCTTCCGCCAATGCTTCAACGCATGGATCATATTGATGATTTATACTTACCTCATCCAACATAGTGTCTGGAACTTCTACAAGAGTGGTTGGTTTGTGATCAGAATCTTCTTCTTCTGGATCATGAATGGTGTAATTCCCATTAATCAAATTAGCAGTATGGGGCTCCACATGATTATGACAAATTGGTTTTTTCCTTATAGTCACCTTGGTTCCATACCGATTCCTGAGAATCATATGTGACCAGTCAGCTGATAGGTAACCACCCATTTTGGAAGTGAAATCTCACGATAGGAAAATGGCGAAAAGGGGAGGAAGATCGATGAATGATATGTATTATGTGAATGAAAAATTGGGGCATGCATGAATAATAATCCGAAGTCCTTTAATGATTCCCATGGTTTATACTAATGTTCCATCCAATTGAACAACTCCTTTAGAGATTGGCGTGTATTGGATTCCTAGCACATCCGCAATTTTCTAGGGCATGATAGAGCGACTTGCACCCAAATCAATCATGAAATTATGTACCAAATTATCACTAATGATTAGGGAGATATAGAATGGTGGCAGTTTGTTTGTCTTTACAATACTTTTCCCTTTCAGCTGACACAAAATCGTAGAAGTTATTGCTCTATGGCTTGATGACCTGTCGGTTGCACCGAAACTTTTCAGAGCCTCTTGTAACAAGTTTCTTTGAGAAGGAATTGAGAGTGTGTGCCACATGGTAACACTCAAGTTGGTCTTCTTCATCTGCTCCTTAATACTGAAAGGAATTACGCCTACTTTGCTAGTATTTCTTTGGCATTACAATCCTCTTTCGGAAAGTGCTTATTGGGTACTCTGATGCCTGAAGAACCTTCTTTTCTCATAGCCTGGCTAGGATGTGACTCTGGAAGTTTCTTTCCTGCATCTGTATCAACTACCTCTTGTAGTTGAGGTTGTGAAGTAGATGTTTGATTAGATTTGGAAAATTTGGATTCCATTGCCCTCTTTTCAGAGTAGGTATTTGATGCGATCGATGGAGCATCAGTATTCAAACTGTAGAAATCATCCTCTTTCAAATTTAACAAAGTGGTTTCCTCAGGATTCTGTGCTTGATCGGATTCTTCCTGTGTATATGAATTTTATGTTTCCTCTGGTGGAGTAGATACACTTTAAACCATAAGTTCCTAGCTCAAAAATCCATTTTGGCAAAGATTTTGATTGTGAGGTTGATATCAAGGATAAAACCATTCATAGTCTTGAACTAGATTATTCAGGACTGGTATAATAGCTCTAAAAGAACTAGCAACAAGGGGATTCATAAAATTTAGTGTCTTGACATTTGTAGCTTGATTATTTCCTTCAAATGGTGGATTATTTCATTGATATTGTTGATTCTATGATTGGTACAAATGAGCATATTGAAATTGTTGCCTCTTGAGATATACAAGTTCATTTCCAAAATTTTATAGTAACGATTTGAACTTGACTAGATCATTTGAAGGAACATGTGTAATGATAACTGGTTGGCTAGAAGCTAATGGAACATGGGAAATGGTCAGTTGATTAATTGAAATTTCAGCAAAAAAGGGCATGGGAGGTCTGGGTGCAATTTTCCTTGCTTGGATCAAAGAGTTCTCAGGTAGTGTGATCCTTC
The DNA here is from genome assembly GCA_019776745.2 of Taxus chinensis. NCBI lineage: Eukaryota > Viridiplantae > Streptophyta > Pinopsida > Cupressales > Taxaceae > Taxus > Taxus chinensis. Next base: position 680,426,497 of record CM034154.1, on the reverse strand, counting down.
CCATGGACTGGATCATAACTGCTATATCTCTATTCAAATCTCATAAATAATATAAAAATACATTATTTGGAGAAGGATTTATGAGTGGTGGAATCATGTTCCAAGTCTTTTGGAATCGGAAGTTGAAATCACTCATGTACTATTGTGGAGCTCTCTTTATGGTAGTGAGCTGTTCCATGAGTGATAGGTGATCGCTCTTGTCTTCGAATTGTTTACATAGCTTCTCTCCCAACTCATCCCAAGTGGTTATAGTTAAAACCTCTAACCCTCAAAACCGTTGAAGGGATTTTCCCTTAAAAGGAAGTAGCAAGGAGTCTAACCGCAACATTGTCTTCTGTAACATTATGTACTGCGCAAATGCTGGCTACATCAAGAATATGTTCCACATGAGTAATATGAGTTTCCCATGTGTAAAAGGGTAGAATTTTAGTGCAGCAACAAGTATATGATCTCGTTAGGCTAATAGAAGAGGGCTACCTACATTGAATGCATGAAACACTTGGTTCCTTTCCATTCTAATGAGAGGCTAATTATTCCTAGGTGGAGGGAACCTTCTGTCAAGGAGGAGTTGAATGACCTCTATGTGTTGATGCTAAGTAACCAGTGATGTTGAAATTCCTCTTCTTCTTCTTGGATGAGATAAGGTGTTGCAGCCTAGAATTTAGTGGTACAAACCCAACATGAAACCCTATGTGCACTGGCACATCACTCAACCTAGACTAAGCACTCACCCGAAGTGCGTAAAGGTACCAGGTCCCTCTTTAGTGCTTACTGTTGTAGGATGTTAGCATGATGAAGACTTTAACATATATAGTTCCATTACTAACACATCATTCTACAGAGCGGTACTAGATCTATATGGAACCGAGGAAAAGGTAGAATTAAGTACTAACCATGGGATGAGATAAAAAAACATACTAGATTCAGATACACATAGAAATAACACTTAGATTCATCCAATGTCCTTCATTATATTTAATGTAATAAGTTTATAGAAGCTTCATTACAATATTAGTAGTATGCGCATAGCAGATTTAATAACATATCTCTGTATATCTCGAATCCCCCTCTATTACATAGTTTACTACATATGTATAAGGGTGGGGACTTTCCCTTCATCGCTTATCCATTCCAAAAATAGGTCACATGCTATTACTAGCCACATGCCGTTAAAAAAAATAGCCACACATGTAAGTGTGCTAATAATAGACTACTACTAGCTAATTGACATTGTATCAGATCTATTTCCATCCTATGTCCATGAGTAAAGTTCTTTGTATCCAATCCTCCAAAAATAGCCAATGCATGGAGTGCACGTCTCTACCTCGTTTGGGTGCTCTGCATGCCTTCTCTAAAAATAAACCTTTATGAGTGAAAGCGGCTAAGTCCTAAACAAAATGAAATTCTATCCTGTGTGCATGTTCTCCCTATTAATTCATGCCTTTGAATATGACTCACTTCCCCACTGCATACTTCTTGTGTGCTTTGCTTTTTCAAGTGTTGTTTAATCAACACAAGGATAAATCAATATGCTGATAATTTCCTTCTCATCTTGCAGAAGCTCTTATCTGAATTCTTTGCATATGTTAACACATTGAGATATAAAATCCAAAGATATGGAGTCACCAGGTACTTTGATTCATGTAATTATGAAGAGAAGTACCAACTCTTCTCCCACTGGGTGTGCCAAAAATTGTTATCATGTGAATCATGCATGCCTGTTGAAACTCTGAGTGATACCATGTGCAACATTAGAACATCCCAAAGGTGTGGGACCTTTTTCACCTTAGGATGAACCTTCGGTGAAGGCTGGCTTACTTTAAGACTTGGAGCACTTGATTTAAGATCAATATGCAAGGCTAAAACATTTGAAAATAACTCTAATCTACTTGATTTATGGGCTTAAAGTTAGAGATTAAAAAAAGAAAAAAATAAGGTGATACACCAAGTATATTGAATAGATATACCTACTTAAATGCACAATCAACTCCTCACAACAATATATGATATGCACATGTCTTGCAATCCTCCTCCATCCACGACTATAAACAATAATGCAACTTTGTAACAGAAAGGAAATAAATTTTCCATAACTGATATTCAAAGTAACTATACGAGTTTTCACATAGATTGAAATAGGATAACTGAGAAAGGAATTAAACTTTCACAAGCTATAAATTGATCAATTATTAAAAAAATAAAACAAATATTTCATGACAAAATATTGTTTTGAATATAATTGAAAGGCTTAAAGTATATGAAGCACTCTTCCAAGCTTGAAGAGTAACTTCCCAAATGATCTAAAAGGTATCTTTTTAACTTAATACACAGGTTCCTAACTATTTATAAGTTCTAGAGGTTGAGCCATTACAGATGAACCTTTAACTAACTAGTTACTAAAAATAGAGTGCAATAAAGTTCAAGGGAATAAGCTCCCATAAATATAGCAAAGCTTATTTTTCATGGGTTTGACCAAGTCAACCTTACAACTTTGACTGACTCAGAACTTTGGAGCCATTCCAATAATGGTTGTCAAGCTTAACTGGACCTGCAACATCTGTTTCTTGTTCAGTTTCTCCTGATCCTTTTCCCACATATCTAAAAGGTGCTTGTAATAATGAAACATTTGATAATTCATTGTATTTATTCTTCCTATGTCCCACACAAATAATGATTCAAGACATTTGTTGTATCAACCTCTCTCGTAACCTTGAATGGAAGTCTCTTCAATTTGATCACAACTTTCTTTAGCTGAACTTATGAAATTATGACATGAAACTAATCTATAAATTGAATTAATATTGAAATTTTTAGTCACCTCATCATCCTCCTTAACTAAACCTTTGAGAACTTTCTTTAATTTGATCAATCAGTAGAGCATCAATATTTTTCTTGAAGAATTTACAGTTTATGTTATCAAATTACTTTGGAATGTCACTTATTCCATTCACTATTTCAACACATTTATCCTCCAGTTTCTTGATCAAATCCTGCAACACCTGGGATATTAATTCCATGGCCTTTTGATACTCAAAACAACTTAGAGAAATTATTAATTACACCCTCCTGGAGAAGTAGATATGGATTTATTTCTTTAATTTCCTCCCAAGTAGTTAAATTCATGTTCAAATTATTAATATCCTGAGAGATGACTTCATCTATCTTTCTGAATAGAACTCTCCCATCTTGTAAATCATTGTATAATTCCACAATTGTTTTTATTAAGGGGTTAGTCTCTTGGAGCATACACTCAATCCACCTGGTTAACCGATCATTCCTTCTAACCTATCTTCTCAATTTCATGATATGAGATATCATCAAGACAGAAGATATAATCAGAGTCAGTCGTAGTTGAAGGATCTATGGTTGGAGTAGGTTGTGTGACTTTCTTAAAAAGAGTAGTGAATTGTTCAACCTTTGCTTTTAATTCATCTTTAGAAGCCTTATCTTTGTCATACTTTTCTTAAAATTCCCAAGGGCCATTTGAACATCCTTTTTTTCACCCTCATATGTTTCATTTCCTAAAGAAAACCAAGAAATTTGATTATATGCTGCAGTAATGGTTACTTTGGTTTTTCCTTCAGTGGGGGTGGCTATCTCTATGAACCTTTCTCCTGACTAGCTTACTGATAGGTTAGAAACAACCCTTGGCCATTTGGCCTACCTTTTTGGAGTGGGTTCTAACATGCTTAGATGAATCACATCTATGAGGGGCACCTTCTTATTTTGCTTGGGGGGTCTAGCGATAGAGCCATTTAGGTATAGAAGATGCAAATGCAAGTGGTATAGTCATAACTGAACTTGGGGCACTGGGGAAAATAACACCAGGTACAAAATTTGAAATGGAAGTGGTAATGATAGACGGTGCATGAGTTAGAATAGCTTCAGGAGAAGATGAAACAAGACTAGAAATGAAAATGGAAGGAAGTAGAAGATGATGAGAAGATGGAGTGGAAAGTGGATACCCAATCATATCTCCAATTGAGAGAACAAGAAGGGATGAGAAAACTTGGGCCATAGATGGAGATGGAAAATCAGAGATGATCAGAGGAGTGGTAGAAAATGATGGAGGCGGTGGAGCTGAGGATGGTAATAATGGTAGTGAAAGAGAAAGTGGGAAGCCTTGTGATACAACCGTAGAGGCACTAACTCAATAACTTCAGATATCTACATTGTAGAAGACATAACCCTGGCAGTAGAGGTTTTTACAAGAGAAGAACTACCAACAACAAATGAGATCTTTCTTGGAGTTGTAGTGGCCTCATGAGTAGACCTCTAACCTTTTGTAAGTGTAAGAAAACTTAGGGTTGGCTAGGCTTCCATTCTTATAGGTTAGTCTAACCCTTTTGGTGAGATTCCCAAAGTAGCTAGCTAATCATACGTTCTTTGCAAGATGGACCCCACGCTTTCCTTTGTATTATGTTCTCCCCTTGTTATAAATTCCTTATGTTTCTTAATAGTAGCAATGTAAATTAACATCCACTCTTGAAATTCTCTTACTGAAGCAAGACCCGATACTTGTTGAGTAGAAAATACTCTACTAAGGAAAGGAAAGAACAACTAGAAGGTTCATGCATGGGAGTAAGGCATAATTAGAGGTGCAAAAAGGAATGAGAAGGAAATGCACGTGAAAGATGAGATGATTTGGGACTTAGCCGTTCTCTTGGTCAAGAGTTATTTTTGGAAGATGGTGTGTGGAGAACACAAAATGGATAAAGACTTGCGTGACACACATCAGATATTTTTGGAAGAGGGTATATTAAGTGCTTTGCATGGGTGCGGGCTAGGAATAGGATTGCTACTGCCAGTTAACTAGATGAGATATATTGTTAGCGCACTTACATGTGTGGCTGTGACTGTAAAGGCACATGGCTATTTTTAGCATGCGACCTATTTTTTGAGTTATGCAAGTGGTGAAGGGAAAGTCCCCACCCTTATAAATATGTAATGATCTGCGTAGTATAGAGAGACGGTGTGAGAACTGAATTACTATGAGGCTATGCTACCAAATATGATACACACATAAGCTATAGTATTATCTATTGTAATGAGCTTTTGTGTATTTATCATGTTTAATATAATGGAGTGTATTGGCTGAGTTAGAGTATTAATCCTGAGTATAATTGGTTCTTGCATGGTTGGTTTCTCTATGGATATTGTTTAAACTTGTTATACTTTAGATCTATATTTGAACATGCACTGTAGAATGATATATTAATTATCGATCTGAATTTATTAAGTATTCATCATGCCAACATCCTGTAATAACAACCCTAAAGAGGGGCCTGATACCTTTGTGCACTTTGGGTGAGTGCTCAGTCTAGGATGAGTGATGTGCCAGCGTGCCTAGGGTTTTACTAGTAAATTCTAGGCTGCATCATTGGTTCCGTTTCCGGGACTTCTTTTTCAGTTGTTTTCAGGATGATTCCTGAGGAAGACATACCAGTTTATCCTCTCAAGTGTTGAATAATGGATTAAATATCTAGATGAAGAGTACGCATGGAGGTTGAAAAATGGATCTGATTTTGATGCACGTACGTGGGTGGAACATAATTTGTATGACTATTTGTATGAGAGATTCTTTGCTATCTTTCTGGTAGAACTATACAATTGGATGGTTTCTTACGCATCTAAATGGAACTGGAGATACCACACACTTGTCTGGATGCAGGCACAATTTCAAGCCCTCTATGATGCTGATTTAGTTTGTTCGCACACTGTGGATGCCTAGTTTTGTGGCATTTTGAATAGCTATATTATGGAGTATTTAATTTCTACCTATTCTTGTCCAGAGATAGCCAAGTTTCAGTTTCTATGAAAGAATGAAAAGAATGAAATAATGTAAAGAATGAAGGAATGGAAAGAATGAAAGAATGTATGAAAGAATTTTTTTACCTTGCAGTATGTTCTTCAGTGTGAACAACTAATTCAGGATATTCTTGTTTTATTTCAGCCTCCAAGGTGTGCCACTCAACGAGTGATTCCTCTACGTTTTCTGGAATGTTCACAACAATGGAATCTAATTCATCCCTCACAATATTCCCTTTTTAATTTTGTAAGACCAACATAATGCTAGACATTGCAGTCATCCTTCCCTCTAGTAAATCCATCTTTTGTGCAATGAGCTTCCTAAGCTCTTCCAGCCGAGTCTTGTGTGGTTCTTTTGCTGTTACCCAGGGCCTCGCACTTCTATTTAACCATTGATAATCTTTCTGTGCAGCCCAAGGTTTCATCCTTCATCACTTTCTGGACCTTTTTTTTCTCCTCCAGGGTTTTTTATGTTGATGAATGCCTCTGGAGCTGTGCAGATGTTCAAGGGCTGGTCTACTTTCTTCAGTTCTTCTTGTAGCACTTGCAATAGTCCTTCATAGGATGTAATATTCTACATCACTGAACCCTTCTATCATTCTGCCTTGTGTGCTAGATCCTTTGTCACTGGCATGCGCAAAGGTTCATCTTCAAGTACTAGGTCCACCAACTTTCCTACATAGTGTATTTCCGAAGGAAATGTCTGTGGTACCTTTGGCTCCAAGTGTGGCCTAGCTCTTATGACATTATCACTAATTTCCTCTGTGATGCTGATAAATACAACATTCTTTTTCTACGCTAAGTCTCTCTCCTACGTTAGGCATGCTATTTCCCCATCCTTAGTTTTGATCTCTTCCCTGAGCACCCTAATTGTGGCAACCTTGTCCATATTCTACCTCGCCACCTCTATTAAGACTTTCACCAATGCATTGCTCACCTTTTCATCTAACATGACAGTAGGATTTACCGTCATGTGTCTAGCCTAAGGTGTCTTTTTTAACCTCCGTGATACGCATGACTCCTCAGATACACCAAAATTTGAATCATCCATGTGTGTGTGTGTGGACCGTGATAACTTCTTCCTCGTGCGCACTGTAGCCATATCTTCATCCATTAATTCCTAGCCATATAATTCCTTTTGTGACAGTGTGCTTTAGAAATGGTCATGGACAATTTTACCTATGTCCTCTGCATAACCCATGGCTAGTGGAATGTCCTCTCCACTTGTTCTTCTAGACCGAGGTTGCTTAGGAACTTGAGCTTCCAGATTTGGAACTTATGTTTCCATGTCTTGTGCAGTCTCTGTAGTTGTCTCATATGTTCCCTTTTCCTCCTCTTCTCCTTACTTCATCTCTTCATATTTTTGTTCTACATTCTCTAGATGTGTAGGAGAATTAGGCATGCTTTCCTCTGATTCTTCTACCTCCTCATTTAATTGCAGTTTCCTTCTCCTTTTCACGGTTGTCTCTTTCTGTGGAGAGAATCTGGGTGATTTACGCGTTGTTTGCAGAGAGCACCTTGAGTCATTATTCTCCTGAACACCAGCTTAAATTTGTGCTCTCCTTGGACTACATCCAATTCCTCATCATCCCCCTCTTGTGGTTGAGGTGGTGTAGTGGTGCGCTCAGCTCCACCCTTATTTGTAGGATGTCTTCTTCCTCTTTGCTCCAAACCACCACTATCCTCGTGCTCATCCTCCTCATCCTCCACTTCAATTAGCTCCGTGGGCTAAGGCACTGGGATGTTCTCCATCATGTTCTTACCCTTTGGTGGTGCTAGAAGTGTGAACTCATCTTCCACATACTTGTTATTCTCCAACTTTGGCTTTAATTGGAGGTACACCAGTGCTGCTCCAATATCGCCAACATTGTCATACACTGGTATGTCTTTCGTCATGTGTTTATTTATCTTTGTGTCCAGTAGGGCATCGAGCTCTTTCTTATTCTCTATAGTACGTTGATTATACTCACTCACCTTGCTTCTTCTTATGTGATAATCCCACTCCTAGCCTACGATAACCCCCTCTGGATATTGAATCTCTAAAAAATTGCTTTCGGGATCCATCTCCTCTTCCTCTTCGACCACCTTCTTCTTTTCCTTCACTCCTGTTGAAACTACTTTCTTGGGTGCCATTTCTACCTTGTAATCCTTTGTAGATATTCACCTCTTGAATTTTGTAATGTGTGAATCAAACCCTAGCTCGATTCAGCGTGCCCTAGGTGAAATCACGTGCCCTTACTCCTCTCTGTCACATTTCTTCGCTCAAACCCTTTACCACCGGGGACACAAGCTCTTTTTGCACATAGATCTCTTCGTCACGACTGGTTTCCCACCTCTCACACCTCAATTTGATCACTCAGATCTTCGCACTTAGCTCTTTGTCAAATACTCTTAATCGCAATGGTAAAAATGAATTTACATCCCATCCTTATATAGATTTTCAAAATTTTGATGCATTCATTGCTCCTTCACCTACCAAATATCCTCTCATTAATTAACTAGTTCCATCCTTTCCACATGTTAAATCTTTGTGCCTCAGCTATTACCTTTCAGCGCGCCTTCCTACCCTTTGGTCACAAACTTATCCTTAGTGCACTTCCTTGCACTTGAGTACCTCATCACTGCACCTTCTACTGGTAGTTGTTATAGCCTCTTCTTACCTCACATTATACTGTCCCTTCATTCATCTCTATCTTTGGTCACTTTTTAGAGGCAATCCTTTGAATTGAAGAGAACCTGTAGAAACTTATTCCCTTCACCTTTCAATTCACACAATATTGTACTTGGATATCGACAACCACCCTACACTAAAAGTATGTGCAGTCCTCTACGCATAAAAATGCTTCATGTAGTAATTAGCTTCATGCGTGCAAGCACGCTTATTTCACAACACACCAAATAAATTGAAAAAACATAGTGACAAAGAAGGAAACACATTAAGGAAATACAAAATTAAAAATCTAATCTAAATGGCAATACTGCCTTATTACAAATACCAAGAAGACTTATTTATATTAGGGCTTCAACCTACTCCCATTGAAGTAACTGGGTTGCCATGTTCCATCAAGTGCTTCTAACTGGAAAGCACCTATTTTAAGGATGTAAGTGATAACATACGGCCCCAACCAATGTACCTTAAGTTTTCCTGGATGGCGCAAAAACTAAGAGTCATAGAGAAGTACCATTTGTCCAATCTCAAACTTCTTATCCCTTATGTGTCTGTCATGCCATGCTTTTTGCCTGGCCTTTTCTTGCTTCTGACTCCAATATGATATGGCTTGTCTCTCATCCAATTGAATTATCTTTTCAATCCATTCTTCTAAAGCTTACTCATCAGCTAGACCTCTAGTGCAGGAAATTCACAAAAAAGGTAACATAAATTCCATAGAAAGAATGAATTCTATGCCAAACACTAACTGAAATGGTGTGGCTTTGTTCAACCTTTTATATGTTGTTCTATATGCCCAAAGTACTGTAGATACTTTATCATCCCAATCCTTTCTTCCAATATCACATATTTTTTTCAATGTGTGGCTCAAAATTTTGTTGAAAGTCTCAATAGTTCTATTTTCCTGAGGATGATAGGGTGTAGTCTTATGGTGTGCAATCATGAACTCATCTAATAAAATTCTGATTGTCTCATTAAGAAAATGTGTGCCCCTATCACTGGTCAAACTCAAAGAACATCCATACCTTGTAATAATATGTTCCCATAGAAACTGAGTTGATGTAGCCATTGTACAGTCCTTTGTAGGTGCTGCTTCTGCCCACCTTGTCAGATAGTCTATGGAAGTTATAATGTAGCGTGATCCAGTTCTGTGTGCACAGCTAGTGAAATAGGACCCACAAAATATATAGCCCATTTCTCAAATGGTTCTGCACTAGCAATAAGTCTCATAGGCATTTCATCTCACTAACCTGGTCTTCCAAGACGTTGATAATGATCACATGCCTTACAAAATTCCTTACAATCTTTATAGAGGGTATCCCACCATAATCCAACGAGTAGAATCTTATGCACTGTGGCATCACCTGCATAGTGGCCTCCTACAATTCCACTATGATCTTCTTCCATAATTCCCATGCACTCATGTTCCAATACACAATGGCGCAATATTTCATCCCGACCCATTTTGTACAAGTCACCACTAATCAACATATAAGGTGCAACACGTATAGCAATATGTTTCTTCTCCAAGGATTTCATTCCTTCTGGTGCCATCCTTGTGCATAAAAAGTCATCAATGTCCTCTAGTTCTTATGGCATGTGTTGTGACCTGTATAACTATGCATTTGGCATGGTATCCTCAATTTCCTGTGCTTCTTCTTCTGACTGTATTCTTGATAAATGGTCTGGTCCAGAATTACTTTTTCCTGGTTTTACCACAACTGTGAAGTCAAACTCTTGAAATAGGAGCACCCATTGACATATGCACCCTTGTAAAACAAGATTATTTACCAAATACTTCAATGCCATGTGATCTGTATAAAAGATGAATGGTGTAGCTAGGAAGTATTGGAGAAATTTATGAAAGGCATAGATCATTAACAAAGCTTCGCACTCTATAGTTGTGTAATTTTGTTATGCAGGAGTCATCTTTCTACTAGTAAAATAGATAGGATGATATACAATACCTTATCTAGGTTGAGCCAACACCGTGCTAATGGCCATGCCATAGGTGTCAACATGTATATGAAATGGTTTTTCCCATGAAGGAAAATGCAGAAAAAGTGTGGTAGTAAGTTTCTCCTTTAATGTATTGAATGCACGCTGTTGTTTCTCCCCAATAAAACGTACCTTTCCCTTTCAGTAACTCTTCTAAGGGTGCAGTAACTTTGGCATAGCCTTTGATACATTTTCTGTAATATCCTGTATGTCCCAAAAATCCACGCACCTCACTTTGACTGGTAGGCTCCCCTAGGCCTATAATGACTGCAACCTTTGCTCGATCAACCAACAAACCCTCCTTGCAGATTATGTGTCCTAAAAGTATCCCAAATGGTGTAGCAAATATACATTTCTTGATGTTCAAAGAGATACTCAACTTCCTACACTATTCAAACATTAAGCACAAATTGTCACAGTGGTCCTTAACTAACCCATACACCATCCAATCGTCTAAATATACCTGTAAGAAGTTGTGAATAAATTCCTTGAATGCTTGGACAAATATGTGTGAAAATACAATAGGCACATTTTTCAGACTGAAGGGCATTATAGTATAGGTGAAGCTACCCCATTCAGTAGTAAATGTAGTCTTCTCTTGATCCTCCTGGGCAATCCTAACCTGATGATACCTAGAGAACCCATCTATAAACGAATAGATTTCGTGCCCTACAACTCCTAGTATTTCCTTAGTAAATGGCATAGGGAATGGATCTGTTACACATGCAGCATTCAACTCCTTACAGTCCATGCATATTCTAATCCATCCATCCTTCTTGATACTAATCACCATTGGACTAACCCATTATGACTCATCAAGGGGCTTGATAATTCCAGACTTCAACTTGTTATCAATATCTTCTTTCACATTTTCATGTAAATTGGGGTTCATTATGTAAGGCCTCTTTCTAACTGGGCGTGCACCCTCTTTAAGATTTATCTTCATCTCCCCTAATGATTCATGCATGCCTTTAAATTCATGGTACCCTTTAGGAAATAGGTCCTTGTAGTCCCTTAGTAACTCTATGATTTTTTCCACTTCAGAGTTTGACCAATAATCTCCAATTATGGTTTCCTTAGGCTCTATATATGTTCCAATATTCACCCACTTTGTCTTCATAGGTTCATGATAGGTGCGCATGGTCTTATCTGCACTGTCCAATGACCTCACACCTTCCTGTTGAATGGTTTACATCCAGATTATCTACTTCTTTGTCATCCACTAGGTAGACCATTTTTCCTTTCTCTTTCTCAAGGAAAGCACATTGAAGTAATGTTGCATTGGCCCCTAGTTTTGTATCAAGATGCACTCCTGAGTACCCTCTTTATCTAATAATTCCTAGAGGAGTTCTTCAGCCTTGGCACTATCCCCCATAGTTAAGTGCTTGATAAATTTCAATGCTTCTTCTACTAAAGGTTTTGTAGAGAAGAAGTCAAACATCTGGGCCATTCCTGTAATTAAATTATGCCAATTTCAAGTTTCTCTATGGAGTTATGCATATACATACCAAGCACGTGTGCATCCTTATAAAGTGGAATAAAACTGGTGCACCCATAGTGAAGGTGGTAAAGCTTCCTACCCTTTTTTCCAGAGTCTCTCACACTTCTGAACATGTTGCTGAACAGGTTGATCACTGTGATAATTACATATTTGTGTAGGTGCATTGCTCTTAAAGAACCTAGTAGTAAGAGAAACCCCAATTTCATCCCATTCGACCAAATTATCCATGTGGACCACCCACCAGTGTGCTGTTGTCCCACATAGTGTATATGCTAACATATTTCTCCTCTCCAATGGGTCTATCCATTTTTCTTCCATGGCACGCATGAATACCATGGGATCCCCTTCTCCTGTGTAACGAAGGTACCGAGTTGTTACCTACCCTCTTGACATAACACGATTTTGTGCCTCGAGGGAATATGCTCTTCACTTCGCACCCTACCAACTCATAAGTGTTGTGAGCTCCAATTATCACAAACAACATTTGTAGTATTGCTAATGGATTATGCATCCTCCCACTAAATTATTCCTTCTTTGGTTGGTTCAATCATCTCTGGATCTCGGATGGCGTGTACATAAATCCTATTCAGATCTTCTTCACTTAAGGGCTCAACATAGGGCATGGAATTTCCATTTGTCAAAGGGATAATGACCCTTTCCTCTTTATTTTCAAAACTGATATAGCCTTTGTTGAACCGAAGATCAACATTATTTGCATAGCACCAAGGACACCCTAATAGAGCTGGAAGATATTTGATTCTTGCCAGCGCTAAAACCTCAAAGTCTCTAGTGAACTTGGCTCCTTGTATGGTAATGGATGCATCTTTTAAAACTCCTGTGGGAGTGTCCTTAGTCTGATTAGCCATGAATAATACAATAGAGGATGGATTTAATGGGCGTCCCCCCATTTGTACCCATGCATCCAAGGTAAGAACATTGACTTTTGTGCCTATATCAATTAGTATATTACTCAACAACCACCCATCCACAACAACATTCAGAGTGATTTCCTTGTCATAATCCCAGCTATGAGGAGGGAGATTTACATGCAGGATCTTCCATCTAGTCTCAGTACTTGCACGTGGAGTGTTCTCTTTTAACCAACTCCCCAATAGTGGAATAATGTTCTCCTAGCGCAACATTTTGCATACTTTTCTCAAGTCATCTATATTAGTTTGGACCATCTCTGATGCTTTCTTCTGTTCCTTTAAATATTGTATCTCACCTTGAAGATTCCTTAGAACTTCCATGGTATCTTGATAAACCTCCTTCTGATAGGCAGGATATGGGTATCATGCATGAAGAAACTCATCTTTAGTGATGGTAGGTTTTAGCTGTAATGCCTCCCTGATAAGTGCTGCCTCAGTGCAGGTTGTGATCTTCACTTGTAGTGCCTACAATTCTACTTCCCATTGATTGTCTGAAAGTGCTTGTATCCTAACCATTATGCCACCTTTGTTTTCTTGTTTATGTTGCTTACTTAGATGCTCATATAAGTCTGGGCACTCTTCATAGCTATGGTTCTTTCCACAGAAAGAACATGCAATATTCAGAGGACATTCGTGCCTATAATGGTCAGGAGATCCACATGTATAACATGTTCTACGAGGAAACTCACTTCTTCCACCACCACGGCCTCATCCTCTGAATCCACCGTGGTATCCTCAACCTCTACCATGACTGCCTTCAAAACACCCCTCATTTCGATCATAGCATGCCTGATTGTGCTCCCGGTCATGATGCTCATTCTTGCCCTTAGAGTTATCTAAAACTCCTGTCTACCATACGCTAATATCTATAGCATAATGGACCTATCCAATCAGCCGACAGTTCCTCCATGTCATGAGTTGTGGACCTGTAGATTATACAGTAGCTTGAAATGTTCTTCCTTATCAAGAATTGTAATAATGGGCAGTGGTTAGCATCATGGTTTAAGTGGCATATCTCACAATCCATCAGCAATGAGCATACTGTTCTACGACGAAAACTATCCTTTGTGTGACACTCTACTTCACAATATGTACACCAAATTCTTGAGCATGTTTCATGGGATGAATTCACTGATAATTTCTCTAGCTGTTTTTCCATAGCTGCAATATATGTCTCTAAGAATGGGCTAACACCAGTGTCAATACTCCCAACTGACCTCAACACGTAGGGCTGATTCTAATGCCTCGTGCGGATCAGTATATGTCTTATGTGACGACGCCCTCCTAAATGGTGTAATCAATCCCCCAAAAAACCATTGTGCATATTGGCTTGCGTGAATATCATAGGAAAGTTTAGATAGAAGAATTTTAAAATGGGCATCATACTCGCGCACACTCTCAGTAGTGCCTTTCTTAATATCCTTGAGTGCACTTATACTCTTCTGCTCAAATTCAGGGATATAAAACTCTTTTAAGAACACATCCTTTAATGCTACATAATCCACACAAGTCTGATCAAGGTAAAACTTTCTGTACCAGCTATGTGCATGCGCCCTTGTAATGTAGTAGCAAATTGGCTTGCCTTACACTCAGAATCTTTGATTCCTTTTACGTGCCACAATATTTCACACATATGCACATGTTCAGCAACATCTTCTATGCCCCTATACTCTGGAAGACGAAGAGACATTTCCATGTAAATATTATGGGGTTGGTGCGGACCTTGCCCACCTGATCCAGAACCTCTAGTGTTTCCCCTACCTCCAGAACCTCCAAATCCACCTGAACCAGAATTTCCCATGCCTCTTGATCCCAAACCTGTAGCTAGAATAGGTCTCATAGATGTACTCCCCTGTGCTCTGATAGTAGTACTATACTGAACCCCTATGGTCTGTGAAGTAGTTCCACTTCCAGAAGTGAATCCAACATTCAGTGCACTCATATTCTGTGTGGATGATGCATTTGAAAACACACCTCCAAATAATAAATGAAGCCATCTACCCTGCCATTGATGCTTGCTCTCTTACTTCCCACACTTGTTTGTTGATTACTTGTCATACTAGATACTAGAAAACCAAGTGCAAGGGCTAGGTTACCAGGTGGATTCAGATGTGTGCTCATGGCCCAGGTAGTCTCTGCTGGAATGCTTTGTTGTGAGGCTGAGGGGATCCCTGTCTTGCTTTCCAAGATGGGGGAGTTCTTGATGCTCTAGCTCTATGTCTTCTACGTGAGCTTCAAATCCTTCATGAGCCATCGCTCTCCTCAACTCCAAACTTTCTGCAATGGTACACTGCTTCTCTATCTCCCTCTCGCACCTCATTATACTTAAGTCACCTTTCCTCTCTTTTCCTTTCTACCACTAGGTCTGCCATCTTTCACCAATCTTGTTCCTACCCCTGCATGTGGTGGGGTTTAGTTAGCCATCGGTTTACTCTCTAGATTCAAATTTACCATCAGGATCTTGATCGCCAACAGAATGCCTTGTAGGTAAGCTCCCCTTGGATATCGTAAAAATTGGGATTTAACTACTTCTGGACACGAATAAGTGGAAATTAAGTATTCCAAGATATAACTGTTCAAGACACCAAGGAACCACATATCCACAACTCAAGTCCAAATAAGATCAGCATCATACAGGGCCTGGAATTATTCTTGCGTCTAGACAAGAGCGTGGTACCTCCAATTCTGCTTAGATGCATAAGCAATCAGCCACTCGTAAAATTCTACTAGAAAGATAGCAAAAATCTCTCATATAAACTGTCATACAAATTCTGTTCCACCCAAGTGCATGTGTTAAACTCAGATCCAGTGCTAAACTGCTGTGCGTATTCTTCCTCTAGATCATGTATCCACTCTTCAATACTTTCTAGAATTAATGGGTACATCTTCATCATGAACCATCCTAAAAAAATTAAAAAGAGGTCTCGACAACAAAACTAATGATGCAGCCTAGAATTCAGTGGTACAAACCCAATGAAACCCTATGCGCACTGGCACATCACTCAACCTAGACTAAGCACTCACCCGAAGTGCGTAAAGGTACCAGGTCCCTCTTTAGGGTTACTGTTGTAGGATGTTAGCATGATGAAGACTTAACATATATAGTTCCATTACTAAC
This sequence comes from Taxus chinensis, assembly GCA_019776745.2. NCBI lineage: Eukaryota > Viridiplantae > Streptophyta > Pinopsida > Cupressales > Taxaceae > Taxus > Taxus chinensis. Next base: position 680,410,475 of record CM034154.1, on the reverse strand, counting down.
ACATCATTCTACAGAGCATACTAGATCTATATCTAAGGAAAAGCAGAATTAAGTACTAACCATGATGAGATAAAAAACATACTAGATTCAGATACACATAGAAATAACACTTAGATTCATCCAATTTCCTTCATTATATTCAATGTAATAAGTTTACAGAAGCTTCATTACAATATTAGTAGTATGCGCATAGCATATTTAATAACATATCTCTGTATATCTCGATCCCCCTCTATTACATAGTTTACTACATATGTATAAGGGTGGGGAACTTTCCCTTCATCACTTATCCATTCCAAAAATAGGTCGCATGCTATTACTAGCCACACGCCGTTACAAAAAATAGCCACACATGTAAGTGCGCTAACAATAGACTACTACTAGCTAATTGACAGTATCAGATCTACTTCTGACCTGTGTCCATACAAATTTTTTCCTATCCAATCCTCCAAAAATAGCCAATGCGTGGCGCACACATCTCTACCTCATTTGTGTGCTCTGCACGCCATCTCTAAAAATAGACCTTTATGAGTGAAAATGGCTAAGTCCTGAAAATATGAACTTCTATCCCACGCACGTGTTCTCCCTATTCATTCACGCCTTTGAATATGACTCACTTCCCCACGCAAATTCTTTGTGCTTTCTTTGTCAAGTGTTCTTTGATCAACATAATGATAACTCAATATGCTGATAATTTCCTTCTCATCTTGCAGAAGCTCTTGTCTGAATTCTTCACATATGTTAACACATTGAGATACAAAATCTAGAGATATGGAGTTTCCAGATACTCTGATTCATGCAATTATGAAGATAAGTACCAACTCTTCTCCCACCGGGCGTGCCAAATTTTGTTATCATGTGAATCATGCACCTATTGAACCTATGAGTGATATTGTGCAACGTTAGAACATCCTAAAGGTGTCGGGACCTTTTTCTCCTTAGGATGAACCTCCGGTGAAGGCCAAATTCCTTTAAGACTTGGAGCACTTGATTTAAGATCAATATGCAAGGCTAAAACATTTGAAAATAACTCTAATCTACTCGATTTATGGGCTTAAAGTCAGAGATTATAAAAATAAAAAATAAGGTGATACACCAAGTATATTGAACAGATAGACCTACGTAAATGCACAATCAACTCCTCACAACAATATATGATATGCACATGTCTTGTAATCTTCCCCCATCCATGACTATAAACAATAATGTAACTTTGTAACAAAAAGGAAATATCTTTTCCATAACTGATATTCAAAGTAACTATATTACTTTTCACATAGATTGGAATATGATAACTGAGATAAAGGTAGATTAACCAATCACATCAAGGAATTAAACATTCACAAGCTCTAAATTGATCAATGATTAAACCAATAAAACAAATATTTCATGACAAATTATTGTTTTGAATATAACTGAAAGCTCAAAGTATATGAAGCACTTTTCCAAGTTTGAAGAGTAACTTCCCAAATGATCTACAAGGTATCATTTTAACTTAATGCATCTAACTATTTATAAGTTCTAGAGGTTGAGCCATTACAACTGAACCTTTAACTAACTAGTTACTAAAAATAGAGTGCAATTAAGTTCAAGGGAATACACTCCCATGAATATAGCAAAGTTTTTGCATGGGTTTGACCAAGTTAACCTTGCAACTTTTACTGACTCAGAGCTTTGGAGCCATTCCAACAATGTATGTCAGGCTTAATTGGGACCTACAACATCTATTTCTTGTTTTTGGTTTCTCCTGATCCTTTTCCCACATATCCAAATGGTGCTTGAAATCTATGAAACATTTGATAATTCCTTGTATCTATTCTTCCTCTGGCCCACACACATAATGATTCAAGACATTTGCTGTATCAATATCTCTCGTAACCTTGAATGGAAGTCTCTTCAAATTTGTTCACCACTTTCTTCAGCTGACTTATGAAATTCTGACATGAAACTAATATATGAATTGAATTAATATTGAAATTTATATTCACCTCATCATCCTCCTTAACTAAACCTTTGAAACTTGCTTTAATTTGATCAATCGGAAGAGCATCAATATTTTTCTTGAAGAATTTATAGTTTATGTTATCAATTTTTTTTTGAAATGTCACTTATTCCATTCACTATTTCAACACGTTTATCCTCCATTTTCTTGATCAAATCCTGCAAAACATGAGATATTAATTCCATAGCCTTTTGATACTCAACAGAAGAACTACCAAAACCTTAATTCCAAAACCTTGGCAGTAGAGGTTTTTACAAGGGAAGAACTACCAACAACAAATGAGATCTTTCTTGGAGTTGTAGTGGCCTTATGAGTAGACCTCTAACCTTTTGTAAGTGTAGGAAAACTTAGAGTTGGCTAGGCTTCCATTCTTATAGGTTAGTCTAATCCTTTTGGTGAGATTCCCAAAGTAGCTAGCCAATCATACATTCTTTGCAAGATGTACCCCACCCTTTCCTTTGTATTATAACATTCTTCTTGATACCAATCAATCCATAGTAATGGCTGATTAACAATGTTATCACTCCTATAAACAAGGTCTAACACATCATCATCATCTTCGATTCCATCAAGGATATCTACAACACCATATTGTTTAACTTCATCAAGAGTTAATATTTCAAATTCCCTTTGTCTAATGATGACCTCATCTCGACAATGGATCATGATATCTTCTAACTGAGGAACATGGGAATTAGCCAACCTTGTTTCACCAAAATGTCCCCAATAATCAAATTTATTTCTAGGGTGGAAAGTTCGCAAGGTAACTTCAAATTTTTTTCCATATATATTGTTTGCCTTGTAAATGATGGCACAAGTGTATCTTCCAATTGAAATGGGACACTAGAATCATGCCTTATGTTGTTTATTTTTAATCTTATGATAATCCAACAAATGATGAAATAATTCTAACAAGACCCATTTATCAGTCGGGCATGTTGGTAATTTAATAGGAGAACATAGGAAACCTAAAACCCTGATGTATGTAAATGTTGGGAATTGGAGGTATATGGATCCCCATTCCCTTTCATCCTTAAAAGATTTATCATAATTTTTATGATTTTATAAATTCTTATCAAAACGATAAAGTAAGACAACAAAAAAGGCATCATTAACTCTTCAGAAATGTTTACTCCCTTCTTCCATCGTGAGTTGATGATAAAACTCATAAATCTATGAAATGCTTCTAACACCCTTTGTAATCAATTCGCTAAATTCCCCCATGGAAGCTTCCACATAGATGAGAAGAGAAGCCATGAAGATGTTTTTCAAAGTCAAGACATTTCCCAATTGAAAACAAATTGAACTACTAATATGTTCTCCCATTATTATAAATTCCTTATGTTTCTTAATAGTAGAAATGTAAATTAATATCCACTCTTGAAATTATCTTACTGAAGTGAGACTCAATACTTGTTGAGAATAAAATAATCTGCTAAGAAAAGAACAACCATAAGGTTTACACATGGGAGTAAGGCATACTTATAGGCGCAGAAAGGAACGAGAAGGAAATGCGCGTGAAAGACGAGCTGATTTGGGATTTAGCCATTTTCTTGGTCATGAGGTATTTTTGGAAGATGGCATGTGGAGCACACAAACTGGATAAAGACTTGTGTGACACACATCGGATATTTTTGGAAGAGCGGATACTAAGTGCTTTGCATGGGTGGGAGCTAAGAATAGGATTGCTACTGCCAGTTAACTAGAAGAGGTCTATTATTAGAGAAATTGCATGTGTGGCTATGATTGTAAATGCACATGGCTATTTTCAGCATGTGTCCTATTTTTGGAGTTATGTAAGCAGTGAAGGGAAAGTCCCCACCCTTATAAATATGTAATGATCTACATAGTATATAGAGATGGTGTGAGAACTGAATTACTATGAGGTTATGCTTCAAAATCTAATGCATGCATAAGATATAATATTATCTATTGTAATGAGCTTCTATGTATTTATCATGTTTAATATAATGGAGTGTATTGGTTGAGTTAGAGTATTAATCCTGAGTATAATTGGTTCTTGCATGGTTGGTTTCTTTATGGATATTGTTTAAACCTATTGTACTTTAGATCTATATTTGAACATGCATTATAGAATGATATATTAATTATAGATATGAATGCATTAATTTTTCATCATGCCAACATCCTACAACAAAAACCCTAAAGAGGGGCCTGATACCTTTGCACGCTTTGGGTGAGTGATCAGTATAGGATGAGTGATGTGCCAACGCGCTTGGGTTTTTACTGGTAAATTCTAGGTTGTATCATTGGTTCCATTGTAGGGACCTCTTTTTTAGTTGTTTTTAGGATGATTCATGAGGAAGACATACTATTTTACCCTCACAAGTGTTGAAGAATGGATTAAAGATCTAGAATAAGAGTACACATGCAGGTTCAGAACTGGATCTGATTTTGACACATGCACATGGGTGGAACATAATTTGTATGAATATTTGTATGAAAGATTCTTCTCTATATTTTCAGTAGAACTATACGAGTGGCTAGTTTCTTATGTATCTAAATGGAACTAGAGATACCGCACACTTGTCTGGATGTAGGAATAATTTCAAGCCCTCTCTAATGCTGATTTAGTTTTTTCGCACACTGTGGATGCCTGGTTTTGTGGCATTTTGAATATCTATATTATGGAGTATTCAATTTCTACTTATTCTTGTCTAGAGGTAGCCAAGTTTCAGTTTCTACGATATCCCAAGGGAACCTATTTACAAGGCATTCCACTAGAAATCAAGATTTTGATGGTAACCCTAAACTTGGAAGTCAAATCGATGGATAACTAAACCTCACCATGTGTGGGGGCAGGAACAAGATTGGTGAAATATGATAGACTTAGTGGTAGTAAGGTAGAGGGAAGAAAGGTAGCTTAAGTATAATGAGGCCCGCGAGATGAAGATAGAGAAGTAACATGACATTGCAGAGTGGATAACGTTGAGGAGATAGATGGCTTGTGAAGGATTTGGAGCTCACTTAGAAGACATGGAGCTAGAGCATCAGGAACTCCCCCATCTGGAAAATCATGACAGGGAACCGTCATTGGCCTCACAAGGAATCATGCAAACAGAGACAACCTGGGCCATAGGCATGCATCTGAACCTACATGGCAACCTAGGCCTTGCCCTTTGTTTTCTAGTATCTGGTACGACAAATAGTTAGCAAGATAATTTAGGAATTAGGAGAGCAAGAGTAAGTAAGATAGCAAGTACAATGATGGTAGGACAAACATATTCATTATTTTTTGGAGGTACCTTTTTGGGTGCATCGTATGCATAGAATGCAAGTACATAGAATGTTGGATTCACTTATGGGAGTGGTACCACTTCACAGACCGTAGGGGTTCAGTCCAGTACTACTATTAGGGCACAGGCAAGTACATTTTCTGGTCCACTTCCAAGGTGGAGGATCATGAGGTATAGGTGGTTCTAGCTCTGGTGGATCTGGTGGTTCTAGAGGAAGAGGAAACACATGAGGTTTTGGATCAGGTGGGAAAGCTCTACACCAACCCCAGAATATTTACATGGAAATGTCTCTTCATCTTCAAGAATATAGGGGCATAGAAGATGTTGTTGAACATGTGCACGTGTGAAATATTGTGGTGCACAAAAGGGATCATAGATTCTGAGTGCAAGGAAATCCAATTTGTAACTACATTATAGGGCATGCACATAGTTGGTACAAGAAATTTGACCCTGATCAAACTTGTTTGTATTATGCACATTGAAGGATGCTTTCTTAAAAGAGTTCTATATTCTTGAGTTTGAGTAGAAGAGTATAAGAGTGCTCAAGGATATTAAACAAGGCACTACTGAGAGTGTCCTGGAGTATGATGCCCACTTCAAAACCATTTCTAATCTTTCCTATGATATTCACACAAGACAATATACACAATGGTTTGTTGGAGGGATGATTACTCTGTTTAGAAGGGTGCTATCACATAAGAGATACACTGATCTGCGCAAAGCAATTGAAGTAGCTTTGCGTGTTGAGGAAGTTGGGAGTATAGAAATTGGGTCATTCCATTTTTGGAAGTACAAATTTTGGCTATGACAAAGCAGTTGGAGAAACTATCGACAAATTCAACACATGAGATGTGCACGGGGAATTGGTACACAAATTGTGAAGTGGAAGCTCACATAAAGGATAGCTGTCCTTGCAGATCAGTATGATCATTACTGCTGGACTATGAGATATGTTATTTGAACCATAATGCTAGCCTCTACTCATTACTACAACGTGTGATAAGAAAGAACGTATCCTGTTATTGTAAGATTTTCTGGTCCACGACTCATGATACCGAAGGACTATAGAATGATTGGTCAGATCCATGATGCTATAGATATTGGTGTGAGAAAGAAAAATGTATCGGATAATTCTAAAGGAAATAATGAACACTAGGATTGATATCACAATCAAGCGCACTATGATCAGAATGAAGGGCATTTTGAAGGAGGTCATGGACGAGGTCAAGTATACCGTGGTGGATTCAGAGGATGAGGCCATGGTGGTGGATGAGGTGAGTTTCCTCGTGGAACATGTTATACATGTGGATATCTTGACCACTACAGGTACGAATGTCCTCATAATATTACATGTTCTTTCTATGGAAATAATCATAGTTATGAGGAATTCCCGGACTTCTATGAGCATCTTAGTAAATAACATAAACAAGATAACAAAGGCATAAGGATGGTTTAGATCTAATGCGTTATGGAGAATAAGTGGATGCTCAAGTTGACACTATAACATGAGGCATTAACGGTAAAGATTACTACATGTGCTGAAGTAACACGTGCTAAAGAAGCATTACAACAAAAGCCTACCATCACCAAGGAGGAGTTTTTACATGTGAGGTACCTAGATCCTGACCATTAGAAGGAGGTTTATTAAGAGACCATAGAGGTCCTTAGAAGTCTTTAGGGTGAAATACATTGTTTAAAAGAGCAATCACAGAAGATGGAATAGAAGAAAGAAGTAGGGAAGGTCCCATATGATATTGATGATTTAAGGGAGGTGTGAAAAATGCTGCGCCAGGAGAATATTATTCCATTATTAGGGAATTGGATGAAGTAAAACACTCCGCGCATAAGGATTGAGACTGAATGGTAGATCCTGCATGTAAATCTTCCCCCTAATAGCATAGACTACGAAAAGGAGATCAATTTGAATGCTGTTGTGGATGGATGGATTTTGAGCAATATCTTGATTGACATAGTTGCGAAAGTCAATCTTCTTACTTTAGATGCATGGGTGTAGATGGGGAGACCTCCATTGCATCCGTCTACCAATGTGTTGTTTATGGATAATCAGACTAAGGCCACTCCCATAGGAGTTTTGAAATATGCATCCATCACTATACAAGGGGCCAAATTCACTGGGGATTTTGAGGTATTAGCACTTACAGAAGCAGACAACTTCCTAGCTCTACTTGGGTGCCCTTAGTGTTACACAAATATCATTGATTTACGATTCAACAAGGGATACATCAGTTTTGAGAATAAGGAGGAATGAGTTGAAATCCCTTTAATAGATGGGAAATCTACACTGTATGTTGAGCATTTGAGTGAAGAAGATTTAAACAGGATCTTTGTGCACACCATTCAAGACCTAGAGGTTATTGATCCATCTAGGGAGGGAATCCTTTAATGGGAAGATGTCAAATCTATTAGTGATACTACGAATGTTGCTTGTGATAATTGGGCTCACAGTACTTATGAATTGGTAGGGTACAAAGTATGGAGCATGTTTACATGGAAAAGTGGACTCCATTCCATTAGAATAATAGGTAACTAAGTGCCTCAGTATACCGGAGAAGAATATATTACCACATTCTTGCAAGCCATGGAGGAGCGGTGGACAGATCAAGCCATGAGAAGGAATATTTAGCATATACACTGTGTGGGACAATAACGTGCGGGTGGGTAGTTCACAAAGATAATCTTGTAGAATGGAATGAAATCAAGATTGATCTTTCAACTCGGTTTTTCAAGAGCAATGCACCTACTCAAATGTTCACTTATCATGGTAATCAACATGTTTAACACCACATTCAGTAGTGTGAGAGACTCTGGACGGAGGGGCAAGAAGCTTTACCACCTTCACTTTGGGTACAAAAATTTTATTCCACTCTACAAGGTTATGCACGCGCTTGGTATGTATATGTGGAGCTATATAGAGAAACTATAAATTGGCAGGATTTGATTACAGGAATGGTCTATACTTTTGACTACTTCTCTACTAAAACTCCATTAGAAGAGACATTAAGGGTTATAAAGTGCTTAACTATGGGAGATAGTGCAAAAGTGGAAGAACTCATTCAGGAGTTATTCAGTGCGATAGAGTTAGGAGCACATTTTGATGAAGAAGAAGAAACAAACTCTATGTTACTTCAATGCACTTACTCTGAGAAAGAAAAAGGCAAGATGTACTACATCATGGATGATGAAGAATTAGAAAATATGGATGTTGATCATTCAACAGGAACGCACGAAGTCTTGGACAGTGTAGATAAGAATACACGTGCATATAATGAACCTACAAGGACAAAGAAATTAAATATTGACACAGATACTAAACCTAAGGAGGCTAGAATTAGGGATTATTGGTCTGACTCTGAGGTGGCAAAAATCATTGAGTTACTACGGGAATTTCATGATCTATTTCTTAGGGGATATCATGAATTAAAAGGCGTACATGAATCATTAGGGGAGATGAAAATTAATCTTAAATAAGGTGCACGATTGATCAGGAAGAGGCCCTATAGGATGAACCCTAACTTACAAGTTAAAGTTAAGGAAGAAATTGATAAAATGTTGAAATTTGGCATCATGAAGCCCCTAAAAGAGTTTGAGGGGGTTAGTCCCATGGTTATCAGTGTCAAGAAGGATGTTCAGATTAGAATTTGTGTGGATTACAAAGAACTGAATGCTGCATGTGTAATTGATCCTTTTCCCACACCTTTCATAGAAGAATATTAGAAGGTGTTACAGAGCGTGAAATATATTCTATCACGGATGGATTTTCTGGGTATCATCAAGTCAGGATTGCACAAGAGGATCAAGAGAAAAAAACCTTCACCACTGAGTGGGGAAGTTTCATAGATATGGTGATGCCATTCGGTTAGAAAGCGCCTGTTGTATTTTCACGCAAAGTTGTTCAAGCATTTCAAGATTTCATCGACAACTTTTTATAGGTTTACTTGGATGATGGGACGATGAATGGACTTGTTAAGGATCATTGTGACAATCTACACTTAATGTTTGAGATATATAGAGAGTTGAATAATTCATTGAACATCAAGAAGTACATATTTGATACACCATTTGGCACTTTGTTAGGGCACATTAACTGTAAGGATGGTTTGTTGGTTGATCCAGCTAAGGTTGCAGTTATCATAGGCCCGGAGGAGCCTACAAGTCAAAGTGAAGTGTGCATATTTTTAGGTCATGCTAGGTATTATAGAAAATTTATCAAGGGATATGCTAAAGTTTTCGCACCCCTGGAGGAGCTACTAAAAGGAAAAGGGACATTTTATAGGGGAAAACTGTAGCAGCGCGCATTTGAGGCATTGAAGGAGAAACTTACCACATTGCCTATTCTACATTTTCCTTCGTGGGACCAACCATTTCATGTACATGTGGATACTTTTGGCATGGCCATTGGCACGGTGTTGGTTCAGCCTAAAGAAGGTATTATAGATCATCCTATTTGTTTTTCTACTAGAAAGTTGACTCATGCAGAACATAATTATACAACTACTGAGTGCGAAGCATTGTCTATGATCTATACACTACAAAAGTTTAGATAGTACCTGCTAGCAACACCATTTGAATTTTACACTGATCACATGACATTGAAATACTTGGTCAATAATCCCATCTTACATGGGCGCATATGTCAATGGGTGCTCTTGTTCCAAGAATTTGATTTTACAGTTGTGATTAAACTAGGGAAAAGTAACTCTGGGCCAGATCATTTATCAAGGATACAGTCAGGGGAAGACATGTAAACAATTGAAGACACAATGCCCAATGCACAATTATATAGGTTACATCGCATGCCTTCAGACTTGGAGGATATTGTTGTCTTTCTAGGTACAGGTATGGCACCAGAGGGGCTAAAATCCTTAGAAAAGAAACAACTTGTCATCCGTACGACACCTTTTATGTTGATCAGTGGTGACCTATATAAGTTAGGCAGAGATGAAGTGTTGCGCCGATGTGTATTGGAGCATGAGTTCATAAACATTATGGAGGAGGCTCATGGTGGTATTGCAGGTGGGCACTATATAGGTGATGCCACTGCATGCAAGATTCTACTTGCTGGATTGTGGTGGGAGAGATTGTATAAAGATTTCAAGGCATATTGTAAGGCGTGTGATCACTATCAACATCTCGAAAAACTGGGGAAAAGAGACATAATTCCTTTAAGACCTATTTCTAGTGTAGAACCATTTGAAAAAAGGGCTATATACTTTGTGGGTCCTATTTCACCAACCACATGTAGGACTGGATCACGTTACATCATTACTTGCACAGTCTATATCACAAGGTGGGCAGAAGCAACACCTACCAAGGATTGTACAACACCAACATTAGCTAGGTTTTTATGGGAAAATATTTTTACAAGGTATGGATGCCTGCTAAGTTTGACAAGTGATAGAGGCACACATTTTTTGAATGAGACAATCGAGATATTATTGGCTGAATTTATGATTATGCACATTAAGACTACACCCTATCATTCTTAGGTAAACGGAACTACTGAGGCCTTCAACAAAATATTAAGCCATACATTGACACATTTTTGTGATGTTGGAAGGAAAGATTGGGATGAAAAAGTTTATGATGTGCTTTGGGGTATAGAACAACATATAAAATGTTGAACAAGGCCACAATTTTATTTGGTATTTGGCATGGAAGCAGTTCTTCCTATGGAATTCATCTTACCTTCTTTGCGTATTGCACACACTAGAGGTCTAGCTGATGAGAAAGTGTTAGAAGAATAGATTGAAAAGTTGATCAAGTTGGTATGAGCAACAAGCCATAGCATGTTGGAGTCAGAAGTAAGAAAATGCCAGGCAGAAAGCATGGCATGACAGACACATCAGGGGTAAAAAGCTTGAAATTGGACAGATGATGCTTCTTTATGACTCTAAGTTTATGTGCCATCTAAGAAAACTTAAAGTACATTGGTTGGGACCATATGTTATCACTCACATTCTTGAAACATGTGCTTTCCAGTTAGAGGTGTTTGATGGAATTCGGTTACTTAGTTACTTCAACGGGAGTAGGCTAAAGCCCTACTATAAATAAGTCTTCTTCATGTTTGTAATAAGGTAGTTTTGCCATTTAGATTAGGTTTTAAATTATGTATTCCATTAATGTATTTCCTTCTTCGTCACTATGCTTTTTTAATTTAGTTGGTGTTTTTCTATAATAAGTACATTTGCGTGTCGAAAGCTAATTACTATTTGAAGAATTATTATGCACAGAGGACTACACATACCATTTGTGTGGGGTGGTTATTGATGATTAGGTATAGGACTATTGGAAAATGGGTGCACATAAAGGAACAAACTCCTACATGTGCTATTTAAGTTAGAGAGTTGTTAGAAAAGATATTTCTTCTAAAAAGAGGACCATAGATGGATATAAATGAAGGAACAAGTATAACATGAGGTAAGAAGAGGCCATGGAAACTACCAAGGGAAGGTGCAGTGGTGAGGTGCTTGGGTGCATGGGAGTGTGCTGAAGAAAAGTCCATGGCTAGAAAATAGGAAGCCACGCTAGAAGGTTATAGCTTGGGCCCGAAGATGTATCACGCGAAAAGAGTGAAAATGGTCAATTAATAAGAGGATTATTTATAAGTGAAGGAGCAATAAATGCACTAAGTGTTTGAAAATCTATTTAAGAATGGGATGCGAGTTCATTCTTACCATTGTAATTATGAGAATTTGAAAAGAAATAAGTGTAAACAAGCTGAGTGAATCGTGTTGAGGTGCAAAGAGTGTAAAACCAGATGTGGAGAATAGATTTGTGCGCAGGAGAAGCTTACGTCCCCATTGCTGAATGGTTTGAGAAAAGTAGACGCGTTACGAATGAGCTAGGGCACATGATTTCCACTAAGACATGAAGATTCGAGCTAGGGTTTTGACTTGCTCATGACAGAGGATGGAAACTTGAGATTTTAAAATGACACCAAAGAAAGCACCTACAACAGGAGCCAAATGGAAGAAGAAGGTCGAAGTGGAAGTAGAAATTTCTCCCGAGAGTAATTTCTTCAAAGATGCAATACCCAAAAGATGTAATAGTTGGACAAGAATGGGAGTCTCACATCTAGAAGTACAAAATCTATGACTATAACCACCACACATCGGATAACAAGGAGTTAGATGCACTATTGTGTATGAAGAAAAACAAGTGCAAAACAGAGGACATGCCAGTATATGATGACTCTGGAGAGAAGCTGTTAAAGCAGATTGGAGTTTACTAGTTGTATGAGTTCCCGTATTTCAGCAAGTATGAACCTCTGTACCAATGGTTGATGAGCAAGGTACATGACGATTTCTTCTATTTCACTGGATGGAGAGTAAGGATCATTGCAACATTGATTTTGATATTGTTAGGATTAAAGGCCACAAGAGCAGATCTAGATAGTGACTTGACAGATAAAGCAACAATCCTAGAGATAAGGAAGGAGTTAGGATATACCAAAGGACCACACAGAATGGATATAGATAAGCTGAAGAAGTAACTAGTGGTACAAGTAGCTACGCACTTGGTAACAAAATTGAATGATCAAGAGAGGTGGTCACAGGTGAACACAATGTGGCTCCATGTCATAAAGAAGATGTCTCAGGGAGTCATCTACAACATGCTAGGCTACATTACAGAGACCACCATTGAGTAAGTGTGCACTTGTGATAAGATTAGCTTTAGCGCTATCCTACTAGCCTTGGTAATTACAGAGATCAGAGTGCCTGATGGGCTGAAGGAAAAGATTTGGGAGTACCCCAAGGATAAAAAGTCACTTGCAGAATGATTTGGTAAGTACTTGTGTGATGGTTCAATGAGTGGGACATTCAAGCAAAGGGTGGAGATGTGGTATGACAGGCTCTACATGATGTTCGAGGAAGAGTGGCGCATTCCCAAGGAGTTACCTTTAGTGGTGGGCAAGGTAGTGTAGTTCGTGGTGTACCAAAACTTCAACATCACACGTTTTTCCATGAAAGATGAGACTTGAGCCCCTAGTGCAAGCTTCCATATGCCTTCACAATGCACTACTTCCATGCATCAGTCCACCGTTTTATTGATGCGCAGCACTTGAAATTCATAGTCGACAAGTTAGACTATGACTACCACACCCTGAGGAAGACTTATGTATATCCAGGTTGGAATGCGTATATTGAGAGGGTAATTTTAGATATGATAAGCATGAAGCCTGTGAGTTTGGTAGTTGGAGACAATGGAGCTGTGCTCGTGTACCTTAATCTTAAGCCTAAGTTGGAGGGTAAAAAGTACATCGAGAATCAATTCACACTCCTAGGGCCACCAAAGGGTAAGCATACAATGGAGAATGTGCCAACACCATAGCCTACAAAAACCATAATGGTGGAGGAGTAAGAGGATGAATAATGAGAAGATAGTGGTGGCCTGGAACATAGAGGATGAAGGTAGGCTATAGATAAGGTAGGAACTCAACGCGTAACCACACACCCTATGTATAAGAAGAAGGTGATGAAGACTTAGATGCAATCCCAGGAGAGCACCACTTCAAAAGGGTATTCAAGAGAACAAGGACCCAATGTGCTACTCCATAATCAATACATAGATCACCATGACTCTCCCCTCAGAAGGAGACAACTGGGAGAAAAAAAAGGAAGCTGAGACTGGGTGAGGAGGAGGAGGAGTCTGCAGAAAGTGTGCCCAAATCTCCTACACCACCATAGGACGTGGAAAGGCCATGAGATGAAGAGATAAAAGATGAAGATGTGAAGAATGGAGAAGAACGGGTAAAGGAATGATAAGCTGGACTAGATAATGTGCAAGACATAGAAGATCTAACTCCAAATCTCGACACTCCAGTTCCTAAGGGTCCAAGAACTAAAATAACAAGTGGGGAGTATATTGTTCTGTCTTTGGGCTATGTTGAGGACAGAAGTAAAATTGTCCCCCTTGTTTTCAAAGCACGGTGACCCCTAAGGAGTTATATGGATGGGATATGATGGATGAGGATATGGGAACTATGTGCACAAGGAAGAAGCTATCTTAGTCTATTTACACTCACATGGACGAGCCAAAATTTGACATATGTGAAGAGTCATGTGTGTCAAGAACAGTTTAAGAAGGAACTTAGGGGCCATACACATAATAGTAAAGCCTACTATTATGTCAGATGAGAAAGTCAGCAATGTATTGGTGAAATTTTCTACTACGGTGGCACAGAAGAAACATGGACAAAGTTGCCATGATTAGAGCACTGCGAGAGGAGTTGAAAGACAAAGGACACAGAGATAGAGTGCACTTGACATAGGAAAGAAGGACTTCATGGAACAGAAGAAGAATGAGGTGTTTATAAGCATTGCAGAAGGAGATTGGGGATACCATGTCCTATCAGGTATTTGCATAGGCCACACTTAGAGGACAAGGGTACCTACAGACATTTCCCTTCGGTTATACACTATGTGGAATACCTTGGTCTACTTGGTACTTGAGGATGGACCTATGCGCATGCTAGCACCAAAGGACCTCGAGTAGGAAGTCGATTGAGCAAGGGCATCGGTGATGAGAAATATTTACATCTTATGAAGGGTTGTTGCAAGCATTGCATAGGAAGTAGCTGAAGAAAGCATACCATGCATCGAATATGTATGCACACCTCCAGAGGTGCTTATCAAGGGTCAAGGACCCTCGATAGAGGAATAATGAGGTCCTAGAAGAGAAATGAAAGATGAGACATTGGGACACATAGAAAGTGATTGTCAATGGTTTAGAACAGAAGCGCAAGGCCCTAGCAGTAGTGCCTAGGAGCCGCATAAGGACTCGGTTGGAAGAGCTTAGAAAGCTAATTGCGTAGAAGATGGACCTATTAGAAGGTAGAATGACATACAATGTCTAGTGTTGTGTCTGGTTTCTGCAAAATGAGAAAGAAGGAGATTGTGCAGGGATGAGTTGGATAGTCCATTGCAACATGGACATCCTAGAAAATGCGGAAGCAAGCACTCATTGATTGGACAGGTATTAGAGGCTAAAATAAAGGAGGAATATATCGAAGTTGATACTGCAAACTGATACAAGAGGAAGGTTTCCTGCTAACCTCAGTCAAGTAATTATTTATTTATATCTGCATTCTTTACATTCTGTCCATTCATATTCCATTCTTCTATTATTTCTTTTAGTATTCTTAGAGGCATCCATTGCTCAGGATGACTATGCAGGTTAGTGTGGGGGTAATGTTGATCTAGCAGAATACACTACTAAGTCAAAGATCAACCACAAGGATTCATGCAGTGGGATAGAAGGCATACTTAGAAGCGCTTAAGGGTATGAGAAGGAAACACACACGTGGAAGGACGATTTTAGATTTCATGACTTAGCCATGATTTTGAGTCATGAAGACCTATTTTTAGAAGATGGTGTGCGGAACACACCAATTGGATGCAGAGACGTGTGTGCGACATGCATTTTCTATATTTGGAAGAAGTGGTTACAAAGTGTTTATGCATGGGTGACGAGCTGAGAATAGAATTGACTATTTCTAGTTAACTACAAGAGGACTAGAGATAACACACTTGCATGTGTGGCTATGCTTGTAAACAGTGTGTGGCTATCAATAGCATGCAACCTGTTTCTGGAATAGATGCAAGCAGTGAAGGGAAATTCCCCACCCTTATATATATGTAATGATATGCGCAGATATAGAGAGACGGTGTGAGAACTGAATTACTGTGAGGTTATGCTGCCATATTTGATGCGTACATGAGCTATGGTATTGTCAATTGAGAAACATGTGCATATGATTGAATCATCTGTATCTAAACTAAATCACACACATTGAATATAACGGATTGCTGCAATACTGTATAGGAGCTTCTGTACAACATATGAATACAATAATAATTGTTACAACAACTTCCAAAATGCATTTGGGAAGCACATAATTGTTTTATAACAATCATAACAATTATACATTGGAAATAAAATAGTTCAAATATGGTTTTAAAAACCATATAACAATGATTATTTAATTAATAATATTAATTAAATAATTAATTATATGATGCATAATTAATATATTAGGTAAATAATAATTAACCTAAAGATTCCCCCATCTAATTGTGCATTGTCTCAAGGGATGAGAACTCAGAAAGTCTATGAACAAATCAAACTTGTCACGTGAGAAGTGACTTTGTGAAGATATCTAGGCCATTGTTTAGCTGTTGGACAAAATTGAAGCTGGATGTTGTGCTTCAACACATGCTCATGTATGAAATGAACATGTACCTCAATGTGCTTTGTTCTTTCATGAAACACTGGATTGCAAAAAAGTTTGAGAACACCTTCATTGTGAACATACATGGTGGTCTGTTTGTCCTGTGGTATTCCAAGTCCTTCCAGTATGCAACGTAGATAAATAACTTCATAGACAGCTTCTCCTGTAGAACGATACTCAACTTCTGTGGAAGAATGAGAAACAAAGTGTTGTTTCTTGACTTCCCCATGATATTGGTCTAGATCCCATAAAAAATACAAATCCTGAAGTGGATTTTCTGTCATCATTATTGCCTGCATGATCTGAATCTGAATATCCAATCAAGAAGAAGTTGTCATTCTTCTTGTATTCTAGACCAAGATACCACTGATCCTTTGAGATATCTTAAGATGCACCTTGCTGCTTTCCAATGACAAAAAATTTGGGTTCCTGCATGAACCTGGATAAATAGCTCACTGCAAAGCTGATATCTGGTCTAGTGTAGGTCAGGTAAATGAGACTCCCAATCAACTACCGATAGAGAGTGGCTTTTACCTCAAGAGATGGATCTGAATGAGATAACTGTAATCTGTTCTCCATAGGTGTAGCAATTGGTGTGCAATCCATCATCCTGGAATTTTTCAAGCATTTGTCTTGGTATATTTCATCTGAGAAACAAATATGTGATTCTCTTTCTTCCATACTTCCAATCCAAGACAATAATGCATCAGCCTGAGCTCAGTCATGTCAAACGATCGATTACGATCTTTCTTCATTGCATCGATCATCCTCACTGAACTGCCAGTGATGACTAGATCGTCCACATAAACAATGACATAATCACAATCTCCCCCCCTTTCTTTTTGAGGTAAAGATTGGGATTGTATGGATTTCTAACAAATCCATGTTGTACGATATGCTCATCAATCTTGATGTACCAAGCCCATCGGTGCATGTTTAAGGCCATACAAAGATTTCCTGAGTCTGCATACCTTTGCTTCTTGACCAGGTACAACATATCCCTCAGGTTGAGTCATATAGACTTCTTCTTGTAAATATCCATTCAAGGAAAGCACTTTTTACATCCATCTGATGGACTTTCCAACCAAACTGTGAAGCTAGAGAAAAGATCATCCTAATCATTTTGATCTTAGTTGTGGGAGCAAATGTCTCCTCGTAGTCAATGCCTTATTTTTTTGCATACCCCTTTGCAACTAGTCATTTCACTTTATACTTGTCCACTATCCCATCTTCTTTGTACTTTATTTTAAATATCCATCTGCATCAATGGGTTTCTTCCCTGGTGGAAGATCGGACAAGCTGACCAAGTGTTTGTTTTTCATCACTAATTGATATTCAGAATCCATGGCATCTTTCCAAGATTTTGACTGTAGGGATTCTTGGACTGTAGAGGGCTCATCAGATTCAATAACTCTACTCATCAAAGAAAATTTAACTTCTTCTCTTGCTTTAATGTGAGTCCATGGTCCAGGGGTGGTATGTATCAGGTGGAGCATCCATTCTTTCATCTCATAATGTGCTAGTACACCACTTGGGCATATGCTGAACTGTTCCCATGGGTCGTGGTTCTATCTGATCAACACCATCATCCTCATCTTCACTTTCATCATTTGTGGGAACATCAGCTTCAATTTTTACAACTAGTGAAAAATCTTACATCTGGTGAGTTTGGAGGAGGAGACTCTGCTTCGTTCTTCTCAAAAAAATCAACATCTCTGCTGGTGTAGACTTTTCTAGTCTTAGGATCCATCAATCTATACCCAAGAGTCTCTTCACTGTACCCAATGAAGATGAAGTTTCTGTGACTTCCTGTCCAATTTCTTTCTATTATACTTGGGTATGTGTATGATTTCTTTTCACCTGCAAATAGTCTAAGGTGTGCAATAGATGGTTTCTACTTTCGAACATGATTCTTTTGGTTTTACTCCGTCAAGAGAAATTGTGGGAACTCTATTCAGCAAATACACTATTTTGTTTCTTACTTCTTCCAAGAATATCTTTTCACAGTCAAGAGTCATCGATCATACATCGCACCATTTCCATGATAATATGATTTCTTCTCTCAACAACACCAGTCTGCTACAGTGTGTGTGGAGGAAGACATTTATCAACAAATCATCGTGATTTTGTAAGTATTATCAGAACTCATCACTAGTGAATTCCCCCCCTCAATTTGAGCAGGAGTGTTCTAATGTGACAACCCATTTCATTCTCAACTGCTACTTTGAAGTTCTTGAAGGTTGTCAAAAGCTTCACTTTTCTTGCAAAGACAACAAATCCATATGTTCCTGGAATAGTTCGTCAACAAAAAGCATGTAGTACTGGAAATCCTAGAATTACTTGGTTACATGGGACCGCAAAGATCAGTATGAACCAAATCAAGTTTTCCATGAGCTTGAAATGTACTCTTCTAGAGTAACATCACTATGTTGTTTTCCTGCAAAGCAGCTGGGGACACTTTTATGTATCCTTCTAAAGAGATGGTAGCCCATGTACCATATCATGCTAGTAAAGTGTCTTGAGATACTTGAAACTTACATGACCAAGTCTCTGGTACCAGAACTTGTGATGAGGTAGAGTTCTTAGCCATAATTTCCTGATCGTCTCTATGAAAAAAATCAAGTTGGAACATACATCCCACATTGGAGGCTTTTGTAAATATTTTTTATCCTCATGATTTATCTCGAATCAAACACGTTTTATTGTCGGAATGACTATCAAAGTCCAAATTTTAGGTTGTGATCTAGGAGTCGACTGACTAAACGTAGATGCCTTATTAACCCAGGGACATATAAGACATCATATAGTCTATCAGTTGTGTGAACCAAGGGGTAGAGAAATGTTTCCAATCCCCTAAATTGTATATGAAGAATCATCTCCAAAAAAAACATGATTTTATGATGGTGTGTCCCTAATTGAAGAAAACTAGTCTTTGTGGCCAGTCATGTAGTCAAGTGGCTCCCAAATAAACATACCAAACATCATTAGATGATGTGGATGGTTCACTTGATCAAGAAATGAACAAGTAGTGATCATTGTTCTGACTGTTCAGCTTATTACTCGGCAATATTTCCTTACTGATGAGGGTCTTATTTTCTACTTCTCCTTTTTCTGCCCTTAATTGTAGTTAGAATGTCTGTTGTGATATTCTTGTGGAGGTCCAGAGTTTCTTGATGAACCATTCTTGTAAGTATTATAAGAACAATATTTTAAGTCATGTCCTCTTTTATATATTGGGCATTTCTTCTTCTGTTGTATGTCCCCATAATATTGATTTTGACTTTGGGAGATTTTGATAGGAATTAGGTTTCCCTTTACCTTTTCCTTTCCATTTTTGATGTGAAGAAAGTGTCCTTCTTCTCTTCTTCATTCTTATTTTGCATTGTTTTCTATTGTTGCAATAGGTTTACCAATTTGTCAAAACTAACTGTTATATCTAAAAAGTTTAGTTTTGTTACAAATAACTATGATATGAAGAAGGGAGTGCTCTCATAACAATGTGAACAAGATCATGATCTTTGACTACTTCTCCTAAGGCTAGAAGTGAAGCCCTCAATTCTGTAACTCATATTGAGTAATTTTTTATTTTCCCATTCTACTTGAAATTCAATGTTTGTAACTGACTCTGCCAATTCAGTATAACATTCTTATTTTTGGAATCATATACTATACTCAACTTATCCCATGGTTCTTTGGTTTTTTTTGAATCTCGAATGGGGGGTTACACATCATCAAACACTCCAAACAAGAGGATGATTTTGTCCTTCTAATCTGCTATATCAAACTACTGTTGTTGTGTTGTATCAGTAGTTGATCTGGTCAGAGTACCATTCACAATAGGCTAGATATCTTCAAGCTGAAGTTGTGTCTTGATTTTTGTCTTCCATGCAGCATAGTTGTTTCCTCTGAGTAGTTGTGAATCTGGAAGAAAAAATTTGGGGGCATTGGTGCCCATTTTTCAGAAAACAATGACAGGGTTTGGCTCTTATCACTCCAGGTATAAGGTCTCCCAATCTATATATTTTCATTCCAATATACTGAACCTTTCTATATACGTGCCCTTCCGATATACCTTAGTGGTACGTGGAAAAATCTCTCCCTTTCTATATACCTGACGGTACGTGAAAGAGGCATTAACGTATGTGAAATAATTCAATATTGTGGTACCAAGACAATACTGAAAGGGGTCTATGTGATTATTGACATCGGCTCAAAGAAATATCCTCATACACATGCATAACTTCACTATATGCTCAGATAATTTCTCTTTTCAGATTTATGTCATGTAGTTGTTCACAGATGGATGGGATGGCTCATAGTGTGTGCATTGTGACCTTATTACTCCCCATCGATTTAAAGGGTTGATGCCCAGACAATGTTGTTACAGCTATATTAGGCATTAAGTGCAATAGTAGTCACGACGACTTTACCCATAAGTGCTTCCCAGAGGCACCATATATACCGAATGCTGCAAATGAGACCTAGGATCTTGTGAGTCTTTTTAGAACCAATTTTTATAGTGTTTGATTACAATTCTCTACCATTTTCTAAGCAGTTACAATATTTGTAGTTGACTATGGCAACCTCCAAATTAGCACAATATTTTGAAGCATGTAATTACATTAAAAAATATGGAAAAATTGATTGACAGGAAAAAAAATTGTTTTGCGGGCCTTGGTGGCCTCTGGAGCCCAATACGACCCAAAATACAAATAATTGTAGAAAACCAACTGAAAATCCAATATTTAGATAGGCCTCCTTTTGCAAAAAATGTCCGGAATGAAAAAAAAGGCCTATTATGAGAATTTTTTTATACCCTAAATTAGGGTTTTTCTCGCTAAAAATTTGGTGAGTTGTTTAGTTGTAACTATCTATTTAGAGGTGGGTTTTCCACCAAATCTACCTACAACTATGGTGGGTTTTCTAAATTTGCCTCCAAATTTAAATTGTTTAAAAAAACCAAGTTGGGGGTGGGATTTTAACCCCAATCCTCCCACTTCTAAGTCAATCCTGTTGGTGTGTATTATTTTCCACATCATTAGGTGAGTCATCTCACTTAGGTGAGATTGTAGGTCCATGTGTCATTTAGGGGTCATTATGAGATTCTCTTATGCGCCAGTACGTCAGTGCGTAAGTGTGTCAGCACGTCAGTGTGTCAGTGTATCATATGCGTCATTAGGAGTTACACTTTTTTTCTGGGAATGTAACTCCCCCTCTCTACTCGAGTTGTCATGATTGCAGCACTAGGGGTTACTCAACACCTCCTATATGTACACCCCATTTGATCTATGAGATACAGAAGATTTTTATGGCTTAACCAGGTTCTGCCCGTGTTTCAAATATTTTCATGCACATTCGGTTGATGCTCACTCCCCCCCAAGATCTCTTCACCCTGTCATTCGCACGTTCGTTGATGTGCACATCATCCCTCATGATCCTCGCTTGCGGGTTTTAAACCCTCTTTCATGGTATCAGAGTGGATCTTGTGGATCCGTGCACTCATCAACATTTTTGTGCGTGTTTTTCAGTTTTCGGCGTGATATACAGATTTCGTGTGTATGTCGTAATGGCGATTCCGAATGTGCTCTACTTGCACTGATTTCAAGGTGTTTATACCTCTCATTGGGTTGTTCATGTGTTTGAGGTGGTCATGTTTGAGTTTTTGGTGTTTTTCAAGTTTAGTTTCCTTGACCACTCGATTCTCTGAGTTTGCATGCGCGTTTGGAGGCATTTTCCCAAGGTCTATTGCAATTCCAATTTTTTGAACCCATCTTCGACTGTTAAGGTACTATCTTGCCTTGCTATCTCGGTTCATGTTGTGTTCATTTCAAAAATTCTTCTTGCTTATTCTCGGCATCTCATGTTTTGGATTGAACGTGAGAGCAGTGGTCTTCTCGCTGCCCCTGCATTGTTCATTTGCATTGTTTTGACTCATTGGTCCAGTCTTCAAAGCTCAGGTTTGTCCTCTGTATGAGCATGTTTACATTCATTTACTTATGCTCAGAAATCTACACCGATATGTGACATTAGTTTGTTTTTTGTTGTGCATTAGATTTGGCACCCTACCACTTGCCTTTTTTCATGCTTGCACTGGTATTGGGCTCCGCTACTCTGTCCACTTGCCAGTTTGGGTTTTAACCTACCAGGGTGATTGGTGCATTGACTTGGATGCTCGTTCCTGGTTTTCTCAACTCTCACCAGCTCACCTGCAACTCACGTCTACCCTTTGTTGCACCTCAGTCATGAGTAACTCTGTAACTCACCTTGTACGTGCTCAGGGTAATGGTTTGTTTCCATGGTTGAAGCTCTTTGAGCTGTTTTGATACCTGCCCTTGGTTCTTTTCCGTGGCCTTGGTCTGGCCTGTGCGCCAGCCATTTCTTCTGAAGTCAACGGTTCCTTTACAACCCACTCTACCTTGGCACATTTTTCCCAACCTCTCGCACGTTTCACCTGTAGACCTGTAATGCATCAACCCAACGACGGTTACTACCAACTCTCTGCTCGCGGTTTGCTCCCTGTACCGGCACATCTCAGGCACGAGCTCAGAACGGAGGCCTCTCACTTAGAAGTTAATCCTACAGCTGGAATCATCTCCAATGACAACACCACACCTTCAAACTCAACTGCATTCAACCTGTACAGCTGTCTTTTTGGACATTTTCTGCTGCAGCACTGGCACGTGGACACCTATTTCTACGTGGACACCTATTTCTATGTGGACTTGCACCTCCACCTTCCAAATGTGGGCCCACCTCCTTTCCACCTTATTTTTAATGTTTTTAAGGTGTTAAAAAAAACATTTCATTGTAATGGCATGTAATTAATTTTTTAGGTTGTTTTTGGCTTGTTTTATTCCCCTCCTACGAGTGACGAAGACGGAGGGTGAGGTCCAAGGTTGGCAAGAGGCTAATCCCCCCTCGCAAAAAAAACAAACCCTATCTAAAATTCCATGCCATTTCCAATGGGTACCCACATGACACCATTTGCACCCATTTTGGGCACTTTTTAAATCAGTTTGCAGTGTTTATTGACTTTTTCCATCAGTTGCGGGAATCTTAATAATGCCATAACTTTTGACTCGCAGCTCGTTTTTAAGTGCTTCTTTAGTCAAAGTTGCACGATTTATCACACATTACGTGATGAAATTTTTATTTTTGTAAATGCACTAATTTATAAAGTGCCGCATTCTGGGGGGGTTGACTGTACTCTTGGGCTTTCACACACAGACGCATTATCGGCCGAGCCTGACATCTTGCTTTTGTGCATCTTGCATTTTTCATCATGGAGAGTGCTCTTTCCAAACTTGAGCATCCTAGGATCACCTTACTACCTCTGTCACTTCTCACCGGGAGAGGGGACTATTCAGCTTAGCGTGCTTCCATGGAATGTTACATCACCCACGAGGGTCTTTTACCCTTCTTGCTTGGGCCAGTTGCTGCACCCACTGATCATCATCATCTAGAG
This sequence comes from Taxus chinensis, assembly GCA_019776745.2. NCBI lineage: Eukaryota > Viridiplantae > Streptophyta > Pinopsida > Cupressales > Taxaceae > Taxus > Taxus chinensis. Next base: position 680,386,500 of record CM034154.1, on the reverse strand, counting down.
AACTTTCTCGACACTTGCGACCACATCTATGGTCACATGATGATGCAAGTCTCTCGTTCTCTCTGGTTTCATGTGGCACACTTAGATCCACCTCACCGTGTCTGGAGCATTCTTTAGTCCCTCTATGGATACCCTTCACATACTGCCGCCATTGTTGCTGCTAATTCAGTTGTCTCCTCTATTTCTTCGTGCGATGACAGTTTCACTGACACAGGATCACTTGGTTCTACTTCTGATGATGAGGATTGTGCATCCAGTTCTGATGTCGAGAGTACTACAAAGGACTCTTCTCCTCTTTCTCTCACTATTCCAGAGAGTGTTGACACTTCCCAGATCTCATAAGATATCGAGAAGTCTCCTACTTAGTCTCACACCATCATTACACCTGCCTCCTTTCCACTTCTAGTATGCGAGGCCCCTTCCACTCCTTTACCTTTATTGGATGACTCATACCTATCTGACATCACTCTTTTGTTTGTTGAGCTCCCTCATTGGGACGAGTATCTGCCTGACCTTAGTCATATTTTCACAGAGTCTACTTGTGATGCTCTACAGGTACCTCATCCATCTACAGGTGTTTCAGAGGAGTTCATCATCTTTGTTGTTGGGAGTGCCCCTTCTGGGAATCATGTCATTTCCACATTTCTAGAGACCTTCATTGATCCACCCTCAGTTGTGGATCCCTTTTCTATTGTGGAGGATGTTTTGTTCCCTTCACATCACTTGGACATCCTTTCTGCGGGTGTTCCTCTTTTTCACTCTGACAATTCTATGCATGTGGCATTACCTTCGGTTCCTTGGCACTCGCTTGCTAGAACTATGTCACACTTTCATGGACCAGACTCAAAGTTCTTCGTGCTTCTGCCTTCAGTTTCCTTCGCAGAGTGGGTGGACTTCCAACACATCATTTATGTCCTTCCTAAGGGCAGGCACATAGTTCGGTACGGGTGGCTCTTCTTCAGTCTAGAGGTAGAGGATCTTGTCATCGAAATTCTTCTGGGAGACTTCCTAGAGCTGCAAAGTTCAGATCCGTCCATGGCATCTTCTGCGTTCCTCTTGTCTCCCTCTTCTTCTCTCTTCTTCTTCATTCTGAGAGATTGTCTATTTGTACATGGGTACCTTTTCAGGCTCGTCTATGGCTGAGACCCATTTTTGGCATCTTTCTTAGATTAGAGAGTGTTTTGTTCTCTTGTGGTGGATGTTTTTCCCATTGGGTTTTCCTTCACTACTTGGGACTTCTTTCTTGTACATGGGTACAGGCTTTGTGTCGGGACCCATTTCTCGTTTCTAACTTGCCGTGTGATCCTAAGTTACGATGAAGGGGGGGTGTTGGTGTGTATTATTTCCACATCATTAGGTGAGTCATCTCACTTAGGTGAGATCGTAGGTCCATGTGTCATTTAGGGGTCATTATGAGATTCTCTTACGCGTCAGTGTGTCATATGCGTCATTGGGAGTTACACTTCTATTCTGAGAATGTAACTCCCCCTCTCTACTTGAGTTGTCATGATTGCAGCACTGGGGGTTACTCAACACCTCTTATATGTACACCCCATTTGATCTATGAGATAGAGGAGAGTTTTATGGCTTAACCAGGTTCTTCCTGTGTTTCAAATATTTGCATGCACATTTGGTTGATGCTCACTCCTCCCGAGATCTCTTCATGCTGCCATTCGCAGGTCCGTTGATGTGCACATCATCCCTCGTGATCCTCGCTTGTGGGTTTTAAACCCTCTTTCAAACCCTTCTATCCAATTAGGCTTATGAGCGCTTAGTGTATTAAAATGAGAAAATTACATTTAAATAAAATGACTTTTGACTCACCTTTTAAAAAAATATGACTTGGTAGAGGGTCCACGTTGCACGAGCTTGAAGGAAGGTGGTTTAGGGATTTTTCTTATTGTTTAGGATCTAAACGCCTTTTTCTCTCCTTGTTTGTTTTATTTCCTCCACTGATTTTTATTCCTTCTTTTTCTTTCTATTTGTAATCAACTGCCGTTTTTTAATTGTTTTTTTGATGCTTCGATTTCTGACGGCTTTTGCTTGTGTAGGTGCATGAGGAGGTCGCAGCTCGTGGGAGTGGAGACAGGGGTCAGCTCATATTTGAATGTTGTTTGCTGCATTTGTGGTTGTAGATGTAGGTCATGGAGGTCGTTGTGCTAGCCGTGGAGGACGTTGATTGTTGTGTTGCTCAAAGATTTCTATATGCAAGATCTGAAGCCAACGACCCTTAGCTCGGTGAGCTTTTCAAACGGACTGTGTAGAGGTAGGGGACTCGGTTTGTATTTGAAATGGCTTGGCTAGTGAAAATAAGAGACTCGATGGAGAAAAAATCAGTGTGTGTGAGTTGGATCACATGTAATACAAAGAATCCAATTGGTGATGGATGTAGGAGATGCTTACAACGCTTGACTCAGTGATGGATGTAGAACTCGATGTTTAGATAGCTCCAACTTGGTGCTTGTAAAATCCTCAACCCGTTCAACACTAATAACATAGCACAAAATCCTCCAAATCTGGTGATACTACCATTGTTAGCTATGGCTAACAAGGTCATTAAATTTTAGTGGCAAAACCCCTAATGGGGAAATTTTTTTATTTTTTTAAAATTCCTGCAGTAAATTTTTCCTGGTGCACCAGCACCAGTGCAAAAAAATTTATGTCCCAAACACTTGGAATGGAAGAGGGGGTTGTGGAGATGCAGGGATGCCTGGGAATTTAGTGGAGGCAACACATGCTCTTCTAGAAAGCAAATTCTTCCCCAAGACTCTTCTCTTCTTACTGCAACCTCTCTTTAACCCTTTGCTGCTTCACAGGGCCAGATTCTTGCTCTGGTACCAAATGTAAATTGAGCAACAGGGGAAAAATCCTGATTATCTTTATTAAACTCAATCAACCAAGAATAAAATAGAGTGCTGCAATTCTTATAGGAATTGTACATCATATGAATACAATAATAATTGTTACAACAGCTTCCAAAATACATTTGGGAAGCACATAATTGTTATAAAAATCATAACAATTATACCTGTGGAAATAAAATACAAATATGGTTTAAAACCATATAACAACATTATTTAATTAATAAAATTAATTAAATAATTACTTATATGATGCATAATTAATATATTAGGTAAATAATTAACCTAACATGTATTATCTATTGTAATGAGCTTATGTGTATTTATCATGTTTAATATAATGGATTGTATTGGCTGAGTTAGAGTATTAATCCTGAGTATAATTGGTTCTTGCATGGTTGGTTTCTTTATGGATATTGTTTAAACCTGTTATTCTTTAGATCTAGATCTGAACATGTACTGTAGAATGATATATTAATTATATATATGAATGCATTAAGTCTTCATCATGCCAACATCCTACAATAGCAACCCTAAAGAGGGGCCTGGTACCTTTGTGCACTTTAGGTGAGTGCTCAGTCTATGCTGAGTGATGTGCTAGTGCGCCTAGGTTTTTACTGGTAAATTCTAGGTTGCATCAATACTCTACTCAAAAGCACAATAATATCATTGACTTCTTGGATGAAGTCTGAGCGGAATAATGTTTTGGGGAGCTTGGTAACACTCTTGGCCAAATAATTCTTCATCATGATTTTTGTACATAGTTCAAATTCCTTATCCTAGTATTCAATTGCAGCCTCAGGAGAGATTGTTGCATATCCCTCAACATCCGGAAGTTTGAATGAATCTTCAAAAAAATTAGTGTCCAACCTAATCATAACTTTTCCATCATCATCCTTCACTGATTAAGAGGCCTTATCGAAGTGAGTTGCTGCAGCCAAGAAAAACTCAAGGAAATGCATGGATGAAGGAAAACCATCAGCGAGAGTAAGCCCACTATAAAAAATGGCTTGTATCTAATATTTTTTATTAGGGTATCTTACTCTTTCCTAGAATTCGAGATATACACCTATCCCAAGTCCGTGTCTCTAATGTTTCTCAAATCTGAGGACAGACATGTACGAGGGAAATTTCCTAAGAAGGTATACTTCATCTTTTCCTTGACTTTTGAAGAAGAAGAAGACATCAGTTTGGGGTACGGATCCTGATAGATCTTTGAAAATTTTATAAAAACAATTTTGAAATCTTCAAAACACTGAAGCCCAAAAGTCTGAAAACAAAACCTCCGAAAAGAATCTAACTCTAAAAAAATATGAAGCCCAAAACTTCAAAAATCCAAGCTCTGCTCAGCTTTGAAACCCAAAAATCATACCTCTAAAGGTCCAAAAAGGTGCTAACTCTAAAAATGAGCTTTTAAATCAAAATCTGAAATCAAACTCTGAAATTGAACAGTTCCGAAATGCTAAAAGCAGATCTCTGAAAAGGCACACCAACAAAAGCAAAAGATTTCAAAGATTTAAAAAGATATATTTTTTCAAAATCCTTAGGTTTGATGAGACTTGATGCCTTCATGATTAAAAGCTTGTAAGATTGAACGAAAGACCAAATAACATACTTAAAATGAAGAAAAAAAAATAATGAATCGGCAGTGGCTTCCATGTTTAAGTAGGAAGAAAATGGAAAGAAACAACAAACAAAACCATGGAAATCTAAATAAAAAATGTTAAAGAAAACCTAATAATTACCTTGAAAATGATGCCTAAAAGTAGGATATGGTGCGGTAAAAAAATGAGGTGTTGGAGTGAAAATGACAGGTGAAATTCTGAGTTTATATAGGTAAACCTAAAATTGATGTCTGAAATCCAACATGTGTGGGGTGGATGGGAATTAAATTTTATGCAGAGAGTCTAAAATTTGAAATGCAAGCATGATCATTCTAATGTGAAACTTGAAATTTGAAATCTGAAAGACCAAAGCTCCAAATTTTTGGAACTTCGGGATTTCAGACTTTAGAACTCGGGAGTGAAAATGGCCCCGGGTGTAAAGTGAGACTCCAAAACTTGAAAAACCAAAGTTCCAAAATTTTGGAACTTCGGACTTTCAGAGTTCGGAACTTGAAAACTAAAATGACTAAAAATTCCAACAAGAACTCTGAAACCCGAAAGCCTGAAGTTCTGAAATTTTGGAACTTCAGGATTTTGGACTTCAAAACTCTAGGAAAAAATTTATTTGCAAAATAACACAAAATTGAAAGTAAGAGAACCTCTACATTCTGAAGTTTGACATTTTGGAGTTTGGAAAAATCTTGACTCCCCGAAAACTGAGGCAAGAAATGTCACATAATGGTCAATTTTTTTTTTTTTAAAACTACCCTCTTATTAAAGGTAACTTAAAAAAGTTAACAGTATAATTGAATGTCCATACTTTGAAAATGCAAAAAGAGCAGCCACAATAAGATTACATTCATCACAAAAATCATCCTCTAGTGACATAAGACCATTAGAAGGGACATGGTGTGGTATTTACAGATCTTGGGACCAACATACACATGACACTTGTCCTTTACTCAAAGTAGTGCCTCCTATGAATTAATTGATGTACTATACTGCATATGGGTCATATAATCATTATCATCATACTTTCCCATCGGTTGATGCATTGGAAGACTTAAAATACTATGCCTCTAGGAGAGCAATGGTCCCTAGACAGAATGCAACAACAAACCCTCCCCCTTCTCAACCACAGATTCTTACAGTAAATGTGCCACCTTCACAACCGACGATAATTACACCACAGTACTCAAACCAACAAGATACTATAACTAAAACTACCAAGGCTATAATGATGGAGGATACTGTAGAGGGTACCGAGGTGGATATAGGGGAGGTTTTAGAGGTGGATATCGAGGGGGATACAGACACGGTTATGATAACTACCATGGTGGTAGAGGATATCAAGGTTACGATGATAGTGGTTACCGTGGGGGTTATAGAGATAGCCAAGGAGGAGGATATTAGGACAGAAGAACAATAAATTGTTATAAATGTGGACAAGATGGGAACCTTGCAAGAAATTGTGTAGAGTTTTATCCCTGTAAATTTTTTCATGAGAAAGAGCATGATGCATTCAATTGTCCTAAAGCATCCCAGTTCTATAGAAGTAGAACAATGAAGTCAGAAGCTTTGGGAGAAGATGCTTAGAGAAAAGTGTAGCACATCACTAGAATCCCTTGGGATGAAGAGACCATAGAAAAATATAAATCCATGAGGGCCTTTGCTTAAGGAAGTATACCTATAGAAGAAGACAAGAAAGAAGAGGCAAAATAAATTTATATGAGAAGAAAAGTGGAAAAAACAAGAAAAAGTATTGAAAAACCTTGATATAGAGTAGCTGCTACAACTAGAAGTTCCACCAAGAATGACGTGACACCTAAAAATAAATAAATAATAAGGCTACCACAAGAACACCATTCTTCTGATGAAGAGGAGTGGAATGATAAATAAATTAGGCCAGGCTTGCACTTAAAAGAAGTTAAAAAGAGTAGGGAAGTTGTAAAGGAAGCACAAGCCATGGAAGAAAGTGAGAAAAACTATTTTTATAGAGGAAGAGATCCTTGCCTTAAAAGGAATAGCTAAATCAACACTAAATCATGGGTTGGTAGACAAGTTAAAACAATTAAGAAAGTACTGGAATAAAGAAGAAAGGAATTTTCACGTCTGTAAAATTGGAGGACACAACAAGAAGAAAAGAAACATATTTTGGACTCAACGAACATGGAAAAAGTCCAACATTTACTTATAAGTGGATATATTTGATACCACTATTACAAAATTACTACTTGATCTTGGTGTGGACGTCAATATGATGTCTAAAACAACTTGGGAGATGTTTGGGAGGCCTAAATTAGAACCCACGAGATAATTTTTCAGGTTAGTGGATGGATCATCAAGACAACCTCTCAGAGTACTGAAAAATGTAGTAGTAAACTTTATGGGAATAAAGAAGATGGTAAATTTTGAAGTAGTCAAAAATGTGGCCAAGAATCCTTCATATAATGCCATTCTAACCCTGGAATGGTTCGTAGACTACATTGGAACATTGAATTCTGAAGAAGAAGAAGTGACACTAAAAATAGATGGCATATGTGTTCATGTACCCCTACATGTACAAATGAGTGCCACATGGGTAGAAGAATTATGACACAACAAAGAAGGGGAAGATTTTGATGAAATACAAGGAGTGTATGCATTGAACAAATTCTCTAGCATTGACAAAGAATTTGAAACAAACTCGGATGGTGAGATTTAAGTTTATTCAGAAGACACCACCGAAAGTTCAAATAATGTTGTAGAAGCTTTGATACATGGGTTTCCAGTGTCTAGAACTCAAAAATTACATTACGCAAGAAGAATACCACCCAAAGTTATCATGCTAGAAGATAGCTACAATACCATGGGTGACATTTTTATGCCCACCCAAGACATGTTTGAAGAAGAGGATGGATACTATTCATCACATGAAGAAGAAGAACATGATATCTTTATGTCAGCTCAAGATAGATTTTCCACCGAGGAAGAAGAGATAAAAGAGCTTCCAACAAAAAGAGTGTACAAGATGAGCTGCGGGCATCCCACCAAACCATGCCAAAGTATTCAGGATTTGGGGATCTAGAAGGGTACATTAAAATCATGGAAATGATCTTTCCCAATGAGAAGGAAATAATGGAGGCATTAGATGATACCCTAGCTATAAATACTGTAAGTTGGTGGGCGACACATAAGAAAAGTGTATCTCACTAGAACTCAGTAACAATTTTGCTAAAATCTAGATATATGGAGAGGGAAGGCTACTATGCTAACATTCCCGAATACACCGGTGAAACTGATCTGCAAAAGCATATTCAAATTTGTGAACAACATTGGCGACTATGCGGGGAGACTTCTCCCTTGATATGTATTTAATTGTTCGTATGGACCCTAGGGCCCATACCACGATACTAGTATTCACATTAAGAAATTATATGGGAGGCCAGAGCTTGGGATCAAATGGTTAAAGACTTTTTCCATACCTTGGGATGCAAATTTAAATGTCTTAAGAGTATTACAAAAGATTTGAGCTTTCCTATTTTTGACACTAGATGAAGCAACGAAGCAAAATTATGAAGAGAAGAAGAAAATAGAACCTGAGATTCTAAATCTGGAAGAAACTCTAAAGAAGATTCCAAAATTGACATGGTGCTTTACTATAAAAAAACAAGAAAAAGAGGAGAAACTAGAGAATTTGAGATACAAGGTCATAGAGGATGAAAGAGAAGTAGTAGAAAATAAAGACGAAGGTGAAAAATATTTTTACCAACCCTTAAAAACCAAAAATAAGAATATTGGGATGAATGGAGATGAGAATTTTTCCAAGATTGGAGACTACTAGTTGAAGGAAAAAGTAGGCTAGTAGCAAAAGTAATAGAATTACTACAAGAGTTCTGAGATATTTTTCGTAATGACTTAAAAGAACTGAAGGGAATAAAAGAGGAGGCAGGAATGATGAAAATTCAAATAAAATATGGATTCAAACCAATAAATAAGAGACCACATAGATTGAATCCTGATTTGAAGGTGAAGGTGAAGTCAGAAATTGAAAAAATGCTAAATGCTGGGATTATTAAACCCATTGATGACTCAGAATCAACTAGTCTCATGGTAATTCAAAACAAGAATAATGGAGAGATCCGCGTATTTGTAGACTACAGGGGTTAAATAAAGCCGTTGTGCATGATCCATTCCTCCAAGTGCTGATGCACATTGTTTTGTTGTAGCTTAGATTTAAATTTCCCTAAGTTCTTTGGCACAGGTTTTGTTTCCCTAAGGATGCATCTTTTGTAGATCATGTTCCAGGTCAAAGTGATTTTTCTACTCTCACAATCTTCATCTTAGAAATTTTCTAATGAATTGAGAGTAACAAGCAGTTGAGTTCATGACTCCATGCCCAATGGAGGCTTTAAGGTAGTTGGTCATTTCATCTAGCAAGCAGATGACCCCTCTAAGTCACCAAAAGTGTTATCCAAAATAAGCACATGCTTATTTTTCGCTAACTCCTCTTCCTTTTCCTTTGCTGGTACTTAAAATGAATTTTTTGCATGCTTCAGGGACCCAAATGTTTTTGGGTATGATTCCATCAAATAGAGAATTTTCTTACCTTTCTAGAAAGGTAAAATTTTCTTCCTAACTCCTTGTAATTTTCGAGTTATGGCTCGGCGGGGTTTAGAGGGGAATTTTTCCCTAGACAAGCCCGCAACTAATGAAAAGATGCCATGTGTCAGGGTAAAGCAGCCGACGTCAAGAGTATTTTGGAGTTTTTGGTGTTTGGTCAAAGGGCTCAAAGGAAAATTTTGGCCCATAGGCTCGACGAAGGAAGGAAACTGGTTGGCATGGGCCCGCGGAGGAAAACTTGGCACTTAGCCCTTTGAGGGTTAAAATGCCCAAAGTCAAATTTTAGCCCATAGGCCCGCAAAGGAGAAAATGGAGAAAAAATTGCTTAAGGCTCATGGATCATCTTGAAGCTGACACATGTCATGCGGGGGTGTGGAGACGCGGAGGTGTTTGAGGTTTTTTCTTTTTGGTAAAAAAGGTTGAAGGCATGAAATGAACCCGCAATCCCATCGGCGAATCGGAGAGCGCCACGTGTCCACATCAACGGAGGAGTGGCGGAGGTGCGGAGTTTTTTGAGAATTTTTTCCAAAAGTGTAAAAAGTAAAATTTGAGGCTCATGGATCCGTTTTCAAAATCTAATTTTGCCGCCTATTTTTCAACCTAATTCATGCCTCAAAAATTGTGCCCAAATTTATGCCCTGATTTTTCCCTAAATCTTCAGATGGGCATATATTTTGATCCAGAGATCTGATTTGGGAAAAATTAGACTCATTGGAAATATATTGATCTCCTCTATGCATTAGAGGCATAAAAAACATCATTTTTTTTATAGGTTTCAATGGATAAATGTTTTAAAACGTCTTTCACGCCTTCAATACATATCAGATTGCTTAGAACGGGTAATTTTTTACTTGATCCGCAATGGTTACCTTCTTCCACATGCCAAGGATGGAGAATCAGCTCGATTTAATAAGGGAAAACCCTTAAAATGTCTTCTCACACCTTAAATGTGAGATCAGATTGCTTAAAAGACAACGTTTTATTCTATTTTAGTATTTTTGTTTCTTCAGCATGCAAGGTAGAAATAAATCTTGATTTTACGGGTTTGTAGGGCGATTTGAAAGGATTAATGGCAGGTGATTGAGCCTAGAGATCTGATTTGCTTCCTCCTCTATCTTTTATCTCTTTGCTTTTAGCTATAAATGGAAGGGATTCGATCTATTGTAATGTTGGATAATTTTTCTCTATGTAAGCTCTTCTTTTCTCTCTTTTGTAGGTGGATTTGAGGAGTTTTCAAGACCTCTCCATGACATTTGCTACAATGAACATATTTTTACCTCCTTGGCCATTGTAATGCATCGTATTAATAAAATGGAGAAATGATAATGCATGCTTCGTGAATGATTTTTCAATCCTTTTCATGTGTTATTCATTGCACTCATCTAATCCTTCATTATAATCTTGGTCAATATGTGCATGGTTGCAGTGTTGTATTCTTATGATCTATATTTATTTTCAAAAGTCAAAAGTTCAACACTCCTTTGTTGTATCACCACTCTGTTTTTGCTTTGTTTTGTTTCTCATTTCCATATTTTCTCTCAACCCTATCTCCTTGGTAGTTTTAGAGTAGGAATTTTGAATCATAACCTCTGATAAAATTGCATGCATACACCTAAACAGAGGAGTAATAACTAGCTTCAATCTAGAGAGTTTTCTCACCAATTGCAAAGTTCCCACACCTTAGAAAAAAACTCAATGTTTTGCAATCACACTAAATGACCCAATTCAAGTGACTATGGATGTGAAGGTAATTTTGGGGGTGTTGTAGATTTTTACTAACAATTTTGACACACCCAGTGGGACCTTAGAGGTCTTCATCTTCATTGCAACAAATTTGATGTGTAATTGTTGTAAGTTTCTTGCTTGAAAGAGCCTTTATTTTCACATCTGGTGACTCCAAAAGGATAGAATCAACTAGTTTCAGCAGTCCAAGCTTGAAGATTCATGAGAAGGATCTAAAAAAGGTTAAGGAATAGAGAAGAGGGATTGTTTAACCATCTACAATTATCCCCAGAAAGAGGAGAAAGGGGAAGAAGGATTCAAATGTCTCCATCTCCACCAAACAGAACTCTATCAACTCCTCCACCTGGTAGACCTTTCATCCAATCAACAAGGGTTCTTAGGCCAATCAGAATGGCATAACCCAATCCTTATGTCAACTTTACTGATAGTAGACCACTTGCTCTCAATCCACAAAACCTAGTTCCAATTGCATCATTGAAGAACATTCCATACTTTACTGGAGAAAATCATACCTTTGCTGGTGATCATGTCCAAGACATTACTAATGTTTGTGCAATCCATGAGATTTTTGAGATGGATATTACTATCAAATTATTAGCATCTTAATTCAAAGAGAAAGGCTTGCAATGGTTTAGGAGCCTTGAGGCAGGCTCTATCCACAATTGGAACTAGTTGTGCATAGCTCTCCACAGCCAGTTTGGAGAGAAAGGGGACAACTTGTCTCTATTGGAGCAACTGAAAAAACTATCAAGAGAGCTCCCAATGAGTAGCTAACAAACTTCAATTTCAGATTTCAAAGAACATGGGATAGAATCCCATTGTTAGTGAGGCTAACAGCTCAAGGTGCTTTCTTATACTTTCTCAAGGCTTTAAATTCTGAAATTTCTATGTTAATTCAATCCATGGGAGGGGAAACTATACTTGTAGCTTACAACATCACCATTAGGGATGAGAATTGTTTGATCCAGGCTAGTAAACTTGCACCTAGGCCTCTTATGCCCTTATATCTAGATTTGGGAAGCCCAAGTAATAGTCAAGAACCTACTTTAGCTCATATTCCTAGTCCTAGAAATCAGAGTTCAAATGAAACTTCTACTTCGTCCTCTAGTTCCTCAAATGAGCTTCAAGAAGTTATGAAACAATTGCAAAATTTGGGCAATAAGCTAGTTATGCTCAAGAGGCAGCAAGCTCAAATTTTTAGGCCTTCTTATCAGCCTCAATATCAGCCTAATAGTCCACCCAACCCAGCTGCAAATCAAAATCAAGTAAAGCCTCTTGCCAATAGACCATTTCAGCCTTATAACCCCAATGTTGCATCTACCTCTAAAGCCTTAGTGCTAATGTAAAATAATATAGCTCAAGAGTATGATTGGTGTAACCCATGCAATGAACCTCGCAACTAATCTATGTGCTTCAATGGTGCTTTGAACCAAGCTTTGATGGTGACAACAACTGGTGTAGAGAGTGAAGCGAGTCAAGAAACAAACCAACAACAAGGTACATCTCAACAAGATAAAACTCCAAATAAAACTACACTTGTGAATTGGTAGGTTGAAGATTTTTGTGGTATGAATCAAACACCTTCTCAGAGTGTAGAAACTGACACATGGTCAAAGAAGAGGAATATTTGTGAAGGGTATTCATTTGATCCAAGTGATTCACAACCTTCCATCACTCCACAAGGTGTTGGCAAGTAAAATGCAGTTCCAAATGTGCAAGGACAGCCCAATCCACCTTCTAGACCAGCTCAAATGCTAGCTGTTGTAGCCCATGTACAAGAAAAATAATGTGCAGACTAAAGGGTAGAAAAGATATGGTTCATCCCCATTTAAAATCATTGAATAAATGAATAAGACCAATGTGAACATATCTATGTGGGAGTCACTATCCATCCTAGGACAAATGGATCTATTACAAGCTGCCATGAAGAATTGGTCAACCTCAAATCAGCTAGCTCATATGAAAGATTAGGTACTCACAAATGCTACTCAGCTTGAGGGGAATCATGGAGGATAGCAAGGTAAAATTTTGAAGCCCCCTCCATTCTATGTTTCATTGATCATTGGGGATAAACTAGTACATAATTGTATGATTGATTCAAGGGCAAGTAATTCTGTGATGCCCAAGAAAATAATTGATTAGCTGGGCCTTCAATATGAAATCAAATCCAAGGGGGTGGTGCAATTAGATGGGATGGTAGTAGTGACAGTTGGGGTAATTAAATATTTGAGCTTTACTTTGCATGCATGCCCCAATGTCAGTGTTTTGCAAGATGTGTCAGTGATAGATTTTCCACCACTCTTTGGCCATATGTTTTTCCAGGGATTTCATAGCTAGAATTGGAGGCTACCTATCTACTGATTAGTCACACATGCTTCTTAGGAAAAGGTATGGATCCAAGGCCACAATCAGGTTCAAAACTATTACAAACTTTCACATTGAGCCTCATACTCCAAGCCCAATCAATGCCAACTATTCAACGTTTGATCAAGAGGATTATCCAAGCACACATGAAGCTGACACAAAAGTTTAGAAACATTCCATATTTGACTCTTGATGAATGGGAAATCAAGGTACATTCTTTTGATCCCTACAAGGAAATAGAGGAATCTGAACTAGGAGTCTATTACATGCATGAAGAAAATCAGCTTCTTCCTAGCATCACCAAGCCAGACCATAGAGATGACAATGATGTATGATTGTTATTCTTTGATGGATCAAGAAGTAGAAAAGGTGCAGGAGGAGGAGCTATGATTGTTTCACCTCAAGGCATTAAATATTATTCTACTTTTAGATTTCAGTTTGCATGTTCTAACAACACTGCTGAATATGAAGCTTTGATACATGGATTGCATTGGTCAAGGAAGAAAGGCATCAAAAAATTACAATTCTTTGGTGATAGTGAGATGATTGTTAATTAATTTAAAGGAAAACATGATGCCAAGAAATACCTACTCAAAAGTTATAAGAATAGGGTGTGGGATCTCATTGAGGATTTTTATGGCTTTGGCATTAACTCCATCCCTAGGAAAGAGAACAAAGTTGCTGATAGTGTTGCAGTAGTTAGAGAAAATTTTGATGTTGTGGATATTATCAAAAGAGATAAAATGCAACCAAACATCCATGTGATTATGAGAACATTAGTGCTAGAAAATAATGCAAGTTGTCAAGTGTTTGAGAGTGACCAACAAATCATCAATTTATTGCAAGAGGAAGCTGAGTTCACAGTCAAAAATTAGGAAAAGTTGGGACAACAGTATGGTGATCAAGTGGTACAGTTGAGAACCAACAAACTGCCAAAAGGACTTGTGACTTTAGATTCTATCTTCAATCCTAATGATCAATTTAGGAAGGATAAAAAAAACATCCAAGTTAAGGGAGAGGATTCAGAGCCCATATCAGTTGGAGAAGGCAAGTCACTTCAAATTGGTAAAGTGGCAACCGAGCAAGAAAGGTATGATTTCATGCAACTTTTCCAAGAGTTCCCAAATGTATTTTGTTGGAGATATTAAGACTTGAGAGGTTTCAATCCCTAGCTCAACACATAATTGAACTAGATCCAAGTGCTAAGCTTGTTAGGAAAAAATAGAGACCAGTCAATCTGCACATTGAGCCTCTCATGAAGAAGGAATTGAATAAGTTAATAGAGGAAAGTATCATATTCCCCATCAAGTAAGCAAGATGGGTTGTAAACCTGGTTCCAGTTAGAAAGAAGAGTGGAGAAATTAGGTTGTGTGTAGACTTTAGATATTTGAATAGACCATCCCTCAAGGATCACTACCCACTTCCTTATATGGAGCATATTTTACAAGCTGTTATTGGATCTGAGAGGTTTTCATTGCTAGATGGTTATTCAGGGTATAATAAGATCATGGTAAAGGAAGATGATCAATTCAAAACAACCTTCACCACCAAATGGGGAACCTATGGATATAGAAAAATGACATTTGGGTTATCTAATGCTAGAGCTACTTTCCAAAGGGAAATGGATATGGAATTCAAGGGATTGATCAAAAAAATAGTCCTCATATACCTAGATGATATTACTATATTTTCTAAAAGTGCAGCAGACCATCTCTTTCATTTGAGACAAGTGTTCCAAAGATGTAGAAGATTTGGAGTATCCTTGAATCCCAAAAAGTGCATATTCCTAGCTCATGAAGGTAAAATTGTAGGCCACATTGTTTCCAAAGAAGGGTTAGCAATTGATCCAGAGAGGGTTGAAGCAATAAGAACACTACCATTTCAAATTCATAAGAAGGATCTTCAAATTTTCTTAGGAAGAATCAATTTTGTTCGAAAGGTTTGTTCCAAAATTTGTTGCCCTTGTCAAGCCAATAACTATGATGTTGAAGACCAAGCATAGCATTCAAATGGAAAGCTGAATATAAGGAAAGTTTTGAGGCAATCAAAGAATCTATCTCATAGGATCCAACTCTCATTAACCCAAATTTATCCAAATACTTCATCCTTTATGAATTTGGTAGTGGTGATACAATTTCTGCAATTTTAGTATAGTAGAATGAAGAAAATGCAGAGCATCCAATTTCCTTCTTTAGCCAAAGATTGGAGGACTATTAAGTAATGTATTCCTTCATTGAGAAGCATGTTCTTGTAGTGATTAGGATCTTGAAGAAATTTAAACATCTAGTTTCAAACAAACAAGGTTCAACTGCTGGTTTCTTATGTGGGAGTTAAAAGACTTCCTCCTCAACAAAGATCTAAATGAAAAATGTGCAGGGTGGATTACTCCATGTCATGGAGTATGGACATTGAGATCAAAGTCAACAAGATGGTTCGAGTAAAGGGATTGTGTGAGAAATTGGCCTTAAGTCAACTAATTGAAGCAAGCAAAGAGAAGAATGTTGTTTTGGTGTTGTAAGACAGCCAAGAACGAAGTGATGTTCAAGAAGAAAATGGTGGTGTGCTCACTCCTTGCTGAACCCAAGACATAATGCACTTCTTACAAATAGGCCTATGCCCTCTAGAGATGAAAAAAATCCAAAAGAAGACACTTCAGATTGTAGACTATTCCGTATGTACTTGTTGATGGTGTCTTGTTAAAAAAGGATATCAAAAGAGTGTTGCTGAGGTGCATTGGGACAAATCAGATTGAGAAAATGTTAGAAGAGTACCATAATGGATCAGCTACGGGTCATTTTTCTCCAAGATTGTAGCTCTCAATATCATGAAGGTTGGTTATTATTGGCCCAAAGTGTTTAGTGATTGTTATGCATGGATCAAGAGGTGCAAGAATTGTTTATTATTCATAGGCGAAGAGAGGTTAGTAGCACTTCCATTGCACCAAATCTCAGTTGACCATCCATTCATGCAATGGGGTTTGGACTTCATTAGATTCATTAATCTAAACTCAAGATAAGGGCACAAATGGATTCTAACAGCAACAGACTACTTCACCAAATGGACTGAGGCGGTGGCACTCAAAGAGGAAAATGAATCTAGCATTCTAGACTTCTATGAAGGGATAGCAACCAGATTTGGTATACCCACCACTATAATATCAGATAATGCATTAGAATTCATAGGATAAAAGGTAACTGAATGGGCTATTAAAAATGGGATCTATTTGAGCACTTCATCAAATTATTACCCTCAAGGTAATTTCCAAGATGAGTCCACAAACAAGAATCTATTAAGGATCATCAAGAGGAATCTTGATAAAAATCAGAGGAATTGGCACACTAAGCTCAAATCAGTTCTATGGGCTGATAGGATAACTCCCAAGAGATCCATAGGTAACTCTCCATTTAGAATTGTTTATGGGAAAGAGGTAGTCTTTCCTATATCACTTGAGTTACCAAAATTGGAACTCATGAAGTAATTGGAATTGTTAGAGTGTGAGCCCATGGATGTAAGATATACAAAATTGATGGAACTCAAAGAAACGAGAGAGCATGTAGCCCAAACAATGTAAAAGGACCAAGCATTGATCAAGAGAAGATTTAATAGGAAAGCTAAAGTTGGAACTTTCCAAGTTGGATATTTAGTGTTGAAATGGGATGCAAAGTGAGAAAAGCTAGGAAAGCATTGAAAATTTGATGCCATTTGGAGTGGCCCCTACACGGTCACAAAATGCAAAAATAACAATGCCTTCCAATCATCTACATTGGATGGTGAGGAACTACAGATTCCAGTTAATGGAATCCATCTAAAGCATTGCTACTAGAAGGGACACTTCTCACCTTGTACACACTATCTTGGATTTTTTCATTAATCTAAGTGCTTATGCACATTTTTTTGTTGTAGCTTAGATTTACATTTCCCTAAGTGCTTTGGCACAGGTTTTGTTGCCCCAGGATGCATATTTTACAAATCATGTTACAGGTCAAAGTGATTTTTCTACTCTCAAATCTTCATCTTAGAGATTTTCTAATGAATTGAGAGTAACAAGTAGTTGAGTTCATGACTCCATGCCCAATGGATTGCTTCAGGGATCTGGTCACTTCATCTAGTAGGTAGATGACCCCTCTGAGTCTCCAAAATTGTTATCCAAAATAAGCACATGTTTATTTTTGGCTAACTCCTCATCCTTTTCCTTTTCTGGTACTTAAAATAAATTTTTCACAACTTTAAAGAACTCAAAAGTTCCTAGGGATGGCTTCATCAAATAGGATTTTTCTTCCCCTTTCCAGAAAGGTAAGGAAGTCCTCCTAACTCTTTTTATTTTTTGAGTTATGGCTCGGTGGAGTTTGGAGGGGAATTTTTACCAAGGCAGGCCCGCAACCAATTAAAAGAGTTTCACATGTCAAGATGGAGCATAGGCACGAAGAGAAATTCACCACTTAGCCTTTTGGGTAAAAAGGGTTAAAGTCACAAACCAGTATAGGGGCTCATGAAGGAGGATGAAGAAAAATTTGTTTAAGGCCCGCGGATCATTTTGAAGATGACACGTGTCAAGGTAGAGCGACGGGGTATGGAGGTCAATTGGGAAATTTTCCCAATATGAATTTTAAAGGAAAAATTTCAGCCTGAAAGCCCATGGTCTTATTAGTGAATTCGAGAGCACCACATGTCCACATCAAGGTAGAGTGGCGGGGCCATGGACTTTTTTTCAAAAAATTTCCTGATATGAAATCAAAGGGAAAAGGGCAGGTCTTCGGCCTACGGATGAATCAAAAGGTTCCACGTGTCTCAGAGTGGTGGGGATGCAGGGATTTTTTGGGAACTTTATCCAAAAGTGCAAAAAGTAAAATTTGGGCCCGTGGACCCATTTTCAAATCTAATTTTCCACCATTTTTCAACCTAATTCGTGCCTCAAAAATATTGCCCGAATTTATGCCCTAATTCTTCCCTAAATCTTCATATGGGCATATATTTCGATCCAGAGATCTGATTTGGGAAAAATAAGACTTGTTGGAAAGATCTCGATCTACTCTATGCATTAGAGGCATAAAAACATCATCTTTTACAAGTTTCAATGGAGAAAATGTTAAAAACATATTTCATGCCTTCAATCCATATCAAATTGCTTAGAACATGTCATTTTCTGCTTGATCTAGCATGGTTACCTTATTCCACATGCCAACGATGGAGAATCAACTCAATTTAATAAGGGAAATACCCTAAAATGTCTTCTCATGACATAAATGTGAGATTAGATTGCTTAAAAGACAATGTTTTATTCTATTTTACTATTTTTGTTTCTCCAGCATGCAAGGTAGAAACAAATCTCGATTTGACGGGTTTATAGGGTGATTTGAAAGGATTAATGGCAGGTGGTTGAGCCTAGAGATCTGATTTACTTCCTCCTCTATCTTTCTCTCTCTTTGCTTTAGCTATAAATGGAAGAGATTCGATCTATTTTAATGTTGGACATTTTGCTCTTGCAAGTTCTTCTTTTCTCCTTAGCAGGTGGATTTGAGGAGTTTCAGACCTCTCATATAGGCTGCAACACATATTTTTGCCTCTCTGTCATTGTAATGCATCGTATTAAAAATTGGGGATGATAATGCATGCTCGGTGAATGATTTTTCAATCCTTTTCATGTGCTATTATTGTCTTCTAATCCTTCATTATATCTTGGCAATCTGTGCATGTTTTGTGTTGCATTCTTATGATTTGTGTTTATTTGCAAAACAGAAGTTCAGCACTCCTTTGGTGTATCACCACTTTGTTTTTACTTAGTTTGTTTCCCATTTCCATATTTTTTCTCAACCCTATCTCCTTGGTAGGATTAGGAATTTTGAATCAGAACCTCTGTAAAAATTACATGTATACACCTAAACAAAGGAGTAAGAACCAACCTCAATCTAGAGAGTTTTCTCACCTTGTAAGGTCCCACACCTTGGAGAAAACTCAATGTTGTGCAATCACACTAAATGACCCAATTCAAGTGCAGATCTGAAGGTCATTTAGGGGGTGTTGTAGATTTGCACTAACAGTGGCCCTACGCTTTTTAAAGATTCTCATAAACATGCTATATATTATGACATATGTCATAGGGTAGGGAAATCCAATGTAAGGGATGAAATTCCCGTGATACCTGTTTTGGCATTAGCTCCATTCAAAAAAACGGGCCATTTATTTCATCGGACCTATTAAACCATTCACCAAACTTTCTCAAGAAATTTTTATCATAATTGGGACAAAAATATATAACAAGATGTGCATAAGTGATCCCCACAAAAGATTGTACTACAAAAATAGTTTCCAGATTCTTATATGAGAACACCATTATAAGGTTTGGATGTCCTTTGAGCATTACCAGTGATCAAGGAAAACATTTTCTGAAAGCAACTATTTAAGAACTATTAAGCGGGTTTATGATCAACCATAATAGAAGCACTCCATACCATCCCTAGGAAAATAGAACAACAATATCATTCAACAAAGTATTAGAGAAGGTATTAACAAAAATTTGTTCTTTAGAAATTGTAGATTGGGATTTGAATATATCCGTCACTCTGTGGGTGTACCACATAACCTATAAAAGGCTCACAAAATACTCCCCATTCATATTAGTTTATGGACTAGAAACCACAATCCCCATAGAGTTTATGCTTCCAAGTTTGAGAATTGCAGTTGCATTTAGAATGACTGAGGATGATTCACTCCATGAGAGATTAATAGAGATATAAAAATTAGATGAAAAAATATTCATAGTTGCATATAAATAGACTTAGGAGAAGAGAAGACAGAATTCGTGGCATGACCTCCACATTAAAGGAAAAAATTTTTGATGTTGGAGATCAAGTACTCCTGTATGATAGCAAGTATAAGAACCCATGAAAATTGAAGGTAAGATGGCTAGGACCTTACATCATTAAGGAAACATTACAATTGAACTAACTCCCCGGATATGTGAATGGGGCAAGACTCAAAATATACGCGACTTAGTCAAAAATCAAGAAGTATATATATATATATATAATATAGACCTATTTGAAAATCGGTAATTCGGCAGATAGGTTGAGGGGTAGGATGAAAACCCGAAAGGGAGTTCTCTACCCTTAGAAAAAAGGAAGAGGAGAGGAGAAATAAGAAATAATGGAGAAAAAAATACCCATGCAATAGAAAGAAACACTGACCTATTTGAAAACCAGAAATTCGGTGGATAGGTAGAGGTGGTACGATGAAAACCTGTAAGGGAATATACACCCTTATAAAGAATATTGGGGAAAAAAAATAATGATCGACAGAGGAAGAATACCCGTGTAAAGAGGAATAATAAGAAATATGTCGCGGAGGGGGCATACCAGTGCACTACAGAAAAAAGATAAACTGCAATGAGGAAGAAACTGCGAAGAAATCAAAACTACACAATAAAGAAGGAAAGAAAAAAATTACAAAAAGAAACAATAAAAGACAACCACGGAAGGAAGAATTGAGGAAAAATCCACAACATAAATAAAATAAGGAAAAACACAAAACAAAGAAATAAGCCAAGCCACATCACAAAGAAATAACAAGTTGCGACATGAAGGAAGAAAAGATACCGTGACACGAATAAAGTGGTCCATGAAAGCCACATAATGGAGGATAACAACACAATAAATGCGTAGCTGTGGAATGAAGAAAAAGTTACAGTATGTAGAAAAAATCCAAACACGAAAAATACACAGGGTAAAAGCCATGGCCAAAGATTTTTTTTTTTCACCAAAATGCAATAAATGAGGTAGTTAAAAAGATAACCTTATAAAAGGTGATAACATGGAATCAAATAAGGAAAAAAATCTAATCAAGAGATCAAGCCATCTACTAGTGAAGGTGCGAAGAGAAAACTAGGGAAAAAATTAGGGAAATTTGTGAAGGAAAAATGGACACCCCAGTCAAGATCACACAAGCAGAGCTCCCAAAACCATTTTTTTTGAAGCATTCCATGAATTCATACAAGTATGATCTGAGATGGAACATTTTTGTACGTTCCATATAAATTAGCACACATATAAGGATCTGCATAATTATATCCCCTTCGCCAATTGTGGAATATGATCATACGGTGCTCGAAGTGGAGAGAGTGTTGTTCTTAGAAGATGAACCGAATACGAAGGAGATTGTATACAATAAGAATGATAAATTCATCAACGGGTTAAAAATTGATGCTTGGAGTTTGAATACCTTATTTTCCTAGGGCTTACTTTGCTATTCGAGTTCTAGTCGTCTCCACAATTAAAATGCTATATTTGTACCAACCATATCAAATCAATACTGAGGTAATGGCTAGGGGTTATGAGATTGTGGGAAAAAGGGTGCCTAGAAATTTCCAAAAAGAAGAAGAAACTGAAAGACACATCCTTATCAAATGGGAGCAATACAATCAAAAATGTAGGGTACGCCTAACATATATCGCTAATCATACATTAAGGTATGTCGCTAAAGCCATATGTCTAAAAATTTATCATATAAATAGAGAGGATGGTGCCCATGGGATTAGTGCACAAAATTTCCCTAGATATGGTCTAGTTGCATTCAAAGTAAAACCTCACTGAATTATTAGCTACAAAATTCCATGAGAATACAAGGAATATAAAATAAGGAAAACACACAATATTCTAATGGTTCAAACCTTGATATGTTTAACAATGTATTTTACTAGAATCCTACCCTACAAATCAAAAGAAGTAGAGATGATAGGGAGATAGACCAATCAAGGAACAAATTTGGGAACACATGAACAACCTAGATGTAATAACCCCAAATTCCATCATTATTAGGGTGGATAAAAATAATTAGGAAAATCATTAGCAATAAAGCAAGGGTACTAAAGCAAATTGTTGCAAAATTATGAGGAGGTATAATTTATTGCTGACATTGATTACACTTTTATTCAGCCCACAGTTCCACGTACATAATACATACCTCCATTACCTTATGAGGCTTCAAATGAACTAATGGATACATCTGTTGAAGCAATTAGAAATCTTTCTGTTGATTCTACAAAATATCAATTGCCTAATTTTGATGAAGTAATTGAAAATACATTTTAGGAATATAGGTACAAATTCTCCACATAATCTGACAAGGCATAATGAAGAAAATAACTTCCCAAAACATACAAACAGAAGAAAGGCCCTAGTAATGCACAACCTATTACCAAACGACAAAAATCTTTAGTAGAAAAAGCAAAGTTGAAAGAAGCCGTAACCAACAAAGAAAAAGAAGAATCAAAATATGAGGAAATAGAAGATATTTTTGAGTCAGATGAAGAAGAAAATCCATATACTCCATCACCAACACATAGGCAGGAGCAATCAGATTCCCATATTTTCAGAAGAAGCAGAACCATTGGAAGAGAAATGACTCACTATACAAGCATTTAACTATTATAAAAAATGCTTAACTTCCGGAGGAATTTCACAGGTTGCACAAGAATACGCCGCAAGTATAGGAGGAGAATAAAATGGCCATAACAGAAGCTATAATGTATTACTTGGATAAATGTGTCTTTATAATTGAAGGTATAGCCCATTTTTCTCACACCAACACTGATTAGAAGAATTCCATGAGCAGATAGATATAGAACAAACACATTACCTGATCGTACTCAAACAAAAAAGATCTATCTTTAAAAAAAAATAAACTCCAAACTAAGAGGGAATTGCATAGGATAACATAGGTGGAGGAATTGATTGGATTGCTGATTAAACAAAATAATGAGAGAGAAGAATGAAGGAATGAGAGAGAAAAATAAGAGGCAACAAGAAAACAGACAAAATAACTTGAAAGGAGCAAGAAAGAACAATAATAACTAGAAGAAGACAAAATATAGAAAGAACAAAAAGAAAAAACAAGAAAAAATGAGTTAGAAAGGAAGAATAAAGAGGAAATAATAAGAAAGAAGAAAGAAGAGCTAGACAAGAAGCAAAAAAAAGAAAGGTAAAAAGCAGAGAGAGAGAGAGAAGAAAGAAGAGGAAGACAAAAAAAATGTGGAGAAGGAAAAGAAGGAGATAGAAAAAGAGAACAAGAAGAGAAAACTAAAAAGGAGAAAGAAAAAAGAGAAAAGAAAGAAAAAGAAGAAAAAGCAAAGAAGGATAAAGAAGAACAAGAACACAAATTGAAAATGGAAAAAGAGAAAAAGGAATAGGAATAAAAAAAACAAGAGAGAGCAATGAAAGAGAAAGAAGAACAAGAGAAGAAGGAAAAAGACGCAGAAGAGAAGAAGAAAAATATAGAAATCAAACAAAAAAACATAGTACCATCGGCTCAAGCCACAGAAACATCTTTAAGCATGGTACTGGTTCAAGCACCCAAAGATTCATTGGCTATAATTAAACATACATTGCAACAAAGGAAGAAGGAACAATCACTACAATTGTAACAAGGGGTGGTGGTGTTTCAACTCAAAGTAATGCGATAAAAAAGATAAGGGTAGCTGGTGTAGGAGGAATACTTGTGTTATGTAGATGGAAGAAGGCATTGCGTGTGTTGTAGAATTTAGGTAAAAATGAATGTGAGAGATTCCTTTTGGCTAGGAGAAACTACCTGTAAATTACAACATGACCACCAAAGAATATTAAATAGAAGGAGTTAAAGGACTACCTAGTGATGGACATATCCGGGAAGCGTGATGCTTCCTCGAATGGTTGTCAACCCTCTGTTTAATACCAATTAATGTGAGAAGAAATAATAAAGAAATGATTCTTAATGTAGTTATAAGATTTAGGTATCTCCTACAAAGTACAATAAATGAATTTAACTTAACAGACAAGGTTAGGCTTTGGTTTGGGAGGCTGGTTTGGGTTTGGGAGGTGTGGTATATGGTTGTAGGTGGAGTTCGGATGAAGTTGGGTAAGGTTTTTTGGGTTTTTTTGGGAAAGTTGTGAACTTTCTGGTTTAGGGAAAATTTCCAGTCTAAGAGATTGACGTCAGTTAGATGACTGATGCCGGATATGGGTATAGAATGACATTGGCTAGATGATTGGTGTCGGTAGGAGAAATTTGGTGGTAATGTCAAAAAATGAGAATCGGGCACTCTCTGTGATTGCACAGAGAGTGATGGGGATTTTGATATGTTTGTGGGATTTTGTTAAGACTCGGAGATGTTGATATGAGGGTTTAGGCAAGGTGTGGGAGATGAAACAGATAGAAGGTTGGTTGGAGGCATTAGGGATTAGATCCGAGTAAGGTAGAAGGGTGGTGTCTAAAGTAGATAGCTTAATAAAACAATATGATCTATTAGAAATGAAAACGAAGAGATAACACTCACTTGTTGAATGTAACCTAGAGGTGGATGGTGGTGGTGGATACAGAAGGTGGTGATCTGGAGTGAATATGGCAATAGGGCAACACGATGTTTCCTGGTACATGTGCTAGAGCTTTGGAAGAGCATATGGATGAACCGAATAATGCCTGAATGCTGAGAGGGGATTTGATTTTTTGTAAGGTGGCATGAATGCTTGAGAGTACGAATGTAAATAATTGCAAGCTAAGAACTCTGAAATCAAAACCTGAACAAAGAGTTAGAATCTCTTATTTAACCTAACTGATGGCAGTTAGGTGACCAACGCCAACCAAGGCATAACCGGTGTCGGTTAAGATGAATAAGTCCAAGTTGCCAAAAATAGCATGATCTTTGCTATTTTTTGCGTGACTTGAATCCTCATTTCGGGTCTCAAGTGGAGAATGACACTTAGATAAGTAGTTGTGTTTTTGGAGAATAAATAGGGAGTTAGTGTTAGGGCTATACTAAGTCCTAGTTGGTTGGGATAAGTAGGGACTTAGTCTTAGTTAATCAATAGGCTAGGAATAAGTCTTGGGACGAGGTGGAGGGATGATGTGGGTATTAATGAGGTGGATATTAATCTAATTAAAGTAATTAAATTAATAATAGTATGAGGATGAGGATTAATTTAATCATAGGTGATTAAATTAATACCAATGTGGTGAAGGGGACCATAGCTAGGTATACATGTCAAATTAATGAATTGAAATGGATTAAAGGGACGTGTCCCAAATTTTGGTGTCTATATTTGCCCCTTTTTATCACATAGCTTGTATTGATAAGCATCACAAACAAAAATAGGAGTGGTCACCTTAGGTATGGGTTGAAGTCAAGTTGCCCTAGATATGGGTGGAGATGATCCCCCTCAAACCCATAATTGAGGAAGTAGTAGGATGAATCAGTGAGGGGTTTGATAAAAGGGTAGGTGATGAAAAATAAGGTAGGGTATGGGAGCGGAAAATGGTGATTTTGGGTTAGGTAATAGGGGGGGGAATTTAAACGCACGCACAAGTGTAGAATGCGACAAGGCACTAGGTTGAAGAGCTCACAAAATCTACATTGTCAAAGGTCAATAGGTTTATCCAAACAAGATTGATTTGGTCCAGGTATCTAGGGTATAGGATATTGTCCTAAAAAACAACTCGGCTAGGTGCAAGAACATGCATTAGTTGTGTTCCAAAACACCAAAAGGTTTGATCATGATAAATGACACAACATCAAGTAAGGCAAGGTCAGTAGCCTAAACAACACGAGTAACGCCATTGCAAGGTATAACAATTGAGCGAATTCAAGTGTCAAATGGGTGAGGTTGGGTTCGGTTGATAGGTAAGGTTGCGGTACAGGAACATGTTTTCCCCTAAATGAAACAAAGGTCGTAGGCTAGGTTTTAAGGTGATATGGTGAGCGAAAAGGGCTTGGGTAAGGGTAGGGTAGCAAGAAAAAATGGATTTTTTGGTAGTCAAATGTGGTGAATTTAGGAGAAATGGTATTAGATAGGATGAATGATATTGGTTAAAGGTAAAACAATACCAGTCACGAGAAACCAAAGTTGGTCAACTAGGGCTCCCGACTGACGTCGGTCAAGCAAATTTGGTAGTAAAACGCAAAACCCACATTTGGAAAAGTTCATTTGGACTTTTCTACTTATGGAAAATGACAGAGAGGATGGATTTGGGCATTTAACGTCGAGAAAATGATAGAGGTAGTATCCAAGTTGAGTTTGAGTGAGTTGAGAGGTGGGTGGAGTGGAGTTTTTGGACCCAAGAGATCAATTGGCATGATGATATTGGTTGAGTAAAGTGAGATTGATTGAGCCATGACAGAGGTAGGAGAGGGAGTTGGAGGTCCTCTAGTGCAGAGACTGGAGATCCCACCACATCGACGGAGGTGAGTAGTGGTAATATCTGAAATCCATTTGGTGTGTTTGATTAAACTAAGGTCGAAAAAGATTTAATGTTGGTTTTTAAAATGAAATTGAAATTTTCAGTAAAAATGGGGTGAAATCGGGTATGGGGAGGTGGTCAAATGTAGAATAATTACGTTGTAAAAAGAATGTGGGTGGAATTTGGGTAATTTGGGGTAGAGGTTTTAGGTGTTTTTTGGTTAATTTTTGGAAAAAGAGGGACGTCAGGGGTTCAGCCCTAGGGGCCGAATAAGTGACCGACGTCCGGTCGAGGTTCGGTCAATGCCGGTGGGCTAGCTCAGCATCGATGGGGATAAAGGGTGACCAGTACCGGTCACTGTAAAAAGTGACTAAGTTCTAAAAATGAAAAGAATGGAGTTGTAGGATAGATGATGAAGCAGGGAGGTAGTGGTAGAATAGAGTAGGCATATAAATTGTTAGAATTAGGTGGGGTTTTGAATGAATAGTGGTATGAATGGTCGGGGTTTAGGTGCAAGTCATGTCAAATTGGTGAAGGTAGGAAAGTAGTAAACCATAATATGTGAGAATTTTTTAGGCAAGATAACATCAGAGTAGGCGAGTTAATTCAAGAGAAAATGGATAGGCTAGGAAAATTGTGGTGTGGGCTGGGACTAGGTAGGTGTGAATAGATGATTAAAAAGAGGGAAATGATTGACAAGTGTAATTGGTAATGATACATGTGCGTCACTAGTTGACTATGTGAGATAGGGTACCACTATTGTTGGTACAGATGTAAGATAGAGTTACTGAGGACGAGTGATACCATATGCGAGATGTTGGGATTGTTGTTGTGAGGCAATACAAGTGTATCATTCGAGATCATAGTTTTATGGTTGTGCTCATTGATAGATGGGACTCAGTGACCAATACCTTCCATCTACCCACTAGCGAGCTGACGATTACGCTAGAGGATGTGTATAGGATTTTGCGGATACCGATTGTGGGGGATCTAGTATATCATATTTCATTTGACGAGGCAACAGAGACTATGGTTGCAATATTTGGTGAGGTGGTGGGTGACCTGGGTGAGCACAGTGCCAGTATTAGCTATGGAGCCATGTACATTGCAAATCCTCAGGAGACTAGGTTGATAGTATTGATGATGGTGGAGGTGGGATGTTATGCACTCCAAAATTCAGAGGGAAAAAAATTTCCCCAAGCACTAATGGGGGTTTTACAGGACATGATGGAGGAGAGGGTTTGTTTTTCTTGGGTGTTGACCTACTTGGTAAAAAATGTATAGGGGAACTATGGGCATATTGGAGGATTCAGAAATATGGGATTTACTTTATATATTTACTGCACTACTGGGCTTATGAGCTCATAGCTATTGTACACCCACAGGGACTTTCGAGACATGATTGACATCAGGACATTGCTCGATATGGCTACAGGAGATGGGTTCCCGTAGGGGCTCATCCGTGAATATAGGAGGCATCACATGACGTGACTTATTATAGGTTGATGTTGGAGGGATTATATGTGATAGAAATTGTATGGCAGTCGTATGTGGATTTTCCATTTTATGATGGTATGACAGAGGAGTTGACAAGGCTTCATTTGATTATATGGATACAGGGGAGACATACCATTGAACACGAGACGATTCCATTGTATAGAGTCTGATGCTAGTTCAAGCTACATCAGGATGTTCCTCCACCATTTCCTTAGTATCACAGAGATGATGTGGTGAGACCTTTGTCATTGCCACATCCATTTGATCCTACAAGGTAGGAGGAGTAGGTAGCCAATATGCATATTGATGATGTAGGTACCACATATGCATACAAGTGCTGGTGGGTAGTGCAGCTATAGGCAGCACCACCACAGCCAGGCCAGCTAGACATAGCTATAGTGATAGTATAGAGGGATGCATTATAGGGGAAGGTCACTGCTTTATAGTTACAACTCACATAGGCACGGGCACATGTGGTCACGCTTTAGGGGCAGGTGACCGGATTAAAGGGACAACTTGCTCAGGATCCCGTACATCCACCGAAAAATGATGGGGGACATGTAGTAGCTTTCCAGGCACAGGGGATGGGGTTATAGGTGTATGTGGTCGCCCTATAGGGGTAGTTAACCACATCACATGCACAAGTGACTGCATTATAGGCATAGGTAGTTGCACAAGCACCAGCTCAGGCACCTGCCGTACAGGCAGTAGTACAAGGTCCCCTTTTATTGGGACATGGTTCATAGGTTGGGTGAGAGCGATGACTCCTCCCTAGGTGATATCTATGGCCATGTACAAATATGTAGTATTAGAGGTGGGGTATTATCAGGACCGATTATTAGAGGCGGGTATACATGTTCTGTCTAACGCCAAACACAGAGCATAACAAGAATCCAGTGCTAGGACTAGATCACAGACACATAGTTTGAGTAGCTCAGAGAGCCATCGGCCACATAGGTAGGGTAAATGATAGGTTACCAATTTACAGTGTCAGAGGTTAGGTAAGGCTACTAGAGAGATGATGTGCAAGTAGAGACCGAGATCAGATGAGGATACATGAGAGAGAAGCAGGGGAGTTGGGCCTTGATGATGGATGATAGATTTTGATGATATCTAACATTGTATTTTAATTTTTGACATACATACCGACCTATGTGCCAAACATGTGAGATTATATATGAGATTTTTTGAGATACTTGTATTTATACCTATATATTCAGTGTATTGATATACACACCTTCGATGTATAGATTGATGATGATATTTATCTATGATGTTATTTTATGTAGTCATTTTTATGCCCTTTCAAAGAACAAGGAAATCCCATGCGCGTAGGCCTATCACCCAATGGGTGCTTGGCGCTCACGCGAGGCACGCGTAGGCACCGAGCCCCTCCTTTATGTGAGTTGTGTGAGAATGCATTATTTATGACAGAAACTTAATTGAAGAGAATGGAAATGAACCATAAATCCATCTTAGATCTCAGAACGAGATTCTAGACCAACGTATTCATTTAGATAAGAAAATCATTACAGAACATAGATCTGAATCACAATAGAAAGGAAATGTATAGGGGTTTACACCCACTCATATGACATATATATATATATATATATATATAAATAATCCATACAGATATAAGTAAAAATGGAACCGCATATATCCATATTAAACACGTTTGGTAATCACATTACATTCATTGAGGATATCACAAATCCATATCATAGTGCAGACCAAAGTCATGCATCAAAACTGGACTTAAGCCCCTCATAGAACACAAAAAAAAAAATTCATACCCATCCCCTTGATACATCATACTCCTACAGATCCTCTAAACCCAACCCATAAAATTCTCATAGTATTTCTACATAGCTTCACCTCTTTCCATTCTCTTTTTGGTATATCTTTCTGTGACGGGCGTTGGTATTTATAAGCTCAACAAGCACCACCATGCCTTTGTAAAGTTGTAGATTGGTTGTCAATTGTCCAAGTGGTCCTCCATGGGAGCATGCTCCTTCATATTTGAGCTCTCCATTCTTCACCATGATGACCTTCTATAATCTTCTATCGCAAGGTATATTCCTTTCGTGGGTACCAAGTTGCTAGGCTGGTACCTTATCCACTCCGCATGCGCAGTCAGGTCATGCTTTCCTCGTGTTCTGCCTGATATGCCAACTATGGCTAAGTCCTAAAACCTTTTCTGTTCTTGCGCACGCGTGCCACTGGTTCTACTAAACCCTCTTAAAACCCTGTCCAATGTGCTTTCAACTTGCGCGCCCTTCTTCAAATAGGCCTTGTGTGCTCACACACCTTTTTATACTTAACCAATATTTTTTAGGGGCCCAACATCACCCCACACTATGCCTGTTCTTCATCCTCAGGAACATGTTTTCAATGAATAAATAATGACTGTTCCTGAATAGTTTAGGGAAAGAATAAAGGAATGAAGAATTTAGGGGAAGCATGAAATAATGGGGAAACTATGATTACTTCTGCAAGAGGAGAGGGAAATCTTTCTTCAAGTCTTCCTCCAACTTATTCCAGGTAGTGACTTATTTTTGTTCCTATTGACAGAGGTTACTGACTAGGGCACTCACCTCTTCAAAGCCCAGACCTTCTCCTTGGGTATTCATCATTTCCGCTATCCCCTCCAATCGCTAGCCCAAATCCTCGAGTGCGTCCATCCTTTGAGTGATCTAGGGATAGAACTCCCTCAGCCGGTTCTTGATTGAGCCCCAAAAGGTCTCAATAGCCTCTAATTTCTTTTCAACCTTAGCTAGAATTCTATCACATTCCACTCTATTCCCCTTGTTCTTCTCTTAGAACTCCTTGATCTCTTTTTCATGAGTGACAACCAAAATGCTCGCCACTCTATCTCTATCGGTGCAATTATCATAGGTGACCTCAGTGAATTGGGCAGCAGATTTCACATCGGCGAGGACTTTATTGTAATGAGAAATAATTTCCACAACCTTCATCTTGTCCTCCACCTCTTTGCGAGCCGATGTGTCTTTTGCAGATTCCAAGGCCAGAGGTCGCCTTTCCATTGTGAGGACGTGGGCCAAGTCCTCTAGGCATTTTAGGGTGGATCCATACTTCTACACTGGTGGTGTCAGGTCTGGATGCTTCAAGACAATTGCATCTATGATCATTTCTAATTTCTTGTAAATCGTGCGCACCCTTGCCTTCACTTTTAACTCACACCTTAGTTGAGCACTGATTAGTTCCTCCTGCTTTAAGTCCTTGGTAATTCCTCGATCTCTTCTTACTTTTTCTCATGTTCTACCTCTAGGAACTTCACCCTGTCATTCCTCCCGAAGTGACTAGCTTTAACTTCAACCAAAAATTTGTTCAACAAATTGCACATTTGTTCATCTGATAGCCGCTGATCGTTTACCAAGGGGTTGAATCCTTTTGACTCCAGTATCTTCAATATTTCCCCTTGGCTTACTTCTAACTCTGGCTCATCGATGTGGGACTCAAATTCCCAAGAAATAATTTTCCTTGTGCGAGGGTATGCACCTTCCTCATCAAATGATGCCATATCCAAGAGTTGCTCCATTTGTACAGTGCTTTGAAAGTGCACGTGTAATAATTTATTCAAATCATGAATGTAGCCCATCCCCTAAACCTGTGATGCTTCTGAGCTCTTTCTCCCTGTGCACACGGCCTTAGGAAATCTTACAGCCAAACTAGGATCTCCTCCTATGCTGCCATATTCTTTTTCTACGCTCTCCTCCTCAGCTTCCTTCATCACCACATCTTTGTTGCGTTCCATTTATTGCTCTACTAGGTTCTTGATAATTTTTTCTATTTCTTTCTCCACGGCCTCATCTACTTGTTCCTTTTTGAGGCTTGGGGTCCTTTGTTGTTTTATAAATTCTTTTCTTACCCCTCTATCTTGAGCATCCTCCTCTTCCTTTTCATTCTTTCTCCTGAAAAATATGTACTCATTTTATTCTTCCTCTCCTTCCTCCTCCGAGTCATGTACTTCGAATACGGGAGGGCCTTAAACTACCTCAAGTTCATCATCATCATCATCATCATCTCTTTCACATCTATAGGCCTCCAAGCTCTTTGTATCCTTCGATTCATCCTTCTTTGTTACCTTATGCTTCTTCCTGACAAGAGATTCTGCTTTCTCTTCCTCCTCCTCTAGTGACTTCTCCTGAGTGATGGGTTCTTTGTGCTCCGACGCTTCTTCTTATAGAGTCTTTGATTTCACTGGGGAATTCTTTCTCCGTGCGTATGTACTATGATTAGTGCGTGTCTCCGGCATGCTTACCGCTTGTGTAATTTGAATACTTGGTGATTTATGCACCTCTTCTCTTTCCCTATTCTTTGGCTCAGGCTTCCTCCTTCCTGTAGGGTCTTCTTAGTTCGTCACACTTTGTGTCATCTAGTTTTGGGTAAATATGTTCTAAACTCAAACCTACACTCTCTTTATCTTAAAAATTCTAGATTTTTAATATCCTTTATAACTATAAGACATTATTATAAAATATACGTAATAAATCAACCACTATGTTACTAAGAAGGCCAGGAAGGCATGTATTAGAAGAAATCACATGGTTTTTTTTCATCATGAAGCGATAAATGAGAAGAGAAGAACACAGAGAAAGGAAAAATACTCACTTTTTAGACCAATGTTTTGGATAAATTATGTAATCCATCATCAATAATGATCTCATCCTAATGATGGATCATAGAATATAATCAGAAAAGTTGATGTAAGAATCATGCAGACAATGTTATCTATAAACATTTAACCTAACATAATATTTTTTTTCAAAATAATCTAAATGGCATCATCCATGATAATATATTACTAGATCCAAAACACCGCTGAAATTTTGTGAATGTTATATTTTTATTGCTGAATCAAATACCCACTTGTGCCACACTTGTAGGTATTCTATCATCCGTTTTACAAGAATGTTCAACTATCTTTTTTCTTCATTCTCTTCCTTTGGCGGCTCATATTTTTTGATTGGACAAACTTTGGCATAGATGAGACACTTTATAATACAATCCCCATGATGAAGATGTTTACAAGGATATATAATTAGAGTGGATGCCCTTCTTACAATTTTAATTAATATTTTTTCCCATCAATTTAATAAATAAAAGCTACTTACACTATTGTATTTTAAAATTTGCATCACGATCATAATAAATCACTAATATATAGAAATTAATATACAAAAAGAATGAAATTATCCTATTAAATTATCAAATAAGGAAAAGAAAATTGTCTATGAATTGAGTGAATCAGTCATAAGAGGTGCTCAGAATGCAACAGATAAAAAAAATTATATATTGTTTCTTACAAGTCCAATTTACCAATATCAAGTAGGTGATGTTACTCAATCCTAAACAAAGCACCATTTTATGCGAAGCAATAAAAATTCTTATGTAACTCCTATGGTTATGTGAAGAATCATATGTGGACCAGGCATGTCAAATCCTACACAAACAAAAGACACTTCTAGGACCAAATATTAAGAATGGAGAAGTAAATACTTCTTTCATTCAATTATACTCACCTCCACTAGCTACACCAGTGACATTATAAATAATACATGAACCTTTTTCGAGAAAAATTAGACACTTGCAATATCTAAAGCTACATTAGAAAATGGATAACAATACCAAAAAAATCATATGACCTCAAGAATATACCATTATCAGGATGCCATTATCAGATTACGTCATTTCTCTAATTATATGGGAAACAGGTGGCATTCTTCAGATGAAGGGTGCATAAGGCCTCCTCTCAAGAATATGTCAAAAGTTCCAGAGCCCTTGATCACTCACCCTTTAATACCCACTTGTAGACCGAGGTGGCACAATGGCGACAAAAACTCAGGATGGAAGAGGTATATCAGGCGCCGCAGGGCGCAAATTAGAGCTCGATTACATTGGCTCAAGATTGGTGATCGAGTAACCAAATAATTATTTGTTTTCCTTCAAACTCGCCATGCCTCTAGTTAAATCCATGCAATCAAGGGTGATGTTGGTCATATCACTGACCTCCCAAATGTCCTGCAGGCCTTTGTTCATCATTACCATGGTGTTTTTTCTACACAACCATACACTCCAGAGAGGGATGTCACTTTCTTACAATGCCTTCAAGATGTTCCTTGAAAATTTTTTGAGACTCAGAGATTTTCCTGTGATCATCCCCTTTATGTCAATGACCTTAAGGAAATTGTTATACACATGAAAATTGACAAAGTTCTTGGCATTGATGGCTTTCCTTGTGAGTTTTACCAGGTGTTGTGGGATACTTTTGGTCCTGACCTTCGCCATGTTTATTGTAAAGCCATGGCCAAAAATTATCTCAGGGCTTTGATAAATCAAGGTAATATTAAGTTTATCCCAAAGGCTGGAGATCCTGAACTCATCACAAGTTGGAGACCGATAACTCTGTTGAACGTATCATACAAGATCATTGTTAAGGCCTTAGCCCTCTGGATATTTAATCTTTTGCCTCATATTTTTCATAGCGAACAAACTGGATTCATTAAGAGTGGATTCATTCTAGATAACATCATTGTTGTTTGGGAAGGCATGGAGTGGGCTCGATTTTTTGATCAAAAGACTCTCTTCATCAAAATTGATTTTGAAAAAGCTTATGACCAGATTGAATGACCTTTCATTATTGCCATGTTGCAGGATCTTGGCTTCATCCCTAGGTTCATCCGGTCTATCAATATGCTTTTCTAGGATGTTAATGCGAGGCTTACCATTAATGGAGTCCACTTTGACATTTTTGAGCTTCAAAAGTCCATTCGGAAAGGTTTCCCCTTAGCTTTGGCGCATTATGTGCTTGCTGCCAAGGGTTTCAGCTATCTTGTTGCCAAGTCTTCTTTGCAAGGATTAGTTAAGGGAATTTCTCTTCCTAATTTTGAGTTGTAGCTTATTAATGGCCACTTTGCTGATGATTCTTTCTTAACTCTAACTGAGAATGAAGAGTCTATTACCAACACCTTGCAGTGTTTGGATACTTTTTTCTTGGCTTCAACTTCTTTTATTCAATGGAAAAAGACTCAATGCTATAGACAGTCTATGGATCCCATGCCTCCATGGCTGAAGGGATATGTTTGGCAGTGGATTCAACCCAGGGTTCAATTCATGTTTCTGGGCATTCCTTTTTATTTTCAGGCTACTCCCGCTACCTTTTGGTCTTACGTGGTCCAACGAGTTGAGGAAAAAATTTCTTATTGGATTACCAAGCCTCTCTCTCTTATTGGTAAGTTTTAGATCTGCTCTAAGGTTCTCGTTGCTACCCATGTGTATTATTCTTCATATTGGGGCACCTTCTAAGGCTTTATATGCCAAATTGGAAAATTTACTTAGATATTTCCTATGGAATAATTCTCATGGCCAAAAAGGCTTCCACAAAATAGCTTGGGACATTTGTTGCTCTCCTAAAGAGGCGGGTGGCTTAGGACTTATTGAAATTTGACTGCAAGGCATTAATCTTAGTGTCAAATGGATTGTTAGGGGTTTAGAAGGTTTTGAAGCTTGGAAAATCTTGCTTCATCATTTTATTTGTCAAGGGGCTCCTTTTGGAAAGCAATCTTGGAAAAACTTGGGGCTGGAAAGTTTGCTGCTCTCCCTTTTTCCAGTCAAAATTAGAGGAAAATTTGTTATGAAGAGTATCTAGAAGGCATGGAAATTGGTTAGACCTTGCTTAAATTGAGCTGGGCCGAGGATGGTTTTAGAACATCAGGATGTATATCAAATCGCACTCTTTATGGTGGTCTCTTCTTATTAATTTTCACAATGTTCCCTTTTTTATGGTCTCATGGATTAAAAGCCTTCGAGATTTTTAAACATGGACATCAAATTTCTTTGGGGATCTTTTCTATAATGCTACTCGTTCTTGGAAACCTTGGGTCCTTATGAAATTGAAATCTATCCTTATCAATGGTGATAAAGAATCTATACATGAAATATAATAATGAAATACATAAAGATACACTTCACAAAATTGGGGTTTTCTCCTCCTGTTCAGTGGTGGCGTGATTTGACACTAGCCCATTGTGACTCCCTTTAGTCAGTATACAAACCCTATCTTGGTTACCATATTTCCTTGCTCCTGCCCACATCCATTTCATAAAAATTAAACAATACCTAGAAGCTAAATTCCCCACATAGGGTCTGGAAACGTAAATTTGATAATATTTTGGAAACGTCTCATTACTGAACTGAAAAAAGGATCATTTGCTTTGGTCCATTCTTTATTAGGGTTTATCTAGTTGGAAAACGTCCTTCAACATCTTGGGGGTGGCTAATCCCTTGTGTCCTTCTTGTAAACGTGCCCTGAGTCTCTTCTGCATTTGTTCTATGTTATTTCCCACTTTCTTAGTTCACCTTGAAGTGGATACTCATTACCTCTTCCAACCTTTCCATCCTGAACACTTTGCCTAGAAAATTTTTTTACTAGGGGACTCAACCTTGCTTATTGCAAAATTCAAGAAATGTTTGGAAAATATTTTGTGCCATAAATTCTTTTTGAAATTTTGAAGATTATAAATGACTCTATTTTTAATCAAATGTTCGCTTGGTCTATAGTTTTAATATATATCCTAAAAATAGAATTATTTCTCATGTTTTGCTTTAGATCTAGGTCCAAGAAGAGAAAGTCTACTTGGAGGTGGAACATCTACAGGATCTTCATTGCACACTTGGGTAATGCCCCGTGCTTTGTCATTCGGGTTTGTGTCTCCTGCCGCATCATCCATTCTCTAGCTGCAACAACATGGTCCCCAATCTCACCATTGGCCTTGGTCTCATGGAGTCAGGGCACCCAAAAGAGGGTAGCATGGGTCTGAGCTCAGTGTAATTCCTCACCTCCTTGGTGGTAGGATGGTGGCATTTTCTAGTGGATTAGTAGTGATGGCTAGGGAGGTATCCTCCCCGATTCCTAGGATGGTGATGTATTTGGTTGAGGGGGATCTTCCCTCCGAGCTGCAACAGTGGCAAGTTTCTCTGGAGTGGCATTCTTCTTCTCTAGCTTTTGATTCCATATAGGCGGGGTGCTCCCTGATAATTTTTTGCATTTAGCTCTTGGGATTTCTCCGACCAGATACATGATGCTCATAGCCCGACGATCAGGGTGGTAGATGGGATCCTGCACCGAATTCTTCTCAATCCCCCATGTAACATTATTTTCATGTTTCATGCATGCTTCCTTCTTCTCCTCCTCCTCCTCCTCCTCCTCCTCCTCCTTCTCCTCCTTCCACCATGTTCACTTCTACTGGTTAATTAGCTTCTCTGCAACTTGTCACTTTTGTGACTTGTTCTTTCTTCATTTTTATTTTGTATCTTCTAGCGTATGTGTATGTCTGGTGTGGCATATTTTGGGGTGTGACTTCTCCACCCACTTTTTTGATTGGGAACCCTATGTATTTTTCTTGATCATATCAATATAAAAGTGCATTTCAATCAAAAAAATATACCATATTTGTTTTTTCAAGTTGTAAATATATTATAGTACCTTTTTTATGTGTATGCATGAAATTTATGTCACTTTATAATAATATCAAGAAAATGATCAATTAATATTAAATATTTAGGTATATTATTTTTAACGTTAAGTTCTAAAGGTAGATGAAAATAAGGAAAATCTTTGGACTTAGGCACCCCCTGACTATTGATGCCTTAGGCAACTACCTAGTTTTGCTAGAATTTAATCACTCCTTGGTCTTATTACATCACCATGGAGGAAAGGGGGAGGACGATAAATAAAAAATATTCATCCCACGATCAATCAACCATTATATTAGCAAAAAAGGTCGTTTCCATTATGACATCACTTCTATTGGCATATTAATAAGGACAATGATATTTTAAAACTTACTTACTAATTTATATTAATACTTGTTAATTTGTTAAATAAGATTTTATAATTTATCAAATATTTATATTGTTACAATTTTTCATATATTATTTAAAATAAAAAATAAAAATAATATTTAGTTTTATATTATAAAGTGTTAAATTATTCGATAATATCCCCATCCAAAATATTTTGATAATTACAAAAAGATATTTAGGAAAAATGTCATCTAGCCATTCTTTTCGAACCCTTTAAATTTACTTTTTCTTATGTACAATATTTTATATTCCTAATAATGTATATCGAATTGCAATGTTGTTTTCTTAAAAAAGGCAAATTCCTTCCATCAAACATAGGATATTATACTAATTGTATGATATAAATAAAATTGTTGGTATTATTAAGAGATACATTAAAAAATCTTATTATAATAATTTTACACTTGGTAATTGTTAGGTTGTGGAGCTAGATTGCTTCACAATTAGCATGCAATGGAAAGTGACTGGTAACATAGTAACCGACATCAGTCAGAGCAAGTGGGAACCGCAACCCGTTATCGTCCAGACAAAACGGACATCGGTTAGAGCAAGTGGGAACTGGCCACGGTTAAGGCTAACTGGCGTCGGTTACCTGTGCGATGATGTTTTAATTGAATCTCAGGAATTAAATCTATCTTTAGCATTAAAGTAGATTTATTTGATGTAATTACATGGCTAAAGTGCCCTAAGTTTATATACACCTTTATAAGTATGAAAGCTAGAGTTTAGAAGCGGGATGAAGAAAAAGAGAAAGATCGAATTAGATCCTTGATTCTCCGAGAATGAGAGGATGAAGATGAAGAAGAAGAAGAGGAAAAAGGAATAGGTTACATGAAGATAGAGACTCCATGGAGAGGAGCTGGACAGAAGGAAATAACAGGCTACTGTATTTCCTTTGTATATTTATAGTCTCTTGTAATGGCTTGTATAGTATGCAAAACACATAAAGTTTGTTCTTGTAGATCCACATGTTGGTGAGATCTTGTATTATAGATCTATGTAGATATAGTCTTGTATTGTAGAACCATGAGATCATATTGTATTATTGATCCATGTAGATCTAGATATTATAGAGGTCTTGTTTGCAGATTCACAATACAGTGAGAGCTTGGCTGCACAGTGGCAAATGTAGGGTAGCTTCAGGTATGTGAGATGTGGTTATATTTGAGAGGCACAGTTGTAGTTCACTCAGGAAGATCCAGTTAGAGATCTGGAGAAGAAAAAAGTCGTGGTATGGAGGCATGGTTTTGTGTACTCAGGCATATCAGGTTGGAGATCTGGGAGGAGGAGATACTTTTGTAGAGATACATGTACTCTTGTGTAGAAGAGTTGGTTTGTAATCTCTTGTTATATATATATATATATATATATATATATATATATATATATATATATATATATATATATATATATATATATATATATGAGATCTCTATCTTTGGTGGGCATAGCCCACATTGGGTGAACCACGGTACATGCTTGTTATGTGTGTGTACTTTTGTGTGATTTGGATTATTCTAGTTTATACTTCCACTGATGTAGATTTTGTGAGAAAATAATTTGGATCATGTGTGCATGATTTTGTTTGTTATTAAATCATAACACTATTCCATTGTCCCCCTATTCCCAACAACTGGTATCAGAGAAGTGTTTGTTTTTCCTGATGAGAAGATCACAGGAACAAATCTAATCTCAAGTGGGAGCTGGAAGAGTAAGGTTG
This sequence comes from Taxus chinensis, assembly GCA_019776745.2. Taxonomy (NCBI): domain Eukaryota; kingdom Viridiplantae; phylum Streptophyta; class Pinopsida; order Cupressales; family Taxaceae; genus Taxus; species Taxus chinensis. The sequence goes on along the minus strand of CM034154.1, from coordinate 680,347,021 downwards.
CTGGAAGTTACAGGGTGACCGTGGTCGGTTACTGAGCAGCCTAGTTTTAAACATAAAATCACAGATATGAAGAAATGGAAAGATGCATAGAATGTATCTTGTTTGCTGAGGTGTTCCTAGTTCTTGGAGGTACAAACATGTTGATCAGATTGTAGATCCGTTTATTGAGGTATGGTTTTATCTCGGTATTGCGGTGCTTATATCATTTTGGTTGCACATGCATATTTGGGACTGCAAATCTAGATCTGAGAATGAAATAGAGGAGTAGTTATGCATCCTTTGGTGTAATTAGATGCACGGGATTCAGTAGAGAGGCAGCAGCACAGAACGAAGACGGGGCTTCCATTAGAGAAACATGTACTTCAGTTGAAGATGTGGTTGAGTATCTTGGTGTTGGTAAGGTGATGTATTTCATCTTGATGCAATTTATTGCATGGATTTTTTGTATTGTTTTTTGTACAAGATTTGGATGCTTCTTGAAATGACTGGCTCAGCTCAACTATCAGCTTTGGTCGAAGTAAGCACCTGGTGTGGTGTGCTATGCCAAATTGTGTGGCGTTGGGTTCATTCTAGCAGCATTGACATCGATATGAGAACCGAGGTCGGTCATAGAGGAACCGATATTGGTCAGCTAACCATGGTTGGTTAGGGGATGACCGTGGTTGGTCTTTATGGCAACTTATTTGTACAGGGTTTTTTGCAGCAAGAGAGGGCAGTTGGTTCAGTGTCCTATTTTGGAGGATCTGGTTTCTGTTGTAGTGTGTACAAGTAGATCAGTGTTGATCACTTTAATGTTTGGATCAAAAAGAGGATAGATTTGGCTCGGTTAGTCCATTGAGAATTTAAGTCAGGTATCTCTATATGGTTCATGTTTTATTTCTTTCGTTTGAAGAAACTGATATTATGTTTGGATTGTGTACAAAAATTTACACCATGGTTTCTTGGTGTTGTTTGACTTTTATTTCCCAGTTGTGTGGAATCTTGAGGACAAGGGTTTCTAGTCTAAGGATGAGATCCTCAATGAAAATTCATGGTCAGAAACAGTTGCAAGTAACGAAAGATTTTGTGTACACAGGATGAAAAGAAGTTGATTCACCTACTTCACAAAAAGTCCAAACTTCTGTGATGTAGAAGTATTCTTTGATAAAAAAGGGAATCATTTTATATTCTCTTTCATTTGGTTTTATTTCTCACTGACATATTAGCTTTTGAGCTTGGTCTTAGAGGTAGTGCAGGGGATTTCGTGTTCAATGGGAGAAAACCATGGTTGTTGGCATTGCAGGATTGGATACATGATGCACATGCAGAGTGAGAGGAGATTGCTACTATTCAGAGTGGCAGAGGCACTAGTTGGTTTTGGAGGAAAGTCATGGATTTGTAGGTATATTGAGTTTATTGCTTTGTGATGTCACTTCTGGTTTATTTTTTGGTCCTAGATATTCCTATGGGATTACAGTTGATGGTTAGATTCAGATGGGTGAAGATGATAGATCAATTTTCAGAGTTTTAAGGGTTAAAAGAGAAAATCTACTAGTTACAGAGACCTGTGTTGGTTAGGATTAACCGTGGTCAGTCATCTGGTAACCATGGTCAGTCAGGTAGTGACCGGGGTTGGTTAGGAAACCGTGGTCAGTTTGGTTACATGTTTGATAGCAGTGTTTATTTACCATTTTTAGATGGTGCCCTTTTTCTTGCTTTCATCTTGGTTAGTTTGTATAGTATGTTGATGACATGTATGCTGATATTTGCACTTGGTATTAGTGGCATGGTTTAGCATGGATGTTTGTTATTCAAATTGATGAGCACAAGATTCATATTCGGCTTTGGAGTTAGTCAGTGGCAGACTTGGAGCTTTCGGAGAGCTGGTGATATGGATGGATGTACATGGTGAGTTTGTACATGTTGGATAGATTCAGTTTTATGAATCTATAATAATCCAGATGTTTGATTTACACATGGATGCTTTGAGCATGAGTAGGGGATGTTTGTATTTCCTCTTGATTACTACGTTACTCCTTGAGAGATGTTATCTATAGATGATTGTCTTGGACATGATAGTTGTTTATGCATGGTTGGATTTGTAGATTGCAGTGTTTGGATTCTTTGAGTTATGTAGGTTTGTGGATTGATCACCCACTGTTGCAGGTAGAACTCATTTGGGATGTCTTTACCCAGGATCTTGTTTTGCTTTCGTATATTCTAGTTTGACTTGTATTGGTCAGTTGCATTGGTGGTTGCATGGAGACATGGATAGATGGATGGAGAACATGGTTATTTTTACAGGTATGGCTACGAATGCGATTGAGGATCAGAAATTCAGTTTGAGTGGGAGCTCTTGCAGGTGTGTTAATCATGTTGGCTTGGTTGTATGAGAGGCTTGGTGTTATGATTCAGTGGGAGCTTGATGTATAGATAGCTCGACTGTCACGGATCGGTTGTAGCTTTGTGCAGGTTTGGTCAGTCATGGTTTTATCTTCTTGGTTTGAAAAGATGGTTTGATCTTCTTGGTTTTATTTTTCTTTGAGAGAATTGTTAAAGGAAAGAATAGACGGTCTTCACGGTGTGTAGAGGATGGTGATGTACAGGTACAGGTACAGAGGTTCAGCAATTTATCTCCAAGTGGGAGATTGTTAGGTTGTGGAGCTAGATTGCTTCACAATTAGCATGCAATGGAAAGTGACTGGTAACACAGTAACCGACATCAGTTAGAGTAAGTGGGAACCGGCTGCAGTTAAGGATAATCGGCGCCGGTTACCTATGTGATGATGTTTTAATTTTATCTCTGGAATTAAATCTATCTTTTGCATTAAAGTAGATTTATTTGATGTAATTGCATGGCTAAAGTACCCTAATTTTATATACGCCTTTATAAGCATGAATTCTAGGGTTTAGAAGCGGGATGAAGAAAAAGAGAAGGATCAGATTAGATCCTTGATTCTCTGAGAATGAGAGGATGAAGACGAAGAAGAAGAAGAGGAAAAAGGAATAGGTTACATGAAGATAGAGACTCCATGGAGAGGAGTTGGACAGATGGAAATAGCAGGCTACTGTATTTCCTTTGTATATTTATAGTCTCTTGTAATGGCTTGCATAGTATGCAAATCACATAGCATTTCTTCTTGTAGATCCACATGTTTGTGATATCTTGTATTATAGATCTATGTAGATCTAGTCTTGTATTGTAGATCCATGAGATCATATTGTATTGTTGATCTATGTAGATCTAGATATTGTAGAGGTCTTGTTTACAGATTCACAATACAGTGAGAGCTTGGTTACATAGTGGTAGATGTAGGGTAGCTTCAGGTATGTGAGATCTGGTTATGTTTGAGAGGCATGGTTGTAGTGCACTCAGGTTGATCCGGTCAGATATCTGGAGAAGACATAAGTGGTGGTATGGAGGCACAGTTTTGTGTACTCAGGCAGATCAGGTTAGAGATCTGGGAGGAGGAGATACTCTTGTAGAGATACATGTACTCTTGTGCAGAAGAATTGGTTTGTAATCTCTTGTTATATTATATATATATATATATATATATATATATATATATGAGATCTCTATCTTTGGTGAACGTAGGCCACATTGGGTGAACCACGGTACATGCTTGTTATGTTTGTGTACTTTTTTGTGATTTGGATTATTCTAGTTTATACTTCCACTGCTGTAGATTTTGTGGGAAAATAATTTGGATCCTGTGTGCATGATTTTGTTTGTTATTAAATCATAGCACTATTCCACTGTCCCCCTATTCCCAACAGTAATGATGCTTTTAAAGTCTAGAGTAAATTCTAAGATAATGTGTTATTACGTCACACTCGAGGAAAGGGGAAGGCGAGAAATAAAAATACTCGTCCCAAATAAATCAACTATTATGTTAATAGAAGGTTCATTTCCATTATGACATCACTTCTATTAGAATATTAATAAGGATCATGGGTATATTAGGGTCCATATGTTAACACAAACAAACCCTATAAAGCAATGTCAGATTTATTGAAGAAGAAAATATGAATCAAGGTAGTATGATATGTATTAGAGGAAATTAAATGTGTTTTTCACCATTGGATGGAATGTTGAGTAATACAATGTAGCCATACCATAATAAAGTAACCATTATGTACCTTGATGACATAAGGATCATGGTATATTAGTGTAATTTATATGTTGACGCATACCAATCCTACTGACTAATGTGGGATTAGTTGTTTTAATGAATGATGATTTTAGAGTCATGAAAGAAACTCCAAGATGTGTTACAAAGCTATCCAACTTGAGGTATTATGATATTTATTTAGAGGAAATTAAACATGGATTTTGGGAATACGAAGGCATTGATGATAAAAGGGGAAAGAAGATCTATGAATAATACACATCTTGTAAAATATCAACCATTATGCTAGTAGCAAGGTCATTTCTATTAGACTATAAACACCATTGGCATAAGGTTCATTACATATTATCAGTCAAGTTTTATATTTTTCCATAAACAAGACAATCCACTTGTGTGCCAGGTTACAATAAATTCCAAGATTCACTTAAAAGGCATATCTAACTTGGTTTAGTAAGGTGTGTATTTAGAGGTAAGTAAATGACCTTATTTCTATTCTGAAGCCAAAGAGGATAGTGGAAGGGAAAGAGAACATAACATATTCATCCCATAATCAATCAACCAATATGACAGTGGGATTCTCATTTCCATTATGGTATCACCTTTATTTGAATAAGGATCATAGTACATTGGGGTTTATATGATTTGAAAATGAAACATACCAAGTAATGTATAAGATTAATATTTGTAATGCATGAGATTCTTATACGCGTAGAATCAGAGAGGCATATAAGACTTGGGTTAGTCAGGCATGGGGAAAGTTTTTTAAAGGATGGGGGTTACATCCATAAGCCACTACTCTCACTCCCACCTCCCCACTCCCTCAAAAGTAATTTTTTCTCTTCATAGGCCTATGAGCACCCATATAGGAATTCCTTATCAAAAGGCATGGTATGGTCACATGACACAACCCATATGGAGATGGCCTTATTATTCACCTAAAATTGTAAATTGATCACATTAACGTCATAAAGGAAGGGTAATTTTCATTATTGAATCACCTTTATTGGCATAAGGATCATTGGTATATTAGGGTTTATATGTTGTCATAAACTAAACATATAAATTACTTTCAGGTATATTGAAGAGGAAACTCTAAAATCAAGGTAGTAAGGCATGCATTTATGGGAAATTAGACTTTTGGGGGGATTGCAAATGTAACGCCTACAAATTTGACACACTAATACCACAGTAAAAATAATGGAATAATTTTTGACTTACATTGTTGTATACACGACACCACATGGGAACGATTTGGGTAATTCAACATCACACAAGACATTTATACCAACATGGACCCACACGTATCACAAGGTGATAAGTTATTGGATTCACAATGGAAGATGACACACATAACTAAGCCTACCTAATAGGTTTACATAGGGGACAAGTCATCATTGTAACTACCCCTTATCCCTCCAAGTAGAGATCTTAGTCAACCTTTGGTTCCTCCAAAGCACACACACACCATTAACTTCGAAAGTCCCCCTTTTCGCTACAACATAACACACTCTTATACATCCACTAAGAATAGCCACGAATCCCCTTGTTTCCTCTAACAAAAACACACACATTTTCCTTATTCCTCCCTTCACTAGCTACACCTTATTCCTCTAATAAACAATGATGAGACATCTCCCCAACAAGAAGACAACAAAACCACACAATACACATGATGCAAACAATAACTACATTTCTCAATAATAAGGAACAAAAAATGATCACATTTCCCAAAATGACAAAGCATAACAACAATTCAACCACATTACAAACTTAAGGGTGGTATCTTCCCATGACACGACATTTTTTATGATTACACATTTATTACAATCATGTTTCAAACTTTAACTTAGGGTCTAGAAACGATCATAATATGTGAATCATATATTCCTTTTCTTTTCTAGACTAAAACTCCTTTACATCGTTTAACATTAAACTTAAGGTGTTTTTCATTTAATTTGGATCATATACATTATTATAATTACTTGTTTATCTCACTTGTTAATAGTGTTATTAATATAAACACAAGGCTCTTAGGTCTTATCTCTAGGATTCATTTCTGAAGGCATGCTTCTTGGTTTTATATCGTACCTTCATTACATAATAGGGACAAGTGTAAGGCCTCTTTCATTTATAATTTAATAATTGATTTGGTTCACATTAAATATTATACGACATGGATTTCTTTATTCACAACATATAAGGTTTAATCACATTACAAGGAAGATATATATATATATATATATTTTATTTTCTCCAACACATCATCTCATTGTTACATTTTTCACAAACTAAGTATAAATTAAAATTTTATTATATACCACAATTAACACTTATTGTTGTATTATAACAACCAAAACGATAATTAAATTGGGTATGGAATTCATGCATAACCACAACTCCTCAAGATGAATTTCAAAGGGTATTTAACGATCATTTCCACCTAAAACTCTTCATTCTGCACATGTGTCGGTCCAAGAGGATTGCATTATATTTAAATTTGGTTTCCCATGGAGTACTATCTTAAGAGAACACATTCTCCTTGTTACACACATGACTACCAATCCTATGAGGAAACCACATACTTTAGACCAAATTTAACCATTATCGTTCCTAACTATCGGGTTCGCGACAATGTCGCTAAGCATACAAACTATAATGATAATCTCAAACTTGGGCTCTTATTTCCTTAATCTAGGTGTCATCGAGTATAATGATTTAGGTTTACCCTAAGGTTTTAGTTTTCTACGTTATGAAGGATCACGTGAGAAGGGTATTCATGAAAGAGTTTTATACTAAGGTTGACTGTTTTATTTATATTTCATTTCTACATTTTCAAGGTAATTAGCAAAAGACACCAGGGATTTAATCATTAATTTCACACTAAAAATGCACTATAAGTTGTCAAATTCAATTTCAGCTAACATAAATATCTAACTTTTTACAATTCATAATTCTGAAATCAAAATAACCCCCATGATTAAATATACATTTTCCAAACACCCCTAAACAATGACAATTCATACTCATTACAAAATCCAATAACAAACATTTTGCTATATAACAATATTGTTGATATAACCTATGCAATTACATTTTCCAAGTAACATGTTATGAAAAATCACTAGTACACTTTACTTTCTTCGTGTCTGGATACCTGCAACCACCCAATGGGTCAGCACAAATTTTGGCATAGCATCCACCTAAATATAACATAATTAATGTTTTTAGTTTTCCATTTACATAATTAGAATAATTTACACGCAACAAGAGAGGGTTAGAGACATATATTCATTTCATTTCGTAACTAAGGGAGGAGAGAGAGAGAGAGAGAGAGAGAGAGAGAGAGAGAGAGAGAGAGAGAGAGAGAGAGAGAGAGAGAGAGAGAGAGAGAGAGAGAGAGAGCATTATTTTTCCAAAAGTCAAATTTCTCAAAACAAACTACCAAATTGAGTTTCGTACAGTTATTTGTAAGTTTCAATAAATTTTCACACCGTTTTATTAACTTGACTAGGGTCCTACGACCTTCTTTTACATTTCCCTACTAGTTGCGAAAACATACAATTTTAGCTTGGAGGCTAAGAAACCGTGATAAAAAAATGTCTTCTGATGGGAAAAATCACAACGGGTAGATTCCTATGTGTTCTCTTATGTACTGAGAATTCACTAGAGTCAATGAAACTGAGAAATGGAAAATAGGTTACAAACGACGACTAGTTTTCCAAAACCACCGGTCGAATCGGTCTAGTATGACCTAGTTAAACAATGACAAAAGGCCTACAAAACCCCTTTGTAAAACTAGTTACTAATGTGTTTTTCCTTGAACTGAGGGTTGCAAGAAATTTCCAAGTAAAAATACTAGAAGTTTGCGAAAGTGGATAATCATTTCTTCGCTCAGGGTCCAAACAACAAGCCGAGATGAAATCCAACTTTTCACTTTTAGTAGCTACCTAAAACTACAAAACGGGGTGACAGGGCTCCTAGATGGGCAGAAAAAAAGAGCACAAACGATAAATAGAGGTTGATCTAAGGCTTGATGTGACTCCCCACATAACAAGGAACACATACAAAACTTGACATCTCTTTTTTGGGGTCCGAAAAGTTATATTGCGAGTATCCTAAAATTGTGATTTACTAACTTTTACAAGGGAACGATGATGGGTTTATAAGGATCTCAAACTCAACTTGCCAATAAGAAAGGGTGTTGCAACTATCTAGTTTGGTCACAAAGTTTTCCAAAACATCTCAGAAGGATGGTTTAAGTCCATGGTTGACACACCAAGGGCTATTTAGATGGCGTAAGTTACGAGGTGACTTTGTATTATTCTGTAATACAAGTTTTTTTAAAAGTAACCAATTGTATAATAGTCCAGGGTTTAAAATTTTATTTCTTTGCAAATGAAGACCTAAAATACAAGAATTATGAAAGACAAGTAATATGAACAATGCCTGTAATTAATCGGCGATAGGAGTTACGCAGTTTTGGCATTTCGTGAGCTGATGGCAATTGCTAGAGGGGTTCTAAAGCCTTTTTAACCAAGCCCATCTTGTGTATCTTCCGCAATCCTCCATAATGCAATAAGTGTCTGAATTTACTGCAGCATGCTTCATATTTCAAGGAGTTTGAGAGTATCTTTACCATAGCTTCGCCCTTTTTTTTAAAGCAATAATGCAATAGATTAAATTCTCCTCATTTCAAAGTTCATGGAGTTCCCTCCACATGGCTGAGTCACCAAATACTAAGCCTAGTCATCGAGCGCATACCAACTTGCCAATGTATTTTACCAAAAAAATCCACAGAACTTTCCACCTCTCCAAGCGTCACAAGCCAACCACAAGAATTAACCAACCTTCAAACCTCCAAGGCAAGCATTGCCAACACAACAATCCATGGACATGTCAAGCATGAAAATAGTAATTTAACTTGTAATTCGATCCTCAAAACTACTTGTCAATGAAAAGCGGTAGAACAGTATGGACAGCTCCAGCCAAATCCAACTACTAAAGAACCAAGGGCAATAAAACATATTTGGTCGTCCCATTAGGTGGATGTTTCACCAAACAAAGTGCAGGTTAGAGCATTTTAAAGACATATCTCAAAGCTCTTATTTCTCGATAATTTTTTTCTAAATGGCTTGAAAGTTTGGCGTCACATTCCCACGCCAAACTAAAACGTTTTCACAAACCCACAACATTAAGAATGCATCTCAAAGGAGGATGTGTTGTCAGAGGTTGTGAGCGGGGTGGTTTAACACATGTCAATTACTTTAGGTTGAGAGTTTCTAAAGATTTTCATTGACTTCATTATTTGAGCCAATATCATTTGTGCAAAACCAGTGCATTCCACTTGGAACATTTGACAAACAGAGGGTTCCACGCAGAGGAAGAGTGAAAAAAGCAAAACTTGCAGAGACATACACGGGATAGTAGGAAAGGCACTTTTAATGTCTTAATCTATACAACAACTACTTGGAATGAAATATAAATAGCAAGAAAACGGAGTGGTAGTCGTTGTGTACCTCGAGGATGGCACTGCAAAGGTTACAGTGCATGTAACACATGTTCTCAGAAGGAGAAAAAGAAAAAATCAATACACCTAGATAGATGCCTAAATGAAACGCCTTCTAATCCTCAATCTTCTTCTACAAACAACAAACAGAACTACGACAGGTAGTAGTTCCTTCCTCTCAGAGACATTGAACCCGCTTCAGATACAGATATAGATCCAGATCAATCAATTTATATATAGAAATAAATGAGGAGATATTAGGATTGCATGTTTATCTCCGCGTGCAAGGCTGACTTAATCCATAATGGGACTGATTTTAGGACGGCTAACAGCGAGAACTCCCTTTAGCATAGTCCACTGTCACTTTCTATTTATTTAATTATGAGAGTAGAGAACTCTAGACTAGTTGCAACTATCCAATTACTGCTAAATTTACAACGTAAGCTTGGGCTTCACTATGATTAACGCCTTTGGATCTCAAATGAAGTGCTTGTATTATTTTTGCAAGGAAAATGACATGAAAGAATGTTTAGGATGTGTCACTTCCCATGCTCTGTCAACTGACATCCCAGCTCTTTAATCTTACTCACATGCCTATGAAGTATTTGTCACTCAATAAACGTTCCTTACAAGTTACAAGGATGCCCATTCCCTGCAACTCTGACAAGGCCCTGCCATTTATCATACCACACCAACTCATTTATATTTCACCTGCTCCTCCAGCACGTAAATAAATTTTATTTTATTTATTCATATTACCGTATTAAATTCCTTAAATATTATTACGCCGAAGGTGTTCCCCCTATGATAAAGGTCCTCCGCACGTTTCTGCAGCGATGTTAAATTTGACGGCCTCCCAGATGTTTTTCCTAAGTGTTTAATTTTGACTGTTGTTTACACGTCATTTTCACTTTTCATTCTGGCCGGGCGGGACACGTCGTCGCTGGCTCTCTCCTGGTTTTTCTGGCTGCTGCTCCGCCACCCGCGGGTCGAAGATCGAATCCTGGCGGAGATACGGTCCGTCTTGTCGACAAGGTCTTCGATTCCTCTAAAACCAGAGTCCCTGAATTTCACGGTCGAGGAGCTGAAGCAGATGCAGTATTTGCAAGCCGCGCTGTCGGAGTCCTTGCGACTGTATCCCTCCGTCCCCGTCGACCAAAAGGAAGTCGACTCCGACAACTGGTTCCCCGACGGAACATATTTAAAAAAGGGCACCAAGATCATATACGTGATATATTCCATGGGGAGAGTGGAGAGTATATGGGGGAAGGACTGTATGGAATTTAGACCGGAAAGGTGGCTGGACAAAGGAGGGAGCTTTGTGAGCGAGTCGGCTTATAAGTACCCGGTCTTTAATGGCGGGCCGAGGCTGTGCTTGGGGAAGGACTTCGCTTACTATCAGATGAAATGGATCGCGGCTACTATAATTTGGGGATTCCGCATGGAAATGATGGCGGGGCAGGTGGTGGAACCGAAACTGGCTCTCACTATGTACATGAAAAACGGTCTGCTTGTCACTTTGCAGCCAAGAAATTCCGTTGGACCAGAACCAGATAATTCTTCATAATAACGGTCATGGCTCGCGTTGAATAATCTTTACGTGGGAGAATGTGAACTCATCATACGTATGCATACCACATGAATTGTTCCACCCTGCACAATAATTATGGACATAATCATACTATGTGTTGTAATCTAGTGGATAATTATATGTATGGTTTTTAAATATATAGGTTTAATCTGTTTTTGTTTGTTTTTTTTAATTTTTAATTTGGGGTATCAATATAACAAATTCACTTTTTGGGAGCTGCATGTTGTCTATTTATAATTTTTTAAAAACATTTTAAAGATTTATATTTTATTTATAATTCATTTTTTATATATTACCTATTTAATGTTTTGCTGCTTTGCATTACTTACTTATAAATTATTTATTTTACATTTTTAAGTGCTTCCTTTGCTATGACATAAGTCAAAAATATCATTGTCTTTTTACAAATTTCTATCAATCCTAAAGGACTTTTCTTTAGTGCAAGAATAAAAAAATATTAAATTTGTTTATTCATTTAATAATTCAATTTTGAGAGATAACATTCACATTGAAGATTTCATATATCCATTTTTTTTAAATTATCAATTCATATTTCAATACATTAAATGATTGAATCGCAAGAGAACACATACTAAATAATATGGTCTAGATCTATAAAACAACATATATTTAATAAATATTAATTTCAAATATAAAAAAATAATTACATTTTCTTTGAATTTTTCTCATACCTTTCTTTTCTTCCTTACAGATATTTTGATACTCATTTATATACTCTAATTATCATGTATTGGCCTTTAAAGTTCTGTTACCCATTCTTGACCTTAACACAAATTAAATTTAATCTATGCCATACACAATTTTCTTAAAATCACCTCCTAACACTATTATTTACTAGAAAGTAAATAGACAACAAATTATAACATAAATAAACACGGTAGCTCAATGAATGGATAATATATATTGAAGAAGAATATCACATTAAAATACATGTATCATGTTTATAACTCAATCAATAGCATCAATGATGACTAAATATTAAATCTAGCTTAGTTGGCTTATGAATATTGGCATCACTTTTACCTTAAAACATTTAATTATGGTAACGCATTAAAGATTTCCTTATCATGGTTTTTGTATGGAAAATAATATAAAGCTAAAACGTGTGATTAACATATTTCTCCATAAAGATTGGACTGAGGGATGAGGAGCGAGGAGCGGCAGGAGCTAGGGTTTTGGATTGAACAAGCTTTGAAGGCTTGCGTCGGTGATGGAGCCGAGGGGTGGGAGCTTTTGTTGGAGCTGAATGTGGTGGTTCAGCTAGATATCCTTACTTTGTGTCTTGCTGAGTGTTGTTTGGAAGGACTCGTGCTGTGCTTTGGACCACTTGAGGAATGTTTGGCTAAAGAGCTTTTGAAGGAAGCTAAACAGTTTGCTAGGTTCCTTCTCAGTCGGGACATGAAAACCTTTCTGGCGGTTACTAGCCGAAATGTTGGCCCCGTTGTTATTGCGCCTTTTCCGGTTGAAGATATGGTTTCCACCTTCGTCAAGATTTTCTCTTGCTTCCATTGTTCGACGCCTGAGTTGGATGCTGAGCCTCAGCCCGTTGGGGCAAAACTGGTTTCTGGAGTTTTATTGGGAGATATGACTCCCGAAGTGGTGTTGGACTCGTCCCTAGCCCCAACTTATGTTTTTCCCGTTTCAGATCTGGTGAGGGGGCCTATGGTGCAGATCGGATCTGGGGCGAGTGAGTTGTCTTAGTCTGGGGGTCCTCTTCTTGCGCTGAAGCAATTGCAATGGTGGGCTTTCTTTTCCTCCTTCATTTCGGCTTCTGTTGGTTCATTTAGGCGGATGTGGATTTCTTTGGTATGGCTGGGTGGTTCTGGGACAAGCCTTGTCTTGTTTTGGCCAAGATTGGTCATGCTCACGGTTATTTTCCTACTTAGGGACTACCCGTCTTGGTTTCCTAAGTGTAGGATTAGGAAGAGACGTCTTCACTGCGTGGTGTAGTTTATTTTCATGTATACACTACCAGCGCTGGGTGTCAGAAGCTTCAACAGCTTTGGGTTTCAGATGGTTTTTTGGGTGGGCGGTTTCTCCACGGTCACTAGTTGTGTTTTGATACTTCATGTTTGGGTTTTGGCAGGGTATGCTTCGTCTGCGCTGGGCCTCCATGGTTTCTTTCAGCTTGATGGCACCCTTTTCTGCCCTTCTGGCTTTTCGGCTGGTTGTTGGGTTATGTTTTCCTCCTTTACCACTCACGCAAGATCCCTGTTAGGGGTGGTTAGGTGTACGTGTCCTGGAGGTCTTCGTCTTGGCGTCTCCAGCATTGGGCTTCTTTTCGGTTTGGGTGTTTTTTCCTTTGGTGTTGGCACTTTGCTGGTTGTTCTCGGGTCGGTATTGTCTTATGTTCTTCTTTGTTTTCATCCTTGTTATGGGTGGGGTCCCACCAACCCCCCGGTTTCTAGCTCCGGTTAAAAGCGTGTCTCCTTTCGGCGCTCTTTGTGTTCTGCGCTTCTTTCCTTTCTTCTTCCTTTCCGTTCACTTATTTCTCCCTCCCCTTCTCTTCTTCCTCTCTTCTCTTCATCTATGTTGTAGGGTGGGGGTCCCAACCCCTCCAGTTCATAGCTCCGGTCAAAAGCATTTAACAATTAAAAAAAAAAAAACATATTTCTCCATAACCATGTATTTGCCTCTTTCTACAATTTCTCTGCAACCTAATCATTACCCTCTTCCACTAGACATTTAGTTTAGCTATGAATCTTCGTCTCATAGGGTACTAAAGATTGATATGCACATTCAAATTATTAAATTATTACTCAGCATATTATTGGCTAAATGCATATCAAAGATTGATGCATCCCAATTTTATTTAAAGACTCTCATTTCTCATAATATTGGCATGGGATCTTTAACTCAACAAAAATTCTAGTTCTTTTAGGGAAAGACAACAATGATTTGGGACATAAAAGAGAGGAGAAGATGAGTGTAGACTTGGCCATACCCTTACTCCACCATTGACATTTTAGAAAATACATTCAATCAATCTTTGGTGACATCACATAATTCTATTGAATTTATAAATAAGATAAAGACTTGGAGAGGGATACATACTTTCCATGGAAAAGAAACACATGAACTATTGTGGCAGTCAATGCAACAAATCCCACTCCATATGTCATAACAAAAAAGGTACTGAAATGTAATGTGCCATACTCCTCATAAGACTTCAAGTACAGATGGAAATTTGAATCAATAATCTTGGAAATGTTGTACTCTTGGCCAGAGGAGGTGAAAAGATCCTCAGAAAATATGGGAAATGTCTTTGCATCAAAAACATTCAGCCAATATGCCAATGGTGTCACTCCTTTCTTTGTACCAGCAATTTTGAAGTCCATATCTCCAAAATGATCTTCAAGACCCTGAAAAACAGTGAACATCTCAGACTAGGCATTAGGCAAGAGAATCTTCGATAAGATTTTCTAGAAACCAAACAATATGAATCTTCATTGAATATAATCCATGTTTATTTAAGATTATTACAACATATGCAAGGCAAATAATGTGGCATACCAGTATATCTATCATACAACCTTTCAATGTAATGTTTCATCTATATTCCTACACTACCACTATCGAGTGTACGATAAAGGTTTTTTCAACAAAAGACCAACCAATCACCCGATACAACACTAACACAATTACCCCAAAATAAATACAAACCACCTCAACTATAAATGTAATTAACTATTGAAAATGGTATCAAATGTATTCATGTTTAAAGCGAATAAAAATGGACACAAACGAATACCACTCATGATATAAAATCTACACATGCACGAAAGCCTTTGTGTATTCATGTTAAGTTCAAATGAAATAGTCCAAAAAATGCTATCACTCATGATATAAGATTTGAAACTGTATATGTATGAATTTGTAACAAATTTTAAATGAAGAGATGATAAATTTAAAAAAAGTGGTTCATCTATATTTCTACACTAACAAAATAACACTTTTCAACATACATGTTCAAATTTTCCTTCCTATTATTGCTCGCTTCTTTATGTAAACCAAAAACAACTCATTTTTAATTTCTTCTTCATTATATCTGTATACAAATACCTATAGTTTTCAAATGCCGAGAAAGAACCATGCAATGTATAGATGTTTCCATCCAAATCTTTGTAAATTATATCACTTTTTTTCAAAACAACTTGTTTAAAAGGTTAGACCTCATGTTTGCGCTATTTAAATGAGGTGGTTCATCTATATTTCTACACGACCAAAATCAATCACACCCCTTATCAACATCAACTAAAAATAATTATTATTATCCCTCTAAAACAAATAACTTATACCATTCGGCGTTCACATTGCATTGAACACATGCGATTGCTAGTCATTATTTTATTTTTAAATCCTAATCAATACGTCTATTCATATAGTTATATTTTCTAATTAATTTTTGATCGTTTTATTATTATTATTATTTTTACTATTATAAGCTTACATTTTAACAAGAATTGTTCACTAACGAAATTGAGGCTCGGTTATAGGCCATGGTCATAACTGTCTAAAAGATTTAAATTTCATTTATTTATTTTTTGTTTCATTTTATTATTTTAAATTAACTATTATTGTTATTAGATCCGCAATTATGACATAAGAAAAACGTAACATGAATTTGGAATTAAAAGATGCGACCAAGGAAGTAATTAGCATCTAGTGAGGTGTTGGAAGCTTCGAGTAAGCCTTCACGAAACACACTTGGGATCCAATACCTCTTTGAACGTTTGAGTAGTTGGTGAGAATACATCTCGTAGCGATGGGCCCGGTGTGGAGGTGGAACCCACACATCACCGATTAGGTGCAATGGAGTGGGGCATTAAAATAAATCCATGGGGGAGGAGAGGTAAATTTGAGTCTAATAAAACATACTCATATCACAATCAAAAGACTATTGTATTAGTAGGAAGGCCACTTCCAATGTGGTGTCACACCCGTCAAAATAAGGATAATGTTATATTAATGTAATTTATATTCTTATGCATGCAAATCATAGCAACTAATGTGAGATTAGTTTTTTGAATGAATAATGATTTTAAATTTGTGGAAGAGATTCCAAGATGCACTTAATATATGAATATCCAACTTACAATATTATGCACTGTATTTAGAGAAAATTTAATAGGATTATGATAATATAAATCCAATGAGGAGGAGGGGAAATTATATTGATCAACTAGGAGGAGGACCACTTATATTGTGTTATCAACACAATTGGCCTAAGGAACATGGTGTATTGATCAGTCAAAATGATTAAAATCGCTTTAATTTAGTGATTTTAATTGTGGATCATTAATATTCTGCTTCATTTACCTATTGAAAATCACATGAATATAGTATAATTGTATCATTCATGTTATATAAACTCAAATTTGGAAAATTATCCTTAGGAAATGAAAAGGATCTATTCCCATGGTAACACAAATGTTCACATTCTAATCTCAATAGACATGTTTCTCTCTCTCTCTCTCATGACTTTATGATCTCTAAATATTACTCTAATTCATCCTTGCAATATAAATTATCTTGAGCAATAATCTATCCCCAACAATCTTTCTTGTACGTTGGATTTTTCGTCATTAATTACTTTTCTAGGATCATATAGAACATGGCCAAGCCATACTATGGTTTGAGTCGACCTATATAGTCACATACCCTCTCATCTAATGACTCTTTTTCTAAATTGAATATCTTAAGTGCATCATTTCATATTCCCTAGGTTGGCCATAATTTGAATATCTAACATTTGTAAGCCTTTAAAAGTAATTCAATTACACTTTATAACTCGCTTATTATGATCAAGAAATCCATTGAAAATATCAACATTAAATCTCTCAAGGAATTCTTAAATTTTCATGAAGTAGTTTCACATCATTAAGAGTAGCCACCACACAGGTATAAAGCTTTCATGCTATGTTCAAGAGTCTAGCTTCCTCCATTTCCAAGCATGCAAATGTCCCAGAGCCATGTCTTACCAAGAGATCTAAGAAATTTCAAAGTTTTTAAGGGATAAATGGGATCAGTTTTTAGCATCTAAAGCACATCATGACACACTATAATTGTGCTAGGTACATTCCTATTTTATCTATTGTTATGCTCACTATCTTTGTGTTAAGAGATGCAAATAAAAACATAGAGGAATGGCTTAGATTACATGCACTACTTACACCAACATTCATAGAAATGCATGAGGATTTCTCCTACTTGAGGGGATGTAGTAGAATGCCTAGATTAGCTTAGCAAGGGTTGACCTCTAAGTTCATTCCACCCTCACCCACACAAAAAAATCTCCTTTTGTTATCTACTCACTTCATGAAGTTTTTTGTAGGTACCTAGGTTATCACTTGACAGTTATGACCATAACCCTTACCGGAAAAACCCTTTAAAATGGGAATCATGTAAAACCATTCTATACACATAGGGAAAATTTTAAGACCCCATACCAAAATCCAACTTGGTTTTTTTTGGAAAATTTGTAAAAATGGATTTTGTGTTTATGGAGAATATGAGAAAAATGTATATAGTGATGTAGGCAAATAATTTAACTAGGAAAAGGTATACCGGAGAAGGTTGCAGGGGAGTGACTGTAAAAATGCACAGACATGTCACTTGTACATAAGCCCAGTAAGTAGGCATCTATAAGTGTAGATGATTCATCTGCACATACAAAAATTCGTCTTCGTATGCAACTAAGTGTATATGCATGTAAATGCCAATCTGCATACATAAACAGGTGGTTGTGCCTGCAAACGCATGTCTGTATGTACTACTGGGTGACTACACATACTATCAGGTGACAATATTGAACACAAATAAATCTACAATTGAAACTTCCCAAATATGAATGGGGGTAACATCCAGTCACCATATCAAATGATATAATATTTTGAAGAGAAAATAAACATGAATGTGAACTATGCATGAAAAATCTGGCATTACATTAATTCATCCAAAAATTAATATAAATTTCAAAAATGAACTCTTCAAAATTACATTAATTTTTAAATTTAATATTTTTACGAATACGTCTATCATCCAAAAAATGTTTTTCATATAAATTGGAATTTCTTGCATAAAATAATTAAATTTGAAGGGATGGTCTTAATTTCAAGTTGAAAGATATTTATTTATCCAACCATTTTGTAATGAAAAGTTAAAAGAAATTGTTGTAATTTAATTGATAAGAGTAAACAAAGAGTGCACTATACATACATACATACATACATACATACATACATACATACATATTATAATCTTCTTATAATTTTATATGCATATTATAAGAGGAATTTGAACACCTCAGATAGACTAACAAAACAATATATACATGTGGAAAAATAATGTTTTTGGAAGTGAATTGTTACACGAAATAAAGGAGAATGTTTTTATGTAATTTATGAAACATGATATAACCCATCTATATATAGACGTAGACAATCCTCATTTCCTTCCATTCAAAACAAGTTCAATTTTTTATTGGGATCATGTCCTTTGATTCAAATAATTAAATATTTTTTGTATTACATGTAAATAGCTGAATCATCAAATATTATAAGTTAACATTTAACTCTTTGAAGAACTAGTAACTCCTCTGGTTTGAATATCGAGGGCTATTATTATATGACCAATAAACATAATCAATATATTATCCTTCATATTTGTATCCATACGATACACAATAAACTTAATATACGTACCGAGATTAGTGAAACAAAACAACAATATTCTAATTGAACATAACTTGCAAAATAAATAAATTCTAATATAGCATAGGTTGCAGAATCTATCCATTTGCCTTAACATTAGTTATGTTGCAATGCAACTAAAACACATTAAAAACATTTTAGTTTATTTGCTGATATTCAACTTCAAGTAATGCATATGTTGGCACAAAACTATGATCCACAAGTTACAACTACAATTAATCAATTGATACAATCTTCTATACTCCAAAAGTGTAACACACCCGTAGGTTTGTAAATCTTGAAGGTTTGTAATAAAATAAATCTATGTTGTTTTCAATGAGGGTAAAAGTTGATGAGATACTCATCTTTGGGGCATATTATAAGGCCAATAGGATCATCATAGCTGACATAATTGTAATCTCTAAGGTATACATTATTTGAGAGATGAGAAAATGTAGTGTAATCATATATATAGTTTTCCATAGGAGATCATGCAATGATACAAGGAATGCTAAAGGAAAAACACGTGCTCTTATAATCCATGATGACACATTCATATTCATTGTTCCCATGAAGAGAAAGCAAACAACTCATGTTTAAATCATTAATACAAGTTGTATATGTGTATTTAGTAGACTATCTAGA
The DNA here is from genome assembly GCA_019776745.2 of Taxus chinensis. Lineage (NCBI taxonomy): Eukaryota > Viridiplantae > Streptophyta > Pinopsida > Cupressales > Taxaceae > Taxus > Taxus chinensis. Next base: position 680,327,455 of record CM034154.1, on the reverse strand, counting down.
GAGATATGGTGATAGGAAGATTGTAGTCATCTATGAGTGTGGAAGGTTGCACGTCTTTGGTAGCCTTATACTAGAGTTGGCCGATACAGTCACATGTGGCCCCAAAATCGACATGTTGATATCAATTCAATATGAGGTGGAGATGTGTTTTGAAATATCTTCATGCCAATGAACGTGTTTCTGCACCCTAACATGATTTATTCGATCTACCATTGATGAGAATGTTGACATTTTGAGATCTTGCAAGAAATCAAAAACTGTGAGATGGGTAATTCATACATCCTTTATCGTAGCAGCTTCCCCACTGGATAAAAATGGAAATTTCAAGGAATGTGTGGATGAATCTTGTTGGACTCCATTGGATTATGTTAGGGATAAAAATCCTAAATAGTAGGCAAGTTTCCAAAGCTTTTCTTAAAACTAATAGTAAAATAAGATGGATTACACTGACACATCTAATATCGATAAGTCAAACTCATTTTCTTAAAAGTGAGATTAAAATAAGATGGATTATAGATCCAATATTTGCTAAGACCGAAAGCTTCTCGAATCAATAATATAATAGTGAGCTTTTGGATTACTTTGGTAAGCTCTAGAGATTTGCTCTAGGGGAGAGGGGCCAATAAGTGTACATGGTCCAATAGTTGACATGAGTCTTGATCACACAATACCCAATAGTTGAAACTAGGATTACATAATACAAAATATGTCAGGGGTAACTATGATGTTGAATCTATTACATATCTCCACTTGTTTCCCCATGTGCAAAATCCCATGGAATTTGTCTAAATTTCTCAAGCTATCCAAATATCACATAATTGTATGGAGAATTCAACAGAGAAAGGAAAAATTGGCACATAGAAAAAAAATTAGCAGAGATCATAAAGATCAGTAGTTCCGTAATCTGATGTTTATTCTTGTTATCTTCAATGAAAGACTATAAATGTGTGCACATTTTATTCATTTAAAGAGCTAAAACCTCCACATTTACTCTAGGTTATTTGGCAAATTTAATTTAAATCACTGCCAAATATTGTTAATGATCAGTAGTGGATGATGGACATTGTTAGATCATAATAGTGGTTGTAGAATGCATTTAATTTATGAAATAGTGATATGCCCTTGATATCTGAGATGAATTTTTTTGATCTATAGATGCATTGGTGTCCCCAAGATTTCACCCTGAAATATGAGACTACCTTTTTTTTACATGTTCTTTTCAAAGTAACGGGTTGTTTTGTGTTTGTTTTGCTTCCAGTTGCTTGCATTGCTATAAGGTATCCTCAGAGAGTTATAAAATCCAAATTTGACAAATACCCACATGAAAAAACTCACTCAATACCTTCACCAGACTTTGTCTGAAAGTGTTTTATTTAATTATTTATTAAATAAATAAAGTTCTTTTTAAAATAGATTGAGCTAAAATTGGAGGATTTAGGTTATCTAAAGCACTTCATCCCATCATTATTACCATAGAACATTCACCCGAGGGGAAGAAATTTTGCAGATCAGCTAATTGGAGGGATTTTTCAAGCAATTGCCCGCAGTTTTTTTTGTTTTGTTTTATTTATTTTTGTTTATTTTTTGGTTTTTTTTCTTTGGAAATTCCATAGCCTATTCATTCTTCCGGTTAGATATTTTCCCAGGCTTGGGGTTTTGAAAATTTATCCATTTTTTTTAATTACTAATCTGTTTAAAGGCGATCAGAGCTCAGGATTCTTTCAGAAGATTACAAGAAGTCACTTGGTCCAAAAAGGTGCAAAAGTGGATTTTATGAAAATAAGAAAAATATTGCCATCAATGCGTAGAGCTCGAGAAAATATGCACTTTTAGAGAAAATTACACCTAAAACGGAGCCACGGAGTGAAAGTTATAGCACTTACAAGTTTTTGCTGCTACATCTTCTCAGACCCTTTCCAAAATGGAAATAAAATACTGTTGATGAGTTTTCACGCAAAATAATAATTCATGCAAGTTGCACTTTTTGGGAAGAGCAATTTCTTCATCAAAGTCACATTTTTAAGAAATAAACTCTATTTCATGCAAGTCGTACTTTTTGGAAGGATGGTTTGAAGCTTCCAATGGGAATTTTGGTCTTGGCAGGCAGGTGGGAATTTTATGCCTTCTTGGCAGGTTGTTTTTCCCATCATTAAAGTCAAATTACTTAAGCTGCCAATGAGAATTTTGGTAGTGGCAGGCTGTTGGGAATTTTATGTCTAATTTGTAGGTTGATTTTTCCCATCATTAAAGTCAAATCACTTAAGCTTCCAATGGGAATTTTAATAGTGGCAGGCAGGTGGGAATTTTATGCCTACCTGGCGGATTGTTTTTCTCATCATCAAAGATAAATCACTTAAGTGAAATATGGGATTTTTGGAGTTGCCTGGAAGAGTACAAATTATCATTGCTTTGCCTTCTTATTTTTAACATGGCTTCTAGCCAAAAAGTGTGACCCATTCTAGGATAGCTAAATGCCTAAAAGGTGGTCTTTTTTAATTAATTGCCGGGAAGCATCCAATTTTGGTGTCTAGAGTTGGAAAGGCATCCTTTTTATTGTTCTGGCTATCTGCATGTTGATGTGAGTGCACAAGTGAATAAATTAATATTTTTAGCTTGCTTGACATGAAAGAAAAGTCTAAAAATAGAGGGAAGCAGGATTTATAATAAGATCTTGGTGAAGAAATTATATATTCATGCTATGAGCTTCATGTGTGTTTGAATTATTTGTAGGAATACTTCATTTATGCCCATATTGGTGATGAGAGCAGAAGTTGATGTCTAATACATTGAATATATCTTCAGAATCAGAAGAAGAAATAGATCCTGCTCTCATAATTGCAAGGGCTTCCGGTAAAAATTCATCCTCTTGTATCTAATGCATCCCATGTGGAAGTCATTACATAGAAAATTCCTTTTAGGAGCTTGTGCATGTGCTCCCGATCTTCCAGTTGAAGCCTTCATTGAATTTACTTGTATTTTCCTTCACCCAGAGTGCTTTCCAGAATTTAAAAATTTCTCATATACAATTAAAAATTAAAAATGATGAGTTTTTTTTGAAGCATTTATGGAAAACATTCCACTAGTGCACATAATGGAGAAGAAGGATAAGAGCGAAGACAGTCAAAGGAAACAACCACAAGAAAATCACAGTCAACTGCTTCTAGATCCAGTTTGGTGAGAATCAAAGGAAATGATTCAAAAACATATGAAAAAGGAAAAAGCATCTCGGATTCAAGGCAGAGATATCATTCAGGTCATTCATGAGGCAGAGGTGCAATATAGATTGGATAAACATGCAAAGTATGGAAGAAGAATAAGATTGGGAGTGTTGCAACAAATTTCTTCTAATTTCTTCTCTTTCTTCTTTCTCTTATTTTCTCCGAAAAAGTAATTGAGTAATCAATTAAATTGTAAAACTTAAGTGATTGGTTTAAAATCCATTACCTCAAGTTACGAGAAGAAATCAATTACTTGGAAATAGGTGGTAGACATGTAAAATAGAAGGTTCTATTTTTCAGTTATAAATCATGCATGTCATGCAAAGATGAATTCCAAGAGGAAGATTGTCAGTTGCTTCCCTTTTTCACAACTTCAACATGTGGCAATTCATTAAAAAATTCCTATCTGTAATTTCCCTTTATACACTATAAATAGAGGAAGATCCTATGGGTTGCAAGGGGATCACAATTTGTCAATCACCATTCTTGAGTTCTAGACTTTGTGTTGTAGCCCTTGATGTCATTTTTTTAAAGCTGAGGAATTGAATAAAGGTAGATTTCCGGAGAACATTGTGTCCACAGTGCATTTGCTTCTTACTTCTGTGTGGATCTTTAGATAAACTTTGTGTTGTCTGAGATTTAGATTAGAAGTTTTTCTTTTCCTTTACTTCTGAATATTGTGAGATCTACTTGTTTTTTTAAATCCATGTGTATGAAACCAACTCTATAAACTATTGGTTGAATTACATATCTTCCTTTCTTCTTTCCCAAATTTCATTATTTCCCCCTTCTGCAAATACTTCATATATAGTTGTTTACTTGCTGCAAAATTGCTTAGCTATGGTTCATGAGCTTTGTAATTAAACTAAAACCCCCACAAATAGTTATTAGGATTTATAATTACAAGATTGATAAACATCTTACACATGAGCCTCACCTTTAAATGTGGGAGATTTATCTCATGACTGCCTAGGTTTTTAGCTATGCAGAAAATCTAGCCAACATGCGTGTGATTTATTCAACCTATGTTTATTATTTATTAGTGATGTATGCGACTCATCAATTGAAATTTGACTTAGATTCTTACTTTCTTCAAAAACAACCAAATGATCAAATTTTGCAGGTAAATTTCTAAACATATTTTCAATAATCCTTCTATCATCCAATTTTTCTCCATGAGATTTAATCTGAGTTACTAGGTCAACTACATAAGTAAAGAATGACTCTATAGAGTCTGGATCTTTCATTGACATATTTTCAAAATCTCTTCGAAGTAAATTGATATTTGACATTTTTTTACTTTCTCATTACCTTTATACGCAACTTGGAGAGTGTTCCCTATTATTTTTGCTTGATTGGTTGTTGACACTTTAGGAAGGATGCTTTCATGCATGGCTTGATGAATATATAGAAAAGAGTTTTCTCTTCTTTCTTTTTTAATTCTTGTAAAATATCTTTCTCTACCTGTGAGAGTGCATTATATGTAGTTGGATCTAGAGGCTTTGTGTACACATTCTCTATAATTTCCTACACATCCTGGGATCTGAATAGCGCCTTAATGGTTAAGGATCAATACTCATAATTCTTTCCTGTAAACTAGGGTGTCTGTAGCCCTGATATTGATGCACTAGATGTAGAAGTCCATCTTTCTTTTAAAATATATTTCTTTACCTGTGAGAGTGCATTATATGTAGCTAGATCTGAAGGTTTTGTGTACCCATTCTCTATAATTTCCTACATATCTTGGGATCTGAAAAGTGCCTTCATGGTTAAGGATCAATACTCCGCAATTTTTCTTGTAAACTGGGGTGTCTGCAGACCTGATAAAGATGCGCCAGATGAAGAATGTGTAGTTGACAGTTAAATTTAACACCTGCTGAAAAAAATGCTCATATACCAATTTGTAGAAATTAGGAGATAAAAACCTAGTGAACAACAAATACAAAATAGGTAGAGTTTTTTTTATTCAAACAACATTCTTATGCATAGTTATATTACTCTTCCTCTTTCCCTGAGCTTCAACACCTTACAATTTGATATGTGTGTACACAATTACAATTACCTCTTAATATAAGAGAGCTTCACTAAAAATAGATTATCTAAAAACATAGTCTGCTACCAAAACAGGGCATGCTAAAAAATAGAGCATCTAAAGTAGAGTTCTTGCTGTGTATACACAAAGCTTTTTGATTTATTTTAATTTTTAATGTTTTTCCTAAAATAAGAAAAGTGGACGGTCCTAAAATTAAAATTAAAACTAAAGCATAATTTACGGATTCATGCAAAACAACAAACTAACGTTTTTTTTCTAACAATAATATAGAGACAAAATCAAACGCATTTTTTTGTAACAAACATTATTCGAGATGTGCTAAAAGGTAGTGTAATCATATATAGAGTTTTTCACAGGAGATCATGCAATGATACAAGGAATGCTAAAGGAAAAGCACCTGCTCTTATAATCCATGACACTGATATTCATTGTTAGCATGAAGAGAATGCAAACAACTCATGTTTAAATCATTAATGCAAGTTGTATATATGTATTTGATCGATTCTACAAAAAGATATAATGATAGAAAGATTGTAGGAGTGTGGAAGGTTACACTGTGCACATCTTTGACAAGCTTATACAGTCACATGTGGCCCCAAAATCGACATGTCGGTATCAATTCAATATGAGGCGGAGATGTGTTTTGAAATATCTTCATGCAAAAGAACTTGTTTCTCTACCCTGACAAGAAGATGAGCGGAGAAAGGGAATGTATGGAGACTGTGTGCGTAACAGGCGCGGCAGGCTTCATCGGCTCTTGCCTGGTTAAAAATTTGCTCCAAAAAGGCTTCACTGTTCACGCCACCTGCAGAGATCCTGGTTAGTTTACTTCTCTTCTCTTCTCATCTCTAAATTGCAACTCTTTTCATTGAATTTGTGGGTTCAAGTATTGCAGAGAACCCCGCTAAAACTGGCCATCTTCTCTCGCTTCCGGGAGCCAAAGAGAGGCTCCATCTTTTCAAAGCAGACTTATCACACCTGGGCAGCTTCGATTCCGCCATTGAAGGCTGTGACTTCCTTATCAACTTGGTCACATCTATGGAATTCGATTCTAATGACCCTGAGGTACGTAACTAATCAATGCCACCCAAAACTTGTCCATGTTTTATCCTGAATGTCACACAGTGCCTGGTTTTTTCCCTCTTTGACGGTACGTATCAGACAGGATTTATTCGATCTACCATTGATGGAACTGTTGACATTTTGAGAGCTTGTAAGAAAGCAAAAACTGTGAGACGGGTGATCCATACATCCTCTATAACGGCAGCTTCCCCGCTAGATGAAAATGGAAATTTCAAGGAGTGTCTGGACGAATCTTGCTGGACTCCTGTGGATTATATTAGGGCTAAAAAGCCCAAATATTGGGTAAGTGTCCAAAGCTTTTCTTAAAACCTTGAATAAAATAAAATGGATTACAGATATAATATCGATAAGTCAAATCCATGTTTTTTTTAATGAATATGATTTTATATTATATTAATAAGTAAAATGATGCTAGTGCGTCCCAAAGCCACAAGTTTAAACTAGGCAGAATTTATGAGAATCAACTTTTACAAAACATCATAAAACATAGAAGCAATAGAATTTAGCCGCCGCTGCAAATTGTTATCTTGCACAGGGCAGACCATGATCAGGCCAACCAGAACCAAGGATGTCCTTGCCGTTGTTCGACACATCCCAACTAGAACCGAGCCATCAAAAGTGTCCTAAATGGGCGAGAAGGCAAGAGACACTCAAACCCATTTTCTTAAAAGTAAGATTAAAATAAGTTCAAGAGCTTATCGAATGAATAATAGAATAGTGATAAGTACAAGGGGATCTGAAAAAATGTGTGGATTACTTTCGTCTACCCTTGAGTTGCAGGAGCTTCGTGTCGCTGGTTTAATCTCCCTTTTAGGGTCCACACTCTTTTGATAGGCTCCTTCTTGCTCTACCATGGTTTTTCTTGGTAAGTTAGAGCTTTTGAGAGCAGAGTCGCACTCTCCATTTGTTCCTTCCCTTGGTAGACTCCTTTTTATTCTACCATTGAGTGTTTTTTTTTCTCTTTTCCCCTTGGAAACCTCATCCCTTTTTCATGTTTGCTCTACCAAGGGTTTTTAGAATGTACTCAAGACATCCCTTGTGTATCCTAGGTGTGGTTGGTTTTCTAACACCCTAACAACCCCCTTATACGTATTCCTTGTTATTCTCTTTATACCATATATGACTTGAACCTAAGATCCCTTTTGTGCATGTTAGCATGCTCTAACATTAAGCTACTTGCTAAAGATTTATTTTAAAGCATGCATAGCCATAACATGTTTTTATTCTCTTTTTAAAATATCCTAACAAATCTAACTTTAATTACAACCATTGGATGGCTACTCCTATTCTTAACTACAACCATTGCATTGTTTTTTATTGTGCAAAAATAAACTCAACTACACTAAAAATAAATAATTAACTCAACAGCAATTAACCAACATTCTCCCCCTTGATGTTGAGTGGACTAACAACTTCATCTAGGAGTTTCAAAAATTCAACTTTTACAACAACTTTAGTGAATATATTTGTCACTTGTTCTTTAGTGTTTATATACTTCAACTCTATCTCTTTCTTTTGATCCAAATATCGAATGAAGTGGTACTTCAAATCGAAATGCTTTGACTGACTATGATGGATTGGATTTTTGGCTAATTTGATAGCACTTATGTTGTCACAAAAAATCATTGTAAGTTGATTGTGCTTCTCCCCAATTTCTTCTAAAACTTTTTGAAGCCATAATACTTGTGTACCCGTTGAAGTGACTGTGATATATTCTACTTCAGTAGATGAAAGAAAAATTGATTTTTTCTTCTTTGAATTCCATGTAACCAAACCCAAACCAAGTGAAAAATGATTTCCGGATGTTGACTTTCAGTCATCCAAACTACCTCCCCAATCAAAATCACTAAAACCAATAATTTCAAGTTTTTTATTAGCTTGATAATGAATACCAAAATTAATGTCCTTGACATAACTTAATATCTGTTTGGCTACCTTCATATGAATCTCGGATGGCCCAAACATATTCCTTGAAACGAGATAAGAAATATATGGTCTTGTATGAGTTAGAAACATTAAGCTTGCAACAATACTTTTGTAAGTGGTCTCATCAATTGTTCCAGCACCATCCTCTCTACTTAACATAACTCCATGAACAATTGAAGTAATGAATGGCTTACAATCAACCATACTAAAAAATTTCAACACATCTTTTACATAATTTGTTTGACAAATGAAAATTACTTTGATGAACTTCCATTCCATGGAAGTATTGCATAAGGCCTAAATATTTCATTTCAAATTCAGGCATCATAGCAATTTTTAATTCATCCTTTGTATTATAATTGTTTCTCATATATACAAAAATCATCAACATACAACCTTACAATGAAAATATTATAACCTTCTTGCTTGTAGTAAATAGTAGTCTCAGTTTTGCTTCTCTTGAAGCCATTTTTTTGAAAATATCCATCAATTCAGGAATATTATGCTTCTCATGCTTTATTAAGGCCATACAAAGCCTTATTCAACTCATAGACTTTGTCTTCTTTACCTTGTAGTTCAAAACCTTGTGTCTTCTATACATTGACTTCCTCTTCTAAGTACCCATTCAAGAAGGAACTTTTCACATCCATGTGATGTATGCTCCATTTTTTTTTAGTTACTAGTGAAATCATCATTCTAATGGTCTCTTGTCTTGCCACTAGTGCAAATGTATTTTCCTAATCGGTGGCATACCTTTGAGTGAATCCTTTTGCAACTAAATGTGCATTGTGTCTTTCAACACTACCATCACTATAGTACTTAGTCTTGTAGACCCATTTAGTACCAATACACTACTTGTCATGAGGAAGTTTTGTAAGCTCCCATGTATCATTCCTATGAATGGAATCCATTTATCATTTCATTTCTTGCACCCAAATATCATTAATACACACAGCTTCAAGACATTATGTTTCGAAATCAGCTTGTGTAAATAAAGCATAATTTACCATCTCACCTATTGGAGACTCTTCATATGCTTGACTCCTTGTACTTTTATAAATTTCACTGAGGGTTCTTACCTTCATTTAATAACTTAGACTTGAAGTTTCACTTGCACTTGGAATACAATAACTAGATGATGGGCTATTTAGGTGTGACTTGTTGCACTTGGAATTGAAAAACTAGTGATTTTTTCATCAACAATATCATCATTACAAAACGTTTTAGACTTATCACTATGCCATTTTTATTTTTAATTGTGATACACTCCCCCTTCATCAAAATTAACATAACTTGATACAAACAAAAAATAGTGATAAAATTATAAAGTATATATGCTTTTATTTGTTCAATATACCCAACAAAATAGAAGACAGATCACTCTTTGGATCTAATTTCTTTCTTTTCTTATCAAGTACATGAGCATAGGCTAAACAACTAAAAACTTTGAAATAATTGACATTAGGCTTTTTTTTCATACCATGTTTCATATTAAGTCATCATGTCAAGTGCACTAGTGTGACTTTGATTGAGAATATATACTTTTGTAGCAACTCCATCACCCCAAAAAAATTTGTTCAATCCCTTCATTTGTAACATGCCTCTTTCCATTTCAACAACTATACAACTCTTCCTTTCAACTACATTTTTTTAGTTTAGTGTAGGTAGTTGTGAGCTGCCTTTTGATGCTATTCAAATCATAATAATACATAAAATCTTTTGAACAAAATTCACCTCCATGATCTAGTTCTTAAGAACTTTATTCTTTAACCACTTCCGTTCTCCACGAGGGCTTTAAACCTCTTAAATGTATCGAAACGTTTCACTTTTCCATTTCAAAAAATAAACCCAACACTTTCATTAATAATCATCAATAAATGTAACAAAATATGATTTCTTACCCAAACATTTGTTTGCATAGGACCACAAATATCATAGTAAAGCAATTTTAGTGGATAATGAGCTCTCCATGCAATTCCTTTTGGAAACTTTTCTCTTGCATATTTTCCTTTAGCACAACCTTCACAAATATCTTCTCTCTCTTCAACCTTGGCAAACCATACACTAATTCTTGTTATATTAGTAACTTCAAACTTTAAAAATACAAATATCTATACCTTAGATGCCACAAACAACTCTTATCTTCATATGTCATATTGGCAAAGGTTGTTATTATGTTCTTCAAAATTCAATGGGAGCATCTTATTCTTAGACATAGGTACAATTGTAACAACCTTATTTCCTTGACTCATTATCATATATTACACATTTGATTATCACCAAAAACCACATTATAGTTCTTTTCGCATAGATATCCAAAACTCGACAAATTATATTTTTTACTTTGGAGTATAATAAATATCATTAACACGTTTATTACCTTCTCTAGTACTCACCTCCATGGTTCCTTTTGCTACAACCTCCAATGATTTTTCATTACCAAGTTTGATCTTAGTCTTGAAACTTCTATCCAATGTAGAAAATAATTCATTATTCCATGTCATGTGATTGGAACAACCTGAATCTAAGTACCAAACCTCTTTATGATTGATTTCATCTTTATCATATGAAAGAAACAAATTACACAGATAATCTTCATTGTCCTCAATAGCATAATTAGCACTTCTTCCTTCTTTTCTTTACTTTTATTCTACATTCCCATTCAAAGTGACCATACATGTGGCAATACTAACATTGAATATTTTTCTTATCAAATCTTCCTCTATCTCTTCCTCTTGCAGTTGAACCACCTCTTCTCTTTCTCTGAATAATTTTAATTTCTATCTTTTCCTTTCCCTTGGGTGCTTCTAATGAGTGTCTTTCCCTTGTACTTGGTTGCTTTTGATGCTATTTATAGTACCTTCACTCTTTGTGATCTTCAATTTTGAGGAAAAGGCCTTCTCATCACTTTCTCCAACTATGTTTCTCTTAATATTTATGTCATGAGACACAAGAGATCTATACTCGATGATCAAAATAAAGAGTATTAAAGTCTTTGCTTTCTTCAATGATGATGAAAACAGGATTTCACGCTTCTTGTTAGAGACCTTAACACATTTTTCAGCACAATCGTCTTTGTGCAATGCTTCTCCAAGAGTAGCCATTTAATTGACCACATCCTTTACTCTTATACATAAATCACTCAGAATTTAAAGCTTCTTGCATCCTAAAATTCTTAAATTATCTCTTCATAGTCTGCAACCTAACCACTTTGACTTACTCACTGCCTTGGTAAGCTTCTTGTAGAGTCTTCTAGGCTTCCTTGGTTGTCTTTGCACCTACAATTCTTAGAAATAATCCCTTATCTAAAGCTTTCTAAATATGAAACAAAGCTTGTGATTTCTTCCTCTTAGCTTCCTTCTTGGCTTGTCCTGTCATTGATTGGAACATTGGCCCAATCAACTGGCTCGGCATAACTGGCTTTTACAAACATTCCATAAGTCTTTTCCCGTCAAAAGAGTCATCATCTTAATACTCAAATAATCATAATATTTACCACTAAATTATGGAATGGGAAGAGAGTTAGAGTTTGCCATGATCAACTGTTAGAGAGATCTGAAACAAAATACTAGAATCCAAACTTTGTTATGATACCAATTGAAGAGTTTAAAATAGAAAACAAAAAAGAAATTCAATATTCAAAAAATCTGAAAAATCAAATAACTGGCAGCCATAACCAACTTGTCATAAATAGCCCAAGAGAGGTTTTAGAGCAACACAAACTTTTCAACTCCTTTGATTATTGAAATTATTCACCCATTACATATATTTATGGATTTGCATAGGCACGTGATTTTCCCAAAAATAGATAATTATCAAAAATAGCACTACCATTATTTTTAATAATAATCCAATCTAATTTTAAAACATGCACAACGTGAATTTATTCTAATTTAAATATATATTCACAAATTAAAACATGCATAACATGACTTTATTTTATTTAAAAAATATCTTCACAAATCTAATTTTAACTTCGGCCATTGCATGAATTTTCCCAATTTTTATAAAACCACTGCATGGCTTTTTATTAATAAAAAACAAACTTGAAATAAAAACAAACTCAACAGCCCTTTAACCAACACTTGCCCCAGACTTGAAGCTAAGACCTCCCTTTACCCTAGATAGTAGACTTGCCCCTAATACCTCCCTTGTGCACACATGGGTGCTCTACCATTCAACTACTTGCCCTTATTTCACTTCACTCGGGTTTTCTAGTAGCCCCCTTTTATTGTCAAGGTGTGACTCATTTTCTCCAATTTCTTCTTCATTATTATGATGTGTTGGAAGTGTGACACATCATTTAAAATCCTGCATACGGTTTTTCCCTAGAACCTCTTCTACTTTCATCCTCATAATAGATAAAGGAGTGTGATACAAAAAGCCTATCAAAAATTTGTGTACAGTTTTTCAAAAAAACTCTTTTTATTTATCAATATTACATTTAAGTAGAAGACTCTGTAAGAAAAACTATGTGTGGGTTTTTGATGGGCTTTCTTCTTCAATAATGAAAAACTGAGTGAGATCCAAAAAATCTTATCAAAAACTTGCATATAGTTTTTTTCCCAGAAATTCTTCTAGTTATCAATATTAGATTTAAATAGAAGAGCTTTTATAAAGATCACTGCGATTATTATGGTTTGATTGACTTTCTTTATCATCCTTTGATGAATCACAGAGTAATCAGAAATGCCATTTAAAAATCTGAATGCAATTTTTTTCAGAAGCTCTTCTGGATTGTAACGTAAATTATATACTGTTATGATATGTCCAGATGTATTATGTGACAAGACATTAGCCGAGCAAGCAGCTCTTCAATGCGGGGCAGCTGATGAAATTGAGGTGGTAACAGTGTGCGTAGCTGTAGTGGGTGGCCCTTCATCCACCCCAGCATTTCCCTTAAGCACTTCACTCATCTTAACTCCAATCACAGGTACATAACAAATCGCTATTTCAGATTTTGTTCAATTTAAATTGTAAATGAAGGATGTGATAAAAAATTAAAATTTATGTCAGGGAACAGAGAACTTTGTGAAAGCATGAAAGAACTTCAATCTTTGTTGGGCTCCTTTCCAATGGTCCACGTAGAAGATGTATGCAACACCCATATCTTCCTCATGCAACACCCCTGTGCAGTGGGTCGATACCTGTGCTGTTCAGATGCGCCCACCATTGCTGACATGGCAGATTTTTTCAGGAAACACCATCAACCAGTCCACATTGCCTTTGAGTAAGCTTACACCATCTTCATCTTTATTTTTGACCCACTCTTTTTACTATGTTAATTTTACTCAAGTGATAATTGTATTTATTGTGTATGAAGAGAGATGAAGGGCCCTGTACCAGTCTCTTCAAAGAAATTAACTGAACTGGGTTTCTCATACAAGTATGGAATAGAAGAAATTGTGGGTCACAGTATTCAATGTGCGAAGAAGATGAAGGTCTTACCACAGGAAATTTAATTGGAACGAAACGCAGTGCTGTATCGAACTCAGTTTAGTTAGATGCATAGTTTCAAACAAAACCCTCTCATGGAATGTTATCGTTATAGTTTTTAGAAGACATGGGTATTTGATGCAGTCACAGTTACAGGGCATAATGAAAAATATTGCAGCATATAAATTCGAATGCACATAGTATCACACAACATAAAACAACACTCTTTTATTGTATCAAATTCAATAAGGGTATGCATGCATAACACTCCTACGGTCCGGTCACATACTTTCCCCATATGCAAGCCTTGGTGATGATAAATGCTATGACACATTATGGAAGAAAACATATATGTTCTTACAGTGAGTTTCAGAACCTTTTGTGTGCTCCATGAAAACATATATGATTTTGTTAGATTGGCATTATATGATTTTGTTAGGTTGTTATAACCGTTTTCCTTTCTTACAAGCTCTACACTATTTATACTATCCACAAGTTCTACAAACAGTTTAACATGGTATGTATGTAACTTAGCTCAAGTGAAATTCAATTTGTCATGAAGTCTATCTCTTCTGCAAATTTATTTGTTCAATTGTGTATTATGTCAAGAGAAGAATATACGTACAAAAAATATATATGTATATACCCAAAATAACCTTACTAAAAAATTCTAAATTTTCTTCAATAATTTCAATTGGCATGTATAAAGTTGATCTCTCTGACCTTTTCTAATATCATGTCAGCATGTAGCAAAATTGGAGCTCTATAATTAGATACAACCATCCTTCAAAATATATTTCAAGCATATTTTTGACACATTTTGTAGTTGAGAGATCCTTAGGAGATGTGTACGTCAAATGTGGAAGCATATAGACATCATATAAACTATTTAACACAATATTTCAAGATTAAAGAAACATAACAAAAAATATATTTAACATCCCTTATATTTAAGGGGTCTCAATAAAATTGATCATAATCATGGGAAGAATGAATATACCAAAAACATTCAAATTTCATAACACTCTTCATACATCTCTAAAATCCATTAAATATCTTTTAGATTTTAAAGTAAAAAAAAGTGTTTACATTATTCCCTATTCTAATGGCGTGCGCTTGCACCATGTGAGTTGATCCCTCACCTTACATTCACTAGCTAGGTCACAAAACATCCTCCTTGTTCAAATATTCACCACATCCTCACTCTTGGCATCCAAATATTTAAGGGGTCTCAATAAAATTGATCATAATCATAGGAAGAATGAATATACAAAAAACATTCAAATCTCATAACACTCTTCATACATCTCTAAAATCCACTAAATATCATTTAGATTTTAAAGCAAAAAAAAGTGTTTACATTATTCCCTATTCTAATGGCGTTCCCTTGCACCATGTGAGAGTATCCCTCACCTTACATTCACTAGCTAGGTCACAAAACATCCTCCTTGTTCAAATATTCACCACATCCTCACTCCTGGCATCCAAACTACTATTGGGTTGACCCCCTTTGTCTACGTACATGTCATTCTTCCTTTTAGCTGCAACATTGTGCACTGCAATCATGTTATGCCAATCATTTTCCAACCCACTTAATTATATTACTTTGAGTTGCATTCCTCTTCATTTGTGTACACTTCTTTCTCCTCAACTAATACCCCACACTTATCTTTACACAAGACGAGATGAATACACACACACGCACACGCGCGCGCGCGCACACACACACACGCGCGCGCACGCGCGCACGCACGCACACGCACACACACATACACACTCACACACATGCACACGCACACACGCACACACACACATACACACTCACGCACACGCACATGCACACACGCACACACGCACACACACACACATGCACGCGCGCCCACGCCCACGCACACACACATGCACACGCCCACACATGCACACACACACACACACACACATGCACACACACACACACCCCCGCATGCGCGCACACACACACACACTCACACTCACACACACACGCACACGCACACACATGCACGTGCGCGCGCGTGCACACACACATGCCCCACACGCCCACGCCCACGCCCACGCCCACGCACACACACGCGCACGCACACGCACACACCCACACATGCACATGCACACACACACACACATGCACATGTGTGCACGCACACACACACACACAATATTCACTCTCCCATCATACAACATTTCCCAATTAAACTATCATGGTCTACCTAGAAATGCATGACACAAATCCATAAGTAAAGCATCACAACACATTTTCCATATAACTACAAATCGCCATGTTGGCGTTTCATTTCTCCCTTACATTGATATCTAGACCTCTACTAGCCAAGACACTCTACAAGTATTTGGGTAGAATGTGGACACTAAATTTAGTTCACCCACCACTTCTTAGGACACTAATTTTTATTTTCTTTTACGATCAACCAAACATTACACCACTTCCCTCTTATCTTACACTGAGTCTGAGAAATGTGTCATCTTTGATATAATTCCTCCTTTCTTGTGACATTCAAGACTCTCCTTAACGTAAGAAAATTCTCCCCTTGCTCAAGCTTTTTTTGCACTCTTTGGTGATGTTATGGACTTTCCATAATCTTGTGGGAATTGTGCACAACCCTCACTTCTCCCCTTCTCACAATCACAAGGTGTATGAGGGCCCTCATATGCATGATGGCCAAGTTTTCCACACCTAAATCACATTTTGTTGAATGATCTTCCTCTTCCCTTTGTGTAGCCACTTCTTCATCTTCTTGAAGTAGATCCTCCTCTAGCATTTTTTGGTTGTGTAGTATTAGCACCTTCTTCAATTATTTGTAGGATTTTATCACAAAATTGTCAATCTCTACCATTATTGAGTCTTTCTCTTCAGCTCAATGCACTTGCTTTTGGTGGGATAACCTCTATCTCTCTCAAATCATGTTGATATTCTTCATCCATATGTGCAATCTCATCCTAAATGTTTAATTGCATTATGTTTACACTCTACGCCACTTTCTCCTTATACACCTCACTATGACCAACTCAGATTCTTATTTTGTATAACTTTTTCATGTAGTCTTTAACATGTTATCAGTGATCAGGAGTAGAGCAATAATTAACAGAATATTGTATTATGAATAATAGTAATGATCATTATGTTACAAATGAAATGTTACAATCTTTATAGATATTTTACAGTTAAATTAGGCTTAAAACAATAGCACCTAACTATTACAAGTTGAGCTTGGGGAAAATTTTAGCGGTGAATTTTCGTCAATTCACGATAATTCTAGTTTTTAAATTGTTATTTGGTGATTTTACATAGTACAAAACACCATTTTTCCTAAATTATCGAGATTCAATCTACTTTTCAAGGTTGTCTCGCCTATAAGTTAAAATAAATTCCATAGTTATTCAAATGTATATCGTCACTACCTCGAAACTCAAACTGATCATAATCGTGAACATATATACTATATAAGACTGCCAGTGCTCTAAGGCCAGAGGTAGATCTCACAAATAATAGTTCGTCATTTTCATAAGAATCGTGCATAAGCAGTCACAGTTCAAGCAAAGGTAGATCTCGTAGATAATAGCCGATTGTCTGCATATTTGACACGATTGTGGCATTGTGCCTTACAGTTACCCTACTACATAGATGTCAGATGTCTTCAATTTATAAGATTTCGCATCCAGTCGAAATCATTTCCCAGTCATTCACAGAAATTCTACGGCTACTCATTGTAATTTGATGTGATGAATTCCGGTAAGGTGTTGGGCCAATATTTTAAAAAAGACCCTATTATCTAGCCAGCTACAAAATAGGCCAACACAATCAACATCTACACCAAGAACAAGTATTAAAAGATTAATTTTTTTATTCTTTTTAAGTTTCATATTTACGTTCAATAATAATATGAAAACATTTTTCATGCAGAACACACTGAAATAATTAACCGCAATATTATTGACGATGGCATGCGTCCACCGGAGGAAAATACTTATTATGTGCCTCCACTTGAAAATAATCTTGATTATGATATGCAACTAGCAGAAGACATTTCTACTTCACATCAAAAAATTATAAATTCTACTCACAGGCGGTTAGTTGCATGTGCATCATCTAGTCGTGTGTCTGGGCCAGTTAAAGCAGAGATTGCCGTTTGTACTGTAGACGACTGATTGTAGTAAAATTGGTCTTCTATGAGGCCGTACAAACATTTATCTCTACAGTGTCATGAGTTCGCTACCATTTCATGGTTCACGATTTTGATTCATCTACCTCACTATACGGTTTTTCTTGCTATTTGCCTTGAATTAGAAACATCTTTTCACAAATCAGCCAAAAAAATCCATGGGGTATTTTGAAAAGGGCTCTTAAAATTTCCCTAGTTGAGCTACGCGATTAGAAATCCTAACCACATTACAAATTAAAAGATTTTGAAATAAAATAAATTTTAACAACCTACCTACGAGAGTTACATTTACTCACTTACATTTATGTTGACTATGATGAATTAATCACCTATTTAGGCTACAACTAACATTCCCATCCTTAATTTAGCATAGTCTCGAGTGAGAGAGAGATATTCTTAGTGCCTCAATATTTTCCCTTACAAGTGAGCGGATGAAGAAATTTGCACGTTGATTTTCTATTAGGAAAACTTAGATTTATATGTTGTGTTTTCGAACTTTTTCGTATATGAAATGAACTTGTACAAGATAAATACTATGCATTGACTCATCTTCTTTCTCCTTCATTAACCTTAGAGTATATCTTTAGCCCTCCTTACTCTCTCTCTCTCTCTCACACACATACACTCGCTCTCCCATCAAACAACATTTCTCAATCAAACTATCGTGGTCTTCCTAGAAATGCATGACACTAATCCATAAGTAAAGCATCAGACAACACATTTTCCATATAACTACAAATCTTCATGTTAGACTTTTCATTTCTCCCTTACATTGATATCTAGACCTCTACTAGCCAAGACACCCTACAAGTATTTGGGTACAATGTGCACACTAAATTTAGTTCACCCACCATTTCTTAGGACACTAATTTTTATTTGCTTTCACTATCAACCAAACATTACAACACTTCCCTCTTATCTTACACTGAGTCTAGGAAATGTGGCATCTTTGATACAATTCCTCCTTTCTTGTGACCTTCAAGACTCTCCTTAACGTAAGAAATTTCTCCCCTTGGTGATTCCATGGACTTTCCATCATCTTGTGGGAATTGTGCACAACCCTCACTTCTCCCATTCTCACAATCACAATATGCATGAGGGCCCTCATATGCATGATAACAAAGTTTTCCACACCTAAATCACATTTTGTTGAATGATCTTCCTCTTCCCTTTGTGTAGCTACTTCTTCATCTTCTGGAAGTAGATCCTTGTCTAGCTTTTTTTGGTTGTGTAGTATTAGCACCTTCTTCAATTATTTGTAGGATTTTATCACAAAATTGCTAATCTTTACCATTATTGAGTCTTTCTCTTTAGCTCAATGTACTTTCTTTTGGTGGGACAACCTCTATCTCTCTCAAATCATATTGATATTCTTCATCCATTTGTGTAATCTCGTCATAAATGTTTAATTGCATTATGTTTATGTTCTACGCCACTTTCTCCTTGTACACCTCGCTATGACCAACTCGGATTTTTATTTTGTATAAATTCTTCATGTAGTTTTTAACATGTTATTAGTTATCAAGAGTAAAGCAATATTTAACAGGATATTGTATTATGAATAATAGTAATGATAATTACGTTACAAATGAAATGTTGCAATATTTATAGATATTGTATAATCAAATTAGGCTTAAAACAATAGCACCTATCTATTACAAGTTGAGTTCAGGGAAAATTTTAGCGGTGAAGTTTTGTTAATTCACAAATATTCTAGTTTTCAAATTTGGTGATTTTAAGTAGTACAGAATACCATTTTTCCTAAATTGTCGGGATGCAATCTACTTTTTTGGGTTGTCTCACCTATAAGTTAAAATAAATTCTATATTTATTCAAATGTATATTGCCGCTATCCCACTCCACATGTCAAAGACTTAAATCAAGATTCTAACCCATAAGTTAATCGTCGTCAAGCCATAGCATACCATTGAGGCACAACCAAAATAAATAAGCAATCTAATGCAATGATATACTGTTGAGGCATAACCATTTTATTTATGATTCATCTTATTTTATTTTTAATTTTAAGAAAATGGGTTTTTAGTTATGGATATTAAATTTGTAATCCATTTTATTTTATTTTAAAAAATTAAGGAAAACTTTGGTAAAGAGTAGTTTTGGGAACACGTACCCAGTGTTTAGGCTTTTTATCTCTAATATAGTCAATGGAAGTCCAACAAGATTCATTTCTTGAAATTTCTGTTTTCATCCAGTGGTGAACTAACCAGGATCTCTATAGGTGGTGTGAACAGTGTAACCTTTTTGGAGAAGATTTGTAACCAGACATGAGCCAATGAAGTATGTTGCTGCTGTTACACACACTGTCTCCATACATTCCATTTCTCTAGTCATCATCTTGTTGAAGTAGAGAAACAATTTGTTTGGCATGAAAATATTTCTGAACACATCTCTGCCTCATATTGAATTGATGAAGATATTTTGTGCAATTGCTTTATTAGTCTATTCAGGGTGTTCAAATCCCTCTTAGAAGTTAATGTGTGTACAAATTATAAGAACATAATTTTATTTAATATATATATTTTTAATGAACTACAAAATGGTTGAATGAAAAAATACCTTGAAACTTTGTAATACCTCAATTTAATGTAGCAAAAATAATACCTTATATTCACTAAAATTTCGGTAATAATTTTTTTTATGAATTAGTTTATTACGCTTATTAAGTTGGACCCTAGAAATTAATGTCACCATAATGACTAAGCATTTTATTTAGTAAAGTAATTATGCCCCAAGAATTATTTAAACATCTTAAGGGTAATTCCCACACATTAAACAATTGATTTGTTTTTAATTACACACCTAAGATCAACCACTAATATTTATTTATACCAAATGAATAAAAACACCCATACTTGGTTAATTCTCTCATAAATAAATTCACCCACATTTAAATACATATCCGTTGATTGAATTCCCACACAATGAAATAATTTTATCTACATCACCTCTTATTATTATTATTTTAATATTGTTTTTGTGGAAAAATGATTTTTTTTTTGAGTTTAAAAGGTTCATATCATGTCCAAAACGCATTCTGGAAAAATTAGACAGAGTGTTTACTGTGTTACATTTGACGTCCATATGGCCGTCATTCTACCCTGTTTTAGAACTGCAGTGACGTTCATTTGACCATCAAATTTAAGATGGTCATAAATTTTGATGTATTCACTTTTTTTTAGTTTGAAAATTTCTGTACACTTATGTGGGTTTCATATTTGTATTTTTTTTGTTTAAAATATTTTTTTTTGTAAAGGAAAAAGTATATATCATTCACAAAATAGGCATATACTACTTTATAAATTTACCTATAAACCATCTAATCTGGACTATTTTAAAACCTCAAGTAACTTATGAAAATAGATTTTATTCACAACAAATTTTAAGTATGTAAGTATTAAATGGATTCTTAACAATAAAACTTTTCCCTTGGAAAACAATTATCCAATTTCTACAATTTAGAAATAGGAATAAATTTAAATATGTTTTCTATCAATTCCTCATGTTATAATGCTTTACAAAAATGACTTATAGGGAAAGAATAATGAATTTCTTTTCCAACAACAAACTTCTTATTGTAATTAAAAAATTCTTTTCAATACGATAGTTAAATTTCTTCTTTTCCAATATTATCAGGGAGGAAATACACTTTCCTATATAAATCTCAACATTTAAGTTTACATTTCTATTGGAGAAGACATGCCCACAAAGTAACCAGATTTATTATCTAGGAGATACTCATTTATACAAATTCTTTTCAAATGAAGCACTAATTCACAAGAGTATACTTCCATTTCAACAAGAAGAATGTACTAACTTACTTCATGCCACATATATTTTATAATGTATTTTCTAGAATAAGGATCACAATCCCCACAATACAACTAATCTCTCCTTAAAAGAGAAGATCCAAATTTACAACAAAACATCATTCTTAAGTAACATGGTTTATGAGGATAAACATATCCAAATGAAGCCTTTTATTTTTGTTCCAACTTTGTTCTCCACATAGTCTCCAAAACAAAGAGAACGAGGCTTGTTTTACCACCCAACCTACATGAATCATTACATGACTTTCCAAAGGTTGGAAAACATGCTAGCCTCCCCCAAGCCCAAGGGAGAGAGAGCTAGCTTCCACCAATGTGCACAAGAATAAATGAGGGGTAATCATAAGAATGTTACATACAAGACTAACCCGTACACCACAAAACACAACAAATGTCAACCAAATAAAAAGAGGATAAAATCATATTCATCCTCACTAAGGGGGAAGAGTGGATGAGACATCTAATAGTGCCATAAAGTGTGGTCCAACCATAGGAAACATACTTATAAAATCTTCAAAAAACCTCCTTATCTCTCCAAAACATCTATCCCTCCTTATTACTCCTCCCATTCACCTAAATTCCTCCTTGGGAGGATTTTCAAACCCATTGGGTTTCCTCTCCAAGGATGGGGAAGGGGGTTCAAACCATATGAAACACCTTCCCCACCTCAAACCAAATGAGGAGATAAAAGAGAAACCAACATGGCTTGCCCATCAAGCCATGAGGTTTACAAGGGAAAATCCCTCCCTCTTCCCCAACAAAACTCTCAAATCCATCAAGCCATATGATGGATGGAGAAAACACCAAAAGAACACCCAAAAATCCCAAGCCAAAAGCCCCTTCCTCTACATGAGGCAATAATTCAATAAAAAACCCACATAAAAAACCCACATAATTTTTCCTCACCAAAAAGAAGGTGTGATATGTGTCACCATCCTCTTCCCTCCATTACAAAATTCCAACAAAAAATAAAAAATAAAATAAAAAGAAAATTTATTTAACCACTAAATCCCCAAATCCCATTAATTCTCATAAGTCAAACACCTAACCCTACCATCCAACATGGATGTGACTTGAAAGAGGTGCTATGGTAGGGAAATATTCCCATTAAACCATGAAAATAACCCCTCTTACCTATAAGTAGGGTCCAAGGGTTATTTTCCATAAAAGTAAATAGGACCCCAATAATTTCCATGCAAAGACAAATTTCGGGTTTGTAAATTTTGAAGTCAAATGATGAGGATGTGGCGCCCAGTCAAGGGTGCCCATATGACCCAAATCCACATTAATAAAGTCACCAAACAAAGAAATTTATTCCTAAAGCAAGTGGGGACCATTAGGTCCCCCAACCTAGTTTTCTAACAAAATAAATAACATAAACACAATAATTTTACATAATATGAAAAATTACAACTAAGGGTCACTCATGGTGCCCAAACAATACAAACAACGAATAAGATCTCATACAGCTAGCGTGGTTAGGACTTAGCCCCATGGGCCGCTTGTACACAATTACGTAGACGCCCTAAAACCCATGTTCTCTCATGCCCTGCAACCTGCACACTCAATGCAAACATTGAACACATCTACCCAATACAAGTTTAAATCAACCACTCTATAACAATCAAGTCTAGAAATATAATCTATGCTAACACATCATCAACATGAGATCATAAATAAGAAACATGCACAATTTCACAAAAAATCACCATGTTTCAGCGACTGCAATACTTATGAATGACATATATTCATAATATCATGTGCTCTCATCAATAATCAAATAGTCTATATCATCAAGGTGTATGACCAAACCATGTATCCATCATATATCAATTAGGCCGAAATAACATAGCAATATGTTAGTATCCACAACATCTACTGAAATGTTCCAACATACTAATCAAAGTAAAATTGATGCTATGCACCCAAATCACCATACATATCCATGAGGATCAAATAACATAATATAATATCCAAAATGTGTCATAATCCTTGTCAAATCATAATTATGAGTAAAAAGTTAGCAGATAACTAAGGGTAGAAAATATGGGCACTACAAACTTGAAATTAAGACCATCTTGTCAAATTTGATCATTTTATGCAAGGAAGTGTAATTTATATGTATTGGCATTTTTCCAAGATAGAAGAATTCATAAACGTACTAAATTTTACTATTTAACATATTTCAAACATCAATAATTAAGCAACACTCATTTAAGGTGACAACTTGCAAAAAGTAAGTTGTACTTGTACATGAATAGTCATGTTTAACTTTAGAAAAATAAATGTGTTAAATAGTCCATTGGGTGGTCAACATTACTTTTGCACTAATCTAATTATTATCTAAGTGTTTGGAAACTTGATAACAATCCATCATTCATGTCAAAACCAACGGGAAGGTCCTTTCCTCATGCCTCAGGTGAGTGAGTTAATAGCATGCTTGGCATGATAGGTTGACGCAAGATGTTGTAAGAACTTACACCACGCATCAGTGGAAAATATTCACATGTACAAGCTTGAGGTTAGGGGTAGAAATTAGGCGTGCAAAATTTTGGTACCTTTGTCAAGACCCATTGAAATTGTGTTGATATGATGAGGTAGGAGAATGAAATTTCACCTCATCAGGAAAATATTGAGCATTGGTTTTATCGAGTAGAAGAAAAAATTGTTCGAAATCACCCTAGTTGAAGGTATTGCTCACTAAGGACTTTGTTAGAAAGGCATCTCTATGACTTGCTCAATGAATCTTTCTTTAGCAAACTATTGGTAATTTATATTCTTGGTTGGCTGCTTATTGTTTCAACAAAAGTCTGAATCTGGGGAGGAAGTATAGTTGAACTCCAAAGCACAGTAGAAGAATCACACAACACGACGCAATGTGGACACACATGGTAGAATTTTGGTGGAGGATAACTTTCCTATTAAATGTGATAGAATACATGGTTTCCACCTACTCCTCCATTGATGAGGCAAAAGTCCACTTCTTTCCTGAACCTCATGGATCCTGCATAAGGCAATTCCCCTTAGAGATTAATAAACTAATGGTTGACCTAGATATTGAGACTTTTTACATGGTCGGCTAAACTCTTACATGTATGAGCAGTGCCACAAGAGGTTGAGGAAGGGAAGAAAAGGTTAACACTGTGACATGGATAGTTCGAATGAGGGCATGTTGAGGCAAACAGTATGAAGAAGCTCATCGTAAAGTAATAACCAAGAAGGGTTTACATCGAGAGGATGAATCAACCTCAGGAACTATCGCGAAGACCCGAGGTGAATGGGAAGGGTAGGAGGGATATCAAAGTGAATCTAGGGGAACCCAAGGTGAGACCAAATGGGCATGTAGTGACCTACGAGATCAAAAGGATGAAGATTTGCATATAATGTTGACAACATTCTTTCCCAACCACTATTCACTTAGATTTCTTGACATTGAAAATCTGGTAACCATATAAAATGAAAATGAAGAAGAGACAGAGAGAAGTGGAAAGGTGTATTAGACGAGACATTCCCTTACGTACTACATCAAATCTCACAATTCAGAAAACCAAACAGGACCCATTTTACTCGATCTCATAATACACTTATTGCACTTCCAATTGGAATGATGAATAGGTGACTAGTGAGTCAACCTGGTGAAATTGAACAAATAGGAGGCACTGGGAATGTGGAGCCAAACCAAAAAGTAGCAGAAACACATCTAAGTGGGGCATGGTCATGTGTGCACATCATCAATACAAATATTGCACCATTCAGCTATCAGGAAGTGGAGGTAGTGTGGAAAATAACATCAAGATCTCCAACAACAAAGCACAATGGCACAAGGAAGGATTGTATGGATTCTACATGCAACCTACTCTTGTGCCCCCAAATATTCTATGAGATGTCATTACATATTCTTGTGTAGTTGAGAATGATACAGAACACATGTGTAAGTGTTAGCTCATATGGCACGTTAAAGGGATCGCTTCTTCGGAGTGTAAGGAAAGTCAATTTTCCATAAATGTGTTAGATTACACATGCATTAGGTACCAAAAGCATGACCCTTAGCATTCGATAGTTGATTATGACTAGCTAAGGAAGCATTCCTTAAAGAAATTTATGTTTTTGAATTTACTATTGGAACCACCTTTATATTAAATATAAAATAATACAAAGTGTTACATAGTAAGGGGGCAACTGACAGTGTTCATAGCCTAAAAAAAGAACGAAAGCCAAGTGGTAAGACAAAAGACAAGCCACGAGGGCGAACAAAAACAAGCCACAAAGGGCTATAAAAAATGGTCAACATGGGAAGAGAGAGCCCCAAGCCGGCTCACCCACAGCCCTTTTCTTCTGGCCCTGGCTGGAGCCCATTGGCACATGGCAAGGAAATGGATGGCTCTTCCAACTGGGGCTCTCCGCCTAGCGGGGCTTCCCTATTTAGTGGCTCACCACCCCCCGAGTGGGGAATTATGGTTCAGCTCAGCATTCAGATGCCCAACTAGGATGGTTGGCTACTCAATCCACCTGTTTTTGAATTTTAAAAATAAATTATCTATGCATTAAAGGATATGCATCAAGAGTTAATAGAGTGTGTTTGTATATGATGTGTGGTTCAAAACTCTAATTTATAATTTTCATTTGAGAATGAATATACAATACAACACGTGTAATGGTTGATCAGTGGGTTACTCATACCATTTTGGTGTTCCATGTTTGTTAGTGTGTGTTTTTTATCCCATTACATGGTTGTTCTACACATATATTTAGCTTGCTTAGGTCATGATAGGATAGATGGGAGTTACACTTCTCTACCGTTTTAGGTGGTGATTACACTTCCCCACTTCCTATTTATACACCTCTTGTAAAGTTATTTTCTTATGCATTTGAATATATAAGTTATCTTTTGACTCGTGTTTGGTTCCCCCCCCTCTCTCTCTCGACTTTACTCTCTTTGTGTGTTTATATTTTATCAGTGTTTGATCTTGGCCCGCATTCTCACATGGTATAGGAGCTCGTTCTAGTAATCAAATGTCATTGTTTTGTTATGTTTATTTTTTTGTATTCTTATTTTTTAAAGATTATTATTGTAGATATTTTGATCTATGGCTATGCCCTTCTCTTGCATCTTTAGATGGTCTGGAGAATCATAAAAGATTGAAGGAAAGAGATGGTTTTTCTTGACAATATTTATACTATGTATTTCTTATAGAAATAGACTACACCATTGAGTCTGGATCATGCCAAAACCCTAGGATTGATAATAAACTTATGTATGCTTTGAAGTAGACTAGATCTGGTCTTTTTTCAAGTTTTGTTATAGTCATCTCTGAGATATTTGGTGATATTTCATACCACACAATAGTTTATGAGAAATCATATTTCTAGTTTTTCTTATTTTTTGAGATCTTTTGCAAGTGTTTGAACATGTTGTTGTACTTGTGGGTGGCAGTTGTACCTGTATTATTGATGGTATCATACATGTGTTCCTATTGAACTTGGCGTAGCACCTACATTTTAGGGGACTATTCTCATGTGGTTGTATTGGTCTATTGTAGTTAGAGGTGGAAGAATAACTCTTGGGTGTGGTGATGACACTATTTTTGTGCGTATGAACTGGTTTACATGCAACAAGAACCAAAAGGAAATTTGTAGAGGTAATGGCATTATTTGAAATGTAATACGAGGAGGCACAATGAATCATTTCGGAGGCTCAAAGTTATGTATGGGTTGTCCAACCCTGACCATAGGTGTTTGTCTTTGGCATATTTGATAAGTGAGAGTGTATATCATAATAAGAAAGTGCATAGCTCCCCCCCAAGGTGACATCACATTGTGTATAATTTTACAAATTTGGAGAATGGAACCCCATTTTTTTCCCTATACTTAGCCTCTAGTTACATAGAGTTTAGCCCCTAGTCACTCCCGACCCAAGGGGGCTTAAATCATAAGAGGTGAAATTTTTTGTAAGGCATTTAAGCAAGTGTTGAAAATTTTAAGAGGTCAAAGGATGAATTTTTTTTTCTTAAGGCTCATGAGTAAATATTTGACGCTGCTCATACTCCACTAGCAACTCCGCTTTTATCCAGGTGGTGGTGGTGCTTCAAGGCAACCCCTTCTCTGAAACCCTGTAACTTCAAGTTGTAATAATTTTCTAACAAATTCAAATTACTGACAATTACAATGCTCAGGGGGCTCAAATTTGTGCCGCATGCATTGACTTAAAATTAACGACCGGGTTTCGAAAGAATTCTTTCTTTTTCACAGAGCCAAAAAACATGCTCAGAAAATCCATGTCATATATGATGGTGGAGCTCAGGTCACTGATCCTTAGATCATGTTGTAAGCCTTTGTGTGACATTATAAGATGGTTTTTCAGGCTCAACAACTCTCTGCCAAACGACAAGCAGTCCTTGATCAATTTCTAGTTGTTGTGCCATGTAAACTTTTGCCTCCTCAGAGGGTGGTTTGTGACCAAATGCTCACCATTGATGACCTCGACAAAGTAGTCATGCAAATGGCCAATGATAAGGCCCCAAGATGCAATGGCTTCCCATGTGAATTCTAAAAAACCTTATGGGATTTTGTTGGCCCCGACCTTCTTCAAGTTTATCTCGAGGGTTTATAGAACCAGTCATTATGGTCATGTATCAACAAAGGGAATATTAAATTCATCCTGAAATTAGGGGATCCAGAGAAAATTACCTGTTGGCGGCCCCTCACTTTGTTGAACTTGTATCCTTCAAAATTATTGCCAAAGTGTTGGCTATGTGCTTGTGTAATATTCTTCCTGTTTTCATCCAACCAGAACAAACTGGGTTCATTCAGGGGCATTATATTCTAGATAACATCATTGTTGTTTGGGAAGACATGGAATGGGATCCTAGATCTAATAAATATGCTATGTTCATCAAAATTGCTTTTGAGAAATCTTAGGATCGGATTGAATGGTCGTTTATTCTTACCATGCTTCAAGCTCTTGGCTTTGGCCCCATGTTCATCCAATCCATCAAAATGTTATGTGTCGATGCCTCTGCCTAGATCACTATTAATGGCTTCAGTTCTTATTCCTTTAGACTGTTATGTTTCATTCACCAATGGTTCCTACTAGTGCCTGTGTTCTATGTGATTATTGTTGAAGGCTTTGGGTATCTACTGGCCCACACCAAACCCTAAAGGCTTGTCAGGGGAATAAAGCTACCTTCTGCAGCTAACTCTCAATTGTTTAATGGTCATTCCATAGATGATTATTTTCTCACGCTCATTGAGGATGATTCTAATATTCGCAACACCATGTATTGCCTCGATATTTTTTGTTTAGCATCTGGTTCTTACATTCAATGGAGGAAACCCCAGTGTTACCGGAAATCCTTCCTATCAGTGCCTGATTGGCTAGAGTATTTTGAATGGAAGATTCTTTCCCATGGAAAAATGTTTAAATTTCTTGGCATCCCTTTCACCTTTCAAGCATTGTCGGTTGAGTTATGGCAGTATGGTATTTAACGGGTGGCCAAAAAATTAGAGTATTGGATTACCAGACCTTTTTCCTTGGCGAGAAAATTCCAAATATGTTCTAAAGTTCTTGCATCCACACACGTATAGTATTCTTCATGTTGTGTGCCTTCTAAATCCTCTATTCAGAAGCTGGAGAAGCTCCTCAAATCCTTTCTTTGGTCCAACACCTCCACTAGCAAGGGATTTCATCGTGTGGCCTTGAAGATATGTTGTCTTCCCCATAATTTCAGGGGTTTGGGCCTTAGTGACATTCAACATCAAGGGTGGGCACTCTGTGTGAAATGGATTGTTCGATGCATCGAAGGTCAAGAAGTGTGGAAAGTGCTTATGCACCATGGCATTGAAGAAGGGTCACCTTATGGCCACCCTGCATGGAAAGGTTTTTGGTTTTTTCAATCTTATCATTACTTTGTTCCTTTTAAATTTGTTGGCACTTTTGTGCTTAAAAGCATATGGAAGGCATGGGAGTGCATCAAGCCATGGCTTCAATGGAAAGGTAATGGTTTTTGTAATGGTATCTCCATCAACCATCATTCTCTATGGTGGTCACCAATCTTTCAAGCTCGGGATAAGTGTTTTACATATATCTTGGGGATCCCTGCACTCAAGCTTTTCAAACATAGAATCTTTACCAAGATTTAATCTATAAACACTCTCAATCCTATTTTTCTTTTCCTGAGCTTAAAACTCGATTTTGGTTGACCAGCCAAGACTAGGCTAGTATTACTGAAGTTATTAATTCATTCCCTGACCATATGTTACATAAGATCTTTGTGCATTATTCTCACCCTTGGTGGACGCACTGGAAATGGTATGTTGATACCCCATTTTGCAATTACTAATCCAAAAAAGGCTATTGTTGGCTTTCCCCTCATTTTCCCATGGTGGAAAAATCAACACTCGATGGGGGATTCATTCTACTCTGTCTTGCTGGAGAAGGCAATTTGACACCGTTTGGTCTATCTATGTGGAACCTAAAATTGCCCACGTTCTCTTGTGTATTCTTCACCAAGGTCTTCCAGTTGGTTATCGAATTGTTCAAATTGGGGTTTCGGCTCTTAATTGTTTGTTTTGTGGCCACTTAGAAACTTTAATACACCTCTTCTGATTTTTTCCCAAAATATCAACTTTCTTGGAATTGGATCCATTCCTTTTTCCTTCCTCTCAAACCTCAATGTTTTACCTAGCAAAATGTCCTCTTAGGAGATAACCCCAAATTTCCACACATGTTCACCCAAATTTGGCATGTTTTCAAAGGGAAAATTTTGTTTTGGATATTTTCTTTGCTAATTCTGAAGTTGATTTGTAATTTTCAGTGTATAACAAGTTTATGGTTATCTCTAATGTGCTTCTATAGATTCAAGGCCGGGTCAATTATTTTTCCCTGGAGGTGGACCACTTCCAAACTTTTTTGCGACACTAAGGGGACACCCTGTGTAATTTCTCCTCGGATCCACCATCGCCATCTTGCCATTCCTCACTGTATGTGTATGGTGGTCAACATAGCCATTCTCAAATGCATTCTTTCAGCCTGGATCGCCACTCGCCCCGCCCTCAACCACAGAGAATTATCTTACCAGCAAGGCTGGGGGGTCCCCCTTTGCTCATAAACTCGGGTGGGGCTTGCTTGTCACCCCAAGCCATGCACCTTGGATGGCTAGAATCTTCCCCCGCCACCTCCACCACCTTCCGAAAATTTTCCCTACATCCCTCTCGACATCTCCCCTACTTGGTTGGCGGTGGAAAATGAAGAGGAGAACCCACTGGTTGGGACATTCTTGATGCTGGAAAGAACCTCTCTTGTTCAAGCTAGTCAGATGACCATGTTCCTCCTACTTCGGGGATGTTTGTTATTGCTGCTTTATTTTTTATTTGTATGGTTTCCTAGGTGTTTCCTAGTGTGTTTGTCTCTCTCCTAGGCTTGACATAGTTTGTTTTTGGTTTTGGGGTGTTCTCTCATACCACCTACTTTTTTGCTAAAATTTATCTTGTATCTTATTGAATTAATATAATATAAGATCACTTTTCATTAAAAAAAAAAATTGAAAGTAGAAAAAACTTGTAAGAGGCATAACATTTTGTTGGTAACTCCTTTCTAGGTGCCTTTTCTTTTAAGTGTGTTTTTTTTCGAGCTCTCCACATCAACATAACTTCCATTTCCTTAATAGGTTATAGAGTACCAACCTTAGGGGGTTATTACTAATAATTTTGGGGGGGATATCATGTGCACTTTCATTTTTGTAATATTTTTTCCTACATTATGGATCATTATATGGTTATCACACCATTTAACTACCTAGAGTAGAAAATCAAAATGAAAATCTTATTGAAGAGCAAGGGTTTACATTGAATCACAATAGGTATTGAAATTGAACCAGCATCGAATGCATCCAAATTTAATTAGTTTAATTGATGTGATGAGATCTATGATCTATTATGTCTATTTGTATCCCCTAACTTACTCTTTCACGTAGAATATTCTAACACCCAGTGACGTTTGGAACATATTGGAAGGAATATTTAGGAAGCAAGATGCAATGAGGGGCCCTAAATTGGAGAATAAGACCATTAGTTTGTGTCTAAACATCTTTAACACTATACAAGAATTATTCACAAAATTCAAATCACTTGATTGACAAAAAAAGAAAAGCAATTAATTCTTTCTATTCTTGCCAAGTTGGGTCATGACTATGCAGTTTTGTTTCTAATTTCCATGCCACTAGGAGTACCCTTAAAGCCACATGGAAAATTCCTTCCATATGATTTTTATTCTTCCTAGATTAGGGAGAAAGATAAGCTCATATAGATGGGTACTCTGAATTATTCCAAGTCACATGCCCTATTTGTTGGATAAGAAAAATATAAGGATTTAATCAATAAGATTAATAAATAGGAAAATGAGAAAAAGAAACATCTTTAACACTATACAAGAATTATTCACAAAATTCAAATCACTTGATTGACAAAAAAAGAGAAGCAATTAATTCTTTCTATTCTTGCCAAGTTGGGTCATGACTATGCAGTTTTGTTTCTAATTTCCATGCCACTAGGAGTACCCTTAAAGCCACATGGAAAATTCCTTCCATATGATTTTTATTCTTCCTAGATTAGGGAGAAAGATAAGCTCATATAGATGGGTACTCTGAATTATTCCAAGTCACATGCCCTATTTGTTGGATAAGAAAAATATAAGGATTTAATCAATAAGATTAATAAATAGGAAAATGAGAAAAAGAAATATTTGGAACATGCCACTGAGCCCTCCTCTTCTGAAGCCAAACCTAATAAAGAGAGGGTCAAATGTGCTTATTATGGTGAACCTGCACATCATGAACATAAGTGTACGTAAAAACAAATTTATTGCATGACACATATTCTAGATAAGAACAATATCAAGGTTTTTGGTTCAGATACACACAGTTCACCAATTTAGGAGTACACAAAGGAAAAATACAACAGTAAGGGGAAATCTAAGGGAAACTAACTTGTAGTAGT
The DNA here is from genome assembly GCA_019776745.2 of Taxus chinensis. NCBI lineage: Eukaryota > Viridiplantae > Streptophyta > Pinopsida > Cupressales > Taxaceae > Taxus > Taxus chinensis. The sequence goes on along the minus strand of CM034154.1, from coordinate 680,294,709 downwards.
TACATCTCATTATACCACATGGGTTATTGACTCAATTACTTCATACAACATGGATTCATCACAAGTTTCTCTCACTTCCTTGGAGTCATGTTCTATGTTGACTTTTTTGATGGGTGATCACACTTTTGTTGAGGTGTTCAAGACATGTTTTGTTTACATAGGTGTTGGGAAATTTTAGGATGTTATTTTTGTACCTTTATTGTCAATTAATCTCTTATCACTATATCAAATCACACACCACGGTTCAAGCAAGAAGGTTGATTTCACTCTATATTTAGGTTATCAAAGATTTATGTGGTGATTAAATAATGGCAATGGGCATATCAAATCAGTAGTCCCAGGTTATCTCTTCTCACACTTTTCTTCCTTTATGAGTCCTTTACTAATGAGGAGAGACCTTCAATTACAAATCCTAAAACTTTACTTCCTGTCACATTATACTCACTGGGTTTTGATAATAGTTTTGAGGATTTGGATTAACCTTGGTAGACTCATTTTGATTCTTCTTCAAGTGAAAATGATGAGAGTATTGATGATAAGGATTCAAATTTTAGTCTAGATAATGAGAGTAGTGATGAGGACTCACATCCTTCCTCTCCTACTCATGTTTTAAAGAATGTTAACACACATCCTTGCATTCCTCACTTATCTTTTATTCATGCATCTAACGTTGATGAATCTCCTCAAGATTATCCATCTTCAGGTCCACTTCCTCTTGTGTTGCAAAATTCTAGACCACTTCCTTTTGACATTTTAACTCTTGGTCTAATTTGGAATTGATGGTTACTATAAGAGGGTAAGTGCATGGAAATGGGGGACCAAAAGGGAGTCAAAAGTGGACACAATTTTCCTAAAATCATAAAAACCTGAAATTCATCTAATAATTTGGCATACATATGCTCAAACTTTGACAAAGTGATAAGAATAATTACCGTAGAGCTCGGAATCTAGTTTCTAAACTGCAGGATTTTTTTTAATGGTGGATATTAAGAGGGTCAAATGTGGTGTGCACACAAAGTATGTTTATTTTTGTGTCCAAAAGATAAGAATATATTGTGTGTGTGCGTGCCCCCCCCCCCCCCCCCCCCCCACCATTTTTTGAGTTCTGTAAAAAAAATTGAATCCCTTTAGTAGAAAGTTAGGTAATACCACGTACTATGTCCCACTAATTTTTCATAATTTTTAGATGAATATATATTTTTTATTATTTTTCAAAGTGCACACATCCCTAAAATGAAATATTTGTGTGTATACCCCCATAACGTTTAGAAAAAAATCATTTTTGTTCTTACTTTTGAAGTCATGCATGTAGAATGGAGTTTAGAAGAGGATTTTTTTAAAAAAATTGGATGCAAAAATCATAAATTGTGCACAAAACATATGCATAGGTTTTGACAAGAAAATAAGGGCACTATTAAAAGAAATTATTGATGAAATCCTTAAACTAATCAAATTTTAGAAATGAATATATCGTCACTAAGGTAAAACCGATCTTGACATTGTAGTATAATGTTTTTTGGAATATTATGTTATAACACATGAGATATCAGGGTGTAAACATGAGATTTTGATGGTTTTTTGTAAAACATGGATTTATTCATAGATTACACAATCCAAATTTTAAGTTTGGATATCCACGGAAAATCTAAGCCTATGGATTGGTAATTTCTAACCCAAAGAAGATGAAACTCACTTGCATTATAACGCGTTCACGTTCCTGATTGCTATGTGGTATATGTGTTTATGGGAGGGATATATTTACTAAAATAAATGGTTCAAGTATAAGTTTTTCTTTTATTAATCTTTATACTTTATTATTTCTCAATAAAAGAAAAACTTATACTTTAAATTTATTTTAGTAAATATAAAAAGTTAGGGTCACTCTGCATCTTATGGAACTAATCTCACATCTCCATCAGTCACGGTTTAGAAGATATTTTTTCATATTCTAATATGGTCAGTACATAGGTATTTTTCAAGATTTCAACATTATGTCTTCAAGCTTTTAGGGTTTAAATTATACAATCGATATTTGTTTTGTGAAATAATATAGTCAATGTCTAGGTTTTAGGGCCTTTTGGATTGGTTATTGACATTTGTAGGAGTGTTTAATGTGTCAAAATTAGAATTTACAAACCTCACAACTCCCAAAGGTAGCGACAACTAATTGAATATATGGATTCATGAATTTTCCCATGAGCATGGAGTTGAATCCCTAATTTTGTCTTAGAATATGGTAAAGTCATACTATGGATGAGTATCTACTTTACAAGTTTAGGGAATGCATCTTTCACTTCCTGATCAATGGTGCATCCTTTTTCTCGCCAGGCTACCTTAGTAGCACTCTCAACTTGGATCAAAATAAATTATTAACTAGGTATTTTAATTTTGTTTCAATATGTAGGGGTGATTGGATATGATGATTGATGAATTCAGTGTGACTTGATGGAAGATAACTTCCTCTGGATTCCTAAAAAGGCCATTCTGAGCTAATCAAACACCCTCTGGGATAGTTCAAGAAATATATTAAGAATATGGAGGTGATGTCAAAGAATATTGGAAGTTATGGAGGTAATTTATGCTGGGATTAGAACGTCGGTTCTACAAATAATATATCAGATCTAAGCATACATGCAAATAAAAGTGGATATTCTACCAGAAAAAAAATACAAAACAAGAGACATAAATCAACACCAGATTTAACATGGTTCACCCAGTGTGGGCTACATCCACCAATAAACAAGCCCATCTATAATCCAAAGCTTTGACAAGATATGCAATGAAGATTTAAAATCTTCCACACCTCTCATATGTACAACACTTTCTTTCTCTCAAGATTTTTCTTCATCACCAAGAATCCTCTCTCACCAACCTTTTTAAGTTCTTTCTAATTCTTATTAATTATCCTTACTTCTAAACCCTAGCTTTTATGCTTATATAGTTGTTCTTAGACTTAGGGCACTTAGCCATGCAATTACAATCAATAGATGTATTTTAATGCTAAAAATATATCTAATTCAAGAGTTAATTAAAACATCCTTGCACAGGTAACCGATGTTGGTTAGCCCTATCCGATGGCGGTTCCTCCCTTGTCTAATCGATGTCAGTCCTTTATGACCAATGCCAATTCCCCTTAACCGATAACGATTACTGTATTTTCCAGAAAAATTTTATTGTATGCTAAACTGAAGTAATTGAGCTCCATAACTCAACAATCTCCCACTTGGAGATTAATTACTGCACCATACATGTACAACATCATTCTTAGATCTTTCCTTAGCTTTTTTTCTTCCTCTTCAAGTCTCAAACTCAAATACCAATAGAACTGGAGTGTAGCTCCAACTTCTCCTTTGCTAATGGCTTCGTTAGTATATCTGCAAGGTTCTTTCTCATATGAATCTTTTCCAGATTCAACTATCCATCCTCCAATACGTGTCGTATGAAGTGATAGCTCAACTGAATGTGTTTCATTCTCGAATGAAATGATGAGTTCTTTGCCAAATGAATTACACTCTGACTATCACTGAACAGTTTACAATTACTTTTCTCCTTTCCCTACTCTTCCATGAACCTACTCATCCATATCATCTCATTGCTAGTCTCTGTAGCTGCAACATACTCTACCTCTGTAGTAAACAAAGCCACAACCTTCTGCAATCTCAAAATTTAGCTAATTTCCATCTCACCTACTATGAAAATATATCCAGTAGTGCTCCTTCTAACATCCAGATCTCCATCCATATCTAAATCAACATAACCACATAATGAAATATTTAAACCTCCATAACATAACTACATGCTAGATGTTCCTTTCAAATACTTGAGTATCCATTAGAGTGATTTTCAATTCTCTTTACCTGGATTAGCCATAAACCTGCTCACAACTCCCACTGCCTGTGCAATGTCTAGTCTAGTACAAACCATGACATACACAAGACTTCCTACTGTTGAAGCATAGGGAACATGTGCCATGTACTCAACCTCCTCGTGTGATAAAGGAAACTGATACTTGCTCAATTTGAAGTGTCTAGCCATAGGTGTACCAACAGGTTTTGAATCTTTGCATATTAAACCTTTCCAACACCTTATTGATATAAGCCTCACGAGACAAATACAACTTCTTGTTTTTCCTATCTCAGTGAATTTGCATGCCAAGAATTTTCTTTGCAGCTCCCAAATCCTCCATTGCAAATGTGTGAGCTAGCTTTTCTTTAAGTTTACCAATGTCCTACATACTAGATCCTGCAATCAACATATCATCCACATACAGTAACAAAATAACACAACTCCCATTTTCAAGTCTTTTAAAATAAACACAATGGTCAGATTCACATCTCATATAACCATGCTCATACATAAAACTGTCAAATCTTAAATACCATTGCCTTGGAGCTTGCTCTTTTTCAATTTGCACATAAGTTTCTTCTTACCCTTGACTTCATAGCCAAACGGCTGCTGCATATAAATCTCTTCATCTAAATCACCATGAAGGAAATTCATATTCACATCTAGTTTCTCTAAATGCAAATCTTCTACTACAACTAAGCTCAATATGGTATGAATAGAAGTCATCTTAACAACAAGAGAAAATATTTCACCAAAGTCAATACCTACTTTTTGTACAAATCACTTTACTACAAGCCTTGCCTTGTATCTTTTATGTCCACCCTATTCTTCCTTGATCCTGTAAACCCACTTATTCTGCAATGTTCTCTTACCTGATAGCAACTTAACCAAATCCCAAGTTTGGTTTTGTTCCAAGGAGTCCATCTCCTCATCCATGTCATGCTCCCATTGAACATGGGTATTATCCTACATTGCTTCTTCAAAGCTCTCAGGTTCACCATTATTAGTCAATAATAAATAAATTAGAAAAGGTGTAAATATTTCTGGAGGTTTACTTACCCTTTGTGACCTTCTCACAGGATTTTGGGGTATCAAAGGCTCAATCTAGACCTCCTGGATATTTATATCCAAATCTGACAGTGACCGACGCTAGTCACCTATAACCGACGTCGATTCTACTAACTGATGCTGGTTTGGATTCTCTATAACCTTTACCAGTTCATCTGACTAGTGTCGGTCAAGAGTCAATTAACACTGGTTACTGTGTAACCCTTTTGGTAATTATTTTAAATACAAGAGTTCATTTTCATTCACAAACTTATCAATCGATTCATCCTTAGGTACTAAAATTTGATCCTTGTACATTCTCTTTTCATTCCATTCAACATCACAACTCCTAATAATTTTAGAATCCTCTAAATCCTAAAAACAGAAATCGAAATCACCATATCCATAACCAATGAAAGTGCATCTCTTGGATTTTGCATCCAATTTTTTTCTATTTTCCTTATCAACATGCACAAAAGCTTCTGAACCAAAAAATTTTAAAAAAGAAAGATATACCTCCTTTCTGGTCCAAGATTCCTCTAGTATTCTTCCATCTAGTGAATTTGAAGGCCCACATTTAATCAAATAAATTGTTGTATCAACTGCTTCCTCCCAAAACTATAAGGGTAGTCCAGAATGTATTTTCATACTTCAAGCACATTCCATGATTGTCATGTTCATTATTTTTGCAACACCATTCTCCTGTGGTATTCTTGGAACTATTCTTTCTCTACATATCTTGTTCACTGAACAATAATTATTTAAAGCCTTGCTACAATATTCACCACCATTGTCATATCTAAGGCACTTTAACTTAGAATTTGATTCATTCTCAACAAGGGCTTTACATCTTTTAAAATTATCAAAAACATTAGATTTACGTTTAATACAATAAACCCATACCTTTCTTGTAGCATCATCAATGAAATTAACATAATACTGAGATCCTCCATGAGAAGCTACCTGAGCTAGTCCCCATACATTTGAGTGTACAAGCTCCAATTTTTGTTCTTTCTTAGTTGCCCCAACTTTGAGAAATCTCACTCTCTTTTGATTTCTAAAGATACAATGCTCACAGAAATCAAGATCTAAATCTTTCAAATATGATAACTTACCCTTATCCTTTAAGATTTTCATTCCTTTTTTACTCATATGAACCAACCGATTATGCCACATGCATGCATATGAATCTAAAGTAGATAATGCAAAAAAGGAATTAGTAATACAGGTAGATAAATATAACATTCCTACCTTCTTACCTCTTACCACAACAAAAGCACCCTTGGTGACTTTCCAAGAGTCTCCTAAAAAAGTAACCATGCAACCAAATTCACCTAATTGCCCTGTAGAAATAAGATTACTCCTAAGGCTTGGCACACTCACATATTTCAATACCCATGTATTTCCATTCTACTATTTTAGATGAACTTCCCCTTTACTAGTAATACTGCAAGGTTTATCATCACCCAAATAAAAATGCCCAAAATTTCTCTAGACATAATTTCTTAAATAACCTTTATTAGGGGTTACATGGAAAGAAGCTCTTGAATCTAATACCCATGATTCAATTCTATTATCTAAAGAAAGAATAAGATCATTTTGCATTACCTCTGATGAAGCAATATTTTCTTCTTTACCTTTGTTTTGTTGTTGGTTCTCTTTATCCTTTGACCAACAATATTTCTTTGCATGTCCTTTCTTTCCACATTTCCAACAAGTAATTCCCTTAATTATAGATTTAGATCTACTATCCCTTGACTTTGATTTCCCATTACTCTTACTATTAGATCTCTCCTTCTGCCTGCCCCTGCTTTCTACATTCAAAGCATTTCCAGATGATGATTCCTCAGTACTCTTCTTGTGACTTTCTTCATTCAATATTATACTAACCATATCATCAAACTTCAAAATATTATTAGCAGATGATGTGTTACTAACATCCATTACCAAGTTATCCCAACTATCAGGCAAAGAACATAAGAATAAAAGTTCTCTTACTTCATAATCAAATGGTATTGCAACCAATTTTAACTTATTTACAATAGATTTGAAATCATTCAAATGACTAGATGTAGATCCAACTTCATGCATCTTAGAACTAAACAATTTCTTCATCAAATAAAATTTATTTGAAGCAGTATGTTTTTCATATAAATTAGAAAGATATTTCATTAACTCTACCGTAGAAGCCGCTTCTGTAGTATTGGAAGCCACAGATCATGTCAGGCTCAATCTTATAGATCCCAAAGCATTTCTGTTAATAATCTTCCATTATTCATTAGTCATCTTCATAAGTCTAGACTTCTCATCCAACGGTAAATATAAATCTCTTTGATACAGATAATCCTTAATCTGCATCTTTCATAAAGGATAATTACGACTGCCAAATTTTCTCTACCATGTATTTGTTTTTTCTTATAGCTCCCACTCAATCAAAAAACCCTCTCTGAGTAAATTTTTCAACACACAAAACCCTCAAATAAAGCTCTGATACCAGTTGTTGGGGTTAGAACACTGGTTTTACAGATAATATATCATATCTAAACATACATGCAAATAAAAGCATATATTCTACAAGAAGAAATATACAAAACAAGAGACATAAATCAACACCAGATTTAACGTGGTTCACCCAATGTGGGCTACATCCACCAATAAACAAGTCAATCTATTATCTAAATATTTGACAAGATATACAATGAAGATTTACAATCTTCCACACCCCTCAGATGTATAGTACTTTCTTTCTCTCAAGATTTTTCTTCATCACCAAGAATTCTCTCACCAACCTTTTTAAGTTCTTTCTAATTCTTGTTAATTATCCTTACTACTAAACCCTATATTTTATGCTTATATAGTCATTCTTAGACTTAGGTCACTTAGCCATGTAATTACAATCAATAGATATATTTTAATGCTAAAAATATATCTATTTCCTGAGAGTTAATTAAAACATCCTCGCACAGGTAACTGATGCCAGTTAGCCCTAACCGATGTCGGTTTCTCCCTTTCTTGACCGATTCCAGTTCCCCCTTAATCGATAATGGTTATTTCCAGCAAGTTTCTATTGCATGTTAAACTGAAGTAATTGAGCTCTACAACTCAACAATTTGGGAAATTGTTTTTCATTCAAGGACAATCTGCTCAACAACGGGTTTTCTATGTGCAGGGAACAAACATTCTAATGGTGAAATTTGAATTCTTCAGATGATTTTGGGATCCTCATAAGGATTTAGGAGGAAAACAAATAGGCAATGGAAAGATATTTGAATCCTACACATGTTGGTAACATCCATTTTTCTCTAAGACTTTAAGGTTTCATGAAGAATTTAAAAATAATGTAACTACCCCTTTTGGTTCCAGACAAAATTGGTCCTATATTTGCAAGCTCTAGAGAGATGATCACCTCATGGTGATAGGTGAATATTTGTAAATGTTGATAAGTACCTCTGGGAATGGGTATTGTCATAAATAGATTATTTACTACAATGAGTAAGAATCTCATCAAGATGGGGCCAAATTTTGTGAGTTGAAAACACCTTCCTAACACCCTGGGTTGTGTTTTTGAGTGACGAAACTTCTAACATGATAAAATGGTAAAACATGAGTTACCATGAGTTGAAAACATGTTTCTAAAACCTCAAGTGATGACTTAAGTGTTTAGAAACACTAATATGATACCTACATTGTGATGGGAATATGATGCTCTCTTTTAATTATAGGGAAAGAGTGAGGATCACTCTCTTACTTTTCAAGGCCTCCACAATTAACCCTAGTGATCACAAATCAACTCCATGATTCTCAAACCATTTTTTGATTATCTATCACTTACTAAAATAGGTATTCACCATGTAGATGGAAGGATTTTTCACTGAATGAGATTCTTTTCATGTGGCCACTTGTTGTACTTAAATGATTTTGTTATAATGTCCCTCCTCGTTTGAAGTATGATCACACTACAAGGTTCAAGTTAGTGTTTAAGAACACTACCAAGTGAGTGACATCAAGTGAAACTAAAATGATTTCTCATTCTTACATATATGGTACTCTCTATGAAGATCATCCTCTTACCCCTCCTGGATCCAGAATTCTCCTAAGATGGAATCAACTTCAGGATACTCATACACCTCTTTTCTCATATTCCTATCATGGAGATAGATGATTCCTTCATCCTTCACACATGATGGTCCTAAATGCCTCGGTAGCTTAAATAGATCACCTTTGTTCCTTGAAGAGGTTTTAACATGATGGCAAATTCAAGATATGACGATCCTCAACTCACTCCATGAGCTTCCCATTTCACCTTTAAACATGATGAGACCCTTTTTAACTTCATAATTCACTTCCCTAACCAAGATGTCACATGAGTGGAAACATGATTATAGTATCTAGACACATCTTCACTCAATTTATCCTCATATAAATAGGTTCCCTCCTCTATATGGAAGGATTGATCCCTGAATGATACTTGAAGGAATTTTTGAGGGTGATATCCATCTTCTTGAACTCTAACTGCATTGAAACATTGTGAAATCCACTCCCTGAATTGCAATATGTGAGCACATCACCAAGTATTGATTAAGTGTTTAGAAACATTCTAAAGAGATATACACAATTTTTGACTTCAAGATGAATACCATCACCACTCATGTTGATCCTTTCTCATCATGCTCATGATGATCATTCCCTTAATGACTTGAATTTTAGTAAATTTCTTGATGTTTTAGATCCTTTATAAACCTCATGATTCTCCCGATTACCCGATGTTGAACAGATGGCTCTTGAATCATATTTTCTTTCTTAAATTTTCCTAAATTACTTCAGACACCTTTAATTCTCTTCAAAATCACCCTCAGATTCTTTATAATTTCCCTTAACATTCCTAAAGTGTTTTTACCAGCTACAAAATGGCCAAAAAAAAATTAGGCCTCTAGAGGAAGTAATCTTTCATTGAATCTTACTAAATTAATTTATCACCTTGGGTAATCATCCTTGCACACTAAAACAACTGATAAAACCTTGTTAGGAATTCCCTCTAAGCCATGGTGAAGGTGTAATTGAAATAAATCTAGTTAGAGGAAGGATACATAGTGACTGTGAGGATGATGTAGCCTAGAATCTACTGTAGAAAACCCAAGCGCACTGGCACATCACCCAGCCTGAGCTGAGCACTCACCCGAAGTGCGCAAAGTTACCAGGCCCCTCTTTAGGCTTACTTGTGTAGGATGTTAGTGTGATGGTGATAAAACATATTCAGATCCATGATTAAACATAAACATTTCACAGTGCATAATCTAGATCTAGATCTTAGAGAATCATGAATTAAACAATAATAATAATAAGGCTAACCATACATGAACCAGATTTAGTTATGTCTAACACCATTATCCAGCCAATATTATCCATTGCATTAAACATTGTAAAACACATAAGCTTGTTACACTATAAAGTATTTCCATGAGTCATGCACGTATCAAGATCCAGCAGCATAACTCTACAATAATTCAGTCTCCCATAAACTACATAGTTCAATACATATTTATAGAGGTGGGGACTTTCCCTTCACCATCCATGCACTTCTCAAAATAGGTTACATGTTGATAATATTCATGCACCTTTACAATGGCATGCACAACATGCAAGTGTTCTAATAATAGATGTCATATAGTTAACTCTAAGAAGAAATCCTATTATTAGCCTAAACTATGCATGGCACTTATCAGCTGCTTGTTCCCAAAATATCATTGTGTGTAGCGCAAGATTTAATCTCTTATGTGTGCTCCACACAATATCTCCAAAAATAGCCCTTATCCATAAAAATGGCTAAGTCCCGAGCCAAATGTTTTGGCTCGTGTTTCCTTCCCTATCTTACCACGCCTTCAAATGCACCTTGTTCCCATGCACACATCCTTTGTGTGTCTTCTCCTTAGAGAAACATTTTGTCTGCTCAACATTACCCCACACTAAAGTACATTGTCTTCCCAACAATGGGAATTCTTTCTGATGTTCCCAATAATAAAGAATAAGTATGAAAGAATTAAAGAATCATTGTACAAAAGAATGAATCTTTACTCTGCAGCTCCCTCCTCTTCAACTGGGAGGATTAGCTCTGGATATTCATTCTTGATCTTAGCCTCCAATGTCTGCCATTCATTTAGTGTAATCCTTGTCTTTTCTAGAATATCTGTGGCTATGGAATCTAGTTCGTCTTGAGTGATATTTTCCTTCTCATTTTGTAGTACTCGAATAACATTGGCCATACCTGACATCATTACTTTCAAGAGGTCCATATTTTACGCAATGAGCTTCCCAATATCATGAATCCTCTCTTTATGTGGATCCTGGGCTGTTGAGAGGACTTTGAGCTTTTGTTTCACCAGTGCCAATATTTTTGCGTGCTCTAAAGTCTCATCTTTCATTGCTGTCAGAACTTCATTATCTTTAACTAGAGTTCTGGTCCTTATTACTACCTCTGGTGCCACACAAAATTGAGAGCTTGGTCTGCTTTCTTCAGTTCATCCTTTAAAGTTTGGAGCAATGTCTCATAAGTTGAAATTTTTCTAAGCATAGAGGCATGTGCTCTCTCTGCTTCTTATTCAACATCTTTTGGTGTGGGCATTCGAAATTGGTCCATCCTCTAACACCAAATTGACCAAAATGCACACATAATGCATAGAACAAGGAAAATTTTCAGGTACCTTAGGTTCTAGATGTGGCCTTACTTTAAGGATGTGATCACCAATTTCCTCCACCATGATAACAAAGGCATCATTCTTTGTTCATTCTCGTTCCTTCTATTCCTTTAAATGCGTTATCTCTACAGTTTTATCTTTGTTATCCTCCATTAGCGCTCAAATGGTGGCGGCCTTATCAACATTTCTCCGTGCCACCTTAGGAGATACCTTGACCAAGGCATTGCTGACATGCTCATCAAACATTAGAGTAGGTTTTATTGTCATGTGCCTACTTTGGGGTACCTTCTTCACTCTTTACGAGACACAAGATTCTTCACATACATCAAAGTCTAGTTCATCCATATGGGTCTGCATGGACCAGGATAATTGTTTCCTTGTGCACGTAGTGACCATATCTGGATCTATCAACTCCCACCAATATAACTCCTTAAGGCCCATAATGATTTGAAATTGGGCGTAAGTGATTTTGCTTGTGTCCTTCGTATAGCCCATACTAGGGAGAACATACTATTTAGTTGTTCTTTCTCTTTTTGTTCTTGGCCCCTTAGGAACCTAGGCGCCAAGGTTTGAGGTTGGTCCTTCTCCTACCTGAGTTGTAATGGTCGCGTTAGGTTGTTCTTGCACAGTTTCTTCTACCTCTTTCACCCCTTCCTCTTTATCTCTCATTTCTTCATCCCAGGGTTCCTCCACATCTTCCTGTTGAATCGAGGTACCAGGTGTGCTCTCTTTGGAATCCTCCACCTCCTCTTTAAGATTCAACTTTCTACTTCTCTTTTTCTCTGGTGCTTCTTTCTGAGGGGAGAGTCGATGTGAACTTCATAAAGGTTGTGATGTTCCTGCACCTTGGGTCCCAGTTCTTCTGAACACCCTCTTAAATTGGTGCTCCTCATAGACTGTATCTACGTCCAAGTCTTCCTCTCCTTATGCCTATGGGGGAGTATCTGTGTGCTCTTACTTTCCACTTTGTCTATGGTCTACCTCTAACCTCTATGGTCCAAGCCTCCACTATCCTCGTGTTCTTCTTCTTTGTCTATCTCTATGGTCAAGACAAGATTTTGAGCTGCCACATTTTCAACTATGTGTTTGCCCTTAGGCAGCCCTGGAAGCATGAACTCATTCTCCATGTACTTGTTATTTTCCAACCTAGGCTTAAGATAGAGATAGAAAAGTCATGGATTCACTATCCCCAATAGCCAAACTTACCAGACTTCATACTTATAACATATGAAATGAGCCTCTCAATGTAGGCAGACCAACCTAGATAAACATAAGTTTTTCTGAGAGTATGGTAGTCACAATCTACCTTGTCCACATTAAAGCTTAACCGACGTGCATAAGTAAACTTGTGTACTGATGCCTGGAAATAGCGCACTATGAAGGCACAGGGAAGTTTTTACCAGGGACTCCATGTCCCATCCTTCATTACAAACCACACGAATGCAAAATGTTGATACACCACGAACTACACTACCTTTCCCACTACTAAGGGTAACTCCATTGGAATGCACCATTCCTCCTCAAAGGCCGCGTGTAGTCAATCATACCATAGTTCTACCCTTTGTTTAAATGGGCCACTCATTGTTCCTTCACAAAAATGCTTCTCAAACCTCTCTACGAGGGAATTATTCTCCACAAGGTATTCCCAAATTTTGTTCTTTGGCCCATCAGGCACTCCACTTTGTACAAACATAAGAGATCATAGGATATGCCCAAAAATATCTTTTCACCTATGTGTGCTTCCTTAATAATTGTTTCTGTTATGAAGCCAACTACTTTGTAGACTTCTCCTTGTGAAAATTTCTTCACAATATGTAGCCACATGGTATTTTACTACTACCATATCTCTTGATCATTCAACTTAGTGAGCAGATGCGCGACTACCTACACCACAGGGTACTTCCTTAATTTGTAGATGTCCATTCCATGCATACCCTTGGTGTATCCAAACACCTTTCTTATAGCTATAACATCTACCTTATGAGTTAGATCACTACCGATCTCTTTCCATATGCCCTTTAGTCCTATCAATGTAGCAATCAAATGCATGGTGATCCTTACCCACCATCTAGAAAAATAGAAGAAGTCCTCATGGACTCTTCTCATAAGCCATTGGTATTAAAAAACTGGTTTTCCAAAATATGGGAGTTCATAGAGTTGATACATCCCTACCTTCTTAAGAAACTTCTCCCCAACATTTTCATATACTATCATGTCATCCACCATGCGCTTGTTGGTCTTCTTATTCAACTATGTGTCTAACTCTCCCTTGTTATCGGTGGTGCGGTGGTTTTAGTCACTTACTTTGCATCTGTAGATATGGGAATCCCCATCTCGTTCCGATGATCACTCCTTCTAGATACTACATATTTGAAAAATTTCTCTTGGAGAGAAACTTTGACCTCAACTTCCACCTTCTTCTTCCCCTTCATACATACTCCAGGAAATTTCCTTGGTGCCATAGTAAAAATCTCACCTTTTTCCTTCGTCGAGTAAGCTCTTGTGCCCTAGCTCCAAATCGTGTGCCCTAGCTCGAAACTGCATGCCCTAGATCTAAACCGCATGCCCTAGCTCCTTCTCAATGCTTCTACTTCACTCAAACCCTTCTCCAATGGGGATGCAAGCCACTTCTTTGCACAAATCTTGCTCTTCACACCTAGGTTTTACAACTCTCCACACCTCAACATGTTTTTCTTGGCTCGGTCGTAACTAGTTTTCTCAAATACTTATGATCGTACAGGTAAAAATAATCCCGCATCAGGTCTTTATATATATATTTTAAAAATTGATTACATTTATTGCTCCTTTACCTACCACCGATCCTCTCATTAATTGACCATTTTCCCAACTTCCACGCGACACACTTACAAGCCCCAACTATAGCCTTCTAGTGTGCCTTCCTACCTTCTTGATACAAACCTCCTTCTACATGCTTCCATGCACAAAAGTACCTCATCATTGTGCCTTCCTCTAGTAGTTTCTATGACCACAACTTACCTCCTGTTATACTGTTCATTCATTTATTTCCAATTATGTCCTTCCTTAAGAGCAATCTTCTTTCTAGCAGCTCCCTTCCATTTCTGAATAACACCTATAATAGTATGTTCTCATGTGTACCTATTTTTGAATAACAACCACCCCACACCAATGGTATGTGTAGTCCTCTGTACATAAAAATACTTCAGATTGTAATTAGCTACTAGCGTGGAAATGCACTTATTACACAAAACACCGAACTAAATTAACAAAGCACAGGGATGAAGAAGGAAATACATTAAAAGAAATAAAGAAATACAAATCTATGCTAAATGGAAATACTACCATATTAAAAACACCAAGAAGAATTATTTATAGTAGGGCTTCAACCTACTCCCATTGAAGTAACCAGGTAACCGTGTTCCATCAAGTGCCTCTGAACTGACAAGCGCCTAATTCTAGTATGTGAGTGATAACATACAGTCCCAACCAATGCACCTTAAGTTTTCCTAGATGGCGCATAAACTTGGAATCATAAAGAAGTACCATCTATCCGATCTCAAGTTTCTTATCCCTAATGTGTCCTTCATGCCATGCCTTCTTCCTGGCCTTTTCTTTCTTTTGACTCCAATGTGCTATGGTACGCCTCTCATCTAGTTGTATTAACTTGTCAATTATTTCTTCTAATGCTTGCTCATTAGCTAGACCTCCCACGCGCACACAATATGTAAAGAAGGTAACATGAATTCCATGGAAAGAACTTCTTCTGCACCAAACACAACCTGAAAGGGTGTGGTCTTATTCAACCTTTTGTAAGTTGTTCTATATGCCTAAAGTACAATAGAAACTTTATCATCCCAATCTTTCCTTCCAACATCACAAATTTTTGTTAAGGTCTGGCTCAATATCTTGTTGAAAGCCTCAACAGTCCCATTTTCTTGAGGGTGATAAGGTGTAGTCTTGTGGTGCATGACCATAAATTCATCCAATAATATCCTAATTGTCTCATTCAAGAAGTGTGTGCCCCTATCACTTGTCAACCTTAGTGGAGATCCATACCTAGTAAGAATATTTTCCCATAAGAACTTTTTTGTTGTAGCTGTTGTAAGAACCTTTCTAGGTGCTACTTCTACCCACCTTGTAAGATAATTTGTACAAGTGATGATGTAGTGCAATTCGGTTTTATGCGCAGCTAGGGAAATAGGACCCACAAAGTCTATTGCCCATTTTTCAAATAGATCTACACTAGGAATAGGCCTTAAAGGCATTTCATCTCTTTGTCTAGGTTTGCCAAGGTGCTGAAAGTGATCACATGCCTTACAATACTATTTACAATCCTTGTACAGAGTCTCCCACCATAATCCAATGACTATAATCTTGTGCATGGTGACATCACCTACATAATTCCCGCATGTAATACTGCCATGAGCCTCTTCCATGATATCCTTGCGCTCATGTTCTAATACACACCGGCACAATACTTCATCTCATCATAGTTTATATAATTCACTACTGATCAACATGAAGGGTTCAACACCAATTGCAAGTTATTTCTTCTCTAATGCTTTCATTCCTTCTGACACCATACTTGTGCATAAAAAGACAACAATATCCTCTAATTCTAAAGGTGCATGATGTAACCTATACAATTATGCATCTGACATTATATCTTCAATTGTCTGCATGTCCTCTCCTGATTGAATTCTTGATAAATGGTCTAGAGCTAAAATTACTTTTACATGGTTTTACCACGACTGTAAAGTCAAATTCTGAGAATAAGAGAACCCATCGACATATGCGCCCCTGTAAAATAAGCTTATTTACAAAGTATTTTAATGCCATGTGATTTGTATAAAGTACAAAGGGTGTTGCTAGCAAGTACTATCTAAATTTATGCAACTCGTAGATCATCAACAAGGCCTTGCACTTCATAGTTGTATAATTCTGTTATGCAGGAGTCAACTTTCTACTAGAAAAATAGATAGAATGATCTATAATGTCTTCTCCAGGATGAGATAACACTGTGCTAATGGTCATGCCAAAGGTGTCCACATGTACATGAAATGGTTAGTTCCATGAGGGAAAATGTAGAATAAGTGTTGTAGTAAGTCTCTCCTTCAATGCCTCAAATGTGCACTAGTTGTGGTTCTCTCCAATAGAATGTCCCTTTTCCCTTTAGTAGCTCCTCCAAGGGTGCAATAATATTCGCATATCCTTTGATAAAATTTTTATAATACCTTGTATGGCCCAAAAATCCATGCACGTCACTTTGACTTGTAGGTTCCTCCAGGCCTACAATAACTACAACCTTAGCTCGATCTACTAATAAACCTTCCTTGTAAATGATATGCCCTAACAGAGTTCCAAAAGGTGTAGCAAATATGCACTTCTTGATTTTTAAAGAGATGCTTAACTATCTACATATTTCAAACATTAGGTGCAAGTTATCACAATGATCCTTAACAAGCCCATATACCATCCAATCATTTAAGTAGACTTGTAAGAATTTGTGAATAAAATCTTGGAATGCTTGAAAAACTATGAACATGAAATACAAAAAGTGCATTCTTCAAACCAAAAGGCATCACTATATATGCAAAGCTTCCTCATTCAATGGTGAAGGTTGCCTTTTCTTGATCCTCCTATGCAATTCTGACATGATGATACCCAGAGAATCCATCTGTAAAAGAGTAAACTTCATGCCCTGCTATGCCTTCTAATATTTCCTCAGTGAAAGGTGTAGGAAAAGTATCAATCACACATACAACATTAAACTCCATGTAATTGACACAAATCATAATCCAACCATCTTTCTTTACTCTAATTACCATGGGGATAACCCACTCTAATTCTTCTAGGGGCTTAATGATGCCAAATTTCAATAATTTTCAATTTCTTCTTTAACTTTTATCCGCATGGGTTAGGGTACATCCTGTAAGGTCTCTTCTTGACTGGGCGTGCTCCTTCCTTTAGCTTAATCTTCATCTCACCTAATGACTCATGCACCCCCTTTAACTCATGGTAGGCCCTAGGGAATAAGTCTTGGAACTCACATTGTAACTCAATTATCTTTGCTACTTTAGAATCATACCAATAATCCCCAAATATTACCTCTTTAGGTTTAACATCCGTGCCAATGTTCACTTTCTTGGTCTTCATAGGTTCATGATAGGTGTGCACGTGTTTATCTACACTATCTAAAACCTCACGTGTACCTACTGAATGATCTATGTCTAAATTATCTACTTCCTCATCATCCACTATGTAGAACCATCTTTCCTTTCTTCTTCTCAAAGCAAGACGTGCTTAAATAGTGCGACATATGTTTCATCTACTTCATCAAAACACCCCTTCTTAGGGTCTACCTCACCAAGTAACTCCTGAATAAGTTCTTCAACCTTTGCACTGTCTCCCATAGTCAAGGGGATTAACTACCTGTAGTTTTTAATTCACCTATTACTTAAGGTATTTGTACTCATAATTTTATATGATGTTTATTATCATCTCTTGCCAATGCCCCTTATGGTGATGTAAGTCTGAATGGATATACCAGGCCCGTGCATAACCCTACAAGGTGGAATAAAATTTATGCACACATAGGGAAGGAGGTAAATATTTCATGCCTCCCATCCAAGTCCTCTCACACTCCTATACATGGCATGAGGTGGATCCCTTCCCATCATAGTCATGAATTTGAGATGGTGCATTGCTTCAGAGAAACCTTATAGAGAGGGTGATTCTCATCTCGTTCCATTCTAAGAGATTGTCTCAATGGGTTTCCCACCAATGTGTCATTGTTCCACATAAGGTATAGGTAAGAATATTTCTTCCCTCTACTTGACACTTTCAATGGATCTATATTTCATGTAGAAATAAATCATGGTTTCCCTCCCTAGTTTATCATGGCAACTACCTTCCTCCCAAGTGCCTAACTGAGTACGCTCTAACAACTAAAGTTCTAGTACCCTTAATATGCTTACCACCCATCTTGTATGTCCTATACGCCAATTTTCATAAGAAATATTGGTTGTATAACTCATAGAATATGTATAATCCCACTAAATGAACCATTCCTTCGATGGTTGAGTGAACTCTAGGTCCTTGATGGTGCACACATATATATTTCTTAATTCTTATTCACTTAATGGTTCTACATAAGGCACAAATCGTCCATTAGTCAGTGGAATGATCATAGACTCCTCATTTTTCTCAAAACTGGTGTATCCCTTATTAAAATGTAGGTAAGAATTTGTTGATACCTGCCACCAAGGATTTCACCAAGTAATGCATGGGAAACTAGTCCTATCCTTAAACTAAGCTAATAGAGGACCTCAAAATCTTGAGTAAACATTTTCACCCTTGAATAGTTACTGGATGCACCTTTCACCAAAATCCTAGAGGCATGGCCTAATGACTATGTTAGCCATGCCCATAACTACATCCCTCGAGAGAAAAGGTTGCAATGTTGGGCCTCCCCATTTGTACTACAAATAGCCCACTCTAGGAGTAATAACCGATATCGGTTCCTACTCAATCCGTCGTATGGGTTACGTAATCAATATCGGTTACCTGTAGATGACCTCCACCCATCCCACAAACTATGTTTAGGTTGTGATCTCCATTGATCATAATCAGAAGTCATTGTGAGGAAGTAGGTTAGCAATGTAGGACTTGTCTCTCATGCTCTCCTACAGTGTGCAGTACCTTTTCCCTCAGAGAGGAGTTCTCCCAACAAAAGGACATCAATGTTCTCCCAATGGCCTGCATCTGAGTAACCAGAAGCTCCAGTAACACTTATCCATATCATTGGGAGAGAGGATACCTCAGTGCTCTGGATTGTCAGATCATCCTACCTGAACCCTGCCTTCATCATGACAGTCCTAGGAGATGTTATATTTCACCTTGTAACCTTCTAAGTCAGTGTTTTGTGGTTTCTTTTAGTACACCTTTTTCTGGTGGGTAGGATGAGGATCATTTCCATGTAACCACTTCTAAGTCTAGTTAATAAGATGCCTACTACCTGGGTAACACTCTCACATCTAACGTGTCATTCCTCTAGCGCGTGACAGTGACCCCAAGAACAGGATCCACATATTCTCTGAGTCTTCCTCCATCTACCCATCAGTATCCTATTTTGGGTCATTTACTAGTCCTTTATACACACCATAGCCATCTTATAGCCTTTTTCCTTCTTCCAATTCTTTTAAATCATGTGATCATACCGATACTCTGGTTAGCATTCTTTAGTACTTGTTTTTCAGTGACCTAGCACCACGATCACTGTAATTCAAATCCAGGGCCAACCTTTGCGCTCTGTAGTGTTAACAAAGGTCAATCCACAATTGTAATTTTGTCAATAGCTTCTTTGTTAGAATATGTGTTAATTCATATCTAGTAGGGGGAATTGGACCACCTACGAAAGTGAAGTTTAATGGTTCATAGTTCAAACAAAATAATTATGTAATAATAATCATTTAGTATAGTACTGCAACCAATATACATATATATAGGGAGATGTATTCTTACTTGCACGCCTTAAAAATCCTTCCTAGACAACCACTCACACCTATTGTTAAATCGAGTTTGTTCAACAAACTCTATGGTACGCTCACCAACCTCCTATGTAAAAACCTACAGGTATTAGCCTAATAGCCCTAGCCCCTTATCTGTTTGATCAAAGGAATTAAAGGATAGAAGCACTATTAGTATTTTCCTAGGTATTCCCCCCTTACTGTGAACATGGGTAAAACCTTCTGTTGTACTGAAACGTGCCACTACATAGCCTTTTCATGGTCTGGATGGTTTTAAGGACAATACTAATAAATTTTGGATGGTTTTAAGGACAATACCAATAAAATCTAGATGGTTTTCCAAGTAGTTAACCAACAACCACAAAAAATATGGTTTTTTTAGGATAGTACCTGTAACCTCTAGATAGTTTTTCCAGTGGATTACTAATAACCACTTGTAGACACCAAATTTGGGTCTTACGACACCCTGTGCCCCGCATCTCATCTCGCAACCTAACCACTGTGTCACCACCTAAACCTTACACACTTAATTATTTATTAATTACCTTATAATTAGCTAAATCCACATCTCCAACCCTTTTTCCATGGTCACCTCGCCACCTCCGCACCGATTTGACCTAGCCCTATAAGCCTAAAACATAGACCTGACATTCTCCCCTATGACTTTTGTCTAGATTGACATCATCCATGACGTCTATCACCCCTCACCCACACCAAAATTGAACCTATATAATTACTTGACCAAGCCCACAATTGACCCCTTGGGAGAAAAGGAGGGAAAGTCTGGCTTGCTTAACTAAAAAAAGCCAACTTGTTGACCTAACTGACATCAGTCCCTACGCGATTGTGCATCGGTTCAGGTAAGCACCATTTGGGTTCCCTGTTCTAATGACCTCCCCTAACCAAAACCAAAGGGGGAAATTCATTGGAAAGCATCTTACGACCGGACCTATTGGCATAGAGAGATCAGTTAAGTGACCGAAAGCCGAGAAACAGGTTGTAGAGAAATCGGATTGACCAAGACCGATAACTGAGCAACTAGATCATTGTCACACTCATCCCAAACATTGGGAGAGTCAGAGGATAGCTTCATCAGCTCACTTCCAATCGGTGGATCATCCCAACTAAGCTTCTGTTCCTGATTGACTGCCTTCCTTACTGATGTATCCTCTCATCCATGGTTTTTATCACTCTGGAAACAAGCCGCATCCATGGTTTCACATGCTTGTTCCATGTGCCTTTTCCTGAGTCACCCCCTTCATATCCTATGGGAAATCCTACAGAACACCAGCGACTTTTCCCAAGATCTTTGTAGGAAAGATTTGGACTTTGCCAAATTGTTGGATGTTAATCTTAGCGCCATACAGTATTATTTATCTCATACCCCTAACTGTACACCCAACGGTCAGCTCCTTGTTGGGTATTCCTATTAGTATAGCCACTCACTTAGCCCCTTCCCCGCCTCGATAACTCCACCTTTGCCGTCTTCATCCTTAGCCCCCCTCTCCCATCTCAGTGGCTTTGGGTGGGTTCATACTACACCAGATTGGCCTTCCTTTGGTTTAATCTGGGACCCAACATTTCACTACCATCCGACTGCCCCTACTTCGTCATATCTCACTATATATTTCTCTCTTTTATAACTCACTCTCTACCAACCTATCCACATCGAACTTTCCCTCTCAGGCTCTGCCCACCTTTTCATTTCCGTAGACATCATCTGGTGGCCTCAACATCTTATATAGGGACACCCTTATTTGGCTACGCCTCAACACATTCGTCCATCATTACCTTATCAACATTCAACCCCACCATTTTCTAGTAGGTGGCTCTTGGCCCAGTCCGCCTTTGTTTATGGGCGAACCACACCATCATTTGATCCGAAATAATGATTTAATGAAAAAGATGATGGACAAAAATGCAAAATCTTGAGGCTTCTGTTTCAGGAAGTCGTAACGCCCTGACATATGAGAAAGTTCGTCGGGAGCCTATTCATCCTTTTGTCCCCCTTCATACATAGTCCTCCTCAATGGGAATTACCAAAATTTACTTGCTTTAGTAGTAAGGGAGGATTCCATCAAAAACACTTGTGATCATTTAGACATGCCTGCTATCTGATTGCTTCATGACGATGCCTTACTACTCCGTACCTTCCCCATGTCATTATCAGGACCTGCCTTGGAGTGGGTACAGTGCTTTAGCCTAACACTCAATATTCTCCTTTAACTAGTTAGCCCAATCTTTCTTGGATCACTTCTCCATCAATATTGCCAAGAAAGTATCCATTACAGACCTTTATGCCATCCAACAATTTGAAGATGAGTCTATCACAGATTTCGTTGGATGATGACGGGGCCTCATTAACCAACTTACGTATGCCTTACCTCAAGCCGAGCTCATCAAAATTTTTATGCAGGCCTGCACTAAACACATTTCTCCCACCCTCCAAATTAAAACTTTTTTGCACCTTTTAACGAGGCCTTTACTATGGCTCAGAAACTAGAGATTCGAGTCTTCGAGGAGGAGAAATTGAAGTTACGCAATAAAAACTCAAATTTCCGAACCCAAGACTCCACCCAGCAAACCCAACACCAACCAACTCTCATGCATCGGTTGCTTCAAAATTAAAAGGAGTTCGTCCAGGCGGGGGTGACGGTAAAATCTCAAGCACCATCTAATACCCAACTGAAAAACCACCTATAGGTATAAAGCCAAGCCCATCAAGTATACTCCCTTAGGAGAAACTTATGATGTGATCTCTGGGACAAATTGCACAAAGCAAGATCTATCACCTTGCCTCCTGTTAAAACTCACTCTGGTTTTGATTCCGCCTGCGCTATACCTTCTTGGTATAAAGAAAATGAATTTTGTAACTTCCATCACGTGAAGGGACATAGCCATGAAAACTATAAGATGGTTGAAAAATATAGTGCAGGAAATGGTTGAATGTAGGGGGATATAACCCTTGATAATCCGAATGCCCCTACTAATCACAAATTTAAAAATATTCAACAAATAATTTCCAAACCATTCTTCTAATAGTAACACAAACCAAGAAACCTCAGCTGAAGAGAAGAGTGTGCATGAGATCCATGCAGTTTTTGACTCCCAACCAAAAGCTTCCATCGAGGAAATTCCTGAATCAAAACCTTTTCACCAACGTAAGGAACCTCAAACCCCCCTTCTCCTTCATGAGGACAAGAGGACAACCCTACTCGTTCCTTTACCCATAAAAAAATCAACTGCCCAGAGTTATTTTCTCACAAAAGAACCTTCTTAAACCACATCCCTTGCAAGATTGTGAGAGGATGTTATCCAACCTATCTATTTCTCCAAACATCTCTTTCCACCACTCTTACTGCACAAGAAGAAGGATCGACACTTTTTCTCGTCATCCTTAGAGGAGAAACCCCTTGAGCCTACATCACCAAACTATTTAACCATGATGGATCCTCTAAAACATTCCCTCCTCCCTATTGGTTCGTCATTGCCTAAATCTTTCCAGTGACCAGTTGACCTCTTAACACCCATTGATACAACGCCTCATTTACCCCCTATATCACACCCATAGTGGACCGGAATCACATTCCACCTTCTCTTCCATACCAAAATTCCCTTATTCACGACGAGAATATTGTCACCCCTCTAGAAGATAGACGAGTCTTATGAGAACGTTTGAGTACACCACGCTCTACTCAAATGTAGATGACTAATCCAGACACTTCTACCATATGCCTGAAGTTTTTACAAAAGCTCAAAATTCCTATGTCCTTACCTTCTCCACCTCCTCATCTCTACCGAATACCTCATCCACCTCTATCAACCAAACCAAACCTTCCCCTATGCTTGGGATCTCACCAATACCTAGCCTGACACATCCACCTATATGGTTAGATTTATCCAAAAATAAAGCAGTCAATCCACCTAAGAGACAAACTCGATCCCCTCGAGTCTAATCTATGCCTCAAGTCACAATCTAAAACCCTCACCCCTGATCACACTGGTACAGCAGGAAAGGTTTCAACCCTCACCGTCACACCTACCTTCTATAGTGGGGGCCTCACCCCTCCACCTTGCCTCAATACACCATGCCTACTTGCATCTTCTTTAACACGACCTACACCTTCTTTACCCATATAGAAATCCATGGGTGTCTTAAACACTGTCGGCCCACACGTATCCTGTGCTACCTACCAATTCTAATACAAACTCGATCATCGAAGGACTTGTTTGTTGTCACTCCTCTTTCTCCCATGGTTGTTTCCTGACCATCACGTCATATGTGGCCTCATCATCTAACCATCTAAACATGACTTCTACGCAGAAGAAGCCATGTTTCAGTTAAATCCAATCATAAAAATCCCTTGCCTAAACCGCCACCCATACGAACCACTCATACCATGACCCATTACCAAAACAATCAATAATCTCACCCACTCAAGTCAATAGCCTCATCGTCATCTAAATTTGAACCGCTCAAAGGGGTCTTACGCCAAGATCCTTGATATGTTGGTAGGGGAATGTGACCGTTTCCCTACCCCTACTCAGACCATATGATCCATCTAAACCTCAACCTATAGGTTATGATGATTCTAAAATATGTACGCCTACTACCACACACCAGGATACATGATGTAGAAGGATGTAAAGTGTTGAAAGCCATCCTTCACCCGTTTCCTATCTCAGATGGAAAGGTCTAAGAAAGACAATTTACGAGAGGGAAAAGACCTTTAGCTTCGATCCCTTATCCTATACCACCTATCCCCCCAGCCTCACCAAAATCTATCATCATTGTAACCCCGCCTAGTCGAAGAGCCAATGACTTATCCCCTACCGTCTTCCTTACTCTCATATTCACGAGATCAAAATGATTAGCATTGGCTACTCGAGCGCAAAAAAACAATAGAAAATCCAAAAAGAGAGCACACCAGTGAATTCTCTTTCTTCTTATGCTATCTCAATTGCACCACCACCTAAAGTGGTTATTCATGGACCTTGCCTATCCAGTCTCTAATGGAGTTTCCCATCCGAACCATGATCAAACATCTTCACCAATCTCCTATAAAAATGACACTCTATGATCTCATTCAAACATCTGAATCTCATCGACAAGCTCTAATTGAGATCCTCCAAGGGATAAAGGGTCCTACCTAATGAAACCCTGCCCGTCACCATCCATTTTCAACACCTAATCACATGTCGCTTCGCTCACCAAACAACCTACCTCCACAACCACCTTTGGTCTCTGTACGGCAAGTCGCACTACTTGTCAATTTCTCTGTAAAGAAGAAATTGACGTACTTTGGTGTAGAAGATGCTAACCCCTGCTCTTTTCATTTTGGCTTACGTCTAGGACATTCTGGGTACATCGTGTTATGATTGATCAGGGGCACTAGCCTAAACATCATCTCTTCCAAATCCTTCCAACAGATGAATAACCCTTTCTTAGTTTGCATGTGTGCTAACCCCCATCATGTTGCGGTCCTTCAATGATTCTATTACTTCTTACCCTAGGGTACCCGGTGATCCTTCACATTCGTGTAGGGCCATGTACTTTTCCCCTAACTCTTCTATGTCCTTGAGGGGTGAGTTCCAATACAACATGTTGTTAGGCCGCCCTTGGATCCAAGCTATGGGATGCATTCCCTCCACCTTACATAGATGCATAAAATTTGAGTATGAGGGGAAATCATACACCATCACAAGCTGATGCTCCCCCCTTCAAAAACCTGCAATACGTTATACCACCCCTAATGATGTGCTTTGTACCAGTCAAGGCACCCATTGATCTGACCCAACCATCTATTTCAACCATGCCTCAACGCATCCACCTCAGCCACACACTACACCTTTGACCAATGAATCCGCTGATCGTGAACACCTCTTCTTTCCCCGCGGATAACATCCCAACCTCAGACCCCTTGGTAGGTGTTTTTTCAACGCCTTATGCTTGGGGGAGTACCACCTATACAATGTTAACACCTTCCATTACCCAACAAGAGTACGGAAAGGTATATGCACATCCCTACCTGATGACCTTCGTGTGGGGGATGTGATCTCCTACAGACCACCTAATTGCCGCACCAGCCTAACATATGGGGGTGTCAACGCATCCTCTATCACCCCCTGAATCTTCTCTTGGTGTGGTTCCCTTCCAATCCGATTTTCAATACCTGTAACCAACCATCGTTTCACCCTCACCTTCTTGACTTACTGTGCTTAGAAAGGTTTTGGTTTTTGGTCTTTATGAACAAGGCCGACATACGATCATTCCCATGACTACATGTAAACACACAATGATCGTAGTGGTCTTGGATTTCCTGAAACACTTACACTGAAGAAACCTCGTGTGTCAGTTGTATCCTGGATAGATGACGACGTCACCCCTACCGAACCCATCATCACCCATTTTTCCATCGTCACCCACAAGAGTCGATAGACCCTGAATCTATCCCTCCTAACTTTTTTTTTTCATAAACGCTATCTTCTTGGGTCCTCTCACTTATCAACGCGATAATGAGGACCCATATTCTCTTCCCCTTCTGTATCCAAACATGATCAAAGAGGATTCGCCTTCCATTAATGTTGTTGAGTGCCAGGATGACGAATCCATCCTCACTTACCTTGGTGCGGATGACTCTTATATTCAACGCGCCTTACCATCTGAAACTCAAACCATGTTGAATGAGTCGACTATAGAAATCAACATCCACACAAAGGATGATCCTCACATTGTGAAGATCAGACAATCTCTTAACGCATCAGAACAAGTCACCTTTACTACCTTTCTCCATGCCCGCAACCAAGCTTTCGCTTGGTCCTACGCTGACATGCCAGGAATTGATCCTGACATTGCTGTCCATAACATTACCCTCAAACCCAATTCCAAACTAGTTAAACAGAAACTGAGAAAAATGCATCCACGCATTACCCTCTTGGTCAAAGAAGAGTTTCAACGACTCCTTTCTGTTTCCTTCATCTTACCTATTGACTATCCTCAATGGATTTCTAACATCGTACCTATTACTAAAGCAACTGGGGGACTTCGGAAATGCATGGATTTCCGAGACCTTAACCTCGCTTGCCCAAAGGATGACTTCCCCCTCCCAAGTATTGATCAACTTATTGATCTCACTGCGGGCCATGAAATGCTTTCTCTCATGGATGGCTTCTTGGGATACAATCAAATTTTGGTAGCCCCGGCCGATCAACATAAAACTACCTTCCTAACTCCTTGGGGAACCTTCTATTATTGTGTCATGCCGTTTGGCCTTAAGAATGTTGGTGCGACCTATCAGCGGGCTATGACTTACATTTTTCATGACATTATGCACACTATCCTTGAGGATTATGTCGATTATCTTCTTGGAAAATATAAACATCGCAGTGAACATCTCAATGTTTTAACCATTATTTTCGATCTCCTGTTACAATATTGTGTTCATCTTCAACCAAAGAAATGTGTCTTTGGTGTCCTTTTAGGAAAACTTCTTGGTTTTATCGTCTCTTTGTGTGGCATCGAGGTCGATCCAGCTAAATTCAAAGCTATCCTAGAAATTCCCCCACCTACTAACCTCAAACAATTACATAGTTTGCAAGGTAAAATCCAATCTATTCGGCGTTTCATCTCCCAACTCTCGGATCGATGTCAACCTTTCCATCACCTCCTTAAAAAGGACATTGCCTTTCAATGGAGTGAAGAGTGCCACCAAGCCTTTGCGGCTCTCAAAGCCTATCTCTTGTAGCCACCTGTGCTTATCCCACCTCAGGATGATCACCCTTTCTACCTTTACCTTTCTGCCACCGACCATGCTGTAGGAGCCATGCTCACACATCATGACTCTGAGCATCAAGAACAAGCCGTTTATTACATAAGTCATACTCTCGTGGATTACGAGACTAGGTATACACATGTAGAAAAGTTGTGCCTAGCCCTATCATTCGTAGCCACCAAACTCCGACACTACCTCCTGAATCACAAAACTTTTGTCATCACCAACACGGACCCCATTCATTATATGTACGCCAAACCACATCTAAACCAATGCATCACCCGATGGCTTATGATCCTTGCCGACCTCGACCTTGAATTTGTACACCAGAAATCAATAAAAGGACAAACTATTGTAGACCAACTCGCGGAAACCCCTTTACCTGGGGAACAATTTACCAATTTTAATTTCCCCGATGAACTCATCGCCACTCTTTCACTCAGTGAGGAGTCGTATCCAATGACTCTCTTCTTCGATGGATCCAAATGCCAGCGCGGCGGAGGAGCCATCGTTGTTCTCATTCCTCTTGATGCTGAGCCTATGCCTCTTTCATTCCGACTCGATTTCCCCTGCACTAATAATATAGTGGAATACGAAGCCCTTGTTTTGGGTCTCCAGGTTGCGTTACACTTAGGTGTCAAATCTATCAATATTTTCGGCGACTCTCAATTGGTAGTCAATCAAGTTATGGGCATCTACCAATGTAAAAATGAGGAACTTCAAAAGTACAAACATTACGTGGATTCACTTTTGACCTTATTTACTCATTATTCTATCCAAACCATTCCCCGCTCCACTAATAAATTTACGGATACTATGGCTTGCTTAGCCTCACAAATTCCTACCTCACCAACTGACTCTGACATATTCATCTTGGTCCAACAAGTCTTTGCCCCATCTTACTCAGCCCCAGATGTTTGTATGATAAATAATGTGTCGGCTAATTCGCAGGATACCTGGTATCACCAATTTCATGACTACCTTACGACCTCTGTTCTCTCACCTGACCTTACTAGTAACGGAAAACGTGCTTTTCTTAAAAGTGTTTCTCGTTATGTCGTCATGGGGGGACTCCTCTATAAACATGGCTTTGATGGCATCCTCCTTCGATGTCTAACCGGTGTGGAGGTCACCTATACCATCCAACAAGTCCACGACAGTATTTGTGGTGGACATTTTAGTGGCCTGGCAGTGGCCAAATGGATCCTTCGCCTAGGCTATTATTGGCCTACTCTTAATAATGACTACTACGAATATGTTAATTGTTGTGTTATATGTCAACAACATGCCAACCTTCAACATATTCCTAGCCATCCGCTACAGGTCGCACGAGATCTTTGGCCTTTCTCATAATGGGGTTTAGACCTTATCGGTGAGATTCACCCGCCCTCTTCGCAACATCACCGTTGGATAATCACAGCAACCGAATATTACACTAAATGGGTGGAAGCCATTCCACTCATTTCATCCAAAAAAGAAAAAATCGTCAAATTCATTAACCATCACATTATCTGTCGTTTTGGCATTCCTCATCGCCTGATAACAGATAATGGAAAATATTTCAAAAATAATTTGTTACAAGACCTTTGTGACAACTTTGGTATCAAACTTAGCTTCTCATTACCTTACTATCCACAAGAAAATGGTCAAGTCGAATCTTCTAACAAAACCCTAGCCAAAATCCTCATGAAAGTTGTTAACGATTCTGGAAGCAATTGGCCTGATCACATCCCCTTTGCCCTTTGGGCTTATCAGACTAGCATTCATACCTCCACTAATGCCACCCCATTTTATTTGGTATATGGTACCGAGGTTGTCTTGCCTCTTGAAATACAAATACCCTCCCTAAGAATATCTCTTCAGGGTATTCTCACCAATGATGATTTCTGCCAAGAGCGGTTAGCCCAATTGGAGCTTCTTGACGAGCGTCATCTTATAGCTCTTGACCACCTTAAAATCTATCAAAAACGTATCAAGCGTGCTTATGATAAGTGACTTCATGAGCGTACCTTTAAGGTTGGTGATCTTGTCCTCAAAAAGAATCAGCATGTAACCAAACTAGAAAAGAGAAAACGTGGAAAATTTGCTCCTAATTGGATTGGACCCTACATTATCACTCATATTTACAGATCAGACACCTACCGTTTAGCTTCACTTAATGGTAAACCTGAGCCTGAACCCCTTAATGCCTTGCATCTTCGACCATTCTACTATTGAATTTAGTGTTATATCACTTCTTATCTACCTTGCGCTCATCCCTTAAGCTCATTTACTACCTCATACACTTTTGTTCCATGCATCTCAAAATAGAATCAAGCTCACGTGGTTTGGTCATTACCTCCTCTTAAAGATGCCTTCCCATTTTTAGTCTGGTCCATGACTTAAAAGTATCAAAATAACATGTTCTCAATTGTACACTTATGGGATATTCTTGAGTCAAACTTCCTACAAAACTAGATGCTTCATGCCAAACGGACATCTAGACCTCTAAAGT
Organism: Taxus chinensis; assembly: GCA_019776745.2. Classification (NCBI taxonomy): domain Eukaryota; kingdom Viridiplantae; phylum Streptophyta; class Pinopsida; order Cupressales; family Taxaceae; genus Taxus; species Taxus chinensis. The sequence goes on along the minus strand of CM034154.1, from coordinate 680,264,351 downwards.
TATACATAGACTACTCCCTCGAAGGATAGCTATGTGCAAAGCCACTTCTACTATTATAAATAGACTGCTCCCTCGAAGGACAGCTATACACAAAAACCGCATCTGCTACTATAAATAGACTGCTCCCTTGAAGGAAAGCTATATAAAGTCATCCTTTATCAGAAGCTTCTCGCATTGATCAGCTTCGTGAAGACCTCAAGTACAACAAAATGCATATCCCCTATGGACTTCCCACATTGATCAATCTATATCCAGAAAAATAAAAGCAGTATTTCAAAGCACCTTTGAGTCATGGACTTGTCTATTTAGGTTTGGTTTTCTTTCGTCAGAATAGTCACCTTATAATAAGTTCTCTGCACCCCAGCTATACCAGCCACCTCACCTCACCATTCATCTTTGCAACAAAACTCAAGGGACGTGACGTATACCCGATATATTGTGATTATACAACTCTTTTCACCTATCGACTTCTCGCCTATACAAGGTACCTAGGGATTCAAGCTCATCCTACGTTAATATGTGGTTTGTTTAGATCTTCTCAACTACGGGACACTTTTACCTCTTTTACTCGACTCTAGGATTGTGTGTTGACCTTAATAGGGACATGATTCCCTACTACTTGGGTAAGCTAACTTTCGTTTCACCTATACCTACACCAACATCGCCAATCCCTTACCAACACCAACAACATTACCCTACCAATATCAATATTTTTACCAACCAACAAATTGTCTAACCACAACCAAATTGCCTGAATTTGCCTCTCCCTGGTCCTAAGGGAGAACTACATCGATCTGAGGCCCCTCCTTACTTTGTGCAATGGGCTATGTAGGCAGCACTTAGGAGACATGGGGTCTCCCAAGGTTAGCTCGACCATCCCCTACCATAACCTATCATGTGTTGTAAATATAAATATTTTTGTGTATTTCTATTTGATAACATTCATCTTTATCATTTAACCAATACCGGTCATACCTAACCGATATCGGTTACAGGCCTACTTTACCAAAATTTCTGCCCTTATCCACCAAAATTCCTGTCTCACCACGTCGCCTCCCCTGACTTTGTTAAATAGCATTATTTTGACTTCATTGGCCCAAATCACGGCCATAACAAACCAACCAATCCAGCCCGACCCAAGGCCACACCCAATCTATTCGGCCTGACCCAAGGCCACACCCAAAGGTCGTAACCAACCAATCCGGCCCGACCAAATGCCGTAACCAACCAATCTGGCCCGACCCAAGGCCACACCCAATCAATCAGGCCTAACCAAAGGCCGCAACCAACCAATCCAGCCTGACCCAAGGCCGCAACCAACCAATCCGGCTTGACCCACGGCCACACCTAATCCATCGGCCTGACCCAAGGCCGCACCAATTACGTACCTCACCCAAGACCCGCAAATTATGATTTTATCCACCCATTATGTACCTTTTTGTTCAGTCGAGCTCACCTGTTCGTGTTCTAGCATGATTAGGATACTTGAATTGATCAGCCAACCAACTTTGCCTAGACCGAGACCGTGACGTTTATCTCGACCAAACCAACCATTTGGTACTGCCGAACATACCGAAACATTCCTGTACCTTACCCGTTATAACCCCTGGAGCTACTTCCTATGCCTTGGATACCAAGATTATATCACCCTTGTTTGGATAAACTATCAACCTTTGCCTATGAATTGCTTGTTTTCTCTTCAAATCATGTACCCTGGTCACACTACTGTATTTCAACATGCGTCTGCTTCCTTGGACCTACCCCACCATCTTACCATCATCTTAACACCATTTACCCTTTATCAACCCTATCCCTGATTTCACACTACCTCAATCTGTGATAGATTTGAGGGGGATTACCTATACCCTTAACAGAAGTAACCACTTCTTATTATTGTCAGTGCAGCGTTACAAGACAAGCTACACGACAACAAGGGGCTAATGTAGACACCAAATTTGTGTCTTACGACACCTTGTGCCCCGCATCTCATTTCGCAACCTAGTCTCACCACCTAAACCTTGCACAATTATTTATTAATTACCTTATAATTAATAAATCCACATCTCCAAACCTGCCACCTCATTTCACCACCTCATCATGACCTAGTCCTAACCCTAAACTAACCTAATTAAGACCTATAACTTGGTCTACATCCACACCCATGACTAATTACTCCTCACCCGCACCAAAACCAACCTCATAATGACTTGACCAAGCCCACAACTAATCCCTTGGGAGAAAAGCAGGGAAAGTTGGCAATTTTACTAAAAATAGCCCACTTTGACTTAACCGATATCGGTTCCTACTCGACCGCCGTCGGTTACGTAACTGCCATCGGTTCCCTGTAAATGACCTCCCCCAACCAAAAAAAAAGGGTTGGATTTTCATTTGATCTGGAACCTGGGAATTCATTGGAAGAATCGGGAATTCACTTGGACGAGTAGAGACAAGTGAAGGAAAGAGAGGAGTTTACAGAGAAGGACATCAAGACCAAGACTACAACTGAGTAACCAGAGCCTAGTGACACTCATCCAAGCATTGGGAGTGAAGATAGCTCATCTTGGATTGTCAGATCATCCTACCTGAACCCTGCCTTCGTCATCACAGTCCTTGGACCTGTATCTTCATCAGGAACTAGTAAGTAGTGTCTTATACGTTCTTTTAATAACATTTCTTGGATTTCTGAATCACAGTAATTACAAGTCTATTCATAGATCTACTACCCGGTAACACCCTCCATCTAACTATCATTCCTCTACCCCTACACTTCCCCAAGAACAGCTCCCATACCCTCTGAGCCTTCTCCATCACCCCATTACCTATCCCCAATCATTTACTAGCCTTATAAACACCATAGCCACCTTATAGCCAACCTTCACTAAAAGCCCCTAAACCACTGCCCCTATCGATATCGGTTAGCAGAAACCGGTAGCAATGACAGTGACCGGCATCAGTCACTGTGATTCAAAACCAAAACTAACCCTTTCCTCTATTGTTTTAACAAGGTAATTAAATTGTAATTTGCAATAATTTTTGTTAATTCATATTAGCAGGGGAACTGACCACCTTCGAAAGGAAGTTTAATACTTCCTGGGCCCAAGGCAGTTCCCTCATTTATTGTCTAATTAGAATCTGGTGGTCTTGTATTCTTACTTGCAGGTAGTCCTTCCCAGACAAAAAAGAGTTCTTTGCAATCGATCTGATCTCGCTCTACGGTACGCGCACGCCCTCTCAACATTCAACGGGTATTCCTCCTAGCCCTAACCCTTATCTGTTTCTCAAAGGAATGAAAGGATAGAAGCAACTCTATTCCAGGAAAGGAAGCATTCTGTGTGAAACAACAATAACCTAGTCTCCCTAAACTACACAGTTTAATACATATTTATAGAGATAAGGACTCACCCTTCACCACCCATGCACTTATCAACAGAGGTCGCATGTTGATAATATCCATGTGCCTTTACAATGGCTTGCACAACATGCAAGTATTCTTATAATAGATGTCATATAGTTATCTCTAAGAAGAAATCCTATTATTAGCCTAAACTATGCATGGCGCTTAACAACCACTTCTTCCCAAAATATCATTATGTGTAGCACAAGTCTTCATCTCTATGTGTTCCCCAAGTGCTAGCCAAATGGCTAAGTCCTGAGCCAAAGTGTTATGTTGCACATTTCCTTTCCTATCTTCTTGCACCTTCAAATGCACCTTATTTCTTCTCTTGCATCCTTTGTGTGTTTTCTCCTTAGAGAAACATTATGTCTGTTCAAAAAATGATACACATAATGATGTTTATTAAGAGGAAAGGGATTGAATGTTGTTACACCCTTAGTCCTATAATTTATACTTGCATATTGTGATCATTTTTCTACATTTTGGTGTTATTGGTGTTCTATTGTTGTTGATATGCAAATCTATTAAGTAATTTCATTACAAATATACAATGGTAGTTCAAGAAATATAGCATTTACTTCCAAACTCGAATGTGTTTTATTATCTCTCATGGTTTTTCTCTCCTAAATGTTAATGTTTGGATCATATAAGGTATCCAAAGATCTAGGTTGTAAAAAAAGAAACTTGAATTTAATCATCCTAAAGTTTATTCAATGGTTTAATGAGTAAAGAAGGGTGTGTATGATAAGAAATATAAATTTTCTCCATATTAGGTTATCTAAAACCCTATTTTGGGGTTTCAACAATAAAATGTTGATATCTCATCTGATAAGGATTCTTAGAAGATAAATCTACCTAGAATTGGGTTAAAAAACTTAGGAGTCTTCTTAAGTCACACAATTGTGGAGAAGACTCTAATAACATTTTGGAGAACACCCTTTTGATTAATTTTATCCATGTGGAATTAGAACTTTAAGGTGAATCACATGTTCCTGACCTCTACAATGTATTGAGCTCATTACCAAGCACTAATTAAGTTTTTAAAAACAATCTTGGGAGGTATCTATTGCTTGAGAGTATGAGATGATTGTTAGCATAATATTTAGTGGCCTTGGATCAAAATTTATGCTTCCAAAATATAAATTATTATTCAATAATTCTGGTGCCTACTTGTTTTCCTCCTAACTCCTTATGGATCTCCTAGAAATAGCCAGAGAAGTCAAGCTTCCCAATTTGACTACCCATTCCTTACACCTGAAAACCCGTTGTTGAACAAACTATCCCTAAATGATAAAAAATTTCCTAAATCTTCCTAAAATTATTCCAACACCTTATAGGATTTCAAATACCACCTTTGGATACTTAAGGCCTTTTCATAACCCTTATGGAGGATGCACATAGGCTCCGAAATGGCCAAAATTGGCCTTTTTAGGCTTGATGGAGAATTAGTCTTTTACTACAGTTCAATGAATGGAATTATGGACCTTGTTAAAAAAAACCTATACATGTTCACCCAATGCATTATGAACACCTTCAAGGAAAAGGTGATCATAACACATGAGGGAGGCTAGCCCAAAGAGGGATTCAAGAAGATTTGGGAGCAAGATTTCACATTGTGGCTTGGTTTTGATGGTTTAAGTTTTGCTTTTTTGGGTTAGTCAATCCACATGACAACATATACATATGAATATCATCCTCTTACCCTCACAAGGTTCTAAATCCTCCTTGAATGGAATCATATTTAAGATGCTCATACACGTATTTCTCATATCCCTCTCATGAGAATATGTGACTTCTTGATCCTTCACACATAATGGTCATGGATGCCTCAGTAGCCTATTTAAATCATTTTTGTTTTTTTCTGATACAACCTAGAATTCACCAGTAAAAGCACAGGCGCACTAGCAAATCACTCAGCCTAGACTGAGTGCTCACCCGAAGCGCACAAAGGTACCAGACCCTCTTTAGGGTTATTTTTGCAAGATGTTAGCATGATGAAGACTTAAAGCATTGAGATCCATAATTAATCTAACATTCTATAGAGCACTTCCTAGATCTATATCTTAAAGTATCATGAATCAAACAATAATCATAGTGAAACCCTTTATGCAGTAATAAAATATAACCATGATTAACACCTTGATTTAGCCAATAACCCCCATTATATTAAATACAGTAATACACATAAGATTCCTTACAATAACAGTAATATATGCTCATGCACGCATCATATTTGGCAGCATAACCTGACAATAACTTAGTTCTCACACCTCTTCTATGCTATAAAGTTCACTACATATTTATATGGGTGGGTACTTTCCCTTAAGCACTTACCTAATCCTGAAATAGGTCACATGCTATTGTTAGCCACGCGCCATTACAAAAATAGCCACACATGCAAGTGCGCTAACAATAGACTACTTTTAGTTAACTTGTAGTAGTAGATCTATTCTTAGCATGTATCCATGTAAAGTGCTTTGTAGCCAATCCTCCAAAAATATCCAATGCATGTCGTGCAAGTCTTTGACTAGTTTGTGTGTTCCGCACGTTATCTCCAAAAATAGATACTCATCGTAAAAATGGCTAAGTCCTAAATTTGTCTCTCTTCTTCGCGTGCGATCATTTCTGATCCTCCTGTGCTTTTGAATGCACTTTACTTCTCTTTGCGAACCTTATGTATGTTTTTCACTAAGTGTCATATTTTTTCTTATCAACATTACCCCACACTAGTTGCATTTCCACCCCGGTAATGGTTGTCTCCAAAAATATTCAAAGAATGTGAATAAAGAGATAGAAAGAATTTTGATGAATAAAATAATGTCTTTACCCTGCAGAATCTTCTACTTCAACATGAAGAATCAATTCTGGATATTCTTCTTTTATTTTTGCCTCTAAATTCTGCTAATCATTGAGCATGACTTCTACCTTTTCTGGGATATCCACTTCAATTGACTCAAATTCATCCTTAGTAATCTCTCCTTTCTCATTCTAAAAGACCAACACAATGCTGGAAATGGCAGTCATTCTTCCTTCTAACAAGTCTATATTTTGTGTGATGAGTTTCCTAAGCTCATCCAGCCTTTCCTTGTGTTCTTTTGCTGCTGTAAGGGCCTCACGCTTCTATTTGACAAGTGCAAATCATTCTACACGGACCAATGTTTCATCTTTCATGGCCTTTAGGAATTCATTATCTTCCAAAATGGTCCTAGTTCTTATAATGGCTTCTGGAGCTGTATAAATATTCAACGCTTGATCTACCTTCTTTAACTCCTCCTGTAAGCTCTGAAGCAACCCCTCGTATGATGCAATCTTCCGCATCACTGAAGATTTTTCCCGCTCTGCTTCCTGCACTTGATCCTTTGGCACTGGCATGCGTAGAGGTTCATCTTCAAGCACTAAGTCCACTTAGGTACTTACATAATGCATTGCTAAAGGAAATGTTTTGGGTACCTTTGGCTTTAAATGTAGCTTTATTTTCATGATATTGTCCCCAACTTCCTCTTCCATGATAATGAAATCAATGTTCTTGTTTTGTGCCAAGTCTTTCTCTTGCTTTAGGTGTGCTATTTCTACATCCTTAGTCTTGATCTCCTCTCGTAGTGCCCTAATTGTTGCAGCCTTATCCATATTTCACATTGCCATCTCTGTCAAGACTTTCACCAAAGCATTTCTCACTTGTTCATCTGACATAATAGTAGGCTTGAATGTTATGTGTCTAGCCTGAGGTTTCTTCTTCAACCTCCTTAATACACATGACTCCTCACACACATAAAAGTTTGTTTCATCCATGTATTTGTGCATTGACTATAGCAGCTACTTCCTTATGTGCATGATTGCCATCTCTTCATCCATTAGCTCTCAGCCATACAACTCCTTTTGTATCATTGTGCTCTGAAAATGGGCATGGAAAATTTTACTTGTGTCCGCAACATAGCCCATGATCGGTGGAACATACTCTCCACTTTTTCTCTTTGTTCTTGGCCCCTTAGGAACTTGGGATTCAAGATTCAAAGCTTATTCTACTGTTTCCTGAGCAGTCTCGGTTGTTTTCTCATCCACTTCCTTTCCTCCCTCTTCTCCATCCTTCATTTCTTTGTCCTTTGGTTCTTCTACATTCTCTGGAGGTGTAGGGTAATTGGGCATGCTTTCCTCAGACTCTTTTACCTCCTCATTCAGCTTCAACTTCCTTCTTCTCTTCGCAGTTATCTCATTCTATGGAGAGATTCGAGGTAATATACACACTGATTACAGAGTATCACCTTGGGTCCTTGTTCTCCTTAATACTCTTTTGAAATGGTGCTCTCCTTAGATTGTATCCAAGTCATCATCATCTCCCTCTTGTGGCTAGGGGGTAGTAGTCGTGCACTCAGCTTCTTCCCTATTTGGACATTTTCTTCTTCCTCTATGCTCCAAGCCACCACTATCTTCATGAACCTCTTCTTCATCATCTATTTGTATTGTCTTTATGGGATTAGGTGCTGGAATATTTTCCATTGTATGCTTATGTTTTGGCAACTCTGGGAGCGTGAACTCATACTCCACATACTTTTTGTTCTCCATCTTGGGCTTGAGTTGTAGGTACACAAGCATTACTCTGGTGTCCCCAACTTCCAAGCTTAAAGGCTTCATGCTTATAATATCTAAGATAATCCTCTCAATGTAGGTATTCCACCCTGGATATACATACTTATTTCTCAGAGTGTGGTAGTCACAATCTACCTTGTCAGCATTGAAGGTCAGGTGGCATGCATCCAAAAAATAGTGAACTGATGCCTAGAAATACCTTTCTATGAAGGAAAATGGAAGTTTGCACCATGGGCTCCAAGCCCCATCCTTCATCGCAAATCATGCGATGTAAAATTTTTGGTAGACTAAAAATTGTACTACCTTACCCGCCACTAAAGGAAACTCCTGGGGTATGCACCACTCTTCTTCAAATGTTGCGCAGATTCTATCATACCACATGTCTACCCTTTGCTTGAATGGTCCACCCATTGATCCATCGCATAAGTACTTGCCAAATATTTCCGCATATGACTTATTCTCCATAGGGTATTCCCATATTTTTTCCTTTGGCCCATTGGGAACCCTAATTTCCATATACACCAGAGACAATAAAACATCCCCAAAACTAATCTTCTCTCCTGTACATGCTTCTTCAATGATATTCTATGTGATGTAACTGGAGATGTTGTAAATCACTCCTTGTGACATCTTCTTTGCAATGTGTAGCCACATTTTTTTTACTTGTGACCATCTTTCTTGGTCATTCAACTTTGTCACTAAGTGTGCAGTTGCTTGAATGATTGGGTAATTCTTTAATTTATCAATGTCCATGCCGCGCAAACCCTTGGTGTACCCCAACTCCTTCCTTGTCTCCAAGATTGTGGCCTTATCAGTAAAATCGCCATTTAGATCTACCCATGTGCCTTTCAACCATGTTACTGCTGAGATCAACGCGGTTGCAATACTTACCCTATGTTCTGCAAAGTAGAAGAAGTCTTCGTGTACCCTGCTCATCAACCAGCGATACAATGTTTCATATTTCCCAAATTAAGGGAGATCATACAACTAATAAACCCCAAGTTGCTTCAAAAACTTCTCCCCAACATCGTCATACACTGGCATGTCTTCTGTTGGGTGCTTATTTGTCTTTATGTTTAATAACGCGTCCAACTCCTTATTTTCAGATGTACGATGATTGTAGTCTTTGATCTTTCTCTTCCGGATGTGGGAATCCCATTACTAACCCAAAACTACACCCTTTGGATACTGCATTTCTAAGAAATTACTCTCAGGGGTCATTTTAACCTCCACTTTGACCTTCTTCTTTCCTTTTACTGTTGATGTCGTTGCTTTCTTTGGTGCCATCTATAACCTACAATCTTCCAACTCCAAATACTTTCCTTTTATCTCCTACAACGTGAAAACCCAAACCCTACCTTGATTCAGTATTCCCTAGTTGAAATTACGTTCCCTAGCTCTTTTGTAACACATTGTTTCACTCAAACTCTTCGCAACTGGGGACGTAAGCTTCCTCTATGTACAAATCTACTTGTCTTGTCTCAATTCACACTATTTGCACCTAAACACTCTTCTCACAGCTTGGTCGCACTTAGATCTTTAAAAATATTGTGATTTAAATGGTAAAAATGAACTTGCATCCCATCCTTATATAGATTTTCAAAAATTTAGTGTGTTTATTACTTCTTCACCTATCAACAATCCTCTTATTAATTGACCATTTTTGTTCTTTCTGTCGTACATCTTCATGCCCAAGCTATAACCTTCTAGCGCTCCTTCCTACCTTCTAGCCGTAGACTTCTCTTCAGTGTGCCTTCATGTTCCCGAGTACCTCACTACTACGCCTTCCTTTGGTTGTTCCCATGGCCTCTGCTTACCTCACGTTATACTTGTTTCTTCATTCATCTCCATCTATGGTCCTCATTTCTAGAAGCAATTTTTTCAATTCTCCAACTTGAATAACATCCGTAGTAGTTAGTTCCTTTCATGTGTACTTATTTTCATCAGTCTTGTACCTGGATATCAATAACCTACCCCACACTAAGGGTATGTGCAGTCCTCTGCGCATAACAATTCTTCAAAATTGGAATTAGCTTATGGCACGTAAACATGATTTATTACAAAAACACACCAACTAAATCGACAAAGCATAGCGATGAAGAAGTAAATACATTAAGTAATTTCAGAATTGAAAACCTAATCTAGATGACAACACTACCTTATTACAAACACTAAGAAGAGTTATTTATAGTAGGGATTCAGCGTACTCCCATTGAAGTAACCTGGTAAACGTATTCCATCAAGCACCTCTAACTGATAGGAACATGTTTCAAGTATGTGAGTGATAACATATGGCCCCAACCAATGTACTTTGAGTTTACCTGGATGGCGTAAAACTTAGAATCATAAAGGAGCACCATCTGTCCTATCTCAATCCTTTTATCCCTGATGTTCCTATCATGCCATGCTTTCTACCTGTCCTTTTCTTGTTTTTAACTCCAACATGTTATTTCTCGGCACTCATACAACTTGATTAAATTTTCAATATGTTCTTCTAAGGCTTGCTCATCAGCTATACCTCCAATGTGCATAATACGCAAATAGGGTAACATGAATTCTATAGGAAGAATTACTTCTGCGCCAAACACTAAATAAAATGGTGTGGCTTTGTTTAACCTTTTATATGTTGTTTTATATGCCCAAATTACTACAGATACTTTATCATCACAATCCTTTCTTCCAAAATCACATATTTTTGTCAATGTCTGGCTCAAAATTTTGTTGAAATCCTCAAAAGTCTCATTCGCCTGAGGATGATATCATGTGCAATCATGAATTCATCCAATAAAATTCTGATTGTCTCATTAAGAAAATGTGTGCCCCTATCACTGGTCAAACCTAAAGGACATCCATACCTTGTAATACTATTCTCCCGTATAAACTTGGTTGTTGTATCCGTTATGCAATCCTTTGTAGGTGCTACTTTTGCCCACCTTGTCAGATAATCTATGCAATTTATGATATAGTGCGATCCAATTCTACGCGTAGCTGGTGAAATAGGACCCAAAAAATATATAGCCCATTTTTCAAATGGCTCTACACTAGGAATAAGACTTAATGGCATCTCATCTCGTTGTCGTGGTTTCCCAAGATGCTGACATTGATCACAAGCCTTACAAAATTCCTTACAATATTTATACAGGGTCTCCCACCATAATAGTGAGTAAAATCTTGTGTGTAGTTGCGTCACTTGCATAGTGGCCACCTCAATTGCCACCATCAGCTTCCTACATGAAGTCCATGTGTTCATGTTCTAGTACACAAGGACACAGTACTTCATCCCTACCTAATTCGTACAGGTCAATGCTAATCAACATATAAGGTGTCACATGTATAGAAAGTTGTTTCTTCTCTAAGGATTTCATTTGTTCTGGTGTCATGTGTATTCGTATAAAGATATCAATGTCCTTTAATTCCGATGGCACTCGTTGTAACCTATATAACTTTTTGCATCTGGCATGGTATCTTCAATCACCTATGCTTCTTCTCCTGACTGTATTCTAGATAAATGGTCTAGTCCATAATTACTTTTCCCTAGTTTTACCACAACTATGAAATCAAATTCTTGAAATAAGAGTACCCATCTGCATATGCAACCTTCTAAAACTAGTTTTTTTACCAAATACTTCAATGTCATGTGATCTGTATAGAAGACAAATGGTGTAGCTAGTAGGTACTGTCTGAATTTATGTAATGCATAGATCATTGAAAAAGCTTCACACTCTGTAGTGGTGTAATTTTGTTCTGCAGGAGTCATCTTTCTACTAAAAAATAGATAGGATGATCTATAATACCTTCTCCATGTTGAGCCAATACTGTGTAAATGGTCGTGTCAGAGGCATCCACATGTACATGAAATGGTTGGTCCCACGAAGGAAAATACAGAATAGGCACGGTAGTATGTTTCTCTTTTAATGTCCCAAATGCACGTTGTTGTAGTTCTCCCTAGTAGAATGTACAATTCCCTTTCAGTAAATCCTTTAATGGTGCAAAAAATTTGGCATATCCTTTAATAAACTTCTTGTAATATCCATTTGCAAGATAACACCCTAGTCGCGCTGGCACATCACTCAGCCTAGACTGAGCGCTCACCCGAAGCATGCAAAGGTACCAGGTCCCTCTTTAGGGTTGTTGTAACAGGATGACACATAATGAAGAAAGAACCATAAAGACTCATGACTAATCCATCATTCTACAGTGCATGCTACCCACAGATCTATGAAAGAATGAGCTTAAACAGTAATCATGATTAAACACTAACATGCACTACTCAATTACACAGAATGACACTTAGATTCAGCCAATATCCTCCATCTATTAATAAGTATAGAAGCTCCTTACAGTACTGTCAATTCATCTTAAGGTGCATATGAATCTGATACACATATTCAGAATCATACATACATGCCTATATCCCTCTGATACATCATACAGATCTCTCTTTTACTATGCACCTAACCATCATATATATAGGGTGGGGACTTTCCCTTCACCACTTAACTACTCCAGAAATAGGTCGCATGCTATTAATAGCCACACACCATTTACAATTATAGCCACACATGCAAGTGCGCTATCTATAGCCCTCTTACAGATAACTGAAGTGTTCATTCCATTCTTAGCTTGCCTCCATGCATAGACATTTGAACTGCTCTTCTAGATATAGACAATGCTTGGCACACACTTCTCTACATCGTTGATGTGTTCCACACGCCATCTTCCAAAAATAGATCCTCATGCCCAAAATTGGCTAAGTCCTGAAATCTGAACCTGCCTTCCATGCGTGGGTCCTTCCTGTCCTTCCACGCCTTCAATCCTGGCCTTCTACCCCACGCAGACTCCTTGTGTGATTTTTGCCAAGTATTCTTTGATCAACATTACCCCACACTAATCTCATTGTCATCCTGACAATGGTCATCTCCAAATTTTGAATGAAAGAATATGAATGAAAGAATAAGAATGAATAATGTTGAAAATCAAGAATTTATATGAGGTTATTCAAGCAACCTCCTCAGTATCAGTTTGTAGTATCAGCTCTGGATACTCTTCCTTTATTGCAGCCTCCAAATCCTACCATTCAGTGAGTGCTTGTTCCACTTTCTCTGGGATGTCCACAGCTATGGACTCCAACTCATCCCATGTAATTTCCCCTTTCTCATTCTACAGAACCAACACAACACTGGACATGGATGTCATCCTTCCTTCCAAAAGGTCCATCTTCTGTGCAATCAGTTTGCCAAGCTCTTCCAGCCGAGTTTTGTGTGGCTCTTGTGCTACTGCCAGGGCCTCACACTTTTGTTTAACCATTTCCAGCCTCTCTGTGGCCCAAGGTCTCATCTTTCATGGCCTTCTGGACCTCATTGGTCTCTTCCAAGGTCTTAATGTTGATGAGCACCTCTGGAGCTGTGCATATATTCAAAGCTTGATCCACTTTCTTCAAGACTTCTTGTAATGCCTGCAACAACCCTTCATATGATGTGATTTTCCTCATCACTGATGCTTTTTCCCATTCGGCATCCTTCTCTGATTGTTCTGGTGCTTGCATACGCAGAGTTTCATCTTCTAGCACCAAGTCCACCAACTTCCCCACATAGTGTATCACTGAAGGAAATGTTTGTGGTACCTTGGGCTCCAAGTGTGGCCTAGCTCTGATTACATTGTCCCCAATCTCCTCTGCAATGCTTATGAATACTTCATTCTTCTTCTGTGTGAAGTCCCTTTCCTGTGTTATGCATGCTATCTCCACATCCTTCATCTTCAGCTCTTCACGCAACACCTTGATTGTGGCAGATTTATCCATGTTCCTTCTGGCCACCTCCGCTGAAACTTTCACCAGCGCATTACTGACCTGCTCATCTGACATGACAGTAGGATTTACTGTCATGTGTCTAGCCTGGGGTGCCTTCTTTAATCACCTTGACACACATGAATCTTCACATACATCGAAATCAGGCTCGTCCATGTGGGTGTGCATCAACCAGGATAGTTGCTTTCATGTTCGTACGGTCACCATATCTTCATCCATCAACTCCCAGCCAAATAGATCCTTCTGCGCTATTGTGCTCTAGAAGCGGGCACAAACAATCTTTCCTGTGTCCTCTGCATACCCCATGGCTGGTGGAATGTGCTCTCCACTCACCCTTCTAGACCTCTGCTACTTAGGAACTCTAGCTTCCAAATTTGGAGCTTGCGTCTCCATGTCCTGTGTTTCTCCTGCAGCTGTTTCCTCTGGTCTTTTCTCCTCTTCATCCTTCTCCTTTGTTGCCTCACCCTTTTCTTCTGTGTGCTCTGGGGTGTAGGGGATGTAGGCACACTCTCCTCAGACTCTTCCACCTCCTCACTCAACTTCAGCTTCCTCCTTCTTGGCGCAGTCACTTCCTTCTGTGGGGAGAGTCAGGGTGATCTGCGCACAGAGGTTGGGGTAACACCTTGGGTCCTTGTTCTCCTAAATACCCTTTTAAACCTGTGCTCCCCTTAGACCACATTCAAGTCCTCTTCCTCCCCCTCTTGTGGCTGAGGTGGTGTAATGGCACGCTCAGCTTCTCTCTGACTTGTAGGATGTTTCCTACCCCTATGCTCCAAGCCGCCACTATCTTCACTCTTCCTCCTCATCCTGCACTTCGATTTTCTCTGAGGGCTTAGGTGCTGGGACATTCTCCATTGTGTGCTTCCCTTTTGGTGGTGCTGGAAGTGTGAACTCACCTTCCACATATTTTTTGTTCTCCATCTTCAGCTTCAACTGGAGATACACCAGCGCTGCCCCCAAATCTGCTACAACCAAGCTTATTGGCTTGATGTTCAACACTTCAGAAATGATTCTCTCTGTGTAGGCACTCCTGCCAGGGTATACATACTTCTTCCGTAGTGTATGGTAGTCACAGTCTACCTTGTCTGCATTGAAGTTTAATCTGCACGTGTTGGTAAACCTATGAACAGACTCCTGAAAATACCTTGCAGTGAAGGCATAAGGTAACTTGCACCAAGGGCTCCAAGTTCCATCCTTCATTGGAAAGCACACGATGCAGAAATGCTGGTATACAGCAAACTGAACTTGCTTTCCTACCACTGCTGGTAGGTCCTTTGGTATGCACCATTCTTCTCCAAATGTCCACGCGGAGCCTATCATACCACTTCTCCACCCTTTGTTTCACCTCATCTGTCATAGTCCCCTTGCATAGATATTTGCTGAATCTTTCAGCTGGGGACTTGTTCTCCATGGGGTATTCCCATATTTTCTCCTTTGGTCCATCTGGTACTCCAATTTCCATGAAGACCAGTGATAGGAGAACAACCCCAAAGCTGATCTTCCCTCCTGTGCATGCTTCCTCGACTATTTTCTCTACAATATAGCTGGTAATGTTGTATATTGTCCCTTCCAACATCTTCCACACCACATGCAACCACATGGTGTTTACCTGCGACCACCGCTCCTGATCATTTAACTTGGTAACCAAGTGTGTTGCAGCTTGTACAACTGGACAATTCTTGAATTTGTCGATGTCCATTCCATGCGGACCCTTCAGGTATCCCAACTCCTGTTTGGTCTTCAAAATCATGGCTTTATCTGTGAGGTCACTTTTTATATCTTCTCCTGTGGCCTTCAGACCTGTCACTGATGAAACAAGTGCAGATGAAATTCTAACTCTGCATCCTACAAAGTAGAAGCAGTCTTCATGAACCCTGCTCATGAGCCACTGGTACAAGGGCTCATATTTCCCGAAGTATGGCAGCTCATACAACTGATATACCCCAATTTTCTTCAAGATATTTTCACCCACATCATCATATACCGGCATGTCATCTACCATGCATTTTTTGGTTCTAACCATGAGTAAGGAGTCGAGCTCCTTTTTGTTCTCTGATGTCCTATGATTATATTCACTCACCTTACTTTTTCTAATGGGTGAATCCCATTCTTGGCCAACAATAACCCCTTCTGGGTATTGCATCTCTGAAAAATGACTTTCGGGTGCAATCTCTTCCTCCTCAATGACCACCTTCTTCTTTTCTTTTGCTGCTACTGCAGATGCCTTCTTTGGTGCCATTTTTACCTTGCCAATGTCTCCTCTTCACTCCTGTAACTATGCGAATCAAACCCTAGCTCGATCCAACTCTACCCTAGGTGGAAACCTTGTAACCTAACTCTTCTCTATCTCCTTGCTTTTCTCAAACCCTTCACCACCGGGGACGCAAGCTTCTTAAAGCACAGATCTGGTTGTCACACTTGATTTCACACCCTTCACACCTTAATTCGATCACTCAGCTCTTTGCACTTGGCTCTTCTCTCAAATATTCTTAGTTGCAATGGTAAAAATGAATCCGCATCCCTTCCTTATATTTTTTTTCAAATTTTGATGCATTTATTACTCCTCACCTACCAAATATCCCTTCATTCATTGACCAAATCCATTCATTCCATGCAGTACATCTCCATGCCCAGCTATAACCTTCTAGCGTGCCTTCCTACCTTCTGGTCACAGACTTCTCTTCAGCACGTGCTCCTGCACCCGAGTACCTCATCACTGCACCTTCTCCTGGTAGCTATCATGGCCTCCGCTTACCTCACGTTATATTGTTCCTTCATCCATCTTCATCCTTGGTCACCTTTTGAGAAGCAATCCCCTTTAAAGCACACCTGTAGCAGCTTATTTCTTTCACCTTTCAAGTCCCTCAGTCCTTTTCTTGGATAACGACAACCACCCCACACTGAAGGTATGTGCAGTCCTCTACGCATAAACATTCTTCATACAGTAATTAGCTTCATGCACGCAAGCACACTTATTACACAAACAACAACTAAATTGACAAAGCATAGACAATAACATAAATACATTAAAGAAATACCGAATTGAAAACCTAGACTAAATGGCAACACTGCCTTATTACAAACACCAAGAAGACTTATTTATAGTAGGGCTTCAGCCTACTCCCGTTAAAGTAACTAGGTAGCCGTGTTCCATCAAGTGCTTCTAACTGGCATGCACCTGAGTCAAGTATAGAGGTTATAACATACGGCCCCAACCAGTGTACTTTGAGCTTGCCTGGATGGCACAAGAACTTTGAGTCATAAAGAAGAACCATTTGTCCAATCTCAAACTTTTTATCTCTTATGTTTCTGTCATGCCATGCTTTCTACCTGGCTTTTTTCCTACTTCTGACTCCATCATGTGCTATGGCTCGGCGCTCATCCAGTTGAATCATCTTTTCAATCCATTCTTCTAAAGCCTGTTCATCAGCTAGACCTCCAGCGCGCACAATGCACAAAGAAGGTAACATAAATTCTATAGGAAGAACAACTTCCACCAAACACCAATTGAAATGGTGTGGCTTTATTCAATCTCTTGTAAGTTGTTCTATATGCCCAAAGCACAGCTGACACCTTGTCATCCCAATCCTTTCTTCCAACATCACATATTTTTGTCAAAGTCTGGCCCAAAATTTTGTTGAAAGCCTCAGCAGTTCCATTTTCCTGAGGATGGTAAGGTGTAGTTTTGTGGTGTGCAACCATAAACTCATCCAATAGGATCCTGATGGTCTCATTCAAAAAGTGTGTACCTCTATCACTTGTCAAGCTTAGAGGACATCCATATCATGTAAGAACATTCTCCCATAGAAACCTAGCTGTTGTAGCTGTCGTACAGTCTTTGGTAGGTGCTGCTTCTGCCCACCGTGTGAGATAATCTATGCAAGTAATGATATAGTGTGATCCAGTCCTACGCACAGCTGGTGAAATAGGTCCTACAAAGTCAATGGCCCATTTCTCAAATGGTTCAGCACTAGTAATTGGTCTCAAAGGCATCTCATCTCTTTGCCCTGGTTTTCCTAGGCACTGACAATGATCACACACCTTGCAATAGTCTTTACAGTCTTTATACAGTGTCTCCCACCATAATCCAACAATTAAGATCTTCCAGGTAGTCACATCACCTACATAATGGCCTCCTGCAATACCACCATGAGCTTCTTCCATGATATCCTTGCGCTCATGCTCTAACACACAATGGTGTAATACTTCATCTCTGCCTAACTTGTAAAGGTCACCACTGATTAACATAAATGGTGCCACATATAGCAAGCTGCTTCTTTTCTAATGATTTCATCCCTTCTGGTGCCATACCTGTGCGTAGAAAGACAACAATGTCTTCTAGTTCCATGGGCACTCATTGTAACCTGTATAACTGTGCATCCGACATTGTTTCTTCAATCATCTGTGCCTCCTCTCCCATATTGATTCTAGATAAATGGTCTGGTCCAGAGTTGCTTTTCCCTGGTTTCACCACAACTGTGAAGTCAAATTCTTGAAATAGGAGCACCCATCTGCATATGCACCCCTGTAAAACTGGCTTATTTACCAAGTACTTCAATGCCATGTGATCTGTATAAAACACAAATGGTGTTGCTAACAGGTACTATCAAAATTTGTACAATGCATAAATCATTGACAAAGCTTCACACTCTGTAGTTGTATAATTCCATTCAGCAGGAGTCAGCTTCCTACTAGCAAAACAAATTGGATGATCAATAATACCTTCACCAGGTTGAGCTAACACAGTGCCAATGGCCATACCAGAAGCATCCACATGTACATGAAATGGTTTATCCCATGATGGAAAGCGCAGAATGGGTGCGGTAGTAAGTCTCTCTTTTAATATTTCAAATGCACGTGCTGTTGTGGTTCTCCCCAATAAAATGTACCTTTCCCCTTCAGTAGTTCTTCCAAGGGTGCTGCAATTCTGGCATACCCTTTTATAAACTTTCTGTAATACCCTGTATGACCTAAGAATCCGCACACCTCACTTTGACTAGTAGGCACTTCCAGGCCTAAAATGACTGCAACCTTGGCTGGATCAACTAGCAAACCTTCCTTGCAGATGATATGTCCTAACAGTATCCCAAATGGCATAGCAAATATGCACTTCTTTATATTCAAAGAGATACTCAATTGTCTGCATCGTTCAAACATTAAGCGCAGATTGTCACAATGGTCTTTCACAAGCCCATATACTATCCAGTCATCTAGGTAAACTTGTAAGAAGTTGTGAATAAAATATTTGAATGCCTGAACAACTATTCGTGAGAATACAGCAGGCACATTCTTCAATCCAAAAGGCATTACAGTATAGGTGAAACTACCCCATTCAGTTGTAAATGTTGTCTTTTCTTGATCCTCCTTGAGCTATCTGAACCTGATGATACCCAAAAATCCATCTGTGAAAGAATATATTTCGCACCCTGCAACTCCTTCCAGTATTTCCTCAGTGAAAGGCATAGGGAACGGATCTGTGATGCATGCAACATTCAGCTCCCTGTAGTCCACACATATCCTAATCCACCTGTCCTTCTTGATACTGATCACCATTGGGCTAACCCATTCTGACTCATCAAGGGGCTTGATAATTCTAGATTTCAACATTTTATCAATTTCTTCCTTTACCTTTTCACGCAAATTAGGATTCATCCTGTAGGGTCTCTTTCTAACTGGCCATGCACCATCCTTAAGTTTGATCTTCATTTCCCCAAGTGATTCATGTACGCCTTTAAGTTCATGATATCCTCTAGGGAATAAGTCCTGATAATCTCTGAGTAATTCAATGATCTTTGCTACCTCCGAGTCTGACCAGTAATCTCCAATTATGGCCTCCTTAGGCTCAGCCTCCGAACCTATATTCACCTTCTTTGTCTTCATAGGTTCATGGTAGGCACATGTGTCCTTGTCTGCATTGTCCAAGACCTCACACACCCCGTGTGAATGCTCAATATCCAAGTTTTCAACTTCCTCATCATCCACGATGTAAACCATCTTTCCTTTTTCTCTCTCAAGGCAAGCGCACTCAAGTAGTTTGGAGTCTATTTCTTCTTCCTTTTCAAAACATGCTCCGAACTCTATCTCACCGAATAATTCCTGAATATGTTCTTCTACTTTTGCACTATCTCCCATAGTTAAGCACTTGACAAATTTTAATGCCTCTGCTACCAGAGGTTGAGTCGAGAAATAATCAAATGTCTGAATCATACTTGCAGTCAAATTTTCCAGTTCCCAGTTTCTCTATGTAGTTCTGCATATACATACCAAGCACGTGCACATCCTTGGAGTGTGAAATATAATTTATGCACCCAGAGTGATGGTGGTAATGCTTCCTATCCTGCTGTCCAGAGTCTCTCACACTGCTGAATGTGATGCTGAACAGGTTGATTACCATGATAAGTACAGATTGGCATAGGTGCTTTGTTCCTTATAAACCTAGTAGATAAAGCTATTCCAATCTCTTCCCAGTTTATAAGATTATCTCTGTGGACTGCCCACCAGTGCACTATATCCCACGTAGTGTATATACTAGCATCTCTCTCCTTGTAACTGGATCTACCCACTACATTTCCATTGCCTTCAGAAAGGCATGCAGAGCTTCTTGTCCCTGTATACCATGGTACTGTACTTCCTATCCGTCAATTGAATGAAATCTATTCATGCGCGTGACCACACTTTTCACCTCGTGCCCGACTAATTCATATGTACCATGAGCCCAATTGTCACAAGCAATACTCGTAGTGTCACTAATAGAATGAGAATCCTCCCACTGTAGAATGCCTTCTTTTGATGGCTCATTGACCTCTGGGTCCTGAATAGCACGTACATAGACTCTGTTTAAGTCCTCCTCACTGAGAGGCTCAACATAGGGTGTAGACTTCCCATCTGTCAATGGAATCACAACCCTCTCCTCCTTGTTTTCAAAGCTGATATATCCCTTATTGAATCTCAAGTCAGCATTATTTGCATAACACCAAGGGCATCCAAGCAAGGCTAGAAAATTGTCTACTTCTGCAAGTGCTAATACCTCAAAATCCCCAGTAAACTTGGCCCCTTGTATAGTTATAGATGCATCCTTCAACACTCCTATGGGGGTGGCCTTAGTCTGGTTCACCATGAACAACACATTAGATGATGGCTGCAATGGAGGCCTCCCCATTTGTACCCAAGCATCTAATGTCAGCACATTTACTTCCACACCTGTATCGATCAATATGTTGCTCAACAGCCACCCATCCACAACAACATTCAAAGTAATTTCCTTGTCATAATCAATGCTATCAGGGGGAAGATTTGCATGCAGAATCTGTCATCCAGTCTCAAGACTTGCGCGTGGAGTGTTCCCTTTCAACCAACTTCCCAATAGTGGAATAATGTTCTCTTGGTGCAACATCTTGCATACCTCCCGCAGATCATCGATATCAGTTTGGACTGTCTCTGACACTTTCTTTTGTTCCTTTAGGTACTGTATCTCACCCTGAAGATTCCTTAGCACTTCCATGGTATCCTGGTAAACTTCTTTCTGATGAGTAGGATCTGGATACCTCACATGCAAAACTTCCTCCTTGGTAATCATAGGCTTCTGATGCAATGCCTCTCACACGCGCATGCACATCTTCAGTGTGTGTAGTGATCTTTACTGTCAATGCCTCAGGTCCTTCTGTTATCTTGGGCATCCATTGGTCTTCTACCATGTGCGCTGGATTCGAACCATCCCAGTGCCTTTGTTTTCTTTCTTATGTTGTTTACTCAGATGCTCATATAAGTCTGGGCACTCTTCATAGCTATGGTTCTTCCCGCAGAAAGAACATGCATTGTTCTGAGGACATTCACACCTATAGTGATTAGGGGATCCACATGTATAACATGTTCCATGAGGAAACTCTCCTCTTCCTCCACCATGGCCTCATCCTCCATATCCACCATGATATCCACGTCCTCTTCCACGACCTCCTTCAAAATGCCCCTCATTCCTGTCATAGCGCATTTGATTATGATCCTGATCCTGGTGCTCATTCCTACCCTTAGAATTATCTGTTATACTTGTCTGTCATACTCCAATGTCTATAGCATCATGGATCTGACCAATCAACTGACAATCCTCAGTATCATGGGTCGTGGACCTACAAATCTTGCAAAAGCAAGATACATTCTTCCTTATCACGCACTGTAACAAAGGACAGTGACTAGCATCATGATTCAAATGGAAAATTTCACAGTCTAATAATAATGAACGTACAGATCTGTGAGGACAACTATCCTTGGTGTGACCTTCCACTTCACAATCTGTACACCAAATTCCTGAGCACGTTTCATGGGCTGAATTTTCTGATAGCTTTTCTAACTGCTTTTCCATAGCTACAATCTGTGCCTCTAGAAATGGACTAATGCACAGTGTCAATGCTCCCAACTACCTCAGTGCACAAAGCTACTTCCAGTGCTTCACATGGATCCATGTATGTCTTATGTGACAATGCCCTCCTAAAAGGTGTAATCAATCCTCCAACGAACCACTGTGCATGTTGGCTAGCATGTATATCATAAGACAACTTAGATAGAAGTGTCTTAAAATGAGCATCATACTCATGTACACTTTCAGTAGTGCCTTGCTTGATATCTTTGAGTGCACTTATACTCTTCTGCTCAAACTCAGGAATATGGAACTCTTTTAAGAAAGCATCCCTCAGTGCTGCATAATCCACGCAAGTTTGATCAGGGTCAAATTTCCTATACCAGTTGTGCACGCACCCCTGTAATGTAGTAGCGAATTGACTTTCCTTTCACTCAGCAGCTGTAATCCCTTAGCACGCCACAAAATTTCACACATATGCACATGTTTGGCAGCATCCTCTATACCTCTATACTCTGGGAGATGAAGGGACATCTCCATATAGATATTTTGTGGTTGCTGCGGACCTTGACCACCTGATCTAGAACCCCCTGGGTTTCCTCTACCTCCAGAACCACCAAATCCACCAGAACTAGAACCACCTATACCTCCTGATCCTCCACCTGTAGCTGGAGTAGGACCTGTAGATGTACTCCCCTATGCTCTGATAGTAGTACTATACTGAACCCCTATAGTCTGTGAGGTAGCTCCACTTCCAGAGGTGAATCCAACATTCTGTGTGCACTCACATTCTATGTGGATGACATGCCCAAGAATGCTCCTCCATATAACATTGAAGTTGTCTATCCTGCCATTGATGTACTTGATCCCTGGCTTACTCCTGCTCTCCTACTTCCCAAGTTAGCTTGTTGAGTACTTGTCATACTAGATACTGAAAAACCAAGCACAAAGGCTAGGTCACCAGGTGGATTAAGATGCACGCCTGCAGCCCAAGTAGTCTCTGTTGGCGTACTTCCATGCGAGGCCAGAAGGGATCTCTATCATGCTTTCCAAGATGGGGGAGTTCCTGATGCTCTTGCTCCACGTCCTCTATGTGAGCCGTAAATCCTTCATGAGCCATCTCTCTCCTCAATGCCATACTTTCTGCAATGGAACGTGCTTCTCTATTTCCCTCTCACGTGCCTCATTATACTTAAGCCACCTTTCCTCTCTCTACTTTTCCACCACTAGGTCCACCATCTTAATACCAAACCTATTCCTACCTTCATGTGGTGAAGTTTAGTTGGCCATCGGTTTACTCTCCAGGTTCAAAGTTACCATCAAGATCTTGATCACCAGTGGAATACCATGCAAATACGTTCCTCTTGGATACCTCAAAAACTGAAATTCAGTGACCTCTGGAAAGAGTACGTCAAAATTGAATATTCCAGAATATAACTGTTTAGAACACCATGAAACCACGTATCCACCGCATGAGTCCAAATTAGATCAGCATCATAAAGATCCTGAAATTCTTCCTGTGTCCAAACAAGTGTGCGATATCTCCAATTCCGCTGAGATGCATAAGCCATAAGCCACTCGTAAAGTTCTACTAGAAAGATAGCAAAAAATATCTCATATAAGTTGTCATACAGGTTCTATTCTACCCAAGTGCGTGCGTTAAACTCAGATCCACTGTTGAACCATCATGCATATTCTTCCTCCAGATCATGTATCCATTCCTCAATACTTGCTAGAGTTAACCGGTACATCTTCATCACGAACCATCCTGAAAACAACTGAAAAAGAGGTCCCGACAATGGAACCAATGATGCAGCCTAGAATTTGCAAGATAACACCCTAGTCACACTGGCACATCACTCAGCCTAGACTGAGCGCTCACCCAAAGCATGCAAAGGTACCAGGTCCCTCTTTAGGGTTGTTGTAACAGGATGACACATAATGAAGAAAGAACCATAAAGACTCATGACTAATCCATCATTCTATAGTGCATGCTACCCACAGATCTATGAAAGAACGAGCTTAAACAGTAATCATGATTAAATACTAACATGCACTACTCAATTACACAGAATGACACTTAGATTCAGCCAATATCCTCCATCTATTAATAAGTATAGAAGCTCCTTACAGTACTGTCAATTCATCTTAAGGCGCATATGAATCTGATACACATATTCAGAATCATACATACATGCCTATATCCCTCTAATACATCATACAAATCTCTCTTTTACTATGCACCTAACCATCATATATATAGGGTGGGGACTTTCCCTTCACCACTTAACTACTCCAGAAATAGGTCGCATGCTATTAATAGCCACACACCATTTACAATTATAGCCACACATGCAAGTGCACTATCTATAGCCCTCTTACAGATAACTGAAGTGTTCATTCCATTCTTAGCTTGCCTCCATGCATAGACGTTTGAACTACTCTTCTAGATATAGACAATGCTTGGCGCACACTTCTCTGCATCATTGATGTGTTCCGCACGCCATCTTCCAAAAATAGATCCTCATGCCCAAAATTGGCTAAGTCCTAAAATCTGAACCTACCTTCCATGCACGGGTCCTTCCTGTCCTTCCACGCCTTCAATCCTGGCCTTCTACCCCACACAGACTCCTTGTGTGATTTTTTCCAAGTATATGCACCCTCTTTAAGATTTATCCTCATCTCTCCTAATGATTTATGCACACCTTTAAGTTCATGGTACCCTTAAAGGAATAAGTCCTGAAAATCCCATGGTAGCTCTATGATTTTTTCCACTTCAGAGTCTGACCAATAGTCTCCAATTATGTCTTCCTTAGGCTCAACATCTGATCCAATATTAACTTTCTTGGTCTTCATAGGTTCATGATAGGGGCATGTGGTCTTATCTACACTATCAAATACTTCATGCCTACATGTTGAATGGTTTATATCTAGATCTTCTACTTCTTTGTCATCCACTAAGTAGACCAGTTTTCCTTTTTCTTTCTCAAGGAAAGCACGTTAAATTAGATTGGCATCAGCCTCTATCTCTTCAACAATATGCGCTCCTCAATTTCCTTCATCCAATAACTCCTAAAGGAGTTCTTTAGCCTTGGCACTATCTCCCATAGTTAAGCGCTTTATAACTTTTAATGCTTCTTCCATCAGAGGCTTGGTAGAGAAGAAGTCAAATGTCTGGGCCATTCATGCAATTAAATCCTGCCAAATTCCAGTCTCTCTATGAAGTATGACATAGACATACCAAGCACGCACGCAGCCTTGTAAAGTGGAATAAAACTTGTGCACCCAAAGAAAAGGTGGTAAAGCTTCCTACCCCTCTATCCAGAGTCTCTCACACTTTTGAACTTGGTACTGAATAGGTTGATTACAATGATAAGTGCATATTTGAGTAGGTGCATTGCTCTTGAAGAACCTAGTAGCAAGAGAAACCCTAATTTCATGTCATCCCATAAGATTATCCTTGTGGACCACCCACCAGTGCGCTATTGTCCCATGTAGTGTATATGATAGCATATTTCTTCTTTCCAATAGGTCTATCCATTGTTCCTCCATGGCACATAGGAACACCATGGGATCTCCTTCTCCAATGTATTAATGTATTGAGTTGTTACCTATTCTCTTGACATAACACAGTTTGTTGCCCTTAGGAAATATGCTCTTTACTTCCCACCCTACCAACTCATAAGCACTATGAGCCCAATTGTCACAAGCAATACTTGTAGTATCGTTGATATACTGCGCATCCTCCCACTAAATTATTTCTTCTTTAGATAGATCAATCATCTCTCAATCCCAAATGGCACGTACATAAATCCTATTTAGGTATTATTCACTTAAGGGCTCAACATAGGGCACATATTTACCATATGTTAAAGGGATAATAAATCTTTTCTCATTGTTTTAAAAGTTGATATAACCCTTGTTGAACCAGAGATCAACATTATTTGCATAGCACCAAGGATGCCCCAATAAATCTAGGAAGCTATCTGACTCTTTCAATGCTAAAACCTCAAAATCTCCTGTCAACTTTGATCCTGGTTTGGTAATATATGCATTCTTTCAAAACTCCGATGTGAGTGGCCTTAGTCTGATTAGCCATGAACAATACATTAGAGGATGGTTGCAATGGGGGTCTCCCCATTTGTACCCATGCATATAAAGTAAGAACATTGACTTCCGCACATGTATCAATCAATATATTAATCAATAGCCACCCATCCACAACATCATTTGGAGTGATTTCCTTGTCATAATCTAGGTTATGAGGGGGAAGATTCACATGCAGGATCTATCATCTAGTCTCAATACTTGTGCATAGATTGTTTCCCTTTAACCAATTCCCAAGCAGGGAATAATACTCTCTTGGCACAGCAATTTACAAACTTTTCTTAAGTCATCCATATCAATTTGGACTGTCTCTGATGTCATATTTTTCTCCATCTTCTGTGATTACTCCTTTAAATACCATATTTCACCCTAAAGGTTCCTGATTACCTCCATGGTTTCCTGATAAACCTCCTTCTTATGGGTAGGATCTAGGTACCGTGCATGTAGTACCTCCTCTTTAGTGATGGTAGGATTCTATTGTAATGCATCTCTGGCATGTGCCGCCTCAGTGTGGGTCGTGATCTTTACTTGCAATGCCTCGGACTCTGCTTCTAACTTAGGCATCCACTGATTTTCCCACTGATTTTCCATAGTGAGTTGTATCCTAACCATTCATGCACCTTTGTTTTCTTGTTTATGATGCTTGCTAAGATGCTCATACAAGTTTGGGCATTCCTCATAACTTTCTATTGTGCACCAATATCTATAGCATCCTGGATTTGACCAATCAGCTGGAAATCTTCTGTGTCATGAGTCATGGACCTACAGATTTTACAGTAGCATGAAACATTCTTGTTTATCGCGTGTTGTAGTAATGGGTAGTTGCTAGCATCATGGTTTAGATGGCATATTTCACAATCTAACAATAGTGGGGCACATAGATCTGTGGGGATAACTATCCTTTGTGTGGCCTTCCACTCCAAAATCTGTGTACCAAATCCCTATGCATGTCTCATGTGTTGAATATTCCGATAGTTTCTCCAACTAATTTTCCATAGCTGTGATCTGCACTTCTAAAAATGGGCTTACCCCAGTGTCTATGCTTCCAACTGCCTCAACACGTAAGGCAGCTTCAAGTGCTTCACATGGATCATTGTATGTTTTATGTGATAGTGCCCTCCTAAAAGGTGTAATTAGGCCTTCAACAAACCATTGTGCATGTTGGCTTGCATGAATATTATAAGACAGCTTAGATAACAACATTTTGAAATGGGCATAATACTCTCTGACACTTTCAGTAGTTCCTTGCTTAATATTCTTGAGTGCACTTATACTCTTCTTCTCAAACTCAGGGATGTGAAACTCTTGAAGGAATGCATCTTTTAAAGCTGCATAGAGTCTATGCAAGTCTGATTGGGTTCAAACTTTATGTACCCACTGTGTGTGCGCCCTTGTAACATAGTAGCAAATTGGCTTGCCCTACACCTAGAAAACATGATTACTTTGTGCACCATAGTATTTCACACATGTGTACATGTTCAACACCATCTTCTATGCCCCTATAATCTAGAAGATGAAGATATATATCCAATTTAAATATTCTGGGGTTGGTGCGGACCTTTCCCACCTAATCCATAACCTCTTGTGTTTCCTCTACCTCCATAACCACAAAATCCAATGAAGATAGATCTACCTATACCTCGTGATCCAAAACCTGTAGCTGGGGTCAGACCAGGAGATGTACTTCCTTGTGTCCCAGCCATAGTACTGAACTGCACCCCAACAGTCTGAGAAGTGTTATACACCCGAAAAGTTACTCCCATATAACAATGAAGCCGTTTGCACTTCCATCGATGTGCCTCTTATAAGGCTCACTCCTACTCTCCCACTTCTTGAATTAGCTTTTTGATTGTTTGTTGTATTAAATGATGGAAAACCAAGTGCAAAGGCAAGGTTTCCAAGTGGATTCAAATGCACGCCAATGGCCCAAGACATTTCTACTGGCGCGCTTCTATGTGAGGCTGAGGAGGGTTCCCTGTCATGATTTCCCAAATGGGGGATTTCCTAATGCTAAGGTTCCACATATTCTACGTGAACTTTAAATCCTTCCCAAACTATATTTCTCCACAACATCATTTGCTTTTCAACCTCCCGTTGCTTCTCTATCTCCCTCTCGCAAGCCTCGTTATATTTAAGTCATCTTTCCTCTCTCTACCTCTCTACTATTAGGTCTGCCATCTTTCACCCAACCTGCTCCTTCCCCCATCCATGGTGGGGTTTAGTTAGCCATCGGTTTTCTAGCTAAATTCAAAGTTACCATCAGGATCTTGATCGCCAGTGGAATTCCCTACAGGTAAGTTCCTCTGGGATATTGTAAACACTAGAATTCAGCTACCTCTGGGCACAAATAAGTGGAAATTGAGTACTCCAAGATATAATTTTTCAAAACACCATGAAACCACGTATCCAAAATGAGAGTCCAAATCAAATCAGCCTCATAAAGGGCCTAAAATTATTCCTACGTCTAGAAACATGTGTGATACCTCCAATTTCATTTAGATGCATAAGAAACTAGCCACTCGTATAATTCTACTGGAAAAATAGCAAAGAATCTCTCATGCAAACTGTCATACAAATTTTGTTCCACCCATACATGTGCATTAAACTTGGATCTAGTGTTGAACCTCCGTGTGTATTCTTCTTCCAGATCATGTATCCACTTATCAACACTTGCTAGGGTTGACGAGTATGTCTTCATCGCAAACCATCCTGAAAACAACTGAAAAAGAGGTCTTAGAAACAGAACCAATGATGTAGCCTAGAATTCACCAGTAAAATCCCAGGCACACTGGCACATCACTCAACCTAAACTGAGCACTCACCCGAAGTGCGCAAAGGTACCAGGCCCCTCTTTAGGGTTTCTGTTGTAGGATGTTATCATGATGAAGAATTAAAGAATTCAGATACATAATTAATCTAACATTCTACAGAGCATTTCTTATATCTGGATCTTAAAGTATCATGAATCAAACAATAATCATAGTGAAACCCTTTATGTAGTAATAAACTATAACCATGATTAACACCTTGATTCAGCTAATAACCCCCATTATATTAAATATAGTAATACATAGAAGCTTCCTTACAATAACAGTAATATATGCTCATGCGCACATCATATTTGGCAACATAACCTCACAATAACTTAGCTCTCACACCTCTTCTATGCTACATAGTTCACTACATATTTATATGGGTGGGGAATTTCCCTTCACCACTTATCTAATCCCAAAATAGGTCGCATGTTATTATTAGCCATGCACCGTTACAAAAATAGCCACACATGCAAGTGTGCTAATAATAGACTGCTTTTAGTTAATTTATAGTAGTAGATCTATTCTCATCCTATATCCATGCAAATCGTTTCATAACCAATCCTCCAAAAATAGCCAATGCGTGTCGTGCAAGTCTTTGACCGGTTTTTTTTGCTCCACACGCTATCTCCAAAAATAGATCCTCATCGTGAAAACGGCTAAGTCCCAAATCTTGCTCTATTCTTCGCATGCGATCCTTTTCGATCCTCCTACACTTTTGAATGTGCTCTGCTTCTCCACGCTAACCTTCTATATGTTTTTTCTAAGTGCCAGATTTTGTCTGATCAATAGTTTCTCGAAGAGATGTGGACACAATGGTAGAGTCAATATATGATGATCATCAATTCACTCCTTGAGCCTCACTTTTTACCCTTGAATGTGACGATCTCTTATTCATCTCATAATTCACCTCCCTTTCCAAGATTTAATCTAAGTGGAAGCATATTTATGATGTTTGTACACCTTTTTTCTCAATTTCTCCTCATGGAGATAGGTTTACTCCTCCTGATAGAAGGATTGAACCCTGAATGAAACTTGGAAGAATTTTTGAGAATGAATTTCATGTTTTTGACCTCTGCAATGTAGTGAAACCATGAAAATTCCACTTCCTTGACTTGCAATATGTGAGTTCATTACCAAGCATTGATTAAGTGTTTAGAAACACTCTCATAAAATATGCATTATTTGTGAGACTGAGATGATTTCCACCATCATTTAAGACAGGGTACAACTAGGGCTTAGATTTTTAAAACCAAAATCAAGGAATTTAGACTCCAAATTTGTAAGAATAAATAAATACAAGGTCCTTGAAAGGAATATGATGGAATTTTAATCTTTCTTTGGTAAAAATCAAAGATATCATTGACAGTTAGTATGCATAGTTATAGTCACAATTTGAAGATCTAAAGGGAGACTGAGACAGAGGGTTTTAAGGGATGTTTTGTAAAGAATCACATATTAAAATCTTGCATAGATGGAGAAGGCATAAATGGGTATCTAGAAAACCCATCAATATGGTCTGAAACCCCCTATATTGAAAGGTACACTAGAAAATGCACAAGACCAGGGCTTGAAGAGAGTTAATAGGCTAAAAATTAGAAAAGGTGATAACAAGACAAGTTTAAAGGGTTGAAATTTTTCATGCATTACAATGAGCTCGAAGGGTATTTGAGGATTTGTTTGTTTAGTTTTGGATATGACTAGATGTGCATAATCATGGATCTTGCATGGGAATGGCTCTTGAGAGCTAAAACAAGGCAGCAGTGATTAAACTTGATAGGATTAATGATTTCTTTGATTAATTATCACTTTTGTTGAATGCTTTCATGTTAGTCTGAGCATGGTGAAACAATATAAATATTTGGAAGGAGAAAATGGAAGCAAAAAAATCTAAATTTGTGCTTGATTGGGAATTAGGACACTTAAAGCTGGTGAGAGGAATAGAGTGGAAGTCTGAGAAAATGAGGTTTTACAAGAAAATGAGTCATTTTAATAGTTTATTAGGCTTGTGTACAAAATGTGAGAGTGAGATATGGAGGTTGGAAGGGTAAGTTTTATGTTGATTGTGCCATTTTTACATATTTGAGCCTATAGAGCTTGTTGGAAAGACTTCTAAAAACAAGATACTAATGAGAATGATTGAAATTGGTTGTTATGAGTTGATGAATACATGAATTTTTTCTCGATATATTCATCACCTCATGATATTTTAGATCCTTCACAAACCTCTGATGACCATTCCCTTGATTATTTGAATCGATAAAAACTTACATATGTGTTTTGATTTATTATGTGTTATAAGGAATTGCATGAGTCCATATATTCAAGCAATTATTGTTACCTTTGGGAGTTGTGAGGTTTAAGATATATAGCTTTGACACATCTAAAACTCCTAAAAATTTCAATAACCAATTAAGAAGACCCCAAAACCTAAACAATGACTATATTATTTCACAAAATCGATATCGATTGTAGAATTTAAACCCTAAAATATTTAGGCTGAATGCTTAAATCTTGAAAAATACCTATGGACTGACCAGATTAGAATATAAAAACTATCTTCTAAACTGTGAAAAATGGAGCTGTGAGACTAGTTCCATAAGGTGCTGAGTAACCCTAACTTATTATATTTACTAAAATAAATTTAAAGTATAAGGAATAATAAAGTATAAATATTAATAAAAAGAAAATCTTATACTTAGCGCGTTATAATGTGGGCACATTATAAGTGTTATAGCACACTCACATTTTAGGCTTGGTAATTACCAATCCTATAAATTCATAATGCACTTGTGCTTTCCCAAAACGTGTTCACGTTTTTCTTAAAATCGAAAATATGCTACCCCATCTCCGTGCACTTGGCCAAGATGTAGATGATTTGGTTGGTGATCCATAAGACGATATGCAGGCATAGTCATAGTTCCATGATGTTCCACCTATTCATTTTTCCTTTACCTTCAATACTCAATATTTCAACATATGGAATTCCTAAATAGGATTATGCATCTACGGGATCTATCAAGAGTTCATGAAGCCTCATATTTTGGGGGGATTCCTATTCCTCTCCTCTTATTCTTCCTTATCTCTCTATTTCAGGGGGGGCTTCTCTATGTTTTTCTAGGGCATTTATCTATTACGTATTTTCTTCTTTTCTCCACTTTATGAGGGATTTCTTATGTTCTTGGGTAACTCATCAGGCCTTGTTGTTGAGACCCAAATTTTATACCCACCTAGGCTACACTTAAGGAGGGGTGTTAGTGTAGGTTTTTTATTCCATTGCATCATATTTATTACATATGTATGTAACTTTCTTAGGTTTCAACATGATAGATGGGAGTTATGCTTCTCCACCTGTTTAGGTGGTGGTTACACTTCCTCACTTTCTTTTATACACCTCTTGTAAAGCTATTTTCTTATGCATTTAAATATAAAAGCTATCTTTCTGATCATGTGTGGTTCCTCTCTCTTACAACTTTTCTCTCTTTGTGCATTCATGCTTTATCATTGTTAGATCTTATCCCACATTCTAAAATTATCCCATTAAACCTTTATTGATCCAAGGGAGGTAATAGAAATAACATTACATGTTGAAGTAGTAGACAATAATGATACTGGATTCGACCCATTTATGGAGGCACATATAACATCAATGGCCTCTGAAACATATAAAATGACTGCAAATGATTCCAGGGAGATGCACAGTGGTAATTGGTTTGCAGACACTTAAGATAGAAATCACACCAAAAACATTTACCCTCGCCAAAGTGGGTGCTCCATGTTCAAGGCATATGAAATTTGTGGAGAAGGTCATGATGTAATGAATTTTCCTTTATCGTAACGTGCTACAAAAACTAGATTTTCGGTGTACTAAAAACATTTTTATGCACAGACACACAATATGAACTATTTTCACATGATAGACTAAATACATGAGGCCCGAGCCCTTAGGCTAAGGAAAGAAACAATAGGGAATGATCAAGAGGACTGTAAGGGAAATGCATGTAGGTGAGGTAGATAAGGACGTGGTGGTCACAAAGTGGGAAGTTTTCCACCAAGGAATTACTCTAATTATGGATCCGTGGATCACTATCAAAGGGATTATCTGGAATTCCATTTGTGAGAATATGTCACGGAGAACACAAGGTAGAAAAATTCTCTAATTTTTATATAGAAATGAAGTAAAACACAAGAAGGGCACAATTATGATTGGGATTACATGTACCTCACCAAATGAGTATAGATCTAAACTAATCAGTTCCCCACATTCAATATTACTACAAGAGGATTTGTTATACACGTGCAAGATTATGAGTCCCCTTTGAAAACAATCAAGCATGAACAACCTCCATAAGGAAAGGGTTATCCTAATGGAAGACAATAGAAATAAGTCTTGCATGAGATAAACAAGCTAGTTAAAGAGCTTCAAGGAGAGATTGAATTCCTCATGGAGGATATGTGCACCAGAAATGAGGTAAGGAGAATCTTGAAATATGAAGAGTCGTAAAGGGATAAATTTAGAGAAGTTTGTAGGATCTTGCACATGTAAGGAATTATCCCACTACTTGTCTATTGGCTCTCTCTTAAGATCAAAGACTTCACACTCAACAAACACCTCGGTCACATGCATTTATGGAATATCAAATACACACAATTAATAAATCTTAGTTGATGTATGCATAGATGACTAGAATATCAATTACATATTGGTATAAACAGGTGCATAAGTTAACATACTTATAGTTGGGACACCCTATGTTTCATCCCTCTTTGCATGTCCTATTGATGGTTAAAAAAACCCACTCTCTACTAATAGGGGTTTTTAAAAATTTGATTATCACTATCATGGGATTCAAATTCATAGGAAACTTTGAGGTAGTTGAATTGGTTGAAGAATATAATTTCGCAGCACTTCCTAGAAGGCCTTGATGTTATGTCGACAATGAAAATCTGCACTTCAAAAAATGTTATATCAACTTTGAGAATGACTCCTAATCTATGATTATTCTAATGGATAGAAGCCAAAAATTCCCATATATTGGGAATGTTGAAGGAAGAGAATATTTGGACTACATATACAACATAAAAGATGAAAGTCTAAGACATTTTTATTCAAGTGTAGAATGCATGCTTCAATGGGATGACATGTATTCAATCTTAGACACAACTAATGTAGCTTGTGAAAATTGGGCACATGGTTTCTACGAATTTATTGAATGTGATTGTGGAGTAATATTATATTTGGTTCAGATTTAATTATAGAAACAATAAAATAGAACACAATAAAACTCAATTGTTACATAATTCAATCGAGATTATTTTCATTATGAAGAGATTACATATAAATATGTAAATGACATCCTTAGAATAAGGATTCAAACCGTATCAATTACCCAATCCCCACTTATCTCTCTAACATGATTCTCTCCACCTTTATTTTCTCATAGCTATCTAATAGTGAGTTGTTCTCACAACTCATGTACACCCAAAATGTAATAATAATATCTCACACTCACCTAGCTATTAAAATATTATATTATCATCTAAATAATATAATTCCACTCACAAATAACTAATTTTCACACTAACATATTAATTTCCTAACATTCACCCCCTTAGTGTGAACATGGGGAAAAGTGGAACTGAAACCAGAATCTCATGCCACCACATACTTTTAGGTCTGCATACTACTGTCTGAATCTTGTTGTCTAGATCTTCCTACACATGACCACTACTATGCAAAAAACACATCCCACATTTATCCCATGTGAACAAAACAAGGTTGTTTCACTAGTCGATCATCTTCATAAAGAAGTACAACAATCAAAGGATTTCTACAGTTAGTTTCCCTCTTATACATCTATTTCACTATTCTGTGCCTTCCACGCCATATCAAAACACATTCAAAAGTTTACATTAGAAAAGATCACATGTTCTAATTTAACAGGAACAATCTTTTGTTCTTATTCTGCATATCGAAGAAAACACATCGAACGCAATTGAAAAAACATGGCCACCAAAGCAATATTGTGGCCTCATCGATGGTGCCTGATGAGAGGTCATTAAAATGCCTCCTTCCTCCATGAATGCTTCTTTAGTTACTCAGAAAATTTGATATTGAAGCACAATAATGTATTGATTACAAATCAGACGTCGGTTACCCCGAAAACACGTCTGTAAGGAAAAAAAATTAATTTAATTTTTTTTACGGACTTTTGACGACAATGACATTTTTGATTTAGACAATAAGATTCCTTTGACAATTATGACTATAAACTGATATGATGGTTTTTATTTTTACAAACATTAATTTAACAATGAAAAATACAAGAACAAGACTTAACACATTTTTATTATAAAGAAAAAGTAATATTATTATTTTTACTTTATATGCATAAAACTAAACAAATACTTATTTTAAGTTTCATAAGAATGTTTTATTTTATTTTATACCAAAACAAACTCTTAAAACTAAATAATAAGACAATAAGACATAAAAAAAACTTTAATGAATATTATTTTAATGGAAAAATAATGCAGGGCATTTATTGACGCTCTATATACTTTATTAATAAACATTATTGACACTTACACTAAACTCAAAAATACAAATAAACAGACCCATTGAAAAATTAAATAATTATTTAGTCACAGTGAGACAAACCAAATACCACATCTACAAAGATGCCATGTGGGTGATAAGAATCAGAATGTTGTGTATAATGTAAATTTGTTGACCAATGTGGGTAGAGCTCCATTCAAGAGAAGTGATCAATGATGTTTTTTGATAAGTTGAGCACCAAATCTCCAATTTTCAAACCATAAATTACGTTGGAAAAATTGCTTTGAAATATTTGCAACGATACCACAATCATTTAATATTACTAAATTATCTAAAAAAATTATGACTGAGTTTGACGTGAATCCGAATCAGAATTACAACGATCAAAATATGTAGATTTGAAAAAAATAGATCAAAGTTGTCGAAGTCTCAGACAGATATGTGATGATGCTACAAAGATGAAAAGATCATTTGTGAATAAAGAAATAAGTCGTTGGAGCTGCACATAGAAGTTTTCACGGCCTGATCATGCATTGAAAAAAAAGAAAATGACAAGAAAATCCTATCAAACCTTAGACTTGCAGACTATCATGCATTAATAAACAATATTTCAGAAGATTATCATTATAAATTTACTCTCAAAGGACCATTCATCACTCTGATACCAAATATTATATTTGGTTCAGATTTAATTACAGAAATAATAAAATAGAACACAATAAAACTCAATTGTTATATGATTCAATCAGGATGATTTTCATTATGAAGAGATTACATATAAATAGGTAAATGACATCCTTAGAATAAGAATTCAAACCATATCAATTACCCAATCCCCACTTATCTCTCTAACATGATTCTCTCCACATTTATTTTCTCATAGCTATCTAATAGTGAGTTGTTCTCATAACTCACGTACACTCAAAATATAATAATAATATCTCACACTCACCTAACTATTACAATATTATATTATCATCTAGATAATATAATTCCACTCACAAATAACTAATTTTCACACTAACATATTAATTTCCTAACAAGTACTACAATCAAAAAATCAAAAAATGTTGAGCACACATTGAAAACCCAAGATAAATATATTTCTGCAACTTGGCAAGGAAAATACTACACATATGCCTTAATACCATGATAGGGGAGAAATCCAATCTTTCCTGCAAAATATGAAGGACTATATGCCTCATGAAAAAATGTGTGTAAATACCATTATTTACATAGTAATAGGGATTGCTGAAAGGTGGTGGGTAACACATCACCCATTTCTAGAAACATCAGACTAGGTTCATGAGGTTATGTGTGCAAGGTTTGACCAAACAAGCCACACACACAAGCTACCAAGTTATAGAGGGGTGATAAGGCTGGAGGAACATTTGGAAAAATGTGAAG
Organism: Taxus chinensis; assembly: GCA_019776745.2. Lineage (NCBI taxonomy): Eukaryota > Viridiplantae > Streptophyta > Pinopsida > Cupressales > Taxaceae > Taxus > Taxus chinensis. The sequence goes on along the minus strand of CM034154.1, from coordinate 680,227,331 downwards.
TGGCTTATAAGGAAGGTTCATTGTTATTCAAACTATTCTTATGGAATCATGGATTCTACCATACCTTGCACATTTAGGCATGCACTTGGTATGTAGATAGTGAGATGTGAATGAAAACTACAACATGGGAAGAATTCAAAATCCACTTTATCAACACCTTCACCTTCACTTCTAACATGCCCAACTTACACTAGTCACTCCAATGGATTTAGTGTGCCATATTAGGAGATATCATTATCGGAGAGAAGTATATGTTGAAGTTACGTAAGGAAAAGGGGGTAGATTTTCCAAAAACCTTCCAAGAGCGTAACACCAACAAAAATTCTAATGAATAGGATGAAGCCATATGGTTGGAGCATATTGGAAAAAGTAAAGGTAAGGCCAAAATTTTTCTCCAAATAGACAAAGAGATGAATTCCAACCACCTCAATATGTATACATCTATATGATCATACGAGGTTATGGATAAGAATGAAAACAATGAGGCCTATAATGAGCCCGTAACATCAATAAAGGTCAATATTAGTATGGTGGGAGTAATAAAGATCACAACAATAGGAGACTTTTTCTCTAAAATTGAGGTAGCCAAAATAATGGGATTATTGTGTGATTATGAAGACCTCTTTCCACATAGTTACTTAGAGATGAATGGTTTGTATCCATCTTTGGGGAATATACACATAAATTTCTCATGCATGATAAACTAATGTGCAAGATACCATATCGAATGAATCCCAATCTACGTGCTTTAAGCTCAAATAAGAAAATGGCATGTGAATAGTAAGAGTAATAGTTCCAATGGATGAATCTAATTAGATAAGCCCTTTCATGGTCAACATCAAGAATAATGGTCACATCAAAATATGTGTAGATTACCATAAGTGAAACGTGGTATATGTTTTTGACCCATTTGCTACACCATTTACAAAATATATATTAGAAGGTGTCATGGGTGGGAGATATACACATTCACATATGGGTTCTCAGGCTACCATCAATTGTAGATAGTTGAGGAGGATCACCAAAAGACAACACTTGTAACATAATGGGGATCATTTTCTTACATTATAATGCCCTTTGGGCTCAAGAATGCACCTCTAATGTTTTCACACATCGTAGTAGTTGTGTTTGAAGACTTCATCATAATGTTTTTGCAAGTATACTTGGATGAATAGATAGTGTATGGATTAGTTAAGGATCGTTGTGAATGTTTGTACCTTATTGATATAATAAAAACTAAATTATTAAACCCTATTATAGAGTAACTGATGTAAACAATGATGCATAATTGTTAAAGTATAATATGACACAAGAAAATAAGAAAGTAAATTATGAAACCATAAGCAAAGTAAGGATATAAGAAGACTAATTTGATTCACATGAAATCTAGAAGTATTCTGGGTAGGGTAAAGTGATGAATAGGCTAAAAATACTGTCATATCTTCTCACTATAAATTATGTCCTCACAGACAAGGACAGATAGGGGTGTATGTAGCTGGACAGGGGCACCTGGGTGTTGGAGACTGAAACTAGACACCTATGACTATAGAGATGCTCATAATCTAATTTATGCATTTTCACAATGTCTTTGTTGTTATTACATGTTAATCACCTGATATTCGCTCTTTGATCACTAAAGATACTTTTAACCTGCAAGACAAATATTCACCTGCACAAGCCCACAAACCACATCAAACCCAAAAAGGAAAAATGCAGAATGGGGAGTCAGACTGACCTCAGTGGTCACCCAATAGAGTGAAATCAAAACTGAGCAATGCACTACATCCCTGAATCCATGTAGTTCTTGTGAGTGTGTGTATAAATTGTGCCCTAGGATGCCTTTGTGCAAGTTTCACTTGATATTGGGCTAGATCTAGAATGTAGAAATGTATAGCATGTGTGGATAGAATAAAATGAAATTCCCCTTCCTATGTTATGTATGCATAATTATGCATCCCTTGTCCCTTGAATGGATGTTAGATGGATGCTTTGGAGTGCTTTAGGTTCCTTTGGAATGCAAGCTTGGGTGATGATAGTAATACTTAGAGCTTGGTACTTCATTTTCAAAACATAACTATGTATTTATATGATTCCTTTGTTTGAATTTTGTAATTTAAAATTGGAAAGCTAACCCATAAGTGAAAAAGATACCTAAAATATAAAATATTCTCAAAAGGTTTGAATAAGATAAGAAAGGGTTATGGGTTCCCAAAGGGGACAGGGGGCTAGGCACTGCTATCCTGGTTGGGCACCAGTGTCTGAAGCCATAGAAGATAAATAACTAAAGTTCTGACTGGGATGTAAGGTGTGTAAGACCAAAAAGAAAGTAAGAGACAAAGACAAGAGGAAAAATATAGTTTTTAATTACTATTTTTCTTACTTAGGAACCAAGTAAATGCTAGCATACTTTTAGGACCTAGAAATATACCCAAGTGCATGATTTTTTTTCTACACTTATGTTTTAGCGATGTTGCCAACTCCAGATATAATTGAAACTCAAAAGTTCATTTTTGTAACCCCTTTTAAAATGTTGATCAGACATATTATTTGCAAGATAAAATGTTGGTTGACCTAGTAAAAAAAATTGTTCTTATCCAATTTGAGGTGTCATTAACACAACGGGATATGTGCGTATTCTTTGGACATTGTGGCTATTATTGAAAATTCATATTTAAGGTTATGTTAATATTTCCATACCATTGGATAAAATTCTCAAGAAGAACGGGGAATTTTAATGGACTTAAGAAAATAAAAACCTTTAAGGAGTTAAAAGGAAAATATCTATAGCGCACCTATTCTATAATTTATAGACTAGAAAACCCCATTCCATGTCCATGTCAATGCATCTAGAAGAGCCATTAGTGTAATTATCATGAAATTATATCAATATAACATTGATCATTTGATTTTATTTTCTAGTAGAAAGCTCGCCTCCACAGAACAAACTTATACGACCACAGAGCATGAAGGGCACTCAATGGTCTATCCACTTCAAAAGTTTAAGTAGTATTTGTTAGCAACCCCTTTGTATTCTACATATATAAGATGGTACTCAAGTATATAGTAAAAAATACGGTTCCACATGGACACATATGTCGTTGGATCATATTGTTCCAAGATTTCCAATTTTCTATGGTGGTGAAGCTAGGAAAGAACAATGCAGGGCCCAATCACCTTTTGTGCATTATAACTAGAAAAGAGGTGATTAATATTGAATATGTCATGTAAGATGTCCAATTATTGTGGATTAAGAATTTATTAGATGAATTGAGAAACATCTTACCTTTTCTCTATTTGGTTTTGCCCCAGAAAATTGGAGTGCATAACAAAAGAAGCAATTAGTAAGAAAAGTTGTGCGACATCAACTCATCAGTGGGGAGTTGTAAAAAATGGGAAGGGACTAATTATTATGTATGTGTGTGATGTACCATGAGAAACAATACATTCTAATAGAAACACACAAAGGAATTATAGGTGGTCACTATGTCAGTGACACAACCATGCGAAAGTTATTGACTGTAGGTCTATGGCGGTAAACCCTCTTTCAAGATGCCAATGACTATGCACAAAATTTTGATCATTGTCAGTGCATCAAAAGACCTAGTACGAGGGATGAAATGCCTTTATAACCAATCCTTGTGCAACATCCATTTGAAAATTAGCGGTCAAACTCATTGTCCTAATCAACACAACTACGCGATGCACACACACAAGGTATATAGTTGTAGAAATAAACTATCCCACCTATTGGCAAGAGGTCTCACCAACTAAGGATTGAATTTCTATGATAGCCACCCTATTCATATGAGAAAATACAGTCAATAAGTATGGTTTCCCACTAAGTTTGACCAATGATCATGGTACTCACTTCTTAAATGACAAGATGTGAATATTTATTATTAGAATTTATAATCACACCATAAGACTATGCCTTACCATCCTCGAAGCCAATTGAAGGATCAATTCTTTCAATAAGATACAAAGTAATAATATCATAAAATTTTGTGATTTTGGGATAAAATACTTGGATGACAAGGTATTTGTATGTATATGGGAATATAGAATGGCATATAAAAGGTTGAGAAAAAAATACCATTTTAGTTGGTTTTTTTGTGTGGAGGTCATCCTACTCATTGATTTCATGGTCCCACTCTCAAGATAGCATGAGTTATAAATATATAAGATGAAGCATCGATCATGGAGTGCATTACAAACCTTTAAAATTTATATAAAGAACAATTTCATGTGCAGTAGAGTCAAGGTGTAGATAAAACATGTCAAAATACATGGCATGCTTGAAACATAAAGAACCAAACTTTTGAGCAGGGTACGTTGGTTATATTTTATGACTCAAATTTTACATGTTGCCTAGGGAAGTTACAAGCTCTTTCGTTAGATTCTTATGAAATACATGAGATCTTACCTATAAGGCATGTAAACTGAAAATTCTCAATGGAGATTTATTATTAGGTCACTTTAATGGAAGTAGGCTAAAACCTTACCACCCATGAAGGTCCATTTTGTAATTAAATAAATAAAATTCCATTAGGTTAGATCATTCATTCCTTTCTAGGTAGTTTGAATGCATTTTTTTTAGTTAAAATATGTGTGAATAAATCATGTATTGGTAATGTTTGTATTCAAAAAAGATTTGTGTTCTCGGAGTTTTAATAGCTATGTGGATTTTCTTATAACTTGGTTTGATTAATGATTTCTTTTCTCCCAATAGCCTATAAATAAATTAAAAAAATTCACGCAAAGGACCATGTGCCATATCGGTGTGGGGTGAGATGGAGGAATGAGATGTAGTATGACAACATTCAACACATTGGGAAGATAGTGTTATCTAGGCACAAAAAAATGAAGAAGCACATGTAAGCAACAGTGTTGAAAGAACTTGGTCTTAAAAGTGATAAGGAAATAAAATGGGATGATTAAAGTGTGCAAGAGAAGGTTATGGAATGATAAGTGTGCAAAAATGCTACAGGGATAGGAAACATGCATAAGAAAGAAGTGTGTTAGACATGCAAGGAATGCGGTGCATAATAAGAATGTAAGAAATGAATGTAGATAGAAGTGTGGGGGGAGAAACATGGATTCCACATGAAGCACGCATGCAAATTAATTATGTCATCACTCATTCAAGAATAAGTTAAAATTCATTAAAGGTGTGGGAACTAGAATTAGAAAACGGATAGAAACCACTTAGTAATGAATGTAAAGGGTGGTGAAGTGATCATTCATGCACATAAAAAATTAATATCGATGAGACATACCATTTTCAAAAGCATTATAAAATGAATGTAGAAAATCATTGAAAAACACTTGGACTCATAGAAAATTTAGAGCTCCAACAAAAACACAAGTTATATTAACATATACAAGTTCAGAGCACACAACCCAAACATATTAAACCATTATTTGAACACCCGAAGCTCTAAGACACATAGAGAAAGGAAACCAGCTTGAAAATAATTATTCATGGGGAAATGAACTTATTGACGTTAACCCCAAATTGAGCCTATAGTCAAGAGAAAGGTGGAGGATCAACAAGTTTTTCTTTAATCTCCATAGATAAGATCTTACATAACCTACAAAATCAAAAAAAAATTAATAGAAGAAATGAAGTGTAAAAATAATAAGCAAGTAAAAGGAAGAGATTAGTGTTTCTAAAAGATCAATGGTATAGATATTTTTAATCTAATGGATCTCATTTAAGCCTAGGTAATGCTAATTTCTCCATTAGGGCATATGGGCTGAATTTTTTGTGAGGGGAAAGTGGGGTTGGGTGAATAAATTGAAATAATAATTTACTTACAATGGTTATGTGTGTTAGAGTATGACATTAGACCTTATTTCATAAATTTCCTACCTTGCTTATCAAAACCACGTGGTGGTGGGGGGACTTGGAAATAAACTAATAACACTAAAATGTGAAAATGATCTCATAATTTTGTTTATATCTCACTTCTTGGTTAAATGCATTATATTGTTATGTACTTCAAATAGTTTTCTCTATCTATCTCAAACCTATTTTTAATTTCTCGACTCTCCCCTTGGTAGGATAAAATTAAAGTTAAACTTAAGTGACATTATAGCGCTACAATGTGATAGGAATACTCTTTATACTCCTGGATTAAGTTTTTGACTTGGTGCAGTCAATTATAACTAGTTAATGATTTTTTTTACACACTCCGAACTTAACAGAACCTAATTGGTGTTATAAGATGATGAAAAATTTATTATAATCCTTTAATTAAGTAAATGGTACTCAGATTGAATGTAGGTTCCTTTACTTGTGTAAGAATTAGCTTGAGTTATATCTCATTGTTCCTTGTTTAATTTTATTGATACGAGTAAATGAAATTAAAATCAAGTAACCTTATTGGGTGTGAGAATCACTTGTTCTGATTTTATTCACCCTTAAGTGGCTTAGAAGGAAGTTTCCTTGTTATTCAAACCATCCTTATGGAATCATGGAATCTATCATACCTTTCACATTTAGAAATGCACTTGGTATGTAGACAATGAGATGTGAATGAAAACTACAACATAGGAAGAAGTGAAAACCCACTTTGTGCACACCTTCACCTTCACTTCTAGTATGCCCAACTTGCATCAACCATTTCAGTGTATTCATCGTGCCATACTAGGAGATAATGTTATTGGAGAAAAGCATATGTTGAAATTTCGCAAGGAAAAGGGGATGGATTTTCCAAAAAACTTCCAGGGGTGTAGCACCAATGAAAATTCCAATGAAGAAGATTAACCCATATTGTTGGCACGTAATGGGAAAAGAAAAGGTAAGGCCAAAAATTTTCTCCTAGTAGACAAAGACATGAGTACAAACCACCTCAATATCGAGACATCTATAGACTCATAAGAGGTTATGGATAATAAGGGAAATAATGAGGCCATGAAATAAATAAGGCTCAATATTTACAAGGAGGAAGGACCAAATACCGCAACAATAAGATATTATTTCTCTGAAGCTGAGGTAGCCAAAATAATGGAATTGTTACACGATTATGAAGACCTTTTCTCACATAGGTAATTAGAGATGAAGGTTTGTATCCATCTTTGGGGAAGATGCACATAAATTTTCTCAACAGTGATAAACCAAAGTGCAGGAGACCATATCGAATGAATCTCAACGTATGTGCTTTAAGATCAAATATGAAATTGACATGTTTTTAGCAAGAGTAATAGTTCCAATAGATGAATCTAAATGGATAAGCCCTATCATGGCCAACATCAAGAATAATGATCACATCAGAATATGTGTAGATTACTGGACGATAAATGTGGTATATGTTGTCGACCCATTTCCCACACCATTTACAAAATATATATTGGAAGGTGTCGTGGGGTGAGAGATATACACATTCACATATGGTTTGTTAGGACACCATCAAATTTAAATAGTTGAAGAGGATCACCAAAAGACAACTCTTGCAACATAATGGGGATCCTTTTCTTACATTGTAATGCCCTTTGAGATCAAGAACAAACCTGCAATGTTTTCACACATTGTAGTAGTTGTGTTTGAATACTTCATCCTAATTATTTTACAAGTATAATTGGATGACTAGATAGTGTATGGCCTAGTTAATGATCATTGTGAATGTTTACACCTAATGTTTTTTGTGGTTTCGCCAACTCCATATATCATTGAAATTCAAAAAGTTTGTTTTTATAAATCCTTATAAAATGTTACTCAGACATATTATATGCAAGGATAGAATGTTGTTTGAACCAGAAAAAATAGTTGTTCTTGTCCAATTTGAGGTGTCATAAACACAATGGGATGTGTGTGCATTCTTTGGACATTGTGGCTATTATTGAAAATTCATCAAAGGTTATGTTAATATTTCCATACCATTGGATAAAATGCTTAAGAAGCAAGGGAATTTTGAATGGAATGAAGACAAAAAAACCCTTTGAGGAGTTAAAAGGAAAATATCTATAGCACACCCATTCTATAATTTCTAGACTAGAAAACCCCATTCCACGTGCATGAAATGCATCGAGAATAGACATTGGTGCAATTCTCATGAAACTCGATCAAGATAACATTGATCATTTGATTTTATTTTCTAGTAAAAATATTGCCTCTGTGGAACACAATTATATCACCATAGAACATGAAGGTCTCTCAATGGTCTATGCACTTCCAAGTTTTAGGCAAAATTTTGTTAGCAATCCTTTCGTATTCTATGCATATAACATGGTACTAAAGTATATAGTAAACAATGTGATTCCAAATGGACACATATGTCGATGGATCATATTATTCCAAGAGTTCCAATTTTCTATGGTCGTGAAGCCAAGAAATAACAATGTAGGGACAATCACCTTTCATGCATTACAACTAGTAAAGAGGTGAATAATATTAAATATGGCATGCAATATTCCCAATAGTTGTGGATTAATAATGCATTATATGAATTGAGAAACATCGTATCTTTTCTCTAAATTTTTCTTTCTCCAGAAAATTGGAATGCGTAACAAAAGAATCAATTAGCAATAAAAGTTCTGTGACATCAACTCGTCAGTGGAAATTTCTACAAAATGGGAAGGGACTAATTATTTGTAGGTGTGTGATGTACCATGAGCAACAATATATTCTAAGAGAAGCACACTAATGAATTACATGTGGCCACTAAGTCAGTGACATAATCTTGTGAAACCTCTTTCAAGATGTCAAGGACTATGCCAAAAAGTGAGAACATTGTCAACGTGTTAGAAAACCTAGTAATAGGTATGAAACACCTTCATAACCAATTCTCTTACATGATCCATTTGAAAAGTGGGGGTTCCACTCATCATCCTAATCAACCCAACTATGTGATGCACACTTGCAAGATATATAATCATAGAAAAAATTTATCCCACCCATTGGCAAGAGGTCTCACCAACCAAGGATTTCACTTCTTTGATAGCCACCATATTCATAAGAGAAAATACAATTAATAAGTATGGATTCCCAGTAATTTTGACCAATGATTAGGGTACTAACTTATTAAATGATAAGGTGCACATATTTATTATTAGAATTCATGATCACACCATAAGATTGTGCCTTACCATCCATGAGCCAGTTGAATGATCAAGGCCTTCAATAAGATACAAAGCAATACTCTCATAAAAGTTTGTGATGTTGGGATAAAAGACTGGGATGACAAGGTATTTGTAGTTTTGTGAGAATATAGAATGGCATACAAAAAGTTGAGTAAAGAAACACCATTTTAGTTGGTTTTTTATGTGGAGGTCATCCTACTCATTGAGTTCATGGTCCCACCCTCAAGATAACATGATTTATAAATATAGAATATTAATAATCAATCATGGTGTGCCTTATAAACCTTTTAAATTTATATGAATAATTATTTCACATGCAACGGAGTCAAGATGTAGAGAAAACATGTCAAAAGGCATGGCATGATTGAAACATAAAGAACCAAACTTTGGAGAAGGGTATGTTGGTTCTATTTTATGACACACATTCTGCATGTTACCCAGGGAAGTTACAAACCCATTGGTTAGAACCTTATGAAGTACATGATATTTTTCCCATAGAAGCATGTACACTAAAAAATCTCAATAGAGATTTATTATCAGGTCACTTTAATGGGAGTAAGCTAAAACCTTACCACCCATGAAGGTCCTTTATGTAATTAAATAAGGAAAATTCCATTAGGTTAGATTAGTCATTCCTTTCTAGGTAGTTTGAACTTATACATTTTATGTTAGTTAAAATAAGTGTGAATATTTTGGGCATTGGTAATGTTTTTATTCAAACAAACTTTTTGTTCTTGGAGTTTTAATAGTTATGTGAATTTTCTTATAACTTGGTTTGATTCATGATATCTATGTTCCCAAAATCCTAGAAATAAATTGAAAATATTCACACAGAGGACCATGTGTCATATAAATGTGGGTTGAGATGGAGGAATGAGATGCATTATGACAACATTCAACACATTGGGAAGATAGTGTGCTTTGGGCACAATAAAATGAAGAAACGCATGTAATCTACAGTGTTGAAATAAATTGGTATTAAAAGTGATAAGGAAAGAAAATGGGATGATTAATACAACAAATAATGATCAAAGTGCACAAGAAAAGGTCGTGGACTGAGAAGTGTGTGAAAAATGCTACAGGGCTAGGAAGCATGCACAAGGAATAAGTTTGCTAGACACGTAAGTAATGTAGTGCATAATAAGAATGTAAGAAATGAATGAAATTAGAAGTGTGGGGGGGAAGAAACACAAAGTCCACATGAATCACAATGCACACATGCAAATCAATTATGTCATCCCCCGTTCAAGAAAAATTTCAAACTCATAAAAGGAGTGGGAACTAGAAGTAGATAATAGTTAGAAACCACTTCTAGTAATGAATGTAAAGGGTGATGAAGTGATCATTCATGCACACAAAAAAATAATATTGATAATACATACTATTTTCAAAATCATTATAAAAGAAATGTAGCAAATCATTCGTAAAACACTTGGATTCATAGAAAATTTAGATCTCCAACGAAAACACAAGTTATATTTACATATAAATTTTAAAGCACACAAACTAAACACATTCCACTAGTATTTGAACACCATGATCTTGAAGACACATAGAGAACATAAAGAAGAAGGAAACCCACCAATAGAGGAACAAGTTGTAAGTTGCAAAGTCATCAATTACCATCATCAACCTCCATTAACATGCATAAGGCATGTTAAGTTAGACATGCATAACTTATTATGACAGAGTTAGACATTCATAAGGCATTTGAAAGAGTCTCCTGGAAATTCATGGATGAGGTATTGTCCAAGTTTGGTTTCAAAATAAATTCAAGAAAATTATCCAATCTTGCATATCCTCTTCTAGATTCTCAGTGGTTGTCAATGGTGAACCAGTTGGTTTTTTTGCTAGCACTAGAAGAATTCACCAAGGGGACCCCATATCCCCTTTGTTGTTCATCATAATGGCTGACAGTTTAAGCCGATCTATTTCAAAAGCTATTCATATTGGTATGATAAAGGGTTTTCAACCTACTTCTTTTAATCAAGTTTCCTCTCACCAGCAATTTGTTGATGACACTATCCTGCTTCTGATGGCCTCAATCATTGAAACTAAGGCTATCAAAACTATTCTAAGATTTTATGAGGAAGCCTCGAGACAGAAAGTAAACTTTGACAAAAGATCAGTCTACTTTTTCAATACTCCTATTGAAAGGCAAAGAAAGATTGCTCTCATTCTTGGTTATACAATTAACTCCCTTCTAGCTACTTATCCAGGGTTCCCTATGAGTACTAGTAAGGTTTCTAATGAGGTTTGGAATGATCTACTTAAGAGATTTCAGAAAAAACTTGCTGTTTGGAAAGGTGCTTTACTTTCAAGTGTTGGCAAATGTTTATTGATAAAAATCACTCTTCAGAACTTACCTATTTATATCATGTCGATGTTCAGCATTCCAGCAGCAGTGGTGAATAGCATTGAAAAAATCCAAAATAAATTTTTATGGCATGGCACATAAGACAAGTTTAGGTACCATTTAGTAGCTTGGGAGCAGGTCAATAAACCAAAGTGGATTGGGGGCTTAGGCATCAAAGATATCCGAAATATGAATGCTGCTCTAATTGCAAAGTTGGGTTGGAGGCTTATAAAAGAGTAGAAGCCATGAAACGAGTTGATCAAAATCAAATACCTTTCCAATCAGAACATGAATTGCTTTCTTTTTGATCAGCTACTTCCGAATGGATCAATTATCTGGAATAATATTCTCCACATCAGGCATATTCTCTCCCAGGGATGCAACTGGAAGCTCAGATATGGAAAAGACATTGATTTTTGGAATGACAAATGGTCGAACATTAACTAGATTTCCTATTATGGACACATTAAAGATATCCTAATTAGAAATTATGGGAAGAAAGTCCAGGACTATATTGAGGTGGTTGACAACAAAAGGAAATGGAAACATATCAAAGTAGATGAGGATAATATGCAGTCTGTTGTTTCATCCATGCAAATTCATCTCTCCCTAATACATATCACTCCTCAAAATCATAAGGATGAACTTATTTAGAAATATTCCTTTGATGGAGAGTACTCGGTTAAATCTGGCTACAATTCTTTCTTTGCCTCTATTGAAAGTGAAATTGAATGGCATAAGTTGTGGATGCCCGAGCTAACCCCTAGAGTAAATTTCTTCTGGTGGCTTATAATTAAAGGAAATATCCTCACTAATGAAAATCACATTAGGAAAGGATTTATCATGCCTAACAGATGTTGCATGTGTCAGGAGGAAGCAGAAGACATCAAACACCTCTTTCTTCATTGTAAGTATACTTCCAAAATCTGGCATCTTATTTTTGAAAACTTCAATCAGGAATGAATATTTCCCCATACTTGTTTACAAGCCTAGGAATAATGGAAATCTCCTTACAAGCACTGTGTGGTGAGGATATTATCACAACTGGTTCTCCCTCACACCATGTGGCGAGTCTAGAAAGATAGAAATGTTGTCATTTTCAGGAATACCAGAAAGATATGCAAAAAAAATTATAAAGAAATTATCATTGCAGTAAAAGACAACATTGAAAGATTTAAACCCCCTAAAAATAGACTTTACCCTAAGGAAGAAGAGCACATTCTGGCTACTTGGAACATTAGCACTGTTAGGAAAAAGAATAACAGTAGCATTGATAGATCCACTATCCGATGGATTTAGCCTCCCAGTACATGGCACAAGTTGAATTTTGATGGGGCCTCAAAAGGATATCCTGGGGATTCCAGAGGAGGTGGAGTGATTAGAGATCACAGAGGTTGTTTTGTTGCTGATTTTTTTGGCAAAATGGGTAGGCAAACCAATCACTACTCGGAAGCTTTAGCAGCGCTTTAGGGAATAAGGTTAGCTAGAGATTGTAATATTTACAATATTGTAATTGAGGGTGATTCACTAAACATTATCAATTTTTTAAACCAAAAACAACCTCCAAGCTGGTCAATCAGGGACTTTATAACTGAAGCTATTGATATTTGCAAGAGTTTTGATAATTTTAAAATCAAACATACCTACCGAGAAGGCAATAGTGTAGTAGATGGTTTGGCAAATATTGGGGTAAACAATACATTGCAAACTTGGCTAAGGGGCGACACTCTTCCTACTAAATTATGAGATGACATCATCAAAGATACGTGTGACTTAGAGCATAATCATTAATAGATGTAGAGCAGATGCTAAGGAGTGGTTTATTAATTGCAAAGTGAGGATTAATGATTACAATTTTCTACATGTTTTGGAGGTCTTCAAAAGCATAGTAGAGGATGAATCATATAGATTTCAAATTTTTACCATTGTGAGAAGTAGAAGCATCACATGCAAAATGGGGGGACCACCTTGTAAGACTGAGCCCACCCATAATCCAGCATGGAAAAATGATACATTTATCTGGAACTATTTACAAAAATGGGGTCTTACAAATTTTATTGAAAATATTCAAGGTTTCGATCAAGATATTTCAATAAAATTTATGAATGGCTAGAGGAATCACACTATTGAGTATAGTAATATCAAGGTCAATATTTCTGAGGAGCTAATTGCCTAGGTCATCGGGCTCAATCTAGATGGAACCAAATTCTTCAACAAGCATGTGGACAGAGAGGTGGAGGCTAAAAATTTCCTTGATGAGGGGGAGAATCTGGAGTTTGTGACGGCTGGCATCAAAATAGCATCTATTCCTGAGCCCTTTGCTGAGATTGCAAGGATGGTGGTAAGGTACGTTACTCTAGAGGGGAGATTTTTCAATATCCCCTAGAAGCACTTAATTTTCCTTAATCAATTTTGCAGGAACCTTACCATAAATTTTCCTCATTATTTGTTGAATTCATTGGAGAAATTTGTTCTTGAGGTGAAAAATCACACAAGGGTTTTTCCCCTTCACCAAGGGTTGATCCTAATCATCCACCACCATAGCTTAGCCTGCTCCCACCCCCAACATACTCCCCTTGCCTCCATTCCTCCCCTTGCCGATAGAAAACTTGACATTGTTACCCCCAGCAGGAAGAGGAAAGAAATGAAAGATAAGGTCCCTCTACCATCTTCACGGAGGGTTTTAAGAATCCATAAAGATATGGAACTTGTAGAGAATTTACTTCACATAAGTAAACCGGTGAAGGAATCTAAAGAAGTGGACCTGTTGGTCAGGGTTGAAAAGATGGAAAAGGAGATTCATGACCTAAAGAGTGCTATTAGGGATATGGATAAAACAAAGGGCAAACGGAAGCTAAAAAAAATCTGAAGAAGATGATACCACAACTGAAATATTCAAGAAGCTTCTCTCTCTGGATGCCAGGCTAGGCAATGCAAAAGGGCGTAATGATTGTATCCTCTCAGCTCTTAAAAGTATCTATAATTTTATAGAGCAACATGTGCGAAGTATATGCAGTCTTAGAGGCATTACCGAGGATATATGAGGATCAAAGGAGAACAGAGATCTTGCAATTGCCTAGGAAAATTTGAAAGATCCATCCCAGGCCATGGCCATTGCGTTCTTCATCTCGCTCCAAATGATTAAGGCCAATATTGACCGAGCTATCAAGTGATGTGGTGCCCTGTTGCTATTTATTGGTGGTGAAGTTGCTGGTGTTTGGTGATTTTGATGCTATTTTTTGACTGGGATGACCAGTGGTGGTTCTCTCTTGTTCATTTTTTGTCTCTTTCACTCTTATTCGGATCATTGTCTATCTTGATCATGTTTTACTACCTATATTGTATTATCTAGTTGTTGATCCTCCTATTCTATGGTGGTTTGGCATATCTAGGTTTGGTTTCTCTTCTTTTGATATCTGGCTTTTGAGCCTTTTTGTACACAGGGTATAGTCCCTTCAAAACTATTTACCCATGATAAAAAAACATGGGGGGTTGACCTTTTTCATCAAAACAAGGGGCTTCCAAACCATTACCCAACCCATGGTAAATCAAAAAGTGTTTAAGACCAGGGTGGATGTTAGAAAAAAATTATACTTATGGATGTGTGTGAAATTAAGTTCCATGCAATAATATAGTTCCTCTAGTGAGTTAAGTTCATCAAGAGAATCAAGTGACTCAATATTGGAAGAGGAAGAGGAGGAAAGAGTCATAATACAAGATCTCAAAGACATAGATGCACAATACAAAGAGATGCAACCCACTACTTCTACTACGGGACCAAGTAAGAAATAAGGGTGCACAATGATACCTAGTAGAAAGGTGAAAACAAGGCTAAAAATCTCACGCCCCTCACAAGCATGTTCTCTAAAAATGTAGTATCTGGACTTTGTGGTATGTAGATAAAATTAGAATTATATGGTAAAAAGTAGAATTATATGGTGACAATCTGCACAATCACATATTTTAATCACCGTGCACCAATTCTAGAGGCAAAACTCTTTTATTATTACATGAAATAGAATGACCAAAATTCTACTGATAGTGGGATCATTTTTATAATAATGTCAAGCACACAGTAGAATATGTGGGAGTGTTACAAATATTTGAGTTGCCCTATTTTGGTAAACCCACATAAATTTTTGAATTCCTACTTTCCTACTTGTATGAAGGGTACTTCTGTTTTATTAGATAAGGAATGAGGCTCACCACCGTTTACATTAGTAAGGCCACCGGGTTAGTTTCAACTGGAGAATACCTTGTCTTAGACTTTCGTGATGAACTAGAAGTTGAGAAGGTAGGGGACCTGTTGAAGTATAAGATGGGAGGGCACACCTTCCCTATTGTAAACATTTTTGATCCAGTGACAAGGGTTATGGCATGCTTTTTTAGTACCAAACTAACAAGACTTGAAATATGGAAAGAGGTAAAAAATTGGTTCCTACACATAGTGCACAAATGGCAACAAGTATGTACTACTATATTTCTCAATAGACTATGGAGAGAATTTATGTGTATAAATAATTAGTACATTATGTAGGAGGAAAATTCATGTGGGTTGTGATCCTCATTCTTTTGGTCTTTAATGAAATTCACGTACCTAAAGGAGAAATGGAGATAACATGGAAGTACACCCTTAAGAGAAAATCTCCAACCACGTGGTGCAAAGAATACCTCAACCTTTCCAAAATCAAAAAAGTATGCATGGCTATATTAGTTAATTATTTGAGAAACATGAAGACTACCTTTGAAGATGAATGTCACATTCCTAGGATCCTACCAGACCTAGTGAAGGGACACACATAGTTCACGATGATACATCACCACTCTCTCATGCATATAACTTTAAAATACAATACAATGGATTCATGGGAAAAGCTTACTTTTGGGTTTATAGTAGAGTATTTTTTTCAATTCGTAAATCATATTATATATGTGTAAAAAATAGAACTTTATGTGAAGCACATAGATTCTAAAACTCATCTCCTATGGACTACATACATATATGCAGGGAAGATTGTGTGTATGTAGAAATGTAGGAGACTCGCTTGTGTGATATTGATCCACAACAAAAATAACTTCTGAATAATCGACCATGTTGGATATAGTACTTTTTTAATCCCAAGAAGAGGGTAGAAAGAAGAGTGCTCCAATAAGAAGAGGAGGATGAGTAGATGCACGCACCCAAGAAAAGAAGTTCAATTAAGAAAAAGGAGAGAATGAAAAAAAACCTAAATGTACCCCTAAGGGTACTATAACATGGTAATGGAGAAAAATAATAGTAGGGTTTAGATGATGTTTCACTCACCAAATAAAAGATAAAAGGTATTAAGACAAGTTTGCATGACAAATTCTTCACACATGCAGAAGTGCAATCCAGTGTGGATTTAGAAATAACCAGTCTCCGACTTCAGAGGAAGAGAAAGAAAAATGTTCAACATAGATGCACACACCAACTCAACTAGATCAATAATGTGGAACTATGTCCAATGAATAAGTTTGGCTCACAGTGTGTGAGGAAGATAAGGTTGAGGTAGAAACATAAGCCAAAACACTGCCAAGGACACCCTCCCCTCCAAAAGGGCTCATGACTAAGGAGTGATGACCAAGGATCTAAGGAAGCTGGTGTTAAACCTAGATCACCTCCTAAATACTTCCATCTGGTAAAGAAATTTAAAGGATCAAGAAGAGGAAGAGGAAGAAGACCAAGGCTACACACACTTGAGGAGAGAAGAGAGGCATGAAAAATGAGACAACTATATAGGAAAATGGAAGCTAAATGAGGAGGAGGAGGAAATCAAAGAATCTAAATAAGACGGGTCTTTAAAGACCATGCATTCTCAATTCCATAAGTGAAAAAATAATTTAGAATTATTCTTTTAGAATCACATGGAAGATACCAGTGTGACATCCAAAACAAGGAAGTCAGTATCCTTCATAATGGATGTATGCATGGATGATCCCCCACTTTTAATTTCTAAATTCATAGAAGGAATTAAGGTATTCTTCATGGATACCTATCAAATGTCGAATGTGCAGAGTGGTGATGAATGTTTTTAGGAGTGCCTCAGGGATTCTTGGAGTTCTATGGTTAACTCTTGTACACATGTTTTAAGAGCATGTAGGTTGACGTTATTTGAAAGGTTTTGTTGAATTACCTAAGATTTTTCTGAAGGTTTTTAGGATAAAATCAAAATAATACCTCACGCAACTCATCAAAAATTTAACAAAAAATCATCAAGCAACCACCTTTCAAAACCATTGAATGAATGCCACCCAAAAGATAGCTAGAGACCACCATCCACATGCAACCATATGTGAAGTTAGAACATGTATGAAAAGGAGAACCGTGTGGGAAAAAAATTATATGATGAAGAGCCACTAGCATCCCCCAAACTCAACCATATTTAAAAATTTCCATGTCAGTGGGAAGACAAAGAGTTGTACAAATCCATTCATCGTGGATTGACCTCATTCAAACGGGTAGGGAGTAAGAGACTCACTCTCCCTCTTACTCCATTTTCACCTTCATCATTTTACCACTTTATTAGAACATATTTTCATGAGTTTACATTAAAATATTTCATTATTCATATAATGATATTAATTCCCTTTCGAGTAAACCAACTTTATCATTTTTAAGATAACTCTTAAACAATTATTATTTCATTCTAAAAAATATACGTGGTGAACGTCTATAAACACCTATCATCCAATTTTGTGATTATAACTTTTCCCTTGATATATAGAGATATAAAAATATATTTCAAAATATAAAATTTCCTTATTTGGAATTTATTTGGCATGGATGTCCAAACCACCTTAAAAATATGATCACATGAGGTAACCACTCAATGTTGCGAAACTATTTTGGAATCATCCTATTTTTAACACTTGTGGACTGAGAAATTGTGTCCTTCTGCCTTAAACCTCTTTATTCCCACATTGAGAATTGTGATCCATGATTATTTTCACCTTATGTCATTAGTAATATCTTTTCATATGCCAATTTTGAACCCACTTTGGCCTGCGGTACTCAAGTGTAAACTGTCAATTTCTACCAATTTGCTCCATGTTGATGCCTCTAAAATGAGAATCAGTTGCCATATTTAAGTTTTGTTAGCTTCCCTACATTCTTATCATATATAAAAATGGTTGGAAGTGACCAATTCTCTGGTTAGGTGATTGGTGACTTTTTTCTAAAGCCATTTTTTGGTCATTTCAGCTATGTTTGAACTATGTTGTACTTAGACTCATTTATCCAACTTTAACTCCACAAGTCAACCCACTCAACAATTATTGGTCTATATTAGGGGAATGATTCTTATTATGTTTCTAAATTTGGGAATGTTTTTTAATCCCCTTCAAATATGAACATATGTAGTTGGTGTAATGATCTCCACGTAACACTTATGTAGTGTTGGGTCATGTTAGACAAAGATGTAGGAGTGATGACTTGTTATGATAACCATAAATGTAAAAATGTCTTAGACCTCTTCATATTGGTATATCTCACCATGATGGATTGGATGTGATTAGAAGGAAATAGTTAGTATTGTTCCCTTCATTCCTAGTTCCTACATTGGAACAAAAATATGCGCAAATGAAACAAAACACTCTTCTTCCTTCTGATAATATGAATGAAAACTCAACATGTAGTGTAAAACAAATGATAATTTGAAAATTATTCTATAAATTTTAATTGAATGAAAAAGGATTTTTTCTCTCTCAACTTTTATTTTGATATGCAAATAAATTGGTTGCTTGTTTGAAGAAATTTAAAACATTGCTTTCTCTCAATCCTGGAGTTGTGAATATAGTGCGGATTCATGTGGTAAATATTGATTGTTATCTCTCTCTATAAACTATGAATGTGATTGTATGATATCAATTGTTATATATAAGAATTGGAATCCATGCCATCTTTTTGTCAGCCCATGTTGTTGCAGGTGGTAAGAGTTGTGGAAAAAACATAAAGGATTGGTGTTACTCAAATATTGAAATTTACAATTTTTCTTTAAATTATATAATTTCATTTGAAGAGGAAATTAGATTACTATTTTTGTATTTGGGTATTGTTTTAGTTGAGTAGTATGATATGTTGTATTGATAAAAAATAGATTAAAATTTCTAAAATAATTTATAAGAATTGGATATCATCATGTACTTGTGTGAAATAAGTTGTACTAAAATGAGCTCATTCTATTCCAAGAATTATTTTTCCTTGTGTTATTATAGGCTTATGTGGAAAATAAATGATACATGAAATGGAATAGAACAAACAAATAAATTGAAACTGAATTCATTTTCAATCATATCGTTATAATATGCACTCCTAGTTGAACCGAAACTAGCCACATAAACTATTTACCCCATTTGAAATAACTTTTATAATCTTGTAAAATGATATTTTTTCGTGTAAAATGGTACATTAATTAAACTATTATCACATTGAACCCATTGTCTAACTTATATTGATGATTAATTGATTAGAATATTTCCTTTTTTTATGTAACCCTATGTGGAGTGAGTCATGACTATGCAACCCCATTCTAGTGATAAGGATGACCAAGCTTTAATCTTGGTTTTCATCTCTTGTGACAACTTATATGTTTGAACTCAATGTACTTCACATATTGTACATTAAAACATTGTGAGTAACCTTATTATTTTCTTGTGTATAAATGGGTATCTTGGAACGTAACAAATGATTTTGGAGAAATTTTTAATTTGTAGTTGAAATGATCTCCCTCTCTTTAAAATTATTGGTAAACATTTGGACTACTTGAATAAAAATAAAGTGAGGTGTTTCCTTGAGGGAAACCCATTAAACTAGAATTTCAACTCCATGAATTGAAAAAAAGTGTTATATGCCTCTTATGTATCTTTAAATGTTCCATAAAACAAAAGATGCAATAAGAAATTAAATATTACTAAGAGTTTAAGTTGATTCGTAACTTGTGTGAATTGTGTATGGTCTATCTCTCTCCCTCTCACCATCTTTTAATGTTACATATAATTAATTTTATATTTCACAATAAAAATAAAATTCATTGTCTTTCATCATTTACCCACTACATTTATTAACTTGTATCACTCTCTTATTTTTCAACATATACAAATAAAAAACAAATTATTCTTGGCCTAATCATATAAAAAAAGCATTAGATATTACATTGTGTTCGCATTGAACTATTTGGGAAATTTTTCGTGAATTTCTTATTTTAGCTATTAATGAATTTTAGGTTTAGGGTTTTTATTTTATTAGTATCATGATTTAATATGCTTGAATTATTTTTTAATAAATGTCCCATAAAAAAAAGATGCAATAAGTAATTATATCTTACTGATATTGTAACTTGATTTGTAACTTTTGTGAATTATGTATGGTATCTCTTTCCCTCCCTCCCTCCCTTACCCCCTCTCTCCCCCTTTCTCTCATGAATATGCATTTCTAAAGTTTCAAGGATATTTGTAATTTCCCACAACTCTCAAACATTAGCTTCAATTTAGCATGGTAGTCTCTCACTAAACCATAAACAATTTGTTCATTTAGGTACACCTATAGGAACTTGTAGATGAAATATTTGAACACCTTAATCATTATGTGAGAGAAAAGAATTAGCACATTATTTCGACCAAAGGGATTTATATTTTATGTAAATGAGCCTCATTTTGTTGTAAAGGTGGTCTTTCCTTTGTCTTCCTTAACAACCTAGACTTGGTGGTATCTAGAGAATCAATCACTAAAGGTATAAATTTTACACCCTATCATGCCCTCAAGGATTTCTATTGTGAAAGGGGTGGTAAAGTCATCAAAGATGCAAGCCTCATACATCATGCAAATTTTGACATAAATTCTTTATGTTCCCATATTTCTTAATGTTGATCACCATAGGGATCACCCATTCAAACTCCTCTATGGGATATTTGACCCCTAATTCAAGCATCTAATCAATATGTTCCTTTACCTTCTTCCATATATTGAAATTCGTGTGATACAACCTCTTTCTTACTAGGCACACCATATTTTGGCTTTATGGTCATCTTTCCAAGGGATGCATGCACTCCGTTAATCTTGTGGTAGCCCTTGGGAAACAAGTCCTTGAATTATTTTAGTATCTCAACTATGTGCAATATATCCACATCATACTTATAGTGGTCATATATGGCTCTACCTTAAATCCAATGTTCACTTCTAATATGTGTATAGGTTTAATGTAATACATTTTTTTGTGTAGTGTATGTCTTCCATAATGCTCTCACTAGTACTAGTTGGGATAATTAAATGTTCTTTACAATCTTCTTGGTCATCGGCCTTTATTAGGTCATTTCCCTTTTCCCTAGACTTTATTTTTTGCTAACCCTGACATCCATTGGAGCTTGGGAAGGTTTTTTCATTGAAGAGATCCTAAATCACATAATATTCATTATAAAAGATTTGTGTTATTATTTCCTCAATAACAACATCATTTGGAAAGATGGCTTCCTTTATTACAACCAACAACTCATTACATTCTCCATATGTGGACCTAAACTAGAAGGTATGTGCCAAGTATACCTTTAACTACTCCCAGTATATTATCTCTCTCCTTGTCTTGCCCAAAATATACCATGTGTGCGCCCATAATATCAACATATTATAAAATTCATATACCCATAGATAAAGTGATAATTTCGTGGGTTTTTAACCCATATTTATTCACAAGTATGCACATGGGTGAGTGGACGTGCTCCCATTACAACCTAGTAGGTTTAAATTTGCATTGCTCCTCTAAAATTGGGTTGAGAAGTCCTCTTGAATGTTTCTCCATTTTAGTAGTGAGGGGCAACGTGTTTCCCACCACTTCGCAGTTGAATTTTTTTAGGGTGTGGATAAGAGATTCTAGTCTTTCTTTCACTCTAGGAAGGAAAACCTCTAAGTCCACTATGTAGGCATGTGCACAAGTAGTTCCATCATATCTTAGTAGCTTTGCAAGTACTCCCTTACTGATCCTAAATAATATTTTGACCATGGGTACACTCCTCATGTAAATAGGATCTTTACTGGTAAGCACACACTTTGGCTTCCAAACATGTGCTAGTGCACACCTTGGCTTAGTAATTTTTTTTTTGGTTCTCAACACCCTGCTCCTTAAGTATCTTATGTAATTTCTCTTGATCTTGATGCATCTCCTATTGGTAATCTCATAAGTTTCCTTGACCCGCCTTTGACAAGCATTGTTGGTAGTTTTTGAGGTTGATGCACTACTTTCCCATTCAACATATCCTTTGTATCTAGTTAAACATAGTCACCTCTACATGTTATGAGTTTGTAAATGTAGTTGATATCTTCTTTAACATCCATTGTCTCCATAAAGGTGGGTCCTTGGGTTAGATCCAATGAAATCACTACCATGTGGTTTATGTTATCAAAAGTCATTTAGTACTTATTAAATCACATATCCACATTGTTCTTAAAGCACCATGGAATATGTTAGAAAGTAGAGTAATGGTTGGCCTCAACAAGTCCTATAACCTCAAAATTACTGTAAACTTCACACTTATAATATCCATTCTTATGCCCTATAGGGGGCTAAGTGAGATCACATTTTGTTGTTAGCCATAAACAAGGTGTTTGGGATCAGCTCCAATGTTGGTCTCTCCATGCATGTTCATGCATCCTTGGTGGGTATATTCACCTTTATGTCAATATAAATTAAGATATTGCATATGTCATGCACTTTCAAGGCCACGTATAGTAATAGCTTGTTGTCAAAGCCACACTTTTTAATTTTAAACTATCGGCATCCTATTTATTCTTCCCCATAGATATCTACTTGAAGGAATTCCTCTAACTAGTCTTTTAAAAGAATCAATATACCACTAGTATTTAATAAGTTGAGGATTTCAGTTAATTCCTTAATCTCGTTATTTGTGGGTCCCTTTCAGGTCTCTTATTTCATGTGTGCTTAAACTTCATGTGTAGTCTAGATTTCTACCTGCAGTTATCTTATCATATCTTGGGCATCTTTAAGAATGAGCTTTTTTCCTAGCCCCATTTGGATAGTACATGACTTTGGTAAGTATTTCTTATTTGGGTTCACATGGAATTTCTACTCATGTTGGTTGAGCATCAAGGTTGATATGAGTAGTCACAACATTATTATCTTTCCCTTTGGTCTCTAGGTTTCACTTGGGCACTCATGCTCCAATTTTAACCATCCTTACAACCTCCATAATGTCGTTCAGCCTCTAGGTCATCTTTTTATTAAGAATACCCACAAGTTGGTAACTTGGGGAAATCACATTGGTAGTGACTTGGATAACCACACTTGTAGAAACTTCTAGGGAGAACCTACCTCCTCCCATTACTATTCATCTACCGTGTTGGCCTCTCACTCCAAAAAATCCTTGGTTTGGTTAATATGGTGAGGTTGTTGCTTGGAGTTTTCCTCTTGCACGCACTTATTTTT
Organism: Taxus chinensis; assembly: GCA_019776745.2. Lineage (NCBI taxonomy): Eukaryota > Viridiplantae > Streptophyta > Pinopsida > Cupressales > Taxaceae > Taxus > Taxus chinensis. The sequence continues at coordinate 680,203,442 of CM034154.1, read as the reverse complement.
CCTCTTTTATCACACAACAATGTCATGTGTTATGGGTGCTTTTATCGCAAACTCGACACCATAGATACACATTTATCTATTTTCCCTCTAAAGTATCAAACAAAAATACACATCATGTCACCCTTACAAATTTTACATACTTTTGTGGCAAAATGCACACCTTTCCTTGGACAAATATTCTTTGTGTGCCCTTCTACTTGAAATATTAGGCACTAAATCCCTATATATCTCTCTTGTGCACCTATAGATATAATTATCTACAATTTATCATCCATATTGGATATTTGTTCCTCTAAGAATGGAATTACCATTATATCCACACTTCTTATTGTTTATGCATGCAACACCACCTCTAATGCTCTATGTAAATCTACATAGGTGTTCATTAAGAGTGTGTACCTAAAAGCATAAGTAGGCCACCAAAAAATCATTACGCATGTTGAACAAGATGGAACTCAAAGGTAGATTCAATATTAAGGCTTTAAACCTTGCATCATATGTGTGCATGTTTTCTATGAGGACTTGTTTAATCTCCTTCAAGAGTGTTAGACTCTATTGTTTAAACTCTTATATGTTAAACTCTTACAAGAACTATTTCTCAATTCATAATCAACTACTTGTTATAATGGATCATACTTTTGGTACCACATGTATACATGGTCCTAAAGTGTAGTAGCAAACTAGATCACCTTAATTTCTAAGGTTTTGATTCTCTTTTCACACCATACGATCTCTCATAAATGCACATGGTTTCTTACATTCTCTATGCTTCTATATTCTAGGAGTTTCAAGGATTGGTCATAGAAATAAGGCTATCTATGCACAAGTGGGGGGGTTTTAATGGGTGTGTTCTAGACAATGGGTTTTAATTGAGAGGGTTTTGGATAGAAGGGTTCTTAAGTGGCAAGTTTTGAAATGGGGGGTTCTACATAGGGTTTTTTTGATGGTTCATGAGGGGATATATCTAGTTGGGTAGTACATTTGGAACTCCTCAAGAAATACGAAATCTTGATTGAATTTCTCCTTAAGTGTTAGCTTTGGTTCTGTTGGACTCTAGTAGACAACACTTCATAAGGTTGAGCACTAGAAATTCACCTAGACATATGTCTAGATGCTCACCCAAAGTGCACGCAACCTACCGAGTTCCTCCTTTTTTTCACTTTTCAAGATGTGGTTATCTCCCTAACCGCATACCTCTAACACTCTTACATTCATATCATATGTATCTCACATAATCCCCCATCATCATATCCATTACATGTAGTGTGACACCTTTTTATATATGGTGGGGACTTTCCCTTCAATGCTTACATACTTTATTCCTAAGAATAGATAGCCTAAATATAGCTTGCATGTCATTCTTTAACTCTATCTTGGGATATAAATAGCTCAGCCTCATCCATGATTTGTTCCTATAAATAGATTTGTCCATGCATGTTCTTTACCTATCTCAAATGTGCTTTTCCTTCCATCGCCTAATTCTAGACGTACCTTACATGTTATATTATCTCTACTTTTTTTTTCCTATTTTTAGCTTCAACTGGAAAATTTCCTAAGTCTTGTAACATCTGTGCATATGCATGGACCTTTCATGTGTTGATATCCTTTTCCCTCACGTGTACCTTTGTGCACTAACTTGTTCCGATTCTCTTTTCTTGTGTGCATGCTTCCACACATCCATTCTGGTCCTTAGTTGTTTTTCTCTCAGTAAATGTACACCCTCCTTCACGCGGTCTTCAACCTCCACGCATGACTAGTACTTACCCATTTCTGTTGCCCAACATTACTCCACACTAAGAGTATTGTCCATCCTCGGTGATAACATGAATCAAATAATAACTAAAAATTGAAAGAATGTCAGAAGAATAAAGAATATGGGAAATTACACCCACTAAATTAAAGAATGAAGAATTTGCGTGAGCATCTGAAAATTCAAGCCTTAGATGGTGGGAAAAGTTCTAGAAACTCTCTATTTATTGTGCTTTCTAATTGTTTCTAGCCCTCAAGCTCTTTTGTATCCTTTTTAGGTTTTGCTTCCATAATATCTGGTACTTTCTCAAAAGTTAGCTCATCTACCTTCTCCTTCAGCTCTTTGACTACCACATCTAAGTCTGAGGTAATACCCTCTAGGGTATCTATCTTACACATCACAAGAGGTTTTATCTCCTTAAGCATCTTTTTAAATGTTTCTTTTAAGGATTTTATTAGTTATCTCTTTTCTACAACCTATTTCATCAACGTCTTGCACTCAACCTTATTATTTTTCATCTTGGCTTGTATTTTCTTCAACTATGCCTATTCACTTGCAGTGTGCGCATTAAGTATGGGATCAAGATTCAGGAAATTATCAAGAAATTTCTCTACCTTCTACACAGCATCCTTCACTTCTACGATAAGAGCCTCATATTCTTCAATATTTTTCTTGAACTTTTCCTTGATTAACAAAATTCTAACCAGAACCTCCAAGTCCTCTAGTTTGGTATCATGCTCTAGCTTAGCATGGTAAACAAAGTTCAGACATGTACACATAATGTTACTAACTATATTCCCTTATTATACGCAACAAATGTTCTCTTCTTTTCATCCTTTAAATCCTCAGTGAGATTTTTTTTCTCTATCCTTCTACTTGAAAATCTGGATCCTTCTTCAACTTCATCTTTGAATATGAATCCTTGCTCACCTCAAATTTAGGCTCCTCCATGTGTGTCTACATATTCTATGTGATCATCTTCCCTATGCATGAAAGGGCCCAAACCTCATCTATCATTTTCCAACATAATAGGTCCTCTACTAGTACTGAACTCTAGAATTTTTCCCTTATCATGTTGAAGGGGTCATCGATATCTGACATTGGGGGGTACCTGTGGAATTTTCCTTCATTTACTTTCTCCTACACATGACTTCTTCATAGTCTCCTATGCAATATTAAAATGTTCCTTGATCGCCTCTCCTCTAGTTCTTTGATCTTCCCCAATTACTTGTTCTCTTTCACCCTCTTCTTCCTCTCCATCTCCTTTATTTTCCTCTTCTCGTGCATCACGTGTATCCTCTTCATGTTCTCCTTGCACATGCTCTTTATTATGCTCTTCCACTTATTTTTATTCCTTCTCCTTGTATGGTTCCTTCATTACTAGCTACTCCTCATCTTCCTCATCCAAATTATGGATGACATGGGGACTCTCCTCCTCCTATATTGGGATTGGTTTGTGCTCTTTCGAACTAGAGGTTCCAGATGTGTGTGTGAGGTGTTTGCATCCTGGAACTCTACTCTCACATTTTTCCTTCTATTATGGTCTAACTAACCCTCAATTAAATCTTCCTCTTCCTCTTCCTCTTCCTCCTCCGATGTATCCTCTTATATCTATTTGGTAATCTTTACCTTTGGCTTCTTCCTGGAGGTTTCGGCATTTGCAGGTTGCGCACTTATATAATCTTCCCATCTTTCATCTTTGGGTGCATGTATATATATACTCTCATTTCCAACCATCATGGTTACTGTTGGGATGAGGTCCGATCTATTTTTTTCCAATATTTCCACATAATCCGCATTGGACTCATAGTCATACGTATTTCTCAAGGTATGGTAGTATGATTCTATTGGTTCTACATTAAACTTTAATAATTATGCATCCAATATCATGTTCATTGTGCCCTTAAATTAACTTGTGGTGAATGCAAATGATAACATACATCACGGGCCCATCTCGCTATTGTTTAGTAAAAATCTCCCGAGGAAAAAATGTTACATCACAGTGAATTCAACCTACTTATCCAAGATTTTTGAAATCTCTCTTGGGACGCGTCACTCATTTTTTAATGCATCGTGCATTATTCTATACCACTTATCTAGTAGTGTATTGTATTGAGTAGCAATCACACCCTCGTAATTATATCTAGCGAACCTTTCCATTGGTGACTTATTTTCTATTGGGTGTTCCCATATATTATTCTCAAGGCCATCTGGTACTCTTATCTCTCATAATACAATTAACAAAATAATGGAACCCAAAGTAATCTTCTCACCTTTATCTACTTATTCCTTCACCTCCTAAATGATGCCTTCAGCAATGTAAAAGGAAATGTTATATTGGGTCTTCTATGTCATTTTATGTGCAATGTGTAAGAAATTCTTGTTCACTTCCTTCCACCTCTCAAAATCCTATAGTTTGCAGCTTACCAAGCACGTAAATTTTTTTGTCCCAGGATTTATTATGTTCACAATGTTGAATGGTCAAGTCCCTCTTTGATACTAGAACTTTATTGTTTTGGCTTCTATAGCCACTTAATCAAATAATTCCAAATTTATTTCCTCACTAGTGTCATGCAACCCAGTCACCTTATGAATGAGTTGTGTAATTAACAACATCCTCCTCCCAACAAAGTAGAAATAGTATTTGTGTACTCTGTAGATCAAGCATTGGTACATGTGTGTGGGCCTCCCAATGTAAGGTACCTCAAATAGTTGCATCACTCCTAAAGTCTCCAAGGCCTTACACACCTTATCATACAAGACTACTTGTCCCTATGTGGTTCTTTGGCTTAGTTCTTTTACCACATCCATCTAAATGTCTATCTCATGACCCTACATTTAGTGATTGTACTCATTAATCTTGCACTTTCAGAGTTTGTATTCCCATGGATTTCTTATATTCACCTCCTAGGGGTACTATATTTATAAAAACCATTCTTCATGTGACTCTATAGTTTTATTCTTGTTCTTTGGTTCTCTTCTTGGTGCCATTATTTTTCTCTTTAACTGGTATAAACTTTAAATCTTCAAATTGCATGCTTAGGTGTTGTAGATTAATCACTTGCTCAATTCTTACCTTTGGTGCCAAAATCCAAACTTCTTTCTCAATATGTGTATCTGTATACTTTAACTTTGTGCCTTAGATCAATTTGTGCCCTAGCTCTGTGTCTTCTCATGTGAGTGTTCACCCATGAGCCCTAGATTTTTTTCTTATCTTCAACCCTTTTCCTAGCTTCCACTTCTTCATAAAGAGCTCACTACCATCAAGGTCTTGTGCTTGTTCTCACTCATCTATAGTTCACACTTTTCCTTAGCTCTCTGGTTCATTCTTTGCACTTCACACTTTGTCATAATTGATCTCTCTATTGCAAAATTTCTCAAATAACAAGGTAGGAATAACTTCATTCACGCCCTATTTATAGATTTTATGATTTCCATCTACATTAATTACACTCTACCTACCACCACTTTTTAATTTTAAATATCTTTTCTACTTTTCCCGCACTTTTTATTCCACCTTCTCCCATGTCCGGTAGTCCATAACCTTCAAGCACGCTACTACTTTCCAATTTTTAGACCTTCTTGCATGTATCTTCCTTCACCACACACATTCCTCCTCTGCACCACTTACCAAGTAGTCTACCTTTTTGCTTCCTCCCTCACGTTACACTATGTGGATCTTCATCCACGTGGCTTTCATATGATAAATTTCATCAACTTCTAGTTCATTCGCAGCTTCCACCTTTAAGCACCTTCGCACCATATCCAACCACTCTCAATGCTTTCTTCCACACACGAATATGTTTTTTCATCATGCACCATTATCTCACTCTGTCACGTGCTCTTTCATCAACCTCCTACTAAGTATGTGTTGTGCACCTACATCTGTTTCATCCCATGCTAAAAGCATGTGCTTTCCTCTATACATTATTCTAAAACCAAGTAATCAACTCCTACACACGAACATGCTTATTAAAACAAACCAAAACAAAATAAAAAAAAAATTGAAATCTAATCTAAGTGGCAATATTTCCTTATTACAAGCACAGAAGAAGCTTATTTATAATATAGATTTAGCCTACTCTGTTTGAAGTAACCAGGAAACATAGTGTCATCCAGAGCCTACAACTGACATGTACCTAATTCCAATATCTTGGTTACTTTAAATGGTCCCAACCAATGCACTTTTATCTTCTCGGGATGGCACATAAACTTTGAATCATATAAAATCACCATCCTTCCTACTGAAAAAAAAAACTTATTCTTGATGGACCTATCATGTCAGGCCTTGTATCACTTTTTCTATCTTTTGAATCCATCACACAATAGTGTGTCACTCATCCAATTACATCAGTTTATCAATGCTCTCTTCTAATACATTTTCATCATCCAATTCTCCTACATGTGTAATACGCAATGAGGGTAATATGAACTCTACAGAAAAAACTACCTCCGCACCAAACACCAATTGAAAAGGTGTGGCCTTATTCAACCTCATGTTTGTAGTTCTATATGCCCATAACACTGCTAAGACTTTTTTATCCCAATATTTTTTCCTACCTCAAAAATCTTTTTCAATGTTTGTCCCAAAATATTATTGAAGGATTTTGTAGTTCCGTTGGCTTATAGGTGACAGGGGGTAGTCTTATGATGGGCTACCATAAACTATGCCAAGAATATTCTAATTGTATCATTCAAGAAATGAGTTCCTCTATCACTGGTAAGGCTTAATGGATGGCCATAGCTACTAATGATTTTTCCCATAAAAATCTTGTTGTTGTAGTTGCAGTGTAATCCTTTGTAGGCGTAACCTACGCCCACCTTCTCAAGTAATTTGTGTATGAGATAATGTAATGTGCATATGTCCTCCAAGTAGCTAGTGATATTGGACCAACAAACTTAATTTCCCACTTCTCAAAAGGCTCTGCACTTTTTGTAGGTTGCAGTGACATTTCATCATGGATTTACTAATCATTGAAAATGGTCACAAGCTTTGACAAATGCCTTGGTATCTTTGTAGATGGTTTTCCAGCATAATACAACAAGTAATATCTTTTACATTATTACTTCCTCTACATAATGACTTCCTGCAATCCCACCATGCACCTGTTCTATTATGGATTCGCACTCATGTTCTAACACACACCTATTCAAGACTTCATCTATACCCATCTTGTATAAGTCTCCTTCAACTAGTTGGTATGGCACCATGTGAATCACTAGTTGCTTCTTCTATAGGGTCTTCATACCTTTAGGCACAACCCTTATATATAAGAACGTTGGAATATCTTCTAAGTCATATTTTTCATGGTGTCTTTTAAACAACTAAGCATCTTTCATAGTTTCCTATATGGTTTACGCGTCCTCACCAAAGTTAATCCTTGAAAAATGATCCAGTCCCAAATTGCTCTTGTCAAGATTCACTATAACTAAAAAGATAAATTCTTAGAAAAAAAGTATCCAACGATAAATGTTCCCTTATAAAACTGGGTTGTTAACCAAATATTTAAGTTTCATGTGATCTGTATAGAAAAAAAATGGTTTCACAAGCAAATATTATCTAAACTTGTGAAGTGAGTATACCTTGTATAATTCTACTCAGTTGGCATCAGCTTCCTACTTGCAAAATAGATGAGATGATCAACATTATCTTCTCCAATTTGGGCCAATAGTTGTACCAGAGGCATCCACATGAACATGAAATTTTTTGTTCCAAGAAGGGAAGTGTAAGATGGGTGCAGTGGTTAGCTTATCCTTTAAAGTCTCAAAATTTTGTTGTTGCATGTCACCCCAATAAAATTTTCCTTTTACTTTCAATAGTTCCTCAAGTGGCATGGAAATATTTGCATAACCCTTAATAAACTTTCAGTAATAACCAGCATGTCCAAGGAATCTACACACTTCACTCTAATTAGTTGGCTCCTCCAACCCAAGATGACTACAATTGTTGTTGGGTCTACCAGCAATCCCTCCTTATAGACTATATATCCAAGAAAAGTACCAAATGGTGTCACAAAAGTACACTTCTTAATGTTCAAGGAGATGTTAAATTGCCTACATCTTTCAAACATTAACCTCAAATAGTCATAATGGTCCTTCACTAGTCCATACAATGTCCAATCATCCAAATACACTTGAAGAAACTTATGAATGAAGTCTTGGAATTCCTTAACAACAATGCGCAAGAACACCATTGGTGCATTCTTAAGGCCAAAGTGCACAACCGTGTAAGCAAATAATCCCCATTCAGTTCTAAAATTTATTATTTCTGGTATTTGTGTGCAACCCTTACCTGATGATAACTTGAAAATTCATCTGTAAAATAATAGATCTCGTACTTTGTAACACCTTCTAATATTTCCTTAGTTAATGTCATGGAGAAAGGATCAATGACACATGAAGCATTCAGAACCCTGTAGTCAACACACATCCTTATTATGTCATCTTTTTTAATGTTGATAACCATTACAATTATCCATTCTGACTCCTCAATGGGCTCAATAATACCTGACTTTAACATTTCATCAATTTCATCTTTCACTTTGACACACAAATTCATATTCATCTAGTAAGGCCTCTTATGGACTGTTTGTGGGTCATCTTTGAGCTTGAGTTTCATTTCTTCTAATTATGGATGAACATCCTTTAACTCATGGTAGCCTCTGGGAAATAGATCTTGGAAGTCATGTTATAGCTCAATTATTTTTTTAACCTCTAGTTCAAACCAGTAGTCACCAATTATCGCTTCTTTTGGTGTTTCTTTCATTCCAATGTTTACTTTCTTAGTCTTCAATGGCACATAGTATGCACGTTATTTCTCATTTATATATTTCAATACTTCATGTGCACCCTCTGTATACTTAATATTCAGATCCTTGACTTCCTCGCCATCTATCAAATAGACAAGCTTTCCTTTTTCATTTTATTTCCAAATGCATCCCAATATGCCTCTGACTCCATCATGTCATAACATGCTTCGGCATCATCCTCTCTAAATAACTGATTCATGAGATATTTAGCCTTCTTACTATCTCCCAATGTAATATGCCTCATGATCCACAAAGCTTCTTGAACCGGTGGTTTAGTAGAAAAATAATCAAAATTATGGGTGATACCTAAAATTAGATCCACCAATTTGTTGTCTCATGTTTTAACTTAGCATGTGTATACCAAACACACATGCATCCATGTAAAGTAGAGTAAAAATTGTTCACCCAAAGGGATGGTGATAGATTATCTTTCCCTTGCATCCAATTTCTTTCACAATTTTGAACATGTATCATGAGAGGAGTCTTCCCATCATAATCTTGTATTAACAAAGGAAGATTGTTATAGAAGAACCTTGTCAAAAACACCAATCATGTCTCACGCCAACCAAGTAAGTTATCTCTGTACATATCCCACCAGCACATTTTGGTCCCATGTTATGAGTACACCATCATATTTCTCCTATCTCCTTCATTGCACCATTGTTCATCCATCACATGTAATAATGATTTGGGTTTTTCTTACACAATGTACTTTGGTAAACGAACCTTTCCAAACTGTCTGACTGTTTGTGATCTAATCATCCTTTTCACTCTTCCTCGAACCTTGTGATCAACAATTTATAAGTACCATAAGCCCAATCATCACAAGCCACACTTATGGTATCACTTATGGACTACATGTCTTCCCACTGAAGCACACTCTCCTTTGATGGCTCCAAATTCTCTAGGTTGCGCATTGTATGTACCTAAATTATATTAAGATCTTCTTCACTTATGGGCTCTATGTAAGGTGTAATATTTGTTTCATCCACTGGTAACAACACTCTCCTCTTTATTATCAAATCTCACATAGTGCTTGTTAAAGTGCAAGTTAGTGTTGTTGGCATAACATCAACGATGGTATAAAAGCATAGGGAAGTTATCTACTTCAGCCAACTCCAATACCTCAAAATCACCTTTGAACTTAGCTCCCTGAATGGTGACAGTAGCATATTTCAGAACCCCAATAGGCATAGCCCTTTTCTTGTTGGCCATGTATAGTACATTAGAGGATGGTTGTAATTGTGGCCTTCCCATTTGGTTCTAAGCATCAAGTTTGGGGATATTTACTTTTTCACATGTCTCAATGAGGATATTTCTTACCAAACATCCATCAATTACTTCATCCAACGTTATTTCCTTATCATATTCATGGACTTGAGGTAGTAAGTTGGCATGGAGGTTATGACATTCCCTCTCTACACCTGCACATGGAATTCTATCTTGTAACCATTCTCCCAAAAGAGGTATGATATTCTCCTTCCTAAGCATCATACATACCTATCTAAGGTCATCCACATCCTTCTGAGGTGGTTTAACATTCTTGACATGTTCTATCTCATGTGCTTGTTCTTTTAGACATTGTATCTCTCCTTGGAGTTCCCTAATAATTCCCATAGTCTCTTGATATACCTCCTTCTACTTGCCCACATATGGATATCCTATATTAACAGCCTCTTCTCTTCTAATGAGTGGTATGGAGTTTTCTTTCTCGTGCACGTGTGTTACTTCTACCAGCGTAGTGACCAATAAATGTTGAGGTTCTGCTACATCTAATTTCGTAGGTGTCCACTACCCATTTTTTTGTGTTCAATCTTAATCATGACTGCACCCTTATCCTTCTTGTTATTCTTACACATGTGAGCATACAAATATGGGAAATCCTCAACTTTATGTGCATTTCCACAATACGTGCAAGCCTAATTCTTTGGGCACTCATGCTGATAGTGATCAAGTAACCCACAAGTGTAACATGTTCCCCATGTAAATCATGGAATTTTCCTTTGTATCTGTCTCTAAAGACTCCATTACCATTATTGTTCCCTTTATTATTATGTCCCTCCTATGACTGTGAACTACTCTCTACGTTGGTTTGGTGTAGCCCTATTTCACAAGCCTCATGAATCTAATCGATCAGATGACAATTGACTATGTCATGAGTATTCACAACATAAATTTTGTAATAATAATAAACATTCTTCTGTGTTGCGCATTGTAAAAATAAATAGTTATGAAATCATGGTTCTTGTGAAAAATCTCACAAGTTATCAGTAGTGCGTGGAAAACTATCCTTTGAATCTCCTTCTACTTCATAATTAGTGCACCAGATTCCATTCCACATCTCATGAGTTGAATTGGCATATAATGTTTTCAACTGAGTGGTCATTGTTGTAATCTGGGCCTTGAGAAATACAATCACTCCAGTATCTAAACTCCTAATTATTTTTCTCATAATGTTGCTTCTAAATCCTTACATGGGTCAGTGAACATCTTATGTGATAATGCCCTTCGGAAAGGTGCTAACAATCCTCCTACAAACCATTGTGTGTGTTGACTTTAATGAATGTCATAAGAAATTTTAGACAATAAGGGCTTAAAGTATGCATCATATTCTTTAACACTTTCAGAAAATCCCTATTTTATATCCTTTAGTGCATTAATGCTCTGCTTCTCAAATTCAGGTATGTGGAATTCAACAAAGAAGGCAATGCGCAATGCATCATAGTCCACTATTTTCAAATGTGGATCATACTTCTTATACCAACTATCCATGCAACCTTGAAGTGTGGTAACAAACTAACTAGCCTTCTGATCTAGATTTTTTATTCCCTTGGCCCTCCAAAAAAATTCACACTTGTGCACATGCTCTGTTGTATCTTCCACACCCCAATACTCTGGAAAATGAAGGGACATCTCAAAGAATATCTGGGGCGTTTGTTGTTGTGATTGATGAGTTTTTTTGCTAGTGGCTGCTATGTTCCTTGTCCTGGAGCGGGGATTAATCCTACGCTAGTATTTCCTCCATGCACTGGAGGACCTAAGTCTCCCAAGCCTCTTGTTGCGATCTGGGGACCTGTAGATGTACTACCTTGCATCCCCATAGTAGTGTTGAATTACACACTAACTATCTATCCTACTACTCCACCTATAGGGTTACTTCTAATGGTTAGTGCCCCACTGCTCTATCGTGACATCACGTCTACCATATTTCTTCCAAACATGGGAGCCTATTGTGCTACCATATTCATTGCTTTTATTTGGTGTGCCTCTTATGTTGATATTAATATGTGGCTTCATATATATCCAACCCAATGTGTTGATCCTCGATTACCTCCTTGCTCTCTATCAATATGATGATCTTTTATGAAAAATTTTGAATTCCAAGCACTAGGCACAAGTGTGAGGTGTCTAGGTTAGGTCATGTGTGCACTAATGGTTCTCATTATTTCCTCAAACTCGCTCTCATTCAAATATCAAAGGGGTCCTTCTACTATGCTTTCCCAATACTAGAAGGACATAATCCTATGGTCCCTCACCTCCTGCAGGGTTCTCATAATCCCCACCTATCATCATTCCTCTCAATCTCAATGCCTCCTCAACTTCCCTCTCTCATGCATCATTGTACATGTGCAGTTTATCTTCTATATCTCTTTCTTCCACTTGGACCAATGGAATCCTTCCTAAACCTACTTCTTACCCCTGTACGTGGTGGAGTTTTATCCTTTCATAGGTAATTTCTCCATCCCCAACTCAATCATCAAGATATTTATAGCTAACGGAAGCACACGTAAGTAATATCCTCTAGGTTCACGTATAAACCAATAACTCTGAAATTCTTCTGGGAACAAATATGTTGAAATTACATAATCCAAGGTATAATTTCACAACACATCTTCCCACCAGTGATCTACAACATGCATCCATATTTCATCCAAAATTAGAGAGTGCTTGGTACTTATCTTGGCTCCACACTTGCTTCTTTCCCAACTGGAAACCCTTGTTTTGTGTGTAAGCTAATAGCCACTCGTACAATCTATACTAGAAAGAAACTAAAGAACGTCTCATATAATTAATCATATATATTTTCTTCCACACTTTTTCATGCATTAAAATCCTATCTAGTGTTGTATCTCTAAGCAAATTCATCTTGGTATTCGTTCACCCAACGCTCAATATTCTCTAGTGATAACCGGAACTCTATATGCACGCCACATCCTGTAGGTAAGAATGAAAGAAGGTCTCGACAACGGAACCAAAATTTTGGATTCTAGTAGCTAACACTTCACAAGGTTAGGTGCATTGGTACTTCACCTAGAAAGATGTATAGGTACTCACCCAAAGCGCACGCAACCTACCGAGTTCCTCCTTTGTTTCACTTGTCAAGATGTGGTTAGCATACTTAATCATTATAACATGAATAAAGCTAGCATCAAAATATAACATACGAAACACATATAATAAGGAAACTAACCAACATAGATAACCAATAACATTATTTAAATTCTTACATCATGCACATCCATACACAATTATCCATCACAAACACAATTCAATCTATTACATAAACTCATGGATTACATCCATAAACTGATTTGATTCAAGCACGCATACATTGTTCATCTCCATAGCCACATACCTCTAGCACTCTTACATTCATCTCATATGAATATCACATAATCCCCCATCAGTATATCCATTACATGTAGTGTGACACCTATTTATATATAGTGGGGACTTTCCCTTCACTACTTATATGCTTTATTCCTATGAATATATACCCTAAATATAGCTCACATGTCTTACTTTAAATCTAGCTCGGGTTATAAATATATCAGCCTCATCCATTATTTGTTCCTATAAATAGCTTCATCCATGCATGTTCTTTACCTATCTCCTATGTGTTTTTCCTTCCATCGCCTATTTCTGGACATTCCTTGCGTGTTACGTTATCTCTGATTTTTTTCCTATTTTTAGCTTCAACTAGAAAATCGGCTGAGTCTTCTAACCTATGTTCATATGCATGGACCTTTCACGTGTGATATCCTTTTCCCTCATGCATGCCTTTGTACACTGACTTCTTATCCTTTTTCCTTGTGCATTCTTCTGTGCATCCCTTTTGGTCCTTAGTTATTTTTTTCTTAGTCAATGTGTGCCCTCCTACATGTGGTCTTCAACCTTCATGCATGGCTAGTACTTAGACATTTCTTCTTCCCAACAGGTTCCTCCTAAAGGTGGATATGGGACCACTTGTTTTAACACAAAATTTTTACCATTTCCTAAGGTGATCGCCTACTCTTTTTTATTTTAAAAACTCTTTGTTCTAGTTGTCTATCAATCTTCCGAACATTGGTATTTGATGGTGACAGAAGTAGTTCCCTTATCCTTATCCTTCTACATCCATTCATTAATAGGGTGTCCCTTTAGTCACTAAATCATGCACTTACTATAATCTATCCTCAAAATACTTTGTTTATATGCATGATTCCTAAGCGAGAGAACTAGTCATTAACACCCCTTTCACTTTGATTTGACATTTATTTCATCTTTTTCATCCTTATTTCTTATTATTTCTGACTTACAACTTATGTTTTTACATACTAGACAACATTTTTCTCAACTTTTATTTCATTATTTACCTTTTTTAGTATCTTGTACAAGACCTCCCATTAGGGACAGGAGCACCCGAACACTATTGTCCCCTTTAGGCACTTTTGTCCACTTTTTTTCTTTTGCTGATTTTTCGAAAGTTACTCCTTTCTTATATTTGTTTGTCACTCTTAGTCAAAATTTTACTTGTTATTGGTGGAACTTAAACAAATGAAACATATATATGCATGCCTTATTTAACCTCATTAATGGGGCTAGCATTCAAGAGGCACATACATCTACAAGGAGATAATATTTTATATCTACTACATTAAGGAATGCATTTTAGACTGCATACTTCACTACATAGGGGGATATATTATGAATTCCATGCCACAAATTTACATTTGGGACAAATTATTTGTATCTTATTATATCTTTTTGTGACTGGCATTAGGGAAACCTAGCTCAAAGGACACTATTCTAATCACACACACACACTAGAACTACATTGAGTCTGAAATGTAGTGCAACACTACGTGACAATCACATTAGGGTGAGCGATGAGGTTAGTCTGAATCAATCATATACATTATTTATTCATCTCATGTGTGTTTGAGTGTTATGCAAGTAGTTAGGGTTTATTTTACAAGTACAGGTGCGACACAGTGAATCTGATGTGATCTACATCGAATAAGGAGTGACATTAAATGCCACAAAAAGAACTAGATCCCAAGTTATTCCATAGATGTCAGTGCCCAAAACAAACATTAGTTACTATAAGGCCATGTCCCATTCTAGGTGGTCATATCCTATCAATATCCAAATCATAGTTTTAGACACAAATTTTACATAGTCCTGGATTAGTTGTTCCAAACCATTCATCATCCCAGAATTGGTCCATACCTATAGTTACAATCTTAGTGATTATCTAAACCTTATCTATCACTCTTGATTTCAATTCCTTTTCTTTATCTTGATTATTTATTATTTTATCTATCTGATCAACAGTGCCCTTATCTTAGATTTAATTTTATTAAATCAGTCCCAAACCATTTCTTCGGGTGGTGTAGATTTGTGTTCAATGTCTTCCATAACAATGGGCCTCTCTCCATTATATGAGGTTTTCATGGTGTCCAAACCATACTGGGTCCTTGAGTAGCCAATAAAATTCTCCTCCCCTTGTCATTCATTTAACCTAAATGGTTAAACTTAATAGGAGTAGTGACTAGTGATATATTATCCTAATCAATCCGTTTATAAGGATAATTGTTGTAATATTAGGGATAATCATTGAACAAAGATAATTAATGATATATAACGCAAAAAACTACTAGTAATGAGAGGAGAAGAAGAATTAGTTGATATCTTTGCTTCTATATTAATCTATGTTGATCTGATTACTAGAAAACATTGAAAATGGTCTAGCAGAACTTCACTACTGAAATTGTCCTGAAAAGTTTCATGGGCCAAGGAATATGGTACAACCCAAAGTGTACCCCCATTATAGACCTTTTTTTATAACCTTGTCCCTTTGTACTTTTAACTCCTAAAACTTCCTAGGTCTGTGTAGTATTTCCTTAAATGCTCTTGCATACAATTTAGACCTTCAAAATTGTGTGATGTTCACTGTGTAGCTAATTGAATCTTCAAAACCCTATATAGTGAAGGATTCCTACAAAAAAAAATAGTTGGGTTGTGTGCATCACTGACATTACCACTACTCCAAATAAGGCTTAAAGTGCACATTGTTCTCACATAACATGTGATATCTATAATTTATGTAACCAAATTAATAACCATGAGCTTGTAACAATGTGATTGTACTTGAACCTTTGTCATAGCTTGACTTGAATTTGATAATGTTAATTTTGTACATACACATATGATTGGATGAATTCCTTAGAATGATTATGCATATTATGTGAGGCTTAATGTCACTTCCCACAAGAACCTATTTTCATTGCAAGGGTAATTTAAATTGAAGGTTTCAGTGTTTGACCATACATGTGAAATTAATAATCAAGGTATTATTTCATTTGCATCTTGAAATCTGTATATATACATTTTATTTTATATCACATTATGAATGATATATATGACGACTTATGATCTTAATCTAGAAGCCTTGCTCCAATGATGTTAATGTCTTTAAGGCAGCTAACCTTATGAACTTGGTTTATGGTTATCAAGTTGAAGCCTATAACATTATAGTGTTGCACTATGTTGCTACATTGAATATTTCAAGTTCAAGAATGGACCAAAATGGGGCAAGGTAAGAAGGCCATATTAATATTTATTTGAGTTTGGTTATATGACTATGGAATAAAATTCTAATTTTGGGAACATTGGCAATATGTTCATGGGTACCATAATAGGGGTGCTTAAGCTCTAATTTATGTTATAAGGTTGGGCATGATGTTTATAAGCATATGAAGGGTCATTGACCCAACTTCATATACATGTGATACTAAACTCTCTTGATTTATACTTTTCTATGACATAATGTTTCATACTAATAAGATAACACAACATAATATGGGCAATATTTATTCTAATGGAAATATGTTCGATTGATCTAAGGTTCATGACTTCATTACATAAAGGCTTAGACCTATAACAGTTAGACTTTAGGCATAAATAGATTAAGATCTGGGTTTCAAATTTGCTAAATCCTATAGATTGGTGAGTTGTCACCACCGCCGCCTTAGCATCCACTCACGGTGACTTCTATTAAATGCATTTATTATAGAACTACCAACTGCCCATTATGGAGATAATATATAAGCTAATTATGTTATCTTTGGACTAACTTAAAGTTAGTGACATTGGTTTATAAGGTAATTTGGGAATGCTAATTTTAAATTGGAAAAGGATAATTTGGTTGAGGATGGAGGGAAAAACTATGTTGTACACATGCATTAATGACACTAAATGTTGAGCCACGGACCTTGGGTCATGCAACTAGTGGTTTGGGAAACTTGGAGATGTTTTGATTTAGGTTGTTTCATTGTTTATGGGATGAGCGGAGAAGCTCTGCATGTAAATTTTATCCCTATTACCATGTTAGATGCTAATTTTTGGTAGTTGCATGCAATATTCAACCCTTGGTTGAAAGTTATGTTGAGGAAACTTGATAAACTATCCTCTATCAATGATATTGGGGATTTCTTGAGGGCTTTAGTTGACTATGGAATCAACCTTCTGGGCTATAAGACAAAGCTTGGAAAGATTGGAGAAGAAATATTGAAGAAAAAAAAAAGGAAATTCGGTTCTTTATTCATAGGCATGTTAGGCTCTAACCCTTCTTTAATGATTTTCTCTACCTATTATTTGTGTATATAAGACTTGGCATTAAGCTTTGTTAATTGTGGGGTATTGGGATTTTTGGTTGGTTAATGACTATGGTATACTTCTTCTTTCCTGATAACAAACGTTTCTGGGTGAATAAAATGATAAAAAAGTTTTATAGATGGTGTGCATTCAGAGATATGACCTGGAAAATGCGTTTCGGTTATATATAAGTGAATCACTAGAAAATACATAAACTTGTATTTATCTTGAACACAATGTTAGGGTTTTTATATTTAAAGTTGTATTATATGACTTATCAAATTCCAATCTATATAATCACAGTTCTGGGTATAGAAAAAACCTCTGGAATAGGCATATATTGTTAGAGTAGGTATTTACCTTAGCTCATGTTCACCTAGGTACTTTATTTACCTTTATTGTATTTATCATCACCCACTTATGTGTGGATATTTCTTTTATCTTATTTAGATATTAGGAGATATTGTCTAGTTGTTAGGTATAGTTCTTTCCTTAATCTATGGTATTGACTAGTTTTTTCCTTGATCTATTGTATTAACTAGATCCTTGATTTCTAGTTCTCTCCTAAATCTATGGTCTTGACTAGTTCTTTGATGACTAGTTATTTCCTTGATTTATGGCTTGATCTACAACCTTGACTAGTTCTTAGATTGTTATTCCTTGTCTATTTAAGCAAGGCCCATTCTCAATGTATTGCATTGAATTCCATAATAATATATGATATTGTTTCTCATTTGTTTGCAAAGGTTTTATGTAAAGTTATTATGGCGAATTACTTTCATCTTATTGATCATGGTGTTTGATTAGCATCTGTGTTCTTGGCTTGGTACGATCTGGTTATCGTTCCTTTCATATATGTTATCTTGGTTGAAGGGCATTCCTTCTCATTATTGTATATGGTCAATGGTTGTTGATATCTATGTATATTGTTTGATGTCATTTTAGGGAGTGTTGTATAGTGGGAAAAGCATAGGATAATCTTTTGTAGACATCTTAATTGTATATATTTTGGTTAGGGTGATTTTATGTGATAACTTTGGTTCATTTCGGATGTATGTGTAAATATTTGCAGCTTGGGATCTACAAAGGTAATACCTCTCCATATGGGAAAGTCATTGTAAAATATGTATATAAATTTTGGAATTGAATTCTTAGATTCTAGTGTATGTATACTTGTTACGTATTTATCCCCCTTCGTTGTTACCAAGACCTGTTGGGTTTTAATGGTTTGTTGTGATAGATTGTTGTTTATATGCATGATAGGATAGGGTTAGGTGCCTATTGAAATGAATAATAGATCATCGTCTTCAAATTTAAATGATCTCCTTTTTGGGTTAAGGTTAAGTGACATATTTAAGACACAGTTGGGAAAAAATTGTGATGAGTTAGAAAATTCAGTTTGCAAGGTCTTAACTACAATCTTGAAGCATAGTCCTGGGTCGATTCTGTCGACTGTGAATAATGTCTAGGTGTAAATAACTGTAATGTCAATTTTTTATTTGATTTGTCTAAAAATTAATTATTGCTTGTGATTTCTTAATCTTTAAGGTAAGAGAACTTACCTTATCTTTAACGGTTTAGTGGACTTTTTCTAAATGATATCAGTTGATATCCTTGCACAGACTGTGTACTTTTTAGGTCAATAATTATGTATAAGACTTCTCAATGGTCTTAGGCTTGTGTAAGTTGTAGTAATGATGATCTCGGTTTGGGAAGGTGACATAAAGTTAGTCTATATATATATATATATATATATATATATATATATATATATATTCCTAATTATTACGGTTAGACATTGTAACACAAACAGTGATATTCAAATGGTTGTACTTGAATATCATGGAATGATAATGAAATAATAATTGATACTTGTAAAATTTATAATGACTAGAATCATTCAATTACTTGTGTCTCTTGGTGTGGAATAAGAGTTGTATGAATATTTTTTATGATACATGTGAGGGTATAGTATGTCCTTAATTCGATATTGTGAATTTATAAATAAAGACATAGCTAATACACCCAATATGATAAGTTGTAAATGGTTGATTGACATTTTATGGTTAGGCAGTTTATACTTGAATTTATACATTCTTGTATTTACATTTAAAAGAGGTAAACATCAATGAGTATTCTTAATGTCTTTTAGAAATTTCACCAATATGAATTATGTCCTTATAGGTCATTTATGTGATTCTGACATAATGCAGCATTTCATATATATGAATAATAGATGGTGTAAGCTATTGAGGGAGGATTAGATCCTAACATGTTAGTTCGTGTGAACTGACCATTGCTAACATCTCATATATGGAGTACTTAATTTCGAAGGGCGAAGGAAGTTACTTATTTTATTTGATTGAAAAAAAATGCATTGATTTGCATAAGTGATTTTATAATTAAATGAAATAGCAAAGTAATGTTTATTGACTAAAATGCGGAAAAAGCCTATTTTGTTATATCTGCTCCAAAATTGAAAATAAATGAATGAGAAGTGTTCTTTATTCGTTAAGTATTGTTGTTCATCTAAAAATTAGATAAAAGGCTTCTTGATCTTCAACGTTTATATGATTCGATACTTATCAGGATTGAGAAAATTATTATTAAGTGATCAAACATATTGTAACCTGAATTGTAATTATTGTTAACAAAATTGATGGATTATAAGGATACTATAGTGTTGGAGTATGAATACAATATATAAATACTTATGATGTATGAACTACAAGAAAGGGGATTTCTACTTGGTAATTGTGAATGTTCCTACTTAGTATTATCCACTACAGACTTAGAATTGGAAACTTATACTATGAATATACATACTTTGGTTTAACAAAACTTCTAAGGTTACAAAATAAGTATATATATATATATATATATATATATATATATATATATATATATATTCTATGAAAAACTGAGAAATAATTATTACAGAGTTGTACAATGGGGAATGTTTCATGGTTGCATCGATGACCTTACGTACTTCATGAACCATAGTTATGGGAAAGGTCAATTCATTTTATAGATGTAATATGATGAATCATGTATTTTTGCAATTGAATATATTTTTGTATTATGAAGTATATCATACTTATGAATTAACCTATAAACATGTGGAAATTAAATATACTTGGGTTAAGGTCATTTAGGACTATAGTACTCATCTGGGTGTTAAAAGTAGCAAGTGAGATACTTGGTATAACACTAACATATGAACTATAATGGGAACTGTGGATTTATTACAGTAAAGGGACTCTCTATTACGTAAGTAATAATAAGGAATTTATGTTGATTAGCATGGTGTAATTCTGATTTATAGAATCTATCATGTCAGGTGGATAAGTAAAAACATGTCATATTTATTTATCCATGAATTGGGTAAAATATGGGCAAATGATGTTCATTTGGATATTTATAACTATCAAGTAGACACCCATGGAATGTTCCTATATTGATGATAATAGATAGAATGATGACTGAGGTCATATGCAATAAGTTACTCTAAGAGATAAGGGTATCAATAAACTAAGACACCCACAAGAAGGTAGGTATACATACATGTATCATAGTTATTGATTGAAAAAAAGATGTAAGAGTACACCTAGACAACATAATTCAATATGATGGTACCTATGTTGACTAATATGGTTCAATGAAAGTGATAAAATGTACCATATTCAATGATTGGTATGTAAACCTTACATGATCAAATATATACGGGTCAAGTACAACAACATTGATTAATGTTTATTCACTTGGATGAATAGTCATCCTTTGAACATTCTTGGTATTAATCCTTATTTGAGTAATAGCCAATAATGGGAATGTAGATATAAGGCAGTGAGCTAAATATAAATCTATAACTAGGCAGTAAAAAGGAATGTGAAGCACAACAGTGAACTGCATTCAACTTACTAGGTTAACTTGACATGGGACCTTAGGTATGATTTATTCATGGTGAAAGTATCGTGAGATCTAGGGTAACCTGTCGTGATTTAATTAATTGCTTAGAAACAATTAAGTTACAATGTTTCAATTTAAGAAACTAGGCAGGACAACTCACTATGGTCTTTGCATAGTCATATCCATTTAATAACGATGGTCGTCAATTGGATACTACTGCGTAGCAGCTACATTAAGTTGCCTCATCAATACCCTCAAATTGTGACAATCGTAATGCATTTAATAACAATATTCCTTACAATTACAAAGGTAGATGGAACCTCACAGATACGTACCCTGATGTAAAATTATGATGGCTACGGGAAGGGAAGTGGTCTAGTAATGATTCAAATCATTACAGAGACACTTACTTTCCCTTAGGCATCCCAAGATGACACGGTGGTATGTCTTTATGTAGGTTAATCTAGGTTTGTACCTTGTATGCAACTTATAACTATCTAGTCCAAATCCAGATAACAAAAATTAATAAGGTGATGGACAAATTCCCAACGACGAGTGTTCCATCACAAAACCGAGCAAGGAAAACTTGTCTCAGAAAATTTGCGCAAAGTAGTGTAAGTTGTTGATTACACTGTCTCTGAGTCACTAAGGATCTAAGTGTAGGATGTATGATGGGATTCAATGATGGATACCTATGTAGACACTTATAATGCACTATTTGACTATCTTTGATATATGAAGAAACCATTAGTATACATTAAATACATAAAATCAAATGATACACTTGGTGTAATTGCTTGTAAAGAGTGTTGAGGGGGATCGAGTAGGATCTGTATAGTCTTATGCAGCTGCACATGGTTTATGATTGTTATAGGATGGATTGATTAATATGATGTTATTTCTAAATCATGGGAATTTAGAACAAGGAAACATGAGATATGAACTTAAGATTTATGTTGCATTTAAATATATGGGTATTTAAATCAATGAAGCATGAAAAAAAATCATATAACTAAAGTGAAAAAATAGGTTGTTACACTCAATGGATTCTTGGAGTAGCTTTGCTTATGATTTCTCTTAGTATATTCTCATCAAAATCTTAGGATTCAATTACATAGAATTCCCTCTCCTAATGAGGGATGCATAACTTCCTTATATTTGTGTAATAGATTTGGAAAACTTGGATAAGGTTGACTAGAAGTGTACCAAAGGTGTTAAAATTATGAAAAATACCATTAAAGGAAGAGGGACCAAAGCATCCAAGTCAGGCCATAGCATATTGTTGTTATGGCCCTTTCTAGACATTATGGTCCCATATGCATGCGTGAGTAATCTAAAAATTGGAATTGTAATATGAGAGGGTATATGCTAAGTATGCAAATAAATAGGTTATGTGTGTAAGAAAGAATGAGTGAGAGATATATGGGGATAACATGATTGGTCAAATTGAGAAAGTGTGGGCTAGTGAAAGAGTGTTGTATAAATTATGTTATTGAAAGACATGAATTACCAAAATGAGTGTCTACATTCCGTCCTTTAAGTATGGAATTGAAAATTATGTGCTTAAAGAAAAAGTTACCAGAGTGTGTAAACACAATTTATCTTCGCTAAAAATACTTTGTGCTTGTGCTTTTGCTAGGATTATGTCTTTATTTTGGTTTTTTTTTCAAGATGAGTACCTACGAGAAAAGTGTAGTCAATATCCATAATATAGGAAATTGAACTTTAACTTGAAAATTTTGAACTTAGTGTAAAAATAGCAATATGCAAGTAGAAAATCAAAACAAAGGAAAGAGTACACCTGATTTATTTTGTGAGAGATAGGGAGAGAGTACTCATGTTACGATTGTTATGGAAATTTTTCATTCTTTATGTTGGAACTAGTTGGAAGGACTTGGGGTGATCAATCCCCATGTACAATGTGGCAAGGAGAATAGAAAGAAGTGAAATTCACTCTATATGGTGAAGATAACTATATGGGGAGTGTTCTAGTTTCTCCACATCCCTTCACAAAAATATAAGCAATGGAAAGTTAAGCATACGAGGATAAAAATCACCTCGACATTTCCCAAGACCCATAGATAAGTGTCATTGCAAATGAACACGAACCCAATTGAATTGTAAAGGATGACACAATATATTAAGGTAGTGTTAGCTTACATGTACCCTTGCTGCCACTATAATATGAAATATACCATGCATCTTAACATTAAAATTAAGTAAAGAACCTATAAATTTCCATGAGAAACTGTACCAATTAGAAAATATATTAAATTTTCCTTTAGGATGGAAGTGTATGGAATGGGCCATAGCGTATGTATGATATGGTATTTTCTATACAATTTTATCTATGGATGTTTTCTACCCATGTCTTTTTCTAAGACATTTTTAAACCTTGGAAATGTCTGATTTTATACTTGTTATCATGTTTCCTGATTTTGAACTATTGTGAGGAAGAGATATCATCATATAGTTTCCCCTTTTGTTTGGGATGTGTGAGATAGAGAAATGTGAGAACAACCCAAAAAAAGGACATGTATCTTATGTGCACATGTTTTGTAAGATTCTTGCAAGGGAAATAGGGTAGTGTGTGTTGTATACCATGGTGCATACATAGTAATATAAAATAAAAACTAATAAAGTGTTAGTAACAAGAAATAGGAAAACAACCCAATAGATGTGAGAAAAAGTATGCAAGGACACACAAATAGAACAACATGTCAAAAAATATGACACATACATAGGAAACCACTTAGGATGTCACAAGAAAAATGAGGAACTCAAGGAAAATAAGAAACAATCAAGTAACATAGGGCATTTCCCGTAAACAAGTGACATCATAGAAGCGTATAAAACAAGAAACAAACCATAGTATAAAGATGATTCCAGCTTGGAAGTAACCTACAAAACAGATACTACACATGAAGCACCCATAAACATTGAGGTCCCACTTCTGAGAGCAATAAGGGACATTCCTGAGTAAAACTAGGCCATTAGAAACTAGAGTAAATACCCAAAAACAATCAAAGTAGAAGGTAATCTGATTGACCTTGTAGCTGAAAAACTTATCTCACAAAAATATGGGGATCCTGGGAGTCCAATTATTATTATTTGTGTGAATGGTCATTCAATATCTAATGTTTTGGTGGATCTTGGTGCTTCCATCAATGTCATAACAACAAATATGTTCAATTTGTTTTCCTTGACATGATTACACCTAACCAATATTGTCCTCCAATTAGCAGATCAATCTATTGATGTACCATATGGAGTAATTGAGGATGTTTTGGTCACGGTTGAATCTTGGGAGTATCCTATAGATTCCATGGTCTTACATCCTAAAGCTTGAAAGTTGGGATACCCATACATCTTAGGAAGACCTTGGTTAGCTGCTGTTGTTGCATACATTGATTGTAGGTCAGGAAAAATGACTATTTCAAATGGGCAAAAAGCAAATAATATTTCCCTTTATCCTCATGCCCAGCCCCATGTGGATGTTTTTGAATGTGTGTGGATAGATTTTTAAGATACTAAAAACATGAGTTATTCTTATTTTTCCACCATTGCAGTAAAAAATCATATGGAAGAAATTTTGGAGCCATATTCAATGTTTAATGAAGATGATATTGTGGTTATGGAAACCAAGACTGTGGCTACAGAAATCCAAACTATGGCTATAGAAATGACTATTTTGAACTCAGCGGATAACATCACCTTGGTAAGTGACATTTCTATTGAAAATTATGAAGATACCTATGATTACCATGAAGAACACACAGCCACTAATTTTCATTGTCCTTTAGCCAAGGTTGTATCCCTTGAAAACATGACTATTTTTCTCATGCTACAGCCTCATGTTTGTCCCTTGAACTCTTTGATTGTTGATACAGAACTTGTTATTCTGAGAGATAATAAATGAGCAATTTTTGAGTTAGGAAGAGAACTGACCATTGGAAACAATTTAGAGGACAAACAAGAGACTAGGGTCGTAGATATCTTGAGAAATCATTCAAAATATTTTTCTTGCGATTATACTAACTTGAAAGGGATTCATCCAAGATCTGCACCCACCATATTTACACTGAGGATGTTAAACCAATTAGACTGCCACAATGAAGAATTAACCCAGCACTTACAGACATTGTCAAGAATGAAATAGAAAAACTGTTTAGGGTAGGATTCATCTCTCCAATATCTGATAGTCAGTGGGTATCACCGCTAGTTATAGTTCCCAATAAAAATGGTAAGTGGAGAATATGTATAGATTATAGGAAGCTTAATAAATCCACCAAGAAATATTACTTTCCCCTACCCTTTCTTAATCAGGTTTTGGACAATTTGGCAGGAAAAAAATATTTCTCCTTCTTGGATGGGTTCAACAGATATAACCAAACCAGTATAGCACCCGTTGATCAAGATAAGACCACCTTCACTTGTCCCTAGGGTACATTTACATATAGAGTTCTACCATTTGGACTTTGTAATGCACATGTAACCTTTCAAAGAGTAGTTTTAGCTATTTTTGCATACCTCACCAATGATTGTGTTGAAGTTTATATGGATGATTTTACTATACACGAGTCTACTTTTGAAGAATCTTTGAGTAATGTTGAAAATTTTTTAACCAGATGTGAGCAACGCCGTCCTTGAGTCATGAAAAATGTTTGATAATGGTTTATCATGGAATTGTCTTGGGTCATCATATTTCTGCTAAGGGCATCTAAGTTGATCCTAAGAAGATAGAATTCATTACTAAATTGCCTAAACCAACAAATCATAGTGATATCAAGAGTTTCCTTGGACATGTAAGATACTACAAAATATTCATAAAATATTTTAGTAAGATTGTTGCACCCATGTTCTCTTTGCTGGAAAAAGATTGTGTTTTTGAATGGTCTCCTCAATGTCAACAAAATTTTGAAGTTATAAAGGAGAAATTGACCACTGCCCAGGTTCTAAGAGGACCTAATTGGGGACAGCCTTTTCATATTCACACTGATGCTTCTAACACAACAATGGGAGTTATTCTTAGACAAAAGAATGAGGAAGATCAAATGTATGCCATCTATTTCATCAATAAAAATCTGACTCCCGTAGAGAATAACTACACCACTATGGAAAAGGAATTTATAGTTGTTGTTTACTCTCTGAATAAATTCAGACACTACATTAATGGATATAAAATCTTGTGTATACTAACCATTCAGCCATAAGATATTTGATGAATAAACTAGTAGTAGGGGTAAAATTATTAGATGGTTACTTCTTTTGCAATAATTTAACTTGACTATTATTGATAATCCTGGAAAGGCCAATGTTGTTGTTGAATTCCTTTCAAGATTGAATGTTTCAGGAGAAGAGGAGGCAGTCCAAGATCACTTTCCAGATGAGCACTTGTTTTCAATATCAACACAACCTCCATGGTTTGTTGATCTTTCCAACTACCTCACTACAGGGAAGTTTCCACCTTACTTTACCAATAAATAACATAAAATATTAATAAAAAATAGTGCTATATACAAATGGTGTAAAGGAATTTTATTTAAATGTTGTCCTGACATGGTTCTTCACAGGTGTGTTCAAGAAGATGAGGTGTATGATATACTGTGGGCTTTTCATGATGAGCCTAGAGGAGGACATTACTCAGTGAAGAGGAAAATTCATAAGGTCCTTGGAGTTGGTACTACTGGCCCTCTCTCCAAAAAAATTCAAGAAGTATGTATGGCAATGTGATGCATGTCAGCGCATGGGGAAGCCTATGTTGTCTACTGAAATTCCCCTCAATCCTCAGTTGATCTTAGGGCCATTTGAGAAGTGGGGATTTATTTCATTGGACTTTTTGATCCCCCATCCTATGGAAAAGAGTACCTACTGGTGTGCACTGACTATGTTACAAAATGGGCTGAGGTTCAAGCATTGGCATCTACCAATGAGGATGTTGTAGCTGAATTTTTATACAATTAGATTATGATAAGATTTGGAGCTCCCAGAGCTATTATATCTGACCAAGGACCTCAATTCATGTCCAACATGATTGAATCCTTCCTGAATATCTACCAAATCAAGCATATAAAATCATCACCATACCACCCTTAATCCAATGGGTAGGTGGAAGTCACAAATAGAGAGCTGGAGAACATTTTAACTAAAGTTGTCAATGCAGATAGGAATAATTGGGTGCCAAGGCTGCCTGAAGTAGTTTGGACATACAACACCACCTGGAAAACCACCAATGGTTTTTCCCCATATGAATTGGTATATGGAAAGAATCCATTTCTTCCTATGGAATTCGAGCTACAAACATGGAGGACAACATTGAAGATTGGAATTGAGTTACATGAAGCTCAACATGAGAGAGTGATGCAGATGAATGAACTTGATGAAATGTGGATGGAGGCACAACAACAAACTGAAATTCTCCAACATTAGATAAAATCCTAACATGACACTCATATCAAAAATAAGAATTTCAATGAAGGAGAATGGGTCTTACTGTTTGACTCAAAGTATCAGCAATTCAAAGGAAAAGTTGAGAACAAGATGGTTGGGACCCTATCAAATTGAGAAATTTTATGATAATGGATGTGTGAGACTGTTACCAATTGATGGTGATAGAAGAACCTTGTTGGTGAATGGCCATCGACTGAGAATGTATCAACAACCTCAGGATAAGGAAACTTTCACTAAAGACATATTGTTGTGCAAAGAAATTGATTCAGTGGAAGACTTCAGCTCTTCCACCATGAATAGTTTGTTTTCAATTTAAATAAAGGAAGAAGATCATAGTTTTGATCCTCTTCCCCCTAGATCATAGTTTGTTTTGTTTTATTTCATGCTTTCAATAAAGGTTAGAGATGTTAATTATTAAAATGTGCATTAATCACAATTATTCTTTGAATGCAGGACATGGAACGCCAATGGTCAGTGGAGAGCTGAGCTGGAAAGGTGAAGTGTATTCATCCCTTGCTATGGATATTAAATTTTAGAACTCCCCATTGCATTTATTTAATATGAAAAATCAAATTCCCATTCCCAATGCATTTATTACGGATGTAAAATAAAATCTCATGACGTGAAGTGGGAGATAATGAGTAATAGTGGGAAAATAAATGGCATGTGTCACATTTTTCTGAGAAGGACAAGTGGCATAAGCATTCATGATGATCAGATAGGAACCATGTGAAGAATTGAACCTTTTCATCCCAATTAAGTACTATCACACTTTTTCACCACCATTTTTGCACCGACTCAATGCTATTTGGAGCTCAAAATATAGTTCAAACTTCCACTACCAATGTTTCATGCAATTTCTCTATTTCCTTCACATAAACCTTCTCCATTTTGTTGTAATTCCATCCAGACTTGTCTAAGATATGGGGCAGAAGAAGAAATCAGAACCAGAATCTGTAGAGCCTCTCCTACAAAATGTTTTCATCTCCCAAGTATTCCATGACTCAGGTTGGTTAGACTTCATTTGAAAATTTGAAGGTTTTGATGAAGATTTAGTTGATGAATTTCTTGATAAATTTTGAGGCAACATGCTCTCGGATAGGAGGCAAGAGAATTGAGATAAACAGCCACATTGTTGCTACCATATCCATCCTCCCAGATTTTGGGCTCAAAATTGTAACTAATGCCCCACTTAAGGATTTAATACCACTGTTTCATGATGAAGGGGAAGCTCTAACAGAAATAATCCTCACTCCCATGGTATTCAAAAAGGTATTAAGTGGGAGAGTTTTCCTGGTCACTGAAGGAAATTTCCACATGGGTTAACAAATATTTTATCTGTGATGGGAAACCATTGGTGCTTGGGGATGACACATTGAAAATTCTCACTCATTTGAAGAAGGGTCAAAAAACCCTGAGCTAAAGGTCAATCTTCCAAAATATCTTGCAGAGGTTGTCATTAAAGTGGGTCAGAAATACAATAATGGAGGTGGTAAATCTTCCCTAAAGCATCCATGGCTCATCCAGTTAATATGTGCACATCAGGATTTTTTTAGGCCTAAGAGGAAGATAGAAAAGACAAGTGCAGGGGAGAGCTCTAAACAAAATAAAATAAAAAAGGAACCACCTCCTAATGTTTAGCTGAAGCTTGAGTCGACTCCTCGACCTTCAAATGTGGCTATGGAAGAATCTGCAAGAAAGGACACCCAACCCTCCGTGCCTCAACCTTCCAGGGAAAATATTACACTATCAGCCCCTGTTGCTATGTCATTAAGACCAAGAAGGTCTTGTACCTCAAGGATACCAAAAGTTTCTCGGCCTGCATTGTTTAATGAGGGTTCAACCCCCATTTTGGAATAGATTTTTGAGGCTGGTACTTTGTCTACTCCTAGTGAACAATTAAAGGATGATGAATTTATGACAACCATTCCTGAAGAACAATACCCTGAAAATAATATGCCAAACATTGCTGAGGCTCTGGAAACTATGTCTGCAGCTCTAGAAATACCTGTAGCACCAGAAATCCAAAACCATTACAACGAAGGTCGATATTACTTGCAACGGAGGTTAGGTCACCTGAAATCACATGAAGATGCAGTCCTAAAGTAGTATCAGGATGAAATTGTTGCTCTAAAGAAGAAATTAAAAGGTATGGAAGATACTCAATTGTCTATGAAAAATGAATTTGTTCAGCGAACTGTGGAAAAAGTTAGAGAAATAATTGTCTTGAAAATAGAAGTTGATAGTTTAAAAAGGTAAAAAAATATTGGTTATAAGCATGGAATGATTTGTCTACTCATTGTGACCAACTATCTCTTCAGAATAAGGAATTGATCCAAGAAAATAAGAAACTTAAGGAAGAGGTTGAGTCAGCATCAAATGCTAAAAAGAAATTGAAATCAGTTGTTGAGTCTATTTTTCCTCTAGCTTGCAAACTTATAGCTTATAGGAAACCCTCTTTTGTTTACATTCTATTTCTTCAAGAACAATTTTATGCATGAAAATTACAAAGGATGTGTTGTGGAGAGCCCCATGAGGCTCTGAATGGAAAAATATTTCTAGAAATTTATCAAGGGAGTACTTCAAAAATAAAAAATTTATTATGTGAATTCTACCTTCATAACATGTTGGTTACCAATGTTCCTGACTTCTTTATCAATTTTTTTATGGGGGAATTTCAATTAAAATCTTTTTCAATCATCTTTTCATCATTGATTAGGAACCAGATTATATGGGGTGAGAAAACATACCTTTTTAATCAAACAACTTCCTAAACTATTGGTTTCTATATTAGGCCTACCCACCACAATGATGTCTCCATGAAAAAGGATTTCCTCTGTATTACCAGGAACATTAGAAAGAATACTTCAGAGATATTAGCCAAAATGTGTTCAAGACTTTGAGATTTATTGTCAACAGAATTTTGGTGAAGCTCTGAAAGCTTGTGACAAAAGGTGGGACACTTTGAGCTTACCATTGAAAATAAGGGAAGTGATCTCTCCACAAAACCTCAGTTGGAGTATGAGGAGGGGTGATGCACTTGTTGTAATCATTAGGAAGTTGGCAGAAAAAGGTGCAAAAGAATATAGTAATGAATGGGTTGGCATGCAAGTAAGACCTCCCCTTGTTCTCAGTCCCATGACCACTTGGCAGAATAATGCTTGCCCAATCTCATGATAGTTTCAAAGCATGGGCAGATTTTATCTTGGAGAACTCAGGGGTGTAAAGGGATAAGGAAGTAATATGCAGACCAATTCGAGGAGTATGATATGGCAAAAACTTGGACAAAGAGTAGGACAGAGATGAGTTTGCATGAGGACATGCAAAAGGTAAAGTGCAGGGGAGATGATGAGTGCATAAATTGACTTATTATATCATCCATATGACTATTGATTTGATCCTAAATGTGTTAATTAATGCATGGGGAATGTTCTAGATAGTTGTATCCTAAGTAAGATTGATGCATTTCTCTTGTTCTTGTCTCATGTGAACTAATGACCGTAGGAATTCCCACTAATTGATTTTGTGAGTAATGTGATGATGTGTGCAGGATGATAAAGTGCATTCTCTACCAATTTTGAGGTGTAACAGTCAAGAAGACCGAGTCTCTTGCCACCATGTCATTCTAGAGGATTTTCTCATAGCAACCTACACACAAGGACCCTGTTTTTAGCTATATTACAGGATTTCATTGAGATTTAATGAGGTTGTTATGTAGTTAAATTTGTTTCCTATCATTGTGGCATGATCTGTAACTAATTGTGTCTATAAGACACCTTAAAATTGTTTCATAGTTAGTAGTTGATAGTCTTCAGTACAGTTCTATATACTAGTTGATAGTTATTTACAGTCTTATGATGAAGCATGTTCTGAACTTATTCAAATCAATATAATCTATATGTTGTTTTGAGTATCCATTGGTGTTAAGTAACCCAATCCCGAAGGAGAGCAAGGGCCCACTCAACTGAGAATATTGGAGGGTTGATTTTCATGCATGATCGTTATTATGATAAGTTTAAGTTCCAACACTTTGATTTGAATGGTTATTTGAATGCAATATTATATTTCCTTGCTTTAGCATATTTCCTTACTGTTATTTCAATTTGTTTGTGCATTTCAATTCTTGTGTGCATTTCAATTCAGTTGAGTATTTCCTTTGAAAAACATTTTTATTACAACAACGTTGTTTCAATAGATTAGATGTATTTCTTGAATTTTTTCTTTCATTTCAGTAGCTTAGAGTTGTATTTAATTTCCTTAGTATAGAAGAGAAACAGAGAGAGAGGAATACCAACTGAAACCCCCCAAAAGAGAACTACCACAACAACTGTGTTCCATACAACTTCATTTCATACATCCTAGGACACAACCCTTGTTTGACAACGACACCAACAATTGAATCTATTGGTTAAATGATTGGAAATTATAACGACCCATCACGCTATGTTTTGTATCCCATCGAAACTCTACTATTGTCTCAAGTATGAACATGAGCGTAAAAATTTCACTTTCCCTACATATCTAAACCATTTCAAATCATGTCACATGAAATATCAACCAAATGGCGTGTTTTTCCCGAAAACAAACTCAAGATCCTCTAATGAAACCTCTATTAATTTTTCCATTGCCTCATCAAATTTTCATGATTACACTTCCTTCAACAATGTTATGCAGTGCCTTTCACCTCCTTACACTTAATTCTCTTCCTGCACAAAAGACATGTGGAAGACCCAACAAATAGTCCATGTATGAACCTAATGTTAGAGATGTTATCTCCTTTAGTCTACCACATATTAAAACCAACCTCGTCTACTAAGGGATTGATTGCCCTTCCCCATGTTTTGCTAATCAGTGTCATGCCAAACCATTCATATTAGACTTTGCATTTCTATATAACTAATCCTTTGCGCAAATGTGCCTCCATCGTTGTGCCTAGAAATGCTTTGGGATCGAACGTTATGAACAAGGCATCCATGAATTAATCCTTGATCATTCCCATAAACCTCACGAAAAATACAAGTTAGGTTTTGAAAAATAAGCCTCAGATTCCTCCACAAGCATTGCATCTGGATCCATAATAGAACCAGATCCATCCTTCCCATGTACACATGATGACCCCATGGACACAAATGACACAGTTTCAGCCCATGTAACTTTTTTTAGTCAACGCTATCACCTTAAGAATGCTTACTTATCAAACTAACCATGGTACTGAAACCCTTCCTCTCATTTTACCTAAGATGATAGAAGATTATTCCCCTATCATTGATATTCTTTAATGATGTGATGACCAATCCATCCTCTCTTATATATGAGAAGAGGACCATTACCTTTGAAAAACTCTACCACTTGACACATTGACACTACTCAAAAAATCCACTATCGATGTTAACATAGGGAGCCCGCAAGATCCTCACATAGTCAATTTCATTCAATCTT
Source organism: Taxus chinensis (assembly GCA_019776745.2). Taxonomy (NCBI): domain Eukaryota; kingdom Viridiplantae; phylum Streptophyta; class Pinopsida; order Cupressales; family Taxaceae; genus Taxus; species Taxus chinensis. The sequence goes on along the minus strand of CM034154.1, from coordinate 680,170,166 downwards.
TAGATTCACAAGAATTATAAGACTTCACCACCTTCCTCTCTAACCATAGTTAATCCTTCACATGGTCGTATAGTGACATACCAGGTATTGACCCTAACATCAATGTTCATAATATCGTCACTTATCATAACACTAAGCATGTTAAACATAAGCTAAGTAGGATGCATACTCATGTGGCCCTTATCATCAAAGAAGAATTACATTTCCTTCTCTCTACTAATTTCATCATACCCATTAACTATCCACAGTGGGTTTCTAATCTCGTGCCCGTAACCAAATCCTTAGGGAAGTTGTGCATTTGTATGGACTTCCGATACCTCAACCTCACTTGTCCCAAAGATGACTTTCCCCTCCCAAACATCAATCAGCTAGTTGATCTCACCGTCGGCCATGAAATGTTCTCCCTTATGGATGGTTTCTTTGGCTATAATCAAATTCTCATCGCCAAAGATGAACAACACAAAACATCCTTCATCACTCCTTAGGGGACTTTCTGTTATCGAGTAATGTCATTCAAAATTAAAAACATGGGGGCCACTTATCAAATCGCAATGATATATATTTTCCATGATCTTATCCATAAAATTATAGAAGACTATGTTGATGACCTCTTAGTAAAATATAAGCAACGCATGGATTATCTCATTTTCCTAGACACAATCTTCACTCATCTTATCTAGTACTTTCTTCACCTCAACCCTGTTAAGTGTGTATTCGGTGTTCTCACCAGAAAACTCCTATGGTTCATCATTTATATTCAAGGCATTGAAGGAGATCCCATTAATATCAAATCCATCATTAAAATTCCTCCCCCTACAAACCTAAAATAGATTCATAGCCTTCAATTTAGACTTCAATCAGTCTATCATTTCATCTCATAGCTTTCAGACCATTGTCATCCTTTTCATCATCTCCTCCTAAAGGACGTACATTTTAGGTGGGATCATAATTGTCAAAAGACCTTCAATGACCTCAAACAGTATCTTTTATCACTGCCTACGCTTACACCTCCACGTGAGGGGGAGCCATTGTACCTATACATATTTGTTATTAATCATGACTTGGGTGCCATGCTCACTCATCGAGATGAGAACGGTTGTGAACAAACCATTTATTATATAATCCGTACTCTTCATGACTACGAGATTTGCTATAATGAAGCCAAAAATTTGTGTTATGACTTTTACTACAAAACTTCCAAACTTTGTCATTATCTACTTAATCACAAGACTTATGTCATTTCCATCTTCAATCCTCTCAAAACCATGCATTTTAAACCATGTCACAGTGACCGCATCACTCAGTAGCTCAATCTCATGACCAAATTTTACCTTTAATTCATCTTGTAAAATTCTATCAAGGGACAAGCCATGGACGATCAGCTCTCTGAATTCCCTCTTCCAGAAAATCATTCATCTCACAAACAATTCCTTGATGAATATGTCAACACTATCGATCATGAATACGCTCCTATCAAAATTACACTTTTCTTTAGTGGATTTACATGTCAGAAAGGAGGAGGCACTAATATCATTATCATACCTCCCTCAAGGACCCATGTCCCTCTATATTTCAAAATAAAATTTGAATTTACTAACAACATGGCATACTATGAAGCTCTAATCATGTGTTTCCAAACTGACATCATGCTCTGTGTTTAAATCTTGGAAATCTACAAAGACTCACAACTTGTCATCAATCAGATCAAAGGATTTTATCAATGGAAAAATGAGATTCTACAAAAATATCAAGCCATTATTGATTTCATCTTAGAATCCTTTGATCGTTACAGCATCCAAATAGTCCCAGGATCTTATAACAAATTCACAGACACCATGGATTATCTTACATCCTTTTTCTCCCTATCAACCGATGATTCTAAATTTTTCGTTGTTGTGCACATACTGGATTAACCATCCCATAACTATGAACTCCCTTCTATCAATCTCATTGAAAATAATCCAACAGATTTTTGGTACACTCAAACATTTGACTATGTCTCAGAATCAAAAAATCCCTCTGGCCTATCTAAGAATGCTAAAAGATATTCTCTTGAGCGCACTACCTGATATGTCATCATAGGTGGTTTTCTATACAAGTTTGGGTTTAATGGTCTCTTTTTGATATGTCTCAAATACCATGAATCTATTAAAGCTATTCAATAATTCCACAATGGCATATGTGGTAGACACTTTAACAGTATAGTTGTCACTAAACACGTCCTACAAATGGACTACTATTGGCCTACTCTCAATCAATATTATTACACATATGTCAATAAATGTGTTAAATACCAACAACATTATAATCTCACTCACATACCCAGTCAAGATCTACATCCCTCTCAATATCTATTGCCCTTCTCATAATGGGGGTTAGACCTCATTGGCCCATATCAACCCTTGTTCATCACAACGATGTCACTCTATCATCACATCTACTGAATATTTTACTAAATGGGTAGAGGTTATTCCCTTGGTCTCTACTAAAGCAAACAAAGTCTTCAACTTTAGTTATCAACACATTATATGTCACTTTGGCATCCATCACAAGTTAATCATTGATAAATGGAAAATATTTCGTAAATAAGGAACTTAACAAATTATGTAACACATTCAACATCAAACTAAAATTTTTCATAGCCTTATTATCCACAAGAAAATTGGCATCTCTATATCTTTTTTTTCTCTTTGGGCTTATTGTACCAATATACATACTCCTACAGGTGTTATGCCCTTTTGTTTATTTTATGGCTCCAAGGAGGTTTTACCCCTTGAATTTCAAATCCCATCACTCTGTGTATCCCTCGTATATTTTACGCCTGATGAGGATTATCATCAAGAACGTCTAGCATAAGCATCAAGCGCACGTATAACAAGCATGTCAAGGAATGTGACTTTAATATAGGTGATCTCGTTCTCAAGGAAAATCAAAATGTTACTACTCTAGAAATGAGTTAAACATGGAAATTTTTCCCCTAACTGAATCGGTCCATATGTCATCACTTACAAGTATGGGTTGGGATGTTATCATCTATCCTCCCTTGATGGTACACCTTAAAAAGAACCTTTGAATGCCTTGCACATGCTACCTTTCTATTGTTAACACATCAACCGTCATGTTAGTTCTCACATCAAATATATTATTCCATCATCAGCCAACCATTTCATCATTATAACGATTTGAAAGTATGTGGGTTAACATCACTATCCTTAAAACCTTATAGATGAGCACCACAACTTTTTTCATCACATATTTCACATGGAAAAGTTCCTCCTCAGTAGGAACCCCGAAATCATTACATACATCCACCTTTTCTACCAAGCAAAAACATGTTACGAAAATACACATGTGTAGTTTGTGCACACATATTTTCCCCTCCTCGAAGTGGTCTATTGAGCCTACCATCAGCATAAAATTAAAAGTCAAAAATATCTATGGATGCATCTTTATCAAAATAAATATATTGATCCCTCAAATTACAGTTATCAAGTACCAAAATCATATTATCAAAAAGAAAATAAATTGATCCCTCAAAGGATAGATGCATGTCAAAAATTATAGATCGATCCCTCAAAAGGATCGTTATTCAAAATTAAAATTAAAAAAATTCAAAATTATAGACCACTCCCCTCGAAGGATGGCTACCCATGTCATTGTAAAAATTGCTTCCCACATCGATCATCCTTCAATAACAATTAAATATCAAAAGCATCTTAGGATACCTTCCCGCATCGATCAACTTTCTCATTAGAGAAAACTTCCCACATTGATCTGTGTATATCAAAATAAATGTATATCTGGGCATGAGCTTATGAAACCATTAAAAGGAGAACCTACTCTCCCACACAACCTACATATGTCAACCCTTCTCATGTGCTAGGAAGGTATACATTTCACTTTCATTTGTATCCAAGATCATACATGTGACTTTTCATTATTAGTCATGTGTTTAACACCTGTTATAAGGCAAAATAGTGCAAGATGGCAATTATGCATTTTCCATCACATATGTATCAAATTTAGTCCAGAAGTAAAGAGTTCACGCTTTATTCCTACCCATTATTATAATACATTTTGACATACATTAATGTCACACCAAAATCAAAAATATATCTTGAAACATCACAACCAAAATCAAATACATCTGACTATTATTTCAACATTACATCTAATCTATTTGAACATCACATCAAATATAATCAAAATATGTATCAACATCTATCATGATAACATCTAAATACTACATTATCACATCCAAACATCACATACGAATCAAAATCATATATATATATATATATATATATATATATATATCATATTAATGTTTCGAAATACATATATACATCATCAGGAGTCTTAAAGCTCCATTTATAAAAAAATATACATCAAATATAGGCTTCACAAGGAGCCATATACATCAAAAATATCATCTATCAAGTGAACTGAACATTTGTAAGTTGAATTCCCACACAGACATTTCTCCCCTGATCACCATCATCTAGTCCCATACTAGGACCACCCCTATCTGGACCTGGTGGTGGCTATCCCATGCTCACTTCACTCCCTAATAGTGTTTCTAATCTCTATGCCTAGTATATGGAATAGAAAGTCTCATCTGGTAATCTTTGGTGTACTATCTCCTCATAGTACTGTAACTCATCACATAAAAATCGATAGTTCACCATGCTCACACACTACCAGTTGATCCCATATGACCACTAGCTTGGGCCCTTGCTACCTCTAGCTCGGTCCCTAAAATCAAAGTACCTGTGATATCGAGGGCCTTTCTCAAGACCTCTAACTACTTCCTATATCTATCTTGATCAATTGTGGCTTGTTTCAACTCCACATATATAAGAGCTAGTTGTTGACCCAATCCATCCATCTCACCCACCAAGGCATACCTCTCAGTAGTCAGTGTATTCCACTCATACATCAAGGCATCCTTCTTGGCCACTAATCATTCAATGGTATCCTCTAGTACTCCCCTGTCATCACCACCACCAACACTCTCACCCTCTCCACCCTCACCCTCACATGTTACCACATGAGGATCCGCCTCTACATGAGCTCGAACTCACCTCTCCACACTAGAAATTTGAGTCTTCCACCATGAAACATACGCCTCTATAACCCTGACATCATCCACCATCATGGGCATACCTTGATCATCCACCCACATCGCCCCCTCCTCATCGATGATGGCATGAATCACTATAATGGTCGGCAAAAATGTATACACATCTCCATCATCACACTTATAGTTTGTAGCCATCTCTAGAACATCTTGAACCAATCCAAATTTCCACCTAACGTGATCGAATATGATCAGCTCCCACTCCCCTAGATGTCGACCCTACACCCACATATCCTGTTGGGTGGGTGTGAGATCACCCTCTTCACAATGTCGTGTTGGAAACCCAATATACGGCCTCCATCTCATCATATTCTTAATTATTTAATATAAACTTTAGGTTTATGTTTAATTGGTTATTTATTAACTAATTTATATTAAATCAAAGCACGATTTAATCATACCCCATCACTTAATATGTTCATGACCCATGGGTTCAAATTTAAATATGGTCGCGGATCATATTATTTTCACCTCGGTGAATGGCTTGGAGAGAAGTGAGGTAAAGGAGATTTTATTGGACTATAAATTGTTTTTCTCATATAATGGAAATTCTCATTTGTCCATGGTTTTTTCCCCCTCAGGGGTTTTCCATGTAAATTATGTGTTCATTTTTTTTACCTTTTTGTTTATTTATTTATGCATTTCATTAATGTTTGTAAATATTAATTTAATATGGTTAAATTTATAATCCTCATCCTAACATGGTATCAGAGTGAAGTAAAACATAATCCTAATTTTTTTAACCTATCAGGTGTGTCAGTTGGGGTGGTTGGATGGTTAATTGTTGGAAAAATTTAATAATATACCCCTCCCCTCCAGACATAGTTTTTTACCAAGTGTGCACAGGTGGAAAGGTCTTCGAAATATTTTACCCCTCGTGCATGAAATATCGAACTAGAAGAATTACCAGGACCTGAAAAAAAAGGTAAGGGTTAAACATTTGTGTAAAATATTTCATTATATTTCTATAGTTTCAAATGTGTGTAGGTTGAAATAATTTTGTCAAGATGAAATTGAAGAGTAAATAAAGGTTAAAAGGGAGGAGACAAGCTCCATCAGAATAGGGTTTTCAAATTTTTTCATTGGTTGGGTCAAATTTCTTGTCCCCTGTTGGTAAAACTTCATATTAAATTCTTTTCACCCTTTGGATATTCGAAAATAAAACTTTCCATGTCCTTATCTCTCCCCTTTAATATAAGGGTTGCAAATATTTTATCTTAGAAACTAATCTTTAATCTATAATATAGAAAATCTTTAAAATATATACTATAGTTTATATATTTATAAACTATATTAGTTTATATTATATATTTAAACTATATATATATTAAATAAGGGGTCTTAAATTATAATAAATTATAAATAAATATATACACTATATTTAAATACTATTTATTCATGTTACTATATGTTTGTGTGTATATATAAATAAAAAACCCTTATCCCCAATATTCAGCCCCTCTCACACATCTCCTTTCTTGTCATGTTGGTGTGTACTTAACCCCTCAACCGCTCCACTTATCCTCTCCTACCACGTGGACACCTTGGTCCCCTATAATCTATCCTCTCCAGTTGGGCTTAAAGTGGCCACAAGTTTTTCTGCTTTGGGGACTAGTCCCATAAGGGCATTGGATGAGTGGGGGAGACCTCATTTAGGCTTTAAAATCCTTTGGACGCCAGGCAGGTGGTGTGACTTTGGTCACACCACTCCTAACATTTTGTTTGTTAAATAGCCCATCCTTTACCATGAGAGCTGCCACGGGATGAGTTATCAACTTAAAGACTCCCTCATTGGCCAAGAATTTGGTTTGACAAAATCATTGCCATTTTTGGTTTAAATATATGAACATTAGCATTTATATTGCTCACATGGAGAAGGTGGCCATTGTATAATATTTGAATAATATGCATTGGCATGTTAATGTCAATCAGTGGCTTCAATCAACTTGACTCATCCTTTTGTTTAAATGTGAATGTGGCTTGGTTTAGCATAGGTTTAAACTCAGTTGAGAATAAAATTTTTGTCATGTATATATTTATGGAGTGTCTTTTTTCCCTCATTTTTTAAGGAATATTTCATTTAGCTTAATCCTCAATTTTTATTTTTAAATGGGAAATTTATTTTGAATAAATTCCCTTCATTTAGATAGTAAAATGAAATTGTTTTTTTTACAACACGATGACTAAGTCATCATCATTTTTTTCATGTAAAACTAAAAAAAAATACTCACATTTCGATAAATTATTACTATTGTCAAACTAATATATCGTATGTTTAGATCATTTGTTTGGCAGGTCCACACTTTATCATGAATTCATAAAATTTGACTGTTTGGCTTGAACAACGATTAATTAATTTTTAAAACCTTGATTAACTATAAACCTCGTTCTTATTTATTGAAATTTATTTACATTAAATGGGATCTAAATTACTTTACTATTGATAAATCATTTATGTTGAATGGAAAAAATTATAGCATCTAGAAGATACGATTGAAGGCAAATTCATGGCTCGCAAGCTCTAGACGATCATAAACAAATGGAGAAGGCTCCGACCAGAAGACAAGCAAGAACGGACAATGTTGTTGCATATCAAAAAAAGGTGCAAGAAGCTATGTCCATTATTTTGCGGAGTGTGTAGGATGATTTTCTCCTTCATATTGGGAATCAAGAAATTATGAGTGAGGCTTGGATGTAACTAGAATCAATGCATGAAGGTACGCGGTTATCAAAAATCATTAAATTGATTCTAGAACTAATGACAATCCCATGAAGGGAGATGAAAAAGTAATAATTTTTTTGGCTAAAATTAAAAATATTAAGTCTCAGTTGGATGGATGTAACTATAACTTAATTCATGAAAAATTACTTTACTTTATTATTCAGTTGAATATACATGAAAGGTTTAGAAATTTCATTTCAATACTAAATTCTAAGTATCAAACTAAACAAGACATCCCTGATTTGCAAACCCTTAGTGCTCTCCTGATTTAAGAAGAGAAATTTATGACAAAAATTTAATTCAAAAGAGAATTCCACTCAGGCACTTCTCACTCAAAAATCAAAAAACTAAACCTTCTAGGTTCAACAAGAATCAAAAATCAACTTTTAAACCTCCTAGTAAAGATAAGAAACTAGAAACTTAAGAGTTAGTTTTGATGGTAAATGTCATAACTGTGGAAAATTTGGCCATAAGAAAGAAGATTGTAAATCCAAAAAACAAGTCAAATTTCAAAAACCAAAAGGGAAACAAATCAGACCAAAATCAAAACCAAAACAAGAATCACAAAAAATAAAAAATCTAATGTAATTGCTTTGTATGCTTGAATTTGTCACTGTAAAGGAAAATGAGTGGATATTGGATAGTGGTGCCTCTAGGCACATGACCTTCAAATCCGATATCCTATCTGACCTTAGAGAATGTAATGATCAAATCTATTTGGGTGATCATTCCATCCTTGACGTTCAAGGATAAGGTAAAGAAAAAGTCTCTAATGGTTTTATTAACAATGTTTTGTTAGTTCCTAAACTTAAAATGAATTTTCTTTCTTTTTCTCAATTGACTCAAAATAACTATAGTGTAACCTTATTGAAAGATAAATGGTTTATTAAAAATGAACAAGATGTTACTATAGTTGAAGGCATACAAAGAGATGGTCTTTATGTGTTTAATGGCTTTCCCTCTGCTTCTTATTTGACATCTCAAAGAAGTGACATGCAATTGTGGCATGAAAGACTAGGTCATGTCAACTTTAGGAGCATGTACGAACATGTCTCGACTGAACCTAGTGTCTGGTCTGCCACCTATTTCCCAAAATCATGAAACATGTGAAGGGTGCTTACGTGGTAAGAAATCTGCTAACCCCTTCCACAGTCATCATGATGAAAATTCTACTCGAACCTTTGGAACTTGTCCATAGTGATGTCTGAGGACCCCTAGAAGTTCCATCCCTTAATGGTTCTTTATATGCTGTCACATTTATTGATGATTTCTCTCATATGATTTGGTTTTATTTTATCAAAAATAAATCTGATGTCTTGTCTAAATTTAAGGAATTTAAAGATTTAGTTGAAAACAAATTCTAGTTATAAAATTAAGAGGCTTAGGACTGATAATGGGGGAGAATATGTCAGTAAAAAGGAATTTGAATCATTTTTGTGTTGAATGTGGTATTCAAAGAGAACTTGACTACTCCCTATTCCCCTCAACAGAATGGGATTGCAGAAAGGAAAAACCACACCATTCTGGAAATGGCTAGAACCATGTTTCATTCAACACAAGTCCCTAAATTTCTCTGGGCTGAAGAAATGAACATTGATGTTCACATTTTGAACAGAGTACCCACTAAATCCTTATTTAACTCCACTCCTCTATAAAAGTGGTCAAATAAAAAACCAAATGTGTCTCATTTGAGAATATTTGGTAGCCCTTACTTCTATATTCATTCCAAAATAAAAAGGAAGAAGCTTGATCAAACCTCTTATCCATGTATCTTTGTAGGTTATGGAGGTAAAACTAAAGGTCTTAGGATCTACGATCCTTCAAAAAGAGAAGTTATAGAAAACACAAATGTTAAAATATTAGAAAAATCTTTTTGTTCATCTTCATCCTCTTCTTTTTCTATTGTTCATGATGATTCTAATGAAATTGAAAATAATGATAATAATAGTGATAATGATATATGTGATGATGAAGTTAGTAATGAACCTGTAGTTGAAAAAGAGTTATTCATGTTTCCTCTATAACCAAAAGACCTAGATGGGTTGAGTCTATTATTCAAGACTCTAATCCTGAAAACCTTCATAAAATGACTAGAATTCAACATACATATCATGCTTTTATGATGATGTATGAACCTGAACCCCAATCTTTCAAAGAATCTTCTTCTGATGAAAGATGGGTAGATGCAATGAAATCTGAATATACTTCCTTAATTAAAAATCAAACTTGGGATTTAGTCCCTCCTCCTGAAAAATGAAGTATAGTCAGATCTAGATGGCTATACAAGATCAAATATAAAGCTTGATGGAAGTGTTGATAAATTCAAATCCAGGTTAGTAGCTCGAGGGTTTACTCAAAAACCGGTATCAACTACATTGAAACCTTTGCACCAGTTGCAAAAATGAGCACTGTAAGGATTCATATTTCCTTAGCTACTCAATATGGTTGGGAAATCCATCAGATGGATGTCAAGAATGCATTTCTGAATGGTGATTTAAAAAGGAAATATATATGACCCAACCTAAAGGATTTGAAGAACCTAGGTAAAGAAATGTATGTTTGTAAATTGAAAAAATATTTATATGGTTTAAAACAAGCTCCTAGAGCTTGGTATGCAAAGATTAACATTTTTTCAATGAAGTTGGATTTTCTAATTATTCTTCTGATAATGATTTATTTGTAAAATTGAAGAAAATCATATTATTCTCATTGTATTGTATGTTGATGATTTACTTATTACTAGTAATTCTAACAGTTTGATTATGAAAATTAAAGCTAAATTAAAACAATACTTTGAAATGACTGATTTAGGATTATTGCATCATTTCTTAGGCATGGCTATATATCAGGATAAAAATTCTATTGTTGTATCTCAATCACAATATGCCACTAATTTTCTTAAAAGGTTTAATATGATTGATTGTAAACCTGTTGTTATTCCTATAGAAGTTGGATGTAAACTAGATCCTAAACCTATATGTGAAAAAGATAATCCTACTTTGTACAGGAAACTTGTAGGTAGTTTGATTTATCTAACTATTACTAGACCTGACATTTCTTATGCAGTAGGGATTGCTTCAATATTTATGGGAGCCATATCAGGATCACTGGAAGTTAGCCAAAAGAATATTGTGTTATATTAAAGGCACAATTAATTTTGGTTTACATTATACTTCTTCTAACAATGCATATTTATATGGATATTGTGATTCTGACCATGTTGGTGATGTGATATCAAAAGTCTACAATTGGATATGTGTTCAAGTTTGGTGCAGGTGTCATTACTTGGAGCAGTAAAAAGTCCAACAATCTCCATTTCTTCTACTGAGGAAGAGTATAGAAGTGCAATGGAAGTAGTGAAAGAATCCATGTGGCTGAAGCAATGTTGGAAGAGATACACATGGAAGCTAAAGGAAGTACTCCTCTTCTATGTGATAGCCAAAGTTGCATTTCTCTTGCTAAGAATCTAGTTCAACATCAAAGGAAAAGCATATAGAGATTCATATGCACTTTATCTAAGAGAAGGTTCTCTATTGTGATATAGATCTCCAGTACTACCCGACTAGAAGATCAAGTTGCAGACATGTTTACAAAGCCATTATGTGCTATAAAATTCTACAAGTTTCATGTAATGCTTGATCTTTCAAAGTTCCATTGAGGGGGAGTGTGCATGGCAATGTCACCTCCTAATGGTTAGCAAGTTGATATCTCCTTCTCCTCTATACTTTTTCTCCATTTGTAAAGCATTGTAAAAAATATCTTTATGATCTTTTGTAAACTTATAACTCTAATTTTACAGTGTACAGTCTAGTGTGTTGCATCTATTTGTAAAGGAGGTCCTTGTGTTATAAAAGGCTCCTAGAGATGTGGTTTGATATTTTTTCCATGAGAAACTGTGAGATGTAGTCTCACAAATCATGTTTAGCCTAAATCATAACTTCTGATTTATGGATTCCAAATCCTTTTGTACCAAAAGGTAAGTTGAGCATGATGAAGGTGTTATAAATCCTTCAAAAGTGATATGCTAGCCTAAACCTTCACTAATGGTTTATGGATTTGTAAATCTTGTTGTAAAAATAGGTAATGTTGGCATATGGTTCCCCACTTAATATTAAGGGGGAGTGTTAGAACCTAATATTAAGTGCCTATAAACTTTAGTTTATAATTAAATAATTTAGAATAGATTATATTCTTAATTATTTAATATAAATTTTATGTTATGTTTAATTGGTTATTTACTAACTAATTTATATTAAATCAGGGTACAATTTAATCATACCCCATCACTTAATATGTTCATGGTGTTATTAGTTTTGTTGTTTATTTATCTATGCATTTACATTAATGTTTGAATCAAATTTTAATTTAATATGGTTTAATAATTTTCTTCCTAACACCAACACTGTAATAAGAAGCTCATTGTAGACACCAAATTTGGGTCACACTCACCTTGGTACCCTTCAACCAATTAACATAATATATTTAATTAGTCATGACCCCTTCGTCCTATACTAATATTCATCCTCACATTATTTATTAATTTAATTATTTTAATTAAGTTAATTTCACCCTCACACCTCCACCTCATCGTTACACCTCACCCTAGACCCATTCCAGGGGCATTTAACTCACAATGACAGATTCATCACTCTCAGCACTAAGTCATCACTCCCAGTGTTGAGTCACCACTTAACTTAACTAACTAAGACTTATTCCTAAACCTAATTGGACTTTTTTTACGACCTTCTTGCGTTCTCTCACATGAACTCCACTTCCCTAAACGAACTCAATAAAAAACATGCCAAAAATAGTAAAGATCTGCCTATTTTTGGTAATCCTAGACTTTCCTGCCTTAACCAACACCGGTTATCCCTCAACCGACGCTGATCACCTAACCACCATTGATTACCTTATATACACTTTCAAAAATCTTTACATGGGTTGGTCATTAATTTATTGGATCCTGATTGCATTCAAGTGAGAATCTTCAAGTCCTCTTGTATCCAAATGATGAACACACACAACCACAGTGCAAGACAAGCAGTCGGTTTTCCCTTCTAGAGCATTGGAATACTCATGGGAGCACATAGGCCGTATTACCATGGCACTAGACTTGAGCTCTTCTGCTCTGATCAACCATCAACCATTCCAATTCCAATATCTACAAGACATCAAGTAAGTATTGTGATTCTAATCATTTGGTTTATTCTTTTTGTAGATCATTTACTCCTTTCGGTAGTTTATTTCCTTTGTTTCATGTACATCACCTTCTTCCCAACAACCCACTATTCAACCATCCCAAGCCTTGTCATCATTCCAAACCTTCTTCTTAGTATCCCTGAGTCTTCTCATCCATATTATGACCCAAACCACACTACCCTCACTCGCTATGCAATCACAGAGAGCCTAAAAACCTCTGTTTAATAATTTAATATCAAATTTCCCCTACCAACACCAGTCACCTTAATTTTTGTTGATCTTCCCTATCTACCAACACCGGTCACCAAACCAATATTGGTCACTATTTTTTATGTTAACCTTCACCAAACTACCTCTAACATCACCTAAACTCCACTCAAACCTTACCAGATACCTTTGTGACATTACCTAACACCTTTTTGACATGTCCTAACTAGAAACATACCTTTCCTAGTGCTAGATTAGTTTATATTTCAATACTTTGCTTAATCTAGTTTGTTGATAACATTTTGAGATACCTAAATCAGAGTGTTAACAATAGGACATTTATTTCTCATATTTACTTTCATTGATTTAATAAAAATAAAAGATTGACATCCATTCAAGGAAGCATCACGCTTCCCGGATCTAGCCTTGTTAGGAAGTCCTCTGACTCTTTCTACTTAATATCATTTAGTGGTCTTGCTTTGTATCTACAGGTAGTCCTTCCTATACAAAAAGGATTTCTTATGACCATCTTAGATAAATTTAGTAATGTGCGCATTAAACCTTCTACCTACATATCATAGGGATTCCTTCTTGACATTTTACCTTATATGTTTTATCACACAACTTATTTGGTGAAACACCCGCATCAATCCCAAACATCTTCCCTATCCTCCATGCCCATAACCCCCTTTAAGTCTAAGAAAGTAAAGTAGGGTCCCATGAAAAAATATCCTCTACTCCATCATATCAACAAAAATATTTGTCATCATCCACGAAAAACCGAGCCCTAGCAGAGTTGAGAAAAGCATAGGAACTGATCTTGATAATCATCAAGTTCATCAAAGCAAAACCCTCAACCTCGGGACTATAAAAATACCCATATGAAAAACCACCAACCAAGAACTCTATCATGTTTGTATCACCACCATATAGTATCCACATTACTGTTAGTCTCTTTGTCTCATCGATCAAATAAATCACCTCCCCCTAAATAGGCAATCTCAAGATCTTGTGTATGTCCTCTAATTGATAGTCATCTCACCCATCGGTAACCAAAAATTTCATGTGATAGGATCCCATCTCTCTAATAATGTGAGAAACCACCCCCGTTGTCTATGGATACACCTGCAATGGCACATCGCACCTAGACCCACATCCTCTAAGTGAGCCCATTCATCATCCAATAAAGAGTCTCATACATCATCTAAATTCAAAGGGGTCGTATCTCGTATAGTCAATTTATCTCTCACTTGCATCCAAAAACACACAAAACATCCATTAGAACACAATTTAATCAAAATTACAACATCAAAACAAAATCACACTAGTTGCCAACAATTCACCATAATTGTCAATGTTTCACCCTAATCGCACATGATTTTCCAAAATCGTTGGCGATTCTAGTGACTCAACAAGTGCACCCTGATGCCGGCCTAAAAACCTAAAAAATTAAAAACAAAAAAAAAACACACAAAACATGTTAAAAATGGTACTTACCTCTCCTAAGGTGAGCCTTCTCTGCCTTCAAGATCCTCCACAACCCTCCATTTGTCACTTTTCACTCAAAACTCACAAATCTAGAGTTCTAAATCTCTTAAACACACGGTAAAAAATGAATTTATCATAGTAAAACTAACTATTTATAAGGCAAGAGTTTTCCCACCCTGGAATCACCAATGATTCCTTCACTCACCGTAAATTTCCTTAAATCTCTCGTGATTCCATTCAAATTATCAAAACATGCCTCTAAAACATCTAAGTCATTTTAAAACCATCATATTCACTAAAATAACGCATTTGTCTGGCATGTTTCTCCTTTTAAGGGCCCCAAGCCCTTTGCAATGTCAATAAACTAATCAATCAAACCAAATCATTCTTGTATTATGTAGCACAATCAGTCAAAACCTTACCTCTATCAAAATTCATCTCACATCTATTTTTCTACCTTAGCACTAGTAGGTCATACATCTATAGGTCGTGAACCCATTTGTTCCCCTATCACTTAGCTCCCTGGTCTCAAAAGTATTCCTTTGTGGCCAAATCCTAGTATACCCAACCAAGATCATCTTCCTACATTTTCTTCCTGCGAGTCATACGTCTATAGGTTACAAACCCTTTGGTTCCCTAATCATTTGATTCCATGGTAGCTTCAAATCTACATTTTACATCAGTCTTGTTTCTATACCTCATCTTAGGGAAACTCAAAATGAAACACACACATCAAACCAAATTTATCTCATCCAATCAACTCAATTAAATTGGTGATTATTTACACTTCATTGTAAACATCCCCAGTTTGAGTGGGAATCACCCATCCAAACACAAAGCAAACCATCTCAATCATTTTTGTCTAGCAGTTTGTTCGTCACAAACCACTCAACAAAAAGGGACAAATGTAGACACCAATTTTTTTTCACCCACCTACACCCAATATGCATACGTTATTCCACTAAACCTATCACCTTAAACATTATCTAAGTCATCCTACTCACTCCGTAAAATCATTTTTCACTCTCGGTAAATTATATTTACCCATTAAAACTCATTTTAACATTCTAACCATCTTTAACCTATCCTAACCATCTTACCCAAACCTCATAGCCTCCCAACCTTACCTAACCTCTTCCCTAACCACTTTTCCTCGTCCCCATACTCAAAATTTCCCTTTTGGAATAGGTTGAAACCACTTCCAAAATACTTCCTCTGAATTTCCTAGATCGTCATTGATTCCAATAAATCACTCGTGATTATAACTAAGAGCTCCAACTATTGTTTCAAGGACCTTTTGGACCTTTGTGCATCTTCTCTTGAGTTTTCTTGAACCAGAAACAAAGTACTACTACTCCAATAATCTCCAAGCCCTGTAAGAAGACTCTACCACTCTAAGCAGCCACAACACATCAGTTTTTGCACCTACAAGCCCTCAAATATTCTCTACACACTGTTAGACGATTGGTAGACCAACATCATAGACTCAATCAGTATTTTTGCACTCTTTGCAGTCCATTTCACATTCAAGGTAATCTCCTATCAGACCACTTTTATTCCCATATTGTTTTACATCAAAACAAGAACAAACAAGCATTTTAAATCTCTTTTTTCTATCATCTTATCACTTATCAAGAAAATCAATATTTTTTTAGGAATCACCCATGATTCCCTTCAATCACCAATGATTCCTGTCAATTTAGCCTTCTTTATCAAATTATTGCATTTTATCAATTATCATCCATATCTCTGGACTTAATCTTTCTATGTGCAAGCATGTCTCTGTTGTAGATTATTATTCTAGGTTAGTCTCATCCGATCACAAGCATCTATGATCTCCCGACTGTCCAACAACCCTTCGTGTGGGAGTAGTTTGACATCCTTCATGATCTTACTCTGTGATCTATCAGATTCACACTGATCCTAGAATACATTGAGGAACATATTGAATTCCTCCATTATATCCAACAAGCAACTGTGTATTATGGTACGACTACTTTGAAGACCTTCAGATTGCTACCACTCTAGCCTGGGCCACCTACGAAGAAGAATGTGATCTTCCTTTCCACCTCAAGTTATAGATTCTTTTCTTATCATTTTCATTATCTATCTTATCATAATTATCAATTCACTTAATTGTATCAAAATGAGTTTACATCCTTCAAATAATTCCCTTTGGATTTATGGGATCATCCTTTTCCAAGCAGCTCATCATCATGTTTATCTAAAATCTCTTGTCTATTTGTGTTCACTTACAGGTCTCTTCACTTGGTGAAATGAGGATCACTCATTCATTATTCACATGTCACCATCCCAACATTGTGACTATTAGTACAGGTATTGTTAAACCCTATCATATTTTGATTTTTAGGTACTTTCTGCACTTAATAACATTTACCAAAAACTACCTAATAGTGTTAGTGTGTTAGTAGTTGTGATTAATTCCCCAAGAGCATATGTATCTATAGACACTTGTATTTTGATCAAAGCACTATTATTCTTAATATTGCACTAATTATTCTCACTCCTCACAAATTGATGACATATCGTCAGTTAGACCTATCTAACTCCCCTCTTATGACACTCTTTTGGTTGTATTCCTCTTGTAAATCAATTAAACATGCTAGTATAGCCTTTTAATGACCAAACCATCTTCTTATTCCCTTTTATACCACTTTTAATAACTTCTTAGACTATCAATCCATTTCATTGTATTGATTAGACTTTTCAAAAAGCTCTTGAAACCCTAATTCCTCTCTAAACAGGATTAACTAGCCTAACCTAGTTTGACTAGTCCTAACCATGATTAACCTCCTCTAAACCTAGTCAAATATTAATTTGACTCCCTAATCAACTTTTTGGCGTATCCTTTAGTCCCACATGCACCAAAATTCCCCCACTTTCCCAAATGGAAAACTATAAATGGCCCACTACCCCCCCTCTCATTTCTAAGAACACTCCTTCCTAACATAAACTATAGCATTATTGCTAGGATTAAGATTTTATTACATTTTTTAATTGAGATATTGCTTTGTCATTGCACTACACACACAATCATTGAGTAAATGGGAAGAACCATTGGCCTTGAAGCCATTAATGGTGGGCTCCCATTCTCATCATCACAAACTAATTTCTTAGATCCTTACTAGGTTCATTTATTTAAAGCTTTCAAGAGTAGAGGATTACTAAATATGTTAGGTTACTTGTTTCTTTCAAGTCTAATGCATGCAAAGTGATGAATCCTTGTTTATTTCTTATCTGATGGTCCACTAACTAGTTTGTTAAGAGCCTTTGGGGCTTCTTTAGAGATTCTTACCCCATGTCCATGGATTTTGCAACTTTTCATTGTACACAGTATCTATACGGTGAGGGGGAATTGGTTATGACATCGAGATAACCGTAGAAGTAATGAGATTAATTTTACAATATTTAAATGGTTTGGGGTCAGCTAGAATAGTGTGTTCATACCCATCATAGGAAAACTTAACACATTGAAGTAC
The DNA here is from genome assembly GCA_019776745.2 of Taxus chinensis. NCBI lineage: Eukaryota > Viridiplantae > Streptophyta > Pinopsida > Cupressales > Taxaceae > Taxus > Taxus chinensis. The sequence continues at coordinate 680,151,910 of CM034154.1, read as the reverse complement.
CATTAATGGGACATCTTACATGGCATAGATCCATGGGCTACCAAGAAAAAGATTGAATTGAAATAGAGCATCCATAATATAAAATAAATGGGGATTTTTTGAGGCCGTACTTTAAGATCCAATGTGATTATACCTATAGATGTTTGGGTGGTGGTATCATAGCCTCACACAGTAAGAGTAGACTTTTCAATAGGTGTATCATGGATGCCCAATTGTGTCAGTAATGATAAAGGACATATGTTCAAGGTAGATCCATTTTCAATGAGTACATGCTTAATGAGAGAAACTTATATGTGAGTTGTAATCAAAAAAGGAGGACAATGATCACTAAAATAGGTGATTGGAAAATCCTCATTAGTTAATGTAATTGGTTTATACATGAGCTTAAAATATTCCACAATAGATGCAAAAACTACAAGAATATTACTACTTTTTAATTTAATAGAGCACAATGCTTCTTCTAATGTGTGGTGATAATTGGGAGCTTTATGAAGAAGATAAAAAAGGATATCTTAGTAGGGGTAGTCTTTAAAATATTGGTAATATCATAATCTTTGGATGATTCAATGGGCCAAGATGGTTGTGTACAAATAGGTGGAGGGAGTGGTATGGGTTACCTATTTGGGTAAGTAATCACAACATTGATAGTAGAATCAACAAGGGGATGATTGAATCGGGGATGGAATTGAGTGACCACCAATAAATATTTAGATTGAATAGATGTGTGGGAATACACATGGTTGGGGGTGAAAGAATAAGAATTATCCATAACCCTAGAAGAAATATTCTATATAGGATAAGAAGATAGATCTGATGCATAACAGACAAATGTCAGGTTCACCAAATGATTTAATCTAAATGGTTAAACTTTATAGGGGTGGTGACTAATGATAGATTATCCTAATCAATTAGTTTCCAAGGCTAATTGCAGAAATATCAAGAATAATCATTAAACAAAGATAAATAATGATAGACAATGCACCAAAGTACTAACAATGAGAGGGAGAAGAATAATTAGTTTATATTCTACCTTTTTTGGTAATCTAGGTTGATCTGATGACTGGAAAAGGTTGGAAATGGTCTAGAAGAGATTTGTTATTGAAACTATGTTCTGAAAATTTTCCTAGACAAAGGAGTGTGGTATGAACCAAAACAAACCCCTGTTATGGCCCTTTCAATATGCCCTTGTCCCTATTTACTTTTAACTCCACCAACTTCATTGGTTTGTGTACTACTTCCTGATATACTATTGTCTGCAATTTGGACCTTTAAAATTGTGCAATGTTTGTTGTGCAACTGATTGAATCTTCAAAATCCTAGATGGTGAAGGTGTCCCACAAAAAAAAACATTAGTATGGTTGTGGGAACCCCTGTGCACCATCAATTTCGTCACTACTCTGAAGAGGGATCAAACTACATGTTGTTCTCAATTATCATGTGATATCTGGAATGTACATGTAACCAAATTGATAATCATGACCTTATAACAATGTGATTATAATTGAAGCTTTTCCCTAGATTGACTTGACTTTGATAATGTTTCTTTTATAACTATAGATCTAAGTGGATGACTACCCTATAACAAGAATGAAAACTATATTTGCAGTATCTTTTCTTGTGATTGCTCTTAGTATTTTCTCACTGGAATATTAGGAGTTAAGTAGATAGAATGCCCTCTCCTAATTAGGGATCAATAACTTACTTATATATGTGTTTTGGATCTAAAAAACTTGGATAAGGCCGACTATAAGTGTAGCAAAGGTGTTCAAATTAAGAAAATAATTGTTGGAGGAAGAGGGACCAAAGCGGCCAAGTTGGATCATATTATATGGGCATTATAGCCCTTTTCTAGATGTTATGGTCCCAAATGTATGTGTAAGTAATCTGAAAGTTTGAATTGTAATAATTGAGGGTATATCCTAATTTGATGGATTAATATGACCATCATGCAAACAAATAGGTTTTGTGTGTAAGAAATAATGAGTGAGATATAGTTAGAAATAACATAATTGGTCAAATTGACAAAGTGTGGGCTAGTGTAAGAGTGTTGTACAAATTGTGTCCTTACAAGAGATGAATTACCAAAATGAGATTCTACAGTCATCTATGTGCCTCATGAGTTCTCTCTCATCTTTTTCTTCCATCTTGGATTCTTCTAGTGCCCAATTATGATCTCTTTTCTCATGCACTCTCTCCAACCACCATCCAATAGTGTTTATCCACTTGTGGGTAAGGTCTCAACACCCTAATATACAAATAACATATTGATTCATAGTGGGAGTGAGTGAATATACTCACCTCTAGGCTTGCAAATGAATCAATATTCCACCTCTTTTGGGCATGAGTATATTGATTCTACAAACTCTAATAGATATCTCCCTATAATGCATGTATACCATACATCAACACATGGGTCCATACTTCATCAATGTTTATCATTTTTGCAGCATGATCCTCTATCCAAGGGTACTTTCTTCCAAGGTTTCTCGGCTTTTCTAATAGAAATCCTACAATCCAAGCATACTGGTGATGGGAAAATTCACAAAATAAGATCAAATACAAAGGATCATACAGCTTCTCATCCACCCATTTTCTCAAGTTTTGTCCTCTCTAATTTTGGTGCTTTTGTACATAATCTTCTTCTTATTCATCTATCCATATCGCAATGTGCTCGAGAATTATTCCTACAATGATCAAGGTTGTGCTAATAAAACTAAAATGTTGGGGTTTTTATACCTACACACCCATTTAGATTAGAGGGGCCTAACCTAAATGCATAATCCCCTTTTACACAATGTACACACTAGCATATCATGTGTGAAGAGAATCAATATAATAAAAAAATAAACAAGAAGGTATGTTTTAAAAAATGTTCAAGATAAATAGAGAAATGAAAATTACATGCACAAGATTTATCCTAGGAAACCCTTTCGGAAAAAAAACCCAGCGTAATAACTTCTCTCTCTTAATGCATTAACTTAATCATTTATAATATAATAATTTACTTCCAAGTTTCATTTCTCTACCCTACTACATGTCCAATTGTATGTAAGCACATTAATAAGAAACCGTCATTGTAGTTTTACAATACAATGGTACCAAAACCATGGGCTAACGAAACAACCCATAACGGTTCCCCATGAGTCATGGGTTTTGACCCCTGCTAACACTCATGAAAAAGGTGTATAGTAATCATGGGTATATAATACGTAAAATATACAACATATTCTGTGTGCTCACTTGAAGCATGTTTAGTGCGCTAGATATCATGCTAGTTCAAGAAATGAAGGACACACAATCATACTTAGTGGAAAAATCTTACACATAATACTTGATAACATAAACAAGAGTAGATTAACAGATAAACATTTATTCATTTATAAATCCATGCAACCATACATAAAAGTGCATAGGCTTGAAATTTTTCACCCATTCATTCAATATTTAGTGTACAAAGCAACCATTAATGGCTTACAAAAAAAAACTTGTCCTATAACTAAAACATTCACATCATAACCATAATACTTAGGTTTTCCAACCAGCCAACAAGTTCTTAACAATAATTCCCAAAAAAATATTCATAAGACTCATAATGGTCATAACCCTCCTATTTACATCAGGTACTTACATCCATTTCCTACCTAAAGTGCGTAGATATCCATTACTAAAGTTGTTGGGGGACACCATTAGAGATGGTAACTGAGAACATCATTAATGGCAATTTGACACTTGGTACCTTATTATACTTTCCAAAGAATCAATGATATTGGATATCATGTCATTAACATTGATGGATCAGGAAACATGTCAACTAAATATGATTATCATCCCTTTTATTACACATTGTTTCCCTTCTTGTACGTGTTGTCTTTTATCTTTTTTGCATTTGTCTTTTCAACTGACTTGTCCTAATATGCACACCATGTAGCATTATTTGGGTTCCTTTTTCTCTTGATCATGCATTATGAACTATGATTTCAAAACTCTTTCATACACATCCCTTCTACAATTGTTGTGCATGCTTCTTTATACTAGGATTATGCACATTGATTACAATACTCTGGCTTAAGATATATGTGCAAGCTGCCTTATGCTTCCAAAATTGGTGGGACTAATATGGAGTCCAAAACACATATACTTCTAGACCAAAGACTTGTAAAAAATCTTAAGAAGAGGCTAATATGGCTTAAATGAGTAAAACTTGGTTGTCAATAGTTATATAATCACAAGATTCAAAATCATACCTTGAATATCTTCCATTAAAGAAGTAATCAATAAAGTGTAATATCGAAGCACCATTGACAAGAAAAGGGAAAGGATCAAACAAGATTCTGAAGTCTGGAAAATCAACATTGAAGAGAATTGTAGCATAATGGATCTCCACAAATTCAAAGTGATACTAGTCTCAAACTCATATGATAAGGTGGCATATGGTAATTGACAACATCAAAAGGAGTTTTCAACAAAAAGAAAGGATTGTGTATCATTTTTGAAGGACTATGTATTCCAAATAAGCAATCTATCATGAGCACATTCAACAACTCCATTTTTCTTCACTAATTGAATTATGTGAAAAACTTTTCATCAAAAACACTTGCACATAAACTAAAGAGTTCCTCTCTAGTCAATGTAATTCTAGACATAAAAATATACACTTATTACTATTACATTATGCCTTTAGTATGTTGTTATATGCATGGTTCCTAAGTGAGAAGATTAGACATTGGTGATACCTCTCCTAGTCCTTTTATTGATTTTGATTTTGACGCTGTCTTATGATTTATGGATTTATGCTTTTTTGGTCATGTCACAAGGATCCATGTGTCTATCCATAGAATGGTTTATGTTTCTATGTCTTAGGGATAGTAATGCCTTGGAAAGACAATAACGCTTGCCACTATTGTCCCTTCTTGGAATTTTTTTCCACTCTTGCTTATATTTTAACTCACCACTTGACACCTAATTTTAAATATTTTATCATTCCTATTTCATATTTGGGATTGGAATTTGGTGTCACTAAGTGTAAAAATTCAAACAAAGGAGCCATATATATACACAACCTACTAACAATTCTAAAGGGCACAAGGTTACTATTTTCTATTTACTACTTGGGAAAAAAAGGTGAAACATAAGGTCTACATTTTGGTAAACTATATTAAAGAGAAATAATTTTGAATTCCATGACACACATCATCTTGTGATAAAAGTATTTATATCCCATTATAGTGGCACAAATTTAAAAAGGGAAATATAGCCTCAAGGAACACATATTATATCATACACATAAACCAAAAATTTATAGAGTTTGAAATATAGTGCAGTGCTCGGTGAAAATCACATTGGGGTGACCTGGGGGGTCAATCTGGATCAATAATATGCATATTTTATTTATTCTAATGTGTTCTTGAGTCTTCCATAGGTAGCTAGGGATTATTTTGCAAGAACATGTACAATAGAATAATCCTACAAAAAATTGGATGTGACACAAAGTTAAGTGAAGATGAAGTTTTTAGACACTTAAGGAACTAAACCTACACCCATCACTAGGACACCAATTTATAATTTAGACACCAACACTAGGAGATATTTTCATCTTCCAAGTGATACTTTCCCAACATAAATTCCAGATCATTATTTTCTAGATGAAACATATACAATTCAGGATAAGCATGTTCCACTATTAGTCTAGCCCAAATCCAATCCATAAACAGCTAGATATTAGCTAATTCACTCTTATCCTCTTGTTAGTTTCACTTTCTCATCATTTTATATTATGTGTTTCTGATATATATAATTCACACCACTGATATGATTCAGATTTAATTTTATTAAATCATTTGGTGAACCTACTTATTGATTGAGGCCTAGTTTTCCATAGGTTCCTTATAGTGTATTCATTCTATATATGTTTTTATTATTTTCATATTACTTTATTTTATATCTTCTTGTACTTTCATGTTACAATGGATATCCATTCCCCAATAATTGTTGACAACACTCCCTCATTTTATATCCAAGTTCACATTCATAATGTGTTTGTTAAGCATACTTTAGTTGATAATATATCGAGTCTTAATAAATGTAACCTCTCTTTTCTCCATCAAAATAGGTATTTATGTCTGCTGATTTAATTCCCTCTACTCTATGTATTCATAATTTTTGATAATACACCTAAGTGAGTGTTGGGAGAAATCACTATACCCATTACTATAGGACCTTGCACTCTTAATGTTATATATCACATTATGCCTAATAATCTCACATTATAATATCTTTCTACATTGACCTTGATTATATACTATGTATGTAATCCCTTCTACCTATGTTCATAACACAAAAATACCTTGCAACACCTTCTTCCATGGATAACACTACAATAGATTCCACACCTCATGTTTATAATATTTTTGATATCCCTCTCATACACAATAGTGAATAAATTACTTACATTACACATCATTCTCCTTTTTTGATTGACTATAATGCTACTTATTTACATGACGAACTTTATATTGGAACCCATGATACTCTTCCCACTATGTCTCACTCTCATCCAAATGGTACTCAATCCCTAATCCATATTTTTTTCACACTTACCTATATCTATATCTTCACACACACACACACACATACATATGGTTGTTACATCCCCCTATATTGCTTGATAAATCTACAATTATTAAGATGTTGGGAGATACTGACATCCCCCTTCACAATTTCATCATGACCATGAATTTTAAATATGTTTCTTGGAACAACCTATTGATGCAATTTTAATGATGTTATGATTACTAAATATAATGTTACATCACTTGTAACTTCCCCACCAGAAGGTAAAAACACAATGTGCTGATTTGATAATGATTTTTGATGATCTCCATAATCAACCACTTTTCCTTATATGCTTGATTATATGCATATACTCATCTATGCATATGGGGATAATCATATCCCACAATGTGCTGATTTGATAACATTTTTGATGATCTTCCATTTAACATCATGACTCATGTTTGTGGAAATTCAATTCTCATATTTCCACATTTATGTCTATGGTTTTTTAATATTCAAAGTGGATAGTACATATATCTTTAATGCTTCCTATCTTCTGAAATTACAACTTTTGCTTACTAATGTTCCACCTATTATAGTTTCTCCTAATGAACACACTCTTATTTTTTATGTCATTACACTTACTAATCATACATTTGAAATCTTATACTCTATGGGGTTCTCCCCTCACTATGTTGACATTGTTTTATGGTAGCTCTTGTGTTACCCTTGTACCTAAATGACACACTCTTGTTTTAGGTTCAAAAGTGACTATTGAGGGTGAACACTTACATACATCAACAACACTTTTCACACATACACATTGAGGAGGAAACCTTTATTCCCTTCCTTAGTCATAGGATTGTCATATTCTAATAACAATACAAAAACATTTAAATATTTACAAAAATATACAAAACATTATCTTAGATCTTAGTTGGATGCATCTTTACTTTGCTTATGTTATTCCATGTTGAATTTTTCTTATCATATTAGCTTGATTCATGGTATGTTCTATCATTTTTACATGTACACATGTACACATTCACATGGTACTTTAAGGTGAATAAAATCTATACACATGTTATTGCATGATGCTTTATACTATTATCTACTCAGTCCCACTGAGGATAATGGGTGTATCTACCTTCCCTACCTTTCCACATTCATGTGCTATAATTGTAATATGTACTACTTTCATTTCTATTTCACTGACATATATACATTTTGACATAATATTCATTATTATAATATGCTAATGGTACTTCACATGTAGCCTTTGTCTTGCAAGATTAATTCCAACCATGGTTATCTTCTTATATTATTTGTTTGTCTTGTATTCTATGATTATGACTTGTTTTCATTTTTTTGGGGGCTATTCCCTATGATTGATTATTTTATTTGGAATTGAATGTATTGTGACATTATCATTGGTGTTTGATGTTCTACACCAGATATTATGATGGCCTCTTGATGTGTTATTGTGTGTTTGACTTGTTTTTATTACATTATGTTATGATTGTTTATCACTAACACTTATTGCTAAATTTAATTCCATTATGTTTCATGTTCCATGGTTGTTACCATGATTATACCCTATTCCCACACTAGAAACCCTTCTTCATATGTGCACATCATATTCAAGTCCTCTTATTTGGACTACACTTGCATTGATCCATATCATGAACCTCAAATGAGGAGGAAAACCATCAAGTTATTGTTTCACCCTCTTAGTAGTTCAAAAATTAGAGACAAAATAGTATAGAACATAATTGGCCAAAAAATAGACTCATAAAATGGTTCAAAATCAAACATGGTATAGAAATAAAATACGGATATAAAATAACCCAAATCAGAAAATAACGATGGGTGTTATTATCCCATCTGGGAATTTTTCACTTGGAGGAAAAATATGAATTTTGGCATTTGGAAAATTTTCTCAATGATATTTTTTACATAAACCAATAATAATCATTCATTTTTCGTTTACTATTTAGAACAAAGGAACAAAATCAATGGCATGTTTCATACTTCAGGCAAGGGAATTAATAACTTTTATTTCTCAGTTTACATTTTTCCTACTGGTTTTTAATAAGGAATGAGACTTATGGGAATATGAATGGAAAAAAATACATCTGGAATGAATTTTCATTTGTGACCAATTACCATTGGGTCAGCGATCATCTGCAGTGCCACTTATTCATGAATTTTAAGGGAATAGTCATGGATGGAGGGAAAATCAAACCACTCTCTTAACACTCATCCTCTAGCATTAGGATTCCCAAGTCCTAATAAAATTCACATAGGTTAAGGAATTGATCATTCATGACCATCATACTGTATCCAATATAAATTTCTCTAAGGCAACAATAGATAGGGACATTCTATTCTATCTCTCTTGGACATTCATGTGTACTTTATCCTTGATTATTTTATTTATTTTATACATTCCCATGCATAGAATTCTAAATTCTCTATGTTAAAGTTTAATTTCATATACTATGACCATTGAATACACTTTTCTTCTTTTTTAATTATGTCCTTATCCCAACATAAAAAAACAAAACTGGAACAAGGAGTAATCTCAAGCACCAAATGCTCAGGAAAAGGAAATATTTGGCTATAAATGCAAGTATAATTTTTAGTACTTGCATAAGTCACCCTAGGGTTCTTATCCCGTATTATACTTCATGATACACATCATATAATTTCCATTCAACATGTTATCTGATACAACCTCCTTCACCTCTCCACAAGGTATGCTCTTCTTGTTTACTTTATATTACCAATTATTCATACACTGGAATAAAGTGGGGGTAAATGTAGATAAAAAAATATGTACATATCTCTATGATATTATGTCTCAAATATGTCGTTAAATTCATGATTCCTAAGTGAGAAGACTAGACAATGGTGACACCTCTCTTGGTTTGATTTTGATTCATTTTGATTGTGACATTTGTTTTATGTTTTTCTAGATTTATTTATATGATTTTGGTCATGTCAAATGGATCCTTATCTCTTCTTGTTTAAATTATTTTTCTACATCTTAGGTACAATAATGCTTAGGAAGGACAATAAAAATCATCAGTATTATCCCTTCCTAGATTTTTTTCCACTCTTTCTTATATTTTAATTTATCACTTAGTGCCTGATTTTAAATATTTTCTTATTCCTATTTCATATTTGGGGTCTTCCTTAGTGTGTCACTAACTGTAAAAATTAAAACAATGAGTCATATTTATACACAACTTATACATAAGTATTATTGGGGGCATGAGGTTACTATTTTATATCTACTACTTGGGCAAAAAAGGAGCATCTTAAGGACTGCATTCGGGCTTCATTATTCACTGCATAGGAAGGAAATTTTTTGTAATTCCACTACACACATCATATTGTGAGATAATTATTTGTATCATGTTAACTTGGTGCAACTTGCATAAAGGAAACTTAGATTCAAGGGAAACATATTATATATCTCTCTCTATTTATCTCTCTCTCTCACACACACACACACACACTAGAACTATATAGAATTTTAAATGAGTACAAAACTCAATGAAAATAACATTGGGGTGACTAAAGAGGTCATTCTAATTCAAATATATTCATATTTTATTTAGTATAATGTTTTTTTGAATATTTTGTAGGTAGTTATGGTTTTTTTTGTAGGAACACGTGCGAAATGAGAACCCTATAACAAAGTGGATGTGACACAGAGCAAAGTGAAGGCGACATTGTTAGACATTGAAACAACCAAGCCTACACCCATCACCATGACACTATTGTAGACACCAAAATTTGGTTTCACTACCCTTGATTGCTTGTGTGGACATTTTCCAACATGGTCCTAGTTATACCCCCTTAATTTGATTCATTTATTTAAATGACCATCTATTATCCCATTACCTTTAATTATTAATTAAATCTTGTTAATTAACCTAAATTAGCTAATTACCTATAATTATATTTTATCTCTCCTAATTATCTAATTACCTCTAATTGGATTTCTTCAGGATGATTTTATCCTTAACCACCTAAATCCACATCCCTATGCCTTTTATAACTTTTATCGAACCCATGCTTATATCATATCCACCCATGACACTTCCCTAAACAACCCTTACCTACCTATATGCTTTAAAGCACTTATCCAAATCCCTAACAACTTTATATCTTGAATAAATCAATCATTCACCACTCCAAGGAATGGTTGACTTTAGTCAGTGGTGACCCATTCAGGTCACCTTAAACCTTATAAGATTAATTTCACTTCCCTCTTCTTGAGTCATGCATTCAAATATCAGAGCTTTATTTCTAGTTGTAAACATTTTCTCATGCTTGAGCATCCTTGCAATAGTTACAGACCCTTTGGAGCTCCTTTCAACATGTTTTCATCACTCGTGGACATCCTTCATGAGATTACAATAATTTTTTGTTGTTTTAATCAATTATTATCATATTATAATTTTCTTTTTTGCATATAACATTTTTCATGACAAGGTGATCTCCATAGACCTTGTTTCAGCTATCCTTTTCATCCCTCATACTTGCAGGTTACTTTTTCAGTCCATCCACTCTTGGCTTAACTCATTCTAGCTCAAGTCTCCATTGACCCTGTTAGTTCGTCACCGATACAGAACCCATCTTCCTTTGTGCCTCTTTTTTATAGATCCTCATATCATTCTTACTTCGTTTTAGTGTTCACCTAATTTTAAGATCTCCCTATCATCACTCTCTTTCCTAAATTCATCCTGTCAATCCCCAAGTCACTGTCACACCTACCTAGTTGCCGTCAACTAGACCTCTATTTGTGGTATCCACAACTTACATCTCTTTTCCCTCACATGCTTCTATTTCTGTCAATCTCAGAACTTCTCTCTAGGTTTTAATGAGTCAGTACATAGCCCCAACATTATCAGGTCTACACTCAGAATATCTAGATCTACATTTTATATTTTTTTTTCTATCCATCTGCCTCTGGTCACCATCGACTGGACCTCTACAACATTGGTTTCCATCGACCCTGCTAGGTATTATTTATTTTATAGAAATCTACATCATATTTGTGTGTGTCTTACATTTTTGGATTTTTAGTTTCTCTGTGCCTCAAATTTTGCATATTATCTTGTTTATTATCATTGATTTATCTTATCTTATCAAACATAGGGGTTTACATCCAACAAGGAATTTAATGATTCTTAGATCTGACTTTGTCGGGAAACCCCCCATTTATCATCTAATCCATTTTCCTCTTAGTTTCCTTTATTTTATAGGATCATCAGATTTATAACAAGGTCATCCACTTTACACCGTTCCATTTGTATCCATCATATTTCAAGGTACCTTAAACCCTCACATTTTGAAGTTATTTAATTTCCTCATTTAATTGAATAGGAAAGAAAAAATTTAGATCAAAATTATTGCACGCCCGGTGGGATAACCCTTTTAAGTGAGTCTCTTGCATTTTCTTCATTTTCTTATTTTCCACTTACATTGTGGTATAAGGTTTTTTCTTTTTCTAGTTTGTGTTAGGGTTCTAGAGTTTCTTGGATTTCTCTTCACTTGCATCTTCTTAAAGATTAGATAAAAAGAAAAATTGTTCTCCAGGTATTCTCCTTTTTCTCCCTTTTTCCTCATTTTTACATCGCATTTTCCTTTCCTTGTGTGTTTTTCCTCATCGAACTTTCACATTTGGATTTGGCTTAAAACAAACCTTTTTCATCATTACTTGTTCATCTATCTTAACTAGGGGTTAATAGGTTACATCTCACATTCTATCACACACAACCAAATTCACACATCAATCTACACATCTAGAGATCTTCCTACCATGTGGACTGATTGGGATTACATCACTCAAAAAGAATTCATCGTGGTATTCTGGACATGTTAGAAATATTGCACATAATTGGTCTTCATGTACCTTAATTTATGTAGATGAATCCCTAGCAATAACTACTTGAAACCAACCCTATATTGCCATTTCATAGGCACCTTTGTTATCCATTTTCCCATTTCTTTTTCTCATATTTTATTAATTAATCATGTTAATAAAAATGTCACTGCTTGATTTGTTTGTTCATAAAATTCATAAATAAATATATTCCCATTTAATTTCTATTAATACCTCTTGTTAGAAAATGCAACACTATAACATATCCAATGATATTTCCTCCTCCAATGATCTTGATATTACACATTGAATCTCTCAACCTTGTAAATACCATGTCATTCAAATTGATCCCCCCTTTGAAACAATTTCTCTTATCTCTCATCATTCTCTCCTACTCCTTTATAAACTCTCAAGCCTCCTTCTAGCCCTATTTATGACTTCATATTTTATAGATCTCCCACAATCTCTCAATCTTATTAATCCACTTAATTGGTGGATTCTATTCCACGCACATAACCTCATACCAACATTATCCCTACTTTGTCCAGTATTATCACTAGAATTCCTATCCAACCATATCAATCTCCAAAAAATCAAAAATCAAATATCCCTATCTCACAAAAATCTATTCAATATTAACAATAACATCACATTCCTATCTCTCAACAATAGTCATTATCACTACATATCCTATTTCGTCACATTCCTATTGAATCTCCACCACTTAATTATATTCCTTTTTATAAAACATTCCCTTCAATTTCAACATTTCCCCAAGCTCCTTTACATTCGTATACATCTAATTCTCATGTTGTGCAGCCATAACCATCTACATCTTACACAGTGCCTTCACACAAAAATTTTAAACTATATCCTAATTATACCCCCTTGGGGGGATCTTACAGTTCAATATTCGATAAATTGATGATGGATCACCTACTCATACTTCATCCCATCTCATATTTTGCATATTATCTTGTTTATTATCATTGATTTTATCTTATCTTATCAAACATATGGGTTTACATCCAACAAGGAATTTAAGATTCGATTTTATCTTATCTTAGATCTGAATTTTTCGGGAAAACCCCCATTTATCTTCTAATCCATTTTCCTCTTAGTTTATTTTATTTTACAAGATCATTAGATTTATAACGAGGTCATCCACTTTACACTGTTCCATTTGTATCCATCATATTTCAAGGTACCTTAAACCCTCACATTTTGAAGTTATTTAATTTCCTCATTTAATTGAATAGGAAAGAAAAAAATTAGATCAAAATTATCGCACGCCCGGTGGGATAACCCTTTTAAGTGAGTCTCTTACATTTTTCTTCATTTTCTTATTTTCCACTTACATTGTGGTATAAGTTTTTTGCTTTTTCTAGTTTGTGTTAGGGTTCTAGAGTTTCTTGGATTTCTCTTCACTTGCATCTTCTTAAAGATTAGATAAAAAGAAAAATTGTTCTCCAGGTATTCTCCTTTTTCTCCCTTTTTCTCCCTTTTTCCCCATTTTTACATTGCATTTTCCTTTCCTTGTGTGTTTTTCCTCATCGAAATTTCACATTTGGATTTGGCTTAAAACAAACCTTTTTCATCATTACTTGTTCATCTATCTTAACTAGGGGTTAATAGGTTACATCTCACATTCTATCACACAAAACCAAATTCACACATCAATCTACACATCTAGAGATATTCCTACCATGTGGACTAATTGGGATTTCATCACTCAACAAGAATTCATCGTGGTATTCTGGACATGTTAGAAATATTGCATAGAATTGGGCTTCATGTACCTTAATTTATGTAGATGAATCCCTAGCAATAACTACCTGAAACCAACCCTATATTACCATTTCATAGGCACCTTTGTTATCCATTTTTCCATTTCTTTTTCTCATATTTTATTAATTAACCATGTTAATAAAAACGTCACTGCTTGATTTGTTTGTTCATAAAATTCATAAATAAATATGTTCCCATTTAATTTCTATTAATACCTCTTGTCAGAAAATACAACACTATAACATATCCAATGATATTTCCTCCTCCAATGATCTTGATATTACACATTGGATCTCTCAACCTTGTTAATACCATGTCATTTAAATTGATCCCCCCTTTGAAACAATTTCTCTTATCTCTCATCATTCTCTCCTACTCCTTTATAAACTCTCAAGCCTCCTTCTAGCCCTATTTAAGACTTCATATTTTATAGATCTCCCACAATCTCTCAATCTTATTAATCCATTTAATTGGTGGATTCTATTCCAAGAACATAACCTCATACCAAAATTATCCCTACTTTGTCCAGTATTATCACTAGAATTCCTATCCAACCATATCAATCTCCAAAAAATCAAAAATCAAATATCCCTATCTCACAAAAATCTATTCAATATTAACAATAACATCACATTCCTATCTCTCAACAATAGTCATTATCACTACCTATCCTATTCTATCACATTCCTATTGAATCTCCACCACTTAATTATATTCCTTTTTATAAAACATTCCCTTAAATTTCAACATTTCCCCAGGCTCCTTTACATTTGTATACATATAATTATCATGTTGTGTAGCCATAACCATCTACCTCTTACACAGTCCCTTCACACAAATTTTTTAAAATATATCCTAATTATACCCCCTTGGGGGGATCTTACAGTTCAATCTTCGATAAATTGATGGTGGATCACCTGCTCATACTTCCTCCCATCTAGCTTATTGACAAATTACATGCCAAACCCACTTAGTGTTATGAGGTTCATTATTGTAAATATCACCAAGTCATAGGTCACGACATTGAAAAATGAAGTTCATTTAAAAATTGCATTCAATAGTTTATAAATTAGGGGGGATCTCCAAATATACAATATTTCCTCATCTCACAACCAACCCCTTGACATCTACAGACAACCCTTCCTAATCCACCACCAAAAAATCAATTTCCACCTTCCACATCTTACACATCCAATCCTTATGCAATCAATACTATACATTAAACACCTCCAGCCTTACCTATCTCATCTACCTCATCATTCAGTCATACCACAGATATTGTTCCTATAAATTCTACCACAACTATCACATTAACCTCTACCACTTGTCTTACATCTACATATATTCCTACCTTTACCACATCTACATAAACTTTGACTATACCTACCTCTTCATCCATATCTATTATGCCCCAACTCAACATATCTAACTCCTTACCCACATCAACATCCAATACACCTATCACTTCATTACTTTCATCATCAAACATTTCAATAGTATCAATTTCCACTCCCACTATATCTACCATATCAAAAAATTCACTCACATCTACCTTGACATCTTCATCATATAATCCTACATTTTATCCCATGGCCACATCACCTATTTTATCCCAATATTCTACACTTAATATTTCAAAATCTACCATTTACATGTTTATACCATCTGCCACACCAATCACATCCTCTTATTTTCAAACATATAAATAAAACCCCTTGAAACATTTATGAAAAAAATACCTCCACCTAAGACAGGCATAAAGAGTGTTCGTGTTTCCTCTACCAAACCAACTATGTCCACATTAACCAATCTGAAACCTACAAAATCCACATCTTGCATAGAACTCATCAATCACATCATATAAACACCCCTTTCCCCATTAATATCCACATTACAACCACCATTGATCTTGCACCTTCATCTAATTTATCCTTTATTACATCCACTTCATCAGATTTGATAATACATACTACTTCATCTACATCCATTCCACCCTTACCTATTATACTATCCATTAAATCAATCCCAGGTCCTATTTATTCCCTATTACCCATACCAATAACGTCAACTATCATGACTACATTGACTTCATCTTCTCCTTCTACATCTTTCTCATCATTTGAATAGTTTGGGAAATCACTCCAACTCACCTTGACCTCAAATGATCCTCCCATATCATCCTCACAATCAGACACTTCCACATATTCTTTACACATTACCAAAAAAATTTACTTCCTCCACCGATACCAACCACATAACCTTCGGATTCTCCAGTTGAGATTATTGTGATCCCTACTAAGGGTAAATTGTCTCGATCAAAATCTAAGACTCTTTGAAAACATACCCAAAGGTCTCTCATGTATCCTCATAAGAAATCAAGGTCTTCCCTCTTCTCAGCAATCAATGCTACAAAATCCATATTAGGAGCACCCCCATCTATTTTAGGGTCAGGCCCTTCATCTAAGACATCTCCCAATGATCAATCCAAATCCAAAAAATCTAATCCTCCTCCTAAATTTGATTCATCTTCTAAGACATCTAATTTACCCATCTAATCTACATCCACTCCTTCCCCTAAATCCAATTCAAAATATCCTATCAAAACCCACGCAAGAGCTACATTCCTCACAACACTTCGATTGGGTCCTACACAGATACCCTTCGACACTTAATCCAAATATTTGTCCATCATGCTTCCTCCTATTAAATATTTTTCATCCTCATAGTAAGAAACCATCATGGTTTTAACCCCAATCACATTTATCACTTATCATCATACCCTGGGTCATGACATTAAGCATTATAAGGCCTTTCAAACCTATTGTCCATGATTTTATTGAGAGAGATGAATTTCCTTATCCAAGAAGATTATCCTTCTTCTATTCATCCACCGAAACCAATCCAATCCTATTCTCTACATCCCCATCCATCAAATTTGAACTCTCCTCCTTCATCCACATCATCCACCATCATCTCCTTTGGATAACCACATATCATTTTTTGTAAGGAGGATCCTCCCTTGTTCATTGATATTTTTTTCCTTTTCAAATCACCCCTATGATCCTTAACCATCTATCCAATCCAAATCCAAAGTTATCATCGTTAACATTCCTTCTGACAACCCCATCCAATCTCCTTCAACATCCACTAACTCATCTATATCTAAGTTACCCAATCTGATACAGTTTTCTTCGTTGGGGGGAGCATCTTCCCCTTTTTCATTGTCTTGCATCTTCTTCCTCATCCACACATCTTATCCACATCAATTCATCCCCCTATCCATTTGGAATAGCTCCCTCAATGTTGGGGGATCTTCTTATTCTAGTCTTATCGGTTTATTGTTTCATCTTATTTAATCTACCTTTCCATCCTCACTTTTATCCATTTTTGTGCCAACCTGGGGCATCCATCTTATCCAGTTTATTCTGCCTCTAACTTCTACCATATTTTTATCCTAAGCCAATCACTTTTGGGTGGCCATTATCTCATGATCTCCTAAGGGCACCATGCTATTTCTCAAATTCCACCTTCCTCCTTTTGGCCATTTTCTTAGGTGTCATATTCTCATTGTAAGTCATAATTTTCCATTCTTTCAACTAGGACGCATTCCACTTTTGTGGTACATATATTTGTGCATCTCTTTTTATCTCACCATATTTTTTTTTTCAAGTCCACCTTTTGGCCATACTAGTGCCTCTTTGAGGGCACCATTTTTTCATTCTCATCAAAGTCCACCTTTATGGCCATATTTGTAACCCTTTTTTGGGGAACCATTTTTCATTCAAATTCCATTTCATCAGCCATGTCCTTCTCTTTGTGGCCATATTTGTTGAACCTCTTTTCTCATTAAGGCATGCATATTTTTCATTCAAAATGGTAACACATAGTGTTGTCCCTCTCATCTTGTCCCTTCATCGATGTCAAGGATGGATATGTTTCTTGTTCCTCACTTTTGAAAATTTAGTGCATATTTTTTTCTCTCATCTTCACATCTAGATGCATCACATAAGTCCACTTTTGGCAATATTCCTTTCATTATTCCTTCACTTCGCTTATCTCCATAGCCTTTCTGGCATTTATGATTTTGTCTTTACTTTTAGAATTTAAATCATGACCTTGTCCTACTCTAGAAAGGAGTCAATGTGGAAAGTTTTCCCACAACTGGATTGGACCATAAATTATCACACATAAGTATGGGTTAGGAGCCTATCATTTGGCATTCCTTGATGGAAAACTGGAAGTGGAACCACTTAATGATTTGCACTTTTGCAACCATTATATTGTTAGCATGTCTACCAATGAGCACTTAGTCATATCCTTATATCATTCCTCCATCATTAGCCTCTTCCATCTATCATTGTAATGATTTGGAACTATGTGGTCTACCATTACTTTCCTCAGATATGACCTTAAATATGTGCACCATGGATATATCCATAGAATTTTCCTTATGGATAGGTTCTCCCTTCTTGGTGAGAACTCCATGATCATTACATCCATCACCCTCTTATTACCTATTGAAACCATGCAAAGGGTATAGAGATGTCTCTTGTACATTCATTATCCCCTCTTAAGTGGTCTACTTAGCTAGTCCCCAGATCTTCCCCATGTTAAAATCAAATTTCATGGATGCTCTATCAAAAATCAAAAGTTATGCATATTGTCCCTTAAAGGATTTCTTCATATAAAAAAAATTAAATCAAAATCAATAGATTGATCCCTCGAAGGATGGATATGTAAATATCATTATTTCCATCTATATTATATATGTATAAATTAGACCATACCCTTGAAGGATGACTACTCTTTTGTATTATGGCATTTGAAGGCTTCCTACATTGATCAACCTTCCACTTTATCATCATCCTAAGAAAACTTCTTGCATTGATCAAATTTCTTCTAGTAACTTCCTGCATTGATCAGTTTTCTCTTTCCCCTTCCCAAAGTTGGGGCATAGATTTAGGGAACACCACTTATGGAGAACCCTCTTTCCTTATACAAGTTATATCACAAACCCCTTTGTTGTGTCGACATTAGGTTTATGAGTTTTTTATCCATGTTCTTTCATCATGATCTTTGTATATAACTAACTATCATTGTTATTGATTACTAACAGCATTTTTTGGTTGCATGTGCCTTGCGTTACTTGGATACCTCTTCTTTTTTACCTCCAATGCAGTTGGAGGCATCTTTTCCTCATACGTTCCTTTGATATCCTGAATCATCTGCTCTACCCTTTAGTCACATAGCCAAATTGATCATCTTTGATCTCATGCCTTTCGTTGGTGTCAACTATCATCTGATTAGAGATTCATCTAATTCATCAAATCTTATCCAATCTAGAGCTTTTTAAGTCCACTGTTGTGGTCCATATTTCAAGAAATTCTCCATCTCCTTGTCTGTGTATCGAAATATCCAAATTTATAATCTCCCTTTGTGATCAAAATTGTTTGCTTTTTCTATGGCTTGGGTTGTCAAATATTTCATCTTATCTCAATTCCACCCTTGTGGCGTGAATATTTATTCCCCCTTGGGGAATTTTATATCGATCATTTCTTATTTTTCCTTTTCAGCCTGTTTTTTTTCGTGTCATGTCCTCAGTTTGGGATATTACAGTGTCCATTTTCCCTGTCCATTTTTTGGCCCCAATGATTTGGTACGTGGTCAAATCCTATTGGATGGGGACCATATCATATTTTTATTTTAACACTCCTTGGTCACTTTTGGCCCTTTATTGGTACCATTTTCTTTGGACCTCGAAAAGCCAAATCACCGTTGAAAATTCTCATCTCATCTCAAGCTCCACGTTTCGGCCATACGATTTCCCCTTAGGGAATTTTATATCATCACAATCTTTATATTTTTCCTTTTACGATCACCATTTTTGTGTCCTTTGTAGGGGCACCATTATTGAAAAGTCAAAGTGGAAGTCCTTTCATCAGACACATAGATTTTGAGTCTCGATTCCTCATGTACAAAGGTGATTTCAAATCTATGAGCCCACATTTGGTTGTGCATAGTTTGATGTCTTCCTCTAACCCATTGAAAAGTCCTCACATCAGACATCCATTGGAGGAATTTCCCATTGGAAATTCCCTCCATTTCCAAAAGCGATTTTTTCCCACTCACTAGTCCATAGAACTTTGTCGTCATCTCCAAGGTCTTGGGACCATGCCGTTTCCCTACAAAGTGATATCAGAATTACCGCCGGTAGAGGAAATTTTTGTTTTTGAGCCTCCTTCCATAAAAGGTTTGGGGCATCTTGCCTCACCTTATCATTTTACCATCAGAGGGTCCCACCCTCCCTTCTAAGTATACCTCTTTCAAACGTGGGGTTATTGATTCCTCATTTGTTCCATTGATCCCTCATTTGAGGGGGGGATCTCATCATCAATGCTTCTATTATTCCCCCTGATTGTTTGTCTCTCATCCTTTTTGTCTCATGGACTTGACCCGATTTCAGAAACCACGTGAAAAAAAATGGGAAAATTTAGACACTGGAAAATTTGGTATGTAATGGTACTTTGAGATTGGTTTTTAACCTGCCATGAGTGTTTTCTTCACAACATGGAATCACCTATCTAGACCCATTTTTAATTTAATTCATTGTAACGGTTTTATTACAAAGAATATAATTAGTCTCGAGCCATTTCAATTATGATGATTGATTTCAAAAAAGACCTCAGAGTACTCTCTGTATCCTCTAGATTAGACAGCATATGCCATTCTTCTTCTAATTTCTCTTCTTCCTTGAATTTCTTTCATTCTCAAGCTATGTACAAACTCCTCAAGCTTCAATAATCCACAGAAGGAATTTTCTAGCTTTTATTGAACCCATCTCTTATTTAATTGGTACCTTACGACCATATGAGTTTCCAAATCCCTAAAAGCCCCAACTTGTAGCTTCTCCTGCGGATTTTTTTTTCTGACTTATAAATGCATGTAAATGAAATATCTAATTAAAATTACGTGTTTTTCTCATACCTAAGGATCCCTGTAATAGTATAATATTCTACTCACAACATTAGTTTTCTCCTACCTCCATTCTCACTCCCTTTCCCCTTCTCAGAAAAAGTTCTTCCAAATCAAGTCTTCTCTAGTGAGAAATTTCTAGCTTTGCCACAGGGTCAGTGGAGTGCCCCTGTTGGATCTCTGGTCAAAATGCCCCCATTGAAATCCACTTTTTCACGCATGCACATATGGTAGCAGAACCGTTCAAGTTGAGGGACTTAGATTCCCATAGTGTTGGCTTGAAACCCACCAATTTGTTCACAAGACAAATTTTCTCGCCAACAATTCCTTAATATGATGTGGAGTCATTCATACCTATAAGTCTCCACTGTCACATTACATTCTATCCTTGATCCTATCACATCTATCTTTCACCCCTACTTGTTTTGTTGCAAAACATACCTTTCTTTATCTCAACCACCTATAGGTTATCCATTTATCCTAAACACACTTACTCCTACTTGTGTTTTTCATTAGTCACATCAATTTTCTAATTGATTTTTCATTGACATCACATTTACCATACACATTCAAATTCAAAACATATTATCATAATGCACAACACATTTATATCATCATTTTATCCATACGCATACACATCTACATTAACTATCTAATCATACATTTATTTCACCATCATTATAAAATATAAAGACAAATATGCATCTCATCACAACATCACAACATCTAATATAAAAACCATCATCATAACATCTAATCTAGAACCATCATCACATCAAATTAAATTCATCACATTACATAATAAACACATAATTATCCATGAAAAAATAATATCTCATATATATATACATACATCAAAATGTGTGTCATTACATCATGATTGCCATCTAACAAGACTCTCTCAAAGTAGAAATACGGTCAAATTTGGTAAACTACATATCTGACACTCTCAAATCCTCTCATCCAGGGGTATGTATATAACACCTGACCCTTACGTATCCCTGCCATCCTCATGAAATCCCTCCACTCGCTGCGGATGTTCTACACTAACCATATTCCTTGATGGCCCTGCTTCTCTGGACTTTGTCCTCTATAGGTGCTCCCAGTAGCATAAGGTATTCAAAAAAATTTCAAACAAAATCCCCTCGTAATATCTAGCCTCTGCAGCTAGAGATCTATCTCTGTCCATGAAGATCATGCCAGGAGGTGCAACCTGTCCCGAACCATGTGGAGATGCTTGAGCACCACTCACTGAATTCGTCACCAAAATAGTAGATAGGTCACCAAAATGGACCACGTAGGCCTCCCTATATTTGTAGTAGCGGTCTCTATCCTGTATAGCTTGGTCCCTCTCCCGAGTAACCACATCCTTTTGCTACAGAGTTGTGTCTGGCTCCACCGATATCTGATCTAACTTGACATGTAAGTGTGCCACCACTGCATACTCTCCTACTCCATCATCTCTGCATCCTCCAGGAGGTTCCTCTACATCAATCTCCATCTTTTCTACCTCATCCTCTACTCCCTCCTCAACAACCCAAGCTTCCTGTACTATAATATGCCAATTAGAGTATCCTAGTCCCAATCCTACATCATCATCATAATCCCATGGTTTACCCTCCTCTGCCACTAGGTTGTTGGGGTGTGGAGCCTGTTTTTGGTCTTCTCAAATCAATATTGAAGTGTGTAGTTCAAATTGGGAAGATGAAAGGTCATGACTTTCAAACTTCTAGGGATGGCTTTTGAACTTCTTAAACGATTGTAATCCTATAAATAGAGGTGTTAGGGTATCTTGAAGATATGTTGTGTGTTCAAGAGGTTTTGAGTCTTAGTGATCAAGAGGTGATCAAGGTTAAGCAATTGGGTGTCAATTATGGTTTAGCATCTTTGGAATTTTGTTGTGAGTTCATAACTGAGAGAAGACTGTGAGATTTTTTTTTACTCTTGTTGATAATAAAATCTGAGCAAGTTCTTGGTGGACGTAGTCCACATTGGGTGAACCATGTTAAATCTTGTCTTGTCTTCTTTTGTGCATTATTTATTTATGTTTTTATATTTTTTCATGTATACTTCTGCTATATAGCTTCCTACTATTGTGATTTGAGGAATTGTTTCCACGTATTTATTATCTAATTCCTAACAACTGGTATCAGAGCTTTGGTGTTTTTTTGCTGAAGTGGTAAATCACAAGGAAATTTTATCTTGAGTGGGACCTATGGTGGATGAGGGTAGATCAAGGGTTGAGAAGTTCAATGGGCAGAAATTTGGTTTGTGGTAGATGAAAATGGAGGATTAATTATATCAAAAGGACCTCCATGTTCCTTTCACTAGAAAAGCAAAGAAACCTATAGCCATGTCAGATGAGGATTAGGAGTTTCTAGATAGAAAGGAACTCGGGGTAATTTGTTTATGCCTTGTATCTTTGGTTGCTTTCAAAATATCACAGGAGAAGACCACGGAAGGTCTCATGAGTGCGTTAGGTAAGTTATATGAAAACCCCTCTGCCTCTAATAAAATATTTTTGATGAAAAATTTATTTAATATGAAGATGTTTGAGAATGGTTATATTTTTGTTCATTTGAATGAATTTAATACGGTTGTGAGTATGTTAAACTCGGTAAAATTTGACTTTGATGATGAGGTCAGGGATTTTTTGATTTTGTGCTCCTTACCAGATAGTTGGGACATCTTGGTTATGACTGTAAGTAATTCAGTCTCTAATAATTCAAGGCTAAAGTTTGAGTATGTAATAGGTGTGATCCTAAGTGAGGAAATGTGAAGGAAGAGCACCGATGATTCTTATACTTATGAAAATGCTTTGATGGTGGAGAGTAGAGGGAGACAAAAGAAAAAAGGGAAAGGCAACTGTGGGAAGTCGAATGATCATGAAAGGTCAAAGTCCAAGAGTAAGTTAGAATGTTGGCACTGTGGGAAGGTTATTCATGCTAAGAAAGATTGCTGGGATCTTTGGGATAAGAAGAACAAGAAGGAGGAAACTAAAGAGGTAAATGTGGCAGCAGGTGATGTTTGTCAAGATTCCTTAGAAGGAGAACAACAGATAAGAATAGTAAACATGAATAATGGAAAGAATTTTTGAGTAATCCTAGGGGCTTCTTTCCATGCCACCCCGCATAGAGGTCTGATAATACAAAAGGAAATCTTCTTGATTTACTTTATCAAAGAGATATTGTGTACATCCATATCTTAGTGTACTGATCAACCATTGAAAGGAAAGTCGAGAAAGGTTGTGTTCCCCACGTTGGATCAATTTTCAATGGAGAGTATTACATGACAACTCAAGGATGGGCCAGGCATGCTCTACCTAAGTCATGAGGTGGAACTTGATATCACTGGGTCAAAAAGGTAGTCCTGACACTATGGTAAAATATATTAACAGTGGATTCTTGAGCTACAGGTAACCAAGGGATCCCCATTTTCGTTACAACATGTAAGAAAACTGGTACTTTGTATGCAACCAGTGATTATTGATAAGCTTGTAAGATAGTTCGATGCAGATGGAGCATACATTCCTCGTTTGGCAACCAGACGACTTGGACTCTTATGAGTTAAAAGGGCATTCCTAAAATTCTAAAGGACAGGTTAGAACATAAATCACAGGAGAAAGATTTAGACATTTGTGTCGACTAGAGTTTATGGAAAACACCAAAGTGGGTGAGATTCATCATTTTTGTACCTATCCATTGTTAGGAGGGTAAGTTCGATGCCTCTAGTGCATACAGATGTATGGGGGCAACCTAAGAAAAACTCTATTGGTGGTCCGTGTTATCCAATATCACTTTCATTGATGATGTAACGAGGATAAGTTTGGGTATATTCCATTAGAAAGACAATCTATAGGCTTTTCTGAAAGTCCATCTTAAAAGATGGATAGTGCGCTATTTGAGAATGCAAGAGGTCTCAAGTTCTAAATGTCTTAGGTCGGACAATGGATGATATTATCGCAACATATGAACTTCCTTTAATAAAGTATATTTAATAATTATAAGAAGAGTCCACAGTGAAATCAACGGTTTTAAATACTTCTTGGGTAAATTGAGTCTTATAGAGAATGAACATGTTCAATCATGGTGCGTGTTAGGTCCTTGAATTGGTTATAAGTTTGAGATCTCACTCATGTTAATGTGTAGATTTGCAGTGATACACTAATGTTTATCTGACCTTACCTAGAGGACCCTCTATTGCTTTAGATGGAGGTACACCTCGTAGGACTTGTAACAAATTGAGACTAATAAACAACAATTGATTACTCATGTAAAAAAATATTTGGTTGTGAGGTATCATTTCACACTAGATGCCTATGATCAGGAGCCAAGTTACATTGCACTACCAGTCTAAGAAATGCTCCTCTGTTGGATATGAGTGTTGCTTCACATTTGGTTGTCTATATAAGGATTTTAACTTGAAGGGACAACGTCAATGTATTCCTGGTATTGTAGACACTAACTTGGAATGATACAAATTCAACTGTAGATATTTCAGTTGCAAGTTGTTGAGTCAGTTGTGCATCAATTTGAATATAATTTACATTTTCAGTCTTTAGTTAGTGTGGCATTACGGACAACAAGGTTTGAAAAAAAATCGTTAGAAGTGCAATCTCCATCTTTTGGCATAGCTAATGTCAGATGAGGAGGTACTCATCAAGAATCCCAAACATCATGACTTTCCCCTATCTTAAGCTTGTGTTCTAAGGTCCAACCAACATGGATTGTGAGTGTGAATCAATCCAGACTACATTCAATCTAGGTATAAACTCTTTGACAGTCCTTTAGCCAAAGTACTCATGCAGGGAGTAGTTACGATCAGTGGATGCTACCTATTTTTCAGAATTGGTAGAGTAAGGTAGGGGTATAATTAATTGTGTCATTTCACCACTTAATCTAGTTGGCTACTTAGGGAGGACATGACACCATTCCAAACCTTCGTAATTAGTTGGATGATTAACTTATGGTTTAGAAGAGACGTGTCAAGAAAAATTTTTGTGTACATGGCACTTTGAGCCATGCATCTCCATATACCAATGGAAAGTGATAGGAGTGTGATCAAAAAGTAAAATTTACTAATAAATGATGATAGTTTACTCATCGGGAATGTGCAAATCAAACATATTGTTAGGAAAGCATAACATGATCAAGTATTTTAAGAACCCTATTAGATCTAGCCTAAAAGTTGAACCAAGTAAGAAAATATTAGGATTAAATACCCATCATTAGAAGAAATGATATGACAACCCTAATGATTTTAAAATAAAACCATGCTTCACATTCTCTCATGCACCATAGAGTAGTGAACTTTCTTTGTCCTCGGGAGTCTCAACCATATTATTGTTATTGTAGACAAGTCAATAAGTTAGTGACAATTTCTTAACTAACCATTTTCATGATGCCAATATTTATGGGTCATAATTAGGGGCATAGACATTAACAAGGCCATAAAGAGTCACCATTAATTATAATAATGACCCAAATAAATCAATGTAATAGATTTTTCTTGAAGCAATAATCAAGGATGTAAATTTAGGGGAATATAAAATACTAGCACCACTACGACTATCCACATGATAAGTGTAGAAAAGAGTGACATCTCATTAAATACACTTCAAGGAAGTTTGTAGCAAGAAGCTTCAAAAATTAACGTCTTACAAAACAAACAAAGAAATTTCATGAGGATTGTAAGACCTCTTATATTCCCTTACACGAATGAGGGAAAATATTCCATCTGTTGTTCCATGTGTTCGTCTTCAAACCTTGTATCAGATTCCAAAGTAGCAAAATGGTTAGTCAAAAGCAGAGGTTATTTTGGAAAATAATGACCGTCAAGAGAAACATAGCAATACTTAGCCCCATTATCTCCTCAAGATGACTCGTTCCCACCGCGAGGTGTGTTGCATAAGTATCGATAGGGTAGAGAAAGTTTTGTGGAGGTCCCAACCTTGGAAACAATCATTTGCATAAAATTATCTTGAGAAACTTACCTCTAAGGGACAACGTGAGGCTTCTAGACTAGATAAGATGACACCGTAATGGAGAATTATTATTTTATTTTTTTCTTGTGCAGCCAAGGTTTGCTTTTGAAAAACATGTGTTTCTACTTTAGTGTTTTGTATTTTGACTGGAGGACGATTTTCTAGCCACGATAGTTCAACCATAATTATTTTTTGTTGTTACTTTCTTTTCAACTAGTGAATGCCTAACGGTTGGCTTAGAGAAATCCATGAGGGAACAATCACAAATCATTTGGCTTAGAGAAAGCATGTGTTAGAAAAATAACCCATGTTAGAGATGCTTGGGAATGGATTCATTCTTTATTTTAGCCTTTCCACCTTAAGCCCACCAATTGAATAATGGATTTATAAGGGGACTAACTTGAGTGTGCTCTTAGTGGCCAATATACATAGTTTTTAAATGGAATTTTAAAGAGTTATAATTTTATTTTTAAAATCCTGGAAAGCTATAAATTATGCTATTTTTAATAAAGATTCTATCCATTGGCATTTTTCTATTAACAATAATGTTTTTCTAATGTTTGTTATTTGTCTTTATATATGAGCATTGGTCAAGAAAGTGGCTCTTTTATTACAGCATTTGCATGAGCTTCTTAATCAAAGGGGGAGTTCCTTGTGCACCATGAGCAACATTCCACCACATTCTTCATAGTCTGTCTCTCCACTTCTCATTTCATGCATAGGAAAATTCACTCCCACATCTAGTTCTCTTTATCTGCTTGTAAAATTTCTCCACTCTTCCTCCTCTACAGAGGGATTGGAGAACACTGCCTCATGACAATTATGTTTGACCTTTTCAATGGTTTTCATTGACGCAATAGGTGTTATGATGGTTGGATCTCTATAGTTAGGTGGGGAATCATGGATCCTTTAAGTTTTCAAGATAATACACAAGTTCAATATGGGTGGGTTTCCTTGTATTCCTCCCTTGGTAGATCCCTCTCCCTAGAGTTCCATTCCTCTATAGAATGTCTTGCTACCTCCCCCTAGTTTTTTGTTTACCGTGCATTATTTTCACACTATTATTATTTTCAACTATTTCCTAGATATTAATTGTATGCAGCTGCCTTTCTTGGTTTTTTTTGGTTTTGAATTGTGTTTTCACCGACATGGAGATTAGGTCATACATACCAATTACACATTAAGTACAATAGAAAAGTGACATGTGAGTATGAGAATCTACAAGTAGCTCTTCTTTGTACCCGACCTCTCGAGGTCATGCCGAGATAGCCAGTGGAAATGGAATATATGTGGATATAGACAAACTAGTTTGGCAATCTTATATCCTCAACACGCAATAAAGGGATCTGTGAATGTAAGGCAAAGAAAGCTCTCCTAACTTGAATTGGTGTAATGGATCGTTCAGATATAATAGCTGCTCAGAGGCTCCAATCAATGTTGAGCTCTACCGAGATCCTATCTATTGGTTATTGGATACATGGAAAGTGACCTATAGGTGTTTCTTGTATATTTCCAAACAAGGTCATGGAAAATGGTAGTGAGAGGTGTAGTGGATTTATAAGAAACTATGGGTGGTTTTCTGGTCTAGTCCAGAAAATATTAGCTTGATTGGCTTCTATGTTTAATGCAAAAAATTGTGTTATGATGTCTGGCGAGAGTGGTGAGGATCTAAATACTAGCGTGCGTAAACTGGTGTCAATACTTAACTGACTAGCAGACTTGTTAGGTTGTAGGACCTGGGGATCACAACCATGAGTTCGTGGTTGTTGTGGACCTGTTATGGTCATGTGAAGAATCAATCTCTTCTTCCAATTATCCAATAGTCATAAGCCTTTTCGGATTATATGTTTAATATCAGGAGTTGTGTGATCTTCTCAGAATACCTTACAGGTGTTTTGGCAACTTGTATACATAAGCTTGTGTCTATGTCAATGAGAAGGTCTCATGTTTGGCTACGGAACTAATGGATCAAAACCAAATATTTGTTCTCCTTCCGGTTCTTGTATGGTCATGTGAATATCCTATAAAGGCAATCTATAGTTGGGTTGACTCGACCAGAATGCATATGCTTTTTCGTCTTCAATATTCAATTGCCTCAATTGTTCACTAACTGCTTGTAGGTTTGTTGTTGTTTGAAAGACCTGAATCCTAAGCCCTTTATCTATATTAGTTAATGTTGTGAAGAGATTTGGCTGAGGTACTACCGGTTCGAATACGTAATCCTTGAGCTCTCCGGGTCCCGTAATTGTCATGCAAGAGATAATCAAACTTTAACCGAAACAAGTAAACTAACTATGAAAGATATATCTACACTATGCTTATATTTCTTTTATTTTTTTATTTTTAATGATGCGTATTTAAACGAAATTAAAAGAGTAGCTATTCTAATATATTTAGATAATAGACAATTAATCTAATAACAGAATTAAAACAAGCAAGTTAGCCTGATATAGTTATTTGCTTGTGCACTTGTGAATTTATCCTAAATATTTAAATAACTAACTA
Source organism: Taxus chinensis (assembly GCA_019776745.2). Lineage (NCBI taxonomy): Eukaryota > Viridiplantae > Streptophyta > Pinopsida > Cupressales > Taxaceae > Taxus > Taxus chinensis. Next base: position 680,122,211 of record CM034154.1, on the reverse strand, counting down.
ATCTAATTGAAAGACCTTCAATCTTACCTCAGAAGTGAGGAAAAAATCACAGCTTCTTAGAAGCTATCATTCCCCACAGCTTCCCTGGTAATACTGAAAGCAGGCTTTAACTGAAATAAAATGATTTGCTACTCTATTTGATATATTGTAACTACGACTTTGATAGTTCAAACCTGGAGTTTTACAGAACAGTGGTAAATCCAGTTGTGTCATGTCTTATCCCCTCAATGTGATCTCTTCGTTCCTTCGTGTTCTTGTGAATCCAGAAAAGTGTGAATGTGACAGCGTCAGCAGAAGATGATACTCGAACAATGGCAGCTTTGGATATAAACCGAATAAAATGCAAGTAAGAGAGGAATAGTGCAAGTGAATAGAGCTTGACTATGTGATTCCTAGTAGGATTTACTATGGGGATACACGCAAGTATACCGAGAATTCTAGGATCTATTCTTGTGACAAAACAACAACCTATAACTCTAAGATTATCAAAATGAATTATAATCTAGAACTGAAACTATCTTATGCTAAGCTGAATGTGTAGGATAGCAATGGAGCAAAATGAAAGTGTGAGGATCAAATGATCTTTGAAGCAGAAAGGAGAGGCTTAGAATTCATGCAAAATCCAAACCTATTGAAACTTATGGGAGAACTTCAAAACACACTGAATAATAATTCATAGAGGGAGAGGGATCATTTGCTTGTAAACAAGCTTCGTATTTATAGCATTTGGATTTACCAGAGGGTAACTCCCATTTGAAGTCCTTTACTATAAACAAAGGAAAAACACTATTACCAGGAGACCAAAAACATTAATGCAAGCCAAAGTGGTTGAAGAAAGCATGTAAAATTAAAGATTTACATTTGACGTGATCTTCGGAGGAATCTGGAAAATACGAACAAAACCACCGCCCTGTCCTGGGTGGCGGTCATGGGACCGCCGCCCAGGTAGGGTGGCAGTTTTGTCACTGAAGCACAAAATGCAATAAAATAGGGGGAAAAGGGAAAAACAAAGCATGCAGAGGCTGAGCGGGGCATGCAGGATACAAGCGTATACTTGGCGAGCCTTTCTGGATTTCAAACACCTTGCAAGGAGACTTGTATCATCATTGGGGCATGTGTAACATCGTTCCGGCAGTGCAGTACCCTACAATTTTGGGTACGTACATATTGCCCCCTCGGAGAAGTGCCTTAGCCATGAAGAGGCATAAAATGGTGGATCTAAGTATGGTGGTCCCGAAATGGGGAGTTAGGAGTTATACCTGACACGCCTGTGCACTGGAAAGTCGTCATCCAAGATCCCGCTACCTACAAAAATGAAAAAAGGGACTCAAGTGCGAATAGATAAAATAAATTGAGAAATAAGACTGAATTGACATGAAAAGAGGACTTACCATCTACGCGGGGTTTAGAACTTACCTCCATTGGCGCTCCGACCCTGTGAAAGACATTCAAAATCAAATTAAGAGGGCTATTTATATAAAGTGAAGCCATTTTACTATTCATTTACGCGGATTGATTGGATAGTTTTTGAGCTCTGGGACCCACGGTGACGGTTTTCGACAAGAGTATAGTCAAAACATTCGTGGTGAGAGAGCAATCATGCCTCCAAGAGTGGAACATTGACCTGCAAAGTCTTAGGTTAGTTCTTCTCAATTTATCGTTTTTAAACCTAAAATGTGGAAATGATGAAATCTTTGTCCTGGGGGGTATTTTTGAAAATACTAGCTTTAAATGTGTCTCTAGGGGGGTGCCCATAGGGTAGGTTTCTTTTTTTGTTAAAATGGTGTTTTTGCTTATTTTAAGCATTTTTATAGGGTATACGACCCGTTTGACTTTGCGGGACAGGACTGCCACCCTATGCAGGGCGGCAGTTACGAGACCGCCACCTTAGAAGGCGGAAGTTACGGAACCACCACTCTGCAAAGGGCGGCAATCTGCGACAGAGGACCAAAATAATACAAAACTTAGCCTATTTTTTCATGTTTACCATTTTTACGTGTTTTTAAAAGTCTTTCCAACTAGATTTTAGCACTAACTCGCTCTTTTTTTGTGTTTTTGGGTGTATACAGAAGGAGGAGTATATTAGATGGAGCCAAGAGAGGGAGTGTGATTGGATCCCAGTAGTATTAGAGGTGCTCTCTCAAGTAGAGTGAGATACCCTTCAAAGGGTTGGCATCTGGAGGATTACACAGGTCCCTCACGTTGCACCCGCTAGTCACATTTGTGTGACTTATTTTCATACTGGGACACGGATCGGAACACCTTCTGATTGCCAGGAGTTAGGGGTGAGTTGTCTATCACCCTAGAGGATGTTTACCGTATACTGGGGGTTCTGATCCTTGGGCGGTGACTATCTCTCAAGACAACAGTATCGAGATCACTGGTGTTTCAGTGGGCCACCTATATGGGAGATGCAGTTATATCGATGGGATCAAAGAAGGGAGTGAGAATCCGCTCTTATATTGAATCAGACATTCCCATTCTCCGCAAGGCCATCATAGGCATCCTTGCATCTAGACTGATTGGGGATAAGGGAGGGGACACCCTCTTATATTGTTGGGCCCTCATTATTACACAGATTAAGGGCCATGGACATGTCTACGCTTGGGGGGCAGACATCCTTGTGACTACCTACCATGATTTCTATAGGGTAGTCTGATTACAGGGATGGTCATTGAGCCACCCGACTCTTGTTATGAGTTGGGTGTATGAGCATATCACCCCATATGGGAGAGGTGTAGAGGTGGAGGATCCCGGGGCTGTCAGGGCAACGAGGTGGATGGGGATGATAGTTCTTAGAGCACCTCACCAGCCAATAGCCTCTCTGACCACTACAAACATAGAGGTCACTCCTTATCAGGCCATGGTAGGGGTATGGGGAGAGGAGACTATTACATTGATTTCCTGTTAGACTGCTAGCTAGTTGATAGATAGGGCGAGGAAGTTGGAGATCCACCCCTTTGATAGAGTACCACAGCAGTTTGGCCTCCCCTATAGTGACATGCTTCCTATGGTGGGGCCAGTATATAGATCTATTCGTGAGGCTCGATGAGGTCCTAGAGGTCGGGGTTGGACCATTGTTACTCCTAGTGTTCCTATTGTGGCTAGGAGGGTGGTGCGTGCTCAAGGGAGAGCCGGTGCTCCTCAGGCACCCTTACTACGGATTATCGCTGGTCCCACCCATAGTAGTGATGAGCCCATTGACGTGGACTCCAAGTCTAAGGAGTTCACTAGGGGAGAGACCGAGGAGGAGACAGAGGAGATGGAGATTAGTGAGATAGGTGGGGGAGATGATAGTGATCCCGAGTGGCATGACACTTAGGAGATCCTACGAGCCGAGAGGGCAGAGCAAAGCACAGAGAGGGTCGCTCTAGTTTCAAATGAGTTTCTCTCTCAGGACTTAGGTGGAGATGGCAAGTCTGTTGTAGGTCGTCACATTTCCCCAGACATGGGAGAGGGACACCAATCAATGGTGGCATCAGCTGCAGGCGCGGATCCTAAAGATCCTTCTTGGATGCCTAGAGATTTGAGTGAGTTATCACTCTTCTCTTGACATTTGTTTTAGTTAGAGTTGCCTTAGTTTTCATTTCTTTTTGTTTTTCTTACTCTTGGTTTTATCTTTTGATCATTTTCTAACTTGTTTTCTCCTTTGCTTGCAGCGATTGCTGATGAGTGGCGAGACTTGATTAACCGAGTATGCACTGATACCTTGCTTCTTCCCTCAAAGAAGACTTGCGTTGAGATTTTTGTGGACATGGGGGAGCCCTCAGCAGCCGGTAGGCATACTGATGTTTTTGCCTCTATCTGGAACGCGGCGAAGATCATGACTTCTCTCCGCATAGAGGTAGTTGGATATAGGACTGCCGAGCACTTGATGAGGAGGAGTCATTCTTACAGTGAGATAAAAGCTACTGGTTGTGACCGCGAGTCCTTAGTACATTTAGAGTGCCAACATAGCTGGAGTCCTAGGCATGGTTGCACACCCTCAGAGGGATCCCATAGGGATTAAGAGACCATTTTGTAGCATTTTTTCAAATGTCTATATGAGTGTTTTTGTATTTTTTGGGCTCATTGAGCATTTTGACCATGCCTAGTGCATGATGGCATTGTATACAAACCTTGATTTATATATATATATATATATATATATATCTTTTTGGATTCAGACTCTTGGTGCCGAGAATTTTTGTGATTTGTTTCCACATGTGTACTTAGATGTTTTTAGAATACTTGTTTTCATGTTTTCAGAATGTATGCAATGGATAACAAATGATAGTAAACAGAATGTTTTACTTTGTATGTTTTTTGTAATGTTGATATGAGATGATACTAACATGTGGTAGTACTGAAATTTTAAACTCTTTGGGAAATATTTGTAATTTCTTTTTATGTTGGTAAAACGTGATGAATGCATAGTGATCAAGAGATGAACTTGCCCCAGTCCCAATTCCACGCAACTAGTAAGATGTGAGGGCTCAACACCAAGAGTTAGGAAGGGCACAAGTTGTATGAGCTTAACTGAATGGAATAATGGGAGACAGACAAACCAGTAACAAAAACCAAATTTGGACCTACACACCTACCCTACTCAGAACTACTACCACGCTTAGAAGGCCACTTACTTTCCAGTTTATCTAGACTTAGATTCATAAATGGCAACTTGGTTGAAAAAATCTGGTTTTGAGAATTTGATCTCTTTGGAATTTGGATATTTGGATATTTGTTTTCTCCTAATAGAATTTGATTTGTGCTTTTAGCATACCAAGATTTGTTAATTTGTGTGACTGGACCCCCCACACCCTACCTCATGCCACTAGTAAGAATCATGGGTTTGTCACCAAAGGCAAGATATAGGCGAGTAAGGGCACTCCTTTCCTTTCCCAACCTCACACCACCAGTAAGAGATGTGGGCTTATCACCGAAGGTTGATGGGGCAAAGAAGTGTGTAAAAATAAAATATTCTATTTGCTTAGCGCTTTTGATTCCATTTGATTTTGACATTTATGATCTATGACTTTGGGATATCCTTTCATTTAAAGAGATTTAAGAGGGATAGATATGACACCAAGAAGCTTCTAGAATAGACCGTAGGCAAGGACAACTTCACCTAGTAGAATGGGGCCTTGGTATGGTTTTATCCAATGAAGTCTGTCAAACTTGATGAAAAGATTTGAAAATAGTTGATGATGTTTAAAGAGATGTGTTTTGAATGCTTTTCCCAATATTTTTAGAAATTTGTAACAAATTGCTTATGAGAAAGTTCCTGGACTATCAGTTTTACAAAATGAGTGGACAGAATGAAACAGCTAAAAGACTAATGCAATGCAGGTAGCTATAATGTACAAGTGGTGATTCTAATGTTTTATGCATAAAACTATTTAAGATGTAAGGAATTGACAGTTTCACCGAATTCCTCACCTTCTAGTGTGCATAAGAGATACGCACCGTTTCCGTAGTCCTTCATGACTCGGTATGGGCCCAACCACTTGGGCCAGAACTTTATTCCTTCACCATTTTTCTCATCGATCTGGTTGTCTAGTCTTAGAACTAGATCTCCTTCATATATTTCTCGGTCATAGACTTTTTTGTTATATTACCAACATATCTGGTCGGCATAGGCTCTGTGCCTTTGTTCGGAATTTAGCCTGATCTCATCAAGGCTTTCTAGTTGAGAGAGGTGTGCCTCCTTATAACTTCTTCATCCAGAATCCCTTGTAATGAGATGCAGAGACTGGGTATTTCAACCTCAAGTGGGAGAATTGCTTCTACCCTGAATACCAATGAGAAAGGAGTTGCTCGTGTTGGTGTTCTTATTGAGGTTCGATGGGCCCACAAGGCCAGATATAGTTTTAAATGCCAATCTCACTTGTTCTCTTTGACCGTTTTGAGGAGAATAGCTTTTAACGTTTTGTTTGTCACTTCAGCATGCCCATTGGCTTGAGGGTAGTAAAGAGAGGCCATGTGATGGTTTATCTTGAACTTGCTACATAACTCATGGACTTCATCATTTTCAAAGGATGTGCCATTATCTAAGATAATGACTTATGGGACACCATACCTGTAGATAATTTGGTTCAAAATGAATTTGGCAATTACCAAACCTAGTACTGTGGTGAGAGGCTTGGCCTCCACCCATTTGGTAAAATATTTTGTAGCTATAATTATAAAATTAAGGCCATCGGTTGATGAGGGAGAGAACTTCCCTATCAAGTCCAGACCCCATGTGGAGAAGGTCCATGGAGTTGCTATTGGTTGTAGGGATTGTGCTGGCATGTGAATCTTGTGAGAGAATTCTTGGCATTTGTGGCACTTACGTACAAATTCCACTACATCATGCTCGAGAGTGGGCCAAAAATAGCCCATCTGATGTATTTTGTGAGCGGTGGCATGACCACTGAAGTGGCCTCCACATATCCCACTATGGGATTCATGAAGAATCTTCTTGGATTCTTTTGTGTCGACGCATCTTAGAAGCATGTCGTCGAAGGCTTTGCGATAGAGTACTTATTCTATGACAACATATTTAGCGGTAATAATGTGTAACCACCTCCTTTGTTGTGATGTGGCACCTTTTGAGTATGTGTGGTCTATGATGAAATTAATGATATCAGTATACTAGGGACATGTAGAGATGGGAGGCCTGGTTTCGATGAATTATATACACTCATCAAGAAAGTCTAGATTTACCAGATCACCTCCATCTAGTGGATTGTCAGCTATCCAATCTGCAATGATCTGTCCCTTAATGGGTTTTTGGTTTAGGAATGTCAACTCAAATTCACCCATTAAGGTTATGAAACATCCAACCTTTTTAGATAAAAATCCTTGCATGAGAAACATTCGTAAATGATCTATTTTTACAATGGCTCTCATTTCCTGGTTTAACATGTAATGTCTTAAAAATTTTGTTGCAAAGACTATCGCAAGGCATTCTCTCTCTGCCTGTGTGTATCTTGTTTCATAATTGAGCAACGTTCGGCTGATGAAATAGACCGCACGTTCCCATTTATCATTGTCTTCTTGAGCCAGCATGTAGGCTAGCGAGATATGAGTGGCTCATGAGTATAGGATCAAAGGGTGGTCTGGTTTGGGAGGCATTAGTGTGGGTGGAGACAACAAGAAGCATTTAACTACTTCGAAGGCCTTGTTGCATTCTTCAGTCCAATCAATGCTATAATATTTCTTTAATAGATTGTTGATTGGATGAATGGTGAGACTTAGATCTGGGATGAACCTTCGGATTGCACCGAGCTTCCCAAGAAATGACCTAATTCCAGACTCGTCCGATGGTGGGATCATGTCAAGAACATCCCGTATTTTGGCTAGATCAACATCAATCCCTCGTGAAGATATAATGTAGCCCAGAATTTTTCCTCCTGTCACACCAAACACGCACTTTTCTAGATTTAATGTGACGCCATATTCAATTAATCGTGAGAGGATGATACAGAGCACTTCTAGATGATCACAGCATTTCTTTGCCTTGGCCAACAAGTCATCCACATATGATTCCACAATTTTATGGATAAGATCATGGAATATATATGTCATTGCCCGTTGATACGTGGTGCCAGTGTTCTTAAGACCAAATGGCATGATAACGTAGCAATAAGTTCCCTAGGGAGTTATGAATGTAGTTTTGGCTTGATCTTGTTCAGATATTTAATCTGATTATACCCTAAGAACCCATCCATGAGGGACAGCAATTTGAATCTAGTTGTTGCATCAATGATAATGTCAATGGATGGTAATGGGAAGTCATCCTTGGGATAAGCTTTGTTAATATCCCTAATATCTATGCAAATGTGTATCTTCCCATTCTTTTTTAGGACAGGGAAATTATTAGATACCCATTATGAATAGTAAATGGGCTTGATGAATCCTACTTGGAGAATTTTTATTACTTCCTCTTTTACCATGAGAGCCACTTTTGGCTTCATTGGTCTTGACTTCTGTTTAATTGGCTTTGCATCTGGTTTAGTGACGAGATTATGTACCGTGACATGTGGTGTGATGCCCGTCATTTATTTAGAGTTAAATACAAAATCCTTTTGATGTTCTTTGAGGATTTGGATGTGTATTCGTATTTCCTCTAGAGTTAACAAGGATCCCAACTTCAAAATCTTTGGTTCTTCCATTGTTCCAATGTTTATGTCAATGGTTTCTTCTATTAAAGAGGCGTTACCTTCTTTAAATTCAGGTGGGGCTGGAGGTAGTTCCAAGGTTTCTCCATTTTCTATCTTATATATATCGAGAACCTTCTATGGAGGAGACTCTACCATGGGATTTCCAAAGTAGGAAGAGGAATGTGTTATTAAGGAAAGATCAACTATACGATGAGCAAGTTGTAGCTCCGCATAGGTGTTTAGATATTCGAGAGTGACTCTATCATCGTCAAAGTGATCCATGATAGAAAAATCATCCTCAACCTCTCCATGAGTTAGGAGTGAGTTTTTTGGTATTTTACGCACCAAAGGTTTGGTACAAAGTGATACCATGAAATTTGTATCCTCCAACTTGTTGTTTGGGGTGAAACGGGAAGCTGAGGTTGCTATCGAGTCAGCAAGAAGATTCTGCTCTTGTGGGATTGCTTCAATTGATATGAAGTTAAATCCCTTACTTAGATCTAATACTGTCGTTTTATAGAGTTGTAAGTGCTCAACTCTAGTTTCATATACCTCAGAGACTTGATTTGCAACCAATTGTGAATCTCCTAGTACTCTAATTTTGTCGATACCCATTCTTTTAGCTAGAATGAGGCCAAGGAGGACAGCTTCGTACTCAGCCCCATTGTTTGTACATTCAAAGTTTAATTTAAAGGAGAAAGGTAGGATATTTCCCTCGGGTGAAGTAAAGATTACTCCCACCCCAGCTCCAAAGTGACATCTATCTTTATTGAAGTGGAGAGTCCAATACTTGTTTGGAAAAATGGATGTTGGGATATCTACTGTATCTGTTTCTTCTGTTTCGGTTACCTCTACCATAAAAACTTTGTTTGATGGAAGAGAAGCAATTCCCAGGGTGTGTCCCATACCCATGGAATCAAACGGTAGGAGAATAGGTAAGTCTTTCTCCAACAACTCAACAATTTTTGTGGTAGTCCCTAGTGATACTGTTGTTATAACATTGCTCTCACTTTAGAGTTCTGGAATGTCCTCAGCTAGATTTGTAACTTCTAACTCTATGGTGGGTGTCAACTCTTCTTTTGGTTTTGAATTATTTGGTTTGATGATTTGATTTGTTGGGAGTTCAAACTTGGAGTGAATGTCTGGTCTTTTCTTCAAATCAGCTAGGTGTATATCGAAGGGTTTTGGGTCACCTTGTGCCACAAATATTTTCCCTAAGTGTAGAAATCTTATTTCTTGGAATAACGTGGAAGGGATTGCCTTCATGCGGTGTATCCATGGCCAACAAAGGATCATATTATAATTGGTTTCCTAATCCATAATTTAAAACTCGGTGAGGACCGTCTTGGGTCCTAAAGTAACTGTTAAAACTATGGTTTCAATCGAAGTGGCTTTGAGGCTATCATAACCTCTTAGCGTATTTTGCGTTGTGGAATAGTTTATCTCTCCATATCCTAACTTTTGAATAAAATAAAAGGGGACTATATTAACTACTACCCCATCGTCAACCATTGCACATTTAACATAATTATTGTAGATACATACCTGCAAATGTAAAGCTAGGTCACCTCTTCGTGAAATTTCCGCATCTGTTGGCATTTTTCTTATATCGAATATAAATTTCGTATCTCTATCTGGCTGCCCCAGTGGATAAGAGTCAAATTCTACATGGTTTACCTACATTTTTGGAGGAGGAGTGATGTTGATTAAATAGCCAAGGCCTAACGCTTCTAAGAGGGCAGCTCTGTGGGCGGGAGAGTTCTTTAACAAATCCAAAAAGGAGATGTGTGAGAAGGTTTTAGTCAAGTCATTAATTAAATCATAGGCACCTATGGGTTTTACCAATGTTTTTTTACTATTGTCTGGTTCCAATGGATAGCTTGGAGTAGGTTGGGATGAATAATCCCGTGTTCTTGTTATGGTTTCTACGGGTAGCTCGGTGTCTAACTACACTAAACCAACTATCTTAGTTTGAGGTCGAGTTCCTAATTGAGGTGCGACTTGTGGATTTAATGAATCTGAAGCTTCATGATCATTGTTTCCTGTTATGACACCCTTGTTTGTTCCATTAGGATCTAGCCTGTTATTGTTAGAATGGTTTGGGAGTGGATCATTAAAGATCTTGAGGGGTGCATTTTGAGGGGAAACTGCCCCTACATAAGTGTTTAGCGTGGGTACTACAGAATTTTCTAAGAACATATCTATAAAGAGTTGCTTTTGATCTTTTGGAAAATGTTGCATGAATTTATTGTATTCACGACAAGTCCTAGTATCGTGGCCTTGAATCTTGTGGAAACCACAATATAAATTGGGATTATAATTTCAAGGCTGTTGATTTATAATTTATTGTGGCCCGAAATTCTGATAAGGTTGCTGGTTGTTAGAGTTAAAATTTTGAGGCTGTTGCCTTTGGTTTTGAATCTGATATCTAGTTGGGTTTTGATTTGGACTTTGTGTTTGGATTTGTCAATTTTGTTGTTTTTGCCATGGTGGATGATTAAAATCCACCGCGTTGATTATTGGAGAAAAATTGTTATTTTGTTGATTATTAACAGGTGGCAAATGTTTACAACATTTTCCCTTTTAACTTGGTCAGTTACTCCATATGTTGTAACTATGCGGTTCTTGTTAAGGATCTTAGGTCTTTAATTAGCATTCCCATCATTAGGATAGGCCACGGTGTTTTGATTGGGAGTGGTTAATTTTCAATTTTTCCCATATGTCTTACGACCACTATCTATTGCTACTTGGTCAATTCAGAGAGCACTCTCGAGTACTTCATCGTAAGTTCTTAGCGGGAACTTATGGACTTCTTCCTTTATCTCTCTATTGAGAGAATTAAGGAATAAATCACATAGTTCCATTTGATCCATGTTTGGAGCACTTGTTGATGAATAGAGAACCATACGCCATCTTTGAATAACATGAGTAGCAGACTCATTATGTTCTTGTTTGATATGTAAGAACTCCCTGATTCCCATTCTTAACAATTTGTTCATGTCGGAAGCTTTGATGAATTCTGACACGAGTTGTTTAAATGAGTGTATCAAAGTTTCATGTATTCGGTAATACCAATCAAGTGCAATACCTTCTAAGGTCTTAGGGAATATTTTAGTGACAACCCCATCCCAAGGGAGTAACTCCCGTATGGCTGTGGCATAGGCCTTAATGTGTGTGTTTGGGTCCCCTTCCCCTTTGTATTTGGGTAAATCGGGGAGAGGTCTTGGAAGCATAACACTTCGTATGGTGAAGTCTAGAAGCTCTTTTAAATATTATTAATAAGTCCCTACTACGTAGGCCTCAACCATCGATGGGGCTTGTTGAGGGGGTTGAGGCGGAATGGGTTGTTGATATGGCATAGCATATGCATTTTTAGGGACATAAGGGAATCCATGTGGTTAAACGAACATCTCGGGAGAAGAGAACATATCTCCTTGTGGTGACTTTGAATAAATGTCTAAGTAAGGAGGAAGATTGTTCTGGTACGGGTCATTTGGTGCTAAGCCAAGAGGTGTCATGTTTTCAACTAGAGCGGCGTTTGAAAACACGATCCTAGTTGGTGTTTGTTGTGGGTAACTATAAGGATTTTGAGGAGGCATGCCTAACGTTCCTGTTCATGTAAGGAGGTCGACCTGACTGGGATGATGTAGAGGGTTAGGGATTCCTGTTTGCCCAAAGTATGAATTTTGGTTTGCTTGAGAAAGTTCCAGCCCTCTAACCTTTTTAACTAAGGCTGAAATGACCTCCATTGGCAAAGACATAATGCTTTGCCTTAAGGGTGTGTGTTGTATAGCTTGAGGTTGTAAAGGGGTATGATACCCTGCTATGAATTGATCATTACCCTGCCAAGCTTCAAAGAGGGAATTTCCCATAGGTAGAGGAATGGGGGTGTTTTCTTTGAGTAGGGTATCAGATTGAAAACTTCCTATTGGTGGATACATGTTTTGGAAATGTTGTTCACTTTTAGCAAAGTGTGCTAAGTATTCCTCATTCAAAAAGGGTACTGGGTCTGATTGTCTATTGATCTATGGTCTGAACAAGACCTGAGGAGATGAAGCAAATTCTCTAATAAACATCATATTGTTAGAGCTTGATGGCTCTAGCTATTGTGTTTGTGCAAGCTGATCAAACTCCTTAATTCAGAACGAAGAACTTGAGCTAGTTCTTCGAGGAGGATTTTGTGACAACAAGTAATTACTTGAAAATTTATCAGCCCACGTAGAAAGTGAGGGTGATGGTTGCCTATTCATTTGGCTATAACTTGCTTCAAGACCTAGGAGAGGTCTGCCATATGCATTGTATCCCGACATATTTGGGGGGTATATGAATACCCACATAATAATGGGAAAGAGCGAAGGTGGATGAGAGAAATAAAAAATAATAAAAGGAAGAACTATTTGTTCATGTCGGGTTCACCAATTTTGTATGATGGAAAAGTGACATGTGAGCATGGGAATCTACAAGTACCTCTTCCTTGTACCCGACCTTCCGAGGTCATGTTGAGACAGTCGGTGAATGTTGAATGCAAATGGATACAGACAAGCTAATCGAGTAATCTTATATCCTCAATATGTAATAATGGAATTTGTGAATCTAAGGCAAAGAAGGCCCTCCTAACTTGAATTGGCGTGATGGTTTGTTCAGATATAATTGTTATTCAAAGGCTCCAATCAGTGTTGAGCTCTGCCGACATCCTGTTTCTTGGTTATTGGACACATGGGAAGTGCCCTGTGGGAGCTTCGTATATACCTCCAGACAAGGTCATAAAATGGTGATGGGTGATTTTGTGGGTTTGTAGTTAACTATGGGTGATTTTTTGTTCTAGCCCAGAAAATGTTAGATTGATTAGCTTCTATGTTTAATATGGAGAACTGTACTATAATATCTGGGGGGAGTGGTGAGGATCTAAATACCAGCGTTTGTAAGCCGGTATCTATACTTAATTGATTTGTAGGCCCGTTGGGTTGTGGGACTTGGGGATCACAACCGTGAGTTTGTAGTTTTTGTGGACCTGTTATGGTCATGTGAAGAATCAATCCCTTCTCCCAACTATCCAATAATCGTATGCCTTTTCAACCTTTATGTTTAGAACTAGAAGTTGTATGATTTTCTCATAGTACCTAATAGGTGTTCTAGGAACTTGAATACATAATATAGCATCTATGTCAACGAGGAGGTCTCTTTCGTCAGGTTGTGGAACCAAAGGATCACAACCAAATGTTCTCTCTTTTGAATCTTTGCACAATAATTCAGATGTTTTATCAAGGCAATCTATAGTTTGGATGGTTTGACCAAAACGTGTAAGCTTTGTCGTCTTTGATGTTTAATCCTCTTAGCTGCTCACTAATTGCTTGTAAGTTTGTTGTTGCTCGAAAGAATTATATCCTAAGGTCTTGATCTATATCACCTATGTGGTGGGTAGATTTGGCTGAGGCACTATGGGTTCAAATATATATTCTCGAGGCTCTCTAGGTCCTGTGATTTTCATACAAAATGATTCAACTTTTAACTAACATTAATAAACTGATTACAAAAGAAGTATTTACACTATGCAAGCATTCTTCTATTTTTGTATTTTTAATGACGTATTTCAATGAAATTAAAGAGCAGCTACTCTATTATATTTATAAAATGGACAACTAATCTAGTAACAGAATAAAAACAAGCAAAGTAGATTGGTATGGCTATTCGCCTGTGTAGTTGTGATTTTATCCTAAATATCTAAACAGCTATATATTTTGAATTGAAATGGCTCTTGATCCTACCTCAAAAGTGAGGAATGAATCACAGTTTCTCAGAATCTATCAATCCCCGCAGCTTCCCTGGTGATATCGAGAGCAAACTTTTGACTGAAATAAAATAATTCACTACTCTATTTGATATGTCATAACTAGAACTTTGATAGCTCAAACCTGGCGTTTACAGAACAGTGGTAAATCTAGTTGTGTGTGATTTCATCCCCTCGGTGTGATCTCCTCGTTCCTTCGTGTCCTCATGAACCCAGAAAGTGTGTATATGATAGTATCAACAGAAGATGGTATTCGAACAATGGCAGCTTTGGATATAGACTGAATACAATGTGAGTAGGAGAGAGATAGCGCAAGTGAACAGAGCTTGACTATGTAATTCCTAGTGGGATTTATTGTGAGAATACAACACAAGTGTACTGAGATTTTTAGAAACTATCCTTGTGATAAAACAAAACCTGTAACTCTAATGGATTCTATTCTAGAAATGAAGCTATTATATGCTAAACTAACTGTATGGAGTAGCAATGGAACAAGACTAAAGCAAGAAGATCAAATGACCTCTAAAATACCGACAATGGAGGCAAAACATGAAACTAACAGAATTCTAAGAAAGAAATTGAAAGACTAAATAAGAGAATTGAGAGGATGAGGAGCCATTTTCTTAAAAACAAGTTAGCTATTTATAACCAATGCATTTACCAGAGGGTAACTCCTATTTGAACTCTTTTACTATAAACAAAGGAAAAAAACTATTACCAGGGGACCAAAAACATTAATGCAAGCCAAAGTGGTTGAAGAAAATGTGTAAAATTGAAGATTTATGTTTGACGTGATCGTCAAAGGAATCTAGAAAATGTGAACAAAACTGCTGCCCTGCGTAGGGCAGCAGTTACAGGACCGCCGCACTGTCCTGGGCGGCGGTCATGGGACTGCCACCTAGGCAATGCGGTGGTTTCATCACTGAAGCACAAAATTCAAGAAAACAGGGGGAAAAGGGCAAAACAAATCATGTGGAGGTTGAGCGGGGCATGCGAGATACAAGCGTATACTTGGCAAGCCTTTCTAGATTCTGAACACCTTGCAAGGAGACTTGTATCATCATTAGGACATGGGTAACATCATTCTGGCAGTGCAGTACCTTACAATTTCAGGTACATACAGAAACCTATAGATCACAAACACTAAACAAAATATTATTAGTAAAATATGAGGAAAATTTCCAAACAAAGGCCAGTCCCCAAAAATCAAAAGACTTCCTGATAAGGATGTCAATTCATTTTTACAATCAAGTGGGTACAAAAACAATAAATGATACAATAGATGGTATTAAAAAACTTTGTGACAAATGTTACGTTATTACAAATATTGAGTTGATAAATGATAAGAAAGATGATACATATGAACTATGGTTTGAAATCGGAATCAAAATCAAAATTTGAATTCTCAGAGGAAGGAGAATTCTCTTCTTCACTGAACTCCGGATCTTCTTCTTCAGAGAAATATAAATTCTCATCTTCAGTGTATTCTTCTATAAAGAATTCTAAATACTCATCTTCAATGTCATGTTGGTGCTCAAATTTAGAATCTGAATCCTCAGAGTTAGTTTCATTCTCGTATTTGGTCCTGGAACTCAAATCCTCTAACTTGGCTTCGTACAGATATTCAAACCAAGATAGATCAGATCGGATGCACAGGGCCTCAAAGTATGCTTCCTAAAATTCTTATACAACATCACAAATGCACTGAGTGGACTCAAAAATGTTCTGCAACTAATCCAAAGGGCCATAATGGATAACACAGAGCTCAAGATCATGAAGAATGTCATATTGTTCCCAGTATAATAGATGACAGACAATGGGCACAGAGTGGATACTAGCAATCTCATGACTTGGACCACCTATTTCCATCTAAAACAATCCATGATGGATAAAATGTTAGAAGCAAACATATTTGAAATAACTGATGAGCAGATTAGATATATATATTGAAGGAAGATAAATATAACAAGAATTGTTTACGATTCCTGCAATCGTTGGTGATTGAAGAGGATAATGAGATACTGATAAAATGTAATATTTAACTAATTAATTTGAAATCATGATTTTCTAGGGACTTAGATAATAATGTGAGATAAACAAGTGAACAGATAAGAATACATGAATAAGGAAATGAAATTATATAATTATATCTAACCTCTGTGGAAGGTGATACAAGAAATTGATGAAGCTTGTAGCTGGATGATGAAATATTGATCTGCACAAACTCCAAAATGTCTCTCAAGATGTTTGAAGATTGTGAATAATAATGTTGGATGATAGTTTGTTTGCGTTGATGCAAAATAACACTAATGAACTCTAATAGAAAAATCAAACTCAAAAATGTAAGTGGATGATCCCGAAAAGAGAATGAAAAATTCTCTTAAGTAATTACCCGCGATTTCAATCTGTTTAAATTTTTTTAGTAAATGGTTGGAACAACTTGTTAAGGTTTTTTGTTTTGAATTTCGAGGGGCAAGTCATTAAGTGGTTCAAAATTTGTCAAGTTAGGAGTGATGATAAAGGAATAAACTCAATTTGGATATATTTCGTTATGACTTAGTCTAATCTAGATAATTTTAATAGGTTTATAGATGGTAATGATAGGTTTTTTGAGATAAGGGAGTTAAAGGATAGGTTAAAAATGGTTTTTAGGGAATATTTGGATTGTTAGGAAAATTATTAGGCTAAGATAGATAATTAGGTATTATTTAAGATAAAGGAAAATAACGATTTTCATAGGTGGATATATTAAATTGATTAAATGGTGTACATAGTAATAAAAATGGGGATGTAGTATGTGTCATAGGGTATGTTTTTAATTAATCAAATTAATTGAATAGAGATCAAGGGTATTTTTGTGAGATGTTGTGTGTTTAATTAATGACTTGGACAAGGATGATGGAGTGTATATTTTCGGTGTCTACAGTAACTCAATGTAACACAACTATTCAATGTCTATAAACATTTCACTTCATTTCATTAATCAATTATCATATTTAAGACTTGAAATCACATTTTTTTGTTTTGATCACATTTAGAACTATAATGTAAAGTTATATCATGCAAAACCCCATATAATATCCAAGAGGTTAGATGTAGAATTTCTATGTACTCCATACTAGAAAAACTCTCTTTAAAAGAATAGAATAATTCCCTAATGTTCAAGGAATAACATGAAGTTTTGGGTAAACCATTACAATTTCTTTATAACTAACCATTAGTCCATCATCTTTGTCTTATGTTACTATAGAGTTGCACGGCACAATATTGACACTATAGAGTTGAATAGAATTAGGTGATATCATAAAGGAGTTAGGACCTCACAACATGTATATGTGTGTATGATATGATGTTGAAGCCATTGGTGAAGTTAAATCATAATGTTTAGCAATATAGTTGTGGCATGATTCATTTAAGGTCTCAAAATTTTCCTGGATTAGATGGGAGCAACTTTTAGTCCCCATCTTTAGCGATAGTTGAAAGTTCTCTACCTATAAATATTAAAAATAAGACTCACATTTTACAATAAAATTTGATTTTATTACTATCATTGAATTTTTTAATTCAATGAAACTAATCTCCAAAAAAAGGAGCCACATAACAGCCAGCTCCTGCAGTATGTGTTGGTGAATGTTGCGTTAAAAAAAGTTGGTCTATTGTTATATAAGAAGGTTGTCACTTGTTTATAGTTGTGGTATAGTTATATCATTGTATACCAAGTTTGACTGGGAGACCTGGAAAAAGCTAATTTTTTGTGTTTTGTGTGCTTTTCATTGACTTATTTGTGCATATTTTAGAAATAACCACTTTTGGATTTATACATCTACTTAAAGAATAATTGTACATTATATCAACAATTTGAATATCTAATAATGAGAGATATTGTATGATGGAGTTTACATAGGACTTGTTTGTGTAAATGAAGGATATGTTAGTGAAGGAGGAGGTGAAATATGACGACCAAACATTGAAACAATATTAACAAAAATAAAATGAACCACATCAAAATCTTGATAAGTTGACCAAGTAATAATCATTAATCTTATCAAATTGATTTGTTGTTGATTTTCTGGTTTAAAAAATATGATATGGCCCAACTACATGAATGGTGCAGTAATATAATACAAACAATCATAAATTGACATCAAACATCACAAGCAATTACAATTTTACATGTCTTGTTGTCGTTGTTTTAGTGTGAGTGAGTTGATTAAATGATTGAGAATACAAATTAAGCGGCCCATGATAATATCTAAAATATAACTTTCTTTTCTAAGCTCAACATTTTATTTTTTATACACTGTCATTAAACTATTTAAATACAAAATTCCCACTAAAAATATAAATCAATGGCTTCTTAAAGAAAGAAACTATGCAATTAACAAAAAATCATTGTATTTATCTTGTACCCAATAAAAACCCCTTTTGAATTTTATTGATTTAAAAAGAAACTAATCCATTACTTTATCTTTTGAAAAAACTTGGCCTTTACCTTCTTGTTTGAGCTTGTTTCAAATTAAGCTCAAAAGGATAGTGTCTAATTGGCATTTACATTTCATAAAAAAGGGTTTTTAAAGACATAATTTGTGAATAATGCATAAACACATTTAAGTAGTAGCTCCATACCCGATATTTTTGGGTTAGTGACCACAAATAACTTTGTTCATGCAAAGGCACACACTGGATTAATAATTTTTTTATTTATGAATCCTATAGTTTTTAAAGAATGTTTTGTTGTCAGGAACTAGGTAAGAACAATTTCATTACATTTTACTTTGGTTGGATAGAAAAAACATGGGGTTTGTTTTAAACAAGGGAGCTAGAACATTTTAAGAGGGGAATTATTTAATTTGAAAAAGTGTCTATAATCCTACCTTAAACAAACTTCAACTTCTTCCACATTGAAACACATCATTTCTAGTAGCTCTTTGTTATGTTGTCTTATCATGTTGTTAAAGCCATTTATTTAAGGCCATATTAGCCCATAATTCCAAAATATATGACATCTCATGTTTCATGTCAAAGTGATTACAAAACCTGTTCTAGAGCAGAAAAATTAAGCTATTATATATGTTCTACTAATTTTATGGTATACATAACTAAACCCAAGCTTACATATAAAAAGTAACCCATGTGTTACATATACTCTAGTTGCAGCTTCTGTAGAGACTCTTCAAAATGGGGTTTGAATTACTTGTTTTAAAAGCATTGTGAAAGATCTCTTACGATGATGTTGCAAATCAATGAAAATAAGTAACGACAAATTTCATCCCTAAAACATTTCTAGAAATTTCCATAAACTTCCTTTACCTCATCATTGTAGTGGCAGAGTGGTATATGATAATGGCAGGCATGTATTGGCCATAAATATGAAATTAAAATTTAATAAAAGACGAAAGATTTAATTTACTATGCACGAAATTTAAAATGATATTTTATTTCCACATGGTTTCTGAATTTAAAGACCAATGATTTGATATGGCTACTATTGTCCAAGTGGAAGACTCCATCGATACATTTCCTCCACGTTATGTATACACTATATCTTTTATGTTTGCCAATCATTCTTTTGTGTAGGGGTTGTCGATGCATTCTCCTCCTGAGCAAGTACCTTAAAGGGACTATTAGGATTGGAGTATGATTGGGTTTGGTCGTGTGGGATAGACCACAAAATTTAATAGTTGTCACTATTATCCATATTCACCCCATACTTTCCACATTTATTCCCTTTGCTCACTCGTTGCATTCAGTATATCCAACGGTCCCCTTATGTCTACTTGTTTCTTCTTATTGCATGGTATTGTCCTTACTTTTGGTCACTCTAGACCTTCATCGTGGATCCCCATTTATTCCCTGGCCTCTGTTCCTAACATTTTTAATCCTTTGACCTTTGGGTCTCCCCCAAGTCTAATGTTATCACTCATGGGTCATAATGCCTGTTTTGTTTTGGTCATGGCCAATGATATCGTCCACAGGAAATCACGTCAGGTATATATGCTTGATCTTTATCTTAGGAGAACCACCACTTGGTAAGCACTTATTTACATACAAATTACACATGATCTGATCTGCTTCACACTATCTCACACTTCTTAGCTGACTTTGAAATCTTGGAGCTTACCTCTTTTGAATTTGGGTCACCATAGTGAGTTAAGATTAGAGATCTTCTTATTGAGATTTCCCCTTCTCCACCCATAACAATTATATCTTGGTGTTGTTGTCTCTAGGGAAGATTATGCATTAAGATTCACACACATGGTGCAAGTATTTATAACCCTCTTTAGTCTCTTATTTTGTATGTATGTATTTGTGATTTCTATTCATTCATTTCTATAGGCTAGAGTAGATGTATATTTGTTTTAGTTTATCACATTTTCTTATTGTTAGTATGCCCCTTGTCTTTATGCACCTCTTGGTTGTTCCCTCTCTCTATTTTAGAATCCTATTAGGATATTGTTATGATCTTGGTGTGTGAATTCACTAATGCCTCAAATTTTTGGTGTAACAGTTCATTACATTTGGTATCATAGCAACCACCCAGGTTCGAGTCCTGACACAGGTGGTTACGTCGACATTGTAGTGTTCACCTAGTGCTCGTATAGGGTTGGTTGTGGTCCCGCTATATGAGCATAAATCTATCTTGGGGTCTGAGTTATAGAGCATGGTAGGATGTTATGTTCCTGGTGTGTGAATTCAATAATGCCTACATTTGGTATCAAAGAGACCATCCAAGTTTGAGTCCCAACACAGGTGGCTACGTCAGCATTGCAATGTTCACCCAGGGCTTATATAGGGTTAGGCGTGGTCCCGCTATACGAGCTCAAATCTAGCCCAAGATATAGGCGTAAACCCATCCTGAGGTCAAGCTCTATGGAAGCGTGGTGGGATGATCTGATACTCATGTGTGGATTTCACTAACACCTCGAGGTTTTGGTGTAACAGTTCATTACAGATACCTCTCTTTATATTTTTTGTAGGCCTTGAAAACCTATAGTTGACCTAGGGTTAGGACTAATATCCTCTAGATTTACGACATTAGTGTTCCTTGAGCACCTTTATATCTACATGGTGTGACTGGTCCTAGATAAGATCCCTACATATGATAACCCAACTAGGAACCTCTCTTTTACCTATCATACACTCTAGTGAACCCAACATGAATCATATCTTGCTTCCAATTAGGTTAGATTCACTCCATTTTATTTTTCCTATTTTTCGAACGCCATCGGCCCTTTGTAGAACCCTAATGCATGGTCGATCTAGTCTTCACAACCTCTTCCTCTTCAGACACTATCGACCCTTGTGCAAGTTTCATACAAGGTTGATCTATTTTGAAGTGTTTTCCTTATTCATAAATTCAATTCCAAAAATTCCATCAACCCATATACAAGCTAACTACATGGTTGATCCCATATGTAAAACCTATCCAGAAAGTCTTTCCTGAAGTACCCTCACCATGGAATATTTGTTAGGAAATTCTATCACTTTTGCAACTAAAGCATATTTGCCTCGGCATGACAAATCTTAGGAGCATGACATCCCTAAGCTAGTTCCACATTATATGGATTGTCTTTCCATAGGAACCAATGCTAAGAAAAAAAACTCCTGCCTCATAAAGTACATACTAGATCTAGTATCCCCAACCCTATCTTCAACATCAAAGGAGAAGGAGAGTAGAAGGATGCTCCTGAATTTGATTATACCCTTTTTGTGCAAAAAATTATATGACAATGCCCTGAGTACATAGGGGAATCACTCGACATGTTGTACAAACATCTCAAAGACTACCTTTCCTAGAAAATGAATTTTTACCTACACCACACTAAGCCTTTACTAAAGAAGTAAAACCAAATCAAGCTAATCATACCACTACTCCTAACTTGGATTCTACTCAGCTCATCATACAACTTATGGATCACTTAAATCAACAATAAACCATGGTTTCAAATTAGTTTCTATAGTTCCAAAATAGTTTGACTCAACTTGCCAACTGACTCTAAGCAGTCCCTTGTGGTATGACCAATCAAGGTCAACCTCTTCCACTTCCATTTCAACCTAATGGGGTGTCAATTTCCCAACCTCTCATTCAAAACAAGACACTTTAAGTTATCTAAATAGAATTTTTGGCTCCCTACATTATTTTTATGGACATTGATGGGTGTATTTTCCTCCATCACTTATGATGTCTCTACTGATCCAACTTTGCATATCAAATGCTTTGGAAATCTCTATAAAGACTGGGTCAAGAAATAATCTTATGTTGCCATGAAACTCCTATCTAAGAATGTTATGGGGGATGCATTATATTGGTATGACACTCTTCCACCCAACTCCATTGTTGAGCTATAAAGCTTGGTCACTGCCCTAGTCAATGAATTTCAATATCATGTTCTTCCTAGAAAACACCATTAACACCTTCGTTAACTTCAAAAAAATGGACAACAAATTTTCCCAATCCTTTATCAAGTGTTGGAAGACTTTTTCTACTAGATTTGAACATAACATGCCTAATAAAAGCTTATTCTATCTACTCCTTAGAGCACTAGAGCCTCTCCTTCAATACAAGGTTAGATCATTTTCTCCTAGCTCTTTAAAAGAAGCATTCGAGTAGGCCAAGTACCGAGAGTATCTCATGAAAGAGTTTGAAAACCTTCTGTAAAACAACAAAATACTAAAAACATCCAAGTTCTCATGAGACCTAGAAATAACAATGTCATGGATGACATAGTCATAGATGCTCTTACCCAAGGTACTTCTAATAGGACCATCCATAACATTGATCAATCTACTACCCAATCATCTTATACCTCTTCCCAAGCTGACTGTCACCAACCTCTATCCAAAGAAGATTTATGGCAGCATCTACCTTATCCATTCACCATGGCAATAGAACCCTCTTGTCCTCTTCCTCAATGGCATGATAAGAGAAAATTTTGTTTGTGGCATGCCAATTAGGGCCACTCCTATGAAAATTGTTGTTCTCTTCACTCCTTTGCCTACACCTTCCTCCTTGACAAAAAATTCGATCATGAATCCGTCACCCAGAAAAGATTAGATGAAGTTTTCAAAGCATGAGACAAAGCTTAACAATTTGATTGCCATGAGGTGGTCCATCAAGCCAATGAGATCCTTAAGATATATAATTACCCTCTTCTTGATCACTCCAAGCTTCAGTAATTAAACATTTCTCACACCGGTAAAGTAGTTGTTCATGTTGTTGATACCTTTTATTCCCCTACTAGTACAATCCAAATGAATATCTCTAAGTGTATTATCAGTTGTATTAAGCCCTCATATCCTCCTTCATCTTAGGTTAGCCTTTCTAGGATCATTTATCCTTGTTCATCCTCCTAAATACATCAAGAAACAACCTCTTTTCCCACTTCCCTTGTCTAGATGAATGTCATCAGCCTTGTGAAAACATTCTTGCATAACTAATCTCATCCATCTCTCCATCTATTGATCCCTACACATCGTCCCCTGTGGTATCACTTATACCATGACCAATCCCATTGCAACAAAAGCTAAAATACAACACTTGAAACCTTCTGCTAGCCCTTTTTCTTCAAGCCCTGAACAAACTGATCCCCTAAAGGTTCAAAATGTTGCACAACCCAACTCAAAACATTGGGATTCCCTTGTGAAACTTTCTCATATATCTATTCAAGTTCCATTATTAGAACTCCTTTGATCCTCACAAAAACATCGTGAATGTCTTATGAATTCCCTCTTCATTATGAACATTCCCTTTCCACCCACTTTGGGCAACAACCTGTCTTACCTGGGTCAAAAGAAAACATCATGCAAAAATATGAAGAGCTCTCCATTTCCACTGACCATTTTTCATGCATATGACTCCCTATCGATTCCATGATTCTTGACAATATTTTATTCTAAGCTAATGACCCATATTTATCTTAGTACAAATTGGTCACACTATGGTCAAAAGATCCCTCATCAACGAATTCTCTGGTACATGTTTCATTTCTCTTGAATTCATCAAGACATTAGGTTACTCCATAGATAATTTGCAGTCCACTCAAAGCACATGCCAAAGATATGATTATAGATACATGCCTCTTATGGGTTGTATTTGGATTCTTATTAGTGTGACTCCTTATACCCTTCATGTCAAATTAATGGTCTTTAATTTCCCTTTTTCTTATAATATTCTCCTAAGATGATTTTGGACCCACCACATGCACGCAGTTGCATCATTTACTTATCAATGTGTTATGTTCGCACACCTAGGAGCTATTTATAAATTCTAAGGCAATACTAACCCTTAGAATTGTGACCAATTCCAACAATGTGGGACATTTAAAATTCCTATCCTTAAAGAATTTCCCACCATCCCATTTTGGGAATATCAATACTTCAACCACCTTGTGGACTCTCTTCGTGGCTACAACTTTCATCCCAAGGTTTTCGATCATATTCCTCCCAAACTTCTCGACTTTGACGATGATGAGCCCAATGAGATCAACTTTTAGATCAATAACCTCTGACCTTCCTGATGTCATGATTTCCCAATTACCTCCCACCTTAAGATCATGATCATGCAAGAAGGATATAAATCATATCCCCATCACCATTACTCACACTCGTCATCCTCCTATAGAACATCTAGTCCAACTTGAGATCATCATTGATTCATGTGTTCTCAATTTTACCACACCCGATTACAATGATGGATATTCATTCAGCGATACATTCTTAGTCGGTTATACACAAGCTAAGAATGTGGAAATTCTTCACTACCACAACACTATGTGATCTACCTTTTTCCATAACACCAATGTTATCACTATTTCCACACTGGAGTCACATCCTACATTCGATCCATAGGTTGATGATCTCATGGACGATGAGGATTTTTACTCTAATTATAACTCTAAGGATGAGCTTATGCACTACACCCCACTTATTAGCGATATGATGCCTAAGCCACATCTTGCTTATTTGCTTAACCCTTTTATGATACCTATTGGAACATCCCCCTCTATTAAAAATTCTCCACATATTGTTACACCTCTACCTTACATGACATCACCACCAGCTCTT
Source organism: Taxus chinensis (assembly GCA_019776745.2). Lineage (NCBI taxonomy): Eukaryota > Viridiplantae > Streptophyta > Pinopsida > Cupressales > Taxaceae > Taxus > Taxus chinensis. Next base: position 680,097,233 of record CM034154.1, on the reverse strand, counting down.
CTCGTCATTATGACTCTCAACCCACCCACAACCGAGCCAAGTTACACATGACATGAGGCTTCTGGACATCATGTCTCTGATTATAGATCCTATAAACAACATATGAAGAAGTTAGAGGTAGAGGTTAGATGAAGTTAACAACATAAATCTACACAACCCATTTTTATGGTTTCACTCATTTATTCTTAACATGGACTTTTTCTCACATACTGACAATACTTCTCAAGTCATCTCTCACAAATGCCAAACCTGAGAACCCTATCCTTGTGCATCTAAGGATTGAGATCAATACCCTCCTACACATCACTCCATATTATCCTTTAGTTCTCAATGTTCACCTCATCCCTCCCTTGATGATATCCACCACGATATCCTCATACGAATCTCTGGTAGGATCGACAACTCACTCTTTTTTACACACTCAGAAGATCATCAAAATATCAACATAATATAAGATAATCTTGAGGATCTTATGATTCATAATCACTAAAAAAAATTGCATGACTTGATAGACATCATCAATGATACAGCCTAGACTTTGCCACGAATAACCCAAGTGCGCTAGCACATCACCCAGCCTAATTTGAGTGCTCACCCAAAGCACACAAAGGTACCAGGCCCCCTCTCAGAGTTACATGTACAAGATGTGAACATGATGAAGATGTAATATATCCATATCCATAAATAGCATAATTATTCCACATAGCATATTCTAGATCTAGATCTAAAACAATCATGAATTAAACAATAAACATAGTGAAGTCAACCATGTAAAAACTAGTTACAGTCATGTTTAACACCATTATTCACCCAATACACTCCATTATATTAAAACACAGTAAATACAGAAGCTTCTTACAATAAGTAGTATCATAAGTTTATGTGCGCATCAGATCTGGAAGCATAACTCCACAATAGCTCATACACAATATATCTCCCTAACTACACAGATTAATACATATTTATAAGGGTGGGAACTTTCCCTTCACTACTTACGCACTTTACAAAAATAGGTCACATGCTGAAAATAGTCATGCACCTTTACAATAACATGCACACATGCAAGTGTGTTAATAATAGATCTCTTACAATTAACTGGTAGTAGTAATCCTATTATTAACTCAAACTCATGCATGGCGCTTAGTAGATTCTCTTCCCAAAATAGCATTTGCATGTTGTGCAAGTCTCCATCTTATTGTGTTACCATACGCTATCTCCAAAAATAGCCCGTAACCATGAAAATGGCTAAGTCTTGAATCAATCTGTCTTTCATGTGCATTTCCTTCCCTATCCTTTCATGCCTTCAAATATGCCTTTCTACCACATGTGAATCTTCTGTGTGCCCTCTCCTTAGTGTCATATTCTATCTACTCAACATTACCCCACACTAAACTACATTGTCATCCCGACAATGGGGTTCCTCCTAATGTTCCCAAAGAATAAATAATAAGAATGAAAGAATGTAAAGAATTACTTTACAAAGAATGGACTTCTATTCTATAGCACCCTCTGCTTCAACCAACAGGATCAACTCTAGATATTCTTCCTTAATCTCAGCCTCCAAGGCTTGCCAATCATCCAGCATGTTTCTGGTCTTCTCTGGAATGTCTGCAGTAATGGATTCCAACTCATCTTGGGTCATCTCTCCCTTTTCATTCTGTAATACTATGACAACATTAGCCATAGTAGACATCGTTCCCTCCAGAAGATCCATCTTTTGTTATATGATCTTTCCAAGCTCATCCAGCCTCTCCTTATGCATATTGTGTATGTTGCTGCAAGGGCTTCACACTTTTTCTTCACTAACGCCAATCTCTCTGTGTGCCCTAAAGTATCATCCTTCATTGCTTTCAAAACTTCATTATCTTCCAATATAGTTCTGATCCTGATCACTGCATTGGAGCTGTGCATATGTTCAAAGCTTGGTATGCTTTCTTCAGCTCATCTTGTAAAGTTTGGAGCAATGCCTCATACAATGAAATATTTCTAACCATGGAGGCCCTTGCTCTCTCTGCTTCCTATTCAGGGTCCTTTGGTGTTGGCATGCAAATTGGTCCATCCTCAAGCACCAAATCAACTAACGTACGCACATAATGCATAGCTAAAGGAAACTTTTCAGGTACCTTAGACTCTAAGTGTGGTCTTTCTTTCAGGACATAATCACCAATTTATTTTTACCATGTTGATGAAGGCTTCATTCTTTTTCTATTCTAAGTCCTTCTCCCCTTTTAGACGCACTATTTCTGCAGCTTTTCCTTGTTATCTTCTTGTAGTGCTCTAATAGTGGCAGCCTTATCTATGTTCCTCCATGCCACTTCTGTAGATACCTTAACCAAGGAATTTCTCACCTGCTCATCAGACATGAGAGTGGGATTTATAGTCATGTGCCTGCTCTGTGGTGCCTTCTTCATTCTTCAGGACACACATGACTCCTCACATACATCAAAATCAGGGCTCGTCCATGTGAGTTTTCATGGACCAGGATGACAGTTGTTTCCTCACACATGTAGTGGCCATGTCTGGGTCCATCAACTCCCATCCATACAACCCCTTAAGGCCCATGTGCTCTGGAAATGGAGGCGTGGACAATTTTACTTGTGTCCTCAGCATAGCCCATACTTTGGCCCAACATACTCCCCACTGGTATTCCTCATTCTTGGCCCCTTAGGAACTTGAGCGCCAAGGTTTGGAGTTGGATCTTTGATGTTTTGAGCAATATCATGCTTTGTTTCTTCTTCCTCCTTTGTACCTTCCTCTTCATCCTTCATATCCTCATCCCTGGGTTCTTCCACATCTTCTGTGCTATACAGGGGTTCCAGGAATAACGTGCACTCTCTGGAGACTCCTCTGCCTCCTCATTCAGCTTTAGTTTTCTCTTCTTCCTCTCAGTTGTCTCTTTCTAAGGAGAGATTTGTGGTGATATCCTCATAGTTTTGGGGTTCCCACACCTTGGGTCCTTATTCTTCTTAATACCCTTTTAAAGTGGTGCTCTCCATGGATGCTTCTACATCCAAGTCTTCGTCTTCTTCTTGTACCTAAGGTGGAGTACCCATGCGCTCAGTCTCTACTCTATCTGTGGGCTTCCTTCATCCTCTATGATCTAAGCCACCACTATCTTCATGTTATTCATCCTCCTCATCCACCGGTATAGTTTCTACAAGTTGTGGGGTTGGCATGTTCTCCATAGTATGTTTTCCTTTAGGTGGCCCTGGGAGCGCGAACTCATTTTCTACATACTTGTTATTCTCCAGTTTAGGATTAAGCTAAAGGTATATACGAGTGTGGCTCCACTATCTCCAATAGCCAAGCTTACTAGCTTCATACTTATGACATCTGAGATGAGCCTTTCAATATAGGCAACCCAGCTTGGATACACATATGCCTTCCTCATAGTGTGGTAGTCACAGTCTACCTTGTCTGCATTAAATTTCAGGTGGCACACATCAGTAAATCAGTGGACTGATGCCTAGAAGTAGTACACTGTGAAGGCATATGGCATTTTGCACCATGGGCTCCATGCCCCATCCCTCATAGTAAATCATCATGATGCAGAAGTTGTTGGTACACCACAAATTATACCACCTTTCCCACCACCAAAGGTAGCTCCTTGGGAATGCACCACTCCTCCTCAAATTCCACATGAAGTTTGTCATACCACATCTCTACCCTCTGCTTAAACAACCCACTCATTGATCCTTCACATAAATATTTTTCAAACCTATCTGCGAGGGACTTATTTTCCATGGGATACTCCCAAATCTTGTTCTTTGGCCCATCGGGCACTCCAATTTCTACAAACATAAGGGGAAGGAGGATAGTGCAAAAACTTATCTTCTCTCCTGTGTGCACTTCCTCAATAATGGTGTCTGCAATGTAGCCTGCTAGGTTGTAGACTACTCCCTGAGACATTTTCTTCACAACATGCAGCCACATGGTATTCACCTGTGACCATCTCTCTTGATCATTCAACTTGGTTACCAAATGCATTGTTGCCTACACCACTAGATACTTCTTCAATTTATCAATGTCCATTCTACATGGACCCTTAGTATACCCCAATTCCTTTCTTATCTCTATGATTTTTGATTTATCACTCAGATCACTAGCAAGGTCTACCCATGTGCCCTTCAATCCTATCAGTGTCAAAATCATGGTTGTGATTCTAACCCTTTGTCCAATGAAATAGAATAATTCCTCATGGACCCTTCTCATCAACCATTGGTATAATGGTTCATACTTGCCAAAATATGGGAGCTCATACAACTGATAGACTCCTACCTGCTTCAACAATTTCTCCCCAGCATCGTCATATACTGGCATATCCTCCATAGTGCGCTTGTTCATATCTTTGTACTCAACAATGCATCCAACTCTTTCTTGTTGTCAGATGTATGGTGGTTGTAGTCACTTATTTTTCACCTGTGGATGTGGGAATCCCACTCTTGTCTAACTATCACACCTTTTGGGTATTACATCTCTGAAAAATTACTCTCAGGAGCCATTTCAACTTCATCTTCTACCTTCTTCTTTCCTTTCGTGCCTGCTACAAGTGCTTTCTTTGGTGCCATCATAAAAATCCACCTTTTCATTATTTGTAATGAGAAAACTCAAACCCTAGCTTGAATCTGCATTTTCCCTAGCTTGAAACCACATGCCCTAGCTTGTTTTCAACACCTTTGCTTTGCTCAAACCCTTCACCAATGGGGATGCAAGCCTCTTCCACGCAATAATCCACTCTCCACATCTGGTTTCACACTCTCCACACCTCAATATGACTCACTCATCTCGATCACACTTAGCTCACTCAAATACTTGTGATCGCAAAGGTAAAAATGAACCTCACATCATGTCCTTATATATATTTTCAAAAATTTAGTGCATTTATTACTCCTTCACCAACCAACAATCCTCTCATTAATTGACCATTTTCACAATATCCACATGGTACATCTTCATGCCCCAGCTATAACCTTCTAGCACCTTCCTACCTTCTGGCTACAAACTTCTCTTCAGCGTGCTTCCATGCACCTGAGTACCTCACCATTGTCCCTTCCCCTGGTAGTCTCCATAGTCGCTGTTTACCTCGCGTTATATTGTTCCCTCATTTATCTCCATCTACGGTCATCTTTTTAAAGCAATCTCCTTTCTAACAACTCCTCTCCAAACTTGAATAGTACATGTAGCAGTTTGTTCCTTTATGTGTACCTATTTGTAAATAGCCACCCCACACCAATGGTATGTGCAGTCCTCTACACATAAAATTTCTTCAAATGGTAATTAGCTTCCAGCGCTCAAACGCACTTATTACACAAAACAACCAACTAAATTGACAAAGCATAGCAACAAAAAAGGAAATACAGTAAGGAAATACATAAATGAAAACCTAGTCTAAATGGAAACACTACCTTATTACAAACACCAAGAAGACTTATTTATAGTAGGGCTTCAACCTACTCCCATTAAAGTAACTGGTAACTGTATTCCATCAAGTGTCTCTAACTAACAAGCACCTGATTCAAGTATATGAGTGATAATATACGGTCCCAACCAATGCACTTTAAGCTTTCCTAGATGGTGCAGAAACTTAGAGTCATAAAGAAGCACCATATGTCCCATCTCAAGATTTTTGTCCCTGATGTGCCTGTCATGCCATGCCTTCTACCTGGCCTTTTCCTTGCTTCTAACTCCAACATGTGTTATGGCGTGCACCTCTCATCCAATTGTATCAATTTATCAATTCTTTCTTCCAAATCTTTCTCATTAGCTAGACCTCCAGTGCACGCAATACGTAAAGAAGGTAACATGAATTCCATAGGAAGAATTGCTTCTACACCAAACACCAACTGAAAGGGTGTGGCCTTGTTCAACCTCTTATATGTTGTTCTATACATCCCAAAGGATAGAAGAAACTTTATCATCCCAATATTTCCTTCCAACGTCACAAATTTTTGTCAATGTCTAGCTTAAAATCTTGTTGAAGGCCTCAACAGTCCCATTTTCTTGAGGATGATAGGGTGTAGTCTTATGGTGTGCAATCATAAATTCATCCAATAGTATCCTGATTGTTTCATTCAGAAAGTGTGTTCCCCTATCACTTGTCAAGCTCAGTGGGAATCCATACCTTGTAAGAACATTTTCCCATAAGAACCTAGCTATTGTAGCTACTGTACAATCCTTGGTAGGTGTTGCTTCTTCCCACCTTGTAAGATAATCTGTGCAAGTGATGATGTAGTGTGATCCAGTTCTACACATGGCTGGCAAAATAGGACCCACAAATTCTATAGCCCATTTCTCAAATGGCTCTACACTAGGAATAGGTCTTAAAGGCAAATTCATCTCTTTTCCCAGGTTTACCAATGCATTGACAGTGATCACATGCCTTACAATATGCTTTACAATCCTTGTAGAGGGTCTCCCACCATAATCCAACAAGTAGAATCTTGTGCACGCAGTGGCATCACCTACATAGTGCCCACCTACAATACCACCATGAGCCTCTTCCATGATGTCTCATGCACTCATGCTCTAGTACACACTGGCACAATACTTCATCTCATCCTAACTTGTATAGGTCACCACTAATCAACATAAAAGGTTCTGCATGAATTGTAAGTTGTTTCTTCTCCAAGGATTTCATTCCTTCTGGCACCACACCTATACGTAAAAAGATAGCAATATCCTCCAATTCTGAAGGTGCGCATTATAACCTATACAACTATGCATCTAACATTGTATCTTCAATTGTCTACACATCCTCCCCCGACTGAATTCTTGATAAATGGTCTGGACAGAATTACTTTTACCTGGTTTTACCACAACTGTGAAATCAAATTCTTGGAATAAGAGCACCCATCAACATATGCACCCTTGTAAAATGGGCTTGTTTACCAAGTATTTCAATGCCATGTGATTGGTGTAAAATACAAATGGTGTTGTTAAAAGGTATTTTCTGAATTTATGTAGTGCATAGATCATTGACAAGGCTTCATGCTCAGTAGTTGTATAATTCTGCTCTACAGGAGTCAACTTTCTACTAGAAAAATAGATAGGATGATCTATAATACCTTCTCCAAGCTGAGCTAGCACCGCACAATGGCCTTGCCAGAGGCATCCACATGTACATGAAACAGTTGGTCCCATGAGGGAAAATGTAGAATAGGTGTTGTAGTAAGTCTCTCCTTCAATGTCTCAAATGCCTGTTGTTGCGGTTCTCCCCAATAAAATGTCCCTTTTCCTTTTAGTAACTCTTCCAAGGGTGTGGCAACCTTAGCATATCCTTTGATAAATTTTCTATAATACCCAGTGTGACCCAAGAATCCACGCACCTCACTCTGACTGGTAGGCTCTTCCAGGCCTACAATAACTACAACCTTAGCTGGATCTACTAACAAACCTTCCTTGCAGATGATGTGCCCTAACAAAGTGCCAAAAGGTGTAGCAAACATGCACTTCTTGATATTCAAAGAGATGTTTAACTATCTACATCTTTCAAACATTAAGCACAAATTGTCACAATGATCCTTAACAAGTCCATACACCATCCAATCATCCAAGTAAACTTGCAAGAAAATGTGAATAAAATCCTGGAATGCTTGAACAACTATTCACAAAATACAGTAGGCGCATTTTTCAGACCAAAGGGCATCACAGTATATGAAAAACTTCCCCATTCAGTGGTGAAAGTTGTTTTTTCTTGATCCTCCTATGCAATCTGGACCTGATGATACCCAGAGAATCCATCTATAAAAGAATAGATTTTGCGCCCTGCAACACCTTCTAATATCTCCTCTGTGAAAGGTGTAGGAAAGGGATCAATCACACATGCAACATTTAGTTCTCTATAATCCACACAAATCCTAATCCGACCATCTTTCTTTATACTGATAACCATGGGGCTAACCCACTCTAATTCTTCTAGGGGCTTGATGATGTCAGACTTCAACATCTTGTCAATTTCTTCTTTAACTTTTACACACAGGTTAGGGTTCATCATGTAGGGTCTCTTCCTGACTAGGGCACGCACCTTCCTTAAGCTTTATCTTCATCTCTCCTAATGATTCATGCACTCCTTTTAATTCATGGTAGCCCCTAGGAAATAAGTCTTGAAAATCACAGAGCAACTCCACTATTTTTGTCACTTCAGATTCAGACCAATAATCTCCAATTATTGCCTCTTTAGGTTCAAAATCTGTACCAATATTCACTTTCTTTGTCCTCATAGGTTCATGATAGGTGTGTGTGTTGTTATCCACACTATCCAAGACCTCACACATACCTATTGAATGATCTATATCCATATTTTCTACTTCTTCATCATCCACTATGTAGACCATCTTTCCTTTTTCTTTCTCAAAGCAAGCGCTTAAGTAGCATGGCATTTGTCTCTGCTTCTTCATCAAAGCACGCTCCTGAGTCATTCTCATCAAATAACTCCTGAATGAGTTCTTCCACCTTTGCACTTTCTCCCATAGTTAAATGCTTTATAACCCTTAATGCCTCTTCTACTGGAGGTTTAGTAGAGAAGTAGTCAAAATTCTGGACCATACCTGCAATCAAATCCTACCAATTTCCAGTTTCTCTATGTAGCTCCACATATACATACCAAGCATGTGCACAACCTTGTAAAGTGGAATAAAGTTTGTGCACCCATAGAAAAGGTGGTAAAGCTTCTTGCCCCTCTGTCTAGAGCCTCTCACACTACTGAACATGTGGTGCTGAATAGGTTGATTACCATGATAAGTGTAGATTTGAGTAGGTGCATTGCTCTTGGAAAACTGAGTTGTAAGAGAAATCCTGACTTCATTCCATTCTACAAGATTATCCCTGTGAACCACCCACCAGTGCGTTGTTGTCCCACACAGGGTATATGCTAACATATTTCTTCTTTCCAATTGGTCTATCCACTATTCCTCTCCATGGTGCGCAAGAATACCGTAGGGTCTCCTTCTCTAGTGTACCAAGGTACAAATTTGTTACCTATCCTCCTGATGTAACAAGGTTTTATTTTCCATGACAAATGCACTCCTTACTTCATGCCCAACCATCTCATAAGTACCATGAGCCCAATTATCACAAGCAATACTTGTAGTATCACTAATAGACTATGCATCTTCCCACTGAAGGATTCCTTCCTTAGATGGCTCGAGTACTTCTGGGTCCTGAATGGTGCATACATAAATCCTATTCAGATCTTCCTCACTCAAAGGCTCAACATAGGGTGCAGATTTCCCATCTGTTAAAGGGATAATAACTCTTTCCTCCTTGTTCTCAAAACTGATATATCCCTTGTTGAACTGAAGATCAACATTATTTGTGTAACACTAAGGGCACCCAAGTAGAGCTAGGAAACTATCTACTTCTGCAAGCACTAAAACCTCAAAATCCCCAGTGAACTTGGCCCCTTGTATAGTAATGGATGCATATTTTAAAACTCTGATAGGAGTGTCCTTAGTTTGATTAGCCATAAATAGTACATTAGAAGATGGTTGCAATGAAGGTCTCCCCATCTGTACCCATGCATCTAAAGTAAGCACATTTACTTCACGCTTGTGTCAATCAATATATTACTCAAGAGCCATCCATCGACAACAACATTCAGAGTGATCTCCTTGTCATAATCTAAGCTATGGGGGGGAATATTTACATGCAGGATCTGATGCCCATTCTCAATATTCATGCACATGGAGTGTTTCCCTTTAGCCAACTCCCTAGTAATGGAATAATATTCTCCTGGCACAACATTTTACATACCTCCTTCAAGTCATCAATATCTGACTGGACCGTCTCTGTTTCCTTCTTCTATTCCATCTTCCTATGATTTCTCCTTTAAACATTGTATTTCCCCTTGAAGGTCTCTAAGTACTTCCATGGTCTCCTTGATAAACCTCCTTCTGGTGTGCAGGATCCAGGTACCTTGCATGAAAAACATCCTCCTTAGTGATGGTAGGCTTCTGTGGTAACACCTCTCTAGCACACGTAGCTTCAGCACGCATGTAGTGATCTTCACAGGTAATACCTCAGGTTCTGGTGCCAACTTTGGCATCCACTGATTTTCCATAGCATTGTATATCCTAACCATCCCTGCACCTTTGTTCTCCTATTTATGTTTCTTTCTAAGATGTTCATATAGATCCAGGCATTCCTCATAGCTATGATTCTTCCCACAAAAAGAACATGTAATATTCTGAGGACATTCACACTGTAGTGGTCAGGTGATCTACATGTAAATCATGTTCCATGAGGGAATTCACTTCATCCACCACCACGGCCTCACGACCTCCAATCCACCATGGTATCCTCAACCTCTTCCATGTCCTCCTTCATAGCACCCCTCATTCTGATCATAGTGCACTTGATTGTGATTCTAATCCTGATGCTCACCTTTACCCTTAGAGTTATCTGATACTCCTGTCTGTCGCACACCAATATCTATAGCATCATGGATCTGACCAATCAACCTACAGTCTTTGTATCATGAGTCATGGACTGAAAAATCTTACAATAGCATGATACATTCTTCCTTATCACGTGTTGTAATAATGGGTAGTGGCTAGTGTCATGGTTCAGGTGACATATCTCACAGTCTAGCAATAATGAATGTATTGTTCTGCAAGGGGACAACTATCTTTGGTGTGCCCTTCCACTTCACAGTCTATACACCAAATCCCAGTGCACGTCTCATGTGCCTGAATTCACCGATAGTTTCTCCAACTACTTTTCCATAGCTGTAATCTGTGCTTCCAAGAATGGGCTGACTCCAGTGTCTATACTCCCGACTACCTCAGTGCACAAAGTTGCTTCAAGTGCTTCATTGGATCAGTGTATGTCTTATGTGACAATGCCCTTCTAAAAGGTGTGATCAGACCTCCAACAAACCATTGTGCATGTTGGCTTACATGAATATCATAAGAAAGCTTAGATAAAAGTGTTTTGAAATGGGCATCATACTCCTGGACACTCTCAGTAGTGCCTTGTTTAATATCCTTGAGCACTTATACTCTTCTACTCAAATTCAGGGATATAGAACTCTTTAAGGAATGCATCTTTGAATGTTGCATAATCTACAAAAGTTTGATCAGGGTCAAACTTCCTATACCAACTATGTGCATGTCCCTACAATGTAGTTGCAAATTGACTTGCCTTGTGCTCAGAAGTTGTGATTCCTTTTGCGCACCACAGTATCTCACACATGTGCACATGTTTCAGCAACATCTTCTATGCCCCTATACTTTATAAGATGAAGAGACATCTCCATGTAAATATTTTGGGGTTGGTGTGGACCCTACCCACCTGATCCAGAACCTCCTGTGTTGCCTCTACCTCCAGAACCACCAGATCCACCAAGAACTAGAGCCACCTATACCCCCTGATCCTCACATATAGCTAGAAGTGGACCAGAATATGTACTTCCATGTGTCCCAATAGTAGTATTGTACTGAACTCCTATAGTCTACATGGTGGTACTACTCCCAGAAGTGAGCCCCAAATTCTACGCACTTGAATTCTGTGCAGATGATGCACCTAAAAAGGTACCTCCAAACAAATAACAAAGACATTTTCCCTGCCATATATGTACTTGATATGTGACTTACTCTTGCTTCCCTACTGCCCAAATTATCTTGCTGACTATTAGATGTACTAGATACTAGAAAACCAAGCACAAGGGCTAGGTTTCTAGGTAGATTCAGATGCACGCCTGTGGCCCAAGTCGTCTCTGTTAGTGCGCTCCTATGTGAGGCTGAGGAGGGTTCCCTTTCATGCTTTCCCAAATGGGGGAGTTCCTGATGCTCTAGCTCCACACCTTCTATGTGAGCTCTAAATCCTTCACGATCCATCTCTCTCCTCAATGCCATCCACTCTGCAATGTCATGCTGCTTCTCTATCTCCCTCTCATGCACCTCATTGTACTTAAGCCACCTTTCTTCTCTCTTCCTTCTATCACTAGGTCTGCCATCTTTCACCAAACCTTCTCCTGCCCCCATGTGTGGTGGGGTTTAGCTAGCCATCGGATTTTCCTCTAAGTTCAGGGTTATCATCAAGATCTTGATCATCAGTGGAATGCCTTGCAAGTAAGTTCCCCTAGGATACCGTAAAAATTGGAACTTAGCTACCTCTAGGAAAGAATAAGTGGAAATTGAGTACTCCAAAATATAGTTGTTCAAAACACCATGGAACCAAGTATCCACAACACATGTCCAAATCAGATCAGCATCATACAAGGCCTAAAATTCTTCCTGTGTCCAAGACAAGTGTGTGATACCTCCAATTCCATTTAGACACATAAGCAACCAGCCACTCATACAGTTCTACTGGGAAAATAGCAAAGAAGCTCTCATATAAATAGTCATACAGATTCTTTTCCACCCACGCGCATGTGTCAAACTCAGATCTAGTGTTGAACCTCCATGTGTACTCTTCTTCTAGATCTTTTATCCACTCCTCAACACTTGCTAGGGTCAACTGGTATGTCTTCATTGCGAACCATCCTGAAAAAATACTGAAAAAGAGGTCCCAGCAATGGAACCAATGATGCAACCTAGAATTTACCACGAATAACCTAGGTGCACTGCTAGCACATCACCCAACCTGAGCTAAGCACTCACCCAAAGCACATGAAAAGGTACCAGGCCCCTCCTTAGAGTTTCTTGTACAAGATGTGAACATGATGAAGATGTAATGTATTCATATCCATAAATAGCATAAACATTCCACAGAGCATATTCCAGATCTAGATCTAAAAGAATCATGAATTAAGTGATAAACATAATGAATTCAACCATGTAAGAACCAATTACAGTCATGTTTAACACCATTATTCACCCAATACACTCCATTATATTAAACATGGTAAATACAGAAGCTTCTTACAATAAGTAGTATCATAAGTTTATGCACGCATCAGATCTGGCAACATAACTCCACAATAGCTCATACATAGTGTCTCTCTAACTACACAGATTAATACATATTTATAAGGGTGGGGAATTTCCCTTCACCACTTAGGCACTTCCCAAAATAGGTCACATGCTAAAAATAGTCATGCACCTTTACAATAACATGCACACATGAAAGTGCGCTAATAATAGATCTCTTACAGTTAACTGGCAGTAGTAATCCTATTATTAACTCAAACTCATGCATGGCGCTTAGTAGATGCTCTTCCCAAAATAGTATTTACATGTGTACACAAGTCTCCATCCCATTGTGTGCTCCATACGCTATCTCCAAAAATATCCCGTAACCATGAAAATGGCTAAGTCCCGAATCAATCTGTCTTTCACGCGCATTTCCTTCCCTATCCTTTCGCGCCTTCAAATATGCCTTGCTATCGCACATGAATCTTCTGTGTGCCCTCTCCTTAGTGCCATATTCTATGGTCATGGCTTCCTACATTGGATACTATGGCCATTTCTTCCCTCTTACCTCCCACTTGGTTTTATCCTCCTGCTTGGGTTTATATCTTATCACTGGGGTTGGTGCTATCATTGGTGTCCATTCCATACTATCTTATCTACACCATCTACCTATCTCAAAAATCCTTTTATCATTCCACTTCTCTTAATCATGAATGTCCATACATTTGTGCGTACATAAGAACACGAGATTATAAAATCCAATGCACAACAAAATCCATCCACGAGATTTGAAAAAACATGGTCTCTCATATATATATATTGAATTAATTTTTACATAATAATCAACAAAAAATCATACCATTAACCATCCCTCATATATCCCCTCCCTAAAATAGAGGTTAGCCAATACTTTGAGTTGATGGTGCCTGATTAGTAGCACATAAGAACTATGTCAAAGATGTGGCTCTAGACTAATCCCCACCAACCTCTCCCTTTTCTCTTGCCACTCTAACCTCTAATGTTGTAATGCAAGTTGCATATGCCTACTGGCACTCTGCCACCCCTTGTGCATCTAATAGTCTTGTTTCCTACTCCCATGCTAGTGTTTCTTGTTCTTGGAGAGGGACCTACACTAAAGATGACATATCTCCTTCACTTGTTGCTACTAAAGCATCTATATGTATCTGAAGCTCACAAGTTACCTTTCCTACCATCTTAAAAGTAGTCATTGAATCTCATGTCATCATTGACATTGGATCTACCATCATGACCATATCTATCAAGTATAGGACAACATCTAGGATCTCATGGTGTGCATCTTATATCATTTTATGCCACTCGTTGGTAACATGCCTTGAAAAATCACACCACATGTGCATTAGTCATTATCATCTTTATATTCATTAACATTATATCACAAGAATCCAACTATCAAGGCTTAGTTGGGTCAGTTGATCCACCATGATAGATCCACTTATTCTACCCCCCAAAAACGCCTCTTCCTACTAATACCTCAATCAACGGACTCATAGCATGTGTGTCTTCCTATCTTTAGGTACTAATATAATAGGCACTCTCCTCCAAGCCTCTACCCTACATCTTGGTTTTCCTACCATAAAGGTGGTTATTTGGGCCCCTATATCTAACAAATAGCCTCCATCAAGCCTCCACATTTTCCACTCCTAATGCCACCGGCAAGGCCTCACTACCTACTACTCCATTCCTGCATTTCCCAGGACTATCTTTTACCTCTACTATTTGAGATATTTCTACACTTCCTGATCCTCTCCTCTACTTCCATCTGCCACCTAGTTGTGGGGCATACCTCACTTGGCTTGGTCACAATGGTGGCATGCCTACCACTAGTCCCTCTCTCCCTCCTCTCTCTCAAATGTATCTGATGATACTCTAAGAGAGGTGGGGTAACTACATGAGCTAGATGATCAAATTGTAAGGGTAATCTATCAACTGGGTGTGTCTCCACCCACAACATGTAGTGCCCTGTAATCTCTAAATTTCCCTCTACTACTACTGTAGTCGGCCAACTAGGCCACTTGTCTATTGTCCCTCTATATGTCTCCCACACCACCTCCTTATGTCATACCTGGTGTAGCCTCCTAAATTCAATCATTAGCCTCATTATTGTGCCTCTCTCCTACTGTAGAATCCTTAGGGAATCTTCTGCTACTTGTAGCAATGTCCCTATAGCCCTATATAAGGAAACTACTTGTATATCCAAGCTGAAAACAATATGAAAGATCCCACAAAAAAATTTTATCTCACCTGAATCATGTACAACTAAAACCACAAACCACATGGCATTCTCCTAACATGTGATATCAACTATAGTGTAATCAGAATTTGACAATCATGCTTTGACAATGCCTTGCTAAAGTTTTACACTTGCTCAAATGCTTGGGAAGGGTCACTTTGCTTATTTGTATGATGAAAATGGAGAGTCTGAAACCTAGAAGGAGACTTTGGACTAGTAGAGGGTGTTTCCCTAATGGATGTGCATGAGTTGTTTCATTGTTTAGAGTGCTTTGAGTGTCTTTAGTGCTTGCTTTTACATGAGTTCATAAAGTGCCAGGCCTCTTAAATGAGTTGTGATTTACTTGCTTGTATATGCTTCTAAAGGGTGATATAACATGAAATATTAACCAAAGGGGTATGTTTTTCATATGAAGGTGATGGAATTGAAATAATTAATGCACAACATATCAGTAAAAAACCATATAGTAGGGTCGATATGTAATTTTACAAACTTACCAAAACTGACATTTTTGGATGGGAGGGAGAAAAACACAATTTGACTTTATGGGCCTAACCAAGGATGTTTCCATATGTATTTTGTGTAATTAAAATTTAGAAACTAAAAACAAAGAGGTGTGAAAAGATAAGAAAGTACATAAAGTGTTATCAGGGTGTGCTAAGTAAGAGTGAGGAGAGTGCATTTGTCCATACAAATATGCAATGTTAAGATTAGCACTGTCAAAGGCTAGATTTCCAAATTTTAGTGTCTACATTTTCCCTCCCTTTGAGCATGAAATTGAAAATTACATGAGTGTGTAGACACACTATCTTTTCTTATAGTAAATTTGTTTTGCAGTGTCTCATTGTGTTGGTGTTGACACGCTTCAAGATAAAACTTGTAAAACAGGGTATAGTCAATGCCCAAGATAGGAAATTTAAATGTAACTCAAATGTAATTAAAGTAATGTAAAGAAATAAGCAACAAGAAATATCAAAAGAGATGTAAAACATATAAGGAATACACTTGTTTATTTCGCAGAGGGAATGTGCTCCCATTCTTAATTCTTGTAGATTCTAGATTTGCTGAATTCTAATGGAGAATTGGGGGTGATCAGTCCCCAATTGTGCTAGGAATATTTCTATGCATTAGGTGTACCAAACCCAACACGCAAATTTTGAAGAGAAGAACAAAAAAATGAGGATTTGAAGCACCCCTCCAAGGAATAAGACCATGTATCAAAGCTATTATGAAACTATGATATCTTCCCCTTACATGCGAGAGGATAAGGAGGACTGCCTATGAAGAACTTAACCACTTTGATACCTTCCATATCCCCATCAACCATACCGTTGCAGACGGATATAATCCCAATTTTTTAAATTAGGACACACAATAGAAAAAAATAAATGCCCCATACTCTTCCCATGTGTCACACAACTGAGTAGAACTTATGCATGTGGATATTTTTCCAGAGAAAGGAGACCCATGTTGATGCAAGAGCATCATCAATAAGTCATTCAATTACAAAATTTCCTATCTATGAGGTCAATAGGACTATTCTAGGGTATGTGGAGTCATAAGAGAGAGATTTCTAAATGTTAAAGAGTTTGAATTTTCAAATTGGAGCTTTTCCCTCTAAAAGGTGTAATTCAATTACAAAATCATGTCAAAGAGTCCTAAGGGTTTTCATGGGTTGCAAGTGTCTTGTTAGGGTGGTAGGATGTGTAATAAGTCTTTATGTGAAAATTTGATTCATGAAATGTGTAAAGATAATGTAAACTTCCCAAATGTTATGATGAGCACATAATGAGTCATTATGGTTCTTAGAGAGTGGTTATATTTCAAAAGGGAGTTACATGTATTATAAAATTCAAATATATGAAGGATTAAGATGGAGTATTGATTATAGAACACTTGACAGAAAGCATGCAAGAATTCCACGTGGGAAAGTAGGCCATATTCAAAGGCGCAAACGGATAGGGAGAACACGCGCGCAGAGCAGAAGTTTAGCTTTTTGAGACTTAGCCGTTTTCACTCATGAAGGTCTATTTTTAGAGATGACGTGCAGAGCACATAAACAAGGTAGAGACGTGTGCACCATGAATTGGTTGTTTTTGGAGTATCATCTACAAATCACTTTGCATGGACACAAGCCGGAAATAGATCTACTACTGTTAGTTAACTACCAGTAGTCTATTATTAGCACACTTGCATGTGTGGCTAGTTTTGTAAAGGCGCGTGGCTAATTATAGCATATGACCTATTTTGGGAACTGATAAGTAGTGAAGGGCAATTCCCCACCCTCACAAGTATGTAGTAAATTGCGTAATAGAGAGATCAACATATAGAGAGATATAGTGAGATTGTGCTACTAAATCTATTACGCACATACTACTAATATTGTAATGAAGCTTCTGTATACTTATGAAATTTAATATAATGAAGGAAATTGGCTGAATTTAAGAGTATTCTTGTGTGTAATTGGATATTGCATGTACTTTATTCCATCATGATTATTGTTTAAAGTCTGCTCTCCCTTAGATATAGATCTAGTATGCTTTGTAGACTGATGTGTTAGTAATGGAATTGCATGAGCTAAGTATTCATCATGCTAAAAACTTGCAACAGCAACCCTAAAGAGGGACCTGGTACCTTTGTGCACTTTGGGTGAGTGCTTAGTTCAAGTTGAGTGATGTTCTAGTGCGACTAGGGTTTTATTGTATTTGTATCACTGAATTCTAGGTTGTATCATTGGTTCCATTGTCGGGACCTCTTTTTCGGTTGTTTCCAGGATGGTTCATGATGAAGATGTACTAGTTAACTCTAGCGAGTGTTGAAGAATGGATACACGATCTGGAAGAAGAATACGCACAAAGGTTCAGCACTTGGATCTAAGTTTAACACATGCATATGGGTGGAATAGAATTTGTATGATAGTTTATATGAGAGCTTTTTTGATATATTTCTAATAGATTTGTACATGTGGTTGATTGCCTATGCATCTAAGCAGAATTGGAGGTATCGCACACTTGTCTGGATGTAGGAAGAATTTCGGGCCCTTTATGATGCTGATATGATTTAGACTCGAGCTATGGATATGTGGTGTCTTGAATAGTTATATCTTAGAATACTCAATTTCCACTTATTCATGTCTAGAAGTATCTGAATTTTAGTTTTTACGATATCCAAGGTGAACATACCTACAAGGCATTCCACTAGCGATCAAGATCTTACTAGTAACTTTTAATTTGGAGAGTAAACCAATGGCTAACTAAACCCCACCACGCATGGGGATAAGACAGGATTGGTGAAGGATGGTAGACTTAGTAGTGGCAAGGCAAAGAGAAGAAAGGTGGCTCAAGTATAATGAGGCGCGTGAGATGGAGATAGAGGAGAATCATGACATTAAAGAGTAGATGGAGTTGAGGAGAGAAATGGATCATGAAAGATTGAGAGCTCACGTAGAAGACGTGGAGTGAAAGCATCAGGAACTTCCCCATCTAGGAAAGCATGATAGGGAACCCTTCTTGACCTCACAAGGAAGCGTGCCAGCAGAGATGACCTGGGCCATGGGCACACATCTAAACCTACCTGATAACCTAGCCCTTGTGCTTGGTTTTCCAGTATCTAGTACGATAAGTAATCAGTAAGATAGTTTGGGAAGTAAGAGAGCAAGCACATCAATGGCAGGGCAAACGGCTTCATTGTTATTTGGAGGTGTGTTTTCAGGTGCATCGTCCACACAAAATATGAGCACGTCGAATGTTGGATTCACCTCTAGAAGTGGACCTACTTCACAGATCGTAGGGGTTCAGTATAGTACTAATTTCAGAGCACATGAGAGTACATCTACAGGACCTATTCCAGCTACAGGTTTGGGATCAAGAGGCATAGGTAGCTCTGGTTCAGGTGGATCTGGAGGTTTTGGAGGTAGGGGAAACACATGAGGTTCTAGATCAAGTGGGCAAGGTTCACACCAACCCCAGAATATTTACATGGAAATGTCTCTTCATCTTCTAGAGTATAGGGGCATAGAAGATGTTGTTGAACATGTGCACATGTGTGAAATATTGTGGCGTGAAAAAGGAATCACAGCTTCTGAGCATAGGGCAAACCAATTTACTACTATGTTACAAGGGCGCGCACAGAGCTGGTATAAAAATTTTGACCTTTGATCAGACTTGTGTAGATTATACAGCTTTAAAGGATGCATTCCTTAAAGAGTTTCATATCCCTAAGTTTGAGCAGAAGAGTACAAGTGCGCTCAAAGATATTAAGCAAGGCACTACTGAAAGTGTTAAAGAGTATGGTGCATGGTTTGAAATGTTGTTATCAAAGCTTTCTTATGACATACACGCAATCCAGCATGAAAAATGGTTCATTGGAGGGCTTGATTACCCCTTTCTTATCACATAAGACATACAATGATCCGCACAAAACACTTGAATCAACCTTGCGCGTTGAGGAAGTTGGAAGCATAGATACCAGGGTGAGCCTGTTTTTAGAAGCACAAATAGAAGCAATGGAAAAATAGTTGGAGAAACTATCAGCAAATTCAGCACATAAGACACACATAGGGATTTGGTGCACAGATTGTGAAGTAAAAGGTCACAAAAAGGATAGTTTCCATCACAAAATAGTACACTCATTTCAAATGGATTGTGAAATATGTCACTTAAACCATGATGCTAGCCGACACCCATTATTACAACGCGTGATAAGGAAGAATGTTTCAAGCTACTATAAAATCTATAGGTCCATGACTCATGACATAGAAGACTATCGGCTGATTGGATAGATCCATGATGCTATAGATATTGGTGTACAGTAGACAAGATTTTTAGATAACTTTAAGGGCGAGAATGAGCATTAGGACCAGGAGCACAATCAGGCGTGTTATGATAGAAATGAAGGGTGTTTTGAAGGAGGTCGTGGAAGAGGTTGAGGATATTATAGTGTTCGAAGGATGAGGCTGTGGTGGTGGAAGAAGTGAGTTCCCTTATGAAATGTGTTATACATGTGGATCTATTGATCACTATAGACCCGAATGCCCCCAGAATATTGCATGTTCCTTCTGTGGAAAGAACCATAGATATGAGGAGTGCCCAGACTTATATGAGCATCTGAGTAAGCAACATAAACAAGAAAACAAAGGTGCATGGATGGTTAGGATACAACACGCTATGGATAATTAATGGATGCCCAAGTTGGTGGTAGAGTCTGAAGAGTTACAAGTGAAAATTACGACCCGTGCTAAGGCAACACGTGTCAAGGAAGCATTGCAGTAGAAATTAACTATCACTAAAGAAGAAGTTCTTCATGCACGGTACCCAGATCCTACCTATTAGAAGGTGGTTTATCAGGAAACCATGGAAGTTCTAAGGAATCATTAGGGTGAGATCCAGTACTTGAAGGAGAAAAAGAAAGCATCAGAGACAGTCCAAATGGATATAGATGACTTAAGGGAAGTGTGTAAAATTTTGTGCCAGGAAAACATCATTCCACTGTTAGGGAGTTGGTTAAAAGGAAAAACTCTATGTGCAAGTACTGAGAATGGATGACAGATCCTACATGCAAATATCCCTCCTCATAGCCTAGATTATGACAAGGAAATCACTTTGAATGATGTTGTGGATGGGTGTTTATTGATTAATATACTGATTGATACAGGGGCAAAATTCAATGTTCTTA
The DNA here is from genome assembly GCA_019776745.2 of Taxus chinensis. NCBI lineage: Eukaryota > Viridiplantae > Streptophyta > Pinopsida > Cupressales > Taxaceae > Taxus > Taxus chinensis. The sequence continues at coordinate 680,076,434 of CM034154.1, read as the reverse complement.
CCTTAGATGCATGGGTACAAATGGGCAGACCCCCATTGAAACCATCCTCTAATGTATTATTCATGGCTAATCAGACTAAGGCCACTTCCATAGGAGTTTTGAAAGATGCATCCATTTCCATACAAGGATTCAAGTTCATTGGAGACTTTGAAGTTTTAGTGTTGGCAAAGTCAGATAGCTTCCCAGCTTTATTGGGGCGTCATTGTTGCTATGCAAATAATGTTGATCTTCGGTTCAACAAGGGCTATATCAGTTTTGAAAATAAAGAGGAAAGGGTTATTATCCCTTTAATAGATAGAAATTTTGTGCCCTATGTTGAGCCCTTAAGTGAAGAATATTTGAATAGGATTTATGTACGCACCATCTGAGATCCAGAGATGATTGAACCAACCAAAGAAGGACTAATTCAAAGGGAGGATGCATAGTCTATTAGTGATACTACAAGTGTTTCTTGTGATAATTGGGCTCATAGCACTTATGAGTTGGTAGGGCGTGAAGTAAAGAGCATATTCCCTTGAGGTACAAAACCATGCTATGTCAGAAGGATATGTAAAAACTCGGTACCTTGTTACACATGAGAAGGGGATCCCATGGTATTCCTATATGCCATGGAAGAAAAATGGATAGACCCACTAGAAAGAAGAAATATGCTAGCGTATACACTACGTGGGTCAGTAGCCTGTTGGTGGGTGGTCCACAAGAATAATCTTGTCAGATGGAATGAAATTGGGATTGCTCTTACTACTAGGTTCTTCAGGAGTAATGCACATACTCAAATCAATACTTATCACGGTAACCAACCTCTTCAGCATCATGTTCAGAAGTGTGAGAGACTATGGACAGAAGGGCAAGAAGCTTTACCACCTTCACTATGGGTGCACAAGTTTTATTCCACTTTACAAGGTTACGGGTGTGCTTGGTATGTGTATGCAAAACTCCATAGAGAAACTAGAAATTGGCATAATTTAATTACAGGAATGGCCCAGATGTTTGACTTCTTCTCTATGAAGCCTTCAGTGGAAGAAGCATTAAAGTTTATCTGACGCTTAATTATGAGGGATAGTGCCAAGGTTGAAGAACTCCTTCAGGATTTATTACCTAAAGAAGACTCAGGAGCGCGTCTTGATAAAGAACTAGGGGCCGATGCAACATTACTCGAATGCGCTTACCTTGAGAAGGAGAAAGGAAAAATGGTCTACTTAGTGGATGAAAAAGAAGTAGATAATCTAGATATAAACCATTCAGCAAGAAGGCGTGTGGTATTGGATAGTGTGGATAAGACCATGTGTGCCTATCATGAACCCATGAAGACAAATTGGCTGAATATTGGAACAGATACTAAGCCTAAGGAAGCCATAATTAGAGACTATTGGTCAGACTCTGAAGTTGAAAAAATCATAGAGTTACTAAGGGATATCTCAAACATAACTAGATCTCACATACCTGAAGCTACCTTGCATCTACCACTATGCAGCCAAGCTCTCACTGTATTTTGAATCTACAAACAAGAGCTCTATAAAGATCTACCAATGTGAAACCCTAACCATGCACCAAGAAGTAAGTCTCTCCTCTATCATTTTAACAAACTACAAACATAAAGACAACTTCCTCTACCATGTTAGATACCTATGGATCAACAATACAACATGATCTTATGGATCTGCAATACAAGATCTCACAACATGTGGATCTTCAAGAATGAGCAATAACAAGATCTCACAACAACCTGTGGATCTAAGAAGAAGAAGCCCTAAGTGCTTTGCATACTATGCAAGCCATTACATGATACTAAACAATGCAAAGGAAATACAGTAGAAGATAATACCATCTTCTCACGAATAGTGTACCTGCACTTTCCTTCTGTTCAACTTCTCTCCATGAAAGCTCTTATCTTCAAGTAATCTACTTTTTCTTCTTTTTCTTCTCCTTCTTCATCCTTTCAACCAAGGATTATGCTCTTCTTCTCATTAACACATCTCTAACCCTAGTTTTCTAGCTTATATAAGCTTAGACAAACTTAGGGCAACTTAGCCATGAAATTACATCCAATAGATTTGCTTTAAAACAAAAACAATATTAAAACCTGTGACTCAAAAACAAAGTGCTTCGCACAAGTAACCGACACCAGTTAGACCTAACCACATCCGGTTCCTTATTTTCCTGACTGACGTCAGTCCCACTATAACCGATGTCAGTTACTATATTTCTAGTCACTTTCCATTGCATGCTAACTGTGAAGCAATCTAGCTCCACAACCTAACAATCTCCCACTTGGAGATAAATTGATGAACCTCTATACCTATACCTGTACATCATTGTCCTCAACACACCATGAAGACCATCTATTCTTTCCTTAAACAATTCTCTCAAAGAAAAATAAAACCAAGAAGATCTGACCATCTTCTCAAACCAAGAAGATAAAACCATGACTTACCAAACCTACACGAAGCTACAACTGATCCATGACACCAAGCCTCAAGCTCCCACTAAATCATAACACCATACCAATTATTGGTATTAGATAAACAAGCCAACCTAGCTCCTCATGCAACAAGCCATCATGACTAATACACCTGCAAGAGCTCCCACTCAAACTGAAGTTATGAGCCTCAATCGCATCCGTAGCCATACTTGTAATAGTGGGTGATCAAACCATCAAACCTACATAACTCAAAGAATCCAAACACTATAATCATGTGCATCCATCCATATCACCAGCTCTCCAAAAGCTCCGAGTCTACCACCGACTAACTCCAAAACTGAATATGAATCTTGTGCTCATTAATGTCAATAACAACATCCATGTTAAACCATGCCACTAATACCAAGTGTAAAATACCAGCAAATATGTCATCAACATACTCTGCACAAACCAACCAAGATGAAATCAAAAAACAAGGACGCCATCTAAAAATGGTAAATAAACATTGTTGTCAAACATGTGACCAAACCAACCACGGTTTCCCCTAACCAACCACGATCAACTCCTGACCGACCACGATTACCAAATGACCAACCACGGTTAACCTTAACCGACACTGGTCTCTGTAACAATCACATTTTCTCCTTTTTCACCCTTCAAACTCTGAAAAATTGCTCTATCATCTAAAACCAGCTGAATCTACCATAAACTGTCATCCCTAAGGAATATCCAGGCACCACAAAATAAACTAGAAGTGACATCACAAAGCAATAAACTCAAAATAACTGCAAATCAATAACTGCCCTCCAAAACCAACTTGTGCCTCCTTCCACTCTAAATAATTACAATCTCCTCTCATTCTGCATGTGCATCATGTATCCAATCCTACAATGCCAACAACCATGGCTTGCTCCCACTAAACAAAAAATCCCCAGCACTGCCTCTAACACCAAGCTCAAAAGCTAATATGTCAGTGAGAAATAAAACCAGATGAAAGAGCTATAAAATTGATTCCCTTTCTTCTCTAAGAATACTTCTACATCACAGAAGTTTGGACTTCTTGTGAAGTAAGTGAATCACTTGCATTCCATCTGTATGTACTCAACATCTCTCGTTACCTGCAATTGTGTCTAACCATGAATTTTCATTGAGGATCTTGTCCTTAGACTAGAAACCCTTGTTCTCAAGATTCCACACAACCGGGAAATAAAAGTCAAACAACACCAAGAAACCATGGTGTAAATTTGTGCACAAAATCCAAACATAATATCAATTGCTCCAAACGAAAGAAATAAAACATGAACCATATAGAGATACCTGAATCAAAGTCTCAATGGAATAATCGAGCCAACTCTATCCTCTTTCTGATCCAAACCATGAAGTGATCTACACCATCTCTACCATGTACACTCTGTGCAAGAAACTCGATCCTCCAAACCAAGACAAAGAACCATCTACCCTCTCTTGCTACAAAAAACCTTGTATAGATAAGTTGCCACAAAGACCAACCACGGTCGTCCCCTAACCAACCATGGTTAGCTGACCAGTATCGGTTCCTTTGTGACCGACCTCAGTTCTCAGACTGATGTCAATACTATTGGAATGAACCCAATGCTACATAATTTGGCATAGCACACCACACCAAGTGCTTACTTTGACCAAAGTCGATAGTTGAGCTGAGCCAGTCATTTCAAGAAACATCCAAATCTCGTATAAAAACAATACAACAAATCCATGCAATAAATTGCATCAAGATGAAATACATCACCTTGCCAGCACCAAGATACTCAACCACATCTTCAATTGAAGTACATTCTTCTCTTATGGAAGCCCCATCTTCATTCTGTGCTACTACCTCTCTACCAAAGCCCGTGCATCTAACTGCACCAAGAATGCATACTTGTTCCTTTTCTTTGTCTAGATCTGCAATCCAAAACCATACATGTGCAATTAAACCATAAACTCAGCAAACAAGATACATTCCACACATCTCTTCATTTCTTCATATCTGTGATTTTCTATTTATAACCAGGATGCTCAGTAACCAACCACGATCACCCTGTAACCGACCACGATCCTCAATAACCGACCATGGTCTCACCCTGTCGACGTCAGTTGCCACTTAATCAACGTTGGTCACTGTGTTCTCCAGCAACCTTACACTTCCAGCTCCCACTTGAGATTCAATCTCTTCTTGCAATTTTCACATAAGGTAAAATAAACCCTACTGTCATACATGTCAGTAATAACTACTAACAAAACCATGAAGCAAACCCTTGCTCTAAAAACTAAATCCATCGCTCTGATACCATTTGTTGGGAATGCGAGACTGCAAAATAGTGCTATGATTTAATAACAAACAAAATCATGCACACATGATCTAAACAATTCCCTACAAAATCTACAGCAGTGGAAGTATAAACTAGAATAATCCAAATCACATAAAAGTACACACACATAACAAGCATATATTCTGGTTCACCCAATGTGGGCTACATCCACCAAAGATAGAGATCTCATATATACATAATATAACAAGAGATTACAAACCAACTCTTCTGCACAAGAGTACATGTATCTCTACAAGAGTATCTCCTCCTCCCACATCTCCAATTAGATCTGCCTATGTACACTAAATTGTGCCTTCATACCACCACTTGTGTCTCCTCCAGATCTCTAACCGGATCTACCTGAGTGCACTACAATTGTGCCTCTTAAACATAACTAGATCTCACATACCTGAAGCTACCCTGTATCTATCACTATGCAGCCAAGCTCTCACTATATTGTGAATCTACAAACAAGACCTCTAGAAATATCTACCAATGTGTAACCCTAACCGTGCACTAAGAAGTAAGTATCTCCTCCATCACTGCAGCAAACTACAAACATGAAGATAACTTCCTCTACCATGCTAGATTCCTATGGATCAACAATACAACATGATCTCATGGATCTGCAATACAAGATCTCACAACATGTGGATCTACAAGAATGAGAAATAACAAGATCTCACATCAACCTATGGATCTAACAAGAAGAAACCCTAAGTGCTTTGCATATTATGCAAGCCATTACATGAGACTAAACAATACAAAGGAAATACAGTAGAAGATAATACCATCTTCTCACCAACATTGTACCTGAACTTTCCTTATGTTCAACTTCTCTCCATAAAAGCTCTTGTCTTCATGTAATATGTTTTTTCTTCTTCTTCTTCTTCTTCTTCATCCTTTCAACCAAGGATTATGCTCTTCTTCTCATCAACACATCTCTAACCCTAGTTTTCTAGCTTATATAAGCTTAGAAAAACTTAGGGCAACTTAGCCATGAAATTACATCCAATAGATTTACTTTAAAACTAAAAAAATATTAAAACCCGTGACTTAAAAATAAAGTGCTTCGCACAGGTAACCGGTGCCTGTTAGACCTAACCGCGGTCGGTTCCTCCTTTTCCTGACCGATGTTGGTCCCACTGTAACCAATTTCAGTTACTGTATTTCTAGTCAATTTCCATTACATGTTAATTATGAAGCAATCTAGCTCCACAACCTAACAGATTTGTACAAATTAGACTGAGATGAAGTATTGCGTTATTATGTATTAGAACATGAGCGCATGAGTATTATGGAAGAAGCTCATGGTGGAATTACAAGTGGACACTATGCAGGTGATTCCATAGCACGCAAGATTTTACTCACTGGATTATGGTGGGATACCCTCTATAAAGACTGCAAGGAATTTTTTAAGGCATGTGACCATTGTCAACGTCTTGGAAGACCAAGTCAATGAGATGAAATGCCTCTGAGACCTATTACTAACACAGAACTGTTTGAACTAGATCACGCTACATTATAACTTGTATAGACTATCTGACAAGATGGGAAAAAGCAACACCTACAAAGGACTGTACAATGGCTACAACGGCTTAGTTTCTATGGGAAAATATTATTGCAAGGTATGGATGTCCTTTGAGTTTGACCAGTGATAGGGGCACACATTTTCTTAATGAGACAATCAAAACTTTATTGGATGAGTTCATGATTGCACACCATAAGACTACACCCTATCATCCTTAGGAAAATGGAACTGCTGAAGCTTTCAAAAAAAAATTGGGCCAAACATTGACAAAAATATGCGATGTTGGAAGAAAGGATTGGGATGATAAAGTATTTGTAGTAGTTTGGGCATATCGAACAACATATAAAAGATTGAACAAAGCAACACCATTTCAATTAGTGTTTGGCGTGGAAGTCATTCTTCCTATGGAATTTATGTTACCTTCTTTGCGTATTTCATGCACTGGAGGTCTAGCTAATGAGAAAGCTTTACAAGAATGGATTGAAAAGATAATTCAGCTAGATGAATGATGAGCCATAGCATGTTGGAGTCAGAAGCAAGAAAAGGCCAGGTAGAAAGCATGTCATGATAGAAACATAAGGGACAAGAAGTTAGAGATTAGATAAATGGTGCTTCTCTATAACTCTAAGTTCTTGTACCATCCAGGAAAACTTAAGGTACATTGGTTGGGGCCGTATGTTATCACTTACATCCTTGAAACAGGCACTTTTCAGTTAGAAGCCATTGATGGAACACAGCTACCCAGTTACTTCAATAGAAGTAGGCTGAAGCCCTACTATAAATAAGTATTCTTGGTGTTTGTAATAAGGCAATATTTTCATTTAGATTAGGTTTTCAATTATGTATTTCCTTAATGTGTTTCCTTCTTTGTTGTTATACTTTTTTAATTTAGTTGGTGTGTTGTGTAATAAGAGCATTTGCGCGCATGAAGCTAATTACTATGAAGATGATTTAACAGACAAGGCCGTAATCTTGGAGATCAGAAAGGAGCTGGGGTACACAAAGGGTCTGTGCGGCATGGACATAGATAAACTGAAGAAGTATCCAAGTGTGCAAGCAGCCGCACATCTTGTTATGAAGCTAAATGACTAGGAAAGGTGGTCACAAGTGAACACCATGTGGTTGCACGTTGCTAAAAATATGTTTGAGGGGGTGGTCTACAACATTTCATGTTACATTACAGAAACTATCGTTGAGGAATCATGCACATGAGGAAGGATCAGCTTTAGATTTGTTTTGTTGTCGTTGGTGTTAAAAGATATCAAAGTACCTTATGGACCAAAAGAGAAGATATGGGAGTGTCCCATGGAGTACAAGTCACCTGTATAACGCTTCAAAAAGTACTTGTGTGAAGGATCCATGATATAAAAGGTCAAGAAAATGGTTGAGAAGTGGTACAATAGGCTCTGTGTGGCCTTTGAAGAAGAATGATGCATTCCCAAGGACTTGCCTTTGGTGGTTGGAAAGGCAGTTCAGTTCGCTATATACCAACACTTTTGCATAGCGCGGTTCACCATGAAAGATGGAGCATGGAGCCCTTGGTGTAAGTTACCATATGCCTTCACAGTAAGGTACTTCCAAGCATTAGTACACAGGTTCTCAGACACGCGGTGCCTAACGTTCAATGTGGAAAAGGTAGATTGTGACTACCACACGCTAAGGAAGAAATATGTGTATCCAAGATGTGGTGCATATATTGAAAGGTTCATTTTAGATGTATTGAGCATTAAACCAGTAATTTTGGTTGTGGGAGATGTTGGAGCAGCACTAGTGTACCTTCAAATAAATACCAAGATGGAGAATAACAAGTATGTGGAAGATGAGTTCATACTTATAGCACCACCAAAGGGAAAGCATACAATGGAGAACATCCCAATGCCTAAGCCCACATAGCCAATTGAAGTAGAGGATGAGGAGGATGAGCGCGAGGATAGTGGTGGTTTGGAACATAGAGATAGAAGACATCCTACGAATAAGGATGAAGTTGAGCACTCCACTACACAAACTTAGCCACAAGAGGGGGATGATGAGGACTTGGATGCAGTCCAAGGAGAGCACAGATTTAAGAGAGTGTTCAGGAGAACAAGGACCCAATGTACTACTCTGTAAACAGTGCGTAAATCACCTAGACTCTCTCCATAGAAGGAGACAATTGTGAAAAGGAAAAGGAAATTGAAGTTGAATGAGGAGGCAAAAGAGTCAGAGGAAAGTGTGCCTAATTCTCCTACACCTCCAGAGAACGTAGAAGAACAGAAAGATGAAGAAATGAAGGAAGGAGAAGAGGAGGAAAAGGGAACAGATTATACAGCTATAGAGATTGCTCAGGACATGGAGACATGAGTCCCAAATCTAGAGGCTCAAGTTCCTAAGTAGCCTAGGTCAAGAAGAACAAGTAGGGAGCACATTCCATTAGCCATGGGTTATGCAGAGGACACAGGTAAAATTTTCCCCACCCGTTTTGAGAGCACGCTAACACAAAAGGAATTATATGGATGGGAATTAATGGATGAAGATATGGAAAGAGTGTGCACAAGGAAGCAGTTATCATGGTCCATGCACACATATAGATGAACTAGATTTTGATGTATGTGAGGAGTCATTTGTATTGAGGAGGATGAAAAAGACACCTCAGGCAAGACACGTGACAGTTAAGCTTATTGTCATGTTATATGAACAGGTGAGCAATGCATTGGTGAAAGTCTCAACAGAGGTGGCGAGGTGGAATATGGACAAGGCTACCATAATTAAGGTGCTCAGGGAAGATATTAAGACTAAGGATGGGGAAATAGCATGCCTAACACAGGAAAGAAACTTACCGCAGAAAAATAGTGTTGTATTTATTAGCATCGCAGAGGAAATTGGTGATAATATCATAAGAGCTAGGACACACTTAGAGCCAAAGGTACCAAAGACATTTCCTTTGGCAATACACTATATAGATACATTAGTGGACCTAGTGCTTGAAGATGAACCTTTACACATGCCAGCACCAAAGTATCCAGCACAAGATGCAGAATGAGAGAAGGCTTCAGTGATGCGGAAGATTGCATCATACAAAGGACTGATGTAACTACTACAAGAAGAACTAAAAAAAAAGACCAAGCCTTGAACATCTGCACATCTCCAGAGGCACTCATTAACATAAAAACCCTGGAGGAGAACAATGAGGTCCAGAAAGCGATGAAGGATGAAACATTGGGTCGGGCTGAAATATTATCAATGGTTAAACAGAAGCACGAGGCTCTAGCAGTAGCCCAAGAACCACACAAGAATCGACTGGAAGAGCTTGGGAAACTCATTGCGTAGAAGATGGATCTACTAGAGGGAAGAATGACTGTAATTTCCAGCATTGTGTTGGTCTTGTAGAATGAGAAATGAGAGATCACGAAAGATGAACTGGAGTCCATTGTTGTGGACATTCCAGAAAAAGTAGAGGAAGCACTCTTTGAGTGGCAGGCCTTGGAGGCAGAAATAAAGGAGCAATATCCTGAGTTGGTCCTTCAAGTTGAAGTAGATGAGGTTGTCGTATAGACATTATTATTTATTTGTAAAGAAAATTTTTTTTATTCTTTCCATTCAAATTCTTTACTTTAGTTTTGGATATGACCATTGTCGAGGCGACAATGAAATTAGTGTGGGGTAATTTTGATCAGAGAACACTTGACAGAAAGCACACGAGAAGTCCACGTGAGAAAGTAGGTCATATTCAAAGGTGCAAACGGATAAGGAGAACACGTGCTTGGAGCAAAAGTTCAGCTTTCCAGGACTTAGCCATTTTTGCTCATGAAGGTCTATTTTTAGAGATGGCGTGCAGAGCACACAAATAAGGCAGAGACGTGCACGCCACGCATTAGTTATTTTTGGAGGATTAGCTATGAAGCACTTTACATGGACGTAAGCTAGAAATAGATCTAATACTATCAGTTAACTACCAGTAGTCTATTGTTAGCATGCTTGCATGTGTGGCTAGTTTTGTAAAGGTGTGTGGCTAATAATAGCATGCGACCTATTTTGGGAACTAATAAGCGGTGAAGGGCAAGTCCCCACCCTTATAAGTATGTAGTAAACTATGTAATAGAGATATCAACATGTAGAGAGAGATATAGTGAGATTATACTGCTAAATCCGTTACGCGCATACTATTGATATTGTAATGAGGCTTCTATATACTTATGATATTTAATATAATGGACGATATTGGTTGAATCTGAGTGTATTATTGTGTGTAATTAGATATTACATGTACTTGATTCTATCATGATTATTGTTTAAATTCTGATCTCCCTTAGATATAGATATGGTATGCTTTATAGACTGATGTGTTAGTAATGGAACTGCATGTGCTAAGTCTTCATCATGCTAACAACCTGCAACAACAGCCCTAAAGAGGGACCTGGTACCTTTACGTGCTTTGGGTGAGTGCTCAGTTCAGGGTGAGTGATGTGCCAGTGCGACTAGGGTTTTATTGGATTTATATCACTGAATTCTAGGCTGCATCATGGAGTTAGTGATCATTCCTCGTGGTGTATGAGGAAGGAGAGAAGGTAGCAAGATAGAGATCAGAGATTTATAAGAAGCATATATTATATGAATTACTCTATTTTGATAGTAGTTTGTTTTTAAGACACAACACTGCTCAAATTTTGCAAGGAATTTGTGAAGGATTTACTTCTTGGTTATTTTCATTTTTGATTCTATATAGATCTCAGGAAGGGTAATAGGTTTAATGAACCCATAAACTAAGGTAATCTTTGTACCTTCATGTTGTAATCTGTGATCTTGCAAGGCAAAACCTTAAGTGTTAACCATGATCCTTTTAAGATAAGGGCTTAGATTGATTTTCTCGTTATTGATGGAGCATGAAATGATAAAGGAGTGATTTTGAAAGTTATAGTATGACTTGAAGTTGACTGTTAGTTGACATTCATTGCATGTGTGTGGAAAGAATAGGAAACTATGACTGTGCATGAACTAGGCAAGTACATTGAATTCATATGACAATAAAATCTTGTTGAGTCATAAATATTAAGTTTGTTAAGGAGATTTTGCATGAAATGTGGGTGAAGAAGGTGTCAACTTAGGTATATGGTTATATTTCTCAGGTTTAAGGATATAAGATATTTTCAAATTGTGATTGTGAACACCTATAAACCAGGACAATGGAATAATTGGTTAAGAGGGGTCCTCACATGTTTCCATAGCCTCAATGCTAACACATTAATGTGCTAGAAGTTAAAACCAACTTCCATGCCATGTGGTGATCCTTGAATCCAATAACCCTTTATTTTATAGCAATTTTAAGCTTCGTGGGTTACACAGGCCATTGTTAGGGTTTCAAAAGAAAAATGTGTATTAAAATAATCTAGAAAAGAAATTTTGATCTGAAATTGAATAAAAAATCATAGTGAGTAGGTCCTCACGGTGATTAATAAATAATTTTAAGGTTTCACCAGTTGGAATGGAAGATATTGATGACATTAGCTAGGAGGGCATTGTGACACAATCTAGGAGCCTAATTAGTAATGCTATTTTGCAAAAGAAGTAGCTTTGAATGGTTGAATCTTGGCATGAAACCTTGCACATAGAAGAAACATGAAAATGGGTGTCCTAAAACGTGGTAGTTTTTCTTGGAACCTCTGGTAATGCAAGTTATGGTTGAAGATAGACTGTAAAGGACCTAGTTGAGGGTTTGCAAGACAAAAGCAAGAAGTTGAACTAGAGAGAGTAATATAATGAGTAGAGTTTTTAAATTTTGCATACACCATGAGCATGGAAAAGGGGCTTGGAAATATTTTATAGATTCTTATGGGTAACTCTAGAAGTCTACATCCATGAATGTTGCAAGTTACCTTGTCTTAAGGGCATCTAATAGGAAGTTTCGACAAAGTAGAGTTGATTGGTGTTTTTTGACTATTTTGAATCAATTTCATGTTGGATCTAAGTTTTTTTGGAGAATGTGAAGCAAGGCATGTGGTCTAGAAAGCTCTGTGGAAGTAAAATTTCCAAAAATTGCATTCTTAAGCAATAGCTTGTCAAGCTAGGATTTTAGTAAGTAATGGCAAGGTGAGCGTGGGATGAAATTTGAGGGAATGGAGTCAATATTAATGTTGTTTGACATTGTAGGATGGTTGTAGAGATAGAGTAACATGACAAGGAGGTCATTTTTGTGATATGGTGTTGATTTTTGTAGGATTTGATCAAATATAGCATTTGTTAAGCCATTTTGGGCTTTGATTGATCCTCTATTACAGAGATGATGTGTAGTGGATGTTTTAAAAACTCTTGAAAGGTGAATGTATGATTGATTTTTTAAATTCTCTCTACATCATTTAGTATCATAGTGTGGCTCTTATTGTGAATTTTTTTAGATATGAATGAATGTATTTTGTGGCTAATAGTGTTGTGGAAGTGTGTGTAGTGAATGAAGTGGCAGATGAAGAGTGAGAAAAAGAAAAGTGTGAAGGTGAAAGAGAGAGTGAAGACACCAATAGGACCTGGTGAGGCCAAGGTGAGGTGTAGAGGAAAAGGAAATGTGAAAAATACTTTTTAGATAAACAAGATGGATCAATAAGAGGCAATAAGAGAGTTGTGGAAGTTGCTTAGCTACAAGGGGAAAACAAGAAGAGATAGAGAAAAAGAAAGAAAGAAAATCCAAGAAGAAAGAAGAGAAAAGGAAGCATGAGAGATGGATGGAAGCAGAGATGAAAAATTTGAGAGCAGACATAGAGAATTTAACAAAGCTAATGATGGAGAAAACAAGATATGGGATTGATTTTGTCATGAAGAAGAAAGCCAAATGGCCTATAGAGCAGATAATGAGAAGAAATAAGATATTTCATTTACAAAGAAGGATTAAGAGTGAGGAAAAGAAGAAAAGAGAGAGAATAAGGTTGACAAGAAGAAGAATGAGGATGAAATTCAAGAGAAAATCTTGTTACCAATTCCTAATCATGGATACATCATACCTAAGCTATGGAAGAAACCAATAGCAATGAGTGAAGATGACAAACCAAAACAAGAAAATGAAAATCCAATGATCCTCTTATTACAGATGGATGATGTGTAGTGGATGTTTTTTAAAACTCTTGAAAGGTGAATGTATGATTGATTTTTTAAATTCTCTCTTACATCATTTTAGTATCATAGTGTGGCTCTTATTGTGATTTTTTTAGATATGAATGAAGTATTTTGTGGCTAATAGTGTTGTGGAAGTGTGTGTGTAGTGAATGACAGTGGCAGCTGAAGAGTGAGAAAAAGAAAGTGTGAAGGTGAAAGAGAGAGTGAAGACACCAATAGACCTGGTGAGGCCAAGGTGAGGTGTAGAGGAAAAGGAAATGTGAAAAATACTTTTTAGATAAACAAGATGGACCAATAAGAGGCAATAAGAGAGTTGTGGAAGTTGCTTAGCTACAAGGGAAGACAAGAAGAGATAGAGAAAAAGAAAGAAAGAAAATCCAAGAAGAAAGAAGAGAAAAGGAAGCATGAGAGATGGATGGAAGCAGAGATGAAAAATTTGAGGGTGGACATAGAGAATTTAACAAAGCTAATGATGGAGAAAACAAGATATGGGATTGATTTTGTCATGAAGAAGAAAGCCAAATGGCCTATAGAGCAGATAATGAGAAGAAATAAGATATTTCATTTACAAAGAAGGATTAAGAGTGAGGAAAAGAAGAAAAGAGAGAGAATAAGGTTGACAAGAAGAAGAATGAGGATGAAATTCAAGAGAAAATCTTGTTACCAATTCCTAATCATGGATACATCATACCTAAGCTATGGAAGAAACCAATAGCAATGAGTGAAGATGACAAACCAAAACAAGAAAATGAAAATCCAAGTGAACCAAGACAAGATGAGAGAGAGAAAACAAATTTTTTAAAGGTACAAGCCAAAAAAAGAGGTGAAGATGGTATGGAGGAGAAAATAAATAAGCAAGGTGTAGGTGCAAGAAGATGATATGCAGAACAATGAGGATGAACTCATGAGAAAAAAATAAATTTCAAAGATTGAAGAAGAAAAGCAAACCAAATGTGAATGCAAGGTAAGCAAAATGGATGATTTTTGGATTGATATTGATGATTTTATGGGTGAACTCCTTGAAATTGTTCAAAATGAATCTCATTATGCATTTGAAGATGATAAACATGGTGACAAGCAATTTTTTGTAGATCATATGAATGTTCTTTTGCAAAGTTTACTAGATGAGATGGATGAGGAAAGGGAAGACACAGATGCAACTAAGAGATAATTAGTTTCATGGGCATGTAATAGTCAAAATGAACACAATGAAGATGAAAATGTAGAGTTAGAGCAGATTGGTATGGTAAAGAAGATGGATGAGCAAGTGAATGAGCAAGAAAATGAAGATTTTGACAAGACTGATGATGGAATGGGATGTACAAAGATGAAAAACAAAATGTTTTTGTTGTTTTATTGATTGTGTATGTAGGTACAAAGAGTGGAAGCATAAAGGTGGTGCAAGTGAAGATGAAGATCACAAAGGAAAGAGGACAAGTAAACAAAAATGGAAGACCAAAGATAAGTATGTGGGACCCAAGTGGATATGAGATAGCTAAGAACATTGGGAGCAAGGAAAGAAGATCAAGAACATACCATGAATATGAAGAATTTAGGGGAAATGGAACTATGCAAGTAGAGTGTATGGATACTTCTTCTACACCTTGGGAGTATGATGTAGGAGCATCATCAACAAGCCATTCAATTACAAATTTTCCTAGCTATAAGGTCAATAAGAGTGTTCTAGGGTATGTGGAGTCATAAGAGAGAGATTTTTAAATGTTAAAGAGTTTGAATTTTCAAATTGGAGCTTTTCTCTCCAAAAGGTGTAATTCAATTAAAAAATCATGTCAAAGAGTCCTAAGGGTTGTCACGGGTTGCAAGTGTCTTGTTGGGGTGGTAGGATGTGTAATAAGTCTTTATGTGAAAATGTGAGTCATGAAATGTGTGAAAATATTGTAAACTGCCCAAATGTGATGATGATCACATAATGATTCATTATGGTTCTTAGAGAGAAGTTACATTTCAAAAGGGAGTTACATACGTTAGAAAATTCGAATATATGAAGGATTAGGAGGGATGTAGTGATCATTCCTCATGGTGTAGAAGGAAGGAAGGAGAGAAGGTAACAAGATAGAGGTCAGAGTTTTGTAAGAAACATATAGTCATTTTTACACCCATCACAAAGGAAAGAAATCCCATGTGCACCGGCCTATCACCCAGTGGGCGCTTAGTGCTCACCCAAGGCACGCGCGGGCACTAAGTCTCTCTTTTATGTGATTTAAATGGGAAACCATCATCTATGTCATGAAATTAATGAATAAAAGTTGAAATGAGACATACAATCATCATAAGGCTCAGAACAGCGTCTAGACAAATGTATTCATTCCAAATAGAGAGTGTTTACAGATAACAGATAGAACTACAGCAGAAAGGAGAATACATAAGAATTCACATTTATTCCATAACATCCATGAACATAAATGAAAAGATATAGATATGAACCGAATCAATTATATTCATACTCATTCATGTTTGTAACCTCATTACACTCAATGGATCCATTAGACTACCACAGCTTGATCAGACCGAAGTCATGCATCACAGTAGGGATCATGTCCTTCATCCATACAAAGAAAAATTGACAACCTAGCCCCTTAATAAATTACTCCTTTATATAGCCTCTACCCAATCCCACAGAGTTCTCATAGTATTTCTACATAGCTCCGCTCCCTATAATCTCCTCTCCTTTCTATCTAATCTCTCCCTTCATTTATCCAATCTATATCTATTTTTCTCCTGCGGGTACTCACATATATAGGCATCCCAAAGTGCCAACTCATCCTTCTATGGCCTCAGATCCGATGCCAAGTGTCTGAATTTGGTCTTCCATGGGTGTAGACACCAAATTTGTGTCTTACGACCCCCCTGTGCCCCGCATCTCATTTCGCAACCTAACCTCATCACCTAAACCTTACACAATTATTTATTAATTACCTTATAATTAATAAATCCACATCGCCATACCTGCCACCTCATTTTTCCACCTCATCATGACCTAGTCCTAACCCAAAACTAACCTAATTAAGACCTATAACTTGGTCTACATCCACACCCATGACAAAAATGACTCCTCACCCACACCTAAAACCAACCTCGTAATGACTTGACCAAGCCCGCAACTAATCCCTCAGGAGAAAAGGAGGGAAAGTTGGCTATTTTACTAAAAATATCCCACTTTGACCTGACCGATACCGGTTCCTACTCGACCGCCGTCGGTTATATAACCGCCATCAGTCCCTGTAAATGACGGCCCCTAACCAAAAACAAGGGGTCGGAGGATTTTTCATTGAATCGGAATATCAGAAGTCATTGAAAGGATCCAGATTTTACTTGGTTGAGCAGAGACAAATAAAGAAACAAGAATATTTTATAGAGGAGGACATCAAGCCCGAGGCTGCCACTGAGTAACCAGAGCCCTGCGACACTCATCTGATCATCGGGAGGGAAGATATCTCATCTTCTGATTGTCAGGTCATCCTACCTGAGGTCTGCCTTTGTCATCACAGTCCTTGGACCTGCATCCTCATCAATAACCAATAAGTAGTATCTTGTATGTCTTTTTAATAACATTTCTTGAACTTCTGAATCACAGCCATCATAAGTTTATTCCTAGATCTACTACCCAGCAACACACTACATCTAACTGTCATTCCTCTACCCTTACGTTACCCCAAGAACACCCTCCCTGTACTCTCTGAGTCCCTCTCATCACCCCGTTACCTAACCCCACTCATTTACCAGCCTTATAAACAACACAACCACCCTATAACCAACCTTCACCAAAAGCACCTAAAAAATTGCCCCTACCGATATCGGTTAATAGCAACCGGTACCGGTGACAGTGACCGGCATCGGTCACTGTGATTCAAAACCAAAAACTAGCCTTTCCTCCACTTGTTTCAATGAGGCAATTAAATTGTGATTTTACAATCATTTGTGTTAATTCATATTAGCAGGGGAACTGACCACCTTCGAAAGGAAGTTTTATATTTCCTGGGCCCAAGGCAGTTCCCTCATTTATTGTCTAATTAAAATCTGGTGATCTTGTATTCTTACTTGCAGGTAGTCCTTCCAAGACAAAAAGGATTTCTTCGCAGTCGATCTGATCTCTCTCTACGGTACGCGCACACCCTCTCGACCTTCAACAAGTATTCCTCGTAGCCCTAACCCTTATATATTTCTTAAAGGAATGAAAGGATAGAAGCAACTCTATTCTAGGAGCTGGAAACATTCCGTGCGAAACATTTTGGCACGCCCGGTGGGACCCATTTTGGGTTTCTTTCTTTCTTGCTTGCTTTCATATATGGAGCATACTTGTTGTTTTCTCCTTCTAAAGATATTCACAAGGTATTTTGTTATTTTGGTAAAAGAACTTGCTTTGCTTTTACATCTTTGCATTAGTGAAAGTCATCTCTTTTGCTTCATCGAATATCATTTTCGATTTGGGTTTAAAACACGTGCATCACATTCTTGCTTGTTGTTTTCAATTCTAGTGAACATAGATTAAGTAACAGGTCGTACACGTGGGGGTGATATCCACGGTATTGACAAGAAATTAATCCTACTTTCATTACACAACACATACCGAATCACAACATAATCAACACAACAGCTCAAAACATCCCCCCTTTTTCCGCGGTATTCCTCCGCCCGATTGAGGTAACCTTATAAGCCAAAACAAACTTGACATTTCCCCTAAGTCTTTTGTTTAGGATTCTGACATCATTCTGCATCTAAGGGCATAAGCTCAAATTGATAAAAACTAATCCTAGGGTTAGTCTGTTAATTTGCTTGTGTATCTTGCTTGTTTTCAGTTTTGTTTCTCTGTCATGCACTATTTTCTGTGATCACTTCAGAACAATTTGGTAGGCATACTAAGCACTGTTAACCCCAAATCAGCAGCTTCTTACATTTTCTTATACCATTCCTATTATACCGACATCGGTTAAGTGACCGACGCCATCTACAGTATAACCGACATCGGTTACAGTCTTTTACAGTCCCTGACAAACCAGCAACCTACCAATTTCACCATTCTGAGGCTGTTTCTATTCCTGATAGATTGAAACCCTACTGTGTACTCTTGTCCATGGTTTTTATCACTCAGAAGCAAGCTGCCGCCATGGTTTCACATGCCTGCTCTGTGCCTTTGCCTGAATCACCCCCTTCACATTCTATGGGGAACCCTACGGATACCAGTGAGGTTCCTAAAATTCCTATAGGAGATAAAGAATTTACAAAATTTTTGGATGCTAATCCTAGCGTTGTACAATACTATTTGTCTCATGCCCCTAACCGTACACCCGATGGTCAACTCCTTGTTGGCATGCCTATCAGTATAGTTGCTCATTTAGCTCCTTCTCCGCCTGATAACTCTACTTTGCCTTCTGCATCCTTAGCCCCGTCTCCCAATCCAGCGGCTTCAGGGGTTCATACGGCACAGATTGGCTTTCCTTTGGTTAATCTAGGGCCCCACATATCATTACCACCGACTGCTCCTACCTCGTCTCTCTTGCATACTGCTCCATTCATGACTTGCTCTCTGTCACCTATCCACACGAGCTTTCCTTCTTAAGCTCCGCCCACCTTTTCATTTCCACACACGTATCCGGTGACCTCAACGTCTTATATAGGACATCCCTATTCAATCACCTCAACACATTTGTCCTCCATACCTTATCAACATTTAACGCCACCATTGTCTAGTGGAGGCCCTTGGTCCAATCTACCTCCATTTACCGCAACCACACCATCATCTCATCCAACCACGGATTTCATCAAACAAATGATGGAAAAAATGCAAAATCTGGAGGCTTCTGTTTCAGGAAGTTGTAGCGCCTTGACATACAAGTAAGTTTTTCAGGAGCCTATCCACCCTTCTGTCCACCTTCATTCATATCCTCCTCAATGGGAATTACCAAAATTTACTCGTTTTAATAGTAAGGAGGATCCTCAACAACACTTGCGATCATTTAGACATGCCTGTTATCTAATTGCTCATGACGATGCCTTACTACTCCGCACCTTTCCCATGTCCTTATCAGGACCCACCTTGGAGTGGTACAGTGCTTTAAACCAGCACTCAATCTTCTCTTTTAACCAACTAGCCCAATCTTTCTTGGATCATTTCTCCATTAACATTGCCAAGAAAGTATCTATCACCGACCTCTATGCCATCCGACAATTTGAAGACAAATCTATTGCAGATTTCGTTGGACGATGGCGGGGCCTTATCAACCAACTTACATATGCCTTGCCTCAGGCCAAACTTATCAAACTTTTTACGCAGGCCTGCGCTAAGCACATCTCTCCTACCCTCCAAATTCAAACTTTCCACACATTTGACGAGGCCTTTACTATGGCTCAAAAACTAGAGATTTGAGCCTTAGAGGAAGAGAAATTGCGGTTGCACAACAAAAACCCTAATTTCTGAACTCAAGATTCCACCAATAAACCTAACACCACCACTCCTCACACATCCACTTCTTCGAAATCAAAAGGAGTTGTCCACGCGGTGATGGTCAAATCTCAAGCACCATCTAATACCCCACCAAAAACCACCTATAAGTATAAAGCCGAGCCCATTAATTACACTCCCTTGGGAGAAACTTATGGTGTCATCTTGGAAAAATTGCTCAAAGCCGGAGCTGTCACCTTGCCTCCTGTTAAACCTCACTCCGGGTTTGACTCCACCCGCGCTATACCTTCTTGGTACAAAGAAAATGACTTCTGTAACTTTCATCGCATAAAGGGACACATTTACGAAAATTGCAAGATGTTGAAAAACATAGTGCAGGAAATGGTTGATGCAGGGGATATAACCCTCGATAATCCTAATGGCCCTGCTAACAGAAATTTGAAAATCTTCAACAAACCATTCCCGAATCACTCTTCTAACGGTAACATACACCAAGATATCTTAGCCGAGGAGAGTGTTCATGAGATCCATGCAGTCTTCGACTCCCAGCCAAAAGCCTCTATCGAAAAAATTCTGAATCAAGCTTCTTCACTAGCGCAAGAACCCAAACCCCCTTTATCACCATCAAGACAAGACGAAATCCTTGTTGTTCTGTTACCCATCGAGGAATTAACCTCCCCGAGGTCTCTTCTCACTGATAAGCTTTCTTACACCACATCCTTGCAAGACTGTGAGCGGATGTTATCTAACTTATCTATTTCCCAAACGTCTCCTTCTACCACTCTTGCTGCACAAGACGAGGGCTCACCACTCCTTTTGTCATCCTTAGACGAGAAACCTCTTGCACCAACATCACCAAATTCTTTAATCATGACGGATCCTCTCAAACATGCCCTCCTACCTATTAGTTCTTCATCGCCTAAATCTTTTCAGCGACCGGTTGACCTCTTAACGCCCATTGATATAGTGCCTCATCTACCCCCTGTATCACACCCACAGTGGACCAGAATCACAACCCACCTTTCTTCCATACAAAATTTCCTGTTCACACGTGAGGATTTTCATCCCTCAGAAGATAGACGAGTCCTATGGGAACGTTTGAGTACCCCCTATTCTACTCAAATGCAAATGACCGATCTAGACGCCTCTACCATATACCCGAAGTGTTTACAGAAGCTTAAAATGCCTATGTCCTCATCTTCACCCCCCTCATCTCTACCAAGTACCTCATCCACCTCTATTAGCCTAACCAAATCTTCCCCTACACTTGGGACCTCACCAATACCCAGTCTAAAACACCCACCTAAGCGGCTAGATTTATCCAAAAATAAAGTCGTCCATCCACTTAGGAGACAAACTCAATCTCCTCAACCTATGCCTCTATCACAACTAAAACCATTATCGTCACACCTACCTTCCATATTGGGACCTCATCCCTCCACCTTGCATCAGTATATCATACCTCCTGTGTTTTCTCTAAAACGACCTATGCCTTCTGCACCCATACAGAGATCCAAGGGTATATCAACATCGTCACCCCACGTATCTTGTCCACCCATCAACCCTAAACAAATTTCATCATCAAAGGATTTTTTTGCTGTCACTCCTCTTTTTCCACCGTTGTTTCCTAATACCACATCATCTGTGGCCTCATCATCTAACCAGCTAAACATAGCTCCTGCGCCAAAGAAGCCACGTTTAGTTAAATCCCATTATCAAAACCCCTTGGCTAAACCGCCACCCATACAAATCAACCATACCCCGTCATTACCAAAAACTACCCAGTCAGTAGCCTCATCTTCCTCTGACTTTGACCCACTCAAAGGGTCTTACGCCAAAATCCTTGCTATGTTGGTGGAGAATGCGACCATTTTCCTACCCCCACTTAGACCTTATGACCCATCTAAACCTCGACCTATAGGTTATGATGAGTCTAAAATCTGCACTTACCACCGCACACCAGGACATGATGTAAAGGGATGCAAAGCTTTGAAATTCATCCTTCGTCAGTCACCTCTCTCCGATAGAAAGGTTAAGAAAGACAACTTATGAAGGGAGAGACCTTTAGCTTCAATTCCCTCTCCTATACCACCTGTCCCCGCCTCACCAAGATCTATCATTATTACAACCCCACCTCTCGAAGACCATGATTTATCCCGACCATCTTCCTCCTCTCATGTTCAGGAGATCAACATGATTAGTCTTGTTACTCGAGGGCAGAAAAACAACGAGAAAGTGAAAGAAAGCACACCTGCGGCCTCTCTTTCTCCGTCCACCATCCAAATCGCACCACCACCTAAAGTGGTTATTCGTGGACCCACCTACCCCATCTCTAATGAGAGTTGCCCACTGAACCATGATCAAACAGATTCACCAATCACCTGTAAAAATGACACTGTATGATCTCATTAAGACTTCTGAATCTCATCGACAAGCTCTCGTTGAAATCCTTCAAGGGATAGAGGTTATACCTAATGAAACCTTGCCTATTACCTCCATTTTAACACCCAATCATGTTTCTTCCCTCACCAAACAACCTACCCGCCCCAACCACTTCTGTCTCTGTACAACAAGCTGCTGCTGTTAGTTTTTTCGAAGACGAAATTGTCGACTTTGGTGTAGAAGATCCTGACCCTGCTCTGTTCATCCCAGCTTATGTCCGCGACATTTGGGGTATGTCGTGTTATGATTGATGGGGGCACTAGCCTAAACATCATCTCTTCAAAATCCTTCCAACAAATGAATATCCCTTCTAGCTGCATGTGTGCCAACCCCATCATGTTGCGGTCGTTCAATGATGCTATTACTTCTACCTTAGGCACCGTGATCCTTAACATTTGTGTAGGACCACGTACTTTACCTGAACTCTTCTATGTCCTTGAGGGAGAGTTTCTAATACAATATGTTGTTAGGGCCCCGCCCTTGGATCCGGGCTATGGGATGCGTTCCCTCCACCTTACATAGATGCATAAAATTTGAGTATGAGGGGAAGTCCTACGCCGTAAAAGCTGATCCTCCCCCCTTTAAATCCTACAATATGTTATATCGCCCTAATGATGTGCTGTGTACCAGTTAAGACACCCATTCATCAAACCCAACCATCCACTTCAACCGACACCTCTACCATCCACATCAACCACACCTACACCTTCAACCAATGAAACATCTATCACAAATACCACTTCCTTTCCCGCAAACAACATCCCAACCTCAGATCCCTTGGTTGATGTTTTCCAACGCCTTATGTTGGGGGGAGTATCACCTATATAACGTTTAGCGCTTTCCATACCCCACAAGAGTATGGACAGTTACATGTGCATCCTACTTATGACCGTCGTGTGGGGGAAGTAATCCCCTACAGACCACCTAATTACCGTACCAACTTAACATATGGGGGTGTCGATACATCTTCTATTACCCCTAAACCTCCTCTTGGCGTGGTTCCCTTCCAATCTGATTTTCAATATTTAACTAATCATCGTTTTGCTCTCACCTTCCTGACGCGCTGTGCTTGGAAGGGATTCAGTTTCAGTCTTTATGAACAACGCTAACATACCATCATCCCCATTACCACATGCAAACACAAGGATCATTGTGGTCTTGGCTTCTCTGAACCACCTACACCCGAAAACACCACCTATCAGTTGTATCCTGGAAGATAACGAAGTCACCCCTTCCGAACCATTATCACCCATTTTGCTATCTTCACCCACAGAGCCGATAGACCCTGAATTCATCCCTCCTAACTTTTTTTTTTTCATAAATACTATCATCCTAGGTCCTCTCACTTATCAACGTGATAATGAGGACCCGTCTTCCTCTTCTCCTTTTGTATCCAGACATGATTGAAGAGGACTCGCCTTTAATTAATGTCGTTGAGTGCCAGGATGATGACTCCATCCTCACTTACCTTGGCGCAGATGACTCTTATATTCAACGCACCTTGCCATCTGATACTCAAACCATGTTGAATGAGTCGACTATAGAAATCAACATCCGACACAGAGAATGATCCTCACATTGTGAAGATCGGACAATATCTTACTGCATCAAAACAAACTGCCTTCACTACCTTCCTTCGTGCTCGCAGCCAAGCTTTCGCTTGGTCCTACGCTGACATGACAGGAATCGATCGTGACATTACGGTCCATAACATTACCCTGAAACCTGATTCCAAGCCAGTTAAAAAGAAACTGAGAAAAATGCATCCACGCATTGCCCTCTTGGTCAAAGAGGAGCTTCAATGACTCCTTTCTATTTCCTTCATCCTGCTTATTGACTATCCTCAATGGATTTCTAACATCGTACCTATCACTAAAGCGATGGGGGGACTTCAGATATGCACGGATTTCCGAGACCTTAACCTCGCTTGCACCAAGGATGAATTCCCCCTCCCAAATATTGATCAACTTGTTGATCTCACTGCAGGTCATGAGATGCTTTCTCTCATGGATGGCTTTTCGGGATACAACCAAATTTTGGTAGCCCCTGCCGATCAACATAAAACTACTCTTCATAACTCCTTGGGGAACCTTATGTTATCATGTCATGCCGTTTGGCCTTAAGAATGCTGGTGTGACCTATCAACGGGCTATGAATTACATTTTTCATGACATTATGCACACTATCCTTTAGGATTACGTCAATGATCTTCTTGGCAAATCTAAACATCGCATGTGAACATCTTGATGTTTTAACCATTATTTTTGATCACCTGTTACAATATTCTGTCCGTCGTCAACCAAAGAAATGTGTCTTTGGTGTCCTTTTAGGAAAACTTCTTGGTTTTATCATCTCTTTGTGTGGCATTGAGGTTCGATCCATCTAAATTCAAAGCTATCCTAGAAATGCCCCCACCTACTAACCTCAAAAAATTGCGTAGTTTGCAAGCTAAACTCCAATCTATCTGGGTGTTTCATCTCCCAACTCTTAGATCGATGTCAACCTTTCCATCACCTCCTTAAAAAGGACATTGCCTTTTAATGGAGCGAAGAGTACCACCAAGCCTTTGAGGCTCTCAAAGCCTATCTCTTGTAGCCACCCATGCTTATCCCACGTCAAGACGATCACACTTTCTACCTTTACCTTTCCGCCACCGACCAAGCTGTAGGGGCCATGCTTGCACATCGTGACTCCGAGTATCAAGAACAAGATGTTTATTATATAAGTCGTACTCTAGTGGATTATGAGACTAGGTATACACATGTAGAAAATTTGTGCCTAGCCCTATCATTCGTGGCCACCAAACTCCGACACTAACCTCCTGAATCACAAAACTTTCGTCATCACCAACACGGGCCCCATCCATTATATGTATGTGAAGCCTCATCTAAACCAACGCATCGCCCGATGGCTTATGCTCCTTGCTGACCTCGACCTTGAATTTATACATCAGAAGTCAATCAAAGGACAAACCATTGCCGACCAACTCGCAGAAGCCCCTTTACCTGGGGTGTAATTTACCAATTTTAATTTCCCCGACCGAACTCATCGCCACTCTTTCACTCAGGGAGGGAGTCGTTATCCAATGACCCTCTTCTTCGATGGATCCAAATGCCAGCACGACAGAGGATCCGGTGTTGTTCTCCATTCCTCTTAACGCTAAGCCTATGCCTCTTTTCATTCCGGCTCGATTTCCCCTGCACTAATAATACAGCGGAATACGTAGGGGCCCTTGTTTTTTTGTCTCCAGGTTGCGTTACACTTAGGTTTCAAATCTATCAATATTTTCAGCGACTCTCAATTGGTTAGTCAATCAAGTTATGGGCATCGACCAATGTAAAAATGAGGAACTTCAAAATTACAAATACTACATGAATTCACTTCTAACCTTATTTACTCATTATTCTATCCAAACCATTCCCTGCTCCAATAAAAACTTTGCGGATACTATGACTTGCTTAGCCTCGCAAATTCCTACTTCATCAACTGACTCTGACATTTTAGTCTTGGTCCAACAACTCTTTGCCCCATCTTACTCAGCCCCGGTTGTTTGTATGATAAATAATGTGTCTGCTAATTCACAGGATACCTGGTATCACCAATTTCACGACTACCTTACAACCTCTATTCTCCCACCTGACCTTGCTAGTATCGGCAAACGTGCTTTTCTTAAAAGTGTTTCTCGTTATGTCATCATGGGGGGAATCCTTTATAAATGTGGCTTTGATGGCATCCTCCTTCGATGTCTAACCGGTGCGGAGGTCATCTATACCATCCATCAGGTCCACGATGGTATTTGTGGTGGACATTTTAGTGGCCTTGCTATGGCCAAATGAATCTTTCACCTAGGTTATTATTGGTCTACTCTTAATAACGACTGCTATGAATATGTTAAGCATTATGTTATGTGTCAACAACATGCCAACCTTCAACATACTCCTAGCCATCCACTACAAGTCGCACGAGATCTTTGGCCTTTCTCACAATGGAGTTTAGACCTTATTGGTGAGATTCATCCACCCTCTTCGCAACGTCACCGATGGATAATCACGGCAACCGAATATTACACAAAATGGGTGGAGGCCATTCCACTCATTTCAACCAAAAAGGAAAAAATTGTAGAGTTCATTAACCATCACATTATCTTTCGTTTTGGTGTTCCTCATCGCCTGATAACAGATAATGGAAAATCTTTCAAAAATAAGTTCTTACAAGACCTTTGTAACAACTTCTGTATCAAACTTAGCTTCTCATCACCATACTATCCACAAGCAAATGGCCAAGCTGAATCTTCTAACAAAACCCTGACCAAAATTCTCATGAAAGTTGTTAATACTTCTGGGAAAAATTGGCCTGAGCACATCCCTTTTACTCTCTGGGCTTATCGGACTAGCATTCGTACCTCTACTAATGCCACCCCATTTTCTTTGGTATATGGTACCGAGGCTGTCTTGCCTCTCGAAATACAAATACCCTCCCTAAGAATATCTCTTTAGGATATTCTCACCAATGATGATTTCCGCCAAGAGCGGTTAGCCCAATTGGAGCTTCTTGACGAGCGTTGTCTTACAGCTCTTGACCACCTTCAAATATATCAAAAATGCATCAAGCGTGCTTATGATAAGTGACTTCATGAGCGTACCTTTAAGGTTGGTGATCTTGTCCTCAAAGAGAATCAACATGTAACCAAACTAGAAAAGAGCAAACGTGGAAAATTTTCTCCCAATTGGATTGGGCCTTACATTATCACTCACACTTATGGATCAAACACTTATCATTTAGCTTCACTTAATGGTAAACCTGAGCCTGAGCCCCTTAATGCCTTGCATCTTCGACCATTCTACTATTGAATTTAGTGTTATATCACTTCTTATCTACCTCGCGCTCTTCCCTTGAGCTCATTTACCATCGCATACACTTTGTTTTCCTACATCTTACAATCAAATCAAGCTCACATGGTTTGATTATCACCTCCCCTTAAAGATGCCTTCCCCTTTTTAATCTAGTCCATGAATTCAAAGTATTAAAATGACACATTCTTAATTAAACACTTATGGGATTTTCTTGAGTCAAACTTCGTACAAAACTAGATGCTTTATGCCAAACGAACATCTAGATCTCTAAATTATACATAGACTGCTCCCTTGAAGGACAGCTATATGCCAAACTATTTCTGCTATTATATATATAGACTACTCCCCCGAAGGACAGCTATACACAAATGTTGCATCTGCTACTATAAATAGATTGCTCCCTTGAAGGACAGCTATACATAGTCAGCCTTTATCAAAAGCTTCTCACATTGATCCGCTTCGTGAAGACCTCAAGAACAGCAAAATATATATCCCATGTAGACTTCCCGCATCAATCAATCTATGTCCAAAAACATAAAAAGAAGTATTCCAAAAGCACTTTTGAGTCATGGACTTGTCTATTTAGGTTTGTTCCTCTTTCATCAGAATAATCACCTTCTAACACGCTCTCAGCACCCTTTCCCATATCTACCACCTCACCTCACCATTTATCAAAGCAATAAAACTCAAGGGATGTGACATATATCCGATATATTGTGATTATATGACTCTTTTCACCTATCGGCTTCTCGCATATGCAAGGTACCTAGGGATTCAAGCTCATCCGGCATTTATATGTGGTTTGTTTAGCTCTTCTCAACTATGGGACACTTTTTCCTCTTTTACTCGAATCTAGGATTATGTGTTGACCTTAATCAGGACACGATTCCCTACTACTTAGGTACACTAACTTTCATTTCACCTATACCTACACCAATACCCCCAATACCGTACCAACACCAACAACATTACTCTGCCAATATCAATATTTTTACCAACCGACAAATTGCCTAACCACAACCAAATTGCCTGAATTCACCTCTCCCTGGTCCTAAGGGAGAACTACATCAGTCTGAGGCCCCTCCTTGCTTTGTGCAATGGGCTATGTAGGTAGCACTTAGGAGACATGGTGTCTCCCAAGGTTAGCTCGACCATCCCCTACCATAACTTAGCATGTGTTGTAAATATACATATTTTTGTGTATTTCTTTTCGCCAACATTTATCTTTATCATTTTTTAAAACAAACATTCCAAACACGACCCTTCTCATTATTATAACTCAAATCAACACACATATTCAGTTTTATTTAGATGTTCAACAAATACATCTTCTCTATCATCGACGCGTAGGTTGGCATCCTTATTTATTCTTATACCTATATAAAATTCACTTAGACCCTTGCACCTCATCCCGAACCAGGGGATGATCGTGATCATCAACACCTCTCGCCAGGCCTCTCCATCCCCAAAGGCACCACAGCTATTGGTACAGCACACTGATCTGCCAATCTCTCCTGTAACATATGAATACGCCCTCTCGCATGGACGAATCTCACCTCTAGTCTCTCCGCTCGTAACTCTGCAACCGCTAACAATCCTATTGTCTCATTCACCTATGTTTGGAGCTGATGAACTAAACTCTGCAGACGATCTCTCTCTGCTGTAATCACAGCTATATCAGGATGATCACGTACACCTCACAGCTCTGCTACCCACCATAATGTATAGGCCTCTATCATTCCTGCATCCATTACCCTGCGATAGGCTGCTATCTCTTCTGGTCCTTCTGGAGGTGTCGGCCAGGGAGGTGAGAATGATGCCTCCGCATCGATCCTCATATATGGTCTATAAGCCAGGGGTATATCCTGCACAAATCCAAATTGTCACCACACGTGATCTAGAGGAATCCTCTCATACTCACCTGGCCTGTGCCCCGCGATCCACCTCAATCGCTCTACACCCATCAACTCCTCAGCTATGTTCTCTATTACCATATAGTTCACGTAAGGCCTCCAACAGATATCTGCAATTGTCACCATCTCTCATACCTACCTATAATACTCAGTGTCACCTGTCATGGCCTGGGATCTTACCTCTTGTTCTGTCTGGACCCATCATCTGAATCCCAACCTCTACACTCCTATCTCTCTTGACTGGATGCGTCGGCCTATTGGTCGCACACAAAAAATGTGCTCATAGGCCCAACAATGTAATAAATATGAAAAATCCAGTGTCATCCTGTGATTTCACCTACAAGCCCATAAACCCCTGTATAGCTCCGCCAAATATGCAGGTGCCCATGCAAAAGTCACATTCCTTTCTATCATTTCCCAAATAACACACATCAATGCTTTTGGAAATCTTCCCCCATCCGCCCTCGGTAATGCATAATACCCCACCACTATCATTAATACCACTACCAACCTTGTTGCCTCAGGGTGTGCTACATACATTATACCATAAGTGAATGTCAAACCTCGCTGTGTCAAATCTCGTGTGTCTGGACCAAATACTACTGTTATCGCTCCCCGCACCATGCTAGGCAATCCTGATATACTGGTCTTCCTGTAATTGGGAGTCTTAAAATATGGAACACATATTCCAATGTCACTGTCATCTCCCTTGTTGGTAGATAGAAGGTATTTCTCTTTGGATTCCATCTCTCAATCAATTCCTGTAACATAGCATGGTTACGTGTGGTTTGTGAATAATAGCAGATTCTGCTTAACCCCAAACAATTTATCAATGCCCATTCAGCTGGTGTTACATCCGCTCGGATTCGTGACAACAACGCTGGCACAGTATTGTTCATCCTTAACCCTGCCTCCACCTGCACACATCAAAACGACACACAACCATTCAATAAATCTACTTCCCCAAGGGTTTTTCTCACATTCTGGAAATTCCTATAGTAACCAGTATTGGTTATAGATAGCCGATACCGGTCATTGTCAAAAATATACAGCATGCTTCAAAACATACACCTGCGATAAATATTTTGCCCGTTTACTCGTCTCTATACGTAACAACATACGTGAAACTCCTGCTTCCCTACCCCATCACGCTCACCCCATCCTGAACCCTTTCCTATCACCTTTTCTTTCTCATCTTTATCTACTTAATCTCCCTCATCCTATTCACAAAACATGCAAGAATCAAATTACAACCAAACAGTTTACCTCTTGGGATGCAGCAGCTTGAGGTGGACCCTGTCTTCCCTCTCGTCTCTCCCTGCTGGATGCTTCTCCTCGTTCAGCCATTTTCACCACCCTTTTCAAATATAACTTTCCTTTCTGCCTTCTGAATCTCAACCCACACTCACGTTACCTATCTCTTTCCTCCTTATCACTCAATTCTCTCATGCAATTACCTGTCTCAGTCGTCAAACAGCATCACATTTGCATATTTAACTTCTTGCATGGCTCTAAAAATAAGAACTTAAGTTGCCACTCAAGCTTTTCTATTTTTAGAAAAGCTCATTTTGGAATAACCGATATCGGTTACCTAACCGATATCGGTCTATCGTATACCGACATCGGTTATCTAACCGATATCGGTCACATGCCTACTTTTTCTTACACATAGTCCTTTTCTTTATTTTCTACCCAATTTTTGTGGTGCCCACCTCTTTTTCTTGCATAACAACACCATTATCCATATTTGTCATCAACATCACATAAAATAAAAATTTCATCAACATCATCTATCTATAATAAAACCAAAAGGGGCATCAACAAAGACGTCAAAACTATCCATATATACACCATTTGGATCCAACTCATCATCTATGTATACATACATTCCCTTTCAAAAGCCATCAACAAAATACATCAACACCATCAATATGTAAACCATGTGAGTCAAAAGCCATCAACAAAAGACATCAACACCATCACTATATCAACCATGTGGGTCAAAATCATCATATATATATAAATCAAAGGTTTCAAATATACAACTTTACCTGCATAGGGGCCTCTGTGATCTCATAATAATACAAAGCCGGCGTGCAGGCCACAATAACTGTCAAAATCTCGACTCGGCTCGTAGGCCAGTCTCTCATATCAAAAATATACTCGGCTCACAGGCCGGTATATACAATAAATGAATGAATGAATCATATGTGGGCACGCAGGCCTCTATATACATAACCGGTTCGTAGACCGGTGCCTATATCCAATGTACAAACAAAAACATCTATCTCCAATCCAGGGATGTCTCAACTCTCCCCACCACCCTCAGCACCTCTCCCTGCGGGTCTTGGCCCTGGCTCTCACCTCCTCCCTATCACCGACCCATCGGCTGTAGCTGCACCCCCTAGGATCTCTGACTCTGCGAGGTCTCGGCTCTGTGCGCCACATATGGCTAATAGTCAGCCCCGGTACCATCAAGGACATACTAATAATACCGGGCCTCCACTCTCACCTCCATATAGTGGGCTCGTGCCACCACTACTGCTGGGGCTGGTCCCCCGACTCCTAATAATAATGGCCCCTGTGTCGGTGCCTGTGGCTGTGCCAGTGCTGGTGGTGGTGCCTGTGGTGGGGCCTGTGGCTGTACCTGTGGCTGCGCTTGTACATGTGCCTGGGCTAGCTGCCCCTATAGGACACCTATCTGTGCTTGTGCAGGAGCAAGCTGCCCCTGTAACAACTATACCTGTCCCCTGAGCTGGTCCCTCTCTGCTATAACAGCCACTAAGTCTGGTTGTGTGGGTTGTGCTCTCCTCGCGGCTCTCTCCCCTACCCACCATACCAAAAATGATCCTGTGCATCCGGCATCATCTACGGTATCATCTGCTGGCCTCTCTACTACCCAATATGGGTCCACGGGCTGTGGTGCAGGCAGTGGGACCTCTACATCATCCCTCCAGTACTAAAGGAAGGGAGGTGGATCATCCTGTCATAGCCCCAACTGCCATCATACCCTCTCCAGGGGTATCCACTCATGCTCTCCCGGCCTCCGTCCCGCTATCCAGAATGTATACTGGATCCAACGCAACTGTGATCGAGCTCTTCCGCGGCGCTGATGACCTCTGTAAGGCCTCCATACAATATCCAATGCAGTCAAGCCCTCTAGTAAATGATGGTAGTAAGCTACATCCTGTCTGGCGAGCACCGCTCGTGGCTGGCCCACGACCCCCAACCACCTCTGAAAGCCATATCTATATATCACCTATGGCCCTGGCTGCTAGGGAAGCCCTACTGGTCGAATACATATGATATGCTCATATGCCTAGCAGTGTAACAAAAATGTGGAAAAAATCCCAAATCGCCTCATCCGGCGATAACCCCACAGCTCTCTTTATAGCTGCACCAGGTATACTGGTGCCCAAGCATAGCATGTATGCTCCTCCACCATCTTGTGTAGCACCCCCATCAGCGCCAGTGGAAAGCGGCCTCCCTCTGAGTCTGGGAGGGTGAAGCATGTGATGCCGATCATCATCAACATGGAAAGCCATGTCTCATGTCTGTGGGCGCGATACATGTCCCCATAGGCAATGCTCGCACTGTGATACGTCAATAGCACAGCTACATCCCCAAATACCTATAGAATGTTGTCCATAGTTGTCTCTACATCTACCTGGAATACTACCTCTCCATCAATCGGCAGTCTAAGGATGCGATACACATCCTCCAGCGTAATAGTCATCTCTCCAATCGGGAGATGGAACACATTGGTTGCCGGATCCCATCTCTCGATGAGGGCAACCATAAGACTGTGATCCCTATCTATAGCCCTATATCGCTGGACTTTAGCCGAGTCCCACCTTGCGCATGATGGCCCACTGCACTACAGACACGTGTGGCCACATCCGTCTCAACAGTGGGGGCATCCTATCCCACATAGTCAGCTACTGACATGCCTCCACAAATAACCCACTTCATTAGACATACCCTTTCAAACGAAAACTACTTTAACCTTCTATACCCCCTTTTAACCACCCAACCACACCCCAACTCTATAACACACACCTACACCCACCTATTTTACCCTAAAAACATTTACAATATCCCCTTTCCTTATCTCGCCCCCTACCAATCACTCAGCTCTACTCTCACCATTTACCTATGCCCCTACTAATTTAACACCTCCCCATTCCTACCCACCACCTAATCTATCCTAACCGCACCAACCATTTCCCCCTCCCACCCATCACCCATCCTATCACCCTCTACCCATTCCCTCTTTACCCCCAAACCACGAAACCCAACAATAAACAAAACA
The DNA here is from genome assembly GCA_019776745.2 of Taxus chinensis. Taxonomy (NCBI): domain Eukaryota; kingdom Viridiplantae; phylum Streptophyta; class Pinopsida; order Cupressales; family Taxaceae; genus Taxus; species Taxus chinensis. The sequence continues at coordinate 680,043,133 of CM034154.1, read as the reverse complement.
CCCACACAACAAACCACCACAACACAACATCAAACACCAAACCGAAACAAGCCAATAAACAAACCAACCAACCAACCAACCAACCACCCAAAAAAAAAAAAAAAAAAACAAAAACAAAACAAAAAACAAATGGTACCGACGCCGGTCAACATATGACCGACACCGGTTCACCGAAAAAGGACCTAGGTCAAACATCTCATGACCGATGCCAGTCACCTAGTGACCGACATCGGTCACTGCTCATCACCACACCCAACCCAACGCGGCCCCCAAAAAATCTATTTTTGCCTCTTTCTCTCTATTTACCCACCCAAACACCCTAAAAACCTTCCCACCCTGCCGCCTTGGCCTATTTAACCCATCTACTCTCTCCATTTTTCAAATAACTTCAATTTATTAATTATTTTCTCAAAAACTTGAATTCCTACCCAAAACCCAAATATAGCTTTAAAACATTCAATTCACATAATGAGAGGTTTTGAACCTACCGGTACGACTACACGTCGTCGTGGTGGGATAGGTGGTGGTGGTCCAGCTAGTCCAGCACCTCCTGCTCCTCCTGGCTATGCCATGGCTCTAACTCTCCTCTGCCGAGTCCTCCACCAATCAACTGCTGCCTCCTACTCGCTAGGTCCTACCAACCACTCACTTCTCCACTCAAATAGTACCACCTCAGCTGACAAATGCAACAATCTCAACAATACACCTCAGACAACTCAAATTGGCTTTCAAATTGACAATGTGACAATGACAAGCCGTATTTTTATTTTTATAGGTTTTTGACCTATAACCGATATTGCTTATATTGTGCCATAAGGAACCAGTATCAGTCACCTAACCAATACCGGTCATATCTAGCCGATATCGCTTTAATACCTAAATTCACCCAACTTATACCCTTAGTCACCAATCTCCCTTTCTCACCACGTTGCCTATTCACCACATCGCCTATACCCTCCATTGCTATTTAGCCGTTTTTGACTTCATTGGCTCGACCCAAGGCCGCAACCCAACCACTTGGCCTGACCCACGGCCCTAACCAACCAATCAGGCCCGAGCTAAGGCCGCAACCAACCATTTGTCCCAACCCAAGGCCACAACCAACCATTTGGCCCAACCCAAGGCCGCAACCAACAAATCCGGCCCGACCGAAGGCCGCAACCAACCATCCGGCCCAACCAAAGGCCACAAGCCCGCCACCAACCATTTGGCCCAACCCAAGGCCACACCACTTAAATACCTTGCCCCAAACTAAAAAATTACAATTTTATCCACCCATCCTGTCACTTTTTGTTCAATCGAGCTCACCTGTTCGTGTTTTAGCATGATTAGGGTACTTGACTTGATCAGTTAACCAACTTTGCCTAGACCTAGACCGTGACATTTATCTCAACCAAACCAACCATTTGGTACTGCCGAACATGCCTAAACGTTCCTATACCTTACCTATTATATCCCCTGGAGCTACTTCTTATGCCTTGGATACCAGGATTATATGACCCTTGTTTAGATAAACTATCAACCTTTGCATATGAATTGCTTGTTTGCTCTTCAAATCATGTACCCTGGTCACACTACTACATTTCAACGTGTGTCTGCTTCTTTGGACCTACCCCATCATCTCACCATCATCTCAACACCATTTACCCTTTATCAACCCTATCCCTGATTTCACGTTATCTCAATCTGTGATAGATTTGAGGGGGATTACCTATACCCTTAATAGGAGTAACCACTTTATATTATTGTTCGTGCAGCTTTACAAGACAAGCTACACGACAATAAGGGGCTAATGTAGACACCAAATTTGTCTCTTACGACCCCCCTGTGCCCCGCATCTCATTTCACAACCTAACCTCATCACCTAAACCTTACACAATTATTTATTAATTACCTTATAATTAATAAATCCACATCGCCATACCTACCACCTCATTTTTCCACCTCATCATGACCTAGTCCTAACCCTAAACTAACCTAATTAAGACCTATAACTTGGTCTACATCCACACCCATGACAAAATGACTCCTCACCCACACCTAAAATCAACCTTGTAATGACTTGACCAAGCCCGCAACTAATCCCTCGGGAGAAAAGGAGGGAAAGTTGGCTATTTTATTAAAAATAGCCCACTTTGACCTGACCGATACCGGTTCCTACTCGACCGCCGTCGGTTACATAACTGCCATCGGTTCCCTGTAAATGAGGGCCCCCAACCAAAAACAAGGGGTCGGAGGATTTTTCATTGAATTGGAATATCAGAAGTCATTGAAAGGATCCAGATTTTACTTGGCTGAGCAGAGACAAGTGAAGAAATAAGAAGAGTTTACAGAGGAGGACGTCAAGCCCGAGGCTGCCACTGAGTAACCAGAGCCCTACGACACTCATCTGATCATCGAGAGGGAAGATATCTCATCTTCTGATTGTCAGGTCATCCTACCTGAGGTCTGCCTTTGTCATCACAGTCCTTAGACGTGCATCCTCATCAATAACCAGTAAGTAGTATCTTATATGTCTTTTTAATAACATTTCTTGAACTTCTGAATCACAACCATCATAATTCTATTCCTAGATCTACTACCCAGCAACACACTACATCTAACTGTCATTCCTCTACCCTTACGTTACCCCAAGAACACCCTCCCCGTACTCTCTGAGTCCCTCTCATCACCTCATTACCTAACCCCACTCATTTACCAGCCTTATAAACAACACAACCAACCTTCACCAAAAGCCCCTAAAACATTGCCCCTACCGATATCGGTGACAGTGACCGGCATCGGTCACTATGATTCAAAACCAAAAACTAGCCTTTCCTCCACTTGTTTCAACGAGGCAATTAAATTGTGATTTTACAATCATTTGTGTTAATTCATATTAGCAGGGGAACTGACCACCTTCGAAAGGAAGTTTTATATTTCCTGGGCCCAAGGCAGTTCCCTCATTTATTGTCTAATTAAAATATGGTGGTCTTGTATTCTTACTTACAGGTAGTCCTTCCAAGACAAAAAGGAGTTCTTCGCAGTCGATCTGATCTCTCTCTACAGTACACGCACACCCTCTCGACCTTCAACAGGTAATCCTCCTAGCCCTAACCCTTATTTGTTTCTTAAAGGAATGAAAGGATAGAAGCAACTCTATTCCAGGAGCTAGAAACATTCCGTGTAAAACAATGGGAGCATGCTTCTCCAGGCCTGAGCTCTCCACTTTTTGTCATGATGTCTTCTATAACCTTGTATCGCAGGGCATATTCCTTTCATGGGCATCACGTTATCAGGTTGGCACCTTATCCACTCCACATGTGTAGTCGGGTCACACTTTTCTCGTGTCCTGCCCAAAATTCCCAATATGGCTAAGTCCTGAAACCTTGGCTTTGTCCACGCACGTGCACCATGGGTTTTCTTAAACCCTTCCTTAAACCATATCCTGTGTGCCTTCTCCTTACGCACCCTTCTTCAACTAGGCCTTGCGCACCAACGCACCTTTGTGTACTTAACCACTATTTTGGGGTCTAAACATCACCCCACACTATGCCTGTTCTCCATCCATGGGAACACTTCTCCAAAATAATTACAGTATGTTCCAGAAGAATAAAAGAATTTTGGAAGAGTAAGAATAAGGGGATGAAGGAATGGGAAAGAATAAAATAATGGAAGGGTAATTATTGCTGCAAAAGGAGTGGGAAGTCTCTCTTTAGGTTGGCCTCCAGCTTGTTCCAGGCATCTACTTCGTTCTGTGCTCTCTGACAGAGGTCTTCGACTAGGGTGCTTACCTCCCCAAAACTTAGTCCACCTCCTTGAATGTTCATAGTGTCAACAATTTTCTCCAACTCCTTGCTCATGTCTTCAAGTGCGTCCATTCTTCTAGTAATATGTGGGTACAGTTCCTTCAACTGGTTTTTGATTGAACCCCTTAAGGTTTCAATGGCCTTAGATTTATTTTCAACCTTAGCAAGGATTTTGTCCCTCTCTGCCCTATTTCCCTTATTCTTCTCTTGAAACTCCTTCAACTCTGCTTCATGAGTGGTGACCAAGATGCTCGCCACTCTATCCCTGTCTGCGCAATTATCATACACAGCCTCAGTAGATTAGGTAGAAATCTTTACATCTGCAAGTACCTTGCTATACTCAAAAATTATTGCTACCACCTTCAATTTTTCCTCCCTCTCCAAGCATGTTTCCACTTCTTCTGTGGACTCCAGGGCCAATGGTTGTCTCTCCATGGTGAGGATGCGCATCAGATCTTCTAAGCATTCAAGAGCGGATTTGTACTTCTGTGCGGGCAACGTTAGCTCTAGATGCTTCAACATAATGGCACTTGTGATAGTCTCCATATTTTTGTATATTTCACACACCTTTTCCTTCTCATCCCTTATTTCACGCTTCAGCTTGCACACTAATCAACTCTTCTTTCTTCAAGCCCTTAGTTTTCTCAGCGAGCTCCTCTTCCTTCTTTTCTAGCTTTTCCTCTAGAAATCTTACTCTGTTGTTTCTTCTGAAGAGCCTAGCCTCAGTCTCAACTATGACATTGTTCAGTGCATTACATAACTGCTCATCCGAGAGTTGTTGGGCATTTACCAAGGGGTTGGTTCCCTTAGACTCTAGGTACTGGGATGATTTCCCCTTAGTATATTTTGAACTCTAGCTCATCAATATGGGACTCAAATGCCCAAGAGAGCATCTTCCTTGTCCTGGGGTACATGCCCTCTTTGTCAAATGACTCCATAGCTAGAAGTTCTTATGTGGGTACAGTGCTCTGGAAGCACGCGCGTAGCACCTTCCTTTGGTCATCAACATAGCCCATGACCTGTCCTCATTCTGTATCAAGGCTCTTCCTTCCCGAGCATGCGGCTTTGGGGAAACTCATTGTTAGACTGGGACCTCCTCCCATACTGACTTGTTCTTTCTCAACGCTTTCCTCCTTATCCCCTCCCATCACTATGTCAGTGTTGTGCTCCAATTCTTGTTCTACCAAGGCCTTGATTATTTTCGTTGCTTCTCTTTCTACCACCTCATTTACTTTCTCCCGCTTAAGGCTTGGAGTTTTCTAACTTTACGTGCCAACCTCCTCACTTCTTCCCATGTCTTGGGCACCTTCCTTCTCCTGGCTACCCTTGCACCACATGAAAAGGAACTCATGTTCTTCTTCTCCTCCCTCTTCTTCTGAATTGTGCACACTGAAGACAAGTGGCTCTTGATCTCTTTTAGGATCATCTTCTTTAGGATCATCTTCTTCATCATCATCATCCTTTTCACCTATGTATTTCTCCAAGCTCTCTATCTCCTCCGAGTCAGCTTCCTCTTCTATCCTCTACTTCTTTCTGAGAGGTGACTCTTCCATAGGGGATCCAACCTTCTCTGCTTCCTCTGGAGACTTCTCCTTGGTGAGGGGTTTCTCTGGTGCCTCTTCTTCTGGGGTCTTCTCCTTTACCGGGGATTTCTTCCTCTGTGTATAGGTGCTAGGTTTGGTGCTTGCTACTGGCGCACTTACTGGCTGGGTAGTCTACACACTTGGTGCTTTTTCCTCTTCTCTCTCCCTTTTATTGAGTGTGGGCTTTATTCTACCCATGGGATCTTCAGGTATGGAGACATCATTCTCTAGGTATGGTATGCACCTTTCTCGAATTTTGGCCTAATGCGGAGATATACATGCACCGTGGTCTTTCCTGCAATTGTTAGAGTCAGGGGTTTCATCATTCTTATTTCATGTGCTACATAATTTTCCACATATGTGTGCTTCTTGGGGTAGACCAGCATCCTGCGCAACTCCCTGTGGTCCTAATCAACTTCACTAAGGTCAAACCTTAGTCTCTTTGCTTCTTTGAACCTGTTAACTCCCACTTGGAAGTACTGGGTGGTGAAGGAGAACAAGAGTTTACACCATGGGCTCATGGTTTCATCCATCAACTTAAATCTGACTATGCAGAAGTGTTGGTACACAGCAAACTTAGCTTCTCCTATTGTAAGCACCGGTAGTTGTTCTGGGATTCTCCACTCTGCCCCAAACACATCCCTTAAGCGCTTATACCACTTGTCCAGGTGCATGCCTTGTGGGAGGCTGTCATTGTTTCACATGTATACTTTGTAAATATTTTCACAGGTGAGGGATCTTTAGCTAGATACTCCCAAACAAACTTGTCTGCCACGTCAGGCACTCCTATCTCTGAAAATACAATTGTCAGGAGGATATTTCCAAAGAGTATCTTGTCTCCTTCCTGTGCGCTACTGATTATCTCATCTATAATGAAGGCCGATAAATTGTAGATTGTGCCCTCTGATATTTTCCTGCATACATTCAACCAGGCCTTATTCACCTACGTCCACCTTTCTTGATCATTTAACTTTGTGACTAGGCATGCACGGACATTCTCATGATAGGATCTAGGATTTCCACAATATCAAAATACCTCGACCCCTTCTTGTAATCATATGCAGTGATGGTTGCTTTGATGGCATCCTTGTCACTCAGGTCATCATCTATGCTATCTCCTACACAGATGAGGCCTGTAAACTTAGAAATCAGCTGAGGGGTTATGCGCATCTTGTGCCCCGTGAAGTAAAAGTGATCCTCATGCACGCACAACATCAGCCACTGATAGAGGCACTCAAGCTTTCCAAAGTAGGGCAACTCATAGAGTTGTAATAACCCTGCCTTCTCCAACTTCACTTTTACCTCATCGCTATAGATGGGCAAACCCTCTGGTGTCCTTTTGTTCATTGGGTGCACTAACTCCAGTGCCATTTCCTTCTCTGTTGTGCTTGTGCGATGGTTATAATCACTCACCGCCATCTTTCTCAAATGGGATTCCCACTCCTTCCCAAGCAAAACCCCATCCGGGTACTGCATTTATGCATACCACTCCTCATTCATGCTTGTGGCAGTTGTTGTTGGCTCTCTTGCCCTTGCCCTTGCCCTTTCCCTTTGGCTTCTTGGGTGACACGGTTGGTTTCTTGGGTGCCATTATCTAGGTCCTCTTATCACTTCAATCTCTTCTTGTTACTCTGCTCTTCCACTCTTCCAAGATCTCAAACTTGTGAAGAAAACCTCTTAAACCATGCCCTAGTTTTTCAAACCCTAGCTGGGATAATTCCTTCACAAGATGACGCCTTCTCACAACTTCTCCTACGCCCGTGATATCCCTTCCTTCTAGTTTGCAAATCCAAACTGGTTATTCACACTCAAACTCTTCAAATTTTTCTTCACATGGATCAGTTCTGGAAGCCCTAGTTTGCAAAGATGCAAAAGTGCTTCTTTCTTTGTATACGCAAAGTAAATAATGAAAGGCCTTGACCATCTATTTATAGTTTTTCCCACTTTGTAACTTTAAATGCTACCTTACCTACCACCATACTTTAACACTTAATGCAGCTTTTTCAAACAAACCCAACTTTAGCACTTTAACTCACGTGCCCAACCTTACACGGATAGTTTTCCAACCTTTTGGCGCGCAACCAATCCATCTTGACAGGAGACTCTTGCACTCGTGTAACCAGCTCTGAAGGCACTTCTTCTATCATGATTTTTTCTCTCGCCTACCTTGTGTTGCTTAATGCGCTTCTTCTTCTCTTATACGTGGATCCCCAATGTAGCCTTATCCTGACACCAACCATCCTTTTTCACCTTTCCTTGCATGTACTTTCTTCACAGGGCCATTCAACTGGGCTTTCCAATGCATTCCTTCCTGGCACTTCATACTTCAATTTCTTCCACCTTACTCCACCCCACACTAAAATGATGTGCGGTCCTCTATGTAGTTACAACTTCAAAAAGTAATGAGATTACTAGTGCCCAAGGTGCAACACAAAACAACAACGAGAAAGGGAAACACAAGAAAGGAAAATGCACTAAATAAAATCCTAAACTAACTGGCAATACTGCCTTATTTACAAACACCAAGAAGACTTATTTATAGTAGGGCTTCAGCCTACTCCCATTGAAGTGTCCTGGAAATCTCGTCCCATCCAGCGCTTGTAACTGGCACGCACCCAAATCAAGGATGTACGAGATGGTGTAGGGACCCAACCAATGCACTTTTAACTTCCCAGGATGGTGCAGAAAACTTAGAATCATACAGTAAGACCATCTGCCCAACCTCAAACTTCTTGTTCTTAATGTGGTGATCATGCCATGCTTTTTGCTTTTTTTTTTTGTTGTTTGGCTCCACCTGGTGAGTGATCATCTTTCATCCAGACTTCATTAATTTATCAATCCTTTCTTCCAGTGCTTGCTCATCAGCCAGCCCTCCTGCACGCGCTATACACAGAGAAGGTAACATAAACTCAACTGGCAGGACAACTTCCACACCAAACACCAATTGAAATGGTGTGGCTTTGTTCAGTCTTTTATAAGTTGTCCTATAGGCCCATAATATGGCTGATACCTTGTCATCCCAATCTTGTCTTCCGACATCACAAATATTTGTCAGGGTATGACTCAGTATCTTGTTAAATGCTTCCACGGTTCCATTTGCTTGTGGGTGATAAGGTGTAGTTTTGTGATGAGCCACCATGAATTCTGCTAACAGGATCCTCATGGTCTCATTCAAGAAATGTGTACCCCTATCACTGGTTAAACTTAAAGGGCATCCATACCTCGTGATAATGTTCTCCCACAAAAATCTTGTTGTTGTAGCTATTGTATAGTCTTTAGTTGGGGCTGCCTCTACCCACCTTGTCAAATAGTCCATGTGCAAGTGATTACATAGCGTGATCCAGTCCTACGCACTACTGGTGCAATAGGGCCTACAAAGTCTATTGCCCATTTCTCAAAAGGTTCAGCACTAGGGATAGGGCACAAAGGCATTTCATCTCTCCTTCCTGGCTTGCCAACATGCTGACAATGGTCACATGCTTTACAATATTCCTTGCAATCCTTATACAGAGTTTCCCACCACAATCCTACCATTAATATTTTACGTGCGGTGGCATCACCTACATAATGTCCACCCACACTTCCTCCATGTGCTTCCTCTATGATGGCGAGGCACTCATGCTCTAGTACACACCTGCGCAAAACTTCATCACACCCTAGTTTGTATAAGTCCCCACTGATCAACATGTAGGGCACGACACATATGGCTAGTTGCTTTTTCTCTAATGTCCTCATCCCTTCTGGTGCCATACCCATTTTAAGGAACACAACAATATCCTCCAAGTCTGAGGGCATGTGCCACAACCTAAACAGTTGCGCATCTGGCATGGTATCTTCAATGCTTTGCATCCTCCCCTGAATCAATCCTAGATAAATGGTCAGGTCCATGGAATTACTTTTTCCTGGTTTGACAACCACCGTGAACTCAAACTCTTGGAATAATAGCACCCACCGACATATGCGCCCTTGTAGGATGGGCTTATTCACCAAGTATTTTAATGCCATGTGGTCAGTGTAGAAGACAAAGGGAGTTTCCAGTAGATACTACCTGAACTTATGAAGTGCGTAGATCATAGAAAATGCCTCACACTCGGTCATAGTATAATTCTACTCTGCTGGTGTCAACTTCCTACTTGCAAAGCATAGGGGGTGATCAACAATTCCCTCACCAGGTTGTGCAAGCACTGCCCCAATGGCCATTCTGGAGGCATCTACATGAACATGGAAGGGCTTATCCCAAGAGGGGAAATGTAATATAGGCACGTGACAAGCCTATCCTTCAATGTGTCAAACACCTTCTGTTGCACCTCTCCCCAATGGAAGGCACTTTTATGTCTGAGAAACTCTTCTAAAGGTGTGGTGATCTTGGCATACCCCTTGATGAACTTCCGATAGTAGCCCGCATGTCCAAGAAACCCACGCACTACACTTTGACTAGTTGGCTCCCCCAATCCCACAATCACTACAATTTTGGTAGGATCCACTAGCAAGCCTTCTTTGCATATGATGTGTCCCAACAGGGTCCCAAACGGGGTAGAAAATACACACTTCTTGATGTTGAGGGATATCCTCAACTGCCAACACCTTTCAAACATCAATCTCAGATTGTCACAATGGTCCTTGACCAGTCCATACATGGTCCAATCATCAAGGTAAACCTAGAGAAACTTGTGGATGAAATCCTAGAAGGCCTGCACTACAATGTGTGAGAACACAGTAGGCACATTCTTCAACCCAAAAGGCATGACCGTATAGGAAAAACTTCCCCACTCGGTGGTGAAGGTTGTCTTTCTCTGGTCTTCCTTTGCAATCCTCACCTGGTGATAGCCTGAGAACCCATCCGTGAAAGAGTAGACTTCACGCCCTGCCACTCCTTCTAGGATCTCTTCAGTGAATGGGGTTGGGAAGGGATCAATGACACACACTGCATTCAAATCCCTATAATCAACACATATCCTTATCCTTCCATCCTTTTTGATACTAATCACCATTGGACTTATCCACTCTGACTCCTCCACAGCCTCTATGATTCCTGATGCTATCATCTTGTCTATTTCCTCCTTGACCTTCATGCGCAGATTAGGATTCATCCGGTATGGTCTCTTCCAGACTGGGTGCACACCTTCCTTCAACTTAATTCTCATTTCCCCCAAGGAATGGTGAACACCTTTGAGTTCATGATACCCGTGTGGGAATAAATCCTCAAACTCATGTAAAAGATCAATGATCTTAGAGACTTCCTTCTCTGACCAATAATCTCCAATGATAGCTTCCTTGGGTTCCGCCTCTGACCCAATATTAACCTTCTTTGTCTTTAAAGGTTCATGATAGGCACATTCTTTCATCAGCACTATCCATCACTTTGCATGAGCCTAGAGAATGGTTAACCTCCAAATTTTCCATCTCTTCACCATCTATGACATAGACCATCTTGCCTTTTTCTTTCTCAAACACGCACACTCAAGTTGTATCTCTTCTATTTCTTCTTCCTCAAAGCGTGTCTCCAGGCCAGGTTCACCTAGCAACTCCAGTAGCCTATCTTCTACCATGGCACTATCCCCAATGGTAAGGCACTTGACAACCTACAATGCCTTATCCACCAATGGTTTGGTGCTTTGATACTCAAATGCTTGGACTAGATCAGCCGCTAGTTCTTGCCAATTCCCTATTTGGCAGCATGTCTCAGAGTGGATGTACCATGCACGTGTGCAACCCTGTAGTGTAGAATACAGTTTGTGTACCCAGAGGGATGGTGGAAAGCTTCTGTGCCTTCCCTCTAGGCTCTCTCACAGGCTTGGATGTGGAAAGAGGCAGGCTCCTTACCATGGTAGTCTTTGATGGTGGTGGGTGCATTGCTTCTAGAGAAACAAACAGAGAAGGAAATTCTCACTTTGCACCATTCCAAGAGATTATCCCAATGTGTTTCCCACCAACGCATAACAGTTCTGAGTAGGACGTAGCTTAACATCCCCCTTCATTCATTTTCCTCCTTCCACTGAGCTTCCATCTTCTACAAAAAGACCTCAGGGGAGGCTCCTCCTGAGTACTTAGGTAGCTCCTTTCCTCCTAGGTGCCAGACTATGCGTGCCTTTGTCACCTTTGTCACCGATCCTCTTAAATGTCATCTGATTAACTCATAGGTTCCATGTGCCCAATTATCACATGCTAGACTAGTGGTGTCACTTACCGACTGAGCATCCTCAAACTAGATAATTCCGTCGGTAGGATGGATTATCTCTGGATCCCTGATTGAGCGCACATATATTCTATCCAGGACCTCTTCTCCCAAAGGTTCAGTATAGGGTGTTGACTTCCCATCAGCCAGGGGTATGATGACCCGTTCCTCCTCATTTTCAAAGCTTATGTACCCCTTGTTGAACCAAAGATCTGCATTGTTCTTATAACACCATGGGTGCCCAAGTAGTGTTGGGAAATTGTCTACCTCAGCGAGTGCCAAGACTTTGAAGTCCCCAGTAAACTTAGCTCCCTGAATGGTGATAGCTGCATCCTTTAAGACACCGATGGGCATCACCTTCATTTTTTTTTCCATATACAACACATTCAAAGATGGCTGTAATGCAGGCCTTCCCATCTGATGCCATGCATCCAAGGTGAGAACATTGACCTCCACACCTGTGTCAATGAGGATATTACTAAGGAGCCATCCATCCATGACCACATTTAACATGATCTCCCTATCATAGTCAAGGCTGTGAGGGGGAAGGTTTACATGCAAGACCTGCCTCTCACACTCTTCTCCATGTGCGTGGTACCTTCTCTCTCAACCATGCTCCTAGCAAGGGAATAATATTCTCTTGCCTTAGCATTTTACATACTTCCTTGACCTCATCCAGGTCATCTCTTGGCGCCTCGACCTTCCTTCTTTGCTCCTCCCTCCTAGACTGCTCCTTTAGACACTAGATTTCTCCTTGTAAACTCTGAATGACATCCATGGTATCTTGATATACCTCCTTTTGATGCGCAGGATCTGGTACTTCCCATGTACCACTTCTTCCCTTGAAACCAGGTTCTTCTACCTTGGTATTTCCTTTGTGCGTGCGACCTCTGCTCTTGTTGTTACCATAACAGATTCCAAACCCACATCACATGTCACCCATGGCATCCATTGTGTGTCTGTCTTCTTAATGCTTACCATTGTAGTGCCCTTGTCTTTCCAGTGCTGTTGATTCATGTGCTCAAACAACTCAGGGCACTCCTCATACTTGTGCTTCTTCCCACACCATGAGCACTATAATAGATCTGGGAACTCTCATTTGTAATGCTCTGTAGACCCACAATTAAAATAGGTTCCATGTGGGAACTCACTTCTTCCTCCTCCATGGTTACCATGACCACAGAATCCTCCGAAAATCCCCTTCCACGCGTGCCTCCATCTGCGCGCTCCTCATAATGGTGATCATCACCTTTAGAACTACTGGCAATGCTGGTCTGGCACACCCCATGATCAATGGCCTCATGGATCTGATCAATAAGCCTACAATCCTTAGTATCATGGGTTGTAGAGGTGTAGATCTTATAGTAGCAAGACACATTCTTCTGAATTACATGCTTGTAACAAGGGACATCTACTTGCATCATGGTCCCCATGACAGATTTCATAGTCTACTGTTACGGTGCGTACTATCCTTGGGGGAAACTATCCTTGACATGCCCCTCTACTTCACAATCTATACACCATATACCACTGCGAGTCTCATGGGCTGAGTTCACAGACAACTTCTCCAGCTGCTTAGCCATAGTAGTGATCTGAGCTTCCAGAAATGGGCTAACACTAGTATCAACACTTCCAACAGCTTCGGCATAGAGTAGCTTCCAACGCCTCACACGGATCTGTGAAAGTTTTATGAGATAGGGCTCTTCTAAAAGGTGTTATCAACCCCCCAACAAACCATTGAGCATGTTGTGAAGGGTGAATGTCATATGATAATTTTGACATGAGGGTTTTGAACCATGCATCATACTCCCGCACACTCTCTGCCATTCCCTGTTGAATCTCCTTCAGGGTGCTGATGCTCTTCTGTTCAAACTCAGGATGTGGAATTCTACCAAGAAGGCATTCTTTAAAGTAGTATAATCCACCACCATTTGATGAGGGTCATATTTCCTATACCAGCTATGCACGCACCCTTGCAACGTCATTGTAAAACTGACTAGCCTTCCACTCTGGGGTTGTGATCCCCTTCACGTGTCCATAGCAGCTCACACTTGTGAACATGTTCTGTAGCATCTTCAATACCTCTGTAATCTGGAAAATGTAAAGACATCTCAAAGAAGACTTGAGGGGGTTGTTGGGGTCCTTGTCCTCCTGAGCCAGAGCCTTGGTTTCCTCTGGTGTTTCCTCCACCCCACTAGATCCACCAGGTCCTATGCCTCCTGACCCACCAGATCCACCAGATCCACCAGGTCTATGCCTCCTGACCCACCAGATCCACCAGGTCCACCAAGTCCTGTAGTGGTCATGCCAAGGGTCCCCAAAGTTCCACTGAACTACGTGCCGATGGTCTGTGATAATGCCCCACTACCACTAGTGTACCCCGCACCACTCCCAGATGTGAGACCAAAGGCTTGTGTACTTGCTCCTTGTCCAAAAATTCCTCTGAATACTGGAATATATGTAGCCATAGAAGTGGGAAATGAAAAATTGTATCTCCTGGGCGTAGATCTGTCACTTCCACTGATACCAACTGGGTCAACAATACTCCTTCCTTGATCTGGAAAACCAAGCACTAGGGTTTGGTCACTAGGTGGGTTCAGATACATGCCAACGAACTCTTCTCTCTCCATGTGATGAACTCTCATCAGAAGCTGAAGGGGTCTCTCTTACGTGCTTGCCAAGATGGGGTAGCACAGACTGCTCAGGTTCCACATCCTCTGCGTGAACCTCCACTCCTTCCCACAACGTCTACCTCCATAGATCCATCACACTTGCAACCTCACATTGTCTAGCAATCTCCCTTTCACACGCTTCACTATACTTGAGCCATCTCTCCTCCCTTTCTTTCTCCATCGTAATATCTGCCATCTTCCTCCACCCTAGCTTCCTCACCCAACACTTAGAATGGTTTAGCCAGCCATTGGAAATGCCTCTAAACTCAAGGTAACAATCAAGATCTTCATTGCCAGAGGGATAGCTCATAGAAATGATCCTCTGGGCTCCCGCAGAAACTCAAACTCAACAACTTCCAGACAAGAGTATGTAGAAATAGCATACTCCAGAGTGTAGCTAGCCAACACACCTTTCCACCAATGATCCACAACACGAGTCCACATCAGATCTGCATCCTGTAGCCTCTGGTATTCTTCTTGGGTCCACATGTGTGATCTATAATACCAGCTTGATCTAGACGCATATGCTGAGAGCCATTCATACAGTTCTACTGGGAAGCAATAGAAAAAAGTTTCATATAAATCATGGTAGAGGTTCTCTTCTACCCATCTACGTGCATCAAACTCAGATCCAGTGCTGAATCTCTGAGAAAATTCATCCTCTATGCTTTTGAACCATGATTCAACACTTTCCAAAGTTAAACGCTCTGTCATTACTCATTACACAGATCAAGATGTATGTCCATTTCCCACTATAACTTTGAAAAGAGGTCCCAACAACGGAACCAAGATGTAGTCATTTTTACACCCATCACAAAGGAAAGAAATCCCATGCGCACCACCTATCACCCAGCGGCGTTGGGTGCTCACCCGAGGCACACGCAGGTGCCGAGTCTCTCTTTTATGTGAGTTAAGTGGGAAACCATCATCTATGTCATGAACTTAATGAATAAAAGTGGAAATGAGACATACAATCATCATAGGGCTCAGAACGACCTCTAGACAAATGTATTCATTCCAAACAGAGAGTGTTTATAGATAACAGATAGAACTACAACAGAAAGGAAAATACATAAGGATTTACATTTATTCCATAACATCCATGAACAGAAATGAAAAGATATAGATATGAACCAAATCAATTATATTCATACTCATTCATGTTTGTAACCTCATTACATTCAATGGATCCATTAGACTACCACAACTTGATCAGACTGAAGTCATGCATCACAACAGGGATCATGTCCTTCATCCATACAAAGAAAAATTTACAACCTAGCCCCTTAATACATTACTCCTTTATATAGCCTCTACCCAATCCCACAGAGTTCTCGCAGTATTTCTGTAGAGCTCTCCCTATAATCTCCTCTCCTTTCTATCTGATCTCTCCCTCCATCTATCTGATCTATATCTATTTTTTCTCCTACAAGCGTGCACTCACATATATAGGCATCCCAAAGTGCCAACTCATCCTTCTACGGCCTCAGATCTGATGCCAAGTGTCTGAATGTGGTCCTCCATGGGAGCATGCTTCTCCAGGCCTGAGCTCTCCACTTTTTGACCATGATGTCTTCTAGAACCTTCTATCACAAGGCATATTCCTTTCATGGGCATCACGTTGCCAGGCTGACACCTTATCCACTCCGCATGCGCAGTCGGGTCATGCTTTTCTCGTGTCCTACCCAAAATTCCCAATATGGCTAAGTCCTGAAACCTTGGCTCTATCCACGTGCACACGCCATGGGTTTTCTTAAACCCTTCCTTAAACCATGTCCTATGTGCCCTTCTTTAACTAGGCCTTGCGCGCCTACGCGCCTTTGTGTACTTAGCCACTATTTTGGGGTCCCAATAATTTGTGATCTTGCAAGGAAAAAACTTAAGTGTTAATTGTGATCCTTTTAAGATAAGGGCTTGGAATGATTTTATCATGATTGATGGAGCATGAAATGATACAGGAATGATTTTGAAAGTTATAGTATGACTTGAAGTTGATTGTTAGTTGACATTCATTACATGTGTATGGAAAGCAAAGGAAACTGTGACAGTGCATGAACTAGGCCAATACATTAAATGCATATGACAATAAAATATTGTTGAGTCGTCAAGAGTAAGTTTGATAAGGAGATGTTGCATGAAATTTGGGTGAAGAAGGTGTCAGCTTAGGTATATGGTTATATTGCTCTGGTTCAAGGATAAAAGGTATTTTCAAACTGTGATTGTGAACACTTACAGACCAGGACAATGGAAGAATCAATAAAGAGGGGTCCTTACATGTTTCCCTAGCCTCATTACTAACACATTAATGTGTTAGAAGTTAAAACCAGCCTCCATGCCAAGTGGTAAGCCTTGAATCCAATAGTCCTCCATTTTATATCAATTTTAAGCTTCACTAGTTACATAGGTCATTGTTAGGGTTTTGAAAGAAAAAGGTGTATTAAAATCCTATAGAAAGGAAATTTTGATCTAAAATCAAACAAAAATCAAAGTGATTAGGTTCTCAGGGTGATTAAGAAATAATTTTAGGGTTTCACCAGTTAGAATGAAAGATATTGATGACAGTAGCAAAGAGGGCACTGTGACACATTTCAGGAGCCTAATTGGTAAGGCTAGTTCACAAAGGAAATAGCTTTAAATGGTTGAATCTTGGAATGAAACCTTGCACACAGAAGAAACATGAAAATGGGTGTCCTAAAATGTGGTAGTTTGTCTTGAAACCTTTGGTAATGCAAGTTATGGTTGAAGATAGACTATAAAGGACCTAGTTGAGGGTTTGCAAGTCCAAAGCAACAAGTTGTACTAGAGAGAGCAATACAAAGAGTATGGTTTTGAAATTTTGCATACACCATGAGCATGGAAAAGGGGCTTGGAAAGAGTTGAGAGATTCTTCTAGGTAGCTCTAGAAGTCTACATCCATGAATGTTGTAAGTTACCTTGTCTTAAGGGCATCTAATAGGCAGTTTGGACAAAGTAGATTTGGTTGGTGTTTTTGACTATTTTGAATCAATTTCATGTTGGATCTAAGTTTTTTTGGAGCATGTGAAGTAGGGGTGGAGGTCTAGAAAGCACTGTGGAAGCAAAAAATCCAAAAATTACATTCTTGAGCAATAGCTTGTGAAGCCAAAATTTGAGTAAGTAATGGCAAGGTGAGTGTGGGATGAAATTGGAGGAAATGGAATCAATATGAATGTTGTTTGACATTGTATGTAGGGTGTAGAGACATAGTAAGGTGACAAGGAGATCATTTTTGTGATATGGTGTCAATTTGTGCAAGATTTGATCAAATATAGCAGTTGTTAAGCCATTTTGGGCTTTGATTGATCCTCTATTGCATAGATGAGGTGTAGTGGATGTTTAAAAAACTCTTGAAAGGTGAATGTATGATTGATTTTATGTATTCTCTCTGCATCACATGTCCCAATGTGCCTAAAACTAAAAACAAAACTAATTATTGTGGAGAGAGAGAGAGAGATACTTCATGCCCCCTGAATCCATTTCAAACTAAGTTAATTAGTATAAAACAGTATAGAAACCTTGTGCTAGTGGTTAGAACTCTAGAACTGCTAAAAAATATGGAGAAAATGCCCCTACGAAAAACCATATAGTGGGGTCAGAACTATCCGTACTGTGTTGACCAATCTATACTTTTATGACCTTGTGTAGATTTTTTGGATTTTAGTGTATGAGTCCAATTTTGAGTCATTTATGTCTACCTCTACATATGTATATGCCCAAAAAATGCATGTGTGCTAAAAATATAGAATAAACCCTAGATGGTTGACCCTTCTTTTGAGGCACGTGTGATTCAAAAGATAATATGTATACCTATGTATGAGAATTTAAGAATCTATGTATAACTTTTTAAATGTCGATGTGGTGGTCACTAAGAAGAAATTGTATCTACAAGGGTAATGTGGATGATAGAAACCATAGCACAAAATAAGAGCAACAAAAATAAGAAGCATGGTAACCATAACAGTTTCAATGCAATAGAACAATAACAACAATAATAAATCATGTGTCAATAGAAAATAAGTGTATAAAATGTAGAAACAAGTGTAAACATATCAAAAAATGTCACACAAAAGGTGAAGTTCCTGCAAACATGGGATACCCATAGTGTCACAAGACAATCAAGGCCCTTAGGTAGGAAAATAAGAGATACACAACCACATACAAGGCATAATGCCGCAAACATAAGACATCCACAGTATTCCAAGATAATCAAGGCCCTTAGGCCTTAATAAGAGTAACAAACAAGCATTCACACACACTCGTAACTAGCAAATATTTATGAAAAGCAAGTGTATCTAAATGTGAGGAAAAATACGTAACATATGATATAAAAGAGTCGGTGAAACAATAATTGTAAGTGTTGCACAAGACACGTGTTAGTCATGTTAGTCTAAAAGATAACAAATACACAATATATATGTAACCAGGCATAATGAGGAAAGAAAGGAACTATAATGGAAATATAACACCTGTATATAATATGCAAAAGTAGACACCCCCAAAGATTAGTAGTCTGGGAAAGGGTTTGATTTAATATAAATTGAATTAAAGCTTAATTTTAGAGTAAATACTGTAACTAATGATATACAAATGATAATATACAGTAAATGGAAAAGCAACAAGCATGCAATAATATGAAACCCTAACAAGAGAGAGAGAGAGGGTGACTTAGCTGATTTCTGAGTGATTTAGAAGTGACTCAGACAGGTGAATAGCTGAAACAAACTAGAAGCAGCATCGTTAAGGCTCACTAGAGTTTCTGAGACCCAAAAATGTGTGGGATAGAAGCTCTCGCGGGAGGACAGGAGTGCTCGTGCGTTAGTGACTGGATCTGGGTGCTAATGTCCACCCAAATGCTCAGGTTCTAATATTTTATGTGTAGGAGGAGCTTTGTTATTGGTATATGTTTATCGCTATGGATTTGTTCCAATGTGTTTGTTCTCACCTGTAACCTACAAAATAGATACTTAGTTGCACATGTCCACAAACCGCATCAACTCTAATAAAAAAATATGTAAAATGTGGAGTCGAAATGACCCCGGTGATCACCCGAAGAGTGAACTTAGTACCGAGTGTTAAACTACATTTCAGACTCCATGTAGTTATGTGTGAAAGTATGTATAACGATGCCCTAGGATGCTCTTGTGCAAGTTGCATAATGATAGCAGAATAGATCTAGAATATAGAAAATATATAGAATGTGAGAGATGGAATAGAATGAAATTCCCCTCCCATGATATATATGCAGAGTGTGTGCACGTGTTGTTTTTAAACTAATGCTAATATAAGTAAAGACTAACACCTAAAGAGCCTTAATTAGCAAGAATTAAACAACATACTAAGCACCATCAAGATAAGAATTAAACAAGGTTAGATGCAAACATTCATCATTTACAAAAACTTTGAAACTAACAATGTTTAAGCATCGAAATTCTCCATTCTCTAACAAATAAATGAATGGCCCTAAGTAGGCTCCATGGCAATAAAAAATGGTTGTCTTTGGTATTCCAAGAACCTAGGAATGAGGGTTTGTCAAATTCAGGCTACAAGACCCTTTTGACACCTCCCATATGACCTAAACACTTAGGAAAGAGGCTTAACTCTGATGTGAACTCTCAAGAAAACAAAAGGCAAGATCTTAGTCTATTTTGCTATATGTTTTGCATTTGTATTCTCAAGGAGTTTAGGTGTAGGTATAAAGGGAGAAGGAGGGCTCCTTATATAGCCCAATGGATAAAGGAAACACTTCATCCCTTTGCATGTGGGATAAAGGTAAAACAAGATTAGGAATGGATAAGGTTGTTTTATAAAAGGTAATCTTATTTTAGAAGGGTTTAATTTATGCTTAGCAAGTCATGGGAGTTGGGAGGTGTTTTAATTAATCAAAAGTGATTAACTAATAGGTAGATGTAAGCATATAGAATCTAATTAGAGGAATATTAGTACAATTTTAGGCTATTAGAAGGGGATTAAATCAATTAAATGTTGATTTATTGGTTAAATGAAGGGGAAAGCTACTTAATTAATAATAATTAATTAGTCCAGATATAAGGGGTGATTAATTAACAAAAGGTCATTAATTAGGTTGTTCATTGGATAGGCGACTTAATTAATTAGCATAGTGTAATTAATTAATGACAATAAGAGAGAAGATGAGTGCTTTTGATGATATGTTGTCAATTTTCCAGAAGAGAGATAATTAGCGCAATTTAAGTATTTAAATTACTAAGGCATAATTATGGGTGTCTATTGTAAGCTAGGAAAATTACACTACTAACAAGGAAGTAAAATACCAATAATCATACCTCCTCCTTCGCGTTCCATAGCAAACCTCAGAATGGGCTAGGAAACTTGGATTGAGCCCTGATTGTGTGATATGTAGGTGTTTTTCTTCAAGACGGAGCAAGACCTTCCTGCAACAACGATCCTCTTACTTTGCACCAGATGGGAAAAAGGATTATGAGGCTATTTGGGCATTAGGACGAGGCAAAAGGATGTTCTTTGCTCAAAGGATGCAAGAACTTAGATATGGCATTCAAGCTTATTCTCCGTGTTTTTAGAGGGGAGGGGTAAGGTTGTATTTATACCCTGGGGGAGGTGATTAACTTAGAGTAATTTAAGTAATCATGGTTTGAAAATGTGGGCAAGATTAAGTGAGTGGTTTGAAAATGTGGGCAAGATTAGGTGAGTGGGGGCCACGAAGAATGGGTGAGGATTTGAATTATATTTTTAATTCATAAGTGGAGGATTTTAGGTGAGTGGGGACCACGAAGGGTGGGTGAGGATTTGAATTTGAATTTATAATTCAATAGTAGAAAAACATGGAGAATAATGACATGTGGTGAGGATTGGGTTATTTTTTAGATTTTGAAATGGATAATTAATCAAATTATATTTGATTAATTCGAAGTGTATTTTTGTGGGAAATGAGGAAGGGGAATTAATTGATTTATGACAGATGTGAAATTAGGGTGTCTACATTTGCCCCTCTTTGGAAGGGTAGTATGAAAGTAGTGTCCTTTCAAAGAAAGTAGACAGTATGGGGGAAGAATTCAATCTACTTTTTTTTAAGCAAAAGGTAGATCGAATGTTTTTTTGGGGAGAATAGAAAGTGGTGAGTGACGGATGTCATAGTATCCTCCAAGACAAAAATGTCATGAGAAGATGTGATTATGGATAGATGTGGTGATGCCCCCTCGAGAGGACTGACGAGAATGGAATATATGACAGAACTCTCGAAAAGAAGAGAAATGAATTCTGTGGAGAAGAGGGCGATAATGGAGTGGAAGAGACTGGAATGACCGCACGACACAAATGGAGAAAGGATTCAATCAGCCTTGAATGCTAGGTGTGAGGGTGTGTGGGAAAGAGAAAAGGGAATGGATATGATTGGGGGTTGATTACGTGAAGAGTAAGGGAGATAGGGGAGGGGGAAAAAAAGATTGAAAGAGGTAGAAATAAGAGAGAGGGGTGATAAGGGAAGAAGGGAATGATGAAGGACAAACAAGGCAAAAACAGGAAAATGACAGAGTAGAGGGTGAAGGGATAAAATAGAGAGATGTGTAAAATGAAGGAAGCAACAGAGATAGTAAAGAGGGATGTGTGAAAATGAAAGAAATGATAGGGCTGAGAAAAGCATGAAATGGGAAAGGATAAATAAGAAGGAGAAAACGAGGTGGGAGTAAGGGGTGAAATGGATGAAAATGGAAAGAGGTTGAAAGAAGAAGTAGAATGGAGAAAAAAAAGAAACTATGAGGGGCGAGAAAAGTGTGAAAAAGAGGAGAGAAAAGAAGAGAAATAGATACATAATGAACGAAAAGGTAGGGGTGGTAGAGAAAAGAAGAAGTGATTAGAAGAAACGTGAAAATTAGGGGAGAGGAAAGGAAGATAGAATGAATACAGGGAGAAGATTGAAGGAATTGTGTCATTGCGAAGAAGACCAAGGAAAAGAATATGGAACAGACCGTATGGAGATGCATGTGGAGGGTGGTATGATAAAAAAGATAGGACAACGCTGAAGAGCCAAGGTAATTAATGGGGAAGTAAGGAGGAAACGTAATGGAAAAAGGGGAAGAAGACGATACAGGGGAAGGGAAATAAGACGAGGGGTGGGAGAGAGAAGAGGATAACAAAGAAAATGATGTAGAAGGAAGGGAATACAGAAAGGGGGTAATAAGTGGAAAGGGAACAGTATAAGGAATGTTCAGAGAAGAAAGAGGGGAGGAATGACATCAATTGGAAAAGATGCGGAGATGCATGAAATGAGGATACTAGGATGACGAGAAAATAGAAAAAGGATGTATGATGAAGACAGTAAAGATATTGAAGAGGGCGAAGAGAAGATGGAGAGATGGGTAAGAAGCGACAAGAAAGGGTGGGATTGGGGGAAAGGAATAGGAGAGAAAAGAGAATGGGGGATAGAAGAGGCAATGCAAATGAGGGGACGTTAGGGAAATCCCCTTTACAATGAGTGGTGGGGAAGGGTGAGAGAAAAAATGAAGAAAAGGAGAAAGCTAATGAGGATTGGAAAGGGTAACGCCAATAAAGGGACGTTAGGGAAAGCCCACTTACAATGAGTGGTGGGCTTAGAGGAGGGAAGGAATGAAGGGAAACTCTAGAAGGTCCAAGGGAGTGAATGAGGTTGTGCGGAATGAGGATTGATGATTTTTAGGGAAATCCCACTTACAATTATTAGCACGGGAATAGAAGATGATGATGAAAGAATGATAGAGGAATGTTAACAATAATGGCGAATGTGTGTGTGGGTAGAAATGTGGGGGGAATTTGAGAAGATGAAGTGGAAAGAGTAAAGAAAATGGGAGGGATGAGTTGGGACTAGGTGAAAGTGAGGAGAGGATGTGGGTGATGAGGATGAACGAGGTGAGGATGAAGAACCAAGACATGAAAAGAATGGGAAGAAATGGTATGAAGGATGATGGATCAAGAAGGGGAAAATGGGGGAAAAGAATGTGATTGTAGGCGGAAGAGATTAGATGTATGTTGTAAGAGGATATGTGGAGAAAGGATAATAGTAGGAGGAAAAAGTGGGTAGTAGGAGATACCAAGTGGAAGAAGTGATCAACAAAGTGAACGAAGAATGAGGTGGGGGAGAAGTTCACAATGACAAGTTAAGTGTAGGGAGGACCCTGACATAAGATTGTCATGTGACGGAAGTGGTTAAGTAAGATTGCCAAGTGAGCGAAACTGGAGATGACAAGTGGTCAAGCGAGAAGTGGTGTTTGTGAGAATCGAAAAGGAGGTGAAAGGATGTGATAATGGGGAATGCCGAGAAAAAGTGAAGGGTGAAGGGTGTGTAGTGATGGGGAAAGGCAAGGAGACAGATCATCCTTAAGAGGGACTCTTAAGTGAGATCGCCATGCCGGGTGAGTGGTTAAGTAAGATTGCTAAGCAGAGGAGGGTGATAGTGGTGGTAAAAAGATGTGATGATGGGGAATGAAGAGGAAATATGGATGGTGAGATTGTAGAGTGATGGGCGAGTGTAAGATGACATGTCATGCTTAAGAGAATCTCTTAAGTAAGATCGTCATGCTGCCGAGAGAGGTTTCGTAAGATCACCTAACCGACAGGGATGATATGCAAGGAGAAAGACAAAATGATATTGGGGACAGGGGTGGAATGGTAGGTTGAAGAAGATGATTGTGATGAGAGGTGGGAGAAATAAGATGGGGGAAATATGATGGGATGGGGGAAGGCCATAGGGCAGATCAACCTTAAGTGGAAGTCTTAAGTAAGATTGCCATGCGGGCCGGAATGGTTAAGTAAGATCGCCAAGCTGAAGAAGAAGAAGGATGATGATAGAGTTGGTGGGAATAGGGTATGAAAAAATGGAATGAAGGGGAACCCTCAAGTGAATTTTCCATACTACGAGAGCGTGTAAGTAGGATGACCAGGCATAAGACGGATTTGGGGAAGGATGAGAAAAGAGTGAGTGAGGTATGCCTGAGTGGTATATGATATGAGATGAGGTGATAACAAGAAAGAAAGGAAACAAAGGAGTGTAACATGAATGGATGAAGGAATATATGTAGTGGAGGGTGGAGAGTGTGAGGGGAATCCTTAATTGGGATGCCCACGTGGTGAGAGTAATGATGCGAGAATGAGAAGCAGAAGAGGTGGAATGGGAAGATGTGTTTGGTGGTGATTGTTGTTTGATGAGAGGGGAGGTGGTGAAGAAGCTTCTACAATGGGAAGATCTTAGGGAGAGAGTAAACCTCCACCGAGGATCCCATATAGAAGGGGTTATTAAGTAAGATTGTCAAGCGGGAAGTAGAAAGGGTGAAAGGAAAGAATACAAATGGGTGAGAGGGGACAGGAATGGTGAGAAGGGTAATATGGGGATAAGTGGTGGAGGAGTAAAAATGAGGAGCGAGGATGAATGGATCAAATACATGGTGATCATGGTGGGGGAGAAGGAGTTGCTGGATAGTGAATGCTACTTGAGAAAGATCATCAAGTAGGATTCGTAAACTACAATGGTGATCAAGTAGGATTCCCAAACTGGGGAATGTATTAGTATGGGTGAATGGATGGGGTGCAAAGTAAGATGTTGATCATGTAGGAAGATACTCACGTGATGAAAAGCATCTTAATTTTAATATAGCACATAACAGGATGCATCGTGATATAAAAGATCAGGATGACTAGACTGTAATATGCGTGATAGCATAGACAGGGGCCATAAAAAGGTTTGATGCCCCAGTACGATATGCAAATGGAAGAGAGCATAGACAGAGGCCATCAAGAAAGTATGATGCCCCAGTATGACATGCAATCAGATAACATAAGAATATTAGAGAGAACACCAGGATACATAAAATCAAGATGCCCCCTGTAATATATCAAGATACAAGAAAGCAATTAATAATTTATAACTAATAATGCAACACAAGAACCAATAAACATGTCCCTAACGTGTTCCACAGTGAGGATTGATTGGATGTGCCCCCAAGCAGGGGTACAAGGACATAGTAAAGTATTGGGTCATTGTCCTCAAACAAGGAAACAATGAGAGCCAAATTTGCCCCAAGCGAGGATTCACGCGAGGAGAAGTGGTTTGAATTTGGTAGTCATAAGGTGATTGGATCATTCGTTGGGGATAATAGTTCAAAGGTTGAATTGTGTTGGTTATTTTAGAGTTTTTGCAATTTTGTGGATTTTTTTATTTTTGTTTATTTTATATATATATATATATATTTTCTAATGTTTTTTGATTTTTGACGATTTTCAAATGTTTTTTATTTTTTTGACGATTTTCAAATGTTTTTAGATTTTTGACGATTCTTGCTAATGGTTTTGGATTTTTGACGATTCTGTCTAATGTTTTTAGATTTTTGATGGGTGTTTCTAATGTTTTTAGATTTTTGACGAGTTCTAATTTTTTTGTTGAATTTTGGACGATTGTTTCTAATGTTTTTGGGTTTTTGACGATTTTCAAATGTTTTTAGATTTTTGGATTTTTACACTGTTTTTGGATTTTTGACGATTTTTGGATTTTTAATGTTTTTGACGATTTTTGTTTTTGGATTTTTACACACTGTTTTTAGATTTTTGACGATTTTCAAACTGTTTGTGGATTTTTACACTGTGATTGGCAATTTATGGACCAGAGTGCAGACTTATTTTTGAGAGGCGATAAACCAGGATATTATCCGTATGTACTGTGTTCCGTGTGGTAACTTATGCTCAGAATAACACAAATTCTCTTTCCATTGGCAGGATATGGTGGTGATGATATGATGAAAAGAAGTCCAGCTCCATTCTTGACTCCACACAACTAGTAAGATGTGTGGGCTCATCACCGAGAATCAAGAAGGACGTAGGAGGTAGATAATGAATATAGAGACAAATGCTAACAACAATCCCTTTGGGAAATTGTGACTCCATTCTTCATAACGGTACTGAACCAGTTTCAAAAATGGCTTTCACTTTATGAGTCATGTGCTAGACTTAGACAGTTATGTGGCCTGCTGATTGGTAAGATATGAGGTTAAGGGATAGTTCTCTCTTCACTTAGGCATCTAAATTACTTGTTTGGGGATTCTATAATTTGCAAGCACTATAAGATTTTGTATTTTTGAAATGACTCCCTATGCCTTGCCCCATGCTACTAGTGAGAAGCAAGGGCTCATCACCGAAGGCAAAATATAGGCGAGTGAATTCCCTTTTTGTCTTTTTTTTTGTTTTGTTTTGTTTTTTTTTTTTTTTGAATATTTTGCAATGTTTTTATGCTTTTATGAGAATGACCCTCTACGCTTTGCCCCATGCCACTTGTAAGAGGCAAGGGTTTATCACCGAAGACAAGATGTAGATGAGTAAGGGCACCTTCCTCCATTCCCAGTCTCACACTACCAGTAAGAAGTGTGGGCTCAACACCAAAGACTATGAAGGATGAAAGATGTGACAATGAATTATTCATAAGTTATTGAATTGATGGATTTTTTTACAATAGTGCTTTGTATTTGGGAAGAAACGTCTGCCCCCAATCTCAGCCCCACACGACTAGTAGGACGCGAGGGTTCAACACCGAAGACTGAGATGGACGACCAAACGAACTGGGTAACGAAGTTTAGAGCTTTGTTATGAAAGAGAGAATGTATTTGAAGGGAATATATTACCATCAATAAGCTTCTAGGTATGACCATAGATGAAAGTGACTGAAAATGGAAGAAGTATGATACTCACAAACTTAATAGGATTTATATTAGCACTTGTCTCATGATGATAAATATGAAGATGTGATTTTGATAAAGAAAATATCTACCAATGGAAATGAATAAATTTAAATTATTCGGAGATAAGACAAGATAGAAGGAACAATGTACACGTTGTTTCCCGGAATAGTGAACATCTCAAGGATAAAATTTCTTTAAATGAACTGCATTCATTGGTTCATCAAGATCTTGACCATCTTCAGTGGCCAATTTATAGGCTCCAGAGCCAAATTTAGCTGTGATTACATAGGGTCCTAACCAATTAGGCTCAAATTTTCCTTTTTTTTTCGTTCTTTAGTGGTATTCTTTTGATTTTCTTTTAAAATGAGGTCACCAATTTTGAATTCTCTGGGTCTTACCTTTTTATGATAACTGCGTTGCAGTCGGTTTTGATAGACTTGAAGATGATTGAGAGCATTAAGTCATTTTTCATCGAGAAGCTCAAGCTCTTGAAGCCGTGACTGTCGATATTCATCCTCATTAATTACATCTTTAAGGGAGATCCTCAAGGATGGGAGTTCTATCTCAATAGGTAAAATGGCTTCACAACCATAAACAAGGGAAAATGGGGTGGCTCTGGTAGGCATGCGGTAAGATGTACGGTAAGCCCAAAGAGCGGGGTAAATTTGAGTATGCCAATTACGTCCATGGGTGTTGACAATATTTTCCATGATGGATTTTAAGGTCTTATTGGTTGCTTCTACTTGACCGTTGCCCTGAGGGTAGTATGGAGTGGACCATTTAAGTTTGATGTGAAAATGTTTGGCTAGGTATTTTACATCCTGGTTTTTAAATGATTTGCCATTATCTGCAACCAGAGTGGATGAAATACCAAATCGACAGATGAGATTATTAAAAATGAATTTCGATATTTGGCTACCGGTAACATAAGTGAGAGGCATAGCTTCTACCCATTTAGTGAAGTAATCAGTAGCGGTAATGATGAACTTATGTCCATCGGACGATGTTGGTCTGATTTTACCAATGAGGTCAAGTCCCCATTGAGAGAAGGGCCATGGTGTGGTTATCGATTGTAATGCCTGGGAAGGTGCGTGGATAAGATTTCCATGCTTTTGACATGCTTGACAACATTTGACAAAATGACATGCGTCACTTTCCATGGTGGGCCAATAATATCCAACTCACAGGATTTTCTTGGCTAAGGCGATACCATTCGTGTGTGCTCCACAGATACCAGAATGGACTTCAGCTAAGACACTCGAGGATTCTTCCTGATTAAGACATCAGAGCAGGGTGCCATCATATCCTTGTTTATAAAGAGTTTCTGCTAAAATGGTGTAACGAGAAGCACATTGTGCTAAAGCACGTTTATGCATTGGTTTCATGTCGGCAGGAAATGTTTTATCACGAATGAAGGTATAAAGATCATGGTACCAAGGGTTATTCGGACCCACGATCTCACATACCATAGTTGTAAATATCTTCCCCCCGGGTAGATATAGACAAGCAGAAGAATATGGAAATCAAAGGAACTCAAAACCTGTTTATTTAGAAAATGTGCCTGGCCTTGGCACACATAAAGGGCCGATGGTTGCCATGACACAGAGTGTATGACATGGAAAAAGCTCACACCTTGGCACACGTAAAGGGCGCATGACACAGAGTGTCGACATGGAAAAAGTCGCGCCTTGGCGCACGTAAAGGGCGCATGACACAGAGTGTCAACATGAATATGGATGCACCCTGGCACAGGTAGAAGAGTGTCGACATGAAAAATTTTGTGCCATGGTACAGGTAAGAGGATGTCGACACAAATATGGATGCGCCTATGGCGCACCTTAAAAATACGCAACATTCTGAGCGCTGACAGGAAGCAACCCTGACCCAGGTATTCAGATGGCCATAAATTTTCACAGGGAGCTCGGATTCACGCAAGGTTGGAAGTTTTCGGAAAGCTTACGAGGTCATCTGTCCAACTATGACTGGATATCTTTAATTGGGTGGGAACAAGTTCTTAAAAATGCAAAATATAGTTCACCACTTTTTAAGTTTGCTAGGGTTCTCACCTACCACCATAATGAGATAAATTAAATGTAACCTAGAGGTGGTTGGGGTAGATTTAGATTTCCTCTCTCTTCCCTCTCTCATTATTCCTATAAATTGTAAGGAGGGGCTTCTTTCTAAAGGTTGGACATTCTTGTTTTTCCCCTCCCTTCTTCTCTTTGGCAGGTGAATTTGTGGAGTTCAAACCTCCCATCTAAAACTGTAATGCACCTTTGCCTCTTGGATTTTGTAGTGTATTGTATCAATCTTTGGAGCAAATAATGCATGCCTGTGGATGATTCTCAACCCTCTCTGTATTCATTTGCATCCTCCTGATCTTTCACTACAAATTTGGTTATATGTGTATGATCTTGCATTGTATTTTAATGGTTTGTGTTTATTGGCAAGACAGGTGTTCTTCATTCCTCGGTGCATCACCTTTGTTAGTTTAGGTTTATTTTTATGCATCTTCTTACCCTGTCTCCTTGGTAAGTTAGATTAGGTTTTTGAGTAAACCCTCTGCATTTTTATGTGTGCATCTAAAGAGGAATAGGAACTGGCCTTCATCCGGAGAGTTTCCCGATTCACAAGGTCCCACACTTGGGAAAAGCTCCATGTTATGCAATTGAACTGAGAGTCTCAACCCATCGAGTTACAGACATTCAGGGGTGTTGTGATTCACCATCAACAATACCATAGTGTTTTCAGGAAGATCATAGGTATGCATTAAGAGATGTTTGACAAGAAAATGTGCCTGGGGTTGACTAGATGTGATTTCTAATAGTGATCCGATGGTTGCCATAGCGTCGGCAGATTTATTACAAATTCTAGGGATTTGATCAAAGCTAATTAATCAAAAATAGCTTCTAAGAAGGTATCCACCATGCGTTTATATGGGATAAGTTTTTCATCCTTGACCTGGTATTCATCGGTAACTTGTTTGATGATAAGTAAAGAATCACCAAATACAGCTAATTTTGTTAGATTCTAAGATATAGTCAGTTTTAATCCTGTGATGAGAGCTTCATATTCTGCGATATTGTTGGTACATGGGAATGCTAAGTGAAATGATTTGGGGATAACATGTCTACTAGGTGTGATAAGCAAAATACCAGCCCCTGAGCCATGGAGATTACAAGATCCATCAAAAAATAGAGTCCAAGCTGGTGCAATGTCTATGTGTAGAATATCTTCATCAGGAAAAGAGAACTGAAGTGGTTCTGTGCCAGGAAGGGGTGCCTCAGCAAGTTGGTCTACAAGGGCTTGTCCTTTAATTGCTTTCTGCGAAACAAATTCGACATCAAATTCACTAAGTAATACGACCCAACTAGACATTCTTCCTATGAGAATGGGTCTGGACAACAAATACTTGAGAGGATCAATTTTGGTAATCAACTTAGTTGTGTGATTGAGCAAGTAATGACATAACTTATGGAATGCAAAGGTGACCGCTAAGCATACTTTTTTGATTTGGGAATAACGTACTTCGTGCTCAATAAGTGTTCGACTAAGGTAATATACAACCTTTTCTTTTCCTTGATCATTATGTTGTGTTAGTAGAGCTCCTATGGCATGTTCAGTGGCAGATGTATAAAGCAACATGGGTTTATCGGTAACTAGTGACATAAGAACAGGTGGACTAGAGAGGTATTCTTTTAATTTAGCAAAAGAGTCTTGGAAATCATGGTTCCAGTGAAAGTGTGCATATTTCTTGAGTAACTGATTAAAGTGATGGCACTTGTCAGCCAACTGTGATATGAAATTCCGAATAGATTGTATCTTTCCCTGAAGACTGTGTAATTATTTTAGGTTTTGGGGAGGAGGCATTTCCATAATGGCTTTGACTTTGGCAGGATCCACTTCTATGCCTCTTCGTGAGACAATAAACCCTAATAATTTACCAGAGGTTACTCCAAACACACATTTCTTTGGGTTAAGATGAACCTTATACTCACGTAATCTATTGAAAATGTGTCTCAACACACTTGGATGCCCTATTCGTGTTTTGCATTTTGCTAATATATCATCAACATAATCTTCCATGATATCATGTAACATGTCATGGAAGATGACAGTCATTGCTCGTTGATAGGTGGCACCAACATTTTTCAAGCCGAAAGGCATGACCTTATAACAGAAGGTGCCCCATGGTGTAGTAAATTCTATTTTATGTTGATCCCCTTCAGCAATACATATTTGATTGTAACCAGAGAATCCATCCATTAAGGAGAGCATTTCATGGCCTGTCGTAGAATCAACAATCATGTCTATATTTGGCAAGGGAAAGTCATCTTTGGGACAAGCCTTGTTGATGTCGCAGAAATCTGTGCATATTCTGATGCTGGGAGTTTTCTTGGCGACGGGAACTATGTTAGATATCCATGCTGAATAATCAATAGGTTTGATAAAGTCAGCTTCCAAGAGTTTCTCGAGTTCGGCTTTGACAAGCAATGTAACTTGGGGATGCATTTTGTGTAGTTTTTGCTTTACAGGTTTTGCATCCGGATGTACCACAAGATGGTGTACTACAAGAGATGGGTCCAGGTCTAACATGTCCTTATATGTCCATGCAAATATATCTTGGAATTCAATAAGGAGTGTTGTGAATTCCATGCATTCTTGGTCAGACAGACTAATGCCAAGTTGTAAAATTTTTAGTTGTTCAGTGGTGCCAATGTTTATGTCTTTTGTTTCTTCTACAAGCATTTTAGATGTATCCTTTTCAGAGAATGATGCTAATGGTTGATGTAGGTCATCAGTGTCAGTGTTTGTTGGAAATTTTTGTGACATGTTTTGTTGGATAGGGTGGCGGTGAGGTTTTGACTATGGGAAATCCTCTGTTTGCGCTTTTGATCCAAATTTTCTGAGGGTGAAGGATCTGAATATTTTATCTCTTCACCAAAATAGGCCAATTCATTTAGATTGATTTCAAATCCTTTTCTATGGTCGGAAGTAGGGATTTGGTCACGATTTCCAAGGAATTATTTGATGGCTTCATCATTTTGGAACATGTCCATGGCCGCATGATGTGGTTGGCCATGGTCTATGAGACTCGGATGTGTAGGCTCAAAATTGATGACATTAATAGATAAATGTTCAAAAGGAAAGATGTGTTTCAGCGAGGTCCTCAAAAAGACTACATGGAGACCTGATGTCATTATCAGAACTGGTGTCATCATTGTCACTTGAAATTATTATGGGAGCAACATCAAACACCTTGAAACCTAGACCATGTTTACTATGATGTTGTGTGTAATTTATCAAGTCTAAATGACCTTGTTCATTTGGACTAAGTCCTTTACCCTTCCATCGCATGTTTTTCATTATTCGGTGAGCTTTGGTAAATTGAGGGGACTCATAACATGGAGCAAAGTCGTCATTATATAACCAAGATCCTGAAGAACTTGGAATATGTTTGTTGTCAAGATAACCAAACTTTTTCCAAACTGACTATCCCATTTGGTAAGTGGGATGGATTCTCAGATGTGGAGCGTTATGTTTGCCATAGCTATGTGGGGATTTGGTGATATAAAAAGAGTCTGCCATCTTTTGAAATTGATATTCACCACATCCCGTGTCAATGATTTTAAATGTGTGAGATGGGGGACCAATAGGTACCTCATGTGGTGGGGAAGTTAGTTTGGTAGTCTTAAAAGATGAAGAGAATGGGTTATAAGAAGAAGGGGGTGGATTGAAGGATGAAGGTTGGTTATTCACAAGAGGAGGTATCTTAATAGAAGAGGTGTAGTTGGATGAAGAAGATTGGCTAGGTGAAGAAGAAGATGGTGTGGTGGAAGAATAATTGTTGCTAGAAGAAGAAGCTTGATTAGTGGAAGAAGATGATTGATTAGTGGGAGGAGGACTGGTGGAAGATGGTTGACTAGCGGATGATAATGGATTGGAAAATGTGTTTTGGTTATGAGATGATGGTTTCGGATCATTGTTAGGGAGTGTATCAGGATCAATGTGTGTTTCGTTAGGGATTATGCAAGGTGGAGCATATTTATCTGTTGATGGACAATAGTGATCATGTTGATACCGTCCTTCGAGGAATCTATAATACTCAAAAGGTTGGGGATCTACACGTAATGTAAATTCCTTGTCCAAATGAGGAAACTTAATGCATTGGTGGAATGTTGATGGGACGGATTTCATGGCATGAATCCATGGTCGGCCGACGAGAATGTTATATGTAACTTCTACATCTACCACATGACAGACCGTGTCTAAGGTGATGGGTCCAACTTGGAGAGGCAACGTGATTGTGCCTTCAGACTTTCTTTCACTATTATCATACCCACGAATGGTTATGATATTGTTTTGTAAATCATTTTTAGTGTAACCTAGACAACGTAAAAGTTTCATGGAACAAATATTTAATGTTGATCCATTGTCGATTAATACGCGCTTGATTTTACGATGAGTTACATAACCCTCAACGTATAAAGAATGATTATTAGCGATGTTGGGATTAAGCAGGTCAGCGGGACCAAAAGATAAAATAGGATTGGGGACTGTAAGATGTGCAATTAAAGCCTGGAATTGTTGTGAATTGATGTCCTCAGGGACACGAGCATTATTCAATGTTTGCATAAGGATGCGTTGTAGTGCGGGAGAAGAATTAAGTAGTTCCATGATTGAAATTTGTGCAAAAGTCTTCTCTAATTGTTTGACAATATTAAATGATGGCATAGGTTGTGGAGAGGAATTGGCGGCGGAATTAGATGGCGGATTAGGAGGTGATGCCAGAGATGAAGTGGCAGATTTTTTTGTTGTAGGGACCCACATTTTTTTCTGTCTAGTGGTGATCACACAGTCAGTTCTGATCTTTATAGTTGCCACTAAGTCTTGGTCATGATCTATGGTCGAGATGACTGAGTCATACTGGACATTTCTTGATGATTGACCCTTATCTTTTGAATTGTTATCATGGTT
The DNA here is from genome assembly GCA_019776745.2 of Taxus chinensis. Classification (NCBI taxonomy): domain Eukaryota; kingdom Viridiplantae; phylum Streptophyta; class Pinopsida; order Cupressales; family Taxaceae; genus Taxus; species Taxus chinensis. The sequence goes on along the minus strand of CM034154.1, from coordinate 680,009,230 downwards.
AGGGAACAGATTTTTGAACATGTGAAGTTTTTCATTAGGTGTTTTTGTCTCAGAAGTATTTTCAACTTCTATGTCTCCACGTTCAATCAGGTCTTGGATGTAATGGTGGAGTTGCATGCATCGATCTGTGGAGTGCCCTTTTATGCGATGGTAATCACAATATTTGTTGTCTTTATACCAATTTGGTTTGGGTTTTCCTTCTTCGAAGGGTTTGACAATGGGATATGTAATCATATTAGCATTTGCCAAATGACGAAAGACACTAGATAGACTTTCTCCGAGAGGAGTGAACTCTCTTCCTCGATCCCGAGAAGGAACTTCCTTTCTAGGGATAATGATTGGTTGTTTAGATTTTAATGTGTTGGTGGGATGGTTTTGGGCATTTTAGACATGGTGGGAATCAGTATTGCCATCGTTGATGATATTTCGATTCTGGTTAAAGAATTTATATTTGTCCTGGTTCTGAGGAGTGTCTCGATAAGGTTGGTCTCTAAAGGGTGCTTTAAGTAAGCCCTTAGAAATGAGGGCTTTTTTGATTTGTGTCCCCTTTTCGATGACTTCTTCGAAACTATTCAGACAATGCATTTGTATGTGGAATGATAATTCAACATTGAGATTAGGGACAAAAATGCTAACTAGTTGTCTCTCAGGTACTGAGCAGGGAAATCAGCTTGCAATTCCGCGCCATCGTTGTAAAAAAGAGGCAAAATTTTCGTTTGGCCTTTGCCTAGTGTTGCAGAGATCAAGCATGGTTATTTTTGAGTCTAGGTTATAGGAAAAATGTTTGACAAATTTCTCCGATAAGTCTAAAAATGTCGTGACCGACCCTTTGGACAGATGGAAAAACCAGTCTAAAACCTGTCCTCCTAAACTTTGGGGGAATAATCATAAAAGGTACGTGTCTCGATAGGTAACTTCCTGACATTGCATGTAAAATTCCTTGACATGTTCACGGGGGTCACCTTTTCTTTTGTATTTATCAAACTTAGGGATTTCGAAGGATGATGGAAATGGTAATTGTGATATCTCTATATCAAATAGATAAGGACACAATTCTTCAAAGTTGAATTGTTTCGATTGTTTTTGTAGTCTCGGAATGGTGTCTTTCATAAGATTCTATTCTTGTGCGAATGGAGAAGCGGGGGATGGTTTATCAAACATGTCGTGAGTATTAGAATCTAGATTGAGGTCTTTTAATCTTTCAGCTCTAGTCATTGCTTCCTCAAGTTTCTTTATTAAGTCTTGGATTTTAGTGAATAACTCTTTGGCCAAAGAACCATTTAGATTTTTTGGTATTTCATTGTGATAACTTGATTCACCGTTGTCGATGAGTTTGTTTAAATTTTATGTCCCAAAGTCAGGGGTTAGTTTTTCCCCCATGGCTAGGATGTGTAACAGATATTCATTTTTGTTTTGTTCTATCACCCTATTAACTTGTTCTTGTTCTTCATTAGTGAGTTCTGGTTGTGCGACTTCTTCATCGTCATTTTCATGATTGTGACTGCGAGTGAATACCATGATGAAATGTGTCTGATTAAGCTGAAAAGTGGGTAGGAATTTTGAACAGGTGTGAGGAAATGAGAACTTGATTAGTTTGGATTTTAGCTCGAATAAGATTATGATGATTGATAAGTAGAGTAACTCAAACAAGTTATCTCAATATGATGATGATGTAACTCGAGACGAGTTATTAGAGGATTTGTTGCATGTTGTGTAGATTTAGCTTAAACAAGCTCTGGACTATTGACGGGGAGAGTAACCTGAACAGGTTAATTGCGATATGGTTGTGATATAACTCAAAAGGAGTTATGAAAGGATTTATGTTGGTTGTGATTTGGATAAACCCGATGGTGGACAAAATAATGAGTGAACTCAAACAAGTCATCCAATATTAGTTTGATATAGCTGGAAACAAGCTATGAAGGATGTTTTGGCAATTGATGATATGGGGAGTGAATGCTAGTCACTCAATATCAGTTGGATATAGCCAAAGAGAAGCTATGACAGATGTATTGTTGGATGAAGCAAGCTAATGAAATTGGTGTGATGTTTTGGTCTGTGTTGTTGGATTGTTTGGATGTTTTCGCTTGGTATTGAATTGGTTGAGAACTAATTTTTTTTTTGTGGAACACAACTAAGGTCTGAACTTTTACAATGAACACATTGATATCAGCCAAATTTTATGATAAAACAATGCTAAACTATTTTGTTTTCAAACAGCAAGCAATCATGTGGATTCAATTGTTTTGGCTTATGAGGTAAATTCTTCAGGAATGATCATTGTTTCATGCAATCATACAAGTATGTTGTGAAATGGTGGATGAAGACTCTTATTACTCCAAGAAGATGTGTCCTCCGATATACCCTAGTCCTGATATACTAATTTTGTATGGGAACAGAATTGGTACGAGGAACCCTTATAGCACTGGAGGAGGCTCACCAATTCTTACTTGCCTGTTTTGGAGTGAATCACCACGTCCAAAACAGGTTTTGTGAAAATGTGGAAGGTGATGGGGGAATGAATGTGTATGGTGTCCTTATAACTCCCCGAAGATTTACAGGGACGATGCCCAGGCTTCGTTGTTACATCTATTTAGGTGTGACTCGCATGCGTTGCATGAAATCATTACCTGTAAGTGAAGAGCAGGGGCGAGGTAAATACCGAACGATGTGATGAGACTAGGTCTCAAAGTGCAATGCAGATGTAAATGTTGTTGGTGTGTGGTAGTCAAGTCCACGTCACTGTTGTAGCTTTGGTGGTGATGAAATCCACCTCGTCTACGTGTAAAAACAAAATGATAAAGTGATTAAACGCAAGGTTCTTTCCAACTTGAAATAAATCACTAGCAAAAAATAATTGCGTACCTGAGCGTACTTTTTTTTCAATAATTTTCTTTGAATAGTGGTATTTTTGCAGGATTTTTGTTGTTTTTTTATTTTTGTTTTTGACAATATTCCATCAACGCGGTTCTACAGAAAACAAATTAGTAGTTATCCTACAAACAAAATGTTAGAAAAGTGATCATGGCTGTTTTTGATTTTCTAGATCACTCGAAGGCTAGGAAAAGAGCATACACAACCAATGACCAAATAAATATTAATAATATGACAAAGGAAAATAATTATTGAAATGACATTTGGAAAACAAAGCTAGAGGATCCTGCAATGTTAGAACAAGAAACTAAAAATTTGTGACCGTTTCTGATTTTCCAGATCGCTCGAAGGCACAAGAAAAGAGCATATGCGGATATAATTGAAATAGATTTATTTTTTTTTAAAAATGTTAATAATTATTGCAATTAATCATGATTGCGAAATAGCGATAATGATTATTTTCACAAAAAAGAAAAATGACGAAAGAAGAGTGTGAAAACGTTACCTAGAAGTGTTGTCGTGGAAAATTGAAATGTAACGCAAAAAATTAAAAAAAAAATATATTTTGCAAAACTCGGGTGGCCTCACGTTTCTGATTTCCAAGATCACTTTTGAAGTGCGAGGAAAGAGCATACGTGTGAGGTTGTTATGTGAAATAAAATTTTTTAAAAAAAAAAACTATAATTTTGTTGTTTTTTTGTTAAAAAGACAGGTGTTAGAAGAAATGAAACCAAAAATTCTCTTTAAGTCTAAATCAAAAAAAAAAAAATTCCATTACATAGATCTTTTTTATACCTTTCCATTAAAAAAAATGAAGTCATTCTGAGTTCGGGAGCAAAATTTATGGCTTCCGAAAGATGGGCTACGGTAACACTCTGAATGAAAATTTTAAACGTGAGAAAAACGCCCCGGGAGCTATTTTTTTTATTTTCTGACTTTTGTACTTACCTGAGAAGCTAAAATTTTGACAAAAAGGTTAAAAAAGAACAATAAATAGAAATAAAGAGTTAGATCACAAAATGATTGACTAAAATAAAAGAAAAAAAATGATTAACTTCCTACAAAGTAGTTATTTTAGCAAAAGTAAATAAATAAATGCATTTTCTGGATTGGTTGTCCCATGACAGTAAGATGATAAACTAATGTCTAGTTCATGTGTTTCTATAGATTACGAGTGAATAGCAAAATCAAAACTGGGAACAAAACACCAAGCACCGAGGAGATCAAAGACAGGATGAGCGTCATGGTTTCATTGTTGTTATAACCTGTAAATACACCACAAGACACCACACAACAAAAACACTACCCAAAGTGTGAAGGTTAACCAAAGAAGGCCATAAGGAACAGAAAAGGAAATAATAACGAACAATAATAAAGAAATAACAGATAAAACCACTAATTGGGAAATTAATGGTAACAGATCGAAAGTAACCGGGCGTGCCAGAATGTAAGCTAGGAAAAATACACTATTAACAAGGAAGTAAAATACCAATAATCGTATCTCCTCCTTCATGTTCCATGGCAAACCTCAGAATGGGCTAGGAAACTTGGATTGAGCCCTGATTGTGTGATATGTAGGTGTTTTTCTTCAAGATGGAGCAAGACCTTCCTGCAACAATGATCCTCTTACTTTGCACTAGATGGGAAAAAGGATTATGAGGCTATTTGGGCATTAAAACGAGGCAAAAGGATGTTCTTTGTTCAAAGGATGCAAGAACTTATATATGACATTCAAGCTTATTCTCCGTGTTTTTAGAGGGGAGGGGTAAGGTTGTATTTATAGCCTAGGGGAGTGATTAACTTAGAGTAATTTAAGTAATCATGGTTTGAAAATGTGGGCAAGATTAAGTGAGTGGTTTGAAAATGTGGGCAAGAGTAGGTGACTGGGGGCCACGAAGAATGGGTGAGGATTTGAATTATATTTTTAATTCATAAGTGGAGGATTTTAGGTGAGTGGGGACCACGAAGGGTGGGTGAGGATTTGAATTTGAATTTTTAATTCAATAGTAGAAAAACATGGAGAATAATGACATGTGGTGAGGATTGGGTTATTTTTTGGATTTTGAAATGGATAATTAATCAAATTATATTTGATTAATTTGAAGTGTATTTTTGTGGGAAATGAGGAAGGGGAATTAATTGATTTAGGACAGATGTGAAATTAGGGTGTCTACATCTACATTTGCCCCTCTTTGGGGTGGCGTAAGTGACGCCACTTCAAAGATAGTAGACAAAATAAATTTTGAAGGGATAGAAGAAAAATTAGTAGGAGGGAGAGAAGCCCCCTCGAGTGTCGATGGGGTGATGAAGGAAGACGATCGACGATCGAAAAAGGTGAGAGATAGATAAAAGAATGGGAAGGGGCAGGATGCCCCAGTATGATGGAAGATTAAGGGTGAGAGGAAAGTGATGTGGAAGAAATACGGAGGAGGGGAGAGAAGAGTTTAGCCTCTAGCCGTTGTGTATTAGAACAATTTCTTGTCATCATATTACCACGAGAGCTACGTCATTGGTCCTTATAAAAAATATAAGCATACGACAAAGGTAGAATGACATGAAAAGCCATACTACAAACAATTGTCCATTGCTAAAAATACCAACTCCACGCAACATACAACAATGCAATGCAATACGAGAAGGAAACAAATTCATTTAATAGGGAAAACAAGTATGAACGCACATATCCAACCCAATAACAGTCAAGACAGTTGTATAAATGTTTTAGTATCAAGCTGAAGAGATCCACATGTTTGTGATTGATGACAAGGGTTAAAAATGATGCCCTGAGCAAGGATATATGCAAGGGGAAATGATAATGGACATTGAGTCCAAGTAAAAAGCGTTGTGCACAACGAAATAGCACCAAGCAACAACGTGCCCCAGAGTACAGACGAAGCCAAGCAGCTAGCTTTGGGAATGGTTGTGAATCCGGTGATCCGTGAGTCATATTAATCAGGGAAGATGTGAAACAAACTAGTAGGATATGGAGAAAATACCATGCGCAAGACACAAGTTTCAGCCGTAATAAGCAAGTTACCATTTTTGTAGGTTTTTTACTTTTTAGGATTTTGTGAAAAAATTTGCCCTATTTTTGGATTTTGACGTGATATATTATATTGTTTTTGTTTTTTGTTTTCTAAAATGTGGTGGACAGTAGAAGAAAAATAGAAGAAATAGAATGAAGGGCCTAGGCGCAACAGAAAGTGCCCTAGGTGGAAGAAAGAAGAAACAAGTGACAAATAATGTCCTTGTTTAGTGGAAAAATTAATAAAATAATTATTTTTGAAAAATAATTATTTACGAGAGTGTGGATAAGAAGAAAAATCACCTAGGAGCAATAAAATTGCCCTAGGGGGAAGAAAGGGGTATTGGACAGCAAAAAATGCCCCAATACGGTGAAAAATAATTATTTAATAAAAATAATTATTCCACAGTGAACAAAGGAGAAAACGGCGGTCGAAACGAGCCTCCAGGCCTTCACGGCAGTGAAAAACAAGTTAATATACCCCACCTGGGGGGTAAATCACCGCGACCAATTCATTTGTTACCGACCACTATTGAGTTTTTACTGTGAGGCTCTGATACAGCGACGAGGACGATGGTGATTGCACGAGACCAATTGAGGCGAGCAAACGTAGTCCAGAGGGTACCAGTGGCATGCTAACGATGGCCCCTTCGTGAGTATCCAAACTTTTCCTTGTCAAATTTTTATCATTAATGCCTAAAATTAGCGTAATTAGGGCTAGGAGGTTGTGTCACACATGCGCGCAGGCACAGGTGTCAAGTCGGGGGCGCAGGCATCTCTTTGGGGGCACAGGTGTCCAAAACACTCACACGTGCAAGCACAGGCACAAACTTCAGACACACCCACTGCACACACACACTACACATGTGCACACACGTGCACACACTGGAAAGGGGGGATACACCAAAAAGGAGGGGTACACACACACACACTTGGGGGGACACGCACGTAAGTGTAGGCATAAAAATGATGGCATAAGTGCCAAATATGTGGCACACACACCCAAAAGGGCACGCAGGTGCCTGAATGATGGCGTGCACCAGAAGACAAATCACGCGCACGCACACATGCAAAAGGGAGGCACACACGCCTGAAAGGGTGCGTAGGCATCCCAGGCCGGCAGAGGATAGACATAAAAATGCCAAAAAGATGACACTTAGAAGAAAATTTTAGGATTTTTGGGTTAACCCTAAAATGATAGATAGTTTTTTAGAAGAAATGTTAGTAACTGACGAGTGGATTGATATTTTGTAGAGATGACTACCAGTGTTGCAGACGGGAGTGCCACTCCTGGATTGCTGAGTTAGAGGGGAGCATGCATCGGCGAGACCAGCGGGCTATGTCTATACTTCTCGAGGCGGTGGGGCTAGGCCCCGTGTCTCGGATGCCATCTATCACCCTAGACCATGGTTTACTGACTGCGCTAGCTGAGTGATGGCATAGCGAGAGCCAGTGTTTTAGATTACCTACTGGGGAGATGACCGTGACCCTAGAGGACGTATGGTGGATTCTCTACGTGCCGATCATTGGCACTTTGATTGAGTACAACTCTGATGTAGGGCTGATTAGAGCAGCCTGTAGTGACCTATTTGACATAGATGACATACCGCATGACGGTATGACCATTGCTTTGCACGAGTGCATTTTTGACCCGACACTGCATCGGGGGCCTCTTTACATCATGTCACTTATCAGTGGGTTTTTGCTCACTGATAAGATGGGGACATCTTTCCCGAGAGGATTACTACCATTAGTACATGGCATTTTCAGTGGTGAGTGATATTGCTGGGGGTAGTGCATACTGGCCCACTTATACTGGGATTTACATTTGATTACCTACCATGGTCAGAAGACCGTGGGGCTAGCCTCATTGTTACAGATTTGGTCATGGGACCACATTGCGATCGGATGCCCTGTGGGCACTTTACATGTTCGAGACCCAGAGGAGCCATCTTACATGGCGTGGGTATCAGTAGGTGGTGATGTACGAGGCCACCTAGGCAGCCTATATAGATACCAGGCAAGAGTTTGATGAGCTGCCAGAGATAGACATTATATGGAGACCTTATAGACATATCCAGTGGCCAGAGGATGCCATAGAGCTCAGTGTGTGCTCAGTAGAGCACTTTATCCTTGGCAGTCGCAGCTATATCATAGAGTTGTATAGAGTTGACAGGTGCCAGCGGCAGCTTGGCATAGTACAAGGGGTTCCACAGCCTTGATATATGGTATGCCCGTAGAGATTCAGAGAGGCATACTATGGGGCCTCGCATACCAGTGGCCTGAGCCAGGGTGAGTTTTTCACAGGTGGTCCCACAGGCATGGGACCCAGCATGACAGGTCAGGGACCTAGGTACCACAACAGATTATTTGACTTGGTACGCCACTGTCTTACCTCGGTGTCTTACTATCCCAGAGGAGGCCTGGGCAGCAGGTGCTCGACCACCCATAGAGATTTGGCATGGTTCTAAGTGGAGAGAGAGTAGTAGGTCCTGATCCAGAGGATCCATTTGATGGATTACCACATGATGAGTAGGGTACCCCACAGGTATAGGGACCGAGGCCACAGGGTCCAGGACAGGTACCAGCACAGATTCCCAGAGCTAGGGTCCTAGAGCAGGGCCAGTCATCTAGAGCACCACAGGGACTAGCCTTAGTGGCATAGCCAGTGGCACAGACAGCCACTTTGTAGCAGCAGTTACAACAGGCCCTAGCCAAGAGAGATCAGGCTAGGGCAGAGAGAGATGAGGCCCGAGGCTGGTGTGTGACAGTGACAGCCAAGTGAGATCAGGCTCAGACCCAAATTGTGACTTTATTATCAGAGCGAGATCAGGCTCGGGCCTAGGCTAGCCTAGGAGGTGACAGTGTTGTGCTCTTCCAGCAGATTCGATAGATGGCCTCTCAGATGGCCCAGGTGACAGGTTTACACCAGCAAGACACAGGCCCAGCTACAGCCTGTGATATTAGAGTGAGATAGGCTCAGGGCAGAGCGTGTAGTGGGCCAGGCCGAGCTGGCCCGAGCTACAGTAGAGATAGCATCCTACCGACACAAAGAGGGTACAATGGTGACTACCCAAACTCATAGAGATTTGGCCACAACAGAGGGCAGAGCCTCATATTACAGGTCCTTATATTTTGAGGTGGTTCCTCCTGAGCGACGAGCACCTTCTTATAGTCAGCAGTCGAGTAGGGGCACTAGATCAGAGAGGCCTCAGGCCTCAGTGGAGCAGCCATGACCAGAGAGAGCTGGTGATGCTCATGCCATGCGACCTCCATGGGACAAGCCAGCTACTCCCTCAGAGGGCTCGAGTCAGCCCTGATGTTTTGTACTTCCACATATGCCTCTTGATGAAGGCTATTCTTCCTTGATACATGTACCATTCTTTTGTATGCCTCAGATGAAGGCATTTTATTTGTTATAGATGTATCACTTTTGTACACCTCAGATGAAGGCATTTTTGATGTATAGCAGTTTTGACACATGCCTCTGATGAAGGATTTTTTGATGTACTATCGTGATGTATATCCATTTTTGATACAATATACCACATATGTATGATTCAGAACATTTTTGACATGACATATGTGTATATGAGATGGACATTTGTTTATTGTTTCTCATGGATAGATAGTTGTGTTTATGATGCATTCTGATTTGATTTGACATGTATATGTATCATGATCTTGTTGATGTATCACATGTGTTTTGATTTCTAGATGATTGATCTTGTAGAATATATCAAATGTGTTTTATTATGTGATGTGCCATACTTAGTGGATGGGATGATATGATGATAAGGGTGCGGGGGGGATAGATTTTGATATTTGCGATCCCTCTTGCCCCCATTTGATGATACGATATGTGATGATTAGCTTAGCATTCATGTATGATGTATACTTAGCTTTTTCTTTGATATATGATGTATAGATGATGTTAGATGTGATGATAGTGATGGTAATGTGATGATGTGATAACAAAACACTGCACATGCAATAAACACAATCAAATGCTAACAAAGAACACAATGAATTAACATAATAATGCACCAAATTCACTAGCATGCAAAAACATACCTCAATATGCACAAGCAAGAATAAATCTAATCTAAGCAAGAAAAGATGAATTCTAACAAAGTATGCCCAAGCAACAAACAACACAAAAGCACAAACATGAAGCAACTATACAAGCAAACAAGCAAAGCAAGAAACAAGACAATGTTTTTGTAAGTAAATGTAAGTAAATGTTTTTGTAAATTTTGAATGTTTTTCATGAAACAATTTTCTATTGTTTTTTATTTTTGAAACAATTTTCTATTGTTTTTGGTTTGTTTGAAACAATTTTCTATTGTTTTAGGATTTTTGAAACAATTTTCTATTGTTTTTGGATTTTTTGAAACAATTTTCTATTGTTTTTGTTTTTTGGAACATTTTCTGATTGTTTTTGCAGTTTTTTGAAACAATTTTCTATTGTTTTTTGTTTTTGTTAATTTTCTATTGTTTTTGTTTTTTCTAACAGAGTTATGCATAGGTAACCAAGAAAGCGTGGATGCCCCCAGCGTTAGATGGGGAATATACAAGGGCAAAGGCCATGCACGTATGAACAAGAAGGTGAAGTCATTGAATTGCCCCCAGTGTAAGATGGGGAATAGTGAAAGACCATGCCCCTCATAGATGAATAAAAGAAGACAAAGCCAGATCAAGGCTTGACAGGATTGGGCTCACAGGGAATCTCAAAGGTAGAACTAGGGCTAGGCCAAGTAAAAGTACCCTCCAGATGCAAGATGCTTGTGAACAACGAATCCTCCCAAGGTGCTGGAAACTGGTTTTCACCCAAGGACCTATCCAAAGTGCCACAATTGCGTGGTTTTCACTTGTGGATGACCTGTTTTCTCTTTTTCTTTTTCTTTTTCTTTTTTTGATTTTTTTGTATTTTTGATCATTTTACCATGTTTTTGATTTTTTTTGCTTTTTTGATTTTGTGCCATGTTTAAGCATAGAACCGCTTAAGATGCATGGCATTCATGGGCTCACAGGAGCTCATCACCATTGGGGTGAGCAAGTTTGTATGCCCCTGTGCCATACTTGGCTACTATAACATAGGGTCCTAACCAATGTGGTTCGAACTTTCCTTTCTTTTCTCGTTCCGCTCTTGTGTTGAACTGATTCTCCTTCATGACTAAATCACCAACCTCAAACTGATGAGGTATGATTCTCTTGTTGTAGTTTCTGGAGACTCTGTTCTGATACACTTTGAGGTGATTAAGAGTGTGAATGTGCTTCTCATCTAGGAGCTCTAATTCAGCCAGTCTTGCTACCCGGTAATCCTCATCTTTATCCAGATAGTCCCTAAGAGAGATTCTCAGGGAAGGAAGTTCAATTTCTAATGGGATGATGGATTCTGTCCCAAATACTAGAGAATATGGTGTCACACCCGTAGGAGTGTGAATGGAGGTTCTGTAAGCCCAAAGAGCTGGGTGGATTTGCAAGTGCCAATTACGACCTGTTTTACTAACCATCTTCTCCATTATTCTCACCAAAGTCTTGTTTGTGGCTTCGGCCTGTCCATTACCTTGGGGGTAATATGGTGTAGACCATTTTAACCTGATTTGGAACCACTGACAAATACCTTTCACCATTTTGTTCTTGAATGACTTCCCATTATCCGTAACAATGGCCGCAGGAATGCCATATCGACAAATGATATGATTCATGATAAATTTGGAAATCTGAGCTCCTGTTACATAGGTTAAGGGGACAGCTTCCACCCACTTTGTAAAGTATTCAGTAGCCGTGATGATGTGGGTATGACCATCAGATGAGGTAGGGGTAAGTTTCCCTATCAAGTCAAGTCCCCATTTAGAAAATGGCCATGGGGTAGTGATAGGTTGCAATGGTTGCGATGGAGCATGGATGAAGTTTCCATACTTCTGGAAAAGTACACACTTCCTGACATAATTGCAACAATCAGTTTCCATGGTAGGCCAATAGTAGCCTACTCTTAACAATTTCTTGGCCAAAACCATTCCATTAGTATGTGCTCCACACACCCCTTCATGTACTTCTTTGATCACTTGGATCGACTCCGTCATATCAAGACAACGTAACAGATTCCCATCGTAGCCATGACGATAAAGCGTACCTCCTAAAAGGGTGTAACAGGCTATTTGGTGAATCAGGCTTTGTTTTTCGAGAATGGGAGATATCGGGAGGGAACGTGTTGTCCTTGAGATAGGTAAAGATGGGCTCGTACCATGGGGAATTGGGACCAACAACATCACAAGCCAGACAAGATTCTGGCATGTCATACACAGGCTGGCGTAAGTTTTCTACAAAGAACAGACATGTCATTATTCCCTGGCGGAATACAAAGCATAGAACCCACTGTCACCATAGCATCTACCGATCTGTTCTGCACTCATGGAATTTGTTCAAATGTAATGCACATGAAGTACTCCTTTAGAGTTTCTACCAGCTTTTTGTAAGGTATGAGCTTGTCATCCTTAACCTTGTATTCATCATTAACCTGCTTGATAATTAACTGAGAATCACCCACAACCTTGACATGATGAATGTTCCACTTGATAGCGAGCTTCATCCCTGTGATAAGTGCCTCATACTCTGCAATATTGTTTGTGTAAGGAAAACCCAGGTGAAAATCCTGTGGTATAGGGTCGCCAGAAGGAGTAATGAGGACTACCCCCACACCTGAACCATGAAAAGTAAAGGACCCATCAAAGTGTATCTGCCACACAACAGATTCTTCAATGTATAGCAATGAGGCATCTGGAAGATCCAGATTTAAAGGTTCAGTGCCTTGCAAAGGTGCTTCTGCTAGCTGGTCAGTGAGTACTTGTCCTTTAACCGACTTCTGATGTACAAATTCTATGTCAAACTCACTTAGTAGAATGATCCAATTAGCCATTCTACCTGTGAGGGTTGGTTTAGATAACAAGTACTTGAGTGGGTCAACTTTGGATATCAGCTTGGTTTTGGTATTCAATAGATAATGGTGAAGTTTTTGAAAAGTAAAAACAACAGCCAAGCAAGATTTTTCAATTTGGGGATAGTTGAGCTCATAAGCGATGAGAGTGCGACTGAGATAATACACCACTTTTTCTTTGTGACCCAGGTCGTATTGGGTGAGCAGCGCACCAATAGAAAATTACATAGCAGAGATATAAAGCAAGAGTGGCTCCCCAGGAGTTGGAGGCATGAGGACAGGTGGATTGGCCAAGTATTGTTTAAGCAAAGCAAAGGCTTGTTGTTGCTCTGGTCCCTAGATGAAGGTGACATCCTTTTTAAGCAAGTGGGTGAATGAGTGGCACTTATCTGCAAGCTGGGAGATGAAGCGGTGAATAGCCTAGATTTTCCCCTGTAAGCTATGTAGTTGCTTAATGTTCTTAGGTGGAGGCATTTCAGTAATAGCAGACACTTTAGCAGGGTCTACCTCAATTCCTCTTCTTGATACAATGAAGCCCAACAGTTTTCCTGATAGCACACCCGAATACACACTTCTTTGGGTTTAGCCTGACCTTGTACTCTTGTAGGCGCTCAAAGATACGCCACAAAATGACAGGGTGATCTTCTCTTGTCTTAGACTTTCTGAGGATGTCATCCACATAGTCCTCCATGATATCATGAATCATATCATGAAAAATTACTGTCATTTCCCACTGATAAGTAGCTCCTACATTTTTAAGGCCAAATGGCATTACCTGGTAGCAGAAGGTACCCCAAGGAGTCGTGAAATCCATTTTGTGTTGATCTTCATCAGCAATCTTGATTTGGTTGTATCCTGAAAAGCCATCCATGAGAGATAGCATCTCGTATCCCATTGTTGAATCCACAATCATGTCAATATTTGGCAGTGGAAAATCATCCTTAGGGAAAGCCTTATTAATGTCTCTAAAATCCGTGCAGATTCTGATCCCGACAGGCTTTTTCTGGACAGGGACGATGTTAGATATCCATTCAGAATAATCAATAGGCCAGATGAATCTCTACCACAAGCAATATTTCTAATTCCTCTTTAACTAGTAAGGCTACCCTTGGGTGCATCTTTCTGAGCTTCTGTTTAATAGGCTTAGCATCTGCATGCACAACTAGGTTGTGCATGACTAAAGTTGGGTCTAAGCCTGACATGTCTTTGTAGGACCATGCAAACACGTCTATAAACTCTCGTAGCAGCATAGTGAATGTCTTATGTTCTCTAGCCGAGAGTGAAGCTCCCAATTTTACTATCTTTGGGTCCTCTTCTATACCAATATTGACATCGATAGTTTCCTCAACTAGTAATTTTGACAAGTCCTCCATACGCGTAGGATCGGGAGGAAGGTTGAGATCTTCATCCAAGGATGTCTCCATGAGATTTTCATCCTTGGCGTGGTCACTTTCATTGTCCTTTGATTTTTTTACCTGTTTGTCAGCCAGTGCCTCAAAGAGGTTTTCACTATGCAACTTGGACTTTGATTTTTGCCGAGGCTTTACGTTGGAACTTTTTCCCTCACTTTTTCTTAAGTTTTGCTGACCACGAAGCTCAGCCTCCTCACCGAAGTAAGCACAGGTATCCAAGTCAATATAGAAGCCCTTTTTGTGGTCTCCAATGGGAATTGTATCCCTTATGCCCATGAACTCTGCGATAGCTTCGTCATTCTCAAATAGATCTAGTGACATGTGACGTTGTTGGTCCCATTCAACAAGGGAAGGGTAAACAAGGTCAAGGGTTGGTTCCGTAGGGGTTATGGTTAGGACAATGTTGTTCATGAATAGGTTTGTGGAGGCAAGATCCTCATATTGGCTACAATGGGAATCTGTATCACTGTCTAGATAGTCAGAGCTATCCTCACATTCAGAACAAGTAGCATCTTGATCATTGGGGTGTGCTCCATAAGGGAAAATCCCAATGTCGTATCTTTCTGTTTTAAAATGTGGAAGAGGCACTGGTTCTCTCTGTCCTTGTTCATTTCTTCCACATCCTAGGCCCTTGTAGCCCATGGAGTACATCATTTTGTTGGATTTCTCATATTCAGGGGTTTGATAATAGGTTGGCTGAGTATCCTCTGGGACCCAAGTTGTAGGTGGATCTAACAATTTTTCTTCAGCCAACAAGCCTCCAGGTAAGAATGACCCAATAGTGTGTTCATTTCTAGGTCTTCTGAAGTGATAGTTGGGTCGACCTCTAGTCTTGGGTGACAATGAGAGGTCTGAAACCAAGAGGGCTTGCTGCACATTATATTCTCCGCAGCCATATTCAAGGATTTTCATCTCCCATGAATCAAAAGGAGAGGTTGATGTTGACACACCATGGGTGCAAGAACTGAGAGAATCCGAATCTATCCAGGATTCCATGGCCTCAGATTGGAGAGGGACAGCTATATCGGTGGAGGGACATGCATATGTGCCCTTACGTGCAAAGCTATTGAGAGCTCTAGTGAGCGAAGGGCTCTGAATCTCCTTGTATTGTAATGGTGTGTCCCTCATGCTTCAATTTAATGCACTGATGGAACGTCGATGGCATGGCCTACATGGCATGAATCCATGGTCGACCTAGAAGCATATTATATATGGAAGTTCCAAGTCTAGGACATGAAACTTTGTTTGATGGCAAGTGGGACCCACCTCCATGGGCAACATGATTGTGCCCATTGACTCCCTTTCCACGTTGTTGTAAGCAGTGATAGTGATGATATTTGACTCAAGATCTGCCTCAGTATGTCCTAGTTATTTAACCAACTTTAGTGTGCAGATGTTCAACCCTGATCCGTTATCCACAAGCACCTGTTTGATCTTCCTGCGGGTAACAACTACCTCAATGTACAAAGGAAGATTATGCATTGGATTGTCAGTAGGGATCTCCCTATGATTGAAGGCAATGTGTTCATTTGGTATGATGTTTGCCACTGTGGCTTGAAGATGTGTAGGATCGACCTCTAATGGCACTCCCAACCCCTGAAGAGTTTGGTAAAGAATGTCTTTGTGTACATTGGATATCTTAAGAAGATCTAAGATCGAAATCTTAGTAGACGTCTTCTCAAGTTGCTCTAAGAGGTTGTATTTACCAGTTTGTGGGGTTGATGGAGAAGGTTCCAGAATCACGAGGTGGGCACGCCTTGTTACCATGGCGCAATCCTTTCCCTTGATTTAGATGTGTTGACATGGTCAGTAGGAGAGTGAATACATCCAATAAGTGAATCATAATGATTGTTGTCTTTTTTGGTGTATAAGTAATTCGCTGCTTTATAACCTTGGGATGACTCTCCCCGATCTAGCTTTGACTTTTCTGATTTATCATGATTGGGGAATGGCTCTTTATATATCCCCATTTTCTCGTTGGGTGTTTGAGTTTTTCCTGGGTTGTCCACCTCTATTTCCCCATTGTCAATGAGGTCTTGGATATAATGATGAAGGCACAGACATTTGTCTGTCTTATGTCCTTTGACATGATGCATTTCGCAATATTCATGCTCTTTATACCATGAAGGTTTTGGAGCATTGTCATCAAATGGTTGTGTCGTAGGATATGTCATCATGTGAACCACATCCAATTGTTTTAGTATAACTGACAAAGGTTCATTAAGAGAGGTGAACGTTCTTCATTTTGGTGGTGGTTGAATTGGTCCTTTGGTTAGTTTAAAAGGTTGACCAGTTTGGACCGCTTGTACACGTTTGGAATCAGTGATCCCGTCTCCCACCACATTTTTGTTTTTGTTAAAAACCTTCGGCTTCTCTGTGGGTTTAACATTTTGATTATCTCTAGATTGGGACTTGAGAGTTCCTTTTACAATGAGAGATTTCTCTATTTGAACCCCCTTTTCGATGACCTCCTCAAAAGTGCGAACACAATGCATTTGGAGGTGGAAAGCTATATCCGGATTGAGGTTGGGTACAAAAATACTAACCAGCTATTTTTTGGGGAAAGCGCAAGGGAAGCGACTAGATATCCCTCTCCACCTTTGGAGGAAGCTAGCAAAAGTCTCATTAGGTTGTTGTTTGGCACCACATAAATCTACCATGGTGACATCACTCTCTATATTGTACAGGAAGTGATGCACAAACCTTTCTTCCAATTCTGGCCAAGTGAAAATTGATCCCTGAGGTAAACGTGTAAACCACTCCAAGGCTTGACCTCCTAGACTCTTGGGAAAAAGTATTATGAGATAATTGTCACTGTAGGACACCTCTTGACATGCCATATAGAAATCTTTGACATGATCCCATGGATCTCCTTTCCCTTTATATTTGTCAAATTTTGGCATATCAAATTTCTTAGGAAAGGGTTGAAGGGTCATAGTCTTGTCAAAAGGATAGGGGCATAATTCTTCATATTGATACTTTCTAACACTCCCTATATTGCTCTCCTGAAGGCTTGTGAGTGTTACTTTCATATACTGTACCTCTTGTGCGAGCAATTGTTCTCTAGTGGGAGAAGCAGGGATATATACTCAGCGATACCCCGTATCATCTTCTTCTTGATTTTCTCTATGGAATTCATTGATCTTAACCTTAGGCCTTGACTTTTGAATGTTTTTGCTTGCTTCCTTCTGCACATGAGAGGTTAGCAAAGCTAATTTTTGGCTTAGGCTACTAATCTATTGTTGAATTGTGGTTTCTTCTTCTAAAGGTTCCTCCTCTTCCTCATTTTGTGGAGGTTCTTCACCATTCTCATGTCCTGTCGTGTTTTTACGTGGCACTTTGATAAAGGGTATTTTATGTCCCACTATCTTATTATTTCATGTGTTGGAGGTATAAGCATGTCCATGCGTCAAAATATCCTCCATGTTGATGAGGGGTCGTTCTTCCTCATTAGCGTTATTCGCAGGTGGGATTGTTTCATTTTCAGTGGGCATTTTGGCCCCTAATTCTACAACCCATGTTAGCACTCTATCCTTATTTCTAAAAAAAAAATCATCTAATAGAGTGGGGTCAAAGTCGAATTCTGCATGTGGAGATTCCAATTCATTACTACTATGATCAACCATATCTTCTATCTCTTTTTCTGCAGAAAATAGAGGCCCTAGATCATGTCTAATGAAAAGGTTTGATCCTTATATGTTCGAGGCTTCCCAAGCTTGTGCTTGTTGTTATTTATATGTTTGTTTCTTGAGTCCTAGTCATGTTTTGGGAGCCATGATTTGTGATACTTTCACTAAGGTAAGTTGTAAATGTGTTCAAAACTTTTTGACCACACCTAAGTGAAATGTAAGATAAATTGTCAAGAATATGAATGAATAACAATGTGAGAATACCAATGTGATAGAGTGATAAATCACCAGTGACACAAATGTTTGGTATCTAAGCCTAACAAATGAAGTACTTCCTAGAATACGTCTCAAAAAGTAGTTTAGTGTCGCAAGATAATTAACAAGATGTTCTCACTTATGCCAAGTTCAAGAGAATGAACAAGACATAAGTAAATACAAAAATTTAATGTGACCTCCTAATAAGATATACTAAAAGTGAGTTCAAATTCGATTAAGACCTATATCCCAAAAAGTTCCAATTACAATTCGTGAGTGACACAATAATATCGCCAAGATATGTTAACCAAACTTTGTGAGAAAGTAAGGTATTGATATCAAGATGCTATTGATATAACACGCATAAGTGGTAACACATAGCACTCTTCAAAATTAAGGTAATAATAGAATCGAACAAAAAGCTCAAAGTATAGCTAGGAATAGTTAAAGTGTGCACAGCGTAACCTTACAATATAGATATTTAGGTCAAGTTTACAAGAAATAATACGTAAATATCAAAATTGTATTGATACGATATAAACAAAGTAACCCTTCAAAGGAAGTTCAAGATGATGAACCACGCCTAACTACAATGATGATCTTGATGTGGGTATCAAGATCACAAAGGCCACCAATGATATGAATATGTCTCCGTGCACTTTAGATGCTTAACTTACCTAGCTGCAAACATGGATGGGCGTAAACAGACAAAAAAGTGGTAGAAACAATCGATTGGTAACACAGAGGCAGTCACCCCTTCTTTTGATCAACAAAGTGTCAAAAGAATGTGAAGGAAGTAGATAAAAATGGGGATGAAAAATGATGGCCTCACTTCGGCAGAGTTTCACCTCGCCTTAAGGCAAGTGAAAAACTAAGCAAAAGTAACGTGTCACACGTTTTGTGATGAAAAAGATGGCACACAACTCAACACTGTTTTAGAATGGTCAAAGTGGGCTCCTTGCCAAAGTATATTTTCCTAGGTGGTTCTCTCATCCTAGGTGTTACAAAAATTACCCATGAGCAGGACGATTTACCCAAATAGTCCTGACTATCTTGGGAGTATCTCGACTTTTCCCCCTTCAAGCACAATGGGCAATAAATGCATCCATCATGTACTTAAAAGGGTCACATAGGGACAACTCGTAACACTATCTCACAAAGGAATCACTAGTCAGGTAGTCAATTTTACTCCCACTATAAAAGGAAGGAATCCCATGCGCGTCGGCCTATCACCCAGCAGAAGCTGAGCACTCACCCGAGGCACGCGCAGGTGCCGAGTCTCTCTTTTATGTGAGTTTTAGTGGGAAGCATTCATCTATGAGTAGTATAAGAGTATTCAGGAAAGAAGTTTAGACATACAAGAATCATAGGGCTCAGAACGGCCTCCAGATCCTTGTAGTTTCTTTAGACCAAGTGTTTTAAAAGACTCCATAACATATATTATAACAGAAAGAGAGATACAACCATTCATTCATAGCATGAAAGGAAAGAGAACTTCTATGAATGAAATATACATAAAACCCACTGATATTCATATCTAATTGCAATAGGTAACCTCATTGTATTCATCGTTTCATTACAAGAGCCATAGAGGGCAGACCACAGTCATGCACATCACTTGGCTTATATAACTATGCCAAAGAGAAAAAGAAATTACAATGCTAAGCTTAGTACATTCTTTTCTGCATCAAAGTTCCACTCACAGTAACCCTGCAGAGCCTCACCCATGTTATCTTTCTTTCTGTGTATCCCTCCTATCTTCTCCTCTTATGTCTATCTTTTCATCCTCTTTTCTCCTCGTATCTTCATCTTCTTTTCTGGTCCATAGGCACTTGTATTTATCACCTTCCCGCACTACCAACTCACCTTGTCCACCCTCAGATCCGTCACCAAGTGTCGAATGTGGTCCTTCAGTGAGCATGTTTCCTCAGGCCTGAGCTCTCCACTCCATCTCATGATGGTCTTCTAGAAGATTCCTTCACTGGCATGCTCTTTCCTGGGCCACCTGTTGCCAGGCTGGCATCTTATCCATGTGCAACCAATCACGCTTTTCACGTGTTCTACCTTTGTTGCTTAAATCAGCTAAGTCCCAAACCTCCTTTCACACGCACCGCGTGAACCATATGCCTCCTTAACTCTTCCTCCTGCATGCTTTTTCCTTGCACGCCCTTCTATAACTGGGGTCCCGCACCCCACGCCTTCATACTTAGTCAATATTCCAGGGGCCCAACATCACCCCACACTACACCTGTTCTCTGCCCTCGGAAACATTCTACTTGACCAAGGTGCAAGTTGGTTCAATGGAACCAAGATGTAGACAAATATTACAAAAATGAATAAGGAATGAAAGAATAGGGGAAAGAATGAAGAATGGGGGGGACATTAATTCAGAAGGCTGGGAAAGTCCCATCGCAGATCTACCTCTAGCTTGTTCCATACTTCGACCTCGCCCTTCGCCTTCTGGCATAGGTCACCCACCAAGGTGCTTACTTCATCAAAGCTTAGACCAGCTCCCTGGGTGCCCAAGGTGTCCACAATTTGTTCCATTTCCTTTCCCAGGTCCGCAAGCTTGTCCATTCTCCTTGTAATCTGGGGGTACAGTTCCTTCAGTCGGGCCTTAGTTGAGCTTCTTAAAGCCTCAATCACCTCTGATTTCTTTTCTACCTCGGCCAGAACCTTGTCCCTTTCTACCCTGTTCCCCTTGTTCTTTTCCTGGAACTCCTTCAGCTCTACTTCAAGCATGGCAACCAAAGAGCTTGCCACCTTATCTCGATCCACGCATGTGTCGTATGTGGCTTCTGCAGACTGGGCAGTGACCTTGATCTCCGTGAGTACTTGACTGTACTCGGCAACAAGTGCTATCACTTTTAACTGGTCCTCCTCCTTCAGGCGTGCAGCCACTTCCTCCATAGATTCCAATGCCAAGGGTCACCTCTCCATGGTGAGGATGCACATTAAGTCTTCTAGGCATTCCAGCATCGATGCGTACCTCTGGGGGATAGGCGTTAGATCTGGGTGTTTCAAAATGATGGCACTTTTTATTGAGTCTACTTTCTTGTAGACCTCCTGCACCTTTGCCTTCTCCTCCTTGAGCTCGCTTTAGCTGCGCACTGATTAATTCCTCCTATTTTAAGCTTCTAGCCACCTTAGCCAACTCTTCCTCCTTCTTGGCCAGCTTTCCCTCTAAATCCCTTATGTTGTCATTCCACGAATAGCCTCACCTCTATTTCCACTGCGTGACCTTGTTTAGAGCATTACAGACTTGCTCGTCTGAGAGCTCCTGGGAATTCACTAAGGGGTTGTCTCCCTTAGACTCTGGCAGCGTGATAAGTGCCTTTTGGTAGACTTCAAAGTCTGGCTCATCGACGTGGGACTCAAATGCCCAAGAAAGCATCTTCTTGGTCCTGGGGTACACACCCTCCTTCTCAAACGATCCCATGGCTATAAGTCTTTCAGTGGGTATCGTGCTCTGGAATCATGCACGTAGCACCTTCCTTGAATCATCCACATAGCCCATTATCTACCTTGTTCTACATCCAGAGGTCTTCTACCTGAGCGCGTGCCTTTGGGGAAGCTAACTGTCAGAGCGGGGCCTCCTAGGCTGTCATGTCCTTTTTCAATGCTCTCCTCCTTCCCTTCCTTTAGCACTATGTCTGTGCTACGCTCTAACTCCTGGTCTACAAGGGCCTCAAGCATCTTCTTCACTTCTCACTCTGCCACTTCAGTTATCTACTCCTTTGTAAAATATGTGGCTCTCTGCCCCTCAGCATCCCTCTCATCTGCCTTTGTATCTTCAGTGCCTTCATCACCTTGTGCGCCTTTTCATCACACGAATACGAACTCTTGCTTTTCATCCCCACTTTCTTCCTCCGAGTCATAAACACTAAATACATGAGGTTCCAAAGGTTCCTTGTCTTTTTCTGGCTCTTCCTCCTCATCGCCACCTTCTTCACTCTCATCCTCTCCTTCTCCCAGGTATCTTTCCAAGCTGTCGGTCGCCTCCGAGTCAGCTTCTTCATCCACCTTCTGCTTCTTCCTGAGAGGTGTCTTCTGGTCAGGAGATTCTACCTTCTCTTCTTCCTCTTGTGACTCCTCCATGGTGGTGGGTTGTTCGGGCCTCTACTTCTGATCTTCTCCTTTACTGGAGACTTCTTTCTCCAAACATAGGTGCTTGGCTTGGCACTCGTAGAAGGCATGCTCACTATCTGAGCAGTTGGCACACTTGGTGCTCCTTCCTCTCCTCTGCCCCTCTTCTTAGACACTGGCTTCTTCTTTCCCAAGGGGTCTTCAGGTATTGAGATCTCATCCACCAAGTATGTGCCATTCTCAAACTTTGGCCTTATGCACATGTATACGTGCGTCATAGATCCTCCAGTGATAGGAAGTGTTATTGGCCTAGTCATATGGATCTCGTGTGACACGTACTTCTCCACGTACACGCGCTTACCTCTGGGATAGTTCAGTTTCTTCCTCATATCCCTATGCTCCTGGTCCAACTTTCCTAGCTCCAGCCTTAGCTTCTTTGATTCTTTAAATCTGTTCACTCCCACTTGGAAGTATTGGGCAGTGAACGTGAAAGGGAGCTTGCACCAAGGGCTCCATGATTCATCAACAAGTTTGAACCTACCCAAGCAGTAGTGCTGGTACACCGTGAACTCAGCTTCTCCTTGTGTGGCTACTGGGAGTTGTTCAGGGATCCTCCACTCCACCCTGAATGCATTTCTCAAGCATGTATACCATTTTTCAAGCCATGCTTTGTGGGGAGCCGTCATTGTATCACATGCATATTTTTCAAACCTCTTCGCGGGTGAAGGGTCTTCGGCTGGGTACTCCCACACAAACTTATCTGGTGCATCCAACACTCCAATTTCTGCAAACACTATGGTGAGTAGGACATTTCCAAAGAGGATCTTGTCCCCTTCCTTCACGCACTTTACAATTTCCTCGGCAATGTACGTGGACAAGTTGTAAATAGTCCCCTCTGCAATCTTCCTGTAGACATGTAGCCATGGCTTGTTGACTTGCATCCATCTTTCTTGGCCATTCAGCTTCATTACCAGGTGCACGGCCATCTTCATAACTAGGTCCTTGATGTCTGAGATGTCATAATACCATGACCCTTTCTTGCAGGCATACTCTGTGACGGTCTCCTGAATAGCCTCCTTGTCACCAAGGTCATCTTCCAGGCTATCTCCCTCGCATATGAGGCCTGTAAACTATGCAATCAACTGGGGAGTTACGCGCATCTTGCACCCAACAAAGTGGAAGTAGTCCTCATGTACCTGAGACATCAACCACTAGTACAAGTGATCTGGCTTCCCAAAATAAGGCAACTCATAAAGTTGCAGCAACCCTGCCTTCGCCAGCTTGACCTTCACGTCATCATTGTAGATAGGCAACCCTTCAGGTGTTCACTTGTTGGTTGGGCGTACCAATTCTAATGCCATTTCTTTCTCTATAGTGCTGGTGTGGTGATTATAGTCACTGACTGGTATGCTTCTCAAATGGGACTCCCATTCCTTCCCCATCATCACTCCATCAGGGTACTGCATTTCTGCATACCATTCTTCATTTGTATCTACCTCAGGTTCTGGTTGTTTAGCCTTCACTTTGCCCTTTCCTTTCTTCGGTGCCATGGTCGAGGTAATTGTGTCACTCCAATCCTCTCCTTGTTACTCTACTTTCCTTCTCCCAACCTTCGATCTCAGATCCATGATACAATTCTTCTAAACCCGTGCCCTAGTTTGTTGAACCCTATCTTTGATAAATTCTTCACAAGACAACGTCTTTTCACTTCTCTCCACACCCATGTAATTCCTTCCTTCTGGTTCACAATCTCAAACTAGCTCTTCACATTTTTAATCACACAGATCTTTCACTTGATCGAATCTGAAAAACCCTAGCTTATATCTTTCACTCATTTATATTCCCAACTCTTCATTTTCACAAAGTAAAATGAGAGTGCCCCGACCCTCTATTTATAGTTTTTCCTTTTTCTGGTCATTAAATGCTACTTTACCTACCCCATACTTTGTTCATTTAATGCAGATTTTTTAAAACAAATCCCATCTTCACCTTCACTCACACACCCTTCCTGCATGAAAACTCCTCTTTACCTCATGCACCCCTTCCTGCACGAAAACTCCTCCAACCTTCTGGCACACAACCAAACCAACCTGACAGGAGACTTACGCATGCTCAACCCACACCGAAGGCACTTCTTCTATCCTGATTCTTGCTTTCACCTACCTCGTGTTGCTTTAAATGCACTTCTTTTTCCTTTGTACATGGGATCTACAAGTAGCTTTACCCTGGCACCAACCATTCTATCTTTTCTCTTCATCTCTCTTTTAACCGGGCTACTCACCAAGGCTCTTCAACACAACTTCCTCGGTACTTTTAATCACGCACTTCTTCACTTTTCTCCACCCCACACTTAAATGATGTGCATGGTCCTCTGCGCACTCATAAATCCTCCAAAAATAGCAATAAGGTTACCGGCACCCAAGGCGCAAAACAAAACAACAACGCGAAAGGGAAACACAAGGAAAGGAAAATGCATAAAGGAAAATTCTAAACTAACTGGAAAAACTACCTTATTTACAAACACCAAGAAGACTTATTTATAGTAGGGCTTCAGCCTACTACCATTGAAGTGTCTAGGAAACTTCATCCCATCCAGCACTTGTAACTGGCACGTGCCCGAATCAAGGATGTACGAGATTGTGTAGGGACCTAACCAATGGACTTTCAACTTCCCAGGATGGCGCAAAAATTTAGAATCATACAGTAACACCATCTTCCCAACCTCAAATTTCTTGTTCCTAATATGGCGATCATGCCAAGCCTTTTGCTTTGCCTTTTCCATTGTTTGGCTCCAACGGGCAAGTGATCGTCTCTCATCCAGTTTCATTAGTTCATCAATTCTTTCTTCCAGTGCTTGTTCATCGGCTAATCCTCCTACACGTGCTATTCACAGAGAAGGTAACATAAATTCAACCGGAAAAATAGCTTCCATGCCAAACACCAATTGAAAAGGTGTGGCTTTATTTAGTCTTTTATACGTAGTCCTGTAAGCCCATAAAACTGTTGATACCTTGTCATCCCAATCCTGTCTTCCAACATCACAGATTTTGGTCAAGGTATGACTCAGTATTTTGTTGAATGCTTCCGCGGTTCCATTTGCTTGTGGGTGATAGGGCGTAGTCTTATGATGAGCCACCATGAACTCAGATAGTAGGATCCTCACGGTCTCATTTAGAAAATGCATACCCCTATCACTGGTCAAACTCAAAGGGCATCCATACCTTGTGATAATGTTCTCCCATAGGAACCTTGCCACTGTCGCTGCCATGTAATCTTTAGTCGGGGCTGCTTCCACCCACCTTGTGAGATAATCCATGTAAGTGATGACATAACGTGACCCAGTCCTATGCGCTGCCGGTGCAATAGGTCCTACAAAGTCTATCGCCCACTTTTCAAAAGGCTCCACGCTAGGAATAGGATGCAAAGGCATTTCATCTCTCCTTCCTAGTTTTCCAATGCACTGACAGTGGTCACATGCTTTACAATAATCCCTACAATCCCTGTACAAGGTTTCCCACCATAAACCTGCCATTAAAATCTTGTGTGTGGTGGCATCACCTACATAATGCCCACCCGCACTTCCTCCGTGTGCTTCCTCCATGATGGCCAGGTGCTCATGCTCCAACACACATCTGCGTAAAACTTCATCACATCCCAATTTGTATAAGTCCCCACTAATCAACATGTAGGGCATGGCGCGTATGGCCAACTACTTCTTTTCCAATGCCCTCATTCCATCTGGTGCCACACCTTCTTTTAAAAATACAACAATCTCTTCCAAATCTGAGGGCACGCGCCACAATCTAAACAGTTGTGCATCTGGCATTGCTTCCTCAATACTTTGCACATCCTCTCCTGAATCAATTCTTGACAGATGATCAGGTCCACAATTGCTTTTTCTGGGCTTCACTACAATGGTGAACTCAAACTCTTGAAACAACAACACCCATCGACATATGCACCCTTGAAGAACGGGCTTGTTCACTAAATACTTTAATGCCATGTGGTCGGTGTAGAATACAAAGGGTGTTGCCAGCAGATACTGTCAAAATTTGAAAAGCACATAGATCATTGACAATGCCTCGCACTCGGTTGTGGTATAATTCTTCTCTGCTGGTGTTAACTTCCTGCTCACGAAACAGAGAGGATGATCAACAATCCCCTCACCTGGTTGTGCAAGTACTACCCCAATGGCGGTTCCTGAGGCATCTACATGGACATGGAAGGGCTTGTCCCAAGAGGGAAATCGTAAAATAGGCACGGTAATAAGCCTATCTTTTAAGGTGTCAAACACCCTCTGTTGCGCCTTTCCCCAATGGAAGGTACTTTTGTGTCTAAGCAGCTCCTCTAAAGGCATGGTGATCTTGGCATACC
Organism: Taxus chinensis; assembly: GCA_019776745.2. NCBI lineage: Eukaryota > Viridiplantae > Streptophyta > Pinopsida > Cupressales > Taxaceae > Taxus > Taxus chinensis. The sequence goes on along the minus strand of CM034154.1, from coordinate 679,982,635 downwards.
CCTTAATGAATTTTCTATAATATCCCATATGCCCAAGGAATCCACACACTGCGCTCTGGCTAGTAGGCTCCCTTAACCCCACAATAACTGCAACTTTAGCGGGATCTACCAGCAAGCCCTCCTTACATATGATATGCCCCAATAAAGTCCCAAAGGGTGTAGCAAACACACACTTCTTGATGTTGAGGGATATCCTCAACTACCTACACCTTTCAAACATTAATCTCAAGTTGTCACAATGGTCCTTAACCAGACCATATACTATCCAATCATCCAAGTAAACCTGAAGAAACTTATGAATGAAGTCCTGGAATGCTTGCACCACTATGCGTGAAAAGACAGTAGGCACATTCTTCAACCCAAAGGGCATGACCGTATATGCAAAACTTCCCCACTCGGTGGTGAAAGTTGTCTTCTCCTGGTCCTCCTTTGCAATCTGGACTTGGTGGTATCCTAAAAATCCATCCGTAAAGGAATAGATTTCACACCCAGTGACTCCTTCCAAAATTTCTTCAGTGAAGGGGGTCAGAAATGGATCAATGACACAAACTACATTCAGTTCCCTATAATCCACACAAATCCTAATCCACCCATCCTTCTTGATGCTAATTACCATCAGACTTATCCATTCTGATTCTTCTACTGCCTCAATGATCCCAGAAGCTATCATCTTGTCTATCTCCTCCTTAACCTTCACGCGTAAGTTGGGATTCATCCGGTAGGGCCTTTTTCTAACCAGGTGTGCACCTTCCTTCAGTTTTATCCTCATCTCCCCCAAGGAATGGTGGACGCCTTTTAGCTCATGGTACCCGCGTGGGAATAAATCCTCAAATTCATGCAACAGATCAATGATCTTTGATACTTCCTTCTCCATCCAATAATCCCCAATAATAGCTTCCTTAGGTTCTTCTCCTGAACTGATGTTAACTTTCTTCATCTTTAAAGGCTCATGGTAGGCATGCACACGAGCATCTGCACTATCCACTACCTCACGCATTCCTACAGAATGGCTAACATCTAAGCTTTCTGATTCCTCTCCATCAATCACATATACTAACTTTCCCTTCTCCTTCTCCAAACACGTGCGCTCAAGCTGTAACTCTTCTGTTTCTTCAATCTCTTCGAAGCACGCCTCCAATCCTAGTTCACCTAGTAATTCCAATAGCCTATCTTCCATTCTAGCACTATCCCCCATGGTAAGGTGCTTGATACCTTGCAAGGCCTTATCAACCGATGGTTTGGTACTCCGATACTCAAAGGCTTGAATAAGATCAGCCGCAAGCTCTTGCCAATTCCTTGTCTGGTGGCATGTCTCCGAATGAATGTACCATGTGCGCGCACAACCCTGCAATGTAGAATACAACTTGTGCACCCAGAGGGATGGTGGCAAGGCCTCTGCGCCTTCTCTCCAGACCCGTTCACACTCCTGGATATGGAAAGAGGTGGGCTCCTTCCCATGGTACTCCTTGATGATGGTGGGTATATTACTTCTAGAAAATCTGACAGAGAGAGAAATTCTTACCTCGCGCCACTCTAAAAGGCTCTCCTGATGTGTGGCCCACCAACGAGCTGTTGTGCCAAGCAAGACGTAACTCAGCATCTCCCTCCATTCCTTCTCATTCTTCCACTGAGCTTCTATCTCCTGCAGAAAGATCTCAGGGAAGGCTCCTCCTGAGTACTTGGGTAGTTCTTTCCCTCCAAGGCACCAAACCATGCACCTTTGTTACCTTGGTCACCAATCCTCTCAACTACCATCCCATTAATTCATATGTCCCATGCACCCAATTGTCACATGCCAGACTGGTGGTATCACTCACTGACTGAGCATCTTCAAACTAGATAACCCCATTAATAGGGTGTACCATCTCAGGGTCTCTGATTGAGCACACATAAATCTTGTCCAGAACCTCTTCTCCCAATGGTTCAATGTAGGGCACTGACTTCCCATCAACCAGGGGTATAATGACCCACTCCTCTTTGTTCTCAAAACTGATGTACCCTTTGTTGAACCAGAGGTCCGCATTGTTCTTGTAACACCAAGGGCACCCAAGTAGTGCTGGGAAATTGTCCACCTCGGCGAGCACCAAGACTTCAAAGTCCCCAGTAAACTTGGCTCCCTGGATAGTAATAGTTGCATCCTTCAAGACACCGATGGGCATTGCCTTAGTCTTGTTTTCCATATACAACACATTTGAAGATGGTTGTAATGTAGGTCTCCCCATCTGATGCCATGCATCCAAAGTCAAAACATTAACCTCCACACCAGTGTCAATGAGTATATTGCTGAGGAGCCATCCATCCACAACTGCATTCAATGTAATCTCTTTTTCATAGTCGAGGCTGTGAGGGGGAAGGTTCACGTGTAAGACCTGTCTCTCGCACTCTTCTCTGAATGCGTGGTACCTTCTCTCTCAACCAAGGATCCTAGCAAAGGAATGATGTTCTCCTGCCTTAGCATTTTACACACCTCTTTGACCTCATCCAGGTCATCCTTTTGCACCTCGACTCTCCTTCCTTGTTCCTCCTTTCTGGATTGCTCCTTTAGACACTGGATCTCCCCTTGCAAGCTTTGAATAACATCCATGGTGTCCTGATATATCTCCTTCTGATGCGTGGGGTCTAGATACTTTCCATGAATGACCTCTTCCCTTGAAACCAGGTTCTTCTGTCTTGGTACTTCCCTTGCACGCACATAGCTTCTGCCCTTGTTGTTACCAAGACAGGCTCCAAACCTTCATCTCGTGTTACCCAAGGCATCCATTGTATGTCTGCCTTCTTGATGCTGACCATCACAACACCTTTGTCCTTCTGGTGCTGCTGATTCATATGCTCAAATAATTCTAGGCATTCCTCATACTTATGCTTCTTTCCACACCATGAGCACTGCAACAAGTCTGGGCACTCACGCTTGTAATGTTCTGTAGATCCATAGTTAAAACATGTCCCTCACGGGAACTCACTCCTTCCTCCATGGTTACCTCATCCATGAATCCTCCTCAAAAAACCTCTTCCATGTGTGCCTCCATCTGCGCGCTCCTCATAATGGCGATCATCATTTTTAGAACCACTGGCAATGCTGGTTTGGCACACCCCATGATCAATGGCCTCATGTATCTGATCAATGAGCCTACAGTCTTTAGTATCATGGGTCATGGAGGTGTAAATCTTGCAATAACAAGATACATTCTTCCTGATCACACACTGTAGCAAGGGACATCTACTGGCATCATGGTCCCCATGACAGATTTCACAATCTAATGTCACAGTGCGTACCATCCTCTGGGGGAAATTATCCTTAACGTGCCCCTCTATCTCACAATCTGTGCACCACAAACCACTGCGAGTCTCATGGACCGAGTTCATAGATAGCTTTTCCAACTGCTTAGCCATAGCAGCAATCTGAGCCTCCAAGAATGGGCTAACTCCAGTATCAATACTACCAATAGCTTCGGCACACAAGGCAGCCTCCAATGCTTCGCATGGATCTGTAAAAGTCTTATGAGACAAGGCCCTTCTAAAAGGGGTGATCAATCCTCCAACAAACCACTGTGCATGCTGAGAAGGATGTATATCATATGATAATTTAGACAAGAGAGTTTTAAAGCATGCATCATACTCCCGCACACTCTCTGCCATTCCTTGTTGTATCTCCTTCAAAGCGCTAATGCTTTTTTGCTCAAACTCAGGAATGTGGAACTCTACCAGGAATGCATTCTTTAAGGTAGTGTAATCCACCACCATTTGATGAGGATCATACTTTCTATACCAGCTATGTGTGCACCTTGCAACGTGGTTACAAATTGACTAGCCTTTCATTCTGGGGTTGTGATACCTTTCACGTGCCATAGCAGTTCACACTTGTGAACATGTTCTGTAACATCCTCAATGCCCCTGTAATCTGGAAAATGTAGAGACATCTCAAAGAATACTTGAGGTGGTGGCTGGGGTCCTTGTCCTGAACCAGAGCCTTGGTTCCCTCTGGTGTTTCCTCCACCGCCTGATCCACCAGGTCCACCAGGTCCTATACCTCCAGAGCCACCAGATCCACCAGAACCACTAGGTCTAATAGGGCCTGTAGGAGCTGTGCCAAGCACCCCCATGGTCCCACTGAACTGTGCACGATGGTCTTGTGATAGCACCCCACTACCGCTACTTTGTCCCATGCCACTCCCTGATGCGAGACCAAAAGCTTGTACACTTGCCCCTTGTCCAAAAACTCCTCTGAATACTGGAATATGTGCAGCCATAGAAGAAGGGAATGTAAAATTATATCTCCTAGGCATGGATCTGTCTCTTCCACTAGTTTCAACTGGATCAATACTTCTTCCTGGTTTGGGAAAACCAAGCACCAGGGCTCGGTCACTGGGTGGGTTCAGATATGTGCCAATGACTCTCCTTTCTCCATGCGACAAGCTCTCACCAGAAGCCGAAGGGGTCTCCCTTACGTGCTTGCCAAGATGGGGTAGCACAGACTGCTCAGGTTCCACATCCTCCGCATGAACCTCAACTCCTTCCCACAACATCTGTCTCCATAAATCCATCACACTAGCAGCCTCACGTCATCTAGTAATCTCCCTTTCACGTGCTTCGCCATACTTGAGCCATCTTTCTTCCCTCTCCTTTTCTGTCATATCATCTGCCATCTTCCTCCACCCGAGCTTCCTTACCCAGCACTCAGAATGGTTTAGCCGGCCATTGGGAGCACCTCTAAACTCATGGTAACCATCAATATCTTCATAGCTAGAGGAATAACACGTAGAAATGATCCTCTAGGTTCTCGTAGAAACTCAAACTCAGCAACCTCTGGACAAGAATACGTGGAAATGGCATATTCCAGAGTGTAGCTAGCTAGTACTCCTCCCCACCAGTGATCTACAACATGGGTCCACATCAGATCTGCATCCTGCAACCTTTGGTAGTCTTCTTTGGTCCATATCCATGATCCATAATGCCAACTTGATCTAGATGCATAGGCTGAAAGCCACCCAAATAACTCTACTGGGAAGTAGTAGAAAAAAGTCTCATACAGATCATGGTAGAGATTCTCCTCTACCCATCTACGTGTATCAAACTCAGGTCCAGTGCTGAATCTCTGGGAAAATTCATCCTCCGTGCTCTTGAACCATGATTCAACATTTTCCAATGTTAACCGATCTGTCATTACTCTTTACACAGATCATGATGCATGTTATATCCCACTACAACTTTGAAAAGAGGTCCCGGCAACGGAACCAAGATGTAGTCAATTTTACTCCCACTATAAAAGGAAGGAATCCCATGCGCACTAGCCTATCACCCAGCAGAAGCTGAGTGCTCACCCGAGGCACACGCGGGTGCCGAGTCTCTCTTTTATGTGAGTTTTAGTGGGAAGCATTCATCTATGATTAGTATAAGAGTATTCAGGAAAGAAGTTTAGACATACAAGAATCATAGGGCTCAGAACGGCCTCCAGATCCTTGTAGTTTCTTCAGACCGAGTGTTTTAATATAGACTCCATAACATATATTGTAATAGAAAGAAAGATACAATCATTCATTCATAGCATGAAAGGAAAGAGAACTTCTATGAATGAAATATACATAAAACCCACTGATATTCATATCTAATTGCAATAGGTAACCTCATTGTATTCATCATTTCATTACAAAGAGCCATAGAGGGCAGACCGCAGTCATGCACATCACTAGGCTTGTATAATTATGCCAAAAAGAAAAAGAAATTACAATGCTAAGCTTAGTACATTCCTTTTCTGCATCAAAGTTCCACTCGCAGTAACCCTGCAGAGCCTCACCCATGTTATCTTTCTTTCTGTGTATCCCTCCTATCTTCTCCTCTTATGTCTATCTTTTCATCCTCTTTTCTCCTCGTATCTTCGTCCTCTTTTCTTGGTCTGCAGGCACTTGTATTTATCACCTTCCCATGCTACCAACTCACCTTGCCACGCCCTCAGATCCATCACCAAGTGTCGAATGTGGTCCTTCAGTGAGCATGTTTCCTCAGGCCTGAGCTCTCCACTCCATCTCATGATGGTCTTCTAGAAGATTCCTTCACTGGCATGCTCTTTCCTGGGCCACCTGTTGCCAGGATGGCATCTTATCCATGCACAACCGATCACGCTTTTCACATGTTCTGCCTTTGTTGCTTAAATCAGCTAAGTCCTGAACCTCCTTTCACACACCGCACAAACCATATGCCTCCTTAACTCTTCCTCTTGCGTGCTTTTACCTTGCATGCCCTTCTATAACTGGGGTCCCGTGTGCCCACGCGCCTTCATACTTAGTCAATTAACTCTTTAAGATGATGAACTCTCAAGAAAACAAAAGGTAAGCTCTTAGTCTATTTTGCTATATGCTTTGCATTTGTCTTCTCAAGAAGTTTAGGTGTAGGTATAAAGGTAGAAGGAGGGCTCCTTATAGAGCCCAATGGATAAAGGAAACACTTCATCCCTTTGCATGTGGGATAAAGGTAAAACAAGATTAGGAATGGATAAGGTTGCTTTATAAAAGGTAACCTTACTTTAGAAGGGTTTAATTTATGCTTAGGAAGTCATGGGAGTTGGAGGGTGTTTTAATTAATCAAAGGTGATTAACTAATAGGTAGATATAAGCTTATAGAAGCTAATTAGAGGAATATTAGTATGATTTTAGGCTATTAGAAGGGGATTAAATCAATTAAATATTGCTTTATTGGTTAAATGAAGGGGAAAGCTACTTAATTAATAATAATTAATTAGTCTAGATAGAAGGGGTGATTAATTAACAAAAGGTCATTAATTATGTTGTTCATTGGATAGGTGACTTAATTAATTAGCATAGTGTAATTAATTAACGACGGTAAGAGAGAAGATGAGTGCTTTTGATGATATGTCGTCAATTTGCCAGAAGAGAGATAATTAGCACAATTTAATTATTTAAATTGCTCGGGCGTAATTATGGGTGTCTACACAAAGTGATGTAGCCCTTGTCCCTTGAGTGAATGTTTTGTAATGCTCTTATGCATTTGGATGCACAATTAGGTACTAGTAGATAGTGTTACTACTTGGCCCCTTATTTGAGAGATATAACTAAGTATATATATATATATGATTCCCTTGTTTGAATTTCATAATTGACAATTGGAAGGCCGACACAAAAGTGCAAAAGATGCCCAAGAAGTAAAAGAGACCCAAAAGAGTGAGAAAAGGCTAAAGAGGGTCAGGAGTGCCTAGGCGCTTCTATCCTAAATGGGTGTTAACGTATGAGGCCATAAAAGATAAATTAGTCAAATACCGATAGGACTGTAGGGTGTGTAAGGTCAATAAAAGTATAAGATACAAAACAAAAGGCCCAAAAGACATTATCAATGACTAGTTTTTCTTATTTAGGAATCATGTATATATTAGTATGCTCTAGGACCTAGAAATGTACCCAAGTGCATAGATTTTGTGTCTATAGGGTTAGGCCAACATCTATCATTGTGTATCACTTTGTGTATGTCATGTATCATGCCCAATATACCACGTGAACATATGTGTGTAAAAAATAAATTCTATCTATCAAACCAAAGGAATAAACAACATAATATAATGTTACAGTGCAAATAATGTATGCCACAAAAACATGATCCTGATTTTGTATATTTGGTAAACTATTTGACATACTCTTTGTATTTTTAATAATATTTCATTATTTTTTTATTATATGTGCATAACTAGGTACAAAAGGGGGGATAGTATGATATTTATCCCAAGATAACCTCGCGAGGAGGTGCAGACAGCTGACAAAAGATGATGGAGGGTCAAGACATCAAATGTGTCATAGAAGGTGACTCAAGTATAAGTGGAACTACCATGGTGATACATGATCAAAGAAGGCCTATAAAGATAACTATAAATAGTAGAGATCATTTAGTATAATATAAGGTGTGATAATATATCTGTGGTGGAAAAGAAGAATGAGAACTCTTAAAAGAATTATGAGAAACTGTATAGTGAGTCATAAGGCTAGGAAAATCAACATAAAATCATATGAGAGTATGCAAGCCACTATAGATAAGGTGTGCAGAAAGGAAGGCCTATAGAGGATACCTAAAGGCCTTAAAAATAGTTTGATGTAACATATGTCCAACTAAAGGTACCTATCAAAGAAACCTATAACTATGTGAGTCCATGTATGTGCAACCAAAGGCCTAGCAAGAGACCTAGGGGGACTAGTGTTATATGAAGTCAGTTTTCATAATCAAAGGCCTATCATGAGATCCTAGGATGAGTAAAACTAATGTGAAAGTAGCATGCGAAACAAGATACCTATATGTAGATGCATTAGGAAGAGTGATAGAAATTATAGAAGAACTAGGCACACTAGGAGAGAAAACCCTAAAAAGGAATACCTCTGAGTAGTGAAAACCTATCTGATGATGAATAAACTTGAAAAATTAATGAAACTATTGATGGAACAACCCTAATATCATGTAAACAAGGGATACTTGGATGCAATACTCCAATAGCTAGCAATAGATTTAGTGACCAAGAATTAAGTCTACATAGTGATATATCCAACTGTGATTGGTAGTGTAATGTGTTGAAAGTGTAGTATCAGAATAAAGCGCAAGACTCTCAAAAGAGATGCCAAGAGACTAAAGTAATGGTCCATAGCACAAATATTATCCTTACTATGTGGAGTAACAAAGAAACCCTAAACATGAATATGATGAATGGAGACTAGAATAGATAATGTGTCTAAAAGAACTAGTATCTCATCCATATCATAATCATCAAAAGAAATGATCGGTGTAGAATACTGATGTGTGAGTAATAGTTTCAATCATAACATGGCAAGCAGGATGATCATACAAGAAGATGGTGCTGGCACTGTATGATTATTGTTATGAATTTTTGAAGTAGATGTGTCATCATTATGTTTAGGAAGTGGATCATTGAATATTTACAACATATAATTGGTATTTGTAGGCTTAAGAAGATTCGGTGGGCTCATCCCATTCAATTTCATTATAGTCAATAATCTCTTAAATGATGTGGTCATAACTTATTATGTCTATTTATAGTGTGACCCCTGTGGCCCCTCATGATCCATCCCCCTATTAAGTATTAAGATCAAAGCTCTTGCTTTGAGGCCTGTTCATATACCCCTCAAATGGCCTCTGACTGAACCCTCCACAACAAAAAATCCACTTAACTATACCTTGTCATTAGCTCCATATTCTGAAGGATTGTCTATGATCCCTCAAGCGAGGGTACTCACTAACACTTTTCCTTTTTTCCATGGGTGAAAAGGAGTCTACCAATAACAAAGATCAAATTGGTAACATGAGAAATGAACTATGATTCGCATCCCATTCGGTATGTTTACCTGGCTCAAGAAGGAGTGAAAGCTCGTGAGAGAGAAAGCCTAAGGGATGCAAGATTGCTATTGAAAGAGGTAATGGAAGAGCATTTGTATGGGAGGAGATGGAAAAAAGAATGCAAATCCATTTAAGAAAAACAAGGTCAAGGCTCAGAAACAAACAATGTGATATGGATCTCCTTATCTTACTGGTGTAACGGATGGACTAATCCTTTCCATATATCAGTGTAATGTGTTGGTTACAAGTGACAAGGGCAAAGAAAATCTAAGAATGACGTCTTGTCATCAAAGTATATCAAAGACTTAATAGGTTGAGAAAAAATCCTTCAGAAGAATATTGTCTAAGACCATGAAACCAGTGGCTAATGTACATTATAGATTGTGAGTTATGCTCTGTTCTGGACTTAGTTTTTGCTATTGAAACTAGTGGTATTGTTGATGGTTTTGTTGGGGTTAAGCAACATACTTGAGTTTTTCTCATGGTGTTACAGCACTCCTTGCTCCTTCGTTGAGCTCCTACTTCAATGTATGTGATTGTTGTTTTTTTTGCTTTAAACTTATCAGAATATTTGATCGATAAGGCCTCTTGTAACCTATGTAGGATTCCAAATTTGAATAAAATAGGTCTTGTAACTCACTGTAATAAAAAACATGTTGTTCATCTTAGTAAGAATTGTTCTATGTTACACAAGACATAATCATTGATACACTCGTCATAATCATTGTTTAATTTTGGAAATTTTTTACATAAGATATCTTATCCCCAATGTTGAATTGAAAATTGTGCCAAAAACTGAGTTTTCTAATGTAGTAAAAGAAGTGTGTAAAAAATGTGGGGGGGAGGTCATAAAACCATTGCAAATAAAAAAAAATTAATATTCCTGATGAGATAGTCTTAGTGAAGCAATATATCACGATATGCATAGTTTAATCAAGCAAACAATGTAGAATGATCTAAGATTCTCCCAAGGACCACTCCTTGCCATCATAAATAGGAATCTTAGGTGCAACATGAGAACCAATAGGAAAAGGATATGACACAAACTTCAAGTGTAATTGGATTATGTAAAAAATAATAAGATTCTATAGCATTAGAATTATGCGAGACACATTGTTAGAGATTGTAGATATTTGACCTTGTAAAGTATGAATAAGGGACTCAAGAGTTTGTGTGCTGGATGAAGATGTATTTGCAAGTCATTATGATGATAAGTAGGATATGTAGTAGTAATAGTCGTCTATATGAATTGGCATAGACACATTTTACATAGGAATGTTAGGTGCCCCCGAGGAGGTAAGAAACAATAGATGTAGGTATACTAGATGAGGGATGATATCTATTTGTATAATATGTGTCATTATATTATTGATCATGACTGAGCTTAAAAATAAGTAGGGTATTTATAATATGCTCAATATGATGTGGATTTAGCATAAAAGTTAAGCAAAAAAGTTATATAAGAGTTTTACTTGGTCTTGATATAACATTGTTGTCCTTGTCATGGTTAGAATCATAGGAGTGTTCACTATCATTGTCAATTTCATGCACAGGGAACCTCTTGTGTTGGTGGATCAAGAAGGGAACTAGAAGTAAGACTATAAGAATCCATTACACTAAAATTCTTGCGAGTAGGAGGTGAAAACTCAAGATTCTCAATAGATTGATTAGAAATTTGAGCACTACGTACTAGTATGACATTAAAAGTAAAGCATATAGAAACTAAAAAGTGATGATAACAATGAAATAAAACAACAACCTATGCTTATAAAAAGAAAAACTAGGACCACTAGGGTTAGGGCTATGATGTTCGATTAGATCGAGTCAGGGTCACCAAATGATTTCACCCTTTTTGGTTTAAGAATGTTTTATTTAAAATACCTAAAAAGGATGAATAATGTTACATGTGATTATTCTGATTTAATTAACTTCCAACATTAATTACACAAATCATAATAAAACTTTTTAAAGTGACTAGCTACTTAACAAATGTCAAAACATAAGAGAGAGTGCACTTAGTTGATTTTATATTGATCTGGAGGAGTATGGGGATTTAAGTGCAGGAATAGGTATATCTAGGATTGGAAATACTTCATCTTTGAAACTATGACCTGAAACAAAGATTGGTCAAAACTATATAACTCGGCCAACAACGTCTATACAGTCTTGCCCCTTCTACACAGTCTTAGACCTGCTTGAAATATGGATATGCAACTTCCTAATTGCTTCCATTGCCTAGAGATGTGTGTCGATGTCTTCTGGTCTTCTACGCTCACTTTTAAAGTGACTCTGTAAACTTTATTCAAACCCTCAAGCCCTTATAATGTAAGGAGGAATTCCTGGAAAAAAAATTTAGTTGGGTTGTGGGCAACCTCGGTGCACCACCAATGTATGCACTACTACAAAGAGGCCTCAAACCACACATCGTTATCCTAACATGTGATATCTACTATAATATAATTCAAATTCAACAATACCTCACTTAAGTTTCACACTTACTCAAATGCTTGGGAAGGGTCACTATGTTTGCTTGTATGATGAAAATGGAGACTCTTAAACTTGGAAGGAGACTTCAAACTAGTAGAGAGTGTTACCATAATGGATGTGCATGAATTATTTCACTATTTAAGGAGCTTTGGGTGCCTTTAGTGTTTGCTTTTGCATGAGGAGTTCATAAAGTGGTAGGTCTCTCAAACAAGGTATGATTTACTTGTTTATATATGCTTCTGAAGGGTGTTATGAATTGAAAGGCCTACCAAAGGAGTATGATTCTTCATATGAAGGTGATGGAATAAAAATAATTAACACACAACATGTCAGTCAAAAACTGTATAGTAGGCTCGATATATAATTTTATAAATTGACTGAAACTAACATTTTTTGATAGGAGGGAGAAAAGCACAATTTGACTTTTTGTGTAATTAAATTTTAGAAACAAACAACATAGAGGTGTGAAAATATAAACAAGTATATGAAGTGCTATCAGGGTGTGCAAAGAAAGAGTGAGGAGAGTGCATTTTTCCATATAAGTGTATAATGTCACGATAAAAAATGTCAAAGGAGAAATTGCCAAATTTGATTTTATATGCATCCCAACATGGCTGATACCATTTGTCTCAAAGTCCCACAATAATTTTTTGCAATTAATTCAAAAATCTACCCTAAAGGAATCTACAAACAAAATGCTCCCAAACCCACCTAGATATCAACTTGATCCACATTTTGACTATCTTTGGGGTAAATTTCACTAGCTAAATTTTCCCCAACCTACATTTTCAATTTATCCTTAGATACCCATTCTCAATTTAAAAACATCACTTACCATGGGATTCACACCACTGCATGCCTCATCTCGACCACCTCGTCCACCTCCTTATACTCTTATTCAGAGCTCAGTTCTCTTAATCTTAAATTAGCAAAGTGACAAATGAATTCCATCTTTACTATGTATAGCCACATTTACCACCGATTTTTGGTGCACTTTCCTCCAATCTTCAAACCCTCATATATTTCACTCTACAAACCTTAAAAACATTCTGAAATTTCCACGCTCCTACTGACGATACAATCTTTTTGACATATTAGACTTCTCTATCTCACCCTTTCGCCAAATACCTTATTTTTCCATCATTTCAACATTATATATCATCCCTCCCACGACCCTCCTAGCTAGGTGATTTATGCCTTATTTTACTTATTATCTTCTAGTGTTTCTTTTCAGCCTTACTTATTCAAGATTTCAAGCAACTACTGCTCCCACCACATGCAAGAAAAATGACTCTTACAAGTAAGTATGAGGTAGGTATATTTCATGTGACATTTCATTGCTTCTTTTCAACAATTCCATTTCAATATTACTTTCATCATTTCCTTTCAATTTTATGTTACATAGATATTTTTCCGTAGACCATCTCATGTTTCAATGTTGCAAAACATGATGATCTTCGATTGGGGCATGTACATACACCAAATTTTTGACACTTGTTAATAATTTCTTTTGCGCAGGGGTTATTGATGCATTCTCCTCCTAAGCGGGTGCCTTAAGGGGCCTAACAGGATTGGGGTATGATCGGGCTTGGTCATGTGAGCTAGACTTGATTCAATAAAATCTAAAATATTTTATTAAAATATAATTCTAGAAACTGCTACAATGATGCACCACAAGATACAAGTGTTGAACAATTTTATAGATGTAACTATGTAAGCAAATGTGAAAGGTAAGATACGTATCTAATTTTTTCTTATCTCGAATTATATTTGAACTGGACAAACTAATGAAAAGGCTGGGCTAACTATTGGAACAACTCGATATGAATTCTAGAATATGCAAAATGGCCTGGACATGTGTCCCTGGGTAGGGGTGAGGGCACCCGAGGCGCTTGAGACCTCTATGGGGCGCTGGAGTCTATCGAAAAGGTTAAAACCTGATTTCTTCAGTGTCGCTAGGGTTTCACACTTGTTCATCGATGGCCACTTATATGCCACACTTGGATTGCCGAGGTACCAGTAAATCTGTAGCACAAATAATCTCCTACAAAACCCCCAAACTACATCAAATCCTAAAAAATAAAGATGCAAAATGGGAGGTCAGACTATACTTGGCTGTCAACAAAGTGAAATTACAATTGAGCATTGCATTGCATCTCAAACCCCATGTAGTTATATGTGCTTGTGTGTGCAATAATGTTCCTAGGTTGCCCTCGCACCGATGACGCCGTGATAACGAGCGATAGCTAGATAGAATGCAAATGTGTGGATGGAAAAATGAGCTTCCCCTTCCTATGCAATGTGTATGTGGAGTAATAAGCACAAGATGCAGTCCCTTTGATATGTAGATAGATATCCCTTATAAAAATTGCTCGCCCTTATAATAATATGTATGTTATGTTCATACATGGATCTCTTGCTTGAATTTCGACACTAGTAACTTAACATGCCGACTAGGACCTCTGGATAGGAGTAAGAGAACCAAAAATGCTGACCACAAATGTCAAAAATGTGAACAATAACAAAGAGGACATGGGCACCCAGGATGGACAAGAGCTTCTGGGCACTAGTGTCCAGAGACAACTAATGACAAATGCACAAAGATTGACAGACAGGGATCCCTGTGACCTGACCAGAAATGGGTGGAGAAGTGAGAGAGGTGAGAAATAAAAATAATAGAGACACTCAAAATAAGAAAATGGACTAGATAGTGTGTCACAAGTGAATACTTTTCTTACGCAAGATCCATATGTAAAACAACATACTTGGCGGTATAGTAAAATAGTAATAAGTGTGTGATTTTGTGTCTACAAGACTACATCATTTAAGAGATATTGCTATTAGCCATAATCACCACATATTTGCCTCATTTCTTCCCTTTCACTCATTGCACTCATTGTGTCCAAATGCCCCCGTATGTCTACTTACTTCTTCTTATTACACTCTATAATCCTTGCTTTTGGTCATTTTGGACCTTTGTCATGGATCCCCATTTATTCCCTGGCCTCTGTCCTTCGTGTTTTTAAGCCTTTAACCATATGGTCTCCCCTAAGGTCGATGTTATTGCCCATGGGTGATAGCGCTTGTTTTGGTTTAGTCGTGGCTGACATTATCACCACGGGTGACACATCGGGTGTATATGCTTAACCTTTCTCTTAGGAGAACCACCACTTGGTAAACACTTACATACAAATTACACATGATCTGACCTAGTTCACACTATCTTGCACTTATTATCTGACTTTGGAGTCTTTGAACTTACCTCTTTTTCATTTGGGTCACCATAGTGAGTTAGGGTTGGAGATATTCTTGTTGAGCTTACCCCTTCTCCACTCATAACGATTATCTCTTCGTGTTGTTGTATTTGGGGAGGATTGTGCATCAATAGTCACAATACAATGGATGTAAGTATTTCTAACCCTCTTTAGTTTTTTGTTTTGTATGTATGTATTTGTGATTGTTGTTCATTCATTACTATAGGCTAGAGTAGATGTATGTTTGTTTTGGTTTATCACATTGTCTTATTATTATTATGCCCCTTAGCTTTATCCACCTCTTGTTTGTTCCCCCTCTATTTTAGAATCCTAATAGGATACCTCTCTCTAGTTTGGTTATAGGTATAGAAAACCTATAGCTGACTTAGGGTTAGGACTACTATCCTCTAGATTTACGATAGTAGCGCTCCCTGAGCACCTTTATATTTACACAGTGTGGCCAGTCTTAGATAAGATCCCTACCTTTGAGAATCCAACGGGAATCTCTCTTTTACCCTTCATACAATTTACAGTAGTCAAACAAGGTTTTTTCCCCTTAAAATGTCTCATTCAACATTAAAAACAATACACTTTTCATTTTGAGAATTTAAGTTTTAAAAAATGTAGAGAAATAAGTGTTGTAATAAGACCTTAAATTTATCAAATAATTGTTGATTAACCAATGGAAAAGTAGTTAAATAATTTATTTCAAATTCATTATATTAGAATTTTATTTAAATAAAACACAAACATTAGAAAAAAATTATTAATTACAATTGATGAATTGGGAAAAGCTATTTATGCTTAACTGAAAACTATAGTATTGGCATGAACTAATAAGAGTTTGAGCTCCCTCTATGAGACCACATCCTAAGAGTGCAAGTCCCCCCCCCTCATATCACATCCTAAATGTGCAAACCCTGCAAATGACAAATGAAAAATGCCTTTTCACCTTCAATATTGGGTTGTAAGAGCCACTCAAGGTTTAGAGCCTTGGAAAATCCTTGTCAAGGAACAAATCCAACAAGTTTCATATAAAGGTGCTTGGACTTCCACCCCATGGGAAGATTAAATCTTAAATACACCTTTTTTGATATCTCTAGCTCCCTTCCTCTTGGGTGTAATTAGATAGCTAGGCAAGAAATGGCCCCTTTTCTTCAATGGTGTCATCAATCTCTTCGACATGGATTGAGTATTCCCACTTCCAATCTTTGGTGGAACCAGATAATTCAATCTAATAACCTTACCCTTGTTGTCAACTATGAATTCAAAGCAAAATCCTTTGTAAGAAAAGACATTAACATAGTTAAAGACATATGGGATAAAAATACCAATAGTGGATCTCTTGGAACTTATTGTGCCATATGTTTAAGCTACCCACAAAACTTAAACATGTCTATATCACACTTATACAATTGATTTTTTCTGAGATTCTATTTAAAATCACAGACAACCCTTTAACCCCTTGGAAGGATTGGTGCTTGCCAAACCAAGCTGTCATTAACACAATCACACAAAAGGGTTTTGTATTTACTAATTCAACGTTTGCCCCATTTGGAGACTCTCTTAATACCAAATGGTCTATGTCATTCTATAATTCTCAATGGTAGTGAATGACCTACATAATTTTGTAGTCTCTTAATGAGGCCAAATTTTAACTTTTGGGATGACGAATTTAACATATGAAACTTCTGGTTGGTCGCACTTTAGCCAAAATTGGTCTTGGTACTGGAGAATGCTCCTTCAGTTTTACTCTTTAATCTATCCCTCATCTCTATGTAGACACCTAAATTTGGTATTTATACCTCGTCTGCCTCCGTGCGCGTATTTTAACATGGTCTTTACCTTAAGCCTTCTTAATTTAATTCATCACCCCTTTTTATTTGATTTAAAGTGTGCATATTCTATCCTATCACATTTAATGCCCATCTAATTCCCATTAATTAATGAATTCCTATTAATTAATTAATTAATTAATCATTTAATATCTTATATGCCCCAATAAACCTTCTATTTTGGATGCTTTTATCCTAACACATACATCCCCTTGTTTTTCTAGTTTTCTTATCTTGCCTATCTTTATTCCTTAACATCCCTAAAAACCCCTTACCCACATGTATGCTTTAAAGCACTCTTCTAACTCTTAAGAAAGCCCAAATCCCGATCAAAGCACAAAAGCATCCCCATTAGGGAAACTTTCCTCGTAGTTGGTGGCGACCCAGCCCAGTCACCGTCGACCCTATAAAGTTAAGTCTTTTCTTTCCATAATCATCAGATGTATGCAAATTTTGGAGCTTCCTTGTGACTTGTGAACTCTCCCTCATGCCTGAGCATACCTACAACAATTACAGATCTCCTGGACATCGTTTCAACATGCTTGCATCGCTCATGACCATCCTTCGTGAGATTATTATCATCATTGTGTGGCTTTACTTTATATTCATCATATTAACTTGGCTTTGCTTACATCTAACGTTTTGTATGTTCAGATCAGCTTCAACAACACTCAGAGCTTCTTCAACAACCTTCTCTTCCAACCTCTTTGCTTGCATGTCTCCCATTTCATCCTTTTGACCTCGGCCTTACCCAACTTGGCTACCGTCTCCGTCTACTCAACCTGATCGTCGTCGACCAGAGTCTTGTTTGCCAATAAATCCTTCCCTACTGTTGTTTTCTGTCATTCCCAGGTGTTTTCTGCCTCTAAGAACATCCTGCAAGTCATTTTCTAGCCTCCACAGACCTCTGTCACTGTCTAGTTTGAACTCAGGATTTTGCAAGCCTGCATATTTATCTTATTTTACAGATTTACCTTCCCAGGTCGCCGCCGACCTGCCTCTACATAGTCTGGGTCGCCGTCAACCCAGACCAGGTAACATTTAATTTACAGTCATTTCAATCAAATAATCTTGTAGATCAATTTCAGTCATTTTTCAAATTCAATAATACTTATGTTTTTGCATGCTATCTACTGTTTTATCCTTTACTTTAATTTCTTTTATCAAACGAGGGTTGACATCCGCTAAGGAAGTTAACGCTTCTTGGATCCGCTTTGTCGGGCAACCCCCGCATATCATATCTAATCCATTTTATGTTTAGCGATTCTTATTTGCAGGTTATCAGCTTGTGGTAGGAATGATCCATCATCTACTTTGTCCCTGTCTATCCATCACATCGCATCAGAGGTAACATAAAGCCTCCATAATTTATGAGTTGTGTACTTTCTTTAGTAGCTAACTCATTAACTTGAAACACACGAGAAAATACTACAACACTCTATTGACATCGCCCTTCCTCCTCTTAGCTTTGATCTTCCCTTTACTCCTCTCTTCCAAAACTTTTCCCCAACAAGTTCAATAAACACCTGCCTTGCTTGGCATTATATCCCCCTCCACCCTTGGTGTCATCTGGAACACTTGCCAGTTGAGTATCCTCTTTCATATTTGGAAAAATCGTTGCCAACAACTATACACTAGGAATAACACTATTTCCGCTATTCAACAAATTTCAATTTTGTCCTCTTTATATTTGTAGATGTATCAATTCAACATTAAAGATCCAGAGGTGTGCGATGCAATCGATAAGATAAAGGAACACATTCAAGTGCTGTTGCCAAATAATATTGCACGCCAATTGTATTAATTCTTAATTTCGTCTTCCTTTTATAATATTTTTTGTGTAATGATTATGTTCTCGACCTATCCCTTGGTAGGGTCCTATTGACTATTCTTGTTTTAAGGTTTTGAGTTGTGTATTCTTTTACTATTAATAGAAGCATTTTCAATTTAAAAAATAATATATATACATGTATATATTTCGCCGGAGGCGTTTACTTTGAAGAAGGCATTGCTGGAAAGTGTCAAATTCCGGTGGCTTAATTTTACAGGTTGCCGGATTTTAGATATTTTTGTAAGTCATAGATATTTACTATTCTTTTATTTATTTTCACAGACTCCATATCGTTTAAATGACACCATGAGTGACCACGGTGTTAACTCATGGTTCTGTTTTTTATTTTACTTCACTGGCAGCCATAGCTGGCCGACAGAAGAACTGACGACGGATGAAGAGGAAGAGGAGAAGGAGGCAATTCAGGTCTCTACACCTTTCCCTCTTTATCTTTACACTCCGGCGATTGCTTTGAAGAAGGCATTGCTGGAAAGTGTCAAATTCCGGTGGCTTAATTTTACAGGTTGCCAGATTTTAGATATTTTTGTAAGTCATAGATATTTATCTTTTGATTTTAGATATTTTTGTAAGTCATAGATATTTACTATTCTTTGACTCCATATCGTTTAAATGACACCATGAGTGACCACGGTGTTAACTCATGGTTCTGTTTTTTATTTTACTTCACTGGCAGCCATAGCTGGCCGACAGAAGAACTGACTCTCTACACACCGTTCATATTTCACTCTCTACAGAAGAACCTTTCCCTCTTTATCTTTACACTGGAATTGTTCTTTGAGTAAAATTATACACATAAAATTGAAGCCCTCTCCGACGTAACTTGCAACTCATTTGCAATTGCTCCACATCCTTTAAATGAGCTCCATCATGAGTGACCGCGGTGTTAACTCATGGTTCTGTTTTTTATTTTACGTCACTGATAGCGATAGCTGGCCGACAGAAGAACTGACTGTCTACACCTTTCCCTTCTTTATCTTTACACTAGAATTGGTGACAAGACCTTGGTTCTTTGAATAAAATTATACACATAAAATTGAAGCCCTCTCCGGCGTAACTTGCAACTCATTTGCAATTGCTAGTTAAAAAACAGTGAAGCGCGGAGAGTGCTTCAGTTATATTCACTGTAAATCTACAGATAACAGTGCGCTCCCATTTTTCTCATCGCAATAAGAGTGAGTGCCATCAGCCGAGGAACATATACACAGCGTGTATATTAAGTGTAGTGTGTTTCGCATATTGTTTCCGGTCAGTTATTTTTTTTTTCGGTCATTATTGAAGAAAAACTACAGAGGAGGTGGGACAGTTCTGATTGCAGCCATGGCGAAACGAGAGCTATCCAGCACTCTAAAAAATCTCAAGGCAAGTTAGCTTTTAAATTTTATTTTGATATCGAAGATTTATTTATTAAAATTTGCTTCCGTGGAAATTGAAATTTGTGGGTTGTACTTAAAATAAGGTCCTTAATAATCAGCATGCCAATGCAGCTATGTTTTCCCTTTTTTCTGGTTTAAAATAAGAAATTCATTCTTTACTGGCAATTGAAATATGCGAGCTGTACTTAACATAACCCTAATTTCTCATAACCTAAAGGCAGTTGAAACTATTTATTTTAGCTCGTATAATCATGTATAGGAAGATAAATCGTTTTACTGGTAACTATTTTTTTAATATTTACTTAAGATAACCCCTAGGGTTTCGTAACCTTAAATGCAGTGCAGTTAGTTTTCCTTTTATTTGAACATAAAAATTAATGTTTTGTGGGCTGTACATTATCCCAAGGTATCATTTTCAGCTTTGGTTTTGAGTAAATTACAGAATGGTTGCATACTTATTGCATATTTAAGCAGTTATTACATATATGTTAAAAATGAAAGCATAGAAAAAGGTAATAGTGTTTATTATTGCCCATCTGAGTGATGTAGCGTCTGATCTCCTTGTCTTAGGAATTTGGAAAATAAACATATAAATCCACAATCTTAACTTCCTAGACTTCATTCTACTCCCCAAGATATTTGCTGTGGTGTTCCATGTTCTACTTTGCTACCCTGGTTGTTATCATTTGTAAAATAGCTCAAGGCTTGGGTGCAAAACTAGCTGCACCAATCAGATCCTTTGAATCACAGACATAATTGAAGGTCTATATCTTATAGGCTATCAGAACTTGTAAGTCGTAATGAATGTCATAATGGTGATATGTAATAACACTAATAAATATCAATTAGTGGTTACTTTGCGCTCTGGCATATGGACTTAAGTTGTTTACCATTGTTAGCTGTGTTTTCCCCCTTGCATACTGTTATTCTGTCTTCCTTTCTATACCGTCTTACGTGCCTAGAAGCTTATCCTGTTTTGAGCCAGACTGTTTCTTGTTGTTTCATTTGAGCAAGAATTTGGTAACCTGTCACTAGGTTCCAAACTGTGTGCAGGTAGCAACCTGCCTCTGTGGTGACACAAAATAAGTGCTAGTTTTGGCTGGGTAGCCTCTCCTCCCCTTATGAATTTGGTTCTCTAATGCCTTATTAAAAGCGGGGAAAGGAAAAGTTGTCACCCCCTATGTGAACAACAGCGTTTCCCAGCAGGGGTACCATAAGAAATAGACTCAAATGTTTTTCAAACAAAAAGAGCTATGTTTTTACAGTGAAGCACTCGATAGAAGAGCTCTGGTTTGCTACTTTGTGCAGATCAGGCTTGTCACTTAAACTATTAATAAGTAGATGTTGGGACATCGGAAGATGAAGCAAGGAGTTGAAGGCATTTTATTGCCTGGAAATCGTTGCTCTGTAATGCTTAAATTGTTGCTGATTAAGATAAAAAATGTTTAAAAAAACTGTTCTGTGGTACTAGCTCAATTTACCCTTTCGATACCTTTTCAAATTTTTGGATTCAGTTATATTTTACACAGTTTCATTTTCATTTTTTTTTCCTCCAAACTTTTTAGTTTGATAGATTCTTTATTTGTATAACGTTATGGCAAAGCAAGAATAAGATTAACTTGTTTTCAGTGTTTGCATATCATGCATGACATTATGTTTTTACCTTTTTTGGGTAGGGCTCTTGGGCTTTTGGATAAAGACTTAATGTAATATCCCTGAAAAATACTTTAGATAAATCTCAATATAAAATTGCTTTATCCTCTCTCCCATGTTGGCTGAATACACTTATTTTCTTACAATCGATACGGCATGTTAAATTTTTTAAAATAGGAATAAACCATGTAAAATTGTTTTATCCTCTCTCCATCCTAAAAATAGGATCTTGATGCTCATGTAGCCCATTCTATCTTTGCCGCCCCCATGTAAAATTGTTTTATCCTCTCTCCATCCTAAAAAAAAATAGAAGTTTTTTATTTTATTATTATTTTATTCTATTTCTACTTGTTTGGATTAATAGTATAATTTAAGTGTCAGTTTTCTAATTAAAATATAAAAGTACCCTTGGACCACTTCAATTAATTTATTTCCCTCTTTAATTTCCTCCTAGCCTATGGAAAATAATAAGAATAGGCTTTGGGTATCCAAAATTAATTAATTTTGAAAAGGGGGCATTACACTTAAGTGTAAGGTGTACTGTGCTGACTAAGTTTGTATTGTGCTAGGCACTTAATAATGGACTGTTGTACCCAAAAAATGTTTGAAATTGAAATCACTTGAAGATGTTTTTGGTGTAAACCAAGTAAAGAGCTCAAGGGATTCTAGCTTTTCATTATGATTGTATTTGAATTTAGTGGTTGCCGATAAGTATTGTTTTCATCAAAATGTCCTCAATTCTTTACATTGTCTTGTTTCATCACAAGTCTGATGGCACATCAAATATGCCATCAAACTTATAAATTATAATTAATACCTTTTACACTGGATGCAATTTTTTTTTTAATGATAATTGTGACAAGTTCCCAATGTTTTCTTTTGCAATTATCTTGATGAATATGACTATGTTTCCTATATAAATTCCTTGGTCTCGTGTGAGGTGCAACAAGATTACTCGCTGTGAGATGTTGGTCTTCCTAAGTTGTAATGATCAGACTACAAAATGTACTTGGTTTCACGACTAGAACTTATCGGCACATGATTAATTCTTGGGTTTGGTTTGATTGTCAAGACAATAGTTTTTGTAGATGACCACCTCAGGTTGATCAAATTGATAATAGGATTGTACAAGAGTGATGAGTGGAATTGTTTGGAAGATCAATCACAGATGTTTTTTTAGGAGCTTGAGTATACTAGGAGCTAAGTCACAAGGTTCGGTTCAAGTTTGTCAATATATAAAGTTCGGGAAAAATTTGTCATTAAATTTGAAGAATAAGTTATAAAAATATCAAATATATATAAATATAAAATAAATAATATAAGAACTTAAAAAAATGTAATTTAGGACTTTAAAAGATAACTAAACTATTAAAATAAACATAAAATAGTACAGATTAAAAAATAAAACAAAACTTTAAAAAGATATAACGAATAACCCAAAGCACGAATGACCTATTATTTATTAATTGTGAGTGTCCATTAAATCCTTCATGTCCCGAGTGCAACAACAGAATACAATGGAGAGTAGTTTTTGTGAAAATTATTAACGATGCCCCTCCTCACAAGTTGCGAACACCTCCATCTGCACCACACCGACAACAACTCCACCCACACCAGACAGGATTAGAACCATGAAGAGACAAGTAACAACTTTTTTGGCGATATAAATGGAACCGCATAGAGGATACTGTGATTTACAAGTTTTGCAGACCAGATGTTTGGCTGCGATTTTAGATGGCATAGAAGAGCTTTTGCTCTCTATTGGAGGATTTTCTGTGTCGTTTTATGAAGAATTTTTTTCCGTGATATGGAAAGGGCTATTTTCGTCAGCTGTACAATTCGTATCAATTTTATTTTATTGATCTTTATGTGATTTGGCTTGGCTGTTTTTTATGTGAGACATGTTCCAACTCTATCACATTTTACAGACAAACTATATTGAACATTTTTCAATTTTTTTTCATAGCCTAATAAATACGGTGAATTTCGAACTTCAAGGATTAAATCCGCCGAACCCTGTGACTTAGACTAGGAGTACCATCATTACCTTGAAATTCTGCCTTCTCAGGATTTCTATTTGGGGTTTGGAAATGCATTTGCTGCTGACTTCAAATCAGCTGATGTGACTAAGAAACAACCTTTAAAGTGTATTTTGTTGTGGGAAATAGTTCCATAGGAAGGTAGATGTGGATGGTTGCAGACTTTGTGAATTTGAAGACATCATGGAAGAATTTTATGGAAGATGTCAGTGCCTAGTGGCAAGAAGTTTTGGATCTATATGTGACCAATTATGCTACATATGAAAGCTATTCTTTTGAACATTGACGAAAAAAGGAGATGGCCAGGCCTGACATCCTTATCCCAGTTGAGGATGTCTAGGCTATGTCTACATCTTGTTGTGAGGGGAGTGTCTAGATGTCTTCTAATTCAACACGTCTAGATGCCTTCCTATTAGATGTCAACACAATTGAATATGGAAGACAAAGCAACTACATGATATTTTAGGGAGACAAAACTGATATACTATATTAATTATGCTGAGAGGCATTCCTACAATGGCAGCCAAGGCTGTAATGGAGTGAGTTGTTCACTTGTATTCTTGCCATTAAATTTGACGTTCATTTGACCATCATGTGCCAATTCATCCTTAAATTTGACATCCATTGGACCATCACTTAAATGCTTTTCCTTTTTTCTTAGAGAAGCCAATCAAAGATAATATCTTGGCCATATGATAGTGTTTGGGCCTTTAATTTCTTGAATAGATTTTTTTGGGACTGAAACGATGGTATAACTAAATTGATGCCATTTGCCACAAATCAGTGGAAAATTGGCGGAGAATGTGATGAAGTTACTAATCAATGTAGTATGTAAAAAATCTTGGAACACAACCTTGAAATTGATATTTATCAACATATTTCACACACACACACACACACAATTATATTGGTTTTAATTTTAATTCTTTGGTATACTTATAATGTACTAGCATATATATTTTAAATGCAACAATTTAACATATACTGAGAGATATCAATCTTGAAACACCTATATGCATTTTTCACATGAGCTAGATAGGTGCCTCAAGATTGATATCTCTCAGCGTATTTTAGATAGCTATATTTAAGATATCTACACTAGTCATAAATTGGGTTACATCAAGCTTTATATGAACTTGCTAAGAGCAAGTTACAATGCCCATTTGCCCACGAGACTCAACCACCCATAACTACATATTTTCTAACAAATATTGCGTACTAACTACTAAGTGTCTCATTGAGATGCATGCCCCACACACTCATTTATTCCAAGAACATTTTATTCTAGCTTTATTACTAACAACCCTAATAACCATTTGGATAAATAAACACAAGAAAACCCCTTGATCCAAATTATTACTAACAACCCTAACAACCATTTGGATAAATAAACACAAGAAAACCCCTTGATCCAAATTATTACTATTAACCCTAACAACCATTTGGATAAATAAACACAAGAAAACCCCTTGATCCAAAGGGGGTTTAAAAGATGATCCGAAGCATGACTGTGAAGTCATACAATAGTCTCTTTCACACCTGCAAATCAACACACTAGATATCCTAGTATTGATCAACTGATGTCGCTTCACACGAAAGCCCGCTACCTCGTGAGTTGTGGTGAACATCCTATTGGGCACCGCTCATCTCCTCTGACCATAAGCACCATCATGGGGTGTCTCAACTACATCATTCCTTAACTTGGGATAATGTCGTACTTGTATGGCATATCTACCTTGATGCCCAACAATGCCGACTTTCCTTTGCTCAACACTAATTGATGGCAGATGCTAACAACCCTATCAACTTGTACACTCACCAACAATAGGTCAAAGATCAATACAATTTCTTCCCCCCATCAAGAAAGAGGTGAGAAGTCCTTGCAGTGAAAAAGCCAAATCCAAACAACCTGGTCTACTCCATGTCAAGGATATCAAAGAATTGAAGACCAAAAATGGATAGAATATAACAAAATCCAATTCAAAATTTGTTACTATAATCAAAACCCTATCTTAGAGTTAGCAGCTCACTCAAGATGTGTGGGTTGCTGGCTTTGTTATCTTGTTAGATCCCTAAGGATATCTCAACCCCAAAATGCAACCTTATCGTCTTTGATAGCACAAGCAACGCTAAAGTGTGTTACACCCATGGTTTTTCAAACACAAACTTTTCATTTTCAATTTTGGAGCAAATATAGGGTGTTAGATTTCACAAAAAATGCACCTGTTGTACATTAAAATCGACATTTCTCCACTTCAACACATTTGTCACAAAACTCACAAGGGGGAGACTCCAAAACAAAAATAATGACCTCTTTGATGGATTTAGAATGTCGCCAAACCTTGGAAACGAGAGGTTGCACGATTATGGTTGGCAAAAATATCAACCAGACAAAAAATTGGATAGGCATGTGTCAGTTGCATTAGAAATGACAGGAATCTGAAAAATTGGTTTCGCACTTAGGGAGAGTTGACCTCTTGACCTCTAGTATGGTCAAAATCTTACAAAAAATGGTTTCACCAATTCCTCTACGCAACAACATGAAATATAGAATGAAAAACTTAGTATAAAGACTTACTATAAAGCTACTTGAATTCTAGTTATTTGCATTCCAATGGAAAAAAAGAATCAGCAAGAATTGATCCCGTAACGTCTTGCCTAGAAATGTCTTAAGTTCAACCAATCAAACCAACTTGCCTATGCTAATAACTTAATAGGTGAAACTTCAACTCAGCAAATTCATTTATAATCATTACTTTGACTGTGTGACTAATGACAAACTAAATATCAGACAGCAATATCAATTTACCCAGCAATGTGCAGCAGTAAATTAATATAATCTAGCATTAAAAAACAGCTAGATTAGAAAGAATTAAAATACCCTTTTCACTGACTTCCAACGCTATTTTCACCATTCAAGCGCCTTGTTTGCCTGATCCAATGCCATGTACAGCAAACAATCATGCCCAGTAGCAGGAAAACACACCATTTCCAGTCAAAATGCCATTCAATCAGTTCTGAAGCCTTCTGCAAGGTTTTACAGACTTGTAACGCCTTTAATAAGCTTTCAACATGTCCTGGCAGAGAAGCATAACGCTATATCTGGATTTTTCATAGGTTTTAGCATAATTTAATGCTTCAATAGGGTTTTCAATTCCTCTGATTAGCAAATTGCGCCCTAGGCAAGGATTTCAGTGCCCTCGGTAGAGGTGTAGTGTCCACAAATGAAAAACACTTCAAGTATTAAAAAACATGCTCCACACTTGTCACACCTCCCAGATTAGCAGTCCACTGCCTTTCATGGAGAAAATAATGTTTTTAACACAATAAATAGTGTCCTGGTTCCTCCTCAGACACGCTCAAAATAATGCCCTTTTCAGATATCTCTAGGCTTCTAATGCACTTATTAAGTTTCTGTACTGAGATTAAAAAAAATCCTTCCAATTTGTTTTATTAAAAAATTAAAAAAAATTATCATTTAACTTATGCTGAATATATATAAGCAAATTGATTATTCCAAGCACGCTCAGTTTGCTCTTGCTTTTGATCTTCTTCATATTCATGAGCCATAGAAATACTCTGAAGTGCGAGGCATACCAGAATGGGAAACTGCCATGCAACTAGAGGATGATGCCTTGATTAAAAATAATACCTAGAAGTTGGTGCCATTGCCTCCAGGGAAACATCCCATTGGCTGTAAATGGGTATATAAAATCAAGTGTAAGGTAGATGGTACGTTGGATATGTACAAGGCTCGACTTGTTGTGAAAGGATTTTCGCAACAGGAGGGGATAGATTATGAGGAGACATTTGCTCCTACTGTGAAGATGGTCACTTTTCGGCCTCTTCTTTCATTTGCAGCTCAGTTTTGTTGGAAAGTATATCAGATGGATGTCAAAAGTGCTTTTCTGAATGGGGATTTGGAGGAAGAAGTGTATATGACACAACTTGAGGGTTTTCGGGCTTGTGGTTGTGAGCATCTAGTATGTAGATTGATTAAGTCCCTGTATGGACTTCAACATGCTCCTTGAGCTTGGTATATCAAAATAAGTAAACATCTTAGAGATTTAGGCTTCACACGAAGTCATTCTGATCCGAATTTCTATGTCAAAAGCAATGATGATGACATTGTGATTCGTATTGGTTATGTTAACGACCTTGCCATTACAGGCAATGGAGATGTTGCGATTCATAAGGTAAAATCGTAGCTTTTGACATGTGTTGCTTTTGACATGTGACTGATTTAGGCCTCCTTCACTATTGTTTTGGTGTAGAATTTTGGCAACATGATCACTTGATTTTCATTTCTCAAGTTAAGTATGCCACAAACTTGCTACCGAAATTTTAGATGTATGATTGTAATTCTTCTTCTACACCTAGGGTGGTGGGCTGAAATTCTTAGCTCATGACGATTCACCATTGGTCGATGAATCATTATACAGATAGTTGGTGGGTAGCTTGATCTATCTAACAACTACATGTCCAGATCTTTGTTTTTTTGTCAGTTATCTCTCTTGGTTTTTATCTAAACCAAAACTCATTCACCGGGGAGAGCAGGAAAACAAGTTCTAAGATATGTCAAAGGAACTCTTGACTTTGGTATTCTATATCAGAGAGTTGCAGATTTCAGATTGATTGGCTATACTGACTCTGATTGGGGAGGATTTGTAGATACTCGATGATCTACTATTGAATATATCTTCTCTTTTGGTTCAGGAGTTGTTTCTTGGCAAAGTAAACTTCAGCCTATTGTTGCCATCTCTTCTACTGAAGCGGAATACAAGCCTGCTGTTAGTAGCAGTTGTGAAGCAATATGGCTTCGTCGGATTCTGACTGATTTTTAGTTTCCCCAGGCTCCTGCTACACCTCTTTCACTCTTTTGTGATAATCAAGGTGTTCTAAAGATGGTAAAGAATCCTGTTTATCATGCCCACACTAAACATATTGAGATTGATCATTGGTATATTCGCTAGTTGGTTGATTACAGTGATATCTCTCTTCATTTTTGTCCTTATTCGGATCATCCTGCTGATGTAATGACTAAACCTCTTGGTCCTTTGTTGTTTGTCAAGTTTAGAGGTAAACTTGGTGTTGTTTCAAGGTTAGTCATTAAGGGGGGGGGGTGTTGAATAGATAGAATGAACCATACGGTTCTAGATAGTTAAGGAGATTGTAACTAACAACCGATTGTAACTATTCCTCTCTTAATAAATACACCTTGCCATTTATCATCTGAGCAATGCAGTTTTTGCCTCCTTGTTTTTCTCTTGGCTTCTTCTCATACTAACTTCTTTAGGAAATCTTTGTGCGTCCACACAACTTCATTCACCTTCATGGTTCATCCATGGCTCACTCAGGGTTGGCTTCATGGCAACTCTGATACCGCTGATCGAACTTTTGACACAATTAAATATTGAAGGCAAAGTAACTACATGATAATATTTTATTGTGCCAAAACTGACATTATATTAATCAATTAAACTGGGTTACATCAAGTTTTATATAAACTTGCTAAGAGCGAGTTACAAAGCCCATTTACTCACACGAGACTCAATCATCCGTAACTGCCTATTTATTAACAAATATTACTTACTAACAACTAATCACAAGGGTTTCTCATTGAGATGCATGCCCCCTACACTTATTTATTCTAAGAACATTTTATTCAACTTTATTATTAACAACCTTAACAATCATTTGGATTAGTAAACCCAACAACCTATTGATGCGAAATGAAACCACAACTCTTAATGCTACAATCCTCTCTTCGTGTTCTCATTCCTTATTTCCTCAATTCACACTTATTAGTTCATCCGAAGATCAATCAGTGGACAAAGTTTCTCGAGATCTCCTAGAATCATTATAGTACGGAATAATAGGTCGAGAGCTTTCCAGCGGTATATTGAACATTGAAAACGGAGGTTGTATGCCTAAGTTATTGCGCGCTGAAATTTTTGGCAATCTGACAAAAAAAATATGGGACTGTGTGCATGTTCAAGATGACTTGGACGCGTGCACACTTGCCATGTGGACCAATTAAACAGTGACAAGTGGCAAGGTGATATTAAGCAAAAAGTTGTTTTGCATCTTTGGTCTTTGACACTCGTTCTTGGACGGACGGGCCTCGCTATTTGTTGGCAGGGGGCCCTTAGCCAGGGTCGACACACTCTTTTTGCGGAGGGGTGCCTTTGCCTCTGTTTCTTCATATCACCATATTCAAGCTTCTGTATATAAGTGCTTATGCCTTTCACCCCATTGTGCATGTGAGACCATGATCATGTATTATAAACTATACTATGCATGCATTTGGACCGAGCTGCATTTTAGCTTAGCTCGCCGAGCCCTTAATCAGCTCGACCGACTGCCAGCTCAAACACCCACTCATCCGGCTGACCTGCCGTACTGCTTGGCAGACCCCAACTCCTCAACCACCGGTTGACTCCATTCTTAGCTTGGCAAGCCAACAATCGAGCCCAACTTAGCCACCCACCTACCGGCCGTTCCATGTGGCCTAAACCAAAAGCGGCTCTAAAGCCAACAAAACCACCTGTCTCGCCAATTTTAAACATGCCGGTCAACCATTCCCCGGTCAATGTGGGATTTAATCCCCAATATGGACAATAGACCGTCAGCGGAGGTTAGGGTGGTTCAACCCCCTAACCAATCGTTTACCAAAAATATATGCCACCATTGGGCCATAGGCGATCGACATGGTTATATATAGAGGAGTTTCTATTTGAACAGGGTCAGTCAGATGATTGT
This sequence comes from Taxus chinensis, assembly GCA_019776745.2. Classification (NCBI taxonomy): domain Eukaryota; kingdom Viridiplantae; phylum Streptophyta; class Pinopsida; order Cupressales; family Taxaceae; genus Taxus; species Taxus chinensis. The sequence goes on along the minus strand of CM034154.1, from coordinate 679,952,041 downwards.
GTATTAAGGCATAATGAATTAGTTTTATAAAACAGAGATTTTGAGCAACTTAGGAGCACTTTGGGACCTCGGTGTAAATTGGAAAGTTGTTCAGAATTCCGAGACGCTTATGTTGCATACCTTATTTTCCCGTTTTGGAGTTTTCGTGATGTCGTTTTGGGCAGCGGAAGTCACTGGAAGACATAAAACTGAAGGGATAAGCTTTCGCAAGTGCTTCGGGAAGGTGAAGGATGAATCCTGAGCTTCGCTAGGGTCCTTCGAAGGTCTGAAGACACAAAATTGCAGATTATTGATCTATTATTGTTAATTGTAAGTTGATTGTACTTGCAGTTTGGACAATTTTTAATAGATCTGTTTGTATGAACCCGGGGATGTAGGAATTTTCGAACCCCGTAAACAATCTTGTGTCGTGTTTCATTCTGATTTTTGCATTCAGTTTTTCAGATTATTTGCAGATATTAAATCAGATTTTAATTTGAATGCAATTCTAATCAGTAACGACAATTTTATGGAAAATCGATAAAATTGAGTATAATGGAAATCAGATTGATTTGAATGTACAACCGGAATGAGCGAGTTTTTAATAATTAAATTCAGTTTTAAATCAGTTTGTAAACGCATTCGAATCAGATTTTTAATCAGTTTCAGTTGATAAAGGTTAGCAACTAATCAGTTTAATTGATCTTTTCGTAAACATTCAAAATAGTAGGGGGTTTCTACCTGTTTATGGATCATTAGTTTTGGACCAAGTCAGCTTAAGAACAGCCACACAATAGAGCAGCCATATTTTTGAAGGTTCTTTAATCTAAGTTGCTGGTTCTGGTTACCGGAACAGGGTTTGGGTATGCCAGTATGGCGATTTTTAATTGCCCGAGGTTTGGTACAGCCATAAAAAATATATTATATATTAAAAATATAAAAATTATCCTCAACTAAGCAAAATTACCACATAACACACATAAAGCAAACAAAAAAAGTTTAATTAAAATAAGCACAAAATGGGACTTGCACATGTGCACAATATAATTATATAAATGAATATTCAAAATACGTGTATGTCATGTCAAATATGAAGTAACGAAAGAGATAGTGTATATTAGTGACAAAAAATGTTTAAATAGGTTGCTGTAACTACGAGAGTGCACCTTGCAATGAATTCAATAACCTCAACAGTCTTGAAGACTATTAGCTCTATCCTCCTCATTTTGAAGATTATTAATAATTTTGTTCACTTTATTATTTAGAATTGAAATCCTTAGCTTCCTTATTCTGAGATTATTAATTATTTTACACACTTATGAATGTAGCAATGAAATGATAAACATACATAAAGTCTCTTTTTTTGTTCCTGGCTAGTTAGCACACACTGCAGTGTTACACGGTAATGCAGTCAGGTTAATTATTTGTAAATAATGTCAAACCATGCTCGAAATTCAGGTATCATCTGGGATTGTGGTATCTAGTTCTGTTACAGCGGCTGCAGTAGCTGCCGTTAGACCACTGTCTCCAGCAATGCAGATGGTTCGTATGTAGAGGATGCAGAAGACAAACGTGGCTGCTTTTAATATAGGTGCTCCAGCAAGCTTGGCAGGAATACACCCTAACAACATTTCTCCCCGCTGCATTTCTCAACAAGCACATCAACAGGTGTTCTCTGTAGAAACAAATGCTCTGAGAAAAGAAATGTCTTATATTCACACTTTTAAAAGAGTGTTCTTAGAATGGAGGGAGAAATTAGAAGGGCAGTATGCATGAAAGGTGATTTGCAGAGGAAACTGTTAAAAGGGATTCACAGACATGATTTTGGTTTACCAGTTTTTTAATATAGTGCATCTTTCAGCCATGTTTCTCCTGTGGGTACACACTGGGTTTGGCCCAGGTAAGTCCCTCCCAGCAGGTCCGTCCTCTGGAGGTCCTCATTTACTTGTCTTCATCTTATACATACATACATATGTTGTCACTAATTACCAAGTACTTGTATTCATGTTCTACATTAGGATGAATTTACCAAAATAGATTCCAATAACTTCCAATAATCTCAAATCTCTTAATAGTCTTAATACCTCTTCAACAAACACAAATGAACTGATTAGAATGATCTTTACCTCAAATTTTGCCTTCGATGTCAAAAATTGCCTTCACTAGTTCTCTAGGCCTTGTAGCCCTGCAAACATTGAATTTTGGGCATAACTTTCATCTAAGACACCATCTAAATATAATGTTCATAATTTGAGATACCCTTTTGGCTCATTCAAACACAGATGATTATATATTGAAATCTCATTAAGACAAATTTCATGTAATAAATTGTGCCTTGTGGTCCCCAATTAGGCCTATTAGGCCTGCTTAGAGAGAGAAGTAGGTCTAGAATTTGATCAATTCAATTTCAAACAACTCTGCAAAGCTTTTTGGATACCTTTTTTCAAGTTATTTAAGAATCCCAAGTTTGAAAACCTATCTCTAGGAGGATCAAAGTTCCATAGTTACCTAAGACGGGGGGGATGGCGTTTCCGGGACGGCAAAAAAATTCTAAATTTTGGGGACGGCGGGGTGATGGCTAATTAAAAAATATATAAATATTTAAAATATAAAGATATAGTGACTAAATTATATAAATAAGCTGAAATAAAACCATTTGAGATTTAAATAAGGTGAAACTTGAACTCATAAACATCAAATACATTCCTTAATACTATAATATCAATATGTTAATGTCATAAATTGAAAATTCATGATACATATTTGAATTTTGAATTTGAGACAAGTTGAAATTTCAAATATATTATAAAATATAAAAGTAAAACCATTCTAAATTACGATTGATCAAGTGACAATAGCTGATATTCATATTTAGAGTGTAAAAAACAATGTTTTTTTAATTTAAAAAGGCGACAGACCACGTGGGGGACGTCTAGACGTCACCCACGTCCCCCAAATGTTTCCCATGCCCCCAGGATGTTTCCCACCAAGCAAACACTGTGGGAAGCGTGGGGGAAATGTTTCCCCCACGTCCCCAGGACGTCCCAGACGTGTCAAAAATGGGGGGATGCGTCCCCGCGTAACTATGGATCAAACCCAGTTCATGATTGAGTGAAAGCAAATTTGGTCTCTAAACTGTCAAGACAGGCTTAAAGACTGAGTTTTTCTTGTTTTCTCATCTTCCACTTACTTTCCTGTCATAAAACTTGGTGAACATATTTATACACATCATATCATGCTACAGTCCAAAAATCAGCTCTTGAAACAATGGGAAACAAACGTTATGTAGCTTTTAGAAATCTTGTCCTAGATAGGAACTGTCACAGGCAGTGAACAAGAAGAATTCATAACTTGAGCATTTTTAGGTTTCAAGAAATGATTCTGACGCCAAAAGTTCTGTTTTTTTATTCTCCAACTTGTCTCTTTTGACACATAAGGTTGATCATGTATGAATTTTTCCCAGAATTAAAATTTGTGCCAAACTGGGTTCCAAACTAGCCTGAGAACACCAAAATGCCATAACTTTATCAATTTTTCTTCTTTCGTAGAAATTCCATCTCTCTAAGCTCTGTTTTTGACCTCCTTTAACTTTTCCCTTTTATGATCATGTAGTGATAGTGCCCAGATTGTTCCAGTCTATAAACTTTGTGCGGAAATTAGTGCTAGATACCCTATTTTGGACTGAGTTTCATTTATAACATGCATATTAACATTTGATTCAATGAAAAGGTGATCCTCAACACATAATCAAAGCCTATTCATAGTATCATACTAAAAACTTCATCCAACAACTTTCCAATATGATTAAACATCCATCATCTAGATTGTTATCCTTAAATGACATAAGAATACATTGAGAAACATGCACAAAAGGAGTTGCACATACCATAAACAGAGTTTACAAGCTGAAAAGGCACTCAACTGGCCTTCACTCGTATATTCCTCAAGAACACTCTTTACATACACAAAACACACTCCATTATGTACAAAAGCCTTCTTATAGGCGTAAAACCTCAATATTCTCAAGAATCCTCTTTCAATGTTCCTGAAAATTGCTACTAAATGGCTCCTTAGGGCTCATTATATAATTTTCTTTGGCTCCTTACTAGGTAGTTCGACCCATATCATCAAATAACAACATTTCTAAATTTAGTTTGAATGTTGAAACAACTCCAAACTTTCCTTAAGAACTCCTCATACTTGCCATTCAAGAATCTTGCCTATAATCTTGGTTTTATCAAGAGAAAAGGCTTAGTGTTATCTCCTCCTACGTTGGAGATATCTTTAGAAGACTCTTAAGGTGGATTACATTACATGGAGGGGAAAATACATTCAAAACGCAATAATAGTGCCTTAAGACCATAATACATGGTTCACAATCTTTACAAGTACTTATAGTCCTTATACTTCTTACTTACCAATTTAAATATTTAAACTATCACTTTTGGAATAAAAATAGTTTAAGACCCCTAGAGGCTTAGGATGGGAAAATTGAGATTCGTAAGACCTTATTCCACCACTCGAGAACATATTTACAATATTTATACAAAATGCTTATAATGCTCCTGCATCACAACATCTATTGGGCATTTCTGACATATGCATTCAAGTAGCTCTCCACCAAAATTTGAATTGTTTAGATTGCAAATGGCAATTTGATGGCACGTTTTCTCGTCAAGATGCCACTTTACAGCCTGAATGACGAAATGAAGAACATGTGACAGGTGTTGAGGCTGTTGGATTGAATGAAACTCAACTTGTACAGGTGTCTGGGTTGTCAATGGCATCCCCTTCCATGTCTTTCGTACTCTGCATTATGAGTCAATTGTAAACAAATTATAATTGCAGGACCTTCATATGTGCCTTTAGGTAATTACAAGATGAGGACAATCTTGCTGGAAACTTAGTGTCAATGATTGAGATACTAATGGAGGAAATGAATTAGACTCGATGGAGGGGAGGATGCTATATTTTAATGGATGGGTGGATAATGTTGCCAGTTGGTCATTCATCGATATTAATGCTACATAAGAAAGACTGTTGGGAGGCTTCCCATGGCAAATGCATAGCATGCAACAACATGAAGTTGCAGATGAAGTAATTTTTAAAGTCTGAGTTGTCAACTTGGTTCTCTGTATTATGAGGTGATTGTAAACAAATTGTAATTACAGGACGTTTATATGTGCCTTTAGGTGAACACAAATTAGTCTCAATTATTGAGATACAAATGGAGGAAATGAAGCAGACTTGGAGGAGAGCAGGGTGCTCTATTTTTTAAGGATGGGTGGATGATGTTACTGGTCGGTCACTCATCGATATAATTGTTGCATATTCAGCGGATATGTTTGCAAATTAGCAGGGCTACCAAGACAGCTGTAAATAATTTGTTTTGGACGCCATGGCGTGCAAATGCACCATGCAATATGCTTGCGCTACAACGATATCCTTTGGACCCCATGTTATGTCCAGAAAAATTCTTTTTTTATTGGTTTGGTCATGAGAGAATTTTGGGCTGTCTTTGAAGTTGACTTATTCAAGGCCATTCTTGATTTAAAATGTCTTCAGTTTTTTTTTGGTTAAAAGAAAAATTTCATTGTTGCTGCAAACATATTTTCGCGTCTGGTTTAATTGTATTTGTCTCAAGCACCAGAAAATGGTACATATGGGAGACAGATGTTGGCAGATTTTTTTTTAATTTTAAAAGTATTTTGTGACTTGTGGTTGTAAGAGTTTGAATGCCAGCAGGTCTAAGATGTGAGGGAGTGGTGTAGCCTGGAAATGATCTGACTTCAAGATGATACTGTTGGCACGAAGTTGGTTGCACTAACCTAATAACTGACTCAAGGACCACGGCCACAAGCTAAGTGAGCGACAATTAATTGGTTAAACATGACGTAATGGACCTCCTAAGTTGGCCTTGGTTGAGGTGGAAGAAGACAACTTCTGAGATGTTGGTCTTACTAGGTTATATTCACCAGACCAAAATGACCCCCCTTGGCTGCATTGTTTGATCTCATTGGGAGACATGATCAAGTTTTTGAATCCAGAGGATAATATTAAATTCAGATTCAGAGAATCTTAGTTGACAATGCTAATATGTTAAATGCTTGTCTTCATATGGTTTTACTTTTTATATTGAAGCTTTTTAAATTCAGATTCAGAGAATCTTAGTTGAGAATGCTAATATGTTAAATGCTTGTCGTCATATGGTTTTACTTTTTATGTTGAAGCTTTAAGTGTATATGATTATCAGTTGGATAAAAGGATTGTCAATTTACTTGTAATTTTGTTGAAATTGTTTGAGGAAGGCTGATGACTACAATCTCATATTTCTTATTATTTTTTCTTATGTTATTTATGAAACAGTTTATGCAAAGGGCGCGCGAAAAAGAAGAAATAGTAAAGAAAGAAGAAGAAGAAGAACGGAAAATTATTTCCCCAATAAGTAGTAGCAAAAAATGGTACAGTTTTCATGGAAACTGTTTATAGTTGTACTGCTGCTCTTGGGTTTTTTGTGCTTGAATTTTCATGGAATCTGATTTTGCTATTTGACTTAAGACCATTATTGACTATTCATTTCCGTTATCATCTTCAATTGGTTCCATCGAATGTCATGTCTCACTATTATAGTCTTATTGCTAGTAAACATGCCATTGTTATGTGTCATTCTTTTCTCTGTGGGTATGTTATGATTTGATCAATAAATAGAAATATCATGGTCAGATATAAGATAGGATCCGGTTTTGCAAAGTTCTCCATCACGTGTATAACTATTGCAATAATGAATTTTAATGAAGACAAATGGCATTGACCATTTGAGGCCTTTGGTGCCATAAATCTGACCCTTGTTGGCTTTTATTTATCCTTGGAAGAAAACCTTCTCTTTGATATCATTTGCTTCCATGAACGACCATTGGATGGAAGTTTTTTTGCATAAAATCATCATGTTCTGGTTTTAAATTGCAATTGTATACTTGGGCATTAATCTTGAATCTTTTACAACCAGGCTCAATTTATCACTCATATTTTTTATGACTCCTCCTGATAGCTTTATTCACTAAATTTTTTCTTGAATAATTTAAGTGGAGCTACATAGACTCATGTATCTTTTAATGTGTTAGATTATGATGTGATAACAGCCAATAAAGAACTAATGAAGGATTTAGGTCCAGTAAGGAACAGCAGTCTCCACTTCAGAATCATCAACTATGCTCTGAAAAATCCAGATCCAGCCGCATTTGTACAGATTCAGCTGGATTTGTTAACTATGCTCCCAATTCTCCGGTTTTGCCTTCTCCTTGTGATCCAAAAACTCTCATGCGACAATGTTCATAACATTTCGTTTGCCCTTTATCTTTGTAGTAATAAAGCTATGTCAACCTTTGATTAGTACCTTGCTGCAGAGTTCTTTGCAGTTCAGCAGCAGCTTTCTGAAGGAAGCTCCACCAATGAAACAATTGAACTCACAGGGCTCTGAAAACACATATCAATAGAATGCCATTGGTTGTCCGCTAGAGAGTCATCCTACCAATGTTTAAATTTTACTTCTATGTTACTGCATAAAGTCTGTCCTCCGTGCTTCATTATCAAATCTTTGCCTGATTTTTATGAACAATTTCTTATATCAAACAACAATCCGGACGGTAAAGTTGTAATCTGAATTGCTGCTATTTGTGCAGTAATTTCAGCAGTTCTAGCATTGGATATAACTCCACAGACGGCCATCTTTCTACCACTGTGGTAGATGTGACTTTAGGTTGTAGTGCTCAAATTTTCTGTCTTTGTTTGTAATGCATCTTATGGGTGTCTTTAATTTAAAAAAAATTAAAAATCCAGAATTTCAATATTTTTCCAGAAAGTCCGGATTAGATATTTTATATACACATGTCAAAATGTTATTGAACATAAAAATATGTAAAATTTCAATTGCTGGGCTAAATAGAGCAGGTCAGCTGGGACTTGGGGTTGCAAAGAAATGAAATTTTTATTTAAAAAAATAAAAAAACTGTATGGATCAGATCAGACTGATTCAGTGTGTCTGAAAAATCTGAATCTGAGAGGGTCCTGGCCGGATCCTGCAGCATTTGATAACTATAGATGGAATTCAAGTGTTATTGAACATGCATTTAGATTGGAAGAAGAAATTCACAGAATGTATGCCGAATTTCCATTTTGACTGCAGAAGCTGTAATACTACTTGAACAAAGCCGAATGACAAACTTTTGAAGGACAATGTAGATTTGTAAGAGAAGAAACCTCGAACTCCCAGAAAGCAAGAAATGTAGGAATATCCATGCATTATTGTTGCAGGAATCATCATGTCTCAGATTGATCCATGAATGGAAGAAGTGTTTGAAGAGGGGTGCTCAAAAGGGCATTCCCATGTTTGATGTTTCCCAGTATGGGCACCTCGCTCATTACAGGCACCTCAATTGCTTTCCTTATTTCTCCGCCTTTCTCTCCGTCTTCCTGGCCCTGGTGCTGGGAATCCAGTCAAAGATTGTTTGTTCATGTAGAAATGTAAGCATTGTAGAAGAGTCATCCCTTTAAACATCACTTGTACCATTTCAAATGTGATGACTATTTCAGGAGAAATCACTCATCTTACTCATGTTGGTTAAAGGAGGCACGTAATTTTTGCCATGGCATAATCATCATTCTATGGTGCCAATTTTGGAAGAAATTGCTCACAAAAGAGAAGTCTTTGAAAACATGTAGATTGCCCACTGGGGCACGGGCTCAAATCTTAACTGTTCTGTCTTTTTAGGAAGATTTTCCTTGTAATCTGGTTGAAAATATTGCTCACAAAGGTGAATAAATTCCTATGAAATGGTTTCAGAGAGCCTTAACTTTCAGTACTCGACATAACATACAATATGTTAGAAAAGTCTTATTCGCTATTCAGGGCCTTAACTGTACTTAAAATTGCAAATGGTTTTAGAGGGCCTTAACTGTAGTTAATGCTATAAGTACTGTAATGAGAGAGTTACATTCGCCCATTAAAGTGTATGTTTCCAAAATAATACTCCTAGATTTGGATCGAATAACAAAGCATATTGAATGGAGCAAAAAATTTCAGAGGAAGGAAGCACAGAATGCCAAAAGAAAAGAAATAATCTATGAATGTAATCCAAGTGCCGTAGGTGGTATAATATGGTCTCAGCAAAAATATATTACATGACAATGAGCTCTCTCCCAATCTCTTTCTATTTGTTCCCAGAACTAGAGTTTCCCCGCTCTCTTTCTGTTCGTTCCCAGAGGTTATTAATTTGGATGCTGAGGAAGGTGGTGGAAGTTGATGCTGTAACTAAGGTCTTATCCTTTGTTACCTCTCTCTGTCTTTAGACTTTAGAGGCTGAAGAAATTGTAAGGGACTTTTTTGGAGTTTCCTTTGCAAGTATTTCATGCTGAATGCTTGATTATTTCTTTATGATCCAAGGAGTGCCTAAAGGTTAGTCATACCATTTGGAATCAATGGGGTCCATGTCTGGCTTATTGTACTTTATTGACTGAAATGTGAGTGGATACTGCAAGTTGGCCATTTTTTTCAGCCACAGGGCTTGCAGGGGACCCCACAATGAAATATACTATCATAACAGCAAGTTTGCCATACTCTTTATTAAGGAAACTGAGTTCACAACTGGTTTATTTTGATCTCTTTTCCACCCATTAATTCTAGTTGATAACCTCGAGTTTCCCTCAATTCAATGTTGTGCAAGGATCCACTTTATCATGATGACAGTTTTATCCTATAAGTCTTGGTTTACATGAAATAGCAGAGCCTCTTGCTTGAATTTGGAATGCATATTTGTTCTATTAATAAACCTGCCCAACAAAGACAACTTGTCACATTTTGAGTCGAGTCTGTCAACATTTTCAAGTCTTCCGCGGAGTTCCCCTCCACTTGCCAAGCGAAATACATCATTGACTTGATGATTGGGATGACTACTTCCAAATGGTCCTCTCTGTTGTAGATATATGTCAGAAAATGACCACATTTGTTACCAAATACATGAATTATTCCACTCCTTAACCCATCACCTCCTTGTGTAATTGGTCCTCTCTGTTGTAGATATATCTCAGAAAATGACCACATTTGGTGCCAAATACATGAATTATTCCATGCCTCAACCCATCACCTCCTTGTGTAATTGGTCCTCTCTGTTGTAGATATATCTCAGAAAATGACCACATTTGGTGCCAAATACATGAGATACTTCGAAAAGGCCACACTTAACCCATCACCTATCCACGTGGTATTCAAGCTGTTCTAGCACATAAGGAGGATGGCATGTGGAGGCTTTACATTGAACTATTACGTGCTAAACAAGATAACTATCTAGAATCAGTAGATGATTTTCATGAGAATCTCTGTGATGCTATATTTTACCAAGGTTGATCTCAAACCTGTTATTATTAAGTAATCATAAGATCTTTCAAGTCCAAAGAGGTTTATTGAAACAAATGCCTTCGATTTAAATTTGGTGATCTTGGTATGGGTCCACTCCAGAACAATTTCTCCAATAAGTTACCCAATTCCCTCACATCCAATGGTTACTGGAAAGGGTGAGATGGGAAACAACCCAACTCCCTAACATGTAGTGCTTACTTGTAGGGTTGAGATTGAGACACTAAGAAATTGAAAAGCCTCTGATTTGGAGCTAGGTGAGAAAGGAAGTTAGCTCAGGTTCCACTCATGGGAATCTCGTCCTATATTTCCCTTGCTACTCCCCCAAAGGGTGATGGGCCACAATTTGAGTGAAAAATCCTTCATGATTTGGAAAACAATCTGGCTCGGTGGATTATTTAGTAGCTACCAAGAGAGTTACCAATCTCTCAAAATGAAATGTTAAATTGAACAATTATGTACGTGAGGCCTTAAGTTTTTCAGTTTTAACAATTTTCAGTTATCAAAACTTTACTCTTTATTAACAATAAATGTCAAATAAACTATCAATAGTATCAAACAATTGAACACGATATCCCTCTATGATCAACTTAATATGAAGAACCACATTTGAGCTAAGTTGCCACGAAATGGATGTGAGTACGGGTCTGAAATGCGGAAATGCCGATTTTAAAAAAAGACGCGAGTACAAAATGTTATGAAAACGTCCATACAATATATATATATATACTCATTTTAAAAATTTTAGTCCATAAGAGATAAAACACTAAAAATATTTTGTATTCATTGAAGTTCAAAAGATTCAACATTGTTACAATTTTAGATATACATGATTATAATCTATTCTAGAATATATCATGTAGATTTTCCTCATAATCATCTCTATTAATGTGAAGATTGTGCCCTAGGTATGTTTCTTGGTACAAAAAAGCTATGTATACTTTTGCTCGAACTCGATAAAGTAGATATGCCTCTTCCGCTTTGTATGTGTGGACCGTGAGTAGAGCTTACAATTCTTATCGCATCGTCGTCTGAATCCTCTACCATTCCAAGTCTATTGGCTTCTGCTATGGTTGCATGCACCCTTTCTCTCTCTAGTTTCTTTTTCTCCAGCTCTGCCAGGTCTTCCTTCATCTCTCGTTTTGCCTTTTCTATAACATTGTGACATACCACAACGTCCCAACAAACAATACATGCAAAATAATACTTTAGGTGATTGATGCCTCGAAAAAATGTTTTGCCGCAAAAATTGCAAACCATAGTTCCCTGAACTGTTCCATGTACACCATACTTCCAAGCGATGGTATGGGCATTACCGGGAATAGTTCTTGTTAGTGATGCTGACCCAAATGCCGAACCTGATGCCGAGCGTGATGCAATTAGTAAGCTCTAATCTGCAACACAATGTACATTTAAAAAATTGAAAAAATGTAAACTTTATAAAAAATTAAACAAATGGCTTTATAACCCTATTCAACCGTATTTTCAAATTTAAAATTGTAAATCCTACGAACAAGAGTACCTTATAAAAAAAATTAAAATAACATTTACAAAATTACAACAATACATTTTGGCAATTTCATTCATTAACGACAATAAACAAATATGAATAAATTAATAATGATTAAAAATTAAAAATTATTTGCAATTGAATTGAATACATTTAAAATTGCAAATCATATTTGGACACAATATGAATATATAAATAATATAGAACAAATTTGTGAAAAGAAAAAAAAAACTTACCTGCAAATGAAATTTTTCAAATTTGCTATAAAATACCTTAACTCATGCAAAGGATGTTCAATGATTGAATGCATTTAAAATTGCAAATCATATTCGGATACAATATGAATATATAAATAATATAGAACGAATTTGCGAAAAGAAAAGAAAAAAAACTTACCTCCAAATGAAATTCTTCAAATTTGCTCTTCGAATTTGTTATAAAATGCTTTCAACTCATGCAAAGGATGCTCAATGGTCGTGTGATAAAAAATGAAGGGTTGTGTTGCCTTAAAAAGAGAAATTGCAGTGTTTTTTCTGTGTATTCTGCATCTTTCCCGCGTCAAATAAACAGTGGGCTTAGACTCGGTGAATATTCGCCAATATTTGCTAAGTCCTGATTCGTGAGTTTTAACAACGAATATTCACTTTTGTAGGTTTTTGGCAAGTACTCACCAACTTAGTGAGTACTCACCAAGTTTTCCGACGGTGAGACCAATATTATAAAATTGAATCTTCAATGTTGCTCGAAGATTTGGAAGACAAAACATGTGTACACACTATTCACTGCCCCAAAACACGTGTCATCCTTATGAGGGGAACAACATGAAGTGGATATGCCATCTCACCAGATAGTTGGAGGACCGTAGAGTTGGACAGATCCATGGGATGATGTGGATGGGGAAGCTGATAAAAATGATGCAACAGTTTGGACCACCAAGTGGATGCATTCGCTGTCTCCTTAACCACCACCTCCCAAAGCAGGGCTGCAGATGGGAAAGGAACAATTATTCTTCATATCTCAGACGACCCTTCCATTGCAACACCTCTTCTTTTTCCTTTGGTTTCTAAACCTTGAACTGCTAAGGCTATGTCGTATGTGTCATTCAAATTTGATGAAGTGCGTCAATTTGTGTCATTAATGGAAGGGAGGAAAGAGGCTGATAGTAGTGTTGAAGAATCAGGGCAGAATAATACAAATCACCCAGATGAAGATTGTTGCAAAGAGATTGGGTTTGTTGAATCGACATGGTTCTAAAGACGAATACTTGACATTTGAGGCTGCTGATCAGTTTGGACCATAGGTGGATACATTCGTAGGGTCTTCTTCACCATTGCTTGCAAATAGGGAAGATTGGATATGTCCGAATCCCTCACACTTCTACCCTTGCCCACCACACCCTCTAGCTCATCCTACACAGCTTTCTTCTTTGCAAAGACACCAGAATGATCATAATGGACCAAGCATCTACAGCTGCGCTTAACAAACACATCAGGCATATGCAATGTTACTTGGAAAATGTAATTTCATAGGATGGTTATTATGTAGCATATTTGGTAGCGTCGGTTTGTATTTGTTACTGCAAAGGTTGCAAATACAAGGTTGGGTTTAATTTTTGAAGAAGAAAAATTCTTTTTTACTTGGATAAATAATTCAACATTGACCTATAATTCTTGAATATAAGATTTTTCATAATCATTAATGTCTTGGTCGACCTCTATGGAGAGAGTGGACCTTTAAACAAACATAATAATAATAATAAAATGAATGAGAAAAATAAAATGCAAAACTATAACAGAAAATAAAATTCAATATGTAAAAGAAAATTGGACTGTATGACTACACCTTGTATTTGATGAACTTCAAGGATCTCCTCACAAACCTCACACAGTGTAAAATTAAATGCAAAATTATAACACATTTAATCCAAAGTTTCCAGCCGTAGCAGGCTGGAAAAATGTTTCACTTATAGAACATATTTTGAATTTTCTCCCATATGGCACTAATTTTGACCTTTATTATTAAATTCACTTTCTATAAACTATGTTGCCAAGAAATGGAAACGGGTACGAAATGCGGAAACGCCAATTTTCAAAAAACCTTGGGTACAAAACGTTACGGGAAATGTCCGTACAATATGTGTGTGTGTGTGTGTGTGTGTGTGTGTGTGTGCATGCATGTGCATAGTACTCATTCTATAATTGTCTCCATTGACCATAAGAGATAATTGATAAAGCACTCAAAATATTTTGTATTCATCGAAATTTGAAGTTCTAAAGATTCGTCATTCAACATATAAAAACATAAACATATAAAAACCACATTAAAATAAAAACATTAAATTAAATTTATATAATAAAAACTATTGAATAAAATTAACAAATTATAAGAAGTGAATTATACTCTATAAGTTATCAAATAAAATAAAATAAACTATAATATCTAACTTATAAATATTAAAAAACTATCAAATATATACAAATTTAAATCCCAAAAAAATTATTCAAATAATATTTTATAATATATAACATGTAATTAAAAAACATAAAAAATAAAATACAAACAAAATAAATCTTATTAAATAAATATACTAAAAATTCTATTTAAAAAACCTTAGAGAAATAAGACTCACGAGAAGGAAGAATTCACACTTAGAGAAATAAAACTAGATAGTTGCAAAGACGTTTGGCGCATTTCTTACCTGCCTGAACTGCAAGTTGCAAATAACAATCTCTTTTTAAGTGTATCACGGATTTTCGAAGTCAATAAAGTCGTATATATAGTCGCAGTTTCTACAGTCACAAATACAAAGAAACCCTAGTTGCAGTTTTGACGGAAATACAGTCATAAATACAAAGAAACCCAAGTCGCGAGGGCAGAAGCACTGCCTTTTTCTCCTGTTGAGAGGGCAAATACAAAGGAGATGTCTTTTTCCACAGTTGCGAGGGCATTTTCCACCGATTTTTTATCGATCACAACCAGGGCACTCATGAAACTCATTGTTTCATTTAAAGACGTTTCTGCAGTGTTTCGTGCATGTTTCCCATTTCCGAAACGTTTCCAGGCTGAAGCGTGGGCCCCTTAGGCATTTCCTGGCTTCACAGCCTATAAACAGATCCTACAAGGAGGAAATAAGAGCATCGCTGCTATTGTGCAACAGCAGCTGGACACTTGTAAGTAGCATTACAGTGCCGCCTGGAAGAGCTAGGCTGTGTATTTTGAGGATAACTCCACCCTCAAGGCCAAGCTCGCTGCCGGCGAGCTCAATTCTCAAATGCTGAATTTCCTTGAAGTTTTTCAAAGCTTGACCCAAAGAGTACAGAGAGACTTGGCCTAAAATGGCCTTTCTTGGGGCAATCAGGTGCTGGAAGTCCTATAGTGAAATAATTATCTTTCTTGTGGCTTGTCCAGTCTCCAGGTGCTTGAATCCCTCCTTAATCTCGGAAAATGCAAACGGGCTCTTCGAATTGATCACTGCCTTCAGCTTCCTACTGTCAATGAAATTGCGCAGGCTATCCAGGTTGCCGCCAGTGGGCTTCACAAGCACCGACTCCGCTCTGGGATGTGGGGGAAAGGATTTTCTATGTCAAGAAATAAGGGGAAAGAAATGAAGCACAAACCGATGGTGTTGAAAACAAAACCGAATTTCTCTGGCAGTTGATCAT
Source organism: Taxus chinensis (assembly GCA_019776745.2). NCBI lineage: Eukaryota > Viridiplantae > Streptophyta > Pinopsida > Cupressales > Taxaceae > Taxus > Taxus chinensis. The sequence goes on along the minus strand of CM034154.1, from coordinate 679,936,482 downwards.
AGCCCTGCCTTGTTTAATCCACCACCAGATTGGGCCCCAGACTTTTCACAAAAGGGAAACAATTCGAGAACCTTTGTAGACATGTTTTACCTGCTGAATGGCCAGGGATCCAATCCTGCCAATGCATCCAATCAACATGCTCTGTCCTTTCTGGAAATTGACAGTGTCAAACTTAACAGAACAAGAGAAAAACTGGTGGCTTCTTTGAAGAACAAATTGTACAAAGGGCTTGCTTGCCCTCTACACCTCTTCTTCCATTTCCACTTCTGTGCTTGCCTGCCACCTGCATGATATCACCTAATAGATGTCGGGCAGAGTAAAATACTTAAATATCTAAGATATAAAATCTTTTATGAAAGAATAGGGTAAATCAAAAAGTAAAAATATTAGTGAATACAGATGCCGACAAAAATACAGGCAAAGATGCAGGAAAACTCTTTCCGGTAAAGACTCCCACCATAAGGGATGCCTCAAGCATAAATATATTGTCTTGCCAACAAAGCTAGAGGGAAAGATGCCGGAAAAGTCTTGCTGTAAAAGCTTGACACTCACTGGCAAAGACTCCCACCGTAAGGGAAGCCTCTAGCATAAATAAATTGTCTTAGGTTGATTTTCTATGAACTATAGTTATAGTTACCATGTTAATTAAATCTTGTTAACAGGAGATGTGATGATGAAAGCATCCAAGTGTGATTTGGAGACATGATTGAGTTATTCAACCTATTGGCCTTGTGCCTCAAACTATAAACAAAGGAGTAAAGTATTGTTGATTTGCTGCTGTTTCCATAGAACAAGTTGAATACACATGTCTACTCATTTTCTTTTCCTTTTGGTGATGTAGTTGGACTCGGAATATCTAAATGTAAAATTAGAACTAAAGTCAAAGAAACTATTGAATCTAATTTCTGATAGAAAAGTACTGGTTCACTGATACTTTTTCTCGCTGTACAAACTAGCTGCATGCAAGTACTGCAAAATATTATCTCTATGGGAGTTTAAGTTGTATAGTGGAGACGATCGTTAACATAATGGGTTTTAAGATTACACAGAGGTTGCAACAAAGTACTGAAATTAATAATGGATGGCAACAAGGGAGACAGACATACGCGTGCATATTGAAAGCGCAGGTGGAAAGCAAGAATATTTTAACATTATTTTCAAGTTTCTATTCACTGCTTCAACTATTTTGGTTGGTTTGTTTCCTTTTGATCTTTATGATGATCAGTGACATGGTGTGATATATCTTCCGCACAGTTAACAGATAACAGATTCCTCTGGAAAGTTAATGTCAAATCTTGTATAGATTGAATTCAGTGTGTACCAGGGATTCTACTGACAGATTTCCTGTGGATGGATGGCCTAGAGCGGTTCTACACAAATGCAATGCACATCAACATCCCCAGTCAGGATCTGCACTTCCCCAAATTAGAATTAAAAACAAAGAAAGGAAGGAAAATGGAAATCCACGAGGAAGGCCAATTTTTAAGATTATTAGAAATAGTACAATTCTTGTAAGATCTGTAAGAAAAAATAAAAGAGTAAACTTTTAAATAAACAATTACAGAAACCCCTCTTTAGACTTATGTTAGTTTGCCTTTATATTTTATAGATTGTCTTCTCATCCCAAATTCTGGTGGTATTGACTTATTTTTGGGTAGTTGTCAGTGTTGTGTGCATTTTTTCAGAGATACAGGAATAATTTCTCTAAACTTGTGCATCGAGATATATTTATCATTGTTTATGTGACCATGCCCATTTACCATTGGGTATATGGCTTCAATTTCTTATGATTTTTGCAATTTAGTAAAATAAGAGCTTGGCATTTTAGCTTAGAACACGTCATTCTGTTGAGACTGCACTAGATCACTTTCTCGCTCCTTAACTGCAGTGTAGTAATAATGGAAGGGGATCCAAAGCCAGGAGCATTTTCAGGGCGAATGTCTTTTCAAAATTTCAATCCATCTATTGATGTACGAAGAGGGAAGGATGCACTTGGTGACCAACACTCGTGATTTTGTTTTCTATTTCTTTTAGCTTTTTGTAATTTTTGTTGTAGATGTGCTGTTTTTGCAGCAGATTCAGAGGTAAGTTTTCATTCTTACAAATGTTGCTTTTCAGAAACTGAATGAAGAACAGAAGGAAACTCACAAGCACAGGTTGTACACTGCAAGCAGTGCAGATGGAAACAAAATGAACGTTAGCAGGTGCATATCTTGTTTTTTTGTCTTGTAGTTGTATGTAGTCTTCTGGAAAATGAACTATTCAAAGTTTGGGCATTCATATGTCCTTTGCACTTGAAGAATAAATACTTCATTGTAAAATTATTCATTGTCAGAGAAAATTATTCATTGGCTGACTGGGAGCTATTTTGATAGTAATTGTTTTAATGATTGATTGTCAGAGAAAATGAGGCATCAGAGTATGGGAATGACAGCTTGAACAAGAACCAAGAAAACGATGCTTCAGAGGATCTTCAAAGAAAGAAACAGAAAGTAGAAGAAGATGCACAAGGTTCGTATTTGTCCCCAAGGAATTCTGGAGGACATAATGGTAGTCCATCCTTCTCAGACGAAGGGAAAAATAGTCAGCAGCAACGGAGTAAATTAGATTGGAGACTGTTAAGGCCCCCAACTGGGCGCACAAAACGATCGGGATGAGAATAATTGAATCTTGGTTTGAATGATGATGTTTTTTTAACTTATTCATCTTGATGATCGATGACCAAATACCCATCCCCCGAAAAGAGAAGACTCAAGACGATGGGCTATAGCTCATTTGTTTTTCTATGGATGTATCTTTTAATGGTTTGCTATACATCTGTAATGCATGAAGCTTCCTGTAATTCACGTGTAAACTGCTAGCTTTTAATACTAACTGTGGGAATTATGATCAATTGTTATATGATGGGAGTTTGAGTTGGTGGCCAAAGTTCACATCAGTAAGACAAGACAGGAATGCTGAAGCAAATAAATTCTATAAAATATATGCATATATTATTTGCTAAGCTTGTTAGTTAATGCAAGAATTGTCTTGCAATTCTTCTGGTTATTACAAACTGTGGCCATTCTGATTAGTTGATACATTATGTGGGGTTGAGCATGCCGACAAAATTAAAGATTGTCAAACTTGGTTTAAGTGCTCATCAAGACCGCACAAAGAATTTGAAAGCACCATCATAGGAAATTGAGACTGTTAATGAACAAAGTAAAAATGAAGGTATTTTACAAAAGAATACTTCATTTGTGAATGAGGAATATTGCGAATGCTTCAAATGAAAATTTAGAATGCAACTTAATACCAGGATAAATTATAAGCACTACAAGTATTTCAGCATTACCTGTACATTAAATTGTTATAATTATAGCAATCACAAGCAATATAGGTATATATGTCTTTGAAAAATTTAAGAACGGCAAAGCATGGAAATTCAAAATGGGGTTAATTTTCAGCATATAAGAAAGTAGGAGTATGTGTCCTATGGTGCGAATCCCTTTGAGCATTACATATGCATTGAATTCTTATTAGTTATGGGATATTGTGGACGAGATTGGAAGAACTATTAGAGCTTGGTTTTTGTCTATATTAGAAAATGCATCAAAGAATAATCAATGAGCAAAATAATGCATTTAATTTACCAGCAAACCCCTACTTGAATTGCAAATCTCACCATCAAAATCTGGAGTTGTTAATGTTATGAGCAAGCTTAAGGAGAATTCGGTACAATGTAACAACAAAAGAAGTGCTTATAGTGAAGGGCTTCACAAACGTTCCGTACCCTCATTTGCAATGATTTTGTTAATAGAGCACTTGAGAGACTTTCCATGCTCCCCTATGTGACAACATGCCTTTTACAGAAATGGTAATGCAGACAATTGAAAGGTGCCATGCAATGTTAATGATCACGAAATGTAGACTAGGGGTTGGGACCTTATATCTCTACTCTATTCGTGCTCCTAGCTATAGTCTAATTGCCTTGTACATATGGAATGAGCATCCCCTCTGCCCCCACCCCCATATATATATAGGCAAGATATAAGCCGACAACTCTCTATAGTCTAATCTAATCTAGTTTCCATATATATCTATGGACTGAGCTAAACAGTTAGAGACTAACGCCACGTCACTGTTCGCCCTATCTATATATAGAACCCCTATCTATAGTTCTGTTCATAACGAACCGACATTAAAAGCAATATTGATTCTGCTAATAGAGCACTTAAGAGACTTTCCATGCTCCCCTATGCGACCACAAACTTTTACAGAAATAGAAATGCAGACAATTGAAAGGTGCTATGCAATGTTAATGATTGGGAGATGGTAGCATTTCCCTGACACTAGGGGTTTGGGCCCTATATCTCTACTCTATTTGTGCTCCTATCTATGGTCCAGTCGCCCTGTACATCTATGGAACGAGCATCCATCCCCTCCCATATATATATATATATATGCCGACAACTCTCTATAGTCTAATCGAGTCTAGTCGCCCTATATATCTATGCACTGAGCTGAGCATTTAGAGATTAACGCTCTGTCACTGTTCACCCTATCTATATATAAAACCCCTATCTATAATTCTGTTCATAACAGACCGACATTAAAAGCAATATTGATGCCTTAGAGAACTGCAAATCATGGAAATTCAAAAAGGGGCTCATTAGTAGTAGTTGTTTGTTTTATGGTGTAAAGTCCTTATGCATTGAATTCTTGTTAGTTATAGGATATCATTCATGAGATAGTAGGAATGATTAGAGTTCCCTTGGCTTGATTTTTGTCTATATCATGAAATGTATCAAAGAACAAACAATGGGCAAAAAATGCATTTTATATACTTGCAAGCCCTTACTTGAAATGCAAAGCCCACCATCAAAATCCAGAGTTGTCAGTTGTATTTTATTGTAGAGGAAGCAAGCTTTAACATATCTCTAAGAGTTGAGGAGAACTTGGCTCTATGTAACAACAAAAAAAGTGCTTGTTAGTGGAGGGATTCACAAACATTCCATACCCTATGATGCTATGATTTTGTTACATGAGTAACAACAAAAGAAGTCCCTTTTAATAGAGCACTTAAGACACATTCTATGCTCCTCTATGCAACAATAGGCCTTATAAAAATGCAGGCAATTGAAAGGTGCTATAACGTGTTAATGACCAACAAATGTTACCATTTCTGTGACACTAGACATCACAAACAATATTGATGCCGAATACCGAATATCAATGTTACGAAGCACACTTACGAATAGTATCGATGCTGAATGCAGAATGCCAATGCTATGAAGCACACTAGACATTATGAGCAATATTGTTTTCCAGCCGGGATCAAGTGTTAATGACCAAAGGATGTTACCATTTCCCTAACACTAGATATTAAAAGCAATATTGAGTTTGAATGCCTAACATCAATGTTATGAAGCAAATACCAAAGAAAAACTAAAATACAAAAATTGTAGGGATCACTCTTTAACTTTTTTTATGCAGGTATAGGCTAATGGTGACTAAGTTTTTTTTGACGCAGGGACAGACTAATGGTGACTAAGTTTTTTTTGACGCAGGGACATACTAATGGTGACTAAGTAGAAACTTAGTAGGGAGAAAGAACCTAGAAATTTATGAAGTCATTTCCTTATTGAAATTGCACTTCTTTGAAGGAACAAGATATATTATTTTCCAAGTTAAAAGATGTCAAACGGTTATGAGGTCTTGTACATAAATATCAAACATGAGTATGGACATATCCCACATGTATGTCCTAAACATCAGCAATTGAAGGTTTAGTCGCTCTCCCCACATTGTTTTTTACTTGTTGCACCATTTAATTTGTTAAAGGGATTACAAAATAAAAGGGATAGTTTGGATATCATAATAGTATTATTGTTTATCTTAATTTTTGCTTGATTGCAAAATAATATTCTTCCTTCAATTGTTTTTAAATTGCTTCATTAATTTCTTTTGCAAAAACAATTTAAATTAACTCTTCTCTTACTCTAAATGATAGTAGTTATGTTGATGTGTGTAACCTATATTGAAAGTCAAAGGTATGGTGGTGGTGGGGTGTGTGAGATGCCACTAAAAATGACCAACCTTAAAATTGATGTCCATTTGATCATCATAAGACAATTTTTCATTCTTATTTAGAAATGGCAATAAAAAAATCATGATATGTTAATCATATGATGGAGTTTGAAGCCCACCTTTTGTTTTCCTTCGAAAGATGTTTATCGAGCACAATGCAAGGCGTAGTTAGAATGAAGCCCCCTATTTTCAATTCAGAAGCAATTTACAAAGAAGGCAAATGTTTTTTCAATCAATGTGGAACCCCTTCATTGGATGAAAACTATGCAACAACTCCAACATAGACACTTTGAGATTGATATCTAACATCATTTTTTAGGTATATGTATTTAAGATATATGTACTAACTAGGGCGTAAGGGTGTGGCCTGAGTGCTCGCCACCGACCCACCTAGTTTCTAATCCCCCAAGTCCCAGAGACTCAGTTACCCTTGCATTTACATAGCTAGCTGGGAGCACTTGCCCTACATTAGCGCTCATCGAAATGTGCCAGGATGGGCTCCATATATATATTTGCTACACCAACAAGGTGTAATCTACAATTGTAGCCAAGGGAGTGGTAGCACAGTGTAATGGTGTGAGATGTCGATAAAAATCATGATAGGTCATAGGGTAGTTTTTCTTAATTGGAAAAGACAATTCAAAAATCATGATATTTTAGTAAACAATGGAGTTCAGAACCTTTTTTTGAATCTTGGAAAGACGTTTTTATTCGATGCAAGATATAGTTAGGTTGATGCCCTCAATCACCCATCAACAAACAATTTATAGAGAAGGTGATGGATTTACTAATCAACGTGGAACCCTTTAATAGGTGAAACTATGTGATAAATCCAAGATAAGCCTATTGACATATTTAGATAAACGTATGTAAGAAATATGTTACTAATGACCTTTCTTTTCAATCATAAATATATATTTTCTAATGATTTAATAATTTTTTTTCCCCTTTTTTTCCTAGATCACAAACAATAAAATGAAGAACAATCCCTAGAATATCCACAGTAAGTAGAAAGTTAAAAGAGTACAAAAATACCAATAAAGTATAGGCAGGAGCCAAAACTCTAGATAATAAGATATTATTTGATCCATTGTCCACCCATCCCAAGACAAAGAGGATATCATTACCCAAGAAAAATCCCAAGTCCTTGACAAATCACCAATGGAAAGTGTAGACCCAACTCGCTATACATCCATAATGGATATAAAAAAGGCCAAAGAGAGTGGCCTTTACAAACCACAAAAGTAAAGTTTGTAAATAATGTTTTTAACTCTTATTATCTATCGACGTTTGTAAACAATGTCAACAATACATTTAACACTATATATCTAATAGATTTAACTCTTATGTACGCCCCTGGGGTTGGGCTGTTGGCCCCAATCATCATTTTAGGTGGCCAAGGCCATGAGTTCAATTCCTGATTTACTTGTATCTTGTGGAGTGCGACATTTGTACGATGCTCCAAAAGTGGATTGACAACGCTCACCTTATGTTAAAGCCTCGCTCTTTAAAGCTATGAGTTGCTGCATATTCACTGATCCCTCTAAATTACCAAAAAAAGAAAATGTTAGAAAATGTGGGGATAAATAATAAGCACATATTAGATATCCACCATGAATTTGCCAAAGATTATAGTTTGCGACTGATCATCAATTATAATGAATTAAACATAGATTACAAATTTATAGAGTGCATTATAGTTTAATGTAAAAAACCCAAAACACATTAGAAATGAGGACATAACACAAGATTTAAGTGGGAAAACCTTTCGGTAAAAAACCCACTGAAAATATCACTAATCTTTATTGAGAAATGAATTTCACCCAACACTCCCACTATTTTCGACGAATCCCTTACAGTTAGACCTTCTAAAAGGAATTACAAACTGCCAACAACATTTGCTCAATGTAGAGATCTGGTTCACACATTTCGCATCATGTTTCATGCTTCTGTTTGCATATACCTGCTCACATAATTCACATGTGTGTGTTACATGATGTAACCAATCTCAAATGAGATCACCTTATTTTATACAAGGCGGGTGGCCCGTTGCATGGGTCACTCTTATAATTCAAATTTAAATACCTGCCAACGCGGTATGAGATCTGCCACCTTATGTTTTAAACATAAGTTATAATCCAAGATCTTTAGTATTTGGCGGGTTTTAATAAAACAATTTACCACTTAATATTACAAACCCCAAGACCCCCCTTAATATCAAGTAGGGAAACATGCCAAGTCACCTTTTTATACAAAAGGAATTACAATCCATAATCATCAAAATGCTTTAGGCTAACATGTAATCATATAACAATTGTTCCTCATAACACATGCTAAGTCACCTTTTTATATAAAAGGAATTACAATCCATAAATCATCTAAGTGATTTAGGCTAGCATGCAAACAAAGCACATGTTCCATGGATTTTACAAAAGCCACAATACTCTACTTTAGTCTTCTGCGGGTTTTGAAAAAAAACATGCCTCGACACCAAAATTCAGTGTTTCATGGATTCTGGAAAATATGTGGTTGAAGCTTTAGTGTTCCACAAATTTTGAAAAAGCTGAAACACAATGCTTTTTAATGTCCCGCGAGTTTTAAGAAAACCATGCCGTGATACAAAGGTGTAGTGCTACACGGATTTTGGAAAAGCCACAATACACTGCATAGTGATCCACGAATTTTTAGAAAATCCACAATACATTTTTTTTTAATGTCCCACGAGTTTTAAGAAAAACATGTCGCGGTAGAATGCTATAGTGCTTCACGTATTTTGGAAAAAGCCGCGGTACACAGGAACAAACAAAATTATCAAGATAAAGTGATTAAGTATGAAGTCTTAGATAAGATTATGGAGTCTTTTATAAAACGAGAATCTCTTATATCTAATGCTTCGTTGGGTATTATGTAATGGCCCCATTTTTGAATTGAGGGCCTAAAAGTGGACTTCTTGCCATTCCCTTTCTGTGGAAAAGAAGCATGATTGATCAAGGGAAGGAATTACATTTCATTTTAATTTTCTTTATTCAGATTAATGTTTTCTTTCAGTGTTTACCTTTATGAGGCAAGTCGGTTGTGTTAGGAGAGTCATAAAGACAAATTAAAAGATAAAGTGAAGCTTAAGAGGTCAGTCCTCTTCTGATTGGCCTTTGGTGCCAAGGGAAGAATATAAAAAGGACTTAAGGACTTCATTTGCAATCATCTTTGGTGCATTTATTTACACTTGGTTTTGGGGCAAAGTGTTCATAACTATCCACTTGAGAACGAAAAACCTCTTGTGTGGGATTCCAAGGAAGATGAAAACCTTTCTTGTGGCTTGGTGGAGGACGGAAACCCTCCACTTTGAGTTGGAGACATCAAGAAGAAGAATTGTAAAGGCTTTACATCATTTTTGGAGCTCTTCCCTAGGGGAGCGACTAGGGTTTGAAGCTAATTTGGTGTTTTCTAGGGCACAAATTTCAAATATGATTTTATATTTTGAATGTCCATATTTTATAAGGATGTAATCTGAACTTTGGTGAATTCTGGTGGAGATTTATTAATTTTCCTAGCCCTCGGTATGGCGGGACTGCTGCTGTTATAAATAATTAATTTCTTTTGTGTTAATTAGATATTTCTTCAATATTTTGATGTATTTGTGATGTATAAATATTCTTGTGGCTACATAAATTATTTCGTGGCATTCTACATTGATTTGCATAGTGAAAAGTGGATTCGAATCTCATAGGTGGTTCGCTGTCCTAAGAGACTGCTGATTTTGAATTGGTTAATCATTCTAAGTTATTCTTAGCTACTTTCAAATTGTTGTGTGTGCACTTGAAGGATTTTTCAAATCAAATTTATTGGGAATAGTTGGTAAACCCCCTTTTCTCCATTTTCATCCTTAAAAGGGACATTACAGTGATATCAGAGCATCTATCCTCACAACTTGGAGGGTTTCATTCATAAGAGCAGATAAATGAAAAACATAAATTTTGATGATGTTAGGATTGAGAGGCTTGCCCCAGGGAAAGAAAGATTGGTGAATAGGATGACATAGTTGATCCAGGCCACACAAAACCACAATGGAGAAGGAATTTCTTCAGGAATTCATAGTGTGAGGCAACCCTTAGGATCCAATTTTGGAGCATTTTTTAGACCATTATAGCCTACCTTCCTCCCTAAGGAAGAAGCCATGCCAAATTTTAAAACATGACATTTAGGGAGCCATAACATTGATACCATATACAAAGAGTACAAGTCTCTTCCGAGTGAGATTCATGATGTCATGAAACTTGTCGAGTTCATAGGATTGAAGAATGGTAAAGTGGGAATGTGACCAAGGTTCAAATCCTTTGATATTTGAGGAAATCGTGAATCATGAGTTGGAAGGTATAATCGTGATACATGTAAGGGACCACATCATGAATTTTGTCATAATCACAAACATCAACAAAACAAAATTCATTGTTTGTTGTCCAGGAGGTCCTAGCGAGTTGATCATTCTCCTTGTTTTTTGCAAATTGAGCTTCAACCTTCAACTTATCTTCACCATTTCGTAAATCATATTTTTCTTCTTTATTTTCTTGTAACATGTATCAATAGAATGAGAATACTTCAACAAATTCTCATATGACTAAGAAATATAAACACTGTGAAGACAACCAGAGGTATGAAAGTAATTCAGATTTGTTTCTTTCTACCACGCCATTTCATATTTATGGTCAGTGGCAATTTTTTTGAAAGGGATGACCTTGGGGAAAATGTGATGCTCCAAAGCAAATCACGACAAATGGGAAGTCTTCATGATGTTAAAGATGGATAAAAATAAAATTTTCCTAGGGCCAATGGACCAAGAATTTTTGGTAACTTGTTGGGGTTCATATGGATGAAGAGAGTGCTTTTCCAGGTGATTACAATCACTTTTAGTTCGCTAGAAATTTCAAGACAACAACATATGGTAAGTAATTTCATCATCTTATTAAGGAATTGCAATATTTTGGCCATCATAAGAAATATTCTAACAATTTTTTGAGAATGAAGAGTACCAAATGGGAAGAGGATGCTACTTTAACCCTAAGAAGGGAACTCTTTGTGGGTATCCCTAAGTATAACCATCATATTTCAAACTTTTTGATTACTCCTATGTCATTGCCATATTTTTATCATGGAAGGAAACATGATAAATTTGATAAGAGGAAGAACATATTGAGGGCTAAGGGGCACATAAATTCTTCCTTAAAAATTCCAAGTTGTTTGCACCTAGAAGCTTGGGATCCAAGGAACCTTTAGAAGGATGCTGATACGAATTTGAGGTCTGTTGTCTACATCCTCATGGAAACCATAAGAAAATTGGAAATCACACGAAAAATGCATTTCTCATCCACAATAGAGGATATATTGTTTGCGTGGGATACAAGATTGTCTTCCACCACCATCATGCCAATTTGGAGTGAGACAACACGATGCTGCAACCAAGGTGTAATGATCTTCCTAAATTTGCATTGTGGATGGAATGAAGAATCAATATTCATCCCATTCACTTCTTTTTTCTTGTTTTATCCTAATCCTAAAAAATATGGGAAAATCAATCTCATATCCAATGGATCACATGTAGAGATATAGATAACACAGATAAAGCTAAAGGAATTTCATAGCTAATAGATTGAGTAGCAGCTCGGAGACCACTTGAAAAAGAATATTTATTATTTGATCCATATCCTACTATAAGAAGTCCAAGGGGAGAAATACTTGAAATGGAAATTAAAAAAAACACCTATACTAAGATCAAGTAGAACAATGTGGCGGCCAAAGGGAATTACTAAATAACTTGAAAAAATAGGTATGACCACTATCGCTGGTCCAATACTAAATAACCATATATCTCCCCTAGATGGAAGAATATCTTCTTTCAAAAGTAGTTTGATCCCATCCTTCAAAGCTTAAATAATTCCCAAAGGACCAACATATTCAGGTCCAATACGCTGTTGTATTCTATAGAGGGGTCTCTCCATGCCGTACGATGCTCCACCAACCTTATCTTGATTGGAACTGATGGAGGGAAGTGGCAGGTCTCTGGAATCATCGTTGGTGGGCTCCGTCTAGCTACTGCGCCCCCTCAAGCACACCAGTTACAATTTTTACTGCCTAATAAACAATTTGATCTTAGGGCAAAGAATAACCAGTTACACCAAAAGATATGGTTAGTACAACTAGAATTACAACTTTAACTATCCTCTTCAAAATTATGCATAGGGCTGTGCATACCTTCCATGGAAAATGAGAAAGAGGCAGATTTGGGGACACTCTTTCCTCTTAAGATGATGGGTAAGAGGGTTTACACATGGAGATTGAGAAAATCCAACATCTGCACATATTTGGCGTTGCTTATGAAGAAGTCTAGAGTCGTACATGAACACTACACCCACTCATCTACACTTCTACGAACCAATTTAAACTCAATGGGGGAGAAAATTCGGTGTGGCAGTTTTCAGTCAACAATTGAAAACCCAAATCATCAAGGTAATAACCTTCCAAAAGAGGTGAGCATCAAAATTGGTATGTGTTGTTTACATACTATGTTGAAATGCGATGATAAAGGAGAGAAGGAAATACTTCTAAACGTGGTTAGCATGAAAAAGGAAGAAGCATATCTATAGGGCATTCAATACATAGAAGATAACAAGGGTAAGAAGCTTCATGGTGATAGTTTTTGGTTGATACCAGACATGCATAATATGACCTCCATATGGGGAACATTTGAGAGATTAAGATAAAATTGGAGCTTTCTTGTTGAAATACATTTTTCACGCCAAGTTGGAGCAAAGAAGGAACACAAGAATGTTGAGTTAAGGGTTAATATGTTTGTTGATTTCAACCATAGGCTTGTTGATCTTCATTTTGCAGCCCATGTAAGACAATTTTCAGTCCCTATGCTACTCACAAGTTTTCTTTTATCCATAAGATTTCAGTTTGGCAGTTGTTATTCCATGGTTATAGGGTTGAAGGTGCAAAAATCAGATTTGGGATTTCCATTAACAAACATGAACAACGATAAACTTGCATTTTTGAAGGGAATTCCATCATGGGTCAATGTGGGAAGAAAGGTTATAGCTGAAAGGAAGAAACATATCAGATTTGATAGTCCTAATTTGGATAAGATTCCATGAAAATTATGAATGTGGAGAATTATTTTCAGCCCCTCCACACTCTGACTAACATCTTGTAATACGAGTGATAGCTAGTCAAACTAATTCTTCATCCATTTCTTGCTTTATGATGGAAACCACATCAGTGTGTAAAGAATTTGGTGTAGTTGAGTATGCAAAGAAAGTAGATGTCACTACTGTTTTTAAAGTAGAAGATGGAGAAGACTTTGCTAAAGGGAGGAATAATAGAGGTTTGAGTTTGTTTGGGTTGAAGTTCCTTCATTTAACAAGCACATGGTCTAGGTTATGGGAGCACTACACCATGTTCCTTTAACTTGATATGATGATGCTTGGGCATACGAGTTTGCAATTTATTGAGGGAAAGAAATTTCAGGAAGGGAGGACTCTAATGTCCCCTTTTTCAAATTGAGGGCCTAAAAGTAGACTTCTTGCCATTCCCTTTCCGTGGCAAAGAAGCATGATTGAACAAGGGAAATAATTGCATTTAATTTTCATTTTTTATTTAGATTTAATGTTTTATTTTAGTGCTTCCCTTTATGAGGCAGGTCGACTTTATTGGGAGATTCATAAAGGAAAATTAAAAAATAAAGTGAAGCTTAAGAAGCCAATCCTCTTCTGATTGGCCTTTGGCACCAAGATAAGAATATAAAAAGGACTTAAGGACTTAATTTGCAATCACCTTTGGCACATTTTATCTACACTTGATTTTTTTGGGAAAAGTGCTCATTAACTATCCAAGGACGAAAACACTTTTGTGTGTGATACCAAGGAAGACGAAAACCTTCCTTGCCATTTGGTGGAGGATGGAAACCCTCCACTTTGAGTTGGAGACATCAAGAAGAAGGATTGTAAAGAATTTACATCATTTTTGGAGCTCTTCCCTAGGGGAATGACTAGGGTTTGAAGTTGGTTTGGTGTTTTCTAGGGAAATTTTTTTAAATCTGATTTTATATTCTAATTATCCATATTTTATAAGGCCGTAATCTAAAATTTGGTGGAGATTTACTATTTTTCCTAGCCCTCAGTTCGGTGGGACTGCTGCTGTTATAAATAATTAATTTCCGTTGTGTTAATAAGATATTTCTTCAATATTTTGATGTATTTGTGATTTATAAATATTTCCATGGCTAGATAAATTATTTCGTGGCATTATACATTGATTTGCATAGTGAAAAGTGGATTCAAATCTCATAGGTAGTTCGCTGCCCTGGGAGACTACTGATTTTGAATTGGTTTGTCATTCTAATTTATTCTTAGCTACTTTCAGATTATTGTGTGTACTTGAAGGATTTTCAGATCAGATTTATTGGGAATAGTTGGTAAACCCCATTTCTCCATTTTCAGCCCTAAAAGGGACATTACATATTACAAGTAAACTCATGTAAAGTGTTAATTTACTTAAAGAAAATAGAAATAGTATAGGGAGTTTAGAATTGGCACAATCAAGCCGTTAAGAGGTAACATTGCAAAAAATATGCAAAAAAGGCTCATTCCTCCTTATTTCCCCCTCAATGGAAACTCTGAAATCCCATAGCTCATATGATTCAGAGGTAAAGATCAACCTCATTCACATGATCATTTGAGTCTTGCTCATCTAAATTAGAAGTGGATATCAACGTCATTCACTTGATTATTTGAATCTTGCTCATCTGATTCATAGGTGGAGATCAAATTCATCCAAATGATCAATTGAGTCAAATAACATATGCTCATTTGATCTAGTGGTGAAGATCAATGTCATTCACATGATTATTTAAGTCAAATTCTAAAATTCCCAACATAGCACTAAATTTTTAGAACTTTATAACACACAATGAATTTGTAAAAATGTCTGCAACCTGATATTCAATAGAACAAAACTTGAGGTTTATATCACTATCCAAAACTTTCTCCCGAACGAAGCACATATGAATATCAATATGTTTGGTTCTTTGATCCTGAACTAGATTATTTGAAAGAGTAATGAAAATTTTTCTGTCACATAAAATAAGAGTACTTTCTTTGATGTCCATACGAAGTTCTTCCAACAGTATTGTTAGCCACATGGCTTCTTTTTCTGCTTCCATAACACTTCTATACTCTGCTTCATGAGAAGAGATAAGATATTGCTGGTCACTTCTTGTTACTCTAAGTGATTACACATGCACCCAACTTGAAAACATATCCAAAAGTATATTTTCTATCCACAATATCACCAACATGGTCAGAATCACAATAACCAAATACATTTTCATCATCACAAGAAGAATAATACAAACCATAATTGATTGTACCTTTGATATACCTTGGAATCCTTTTTTCCATTTCCAACGGTCCCCATAAGGATCTTGCATGAATCTAGAAACAATTCCAACTACATAGGATATAATAGGTTTAGTGATAGTTATATAAATCAAACTACCAACAAGTTGTCTAAATAAAGTAGGATTAAATTTATCACAAGTAGGTTTTGGATCTAATTTAACACCAACTTCCATAGGAATGGAGACATGCTTATAATCAATCATGTTAAATATTTTAAAAAGGTTAAAAACATATTGTGCTTGAGATGCAACAATAATTTTGTGATTTTGAGAAATAATCATGCCTAAAATAATCCAACAATCCTAAATCAATCATTTCAAAATGCTGTCTTAATTTCTCTTTGATTTTAAGAATTAGAGTCTTATCACTACTAGTAATTAAGATATCATCAATATATACACCAATAATGTTAACACGATTGTTTTCATAATTTACAAAAAAATATTGTCAACAAAACAATTATTGAAACCAAGATCTTGAAAGAAACTATTTATCTTAGCATACCAAGCTCTAGGAAAATTTTTATGACCATACAAAGATTTTGCAAGCTTACACACAAATAATTCCTTACTAGGTTCTTGAAACTCTTTAGGTTGATGCATGTAAATTTCTTCTTTCAAATCACCATCTAAAAAGGCATTTTTCACATCCATTTAGTGAATCTCCCATCCATACTAAGAAACTAGAGCTAGAAGAATTTTAACAGTGCCCATTTTAGAAACACGAGAAAAGGTTTTAACATAATCTAAACCAAGTTTATGAGTAACCCATCTAGCAACTAATATTGCCTTGAAATTTTCAATCTTACTTGTAGAGTCATACTTAATTTTATACAACCATCTAGATCCTAGAATGCTTCTTTTATGAGGAAGAGGGACTAATTCCCAAGTTTAATTTTTTATTAGAGCTTTATATTCAACTTCTATAACTTCAATCCACATTTCATCTAGGATAATTTCTTCAAAAGATTAATGTTCAACCTCATACAAATTTGACAAGGCATGATAAAAATGCCGACTGCAGTTCACCTTCCTCAGATTATTAGGTTGAGAATTAGAAACTATATTTTGAGCCCATTTAGGAATTATAGACTTAGACACAAATTGTGATGACTCCCCCTCAATATCCACATCCATCACATCTGAAGAAGGATGTTCATCCTTATGAATTTTAGTCTGAGGGGAACTAGATGAGGGAAGAGAGGTAGGATCACAAAAATGTTTCTCAAGAACATGAACACTCTTATTTTCTATAATCTCATGTTTGGATGGATCATATAAACTTAATCCTTTTGTGAAACTTCCACACCTAAAAAGGACACAAGAGTAGGAGGTAGGATTAAGTTTGTCTTTTTACTTTAAGAATGAGAAGAGAAGTAGAACTACCAAATATCCTTAAATGAGAGATATCATGTTTATGTAGTCACTAAATCATGCACTTTAGATATTATTTATCCCGGTTTCATACTACTATTTAGAAGGTTCTTGAGTGAAGAAATTACTAATTAACCCCCGTATTTTGGCCATCTTCTCTTATTTTATTTCATCATTCCTGACCTTTTACACCTACATGCCCAGTCAACTTTCATCACTTTACGTTATTTTAGCCTTGATTGGGGCATCCATGGGTGCCCCGATCCTTCTTGAAATTTCCTGCCACTTTGAGGTCTCTCGATCCTTCTTGAAATTTCTCGATACTTCTAGCTGTTTGAGGTCTTTATATTTTTGGTGGTCAGCCATTTCAGGGTTAATTACGAAAGTAGATGAAGATAACCCTATAAATATAAAGCGATGAGACCATAATGAGGGACCAAGCACTAGTCACTACTATCATCCATCTAGAGTTGCATCCATCTATTGCATTGAAGATCACTTGCATCCACATATCTCCATCACAAGACACAAGGATAGGTCATCTGCATCACACACACCATAGGGAGTGGATTCCATTCTATTCCATACACACATTCTATTACATTTTATAAATCTAGTTATTTCTTGCTACTTCACAAAGTCCGACTAGCACAAGAGCACCTAGGGCACATTATGCACACACTGACCATAACTACATTTGGGTCTGAAATGTAGTGCAAATCTCATTTAGTAAGCCCACTATTGTGACAACTGAGGTCAATATGATCCATTCATTTGTATTCTTATTTTTTTAGGGTTTTGATAATCCTTCTTGGTGTTTTGTAGGTCTTTTCATCATCTTGAAATATAAATGACATTAGAGGAAGTATGATGAAGCTAATGTGACAGATGATGAGGGTTTCAGACCATCTACCAAACCTATGAATATTAGTTTCAGAGATTTTACACAGACCAGGGTTCCCAATTTGTAGACTAGAGTGCTCGTAGGTGCCCTAGTCCCTCTCCAGGTGCTCTATTTCAGAGAAATCAACCCATATCCATCCTTTTTGGGGCTCCTACACATTCGTTCCTACTTCCAGATTCTCCAGTCACCTCTGTGACATAGTCCCATGAGCATCTTCTATTTAGTTGAGTTCTTTCCTCTTCTCTCTTGCACATTAGGGTTAGCATTTCCTTTTTCGTAGTTGTTTGGGTCATTTTAAATTTATTGACAACATCTATTTACTTTAGCATTTATAATTGTTTCATCGATTTAGATTAACTATTTACCTCAGCAACCAACACATCCCTTTTAGTGACTATCACTTCATATTTAGACATGATACCCAATTATTGTCGACAGCTTCCTTTTGACCATAATCATATACTATAATAAAGGCTTAAGGGTATTATCACCATATTGCTTAGAAGGCTACCCCAACACCAACTATATGTCTCATGCATTAGTTAGAAACAACCACTTGAAACAAATTCATGTGCATGCACACCCAACATCCTCCCCACTTTGACACATCTAAGGCTGATCCATCCATCAAAATGATACAATGTTACTACTATACATGCACTCGTCACTACTCCTGCCTATGGGTCTTACCTCGTTAGATATTCCTCTGACCCATTACCCTAACATTGACTGATATCCTTAACACTGCTACTAATATGTTAGGCCATCACAACATCTGATACATAATTATTTTAAAAATACTGCTCGCTAAAATCTCTCTTTATGAGCTTAACATACAAAATTAGTACCTATTATAGTTGTTCCATAGATATCTTGTTGTTCTTCGTACAAGATGTTTATTGAAATTGATAATTTTTTACATAGCATAACTAATCTTCACACACATGAATTCATATAGGTACTCTTGATCTTGATGTAGGAAACTCACAAATTGTTACATGATGATTCACTGATGTTGGATATGGTCGCCTTTTTCACTACTTTGCAATTGGTGGGCATCTCCCTTTGCTATATAAGTGTTTTTGTTTCATTAGTATGTACTTACTTTACACGATTCCTTGTCATGATTTCTTGGATCATACATGTCAATCTATGTGTTCACTCATCCATTTAAATTAATTAGGTATTAACGATAACTGTAATTTCTGTGAATGTGTTAATCTCATATTGATATTATGATTTTTACCACTCACTAAATTTACACCAGGGACTATCTAGGTTGTTTTCATTACTTGTGGGTTGGGCCTAAGACTAATTCTTACTTGAATTTCTTATTGCATATAAATTCACTCCTGATTCAGATTCTCTAATCTATGATGGTATGTCAGGCCTTGGATTATACGCAACTAAGATGTCCTTTCATTTTCTCTTGACACCATCGATGTCCCATGTTTTTGACTTCATGATGGCTACTTTACGTGCGTGCACTTTCTTCTATGATTATGGGACATTGTGCCTTCTGCTATGATTTTCTGTGTGACATCATGGGTGTCATTAATGTTTGTGTCGATTCATGCCTACTTTCACAACGTGTGTCCATCTAGCATTTTATGACTTACTCAATCAAATATTGGTCAGTCTTTAGGGCTTACGCATTATTGTTGCTAGATTACTCTCAATTGTTACAGCTACTTTTTACTTGTTATGGAATCTACGACTATGATTTCACCTATGTTGATTCTATAATCATTTTACTCTAGAGAAGGAAATGACTTTTATTATCCATCTATTGTTACACCCTTTCTATTACACATGTTTATGGCATTGATTCCTTGACCAACATGTTCCTATGTATCTTGCTACCATGCACACACCCCTGATTGTGGGTCATACCAATTACTCTGAAGGATGTCTGACGACTATAGGTGATGTTATGCGATCCTAAGTAGATGAAGCATACATATTATACATAGGTACACATCTATTGATTTTAATTTTGTCTCTGGCGTAGATGACTCTTATTTTGACACACACCTTTGCGATTGAGGGCCCAGGTTTAATATAGTATTTCTATAGCTGGGGGACATATTACATAATAGTGTGGAACATGTTTTTATAGGGATCATATCCTCAAAGAAGGTCCACGAGATAATAAAATGCTGGTATCAATTCAAAAAAGGTTAAAAATGCATACTATGCAGTCAAGACCATGGTCCTATTCTTGCAACCTTTCCATACCTATTAGGAAATCTAAGGGATAAAATATGTGGAACAATCACTATTTATACACGTAAAATAAAAGTTTGTAAAAAAGTTTGACATGAACACAACACATAGAATGGTACCACCTAACATGGTTCACCACAATTTAGGCTATGTCCATCAAGAATTTTCTTGCTCAAATTTTACAACTAATGACACATATTGCATGTCAATACAATTGACTAGATCTGTGTTGTGCATACACCTCATGACTCTCCACTTACACTTGGATAGTCCTAGCATGAATATCATTGGTGGGTATAGTAGATGTTCATCACTACCTTTATCTCACATGTTATCTCTATGCCTATCATCATGTACATAATCACTATTCAATAGGATGACTTCCTTAAGCAATTTTACGCTCCAAATATATCATCGTTGGCATACTCATGGTTGTCCATTGATGGCCAAAATTTTCCTAATGAAGAATATGTTAGGTCAATGTGTACACACTCCATATGAGAATGAGTCACTATTTGACCGAGGTATCTATAGCTTATCAGGTCTTTGAAAGAAAACTGTGGAGAGTGTATAGTAATTTTAGTGTATGATAATTATGATCAACACTTCCATACTACATCAAAAAGTCATCATCCACGTTAATACACTGAGGGGGCATCACATTCCTAATACATTCCCCCCCACTCACCTTAACATTTACACTTCAAATTTCTAGTTTCTACATATTCTGGCAATGGTTTATCAGATTTTTTCTAGCATCGTCATTACCCGATGATACACTCTTGAAATTCGGTTAAGAAAAATTTACTGTTGAGGGCATGATTATTTCATGAACCCCTTCACACTGATACTATCAAATACAGTTACACACCACAGTTTATTCAATGTATGCACGCGTCCTTCCCTCTTTACATATTTAAAAATTCGTACATTATGTCAATTCATATCATAATAACACTTGATCTACACGTCTAGAATCATGTCCATTCCTCGTCCTACAGGTACTACATTTTTCAAGTCTATCTGACATACAATTGGGCCTAGATCCACTCCATACAATGAAACTGTAGTTATTATACACATCTTACATTGGAAAGCATCAAAGCGTCACATATTTATATATTTTACTTCATCACAGTGGTCATTCAATCATCTTCTCATCACTAGATCATCTTCAAAGCAATGGAAAGTTTTGAACCCTATAATGCACTTTAGTAGCTTGGTCAGATACTTATCTATTCAAGGATCTCTCATAAAATTATCAAATGGACCTGACAGGCATCAAACATTTACTTGGGTTCAACCTCATCATCATGTGGCATTCCTAGGCTAATGACATATGCTTTAGGCTTATTATCGTCACCCATTAAACTATCATTTTGTAGCTGGTATCACCCCCAATCCTCCAACATCTCCGCTCCCTCTTTCTCAACTCTCTATAGTGAAATACAATAATGGGCTAGATCTTCCCTCCGCAAATCCAACAAGTGCATTCCTTCCATAGTTTAACATATTTTTTAGTGCTAATTTTTACAATCACTTCTAAGTTCATCTGAGCATTATCTATATTTTGACTTAAAGTTATAGGGTTCTATCACTAGACATTCATCTACTAGGTCGCACATCGTACATATTTCAGATACACACTGGATCACAGTGTGTTAAACACAACACACACTTTGAAGGACCATTTCCCGAGTGACACACTCTAACTTATAGTGTTCACACTTAGATATGTTTTCCCGGGGGAAAACCAAATAATTTTCAATTACATACATTAAAGGTAAGTCACTCATGTAGATACTAACGTTCAGTAACTTGTCCTTGTGAAATTCCAAGTTTGACCATTGTAGAATTTCTAAGACAAATTCTCATATTTAAAATCTAATCTCCTTGTATCTTTATTCATCCTACTTACTTAGATGTTCATTACACTATAATTTTATTACTCATGCTAGTTAGATTACTTGAATGTCATAAATTCACCATCATACACACATGTGCGTAAAACATCTTTCACTAGTTCATGATCACATGAATTTAATTTTTGATGTTTATCTCTCACTATCATGAAAACCATCACAAAATGGTGAAGATTCCTATATTGGTCTGATCTTGAGAGGCATCCACATACGTCTCTTCCAGGTGTCTATTGTTATCAACTCTGTACTTAGCAATTATAAATTCATTCTTTATGTCATTTAATCTTTTTAGGGCCATACCGGTTATCTTTCTAAATATGCTCACCTACAAAATACTATCATAATCAATTCATTAATCACTTTATAACTCACCTAGAGATATTATAAAATATCCTATTGCAAACATCAGTCCAAAAATACTAAAAGGGTTCCTGTTATATGTCTTAAATCTTGCTTGCAAATTATTTAGGCCCTATGTCCCTAATACAAGTCTGAAGCACTCAATAAGGTCAATTTTAGCTTTATGGCCATATACATGGCCTTGCAAATATTATGCGACATCGTGAGTGATGTCTCATGTTAGCTATGAAAAATACACTACTAACAAGGAAGTAAAATACCAATAATCATACCTCCTCCTTCGCGTTCCGTAGCAAACCTCAGAATGGGCTAGGAAACTTGGATTGAGCCCTGATTTTGTGATATGTAGGTGCTTTTCTTCAAGACGGAGCAAGACCTTCCTGCAACAACGATCCTCTTACTTTGCACTGGATGGGAAAAAGGATTATGAGGCTATTTTGGCATTAGGACAAGGCAGAATGATGTTCTTTGCTCAAAGGATGCAAGAACTTAGATATGGCATGAAAGCTTATTCTCCGTGTGTTTAGAGGGGAGGGGTAAGGTTGTATTTATAGCCTGAGGGAGTGATTAGCTTAAATTAATTTAAGTAATCATGGTTTGAAAATGTGGGCAAGATTAAGTGGGTGGTTTGAAAATGTGGGCAAGATTAGGTGGATGGTTTGAAAATGTGGGCAAGATTAGGTGGATGGTTTGAGTGGGCAATGAGTGGGGGCCACGAAGAATGGGTGAGGATTTGAATTATATTTTTAATTCATAAGTGGAGGATTTTAGGTGAGTGGGGACCACGAATGGTGGGTGAGGATTTGAATTTGAATTTTTAATTCAATAGTGGAAAAACATGGAGAATAATGACATGTTGTGAGGATTAGATTATTTTTAGATTTGGAAATGGATAATTAATCAAATTATATTTGATTAATTCGAAGTGTATTTTTGTGGGAAATGAGGAAGGGAAATTAATTGATTTAGGATAGATGTGAAATTGGGGTGTCTACATTTGCCCCTCTTTGGAAGGGTACTATGAAAGTAGTGTCCTTTCAAAGAAAGTAGACGGTATGGGGGAAGAATTCAATCTACTTTTTAAAAGGTAGAGTGAATGTTTGTTGGGGAGAATAGAAAGTGGTGAGTGACGGATGTCATGGTATCCTCCAAGACAAAAATGTCATGAGAAGATGTGATTATGGATAGATGTGGTGATGCCCCCTCGAGAGGATTGACGAGAATGAAATATACGACAGAACTCTCGAAAAGAAGGGAAATGGATTTGGTGGAGAAGAGGACGATAATGGAGTGGAAGAGACTGGAATGACCGCACGACGCAAATGGAGAAAGGATTCAATCGACCTTGAATGCTAGGTGTGAGGGTGTGTGGGAAAGAGAAAAGGGAATGGATAGGGTTGGGGGTTGATTATGAGAAGAGTAAGGGAGATAGGGGAGGGGAAAAAAAAGGAATGAAAGAGGTAGAAATAAGAGAGAGGGATGATAGGGGAAGAAGGGAATGATGAAGGACAAACAAGGAAAAAAGAGGAAAATGACAGAGTAGAGGGTGAAGGGATGAAATAGAGAGATGTGCAAAATGAAGGAAGCAACAGAGATAGTAAAGAGGGATACGTGGCAGTGAAATAAATGAGAGAGTGAAGAAAAGTAGGAAATGGGAAAGGATAAATAAGAAGGAGAAAACGAGGTGGGAGTAGGGGGTGAAATGGAGGGAAATGGAAAGAGGACAAAAGAAGAAGTAGAACGGAGAAAAAAAAGAAACTATGAGGGGCGAGGAAAGTGTGAAAAAGAGGAGAGAAAGGAAGAGAAACATATACAGAATGAACAAAAAGGTAGGGGTGGTAGAGAAAAGGGGAAGTGGTCAGAAGAAACGTGAAAATTAGGGGAGAGGAAAGGAAGATAGAACGAATACAAGGAGAAGATTGAAGGAATCACGTCATTGCGAGGAAGACCAAGGCAAAGAATATGGAACAGACCGTATGGAGATGCATGTGGAGAGTGGGATGATAAAAAAGACAGGACAACGCTGAACAACCAGGTTATCGATGGGGATGTAAGGAGGAAACGTGATGGAAAAAGGGGAAGAAGATGATATAGGGGAAGTAAAATAAGACGAGGGGTGGGAGAGAGAAGAGGATAACAAAGAAAATGATGGAGAAGGAAGGGAATACAGAAAGGGGGTAATAAGTGGAAAGGAAATGGTAGAAGGAATGTTGAAAGAAGAAAGAGGGGAAGAATGACATCGATTGGAAAAGATATGGAGATGCATGAAATGAGGATACTAGGATGATGGGAAAATAGAAAAAGGATGTATGATGAAGACAATAAAGATAGTGAAGAGGGCAAAGAGGAGATGGAGAGATGGGTAAGAAGCGACAAGAAAGGGTGGGAGTGAGGGAAAAGAATAGGAGAGAAAAGAGAATGGGGGATAGAAGAGGCAATGCCAATGAAAGGATGTTAGGGAAATCCTCTTGACAATGAGTGGTGGGGAAGGGTGAAAGAAAAAATGAAAAAAAGAGAAAGCGAACGAGGACTGGAAAGGGTAACGCCAACAAAGGGACGTTAGGGAAAACCCGTTGCCAATGAGTGGTGGGCGTAGAGGAGGGAAGGAATGAAGGGAAACTCTAGAAGGTCCAAGGGAGTGAATGAGGTCGTGCGGAATGAGGAGTGATAATTTTTAGGGAAAACCCGTTGACAATTATGAGTGCGGGAAGAGAAGATGATGATGAAAGAATGATATAGGAGTGTTAACAGTAATGGCGAATATGTGTGTGGGTAGAAATGTAGGGGGAATGTGAGAAGATGAAGGGGAAAGAGTGAAGAAGATGGGAGGGAGGAGTTGGGACGAAGTGAAAGCGAGGAGAGGATGGGGGTGATGAGGATGAACGAGGTGAGGATGAAGAACCAAGACATGAAAAGAATGGGAAGAAATGGTATGAAGGATGATGGATCAAGGAGGGGAAAATGGGGGAAAAGAATGTGATTGTAGGTGGAAGAGATGAGGTGTATGTTGTAAGAAGATGTGTGGAGAAAGGATAATAGTAGGAGGAAAAAGTGGGTAATAGGAGATACCAGGTGGAAGAAACGATCGATAAAGTGAACTAAGAATGAGGCGGGGGAGAAGTTCACGATGACAAGTTAAGTGTAGGGAGGACCCTAACATAAGATTGTCATGTGACGGAAGTGGTTAAGTAAGATTGCCATGTGAGCAAAACTGGAGATGACAAATGGTCAAGCGAGAAGTGGTGTTTGCGAGAATCGAAAAGGAGGTGAAAGGATGTGATAATGGGGAATGCCGAGAAAAAATGAAGGGTGAGGGGTGTGTAGTGATGGGGAAAGGCAAGGAGATAGATCATCCTTAAGAGGGACTCTTAAGTGAGATCGCCATGCCGGGTGAGTGGTTAAGTAAGATTGCCAAGCAGAGGAGGGTGATAGTGGTGGTAAAAAGATGTGATGATGGGGAAAGAAGAGGAAATATGGATGGTGATATTGGAGAGTGATGGGCGAGTGTAAGATGACATGTCATGCTTAAGAGAATCTCTTAAGTAAGATCGTCATACTGCTGGAGAGGTTTCGTAGGGTCACCCTCCGACAGGGATGATATGCATAGAGAAATACAAAATGATATTGGGGATGGGGGTGGAATGGTAGGGTGAAGAAGATGATCGCGATGAGAGGTGGGAGATATAAGATGGGGGAAATATGATGGGATGGGGGAAGGCCACAGGACAGATCAACCTTAAGTAGAAGTCTTAAGTAAGATTGCCATGCGGCTGGGATGGTTAAGTAAGATCGCCAAGCTGAGGAAGAAGGATGATGTTAGAGTTGGTGGGAATAGGGTATGACAAAATGGACTGAAGGGGAACCCTCAAGTGAATTTGCCATACTACGAGAGCGTGTAAGTAGGATGACCAGGCATAAGGTGGATTTGGGGAAGGATGAGAAAAGAGTGAGTGAGGTATGCCTAAGTGGTATATGATATGAGATGAGGTGATAATAAGAAAGAAAGGACACAAAGGAGTATAACATGAATGGATGAAGGAATATATGCAGTGGAGGGTGGAGAGTGTGAGGGGAATCCTTAATTGGGATGCCCACGTGGTGAGAGTAATGATGCGGGAATGGGAAGTAGAAGAGGTGGAGTTGGAAGATGTGTTTGGTGGTGATGGTTATTTGATGAGAGGGCAGGTGGTGAAGAAGCTTCTACAGCGGGAAGATCTTAGGGAGAGGGTAAACCTCCACTGAGGATTCCATATAGAAGGGGTTATTAAGTAAGATTGTCAAGCGGGAAGAAAACGGGTGAAAGGAAAGAATACCAATGGGTGAGAGGGGACAGGAATGGTGAGAAGGGTAATATGAGTATAAGCGGTAGAGGAGTAAAAATGAGAAGTGAGAATGAATGGATCAAATACATGGTGATCATGGTGGGGGAGAAGGAGCTGCTGGATAGTGAATGCTACTTGAGAAAGATCGTCAAGTAGGATTCGCAAACTGCAACGGTGATCAAGTAGGATTCGCAAACTGGAGAATGTATTAGTATGGGTGAATGGATGGGGTGCAAAGTAAGATGTTGATCATGCAGGAAGATACTCACGTGACGAAAAGCATCTTAATTTTAATATAGCACATAACAGGATGCATCGTGATATAAAAGATCAGGATGACTAGACTGTAATATGCATGATAGCATAGACAGGGGCCATCAAAAAGGTTTGATGCCCCAGTACGATATGCAAATGGAAGAGAGCATAGACAGAGGCCATCAAGAAAGTATGATGCCCCAGTACGACATGCAATCAGATAACATAAGAATATTACAGAGAACACCAGGATATATAAAATCAAGATGCCCCCTGTAATATATCAAGATACAAGAAAGCAATTAATAATTTGCCACTAATAATGCAACACAAGAACCAGTAAACATGTCCCTAACGTGTTCCACAGTGATGATTGATTAGATGTGCCCCCAAGCAGAGGTACAAAGGATTGGGTCAGTCTCCTCAAACAAGGAAACAATGAGAGCCGGATTTTCCCCAAGCGAGGATTCACGCGAGGAGAAGTGGTTTGAAATTGGTAGTCATAAGGTGGTTGGACCATTCGTTTGGGATAATAGTTCAAAGGATGAACTGTGTTACTTATTGAGTTTTTACAATTTTGTGGATGTTTTTGGTCTTTTGAAAATTTTACAAATGTTTTTGTATTTTGGATATTTTCTAATGTTTTTGTTTTTGGATTTTTGGATTTTCTAATGTTTTTGAATTTTTAGGATGTTTACACTGTGTTTGGATTTTTGACGATTTTCAAATGTTTTTTGGATTTTTACACTGTTTTTATTTTTGATTTTTCAAATGTTTTTGGATTTTTGGATTTTTACATTGTTTTTGGATTTTTGATTTTGACACTGTTTTTGGATTTTTAGATTTTTACGTGTTTTTGGATTTTTGATGATTTTCAAATGTTTTTTGATTTTTACATTGATTTTTACATTGTTTTTGGATTTTTTTACGATTTTCAAATGTTTTTTGATTTTTACATTGTGATTGACAATTTATGGACCAGAGTGCAGACTTATTTTTGAGAGACGATGTACCGTGTTCCGCATTGTAACTTATGCTCAAAATAACATAAATTCACTTTCCATTGGCATGATATGGTGGTGATGATATGATGAAAAGAATTCCAACTCCATTCTTGACTCCACACAACTAGTAAGATGTGTGGGCTCATCACCAAGAATCAAGAAGGACGTAGGAGGTAGATAATGAATATAGAGACAAATGCTAACAACAATCCCTTTGGGAAATTGTGACTCCATTCTTCATAATGGTACTAAACCGGTTTCAAAAATAGCTTTCACTTTATGAGTCACATGCTAGACTTAGACAGTTATGTGGCCTGCTGATTGATAAGATATGAGGTTAAGGGATAGTTCTCTCTTCACTTAGGCATCTAAATTACGTGTTTGGGGATTCTATAATTTGTAAGCACTGTAAGATTTTGTATTTTTGAAATGACTCCCTATGCCTTGCCCCATGCTACTAGTGAGAAGCAAGGGCTCATCACCAAAGGCAAAATATAGGCGAGTGAATTTCTTTTTTGTCTTTTTTTTTTTGTTTTGTTTTTTTTTTTTTTTTTTTTTTGGAATATTTTGCAATGTTTTTATGCTTGTATGAGAATGACCCTCTACGCTTTGCCCCATGCCACTTGTAAGAGGCAAGGGTTTATCACCGAAGACAAGACGTAGACGAGTAAGGGCACCTTCCTCCATTCCTAGTCTCACACTACTAGTAAGAAGTGTGGGCTCAACACCAAAGACTATGAAGGACGAAAGATGTGACAATGAATTATTCATAAGTTATTGAATTGATGGATTTTTTTACAATAGTGCTTTGTATTTGGGAAGAAACATCTGCCCCCAATCTCAGCCCCACACGACTAGTAGGACGCGAGGGTTCAACACCGAAGACTGAGATGGACGACCAAACGAACTGGGTAACGAAGTTTAGAGCTTTGTTATGAAAGAGAGAATGTATTAGAAGGGGATATATTACCATCAGTAAGCTTCTAGGTATGACCATAGAGGAAAGCGACTGAAAGTGGAAGAAGTATGACGCTCACAAACTTAATAGGATTTATATTAGCACTTGTCTCATGATGATAAATATGAAGATGTGATTTTGATAAAGAAAATATCTGCCAATGGAAATGAATAAATTTAAATTATTCGGAGATAAGCAAGACAAAAGGAACAATGTACACATTGTATCCTGGAATAGTGAACATCTCAAGGATAAAATTTCTTTAAATGAACTGCATTCATTGGTTCATCAAGATCTTGGCCATCTGTCAATGGCCAATTTATAAGCTCCAGAGCCAAATTTATCTATGATTTCGTTGGGCTCAAATTTGTCTTGTTTGTCTCGTTCTTTGGGTGTGTTCTTTCGATTTTCTTTGAGAATGAAATGATTGACCTTAAATTTTCTAGGTTTGAATTTTTTATGGTAGCTATGTCGTAGCTGATTTTGATATACTTGAAGATGATCTAGGGCATTAAGTCGTTTTTCATCAAGAAGCTCGAGTTCATTAAGGCGTGAATGTTGATAATAATCTTTATTGATTACATCTTTGAGGGATATTCTAAAGGATGGGAATTCAACCTTGACATGTAAAATAGCTTCCCCACCATAAACAAGGGAGAAGGGAGTGGCCTCAGTTTGCATTGTTTGATTTTTTGCTTCTGTTTGTCCATGAATTAATTGATTTGACGATAGATTCAAAATTAAAGATGGAAAAGGTGGCATAAAGATATTCCTAGGTATACATACCTCGTAGAATGTATGCACATAGAAGTCTTGATAGGTGAGAATCATTAGTGATGAGATGCCTGCAAGATCGATCGTTGAAAGCATGATGGTCATGACAGGTTGCATTGTTGCAAGTGTCCAAACTTGATGTGGTTGTGTTTCGACAAAAAGGCTAGAGATGTTAGGCATAAGAGCCAATATTGGAATAGAATCAAACTTAATGGTACCTGTTGATGGAACCTCGTCTGTAGTGTCTACAGTAATATCAAGGTTTGAAAGGGAGTCTTGAAATGAGATCAAGGTCTCGTTAGATGTTGGAAGAATGTTGTCACCCAAAACAGGTTCAATATATGTTTGGGCTGAAAGAGAGTCTTGAAATAAGTTCAAGTGCTCAGTAGATGTTGGAAGAATGTTGTTGTCCAAAACAGGTTCAATGTATGTTTGAACTAATGGAAGGAAATTTGAAGAAGATATGGATTGGTTTGGAATTAGAGAGTCTTGACTGTTGTCGTCATGATCTCGTGGAATTTCAGTATATATAGGAGTTTCGACAGTAGTCAGCTCTTCATGGAAAGTTGTGGTATTGGATGTGTCGTTGGTTGCAAGAGCATTGTCATCAAGTTCTACAGAGATGACGTCGTCGTCAATTAAGTCTTGGACGTAATTCTTAAATCGTACACATTTATCTATGTGATGACCATCAATGCGATGAAAGTCACAGTATGTGTTAGGTTTGTACCAGCATGGCTTAGCTTCCCCTTTGACAAAGGGTTTTGTAATTGGATATTTTATCAGTTTAGCCTCTTTTAGTTGATGAAAAACACTAGAGAGACTTTCTCCAAGGGGGGTAAACTGACGTTGGACTTTACTTGAACTGATTTCTTCGTGAGGTTGTATGATCGGATTTTTGGGTGATCGCTCACTGATTTGGGTAGCCATATGAGAGAGTTGTGTTGTCATCTTATTAATTTGTTCTAATAGCTCATTGTGTGATGTTTTTCGTGAATTCATCATGTTTGAAAGAGAGGGAGAACGAAGAAAGGTGCGATGAAGAAATCAACCTATTGATTGTGATCTTTGTTTTGGCTCAATCGAGTTTTAACAAGTAAGGCTATAAGAAGAAAGCTTAAACAAGCTACTCGGGATACAAGTGGGATATAACTTAAACAAGCTATGACGAATATCTTGATTGGTTTGGATTAAACAAGCTTAGCAGACGAAAATGTAAGGAGTACACTCAAACAAGGTACTCAATACAAGTGGGATGTAGCTCAAACAAGCTATGATGAATATGTTGATTGGTTTGGCTTTAACAAGCTCTGGATTTTTGATAGGAAGAGTAACTCAAACAAGTGACTCAACACAGTTGTGAACTCAAAATGAGTTTTGAAGGGATTTGTGTCAGATGGGATTTTGTTAAACTCGACAGCTGATGAAATAATGAGTGAACTCAAACAAGTCACCCAATGTCATTTTGATATAGCTTGAAACAAGCTAGAAAGAATGTTCTGACAATTGATGAGATAAGGAGTGAACGCAAGTCACTCAATATCTATTGGATATAGCTGAAGACAAGCTATGACAGATGTATTATTGGCTAAAGTGAGCTAATGAAATTGGTGTGATGTTTTGGTCTATGTTGTTGGATTGTTTGGATGTTTTCGCTTGGTATTGAATTGGTCGAGAACTGATTTTTTTTGTGGAACACAACTAGGGTCTAAACTTTTACAATGAACACATTGATATCAGCCAAGTTTTATGATAAAATAATGCTAAACTATTGTGTTTTCAAACAGCAAGCAGTCATGTGGATTCAATTGTTTTGGCTTATGAGGTAACTTCTTCAGGAATGATCATTGTTTCATGCAATCATACAAGTATGCTGTGAAATGGTGGATGCAGGCTCTTATTACTCCAAGAAGATGCGTCCTCCGATATACCCTAGTCCTGATATACCTAATTCTGTACGGGGACAGAATTGGTACGGGGAACCCTTAGAGCACTGGAGGAGACTCACCAATTCTTACTTGCCTGTTTCGGAGTGAATCACCACGTCCAGAACAGGTTTTGTGAAAAGGTGGAAGGTGATGGAGGGATGAATGTGTATGGTGTCCTTATAACTCCCCGAAGATTTACAGGGACGATGCCCAGGCTTCGTTGTTACAGCTATTTAGGCGTGACTCGCATGCGCTGCACGACAGCATTACCTGTAAGTGAAGAGCAGCGGCGAGGTAAATACCGAACGCTGTGATGAGACTAGGTCTCAAAGTGCAATGCAGATGCAAATGCTGTTGGTGCGTGGTAGTCAAGTCCACGTCACCGGTGTAGCTTTGGTGGTGATGAAATCCACCTTGTCTACGTGCAAAAACAATATGATAAAGTGATTAAACGCAGGGTTCTTTCCAACTTGAAATAAATCACTAGCAGAAAATAATTGCGTACCTGAGCGTCCTTTTTTTTTTTTTTTGTTTCAGCAATTGTCTTTAAATGGTGGTATTTTTGCGGGATTTTTGTTGTTTTTTTTTTTTTTTGTTTTTGACAATATTCCAGCAACGCGGTTCTACAGAAAACAAATTAGTAGTTATCCTGCAAATGAAATGTTAGAAAAGTGATCGTGGTTGTTTTTGATTTGCCAGATCGCTCAAAGGCGCAGGAAAAGAGCATACACAACCAACGACCAAACAAATATTAAGAATATGACAAAGGAAAATAATTATTAAAATGACAGTTGAAAAACAAAGCTAGAGGATCCTGCAATGTTAGAACAAGAAACTAAAAAAAATTGTGACCGTTTCTGATTTTCTAGATCGCTTGAAGGCGCAAGAAAAGAGCATACGCGGATACAATTGAAATAGTTTTTGTTAAAAAAATAAATATTAATAATTATTGCAATTAATCATGATTGTGAAATAGCGATAATGATTATGTTCACAAAAAAGAAAAATGATGAAAGAAGAGGGTGAAAACGTTACCGAGAAGTGTTTTCGCGGAAAATTTAAATGTAAGGCAAAAAATTAAAAATAAAAATTATTTTCTAAAGCTTGAGTGGCCTCACGTTTCTGATTTCCAAGATCACTTTTGAAGTGCGAGGAAAGAGCATACGTGTGAGGATGTTTCGTGAAATAAAAATTAAAAAATAAAAATAAATAAAATTATAATTTTGTTGTTTTTTTGCAAAAAAGACAGGTGTTAGAAGAAATGAAACCAAAATTTTTCTGTAAGTCTAAATCTAAAAATTATTTTTTCATTGCATAGATCTTTTCAATACCTTTCTGTTAAAAAAAAAATGAAGTCATTCCGAGTTCGGGAGCAAAAGTTATGGCTTCCGGAAGATGGGCTACGAGAACGCTCTGAATGAAAATTTTAAACGTGAGAAAAACGTCCCGGGAGCTGGTTTTTTTATTTTCTGACTTCTATACTTCACCTGAGAAGCTAAAATTTTGACAGCAAGGTTAAAAAATAAAAATAAACAGAAAGAAAGAGTTAGATCATAAAATGATTGACTAAAATAAAAGAAAGAAAAAAATAGTAAATGATTAACTTCCTACAAAGCAGTTATTTTAGCAAAAGGAAATAAATAAATATATTTTCCGGATTGGTTGTCCCATGACACTAAGATGATAAACTAATGATTAGTGCTTGTGTTTCTATAGATTACGAGTGAATAGAAAAATCAGAACTACTAAACACCAAGCACCGAGGAGATCAAAGACAGGATGAGCTGCATAGTTTCATTGTTGCTATAACCTGCAGATACACCACAAGACACCACACAACAAAAACACTACCCAAAGCGTGAAGGTTAACCAAAGAAGACCATAAGGAATAGAAAAGGAAATAATAATAAACAATAATAAACAAAGAACAGATAAAACCACTAATTGGGAAATTAATGGTAACAGATCGAAAGTAACCGGGCGTGCCAGAATGTAAGCTATGAAAAATACACTACTAACAAGGAAGTAAAATACCAATAATCATACCTCCTCCTTCGCGTTCCGTAGCAAACCTCAGAATGGGCTAGGAAACTTGGATTGAGCCCTGATTTTGTGATATGTAGGTGCTTTTCTTCAAGACGGAGCAAGACCTTCCTGCAACAACGATCCTCTTACTTTGCACTGGATGGGAAAAAGGATTATGAGGCTATTTTGGCATTAGGACAAGGCAGAATGATGTTCTTTGCTCAAAGGATGCAAGAACTTAGATATGGCATGAAAGCTTATTCTCCGTGTGTTTAGAGGGGAGGGGTAAGGTTGTATTTATAGCCTGAGGGAGTGATTAGCTTAAATTAATTTAAGTAATCATGGTTTGAAAATGTGGGCAAGATTAAGTGGGTGGTTTGAAAATGTGGGCAAGATTAGGTGGATGGTTTGAAAATGTGGGCAAGATTAGGTGGATGGTTTGAAAATGTGGGCAATATTAGGTGAGTGGGGGCCACGAAGAATGGGTGAGGATTTGAATTATATTTTTAATTCATAAGTGGAGGATTTTAGGTGAGTGGGGACCACGAATGGTGGGTGAGGATTTGAATTTGAATTTTTAATTCAATAGTGGAAAAACATGGAGAATAATGACATGTTGTGAGGATTAGATTATTTTTAGATTTGGAAATGGATAATTAATCAAATTATATTTGATTAATTCGAAGTGTATTTTTGTGGGAAATGAGGAAGGGAAATTAATTGATTTAGGATAGATGTGAAATTGGGGTGTCTAATGATTTATTTTGGGGCCTCTTCAATTACAATGTTCATATACCCCATTTTATAAGCTTTTACAAATTTCTTTTCTTTAATTGCACACATTTGAGCATGCCCGGTGGGAGTTACTCCATCAGTCCTTTTAAATTACAAATTTCATAGGCAAATACATGTCCATTTTTCCATCACCAAATGTATTACATTATCATCCACTTCTAGTGGTTAAAAGGGCTTGTATTTTAATATATTCTCACAAGGGACTGTAAACAAACTAAATCTCTGTCCTTTGCTCTAGAACAATTTACATGGGTCTAGCATAGAAACTAGGATTTCCATGATCACAACAAAGGCTAGGGACCTGTAATGCTCTCTTACCCAACCAAGACATCTCATTTCCGTGAGTTTTCAAGTCCTTCTTCATAGGGTTTCGCATAGGTGTACTGAATTACAGTGTCTCCATTAGAAATGGATGCGCAACTCATGTCAAAAACAGGCTATCCGCATACTCGTCTAGCTCTATTTTAACATGCTATCAGTCCAAATTACAAACAGTTTGAAACATACCTATTACAATTGTCGGCGTATCACATTGACTGACATGCGTATCAAAACGCAGGCTTCATGGACGCAAGCCAAAGGTGTATTTTTACATATGGTGTTAATTAATTTTTTAGCTTGTAGGCGTATCCGTCAGAAAGGGAAGTGGGTATCACCACCTGAGAACAAACCATCAGTGTATCTGTTGTTCAAATACCCGTGCATACCCTGTATGGACCTCACTGCCAAGTACCCCTTATTGCTCACATGTACTCATCGGTTAAGGCACCCCATCCACTGGTATGACACGTGCATAATGTCAGTATGGATGTGCAGGCTATCGGTCTGGATACACAGGTGGAACCCATGTTAACCCAACTCCCTCCATTTTTATACCTTTCAAAAATACTTATGCCTCCCTCAAGAGTACCCCATAGTATTCTCCTACACCATGCCTAAGTTGTTTACCCAACAACTAACAAGTGATTGCAGGGTTACCAACATTTACATATTCATAAAAGGGAAAAGACTAGCTTAGTTCCAAGTGTTTCATTTTTTTACCTCTCCAGTTGATAGAGGTTGTTCAAAGTTGTATGCTCTTCCATCAGCACCTTTTAAGGCAAGCAATCTTGGGAACCAACTCAACACAAGTATCCAACAACCTTCCCATTTTGCTTTCAGAACACTTCAATTTAAGATTCTCCAAAACCAAAAGGAACTTTTCCAAAGTGAAGTGCTAAAAGTGAAGTTTATTTTTCACAAATCACTTAAGGCAAGAAATTCCATTTCTTAAAGAAGAGGGAAGAGTTTTTGATGAGGTGGATCCATGTAGGATGCCACTTCACACATCCTCAACCCCAACCTTTTAGGTGAACTTCATTCTCCAATAACATAATCAACAGGTGGGTGAATAATCTCTTTCATATTGTGATCTTTTTGGAAACACTCAAACTAAGCTCCTTGCCCTGTAAGGAGCTGAAATTAATCGTTTGTCGAAGAAAGGAGTTTTGCAATTACAACATTCAACCTGACTTGTAAAAATGTATAAAAAGTGTCTAAATTGTAACCCTCCAACTAAAGGCAAGGTGTGCTACTGTAAAACCACATTAAGAGGTAAGGGACAAGATTAACTTATGCCACAAGCACACCAACATACAGTCTCCAAGGACTATATTTTAGGTTTCAGAAGAAGGTGTAGTGTCCCTATCTGCTCAACTAGTTAACATACACCCCACTTACAAGGTCACTAACGCATTACTTACACATTCTTACAACAATTTAAAACATGGTTCTAGGAACTCCTATTAAGTACATCCTTACTGATATCGAGTAACCTCGTGGACTGAAACAATATGAAGTGCTCACACTATTAACACCACATTGACTAGTTTTTGACATTGGTCAGTGCACCACATCAAACACATGTCTGTAATTAAACAAAAGGGACCCAAGTGAAAGAAATACGCGTGAACACATTTATTGCTCATCGTATTTGAAAGGGGTAAAGTAAAGCTGAGATACTCCCTAGGACAACCTTGGTACACACTCGAGCAAATGCATTTAGACAACCTGGTGACACCTAGTTGAATGAACCATTTAGGAAATCCAAAGTGGTTGGTCTCTAGGAGCCCACGATGTTTCTTATGATCCATTATCGCGTCTTGTCAAAACCATCACGAAGTGCCTAACTTGCTTGGCATTGAAAACCTTGTTTTTCGAACATCCAAAATAATCCACTTATAGTTAGATTTCTAAAATCATCTAGATATCTCAATCACAACAACATCAAAATGATCGTATCACTATCAGCTATGGTTTCTTTCAACACCTATATCAGACGAGACAATAACTCTGCCATTTCAAGTGACGCTTATTCACATTTTCCATATTTCACAAAGTCCGATACAACTTTGCATTCTTGTAACCATGTCCATTTGGGATAGGAGGAGGCATCAACATATGGGAGTGTTGTCATAGATAGTGTTCATGCATCTTTTATGAATCACATTTAGTGATACAATTTTAGCCACGATCAAATATCTAGCATCATACTAAATCAAAACTATGATACTGTACATAATATAGTCAACAGTGTCATGATCAATATCAAAAGGTGTCAAATGAGAACTTGGCACTTACAGTCCCCCTCCCCTTATTGTACTCGAATTACGCTACTCAGGATGTCACTAGAAACTTCTGTGCTATACTTGTATTTAGTTTCGATCCCAATAGTGTCATAGGGCCTTTTAGCTGTAGTGTCATGATATCTGTCCCACTTCACCTGATTGTGATAAACATCTCTGCTTCGAATACCTAGGGTACCTTGCTCATTCCAAGCGATGGTTAACGTGCTCCAGGGATCACCTGCCCTTGATCCTGCACCTGCAATGATGTCCAATATAACACATGAGTAGAATCTGTAACATATCTCCTAAGAACTAAAACATGAAACACATGATGTACATGAGACAAGCTAGGTGGCAATGCTAGACGGTAGGTCCAAATCAAAAGGACCCACAAATCTAGGAGCTAACTTAGAGCCTTTGTCATAACGGATAGGGCTCTTATGTGGCCTGACA
This sequence comes from Taxus chinensis, assembly GCA_019776745.2. Classification (NCBI taxonomy): domain Eukaryota; kingdom Viridiplantae; phylum Streptophyta; class Pinopsida; order Cupressales; family Taxaceae; genus Taxus; species Taxus chinensis. The sequence continues at coordinate 679,899,053 of CM034154.1, read as the reverse complement.
CGAAGGAATGCCTTCATGCCCACATAAAAACTATGGTCAGTCCTATGCTGATCTACATACTTCTTTTGCCTGTCTTGTGCTTCCTGTAGTCTTTGTCTGATCAAAATCACATGCTGTTCATGTCCTGTAACAAAGCTGGTCCAAGATAAACCCTTTCCTCTAGCCTATCCCAACTATGAGGTGTCTGGCACTCCCTACCATACAAATATTGAAAATGATCCATGCCTATAGAACTCTGAAAGCTATTATTGTAGGCAAACTCCACTAAGTATAGGTACTCCTCCCATCTAGACCGCCGATCCATCACATACGTCATGAGCATGTCCTCTAAAATTTGATTCACCCCGCTCAGTCTGTCTATCTGTCTCAGGGTGATATGTTGTGCTGAAATTAATCTTTGTCCCGAGGGCATGCTGCATGGTAGTCCAAAAATGGGAAGTGTACAAAGGATCGTGGTCACTAATGATCTTCTGCGGAATCCCGTGCAACCTGACGATCTCATCCAAATATACCCGTGCCACTACTCTAGCTGTATACGTGGTCTTACCAGTGAAAAGTGAGCCATTTTTGTCAATTTATCAACCGTGACCATGATGGCGTCGTGGTGATATCTCGACATCGGTAGCCCAACAATGAAGTCTATGGAAATGGTGTCCTATTTCCACTCCAGTATAGCATGAGGAAAGAGAAGGCCAGCTGGATGCTGATGTTCGGCCTTCACTTTCTGGAACTCTAAACATTGTGACATGAACTGGGCCACATCTCTCTAAAGTCCTCTCCAATGATACAACTGTCAAAGTTAGGGTAAGTAGAGAAGTAGGGTGTATATGATTAGAAATTAGAAATATTATATTGGTAATAAGGACAATGAGTGATGTCATAAATATTTTGTGTATTTTATTTGTAAAAAGTCTAAAAAGGTGGAACCCATATGAAATGATAAAGTTTATCTTATCTTAAAAGATAAGCCTACATGTAAAGATAAGAGTTAAGGTATGGAATACGATTCATCAGAGTAGATTTCTTATCCTATCTTAGAGATAAGGTGGATAATCCTGAAAGTTATATAAATAGAGATGCCACCCCCTCATTTAGCATAGAAGGAAGTAGAGAGAAATATTGTAAAGGAAACCATCATTTAGAAGGTGTGTTAAAGAATCCATTAAGAGGTGTAATTGTGAAGTTTCTCCCATAGTTATTGTTGGAAGGCAAGTGGAGTTGGTAACACTTGAAGTAATTCATGGGTGAGATTGTAACAATTTCATGTTGATAATATAGTTTACACTTATATTTTAGATTTGTCAGCATTCCTTTGTATCATAGTCTATGGTATTCTTGTGTTTTGTCTGTTATTGTGTTTCCATATTACTATCACCAAACTAAAAGCTATGCATTAGTAAATAATCATAGCACGAGGATTTCTCAATGGAGAATTATCATAGTGCCAGATTGGTGATGATATTTTGGTTCCGTTGCCAGGACCATTCCTCGTTGGTAGAGTTTCTGGAGAGATATTCCCACTTAGTCAAAAATCATTTGGAGGGTAACCTTGTTTTTACTGTGCATAGTAGTTATCATGATAAAGTCATTTTTTACCATGTATAGTATTTACCACAGTAAAGTCACTTTTTATTGTGAATAGTATTTACCACAGTAACTTCACTTTTTATCGTGAATAGTATTTACCACACTAAGTTCACTTTTTATCATGAATAATATTTACCACAATAAGTCAAGTTTTACCATGGTAAATATAAGTTTACCGTGGTCATTCCTATTAAACTGTAGAAAGGTGTAAAGTCACTTTCTATTATAGTGATTCCAATTATTTGTGCACATAAGTCTTGTTGATTGTACTTGTGGGTTGGTATTTCACTGTGATTAATTTTAAAATGGGAAAGATTCCTATTTTTTTAGCCCAATCTAATGAAAATGCTTCCTCTTTCATTCAAGAATTCAAATGATATTGCATTTGTAATGGCCTTATAAGAAGAGAACAATGGACTGAATTTTTTCCTATATTTTTCGATGGTTCAACCCTTAGGTGGTTTGAAACACTAGGTGATAATGTGAAAAAATCATGGGATTTATTAACTGAAATTTTTCTTGAAGAATTTGATGAATAACAAAAATATGCAAATCTCATGATCGAGATCACAAAGCTAGCCTAAGGAGAGAAGGAGAAAACTCGATGCCCAGATCCGGAAGGAAGGATTAACATACGAGTTAATGAATGACGTAGATAATCTCCTCTGTAAGCACTTCATTCTTGGGTTGAAGCCAAAGATTAGACAATGAGTGAAGTATGACCGCCCAACAACCCTTGAACAAGAAAAAGAGATTACTAGAAGGCAAGAAGAAAACATGGAAGAGGAGCCCAAAGAAGCTGTTATCAAGGTGGAGCCTACACCAACACCTTTGGTCCAGACATCATAACCACTTTTGGTGAGCAAAAATATTCCTTCTAGTACCTCCATTGAGTATGAAGATCTCCCTAGGAAGATGGGTTAGTTAACTATTAATATTCTTCAATAAAAGGAATTTAGTTCCCAAAATTCCAAGGGAGATAGGGGTCCAAAAAGAAATATATCTGAAGTTGTATGTTATGGTTGTCATAAGAAGGGTCATTATAAGTATAATTGTCCTGATAGAGCTTCCACGTCTAGTACAAAAGATAATGATAAAGGAAAAGCACCTGTGAATTCTTTTGATGTAGTAGATAGGAGTATAAATAATGAAGTAGATGTGCTTGTGATAAAAAGAAAGAAAGAAAAAGATAACCAAGATGGAAATGATCCTAAGAAGATGAAAGGAGAAGCTAGTAAGAAACATAGGAGAAGAAAGTTGGGTGTGCAAGATTTTCTGATTTCACAGGGGCAAAGACCATACTCCATCCTAGAAGATCTGTCAAAAAGGCTTGTAAATATTACATATGGTCAACTTCTTGCTATGTCTTCTAAGAAGTGGTGGGAGCTGCGAAGTGGACTCAATGCTCGGTGAAGGAAGGAGGTTGAGGTTCTTGTTTTAGAAGTAGAGGTGGATCCCTATGCTCCACAAGATGAGGTATTATATAATGGTATTTCAATTCATGATGTCTTAGTAGATGGAGGTTTTTCAGTTAATGTAATGACCTGAGTCTGTAATGAATATGTTGGGTTTAAAAATTGATCAACCATCAACACTTATGTTAAGGTCATTAAATAAGGGAAAAACTAAACCAGAAGGTGTTGTTTCAGATGTGGCAATATTTGTTATGGGTGTTGTATGTGTGGTAGAATTTTAGGTGATGAAGAATGGTACCGTTCTGTACCCAATGTTGTTGGGAAGGCCATGGCTAAGGAGAGCTCATGCAAGAAACTACTGGAATGAAGGCTTCATGACACTTAGATGTGGCTAAGAGAGGGTGAAAATAAACATGATCCCTTGGCATCATAAGGCATAACTTGTGGATTCAAGTGATGAAACTGATGATTGGACATCCTCTGATTACTCTAGTTTTAGTGAAGTAGACATAAAAGATGAAGAAAGTGAGGTTGATGTTTTAGTCATGGATATCCTTCCATTCACACCGACTCATGAACCCATAAAATTATCTGAAGAAGAAATTGATGATCGTCTCCAACAAATAAAGATTGGTGATGCTGTGATGGAGAGTGAGAAGGAATCCTACCTCCAGCTCTTTTGAAGATATATACACTTATTCACTTTTGATTATAAGGAAATCCGTCAAGTAAGTTGGGTAGAACATTCTATTGAGCTGGTAGATGGTGTTAAACCCATAAAACAAATGTCATATATAGAATGAATCCTAACTTTTCCAAGACTGTAAAAGAAGAAATAGATAAGTTGTTTGATGCAGGATTCATATTTGTTGTGGAGAATTCAGAATGGGTTTCTCCCATTGTGATCTCAATAAAAAATATTGGGAAGATACACATTTTTGTTGATTATAGGAAGCTAAACAAGGCAACAAAGAAGGATCATTACCCTCTTCCATTCTCATATCAAATCTTGGATGAAGTAGCTAGACAAGAGTGTTATAGTTTTGTAGATGGCTATAGCGAATATAACCAAGTTCATATAGCAGAGAAATATCAGTTGAAGACTACGTTTACCACTCCTTGGGGAACATTTACCTATAGAGTTATGCCATTTGGGTTGTGTAATTCTCTAGTAAAATTCTAATGTTTAATGAATAGGGTGTTTGAACCCTACATTGGAAGCTTCATCAGAGTATTCCTGGATATTTTTGCATCTATGGGAGCAAAATGGACCACCTGTACCAGATGGAGACAACATTTCAAAGGTTAGATGAAGCACAAGCCTCACTGAACCCTACAAAGCATGTTTTTGGATGTTCTAAAGATGTTTTGTTAGGGCATGTTGTATCCAGAGATGGTATTGGTATCGATCCTGATAAAGTTTCAAAAATCAAAGAGTTACCATTTCCTATGAATAGAAGTAAGTTGAGATCATTTTTAGGCCATGTGGGTTACTATAGAAGGTTCATCAATTTTTTTTAAAGATTACACAACAAATAACCCAATTTTTGAAGAAGGATGTTACTTATGACCCAGGAAAAAAGCACATGAAGCTTTTGAATAACTAAAGGAAGCTTTGGTGTGTTTTCCTGTTTAAAAGAATCTAGACTGGAGAAAGCCATTCATTATGTATACTAATGCTTTAGATGCAACACTAGGAAGTACTCTGAGCCAAAATGATGAAAATGGGAATGATCATCTAGTTTACTTTGGGAGCAAAAAAATGAGTAGTGTTGAGGTAAATTATACTGTAACTGAAAAAGAGGTTCTAGTTATCATTTTTGTGTTAAAAAAGTTTAGAAATTACTTGTTAGGGCAGAATTTTACAGTTGTAACAGATCATCAGGCTCTAAAATATATTGTAAATAATCCTAACCCATCAGGAAGGATAGCAAGATGGATAATTTTGCTACAAGAATTTGAATTTGATATTATAGATAGGCTAGGAAAGAAGCATGTCAATGCAGAAGCACTCTCTCGAGCCTATGATGGTTTAGGTTCATCTTGTGATGATGATGATTTCCCAGATGCAACATTGTTATCCCTTGACACAACCCCTAGTGAATACATAGATATTTAGAATTATCTGAATGATTTCAAGTTTCCTGATGGTGCTAATGCAAAGACTAAGAGGAAGATTACTTAAGCCATTCGTCCATAGTCTATTATGCATGAAGTATTATTTCGGATAGGGCTTGATGGACAATATAAGAGGGCAATTAGACGTGATCAAGGTAAGGGTCTAATGGAAGAATTCCACAATGGTACATGTGGAGGACACTTCTCTGGACAACTCACAGTAAGAAGGATCTTGGATGCAAGTTATCACTGGCCCACTCTTTTTAGATATTGTTATAATTATTGCAAGACATGTGATATTTTTCAAACACATGGGAACCGTAAGACTTCATTAGCTTCATTATGCCCTATTCTTCCACTTGATCCTTTGAAAAATGGGGAATAGATATTTTAGGTCCACTTCCAACTACTCCATGCCAAAATAAGTATATTGTAGTTGCCACAGATTATTTACTCAAGTGGGTTGAATCTAGGCCCTTGAAAACAACTTCCATGGATGAAGTGGTAAGGTTCATGTATGAACACATTGTCACCAGATTTGATTGTCTATTAGAAATTGTAACAGATCAAGGAAGCCACTTCATTAATGAGGTGGTAGAAGCCCTAGTCAAAAAGTTTTATTTTAAGCACATGAAGGCAACAACTTATAAGCCAAACACAAATGGACAAGTGGAGCAAAAAAATTGTGTTATGTCAAATTCTAGCAAAAGATGCAGCTTTGCTGGTACATAAATGGGATAAAAGGATTCATGCAACATTGTGGGCATATAGGGAAACATCAAAGTCAACAACATGATACTCCCCATTTTAGTTGGCTTATGGCATCGATCTAGTTCTTCCTATTAAGTTTGATATTTCCACTGTGAGAATCATGAAAAATGAAAGGATGGATGCAAGTGATTTGGTAAAGGAAAGGTTGGTACATCTTCATTTACTAGAGGAAATGAGAAAAATAACAAAGGATACAAGTTATAAGAAGAAAATGAAGCAAAATGAGTACTTTGATCAAAATATCCTTTGGTCTCCATTTTGGGTGAATGACTTGGTCCTAGTATATGATTCTCGATACAAAAAAAGAAGGCATAGAAAACTTCTTCCCAAATGGATAGGGCCCTACAAAATTGTATTTGTACATGAAAATGGTATATATCGACTGGAGGAATTGGATGGTACTCCCATTACGAAATGGGTCAACCACAACAAGTTAAAGATTTTCCAGGCACGAGAATAATCTACTCCGAGGACGGAGTAGAAGCTAGGAAGGGGGAAGATGTCGACACTAAATTTTTCCTCCGTAATTTCTATTTCATTAATGTATGTATTAGTAGTAGGATGTTGTTAAGTATAATTAGTAGTGGCATTTGATAGAAGATAACAACGTTGCTGGTACGATGCGGCAAATAATGTATAGTACGGTAAGAATCAAAGTACAATAGGAATGTTGTGTTAAAAACTAAATATTTTTCGTAAGTGGTTCGGTAATGTTAAAATGTCAAAGTTAGGGTAAGTAGAGAAGTAGGGTCTACATGATTAGGAATTAGAAATATTATATTGGTAATAAGGACAAAGAGTGATGTCATAAATATTTTGTGTATTTTATTTGTAAAAAGTTTAAAAAGGTGGAACCCATGTGAAATGATAAGGTTTATCTTATCTTAAAAGATAAGCCTACATGTAAAGATAAGAGTTAAGTTATGGAATATGATTTGTCAGAGTAGATTTCTTATCCTATCTTAGAGATAAGGTGGATAAGCCTGAAATTTCTATAAATAGAGAGGCCACCCCCCTCATTTAACATAGAAGGAAGTAGAGAGAAATATTGTAAAGGAAGCCATCTTTTAGAAGGTGTGTTAAAGAAGCCATTAAGAGGTGTAATTGTGAAGTTTCTCCCATAGTTATTGTTGGATGGCAAGTTCCATTTACACTTTTTCTCTTGACACGGATCAGGTGCACATGTTCCATTTACACTTTTTCATTTTTGTATTTTACATTTACATACTTTTACATGCGTCTTTCACATTACGTTTTTACACATACATACATACATATTTGACTACTTGATCATTTTATCCTTACAGGTCCGGTCGTATGAGAAACAAGCAGTCAAATAGGGGCAAGAAAAACAACAATGTCAAAAACAAACATTTCGCAACAACACACACTTTACTAACCATATAGGTACACTACACACATCAATAGCTACACACATGTTTCCGCCCTAGGTTCACTCTCATCACTTTTTAATGCATTTTCATCTTTAGTTTCCACGCTCCGTATTTTTGTCCCTCCACACTTCGTCCAGTCCTTCGGCACACCTTCTTCATCACTCTACATTGGCATTAGGTATGCATCTCTATCTACTTCATGTTACCAAGCTTTCCACTCACCAACATAAAGTTGGGGAAAATGTAGTCCCTAAATCATGCACTTTAGATATTATTTATCCCGGTTTCATACTACTATTTAGAAGGTTCTTGAGTGAAGAAATTACTAATTAACCCCCATATTTTGGCCATATTCTCTTATTTTATTTCGTCATTCCTGACCTTTTACACCTACATTCTCAGTCAACTTTTGTGAATTTACATTATTTTATCCTCGACTGGGGTGACCAGGCTAATACTAGGGTGCACATGGGTGCCGTGGTCCCACCATGGGTACCTTGATACTTCTTGAACTTTCCCTCCACTTTTTGGGCTCTTTCTATCCATTTGAGGTCTTTATCTTTTTGGTGGTCGGCCATTTTGGGGTTAATTACAAAATTAGATCAAGAGAAACCTATAAATATAAAGCTATGAGACCATAATGAGGGACCAAGCGCTAGTCACTACTATCATCCATATATAGTTGCATCCATTTATTGCATTAGAGATCACTTGCATCCACATAGCTCCATCACAAGGCACAAGGCTAGGTCATCTGCATCAAACACAACATAGGGGGAGGATTCTATTCTATTCCATGCACATAATCTATTACATTTTATACATCTAGTTATTTCTCGCTACTTGACAAAGTCTGACTGGCACAAGAGCACCTAGGGCACATTATGCACACACTTACCAAAACTACATTTGGGTTTGAAATGTAGTGTAAAGATTAGTTAGTAAGCCCACTGTTGTGACAGATGAGGTCAATCTGACCCATTCATTTGTATTCTTATTTTTTTAGGGTTTTGATAATACTTCTTGATGTTTTGTAGGTCTTTTCATCATCTTGAAATATCAATGATATATGAGGAAGTATGACGAAGCTAATGCGACAGACAACAAGGGTTTCAGAACATCTGCCGAACTTGTGAATATCAGTTTCAGAGATTTTACATAGACCAGAGTGGCTAGTTTGCAGAGCAGAGCACCCGTAGGCACCCCAGTCCCTCTCGAGGTGCTCCAGTACAACCAAATACTCCAGATCCATCCTTTTCAGATCTCATGCAGAGTCGTTCTGCTTCCAGATTCTCTATTCAACTCTACAACACAGTCCCGCGAGCATATTCTATTCATATGAGTTCTTTCCTCTTCTCTCTTACATATTAGGGTTAGAATTTCTTTTTACATAGTTGTTTGGATCATCTATATACTTCTTTACTGCATTTATTTACTTTATTTACAACTGTTCATAGCTTATATTAACTATAGTGATCTATATTTACATTTTTAGTTAATCAATTTCTATTTGGTCCATATTTAATGAGGTGTACTTTGATGTAAGGATTTAGTAGGAACCCTATTTAGAATGTATAAAACAATGTTCATGACTTCATTCCATACAAACTTAGGTTCTTTAGATGCATGAAGCATAGTCCTTTCCATTTCTATCATGGTTATGTTCTTCCTTTCAACTATGTCGTTTTGCAGTGGGGAATATGGAGCTATTAACTCTCTTTGAATTGCATAAGAGACAAAAAACTCATCAAAATTCTTATTCACATACTCACCTCCATTATTAGTTCTTATCCTTTTAATTTTCAGATTATTTATGTTCTCAACCAAGACTTTAAACTCTTGACACTTATACAAAACATCATAATTTTTCTTAATATAATATGACCAATTCATTCTAGAAAATTTATCAATGAAACTTACAACATACAAGGCTCCACCAAGAGAGGGAACTTCCAAAGGACCTCTTGTATCACTATGTATTAACTAAAGCAAGTTGGAGGAATTAAAATCATGATGTTTATGAAATGGTTCAACATGTTGCTTACCAAGAAAACAACTTTCACAAGATTCATGGTCTGATTATATCATAGGAATACCTATCACAAGGTGAAGACAAGACATTTTATACAAACTCTTAAATTTCACATGCTTAAGTCTTTCATGTCATAATTGACCAACATTACAACAAGAAGAATAAAAACAATATTCAACAACTCCATCAAAGATATACAAACAATTCTTATAAAAAACAACAACAATAATGTTGCCAAGCTCATTCTTCACATACCATTTATCTTTTAATAACACAAATTTATAGTTTTGTTTAGTTAGTTGTGGACAATATAAAAGGTTCTTCTTTAAGTTAGGAACAAATAAAAGATTAGTAATGGTTCCATTTTCTGACATAACATTACCAAAACATTCAAACCTAATGAAAAAATTATCACCTGGATATATATTCTCATGACATTATATAATATCAAAAATAATTTCATGAATCTATTATATGTATAGATGCACCACTATAAAGAATCCATTCATTATCATTAGAGGCTAGGAAAGGAGTATATAGAGCAATAGTTTTCTCAACATTGTTAGATTGATTTTTAGCATGCTTACGATTTTTATTCTTCTTTATATTGTTGTTCTTACTTTTAGTATTATACTTATTTGTATTAGAAATAAAATTCAGAAGCTTTATGAACAAATTTACCACATTTAGTATAAGTGCCATCAAAATTAAATTTAAACTTTTGATTATTCCTATTGTTGTTAGGATTGAACTTAGATTTAAAGATAGACCTATGATTAGAATTACTGTTATTCTTATTCTTAACAAATTTATGATCTTGGGAGAACAATTCCTGGGAGGAATTTTATTTTGAATAAAATTTCTCCATTACTCTTTCTTCCTGAATTAAGAGAGATGATAGAGTATCACTATCAAACAAATCATATTCTTTTTGATACTTAGAGTTCAAGATAGAGATGAAGTTTACGAACTTTTCATGTATGTTAATTTGAATAATAAAATACAACTTATCTTGAAATAAGTCACAGCTAAAACCATCTAATTGAGATTTAATGTTCTTAATATTATCTAAATAATTGATTATCTTTTCATCTCCTTTAATTGGAGTTATAAAAAGCTCCATGATTAGTATTATTATCTTAGAAAGGTGACTACCTTTGTGAATAGTTTGTAATTAATTCCATGCATCAGTTGGATATTCCATGTGTCCTATGTGGAACAAGAATTCATTTTTAATATTTTTCAATAAGATGGATATGGATTCTTGGGATTTTTGGGAGAAGATACTCAAGTTTTCAGGTGTATCTTGTTTCCCAATGAGTCTCTTTTCAACACCACTAACTAGATCCCTTAGCTTTCTATCCATAAAGATGACTTTCAACCCAACTCTTTAAATGTTATAGTTAAAACCATTTAAAACATGATATTTATCCATGGAGAAATTAGATAAACTAGCCATAAAAATTTAGCAAATTTAGAAAAATTAGTGTTATGCGGGTTTTAACAGATACAAAGATCCGCAGTTAGAGTTATGCGGTTTTATCAAAATACAGAGTTCCGCGGAGTGAAGAAAACCGACTTCCATGGAAATAAAACAAAATATGTTATTTATAACCAAATAAACCACTCTTAAAATAGGTATGAGAATTAAGAAGGAAGGTCACAAAACACAAAGAACAAGACACACAGCTAGAAATAAGAAGTTATAGAATTTCCAGGTTCATAAGATGTGAAACAAAGAAATCGTGTTCCACAGGTTTATTTGAAATTCATGTATAATTTTTGTTACAACACGTAGAGGTTTATTGTTTCTCATGTGTAACATTTCTATGTTTTTATTTAGGATGGGCGATATCTATAAATATTTCAGCCTTCATTTTTTTTCGTAACTTGATATTTTCATGATTAATAAAATCTCTAACAAGCTACCTCCCCATTTACCCTAGCATTTGGTATCAGAGCTGCGATTTGAGCCTACACATTTGAGTAGAAGATGGAGGAAAGGTTGTAGAAGTGTGTGAGAGGTTTTGGAGAAGATTTCTTCCCCCTTGGAGAGCATGTGATACCTCCAGAAGCTTCCCAACCCCATCCCTGCATCCCCCAAATATGTTGTTTCCATTACCAGGAGGTTTGAATAAATCATCTTTACACTGGGTAAGGAGGGGTTCCCAAACAATGCCTCTTGCACCAGGATACTCTATAGGAAAATTTGGTTCAACCAATTTTTTTTTCTCCTCAATAGGGGTTTTCCACTAAATTTAGTGGACATATTAGTTACAACTAACTATAGTTGTTTTGTAAATTTTTGGTGGTGTGCACATAAGTATTTTGAAAAAAAATCACCAAATTTGGCATGTTGTAACATTGAGTTGATCTTTGCATGTTATTGGTGAGTTATAGTTTTGAGTTGTATTTGAATGAGTTGGCCATCCTATACACCCACCAATTTGGGTTATCAAGTCACCGAGCCACTACATTGGATAAGAGTCGAGTCAAAATACATCCACACCTGGGAGAGACTAGCATTGGGGTGAGTCGAACATTGTCCACCACTTAGCATTGAATGATACATGTAATGAATATATTGAGCTAGACATCCAATGAAAGGTTGGAAAACATGTTGGATGATCCAAATACCTTCATCGAAACCCTACTTTCACCTATAAGGTAATATGAGGCATATTCAAGCTAAGTTCCAAGTTACACCCCCCATGTAGAGTCACTTCAAGACCGAGATCCACCATTGCAGGCACATTTAGAATCAAGCCAATCCTAAACCTTACATTCAAGCCAGTTGATCTCCCCTACACGAGTTCCTTGGAGATCTGCAGAGTGGAGCCAACAAAAAAAAAATAGCGATTAAAAGGATTGCAAAACAAAACAATGGAATTCACTTTACAAAGGTGTTCAAAACAAAGCCAACACAATCCAATTTCTATGGGAAACCCTAAAATGCCATATTCACTCCTCCACATAGAGCCATGTGGACCTCTTAAATGACGCCACATCTTGTTACAAGGTTAGTATTTTTTGAAAAGTGTTTAAATATAAACTCTTGCATTATCTATGCCATGCGCCATATGCGCTTAAGTGACTAGTTGAAAGATTGATAATTCATTTGAAACCAGGAGGTTCAGAGGTCGAACCCCCTCTCCAAACCCTATTTTTTATTTTAAAAACCTGGTGGAAAATTTAGCACCTACCGCCAACTCTAGTGGCATAAACCCCACCAACTTAGCTAGTCACAATGAAACCTGTAGCTAAATTTAGTGACAAAAATACTATTTCGGGGTAATTTTTTTCCCTTCCACATAGCTTAAAATTTGATTTTGAGCATATTTTGTAAAAGGACAGGTGCTTGAAAGGGTTGTTTTAATTAGTTTTTTTTGTGGGTTTTTAGTGTTTGAGCCATTTTGAGATCCGAAGGCTACCAGGGCCCTACAAAACAAAAATAAATTTCCTGCCATTTAAGTTTTCCGCACAAACAGATGTAATTTAATATTTTCAGTGTATTATTGTATTTTTGTATTCTAACATGCTTTCTAGTTGGCAAAATATAACAACCCAATATGGAAAATAATGCTCCCAAATTCTTCTTTCCGGAATCGCAACTGCTCCGTGGTGAAAATTACATCACGTGGAAGAGAAAAGCTAGAACTCAACTCAAGTTTGAAGAAATTTTTCTGGTTGTAAATAGTTTAGAAACTAGATTAGAAAATGATGCAGCCCAACAACTCTAGGTTGATAGGGCCAATCAGAAGATCAAGTTGATAATCTTGTTTGCAGTGTTTGATGACATGTAACCCCACATTCAAGATCCCAAAAGAACCAAAGAAGCGTGGGACAAGATGATCACAATGTACAAGCACTAAAACAAGGACATAATATTGAATTTACAGAGTCATTTGCATATAATGAAATTCAATCCGAATTAGAAAATGGATGTATCCTTGCATATAGTTACAACTTGAGGGCTTCACTGCTAGGCATGGGAGAAGAGAGTTTTGATACTGCTCTTGTTCCCATTTTTCTAAGATCACTTACTCCCTCTTACCACATTTTTGTGATGAAAATCAATTTGTCAGATCAGACCATCAATTTTGAGAGGCTAGTGACTTTGTTGTAGCAAGACGAGGAGTTTTACAACAAAGAAGAAGAAGAAGAGTAAGAACTATCTTCCCATAAAAAAGGAAGGGAAAAACATAATATTCCTAGAAGTCCCAAAAGACATCAAGGGAATATTCAAAAGAATAAATTTCCTATTTACAAAAGAGGACATGAGTTGAAATATTACTAGTTCAATACGTACAAGAAAGGGTCTTCAAGCAATTCTAGACCTCACAATCAACAATCACAATATGGAAAATCACACTACAAGCAAGTGCATAAGAAGGGAAACATGAGAAAGAAACCTTATCAATAAGGGAATGTAGCTGAGTAAGAAGACCATTTATATGATGATGACTTCTTGTACACTAACCATTCTAGTGAAGTAACCACGTAATCTTGTGAAATATGGTACGTTGATTAGAAGCCACTCGACACATGACCAAAGATAGAGATTGGTTTACCACTATACGAGACACCCTCCAAAAATCATGTTTCATCTGGGGATGATTCTTCCTACACAGTCCAAGCTATTGGGAACATTACTCTTCATCTTGGTTCTTGAATTTGTAGGTTATTAGATGTATTTTATGTCTCTGGTTTGACGAAGAACTTACTATCAGTCAGTCAACTTCTAGATCATAATCTAAAGATTGATTTTGATATTCATTCTGGTAAGAAATTGTGTTTTATTCTAGATAAATCCAGAAGCTCGAAGATTGTTACAAGAGCTTCACATATGGGAAATATGTTCCATCTTAATTTTGTCCACAAGAATGATTAGGAACTAGTGGCTAAGAATACTTCTTCTGCACAATTGTGGCATCAGAGACTTGGTCATATAAGTTTTGAATATCTTGATACACTTCACCGGTAAAATATGGTGATAGGTTTTCCATCTCTAAGAAAGGATACATACAAGTTTCCTAACTACCTCACAGGAAAACAACATAGAGCCTCATTCCATAAGAATACTCATCGAGCTCTAGGTAAGCTTGATTTGGTTGACATTGATCTTTGCGGTCTAATGCAACTTAGCCATTATGGATTTTAGTATTTCATGCTTTGTGTTTATGATCATTCGAGAAAAATGTGGATTTTTTTTCTTCGTAAAAAAGTGAAGCTTTTGAGAACTTGAAGTTTAAAGTGGCTATTGAGATTGAGACTGGTTACAAAATCAAATCTCTTTGCTCAAATCGAGGGGGGAATTCTGTATAAATGAGTTCAAATCCTATCTAGAATCTCATGGGATTCATCTAAAGATGCATCCTCTACACACACCACAAAAAAATGGTGTTGTTGAGAGAAGGAACCATACTATCATGGAGATGGTGTGTTGTATGATCGATGATTCAAGACTAATGAAGACATTCTAGGCTGAAGCAACAAAGAATTTAGTATATTTTCTGATCAGAGTGCCCACAATTTCTCTTGACAAAGTAACTCTACAAGAGGCATGGTCGAATCAGAATCCATCCATTACACACCTCATAATATTCGGGTGAAAATTCGCATGCACATACCCAAAAAAAGAGAAATAAGTTGGATATGAAATCATATAAACTCATCTTTATTGGCTATAGTGAAGATTCTCTTAGGTATAGATTGATGGATCTAAAGACTAAGAAAGTCTACACCAGCAGAGATATTGAGTTATTTGAGAAGAAATAAAGAGATACTCCTTCTATAGACTCACATGATGTAGATAACACACCTATTGTGAAATAGAAGAAAATGTTCCCACTGATGATGACAATAACGATGGTGATGATCAGATAGGACCACAAATCACAAGAATAGTACATCATATGCCAAAGTGGTATACGAACATGACTTGATATGTGAAGTTAGATGCTCCTCCAGACACATCCACCACTAGAAAAATGAATCACAGTAAATCTCATGAAGAAATAAATTTTACTTTGATGAGTAGAGTTATAGAATCTATTGAGACCTCTATTGTCGAGGAATCCCTATAGTCAAAATCTTAGAAATATGCCATGGACCTTGAGTATCAATCAGTGATGAAAAATAAAACTTGACAGCTTGTCGATCTTTCACCATGGAAGAAGCCAATTGGTTGTAGATGGATATTCAAAAAAAAGTACAAAATATATTGGATTATTAAAAAGTACAAAGCAAGACTTGTAGAAAAGGGTTATGCACAGAAGGAACACATAAAATATGAGGAGACATTTGATCCCATACCTAAGATAAAAATGATCTTTGCTGTAGCTGCTCAGTTTAGATGAAAATTCCATAAGATGAATGTCAAAAGTGCCTTTCTAAATGAAGATCTATACGAATAAGTCTACATGACTCAACATGAGGGTTTTGTTTTACCTGAATCATAAACAAAGGTATGTTGACTCATTAAATATATGTATGGTATTAAATAGACACCTCGGGCTTGATACATCAAGATTGATGAGCATCCCATTCAACATGGATTTGTGAGAAATCTATACGATTCCAATCTCTACCTCAAGAAAAAAAGAGGAGATATTTTGATAGTTGTATATGTCAACGATCTAGTCGTCATTGGAAGCATAGTGAAGATGATTTATTCAATGAAGAAATCTATTAATCAATCATTCGACATGACAGATCTCAAGCTCATGCACTATTGTCTTGGATTGGAATTATGGTAGAAGGAGAATCGTATTTTTGTTTCTTAGTTGAAATATACCAAGACAATGCTCGGGAAATTTAGGATGTTTGATTGCACACCCATTGCTACACCCATGGAAATGAGACTTTAGTTATCTCGTACATATATATCTCTTCTAGTAAGTTCAAATATATTTCGATAGTTGATTGGGAGTATCATTTACCTAACATATACTAGACTAGATATTAGCTTTGTAGTTAGTTATCTTTCCCGATTTAGGCAGGAACCTAGAGTTTGTCATTGGAAAGAAGCAAGGTGGATGTTGAGATATCTCAAGGGCACTATGATTCTTTCTCTAGATTAAAAGAAAAATGATCAATTATTCTTGATTGGATATTGGGATTAAGATCATACATGTAACATTAATGAAAGGAAATCCACTTCTTGATTTGTTTCCTTTTTGGGATCAAGACTAATATCATGGGGAAACAAGAAACAAAACTTTGTTTCTCTCTCTTCTATAGATGCTAAATATTGTGTTGTAGGTGGATTTGTTTGCTAAGTGATATGGCTATGTGACATACTTGAGGGACTTGGAGTACCACATGAGAAATCCACTACCTTGTATGTTGACAATGAGGGTGTTATCAAACTTGTTTGCAATCCAATGTTTCAATAGAGAACCAAGCATAATGAGGTGCATGTTCATTTCATTGATGAACATGTTTTGAAACACAATATAAAACTTTAGGTTTTCCCAACTAAATAACGAGCATATATTTTCATAAAGTCACTTGCACGTGAAAAATTCGAGTTTTTTAGAGAGTTCCTCTCCTTATCTCTTGAGATAATGAAAAATTAAGGGGGGGAATGTTAGGTAATTTTTTTTATGTAGGTAATTATGCATTGTTATTTACATTTTTACCTTTTACTAGTGGTAATTAGTTCTTACTATGTTATTATGGTAACTAGTTTGTTATTTGGGTAAATATTGGTTTTATATCTTGTTGTATGGTTATATTGTTATAACCATTCATATTATTTTATTCATGTATAGTTTTTGTTACAACACGTAGAGGTTTATTGTCACACCTGTGTAGCACTGCTATGTTTGTATTCAGGATATGAAATACCTAGAAATATTGCACCCTCCATTTTTTTGTAACTTGATATTTTCCTAATTAATAAAATCTCCAACAAGTTACCTCCTAGTTTCTCTTAGCATAACACAGATGGAATATATACAACAAGGTAAAGTGAAATAGAGATAATAAGAGTCCACACTATATGAAAAAATGCCACACAAGACTAAAAACAAGGGGGAATGACATGGATGGATCCATGAAAAAAGGTGAAGTTCCAATAAGATAATAAGAGTCTGCCCTATATGCAAAAATGCCATGCAAGACTAAAAAACTAGGGGAATGACACGGATCACAATTTCAATCACATAAAAGGTTACAGAAAATAGGAGTACAAGTACAAACACAATTTGATCTTCCTCAACTATTTAAATCATGCAAAATCTTCCAAATTTAACTTGTTTCATAGGAGATTGAAGTTTTGCATCTGTAGGGATGAAAAAGATCCGCACAACATTACTCAAGGTTTGAAATTTTTTCAACGACTGATCTTCAAGTGAATATTCATCTTAAAAACATTTTTATCCTACACAACCACAAACATATAGCTTTGATACCATGTTAGAAAATGTATGGATAAATAATAAGCACATATTAGATATCCACCATGAATTTACCAAGGATTATAGTTTGTGACTAAACAAAAATTATAATAAATTGAACATAGATTACAAATTTACAGAGTGCATTATAATTTAATGTAAAGAACCAATAACACATTACAAATGAATACAAAACACAAGATTTAAGTGGGAAAACCTTTCGGTAAAAAACCCACTGAAAATATCACTTATCTTTATTAAGAATTGAATTTCACTCAACACTCCCACTCTTTTAGGGATATCCCTTGTAGTTACACCTTCTAAAAGGAATTACTAAATCACATATACCTTCTCTAGTAATTCACATGTGTGTTAGACATGGCGTAAGAAATCTCAAATGAAATTAACTTGTTTTATACAAGGTTTAGTCTTTAATTTCCCACACTAGTGCTATGTGCGCTGGAACCTCATTCAACAGAACTGAATGCACACTCGAAGCAGGTGTAACTACTTGTCCTTTGTGATTGCTCATCAAGATGTTAGCATGCAGATTCATAATGATATTTAAATAAATAATCATTCAACCATACTAAACCATTACATTCATTCACTTTTGAAACACATGTAATAAAGAAACAAATACAAATAAACCATAACAAGGATCAATTGTATAAACACATCCCCATACTCAGATGCATCAATGATCATAATCCATCCATAGTTATCCATTAATCATCAAAATCAACTACATAACCATAAGATGTTACATAACATGTGAACATAGGGCCATGTACACAACTATAATAGAGCAACATAACACTTACACAATGAACATGATGCATAACCAATCCTAAGTCAAGTATTTATAGGGTGGGGAATTTCCCTTCACCACCCATGCACTTCTTGATAATAGGCATGCCCAAAAATATCCATGCATACTTACATGCTTTACAAAATAGCTAATAATAGTACATCCTATAAATAAGACTTTCTTTAATCCTATTAATATCTAATCCATGCACGTACTTTAATCTTCTATTTGCATGTGATTTCTCCCAATATTAGCCAATGCTTGCTTGCCAAGGTAGCCTCCTTTTATCCTTTGTATGGTAAACACTCCAAGTCTATTTTTATCTTGCTCCAAGAAAATGGCTAAGTCCTCAATTTGCCTGCATGCGCAGTCCCATGTGTAATACTGTCCCTGACCATACGCACCCTCTTGCGTGTCATCCAAAATCCTCTTGTGCGCACATGTCCCTACACGTCAACCTTTCTTCTTCTAGGTACTTATTAATTTTTTTAACCAACATTACCCCACACTAGGTATGTTGTCCATCCTCAGAAACACTTAAAAATAATGCTCCAAGAGAATAGTGGAAGAATCAAAGAATCAAGAATGAAGAATATGGCTTGCACCAAAGAATTAAAGAATCCATTTTCCTTAGGGGGCAAAGAACTGTAAATTCCTTGACCAATATTTTCTCTAGTTCCTTCCATGATTCTAATTCCTTATTCACATTAATTGACACGTTATCAACAATGTCAGGGACCTATGAAGGAATCAATTCATCAATCTACACCTTTAGTTGTTTAATCAAAGCTTCCAGTTGTTTGGATACGTTGTCCAATGCATCCATCTTGCGCATAATATGTAGGAAGAGTTCCTTCAACCTTTCCTTAAGAGAGATCTTCAACATGTTTATTATTTCCCTCTTATGCTCCACCTCGGCCAATTCCTTTTCCCGTTCCACCATATTATTCTTGTTCTTGGCCTGGAATTACTTTAACTCCACTTCATCTCTATTAACAAGAAAATCCACAACATGATTAAAGTCCTAACAATTATCATATAAAAACTCTTCCACTCATGTAGCCTCCTTATCCTTTACTGCTAGTATATCATACTACGTGAGTAGTTCTTTAATCTGTTCCCGGTCACTCTTATTTTGTCACACCAGTACTTATTCTATGGATTATATTGCAAGAACCTTATGATATTTTGTAATAATGCACGCAAAGTCCTCTGAGAAGTGAAGTGCCATCTCATATAAAGGTTGGCCTTGATCAATCAGATATGGGTGCATGAATGTAATAGTATCTGTGATGCATTCTTCCTTTTTATATGCTATACACACCCATCCCTTCTCCTCTCTCAGCTCTTGCTTCAGCTACACAATATCTCTAGCTTTCTTCTCGATCTATTTATTATTCGCCTTTATCTCCTCATTATTCTTTTCCATCTCCTTGTGCATATTCCTTATGCGGAAGTCTTTATAAAAAATTATCACCGCTACATCCATCGTTAGTTTATTAAGTGCATTACACACTTGTTCATCCATTAGCATTTGTGCATCGACTATTGAATATGCCTCTCCTGGCGTATACTTAAGATGAGTCTCAGTTATCGACTATGTGCTAACCTTGAACTTAGGATCCTGCATGTGTGATTGAAATGCCTAGGAGATCATGTTCCTTGTGCGCAAAAAGGTTGATTCTTCTTAATGAATGACCAATAAAAGAGATCTTCTGTGGCCAACTGTGCTCTGATATCTTGCGTGAAATTTTTTTCTAGGGTCATCTACATACTGCATCATAGGGCGTTGGGGTGAGTTCCTTGGTTTCCTGTTCTTCATATGAGTCCCTTTCAGAAACTAAATGCAAGGGTGTTCTCCACGCTACCTTATTATTCTTCACCAATATTATTTTATCATTCCTCCTCACACTCTACCTTGTGCTCAACAATGCGCTTGACAATGCGATCCACCTCTTGATCAATATGGCACTAAAATTCTGGCTCAATTCCATGCTCCTCATTAGGCTCCTAACTCTCCTCCAAAATACAAGTGTTAGGCATCTCAAGCCCTTCCACCTCTAGCTCCATAACTAGGATCTCCTCATGATGCGCGTTGCACTCTTCTGTATCTGACTCCTCAACATCATTAACCAAGGATCCTTCTGAAATACTTAGTATTCATCCCTTTTGACATCCTCTTCATTTATCACAACCTCCTTTGTGTCTACGCTAGACAAAATCTTTAGTTTCTTATTTACAAGAGACTTATTCGAAATATTCTTTGTGCTTGTACTTGGTTCTGAATCCTTGGGTGCTGGCGTCTTATTTGTAGTTGCCATCTAAACAGGAGGTGTATCTTCATTTCCTTCTTCTTTTTAATTGGCAAGGGGAGTACCCTTACGCATTATTTTTCATCCTATAATATTCTTCCTTGTAGGCTCTTATGGGATTGTCAAGTCATCCTCCACATACTTTCCATCAACTCTTCTCGGCTTTAGATAGATATAAATATTTTTTGCCTCAAGATTAACAATCACCAAAGTAAGGGACTAAGACATATTGATATCACCTGATATCATTGTCTCCTCATACACACTTTTCTTAGGATAATCAAATGTTTTTCATAACATGTGGTAGTCCACCTTATCAGTGTCAAATCTTAGCTTGTGCACCTCATAAATGTTTTTCACCGTATCTTGAAAGTACCACATTGTGAAGGAAACCATAAGCTCAAACCAAGGACTCTTCGACCCATCCTTCAAATAAAAAATACCAATGTAGAAGTGATAATAGAAAAAAAACTTGGCCTTTCCTTCCAATTGCATAGGTAAATCACTCAGAATACACCATTCTTCTCCAAATTCCTCACACATTCTTCTATACCATTTATCTCCTTTGGCCTTATATGCATGAGTGATGGTTTCATAGGTGTAGTCGGTAAATTTTTTTGCAGGGGATGCATTTTATTTAGGGAACTCCCATATTTTATCGTTCTACCCATATGATAGCCCAAGTTCAGAGAACACAATCAGTAGTAGGACATTTCCAAAAATGATCTTGTCCCCTTCGCATGATTCCTCGATGATCTCCTCTGTTATGAATCCAACAAGGTTATAGGTTGTACCTTTAGATATTTTCTTTACGATATGAAGCCATAGTTTTTTTTCACTTGGCCCCATCATTCCCATCCATTCAATTTTGTAAGCAATCACGTGACCATTCTGATGAAAGGATCATGGAGATTAGAAATTTCCATGACGGGTCCTCCTCATTGGTATTTCATCACGTAAGCAATCTTCTTTACTTCAACATCATCTTCCAATTCCATTGGAATTTCCATCCCTATGCTTCAAAGGAAAATAAATTTCCCAATAAAAGGTGCGGTAAGGCGCATCCTCCTACCCATGAAGTAGAAAAATTCCTCATGGACGCATGCCATCAGCCATTAGTATAGTCACTCAAGCTTGCTAAATTATGGGAGATCGTAGATCCAAAGAACCCCTGCACTCTGCAAAATCTGATACCCCTTGTCATCATAGATGGGATTATCATCCGTATTCCTCTCCTTTTTCCTATGCATTAGCTCAAGGTCTATATTTCACATGTTCACATGAGTACGATGGTTAGAATCACTAATTTTCATTTTCCTCATGTGTGATACCCAGTCTTTCCCCATAAGAACTCCATCGGGGTACTGCATTTCTTAATACCATTCTTCTTGTACATCTTCAACCACATGATTTTCCTTACCCTTGCCTTTTCCTTTCCCCTTGGGTGATACAGTTGCTTCCTTCTTGGATGCCATGTCACACATAAATCCAAACTATTACTCTACTATGCGTTATGTGCCTTTAATTTCTTGCTTCCAACCATACGCACCAAATATATTCCCTATCTTGTGCCCCGTTCTTAATTCTATGCCCTAATTCTTAAAACCCTAGCCAAGAACCATACAAACCCTTCTCCTACTGCAAAAAATCTTCCACATCACCCCTAAGCCTCAAAATTCCTTCATAAGGATCTCTTTTACTTGGCCATGGTCCTTACTTCGATTTGGTTTAGTCTATTTTCTAGGTTTGCACACAAGTTCACAAGAAATCACACGAATTCGATCTTAGAAACACATAATTTATTCACAAGGTAAGGTAAAAATCAATTTACCCTGACAACTCATTTTATAGATTTTTAAATTTTACCACATTAAATGCTTGCCACCAACCACCGTACAACATCTTTAAATATGATTTTTTCAGTTTTTTCACACTTTTTTCGGTGCTTTCTTCCTCATGCTGTAATCGTAACCTTCTGGAGTGCTCACTACTTTTTAGGTCACAAACCTCCTTGCATGTGCTTCCATGTGCAATAGTACATAAACCTCTATGACATATACCAATTAGTTCTTCATGCCACTAATGTAGACACCAAATTCAGGTCACACTCCCCCTTCACCCCACATATATATTAATTTAATTACCTACAATTAAATTAATGCCCATTCTCACAATATTCATTAATAAATACCTTAATTAAATTAATTTCTACCTCACCTAGACACCTCACCCCACCAAATCACATAGAAACCTCACCATAGACCTATTATTAGCATGTTTCCATTTTATCTAGGACTCAATCTCTGCTTACCATAACCAACTGAGACTTAGTCTAACCATAACACTAAATGCATATTCTTCCTCTAACCACATACACACTTACTTATGCAGAAAATGCCATTTTGGATCCACAAGAATGGACAGAGTTGGCCAAAATATTTCCAAGATCTATCATTTTTAGTAAAAATAGGATTTCCTGCCTTAACCGATGCCGGTCAACCCTAAACCGATGCCGATCATCCTAAACCGTCGTCGATTACCATATATCCACTTTGGTAAACCTTGTTTGGGGGGTTGAACACATTTTTTCAAGTTTTGGAACAAAGGAGATCTACATGCAAGTAAGAACTAGAGCCCTTTCACACATCCATACAGCCATAGCCAACACCAAGACTGATCCGAAGGTATTTTCATTCATGGTAGAATTTTGGGAAGCACTACCATGACACTGAGCTCTATTTCACAGATCAACCATCACCACCATCCAACCATCAAACCTGCAAACACCAATAAGTGTGTATCTAACCTGCATCATTTCATACTTATTCATATTACAAAGTTTCTTCATCTCTGTTTATCAGTATCCATTTGTATTTTCATCCCACCCTATCTACCTTCATGTGAATCCAACCATTCCATCACCCACAATCATTTAATCACCCATACCTAATTCTTTAATACTTCTGAGTCCTCTCAGCACCGTTTCAAACCCAACCATTTTTCTTACACTCACTGCCCTACCCCAAAAATTTCTCAAATCCTAAATTCATTGAATTTCCAGTATCCCACCTCTATCGATGTCGGTCACCTATAACCATTGTTGGTTTCCCATAAACCGTCATCGGTCACACATGAATGACATCAGTCTCTATAACTGGTAAGCCTGCATATAACAAAAAAAATAATAACCTTTACTTAAATAACCCAAACCACCCAAGACTTTGCCCTAACATGTCTCAACCACCTTATTTACCTGTCTGATTTCCAGATCTGATCATAACTTAGCATGTTAGATTAGATTTGCTTATTATACTTGGATGAGATACCTAGATCATATCAACTACAGTAGGAAATTATTGTTTTACATTATTTCTTACATTAAGTTGTATTAAAAAGTGGATTGAAAACTATCTAGGAAGTATCACACTTCTCAGATCTAGCATACGCTAGGCAGTCCAATGACATATATTGTTTGATATTCTTGTTGTGTATTCGCAGGTAGTTCCTCCTAGAAAAAATGAATTCCTCATAATCAGCACTGGATCGGAAGATAAGAACATGCACACTCTACCTTCCACCTTCATCGCAATAAGTATTCCTCCTTGACCCATCATCTTATCTGTTTCGTCAAATCCATAAATAAAATGGTGAAACAAACTACCTACCTCGCATTACACTGTTTAATACTTATTATTGCATGGTCTTCATACCTATAAATTTCCTTATTATCACCATCCTTCTCATTTCTTATGACATATTTTTCCACTTTTATGCACACGTATGATGCAACAAACACACCATCCCTCTTCCATTGCACATATATATTCAGCCACTTTAACTCACCTTCAAACACCAACAAGGTCTTTTTTTCATGCACTTCTTCTAGGTTCACCCCACACTACAAGTATGCATGATCCTCTGCACATGAACTCAATAGGTAGTCATATTTTTTCGTGAAAGAGCACTTATTAAAAAAAAACAAAGAAACAACCCAACAAAACCAAAGAAAACAACTAAAAATAAAAAACATGAAATGGAAACCTAATCTAAATGTTAATACTGCCTTATTACAAACACCAAGAAGCTTTATTTATAGTAGGGCTTCATCCTACTACCATTGAAGTAATCGGGAAACATGGTCCCATACATTATCTGTAATTGACATGTGCCTAATTCAAGTATCTTAGTTTCTAGAAAAGGTCCTTGAAAGAGTCTATGAGAATCGAATCGGAAAAGATGCACCACGATGAAGTTGCACTCTAATGGAATCAAAGTAGCTTTGGTGTAATCGTAAGGAATAATCGATCAATCAATGGAAGATCTTGCAAAACAAAACAAAGCTCACACATAAAAGAAAAGACAATGAAGTGTCTTGGCATGCTCATAAATTTCAAACGAAGGTATACATATAGGGTGCTGAGTAACCCTAGTGCATGACACCCAAGAAAAACCTAAACCTAACCCATGTGAGATGATCCTCCATATGTGAGTGGATGACATGTAGGATCCCACACACGAACACCCCCTTCATTGAAGCTGGGGTGGCGGCTATGATGAGATAGACACAACAAGAAGACATTCCTAAACAACTAAGAAAGATGCGTCAATGGGGCCTGACAACTAAATCTCTGATAAGGTGCCCATATACAAACAACATCTTCCTAGAAGAATAAGAAGAAGAGAAATGGGTCCCGACATAAATCCTGATGAGGTACCCATGCACAAAAAGAATTCCCAAGCAATGAAGGAAAGGGTAAGTGCAGTAAGTTGGGGGACAAAAAGGGGTCATAAGTGGACGCCATATTGCAAATAACAACATAATATCAACTTGTAGGGATTATTAGCAATACATACACTCAAAATTACAAAAAATTATATCAATATGAATTGTAACATCCAGAATCTAGTTTCTAAACTACTATTGTTTTTTAAAAATGGACAAGTTTAGCTATATTAAACACTCAAAATTCAATGACTTGGTTTTTTTTTTGATACACCTATAAGATTGTAGTCCGTTTGCCCGCGATTTGGATGACCAAAAATTGATATATTTTTTTTTTCCTTTAGTAAGAAGTTAGATGCCACTATCTACCTTGGGATAGATTTTATTTTTTATTTTTCTGAGCAATATTTTATTTTTTATGATTTTTTTCGTGAAAGTGGTTTGAAAACATAAAGAAAATAGAGCACTTTCCATTTGCCCACCATAACTTCATAAAAAATATTGAAATCAAATAATTTATTTTTGAACATGTATATAATTTAACCACGGCTGGGATGGTATAAGTTTTATCACATTCTGACAAGTGAAAAAAAAATTTCAGTCTTAAACATAGACATAAAAATTCACAAGAAAAAGTGTCTTAAAGACCTACTATTAGTAAAAAATTATAAAATGATATTTATCCTATTCTATTCACTTTAAAATCAATATTTCTACAAAGCTAACAGTATCCCCTACGTGATGGTACCATTTTTATGACATATTTTTGACTTTTCGACATGGTTCAAGTCCACGGAAGAGTAAATTTGATGTTTTGCTATTTTTGATGTAAAATTCAGGATTTGATGTCCTCTTAATTGTCCCACAACTTGCTGCACTTACCCGAAAACCCAGTGGGAAAAACATCCACCACAAGAGAAAAAAACTCTCAAATCTAAGAAAGATGCCAAAGATGGGTCCTGGCCATAGACTAGCCTGAAAAGGTACCCATGTACAAAGGGGCAATCTCTCGAAAAGATGAAGAAGAGAGAAGAAGAGGGAGACGAGATGGATGCAGAAGATGCCATGGATGAATCTGAACTCTGCAACTCTAAGAAGTCTCCCAGAAGAATGTTGATGATGAGATCCTCTGCCTCTAGACTAAAGAAGAGCCATCTGCACCGAACTATGTGTATGCCCTTAGGAAGGATAGAAATGATGTGCTGGAAAGATGCCCACTCCACGAAGGAAACTGAAGGTAGCAACACGAAGAACTCTGAGTCTGGTCCACAAAAGTGTGACATAGGTCTAGCAAGTGAGTGTGAAGGAACTGAAGGTAATGTCACGAGTGTAGAACTGTCAGAGTATGAAGAGTGAACACCTATAGAATGGATGTCCAACTGATGAGAGGGAAAAAAAACATCCTCCACAATAGAAAATGGATCCAAAAACAAGGGTGGATCAATGAAAGTCTCCAGAAAAGTGGAAGTGGAACGAGTCCCAGAAGGGGCACTCCCGAAAATGGAGATGATGAACTCCACTAAAATACCTATAGATGGATGATGAACTTGTAGTACGTCATAAGTGTACTATGTGAAAAGATGACTAAGGTTAGGCAGATACTCATCCCAATGAGGGGGCTAAATAAAAATAAGAGCGATGTCAGATAGGTATGAGTCATCCAATGAAGGTGGAGGAGTGAAAGGGGCCTCAAACACTGAAGGTGGAAGAGAGGATAGTGTGATGATTGTGTGATATTGTATAGGAGACTACTCAATATCTGATGAGATGTGGGATGTGTCAACACTCTCTGAAAAATGTGAGAGGAGGAGAAGAGTCCTCTGAAGTAATCTTGATATCAGAACTGGGTGCACAATCCTCATCGTCAGAAGTAGAACCAAGTGAGTCTGTGTCAGTGGAACTATCATCACATGAGGAAATAGATGAGCCAACATAGTCAGAAGCAGAGGCGAAGAAAGAGTGGGGTCCAACAAAACTTGAGTGAGTACGTCTCACATCCGAAGTATCTCCAACTAAATCTCCAACACTTTGCAAAGTTTTCCTAGCCCAAAGAGGACCAGGAGAATCAAGCTCAGAGTCAGAAGATTCTTCACTCAAGTGAGAGGGGACATAGTCCTCATCATCACTACTGTCAGAATCAGAAGACTCAAGGCTCTTAAGCTCAGGAAGAGGAGCATGCTCAACAACATCATCATCTGAGGAGTCAGAATCTGAATAAGAGAGCTGAAGAACCTTAGTAGGTAGAGAAGTAGAATTCGAGGAGGGCTTAACACTTCTCTCAATATCAAGCATGGAAGTGGGCGTCAAATCAAAAGTAAAGTGGGAAAAGGTACACAACCGTGAACGGTGATCTAACTTTCCCTCAGCCACTGTAGTATCATTGTTAAGCTCACGAATAATCACCGAGTTAGGATCAAATTCCACTCGCATTCCTTCACCAAGATGGGTAATTTGGTAAACTATTAGGAGATTGGTAGAGAGATCAGGAACACTCAACACTTGGTTAAATGTTCCTCCATCTATCTCTACCGATCCACTACCGGAAACCGACACTTTCGTTTTATCACCCAACATGATTTGGGACATATCACATGGTTCAATGTTGGAGAACTCAACATGTGAAGAAGCCATATGGTGCAAGGCACCAAAATTTATAATCCATGTCGATGAAGGAGTAACTTTGGCTACAAGGGCCTTTCCTTTCTTCTTATCGGATTTAGACTCTCTTGCAGTAGAAGATTCAACATTTGGAGCATTTTGTTTGATAGACTTAGAAACACCTATTTGATTTTTCTCAAGTAATTGAGTAAGGTGATCAATTTGTTTTCTCATACATGTATGCTCTTTATGACCAAATTTCTTGTAATAGGAACACTTAAGCTTGTCTTTCTTTTCTCTAGGCTCAGAAGTCGAAGCGTTCATGTTAAATTTAGTTTTGGTCTTGGTTTCCTTCTTAGGTTGATCCTTTCTTTCTTTCTTCTTTTCAGTATTCTTTTCCTTACTAGTACTTGCTACAAGGGCATGTGACTTGGACTTGAAAGACCCCATTTGAATGAGTTTGTCTTATTCTTGAATAAGTTAGGAAAAAAAAACAATCAAAAGAGGACATTTTCTAAGCATTTCTCAAGGCAACTTTTGTAGCGTAAATAGTTGACACAAAGACAGAATATTCAGGACTTAACTTAGAGAGAATTGACAAAATCAGTTTGAGAATCTTTCTTCTCTACTTGAAATTCCTTTAACAACAATCTAGTGTGGATAAAATTAGAGAAGAATGCTTGTAGGTTTTCAAAATCACTAGGTTTTAACCCTAGCAATTCATTTTCCAACTCATGTGCTCTCATGCAATCTTGTTATCCAAACATACTATCTAACGTTTTCCACGCATAATTAGGTGTTTCGGACGACTCAATGTGGAAGAGTAAGTAAGGAGAAATGGACATGTAAAGAAGACCTAAAGCTTCATCACTACGATTTAACCACTTAGATTTTTTAGGATCTTCATCTAGTTCAGTCTCAATTCCCATGGTGATGCGGTATAACACTTTACCCCTTAGTTTCATAATTATTTTCGATCTCCACTAGAAAAATTTGAACGACGTAAGTAAAGGAATTGAAAGAGCATCCATCATGAAGAGAGAGAGAGAAGGAATGCAAAAAATAATCACAACCACCCAGGACAATATAGTAACCCCCCTGCTTTCAAAACTTTATAGTAGAGTACGTTGGATACAATCGGGTCCGAGCATGCGTCGTGAAACAGTTGGTAAATCATCTTGTAATCAGCATAATAATGTGCAAGAGAGGGTACCACAAATGTGTTTCGTGGAGCGCAACAAAGTGACACCGTATACAAGCACAACTTGTAAAAAACACGAAAAGGGGTGAAATCAAATCCTGGTTGTGAGAAAAAGCATCTCACGTCGCAATGGATACCCCCTTGCTGTAGACTGTGGCAGATGTGCTCACTAGTTGCAAGCAATAATAAGGGTAAAATACAATGAGAAAATAGACACAAGAAGGGTCCAGATAATTGCTAGAACCAGAAAAATGCTCGGAAGACAAAGTGGTGCTCGAAGTGTTACTACACACTTGAGCGCACGATTAGCAAAAAAAATCAATAATAATGCTTAAAAATTTATCATTTTGAAACGTCCATTTTGGTTAATTTTAAAGCAATTAGGACTAAAAAACGACAATAAACGTTAAATTAAAGGACAATTTTAATATACTTTACTAATCGTAAATAAGATCGTAATTAAAACTAATTAATTTTAAAAGAATTAAATCTATTAATTTAGATCTAATAAAAGAATACCCCCTTTGAATAATTTATCCCCAAGAATTTGAACACCCCCTTTGAATATACCCCACCTCATAAAATAGACCCTCCAAAAATTTAAAAATTCCCACCGTTTAAAAAGACCTATCGAAGTTGAGTTGATTGGGGTCGAGTCGGTGGTGGGCTTGGTGGTCAAGGTGGGAGAATCCTGAGTGGGATGGGCTCGGTGGGGGACAATCCGTTGGGGGTGGGCCGAGCTATAGGGATCTCGAGGGGAGGAATCAGAGGTGTGGTGGGCTCGGTCGGCACTGTGAGAGACATGGAGCTTAGAGTGGGGGATAAGGAGCTCAACACGCATGAGGAGAAGGCCGACAGGGAGGCTCAGTGGGTCAACAGTCCGTTGGGAGTTGGATTAGTGGATCTTGAGGTGAGGAGACTGCATGCGTAGAGAGCACACAGTTGCACAATGGGTAGAGTGGGAGTAGAACCAGAGAAGCCAGAGCAAGATCAAGCATGGGGCAGGGGATGCACACAACGACTCGGCTCGTCTCAGGATAGGAGAGAAGACATGGTGACTCAGCTCTGGCCAAAAAACAAAAAATCCACCTTAACCTTTGAAGGAGCTCAGGGAAGCTCAAGTGAGTTGAGGGAGTTGGGATAAGATGAGGTGAAGGAAGGAGCTCAGTGCTCGGTGGTGAGTTGAGACCAAAACACCAAAAAAAACTTCAGCCTGCAATTTTGAACTTGAACTGCAAAACCACCTTGTAACCACAGAAGAGACCAAAAATTAGAAATCCAAAATTTTTTTCTTCCAGTTTAAAAAAATTAATTAATAAAACCAGAATAGGATAACCTCTTGTTTTAACTGATCTTCAAAATTAGTTGCAGCTATCTAAATTTAGCTGTAAAACCCCTGAAAGCTTTAAGAATACCTGCACATGCACAAAGAACACAACAAATTGACGCGCACTTTCTAGGAACAACTTCTTAATAACGTTAGAAATAAAATCCATAATATAACAATAAAACATAATTGTATGAGGAGTAAGAGAATGACACCATGAAAGAGTAATCGCAGCTAAAAAAATTAATGAGTGCACGTTTACTTGATCTCAACTCTGATACCATGAAAGAGTCTGCGAGAATCAAATCAGAAATGATGTGCCACGATGAAGTTTCACTCTAATGGAATTGAAGTAGCTTTGGTGTAATTGCAAGGAAGAATCGATCAATCAATGGAAGAGCTTGCATAACAGAACAAAGATTTCACATACAAGAAAAGATAACGGAGTGTCTTGACATGATCATAAATGTCAAATGAAGGTATACATATAGGGTGCTGAGTAACTGTACGATGGAAAAGTGACCAACGAGCATGTGAATCTATAAGTAACTCTTCCTCGCACCTGACCTCTCGAGGTTGTGCCGAGACAGCCGGGTGGGGATGGAATATACTTGGGATGCAGATAAACTAGTTAGGTAATCTTATGTCTTCAACACATAATTAATGGGATCTGCGAATCTAAGGAAAAGAAAGCCCTCCTAAGCTGAATTGGTGTGATAGATCGTTTGGCAAGGATAGCTACTCGAAGGTTCCAATCAATATCAAGCTCTACCGTGATCTGATCTATGGGTTGTGGGATACGTGAGTGGAAGATGACCTATGGATGTTTCGTATATATCTCCTGACAAGGTCATGAAAATGGAATGGCTAAATGTGTAATGGATCTTTTGGTGCTTTATGGACGATTCTCTGGTCTAGTCCAGAAATATTTAGCTTGATTAGCTTGCTACATTTAATAATGATAGTTGTGTGATAATGTCTGGTGGAAGTGGAGAGGACCTAAACATCAACGTTCACAAGTTGGTGTTAATACTTGATTGATTTGTAGGCCCGTTGGGGTGTGGGACCTATGGATCACAACCGTAAGTTCGTGGTTGCTGTGGACCTCCTTTGGTCATATGAAGAGTCAATACCTGATTCCGAGTATCCAGTAATCATATGCCTTTTTGGCCTCTACGTTTATAACTAGAAGTTGCACGATTTTTCTCAAAGTACCTAACAGGTGTTCTAGGCAACTTGGATATGTAAGCTAGTGTCTATATCAACGAGGAGGTCTCCTGCATCTGGCTGTGGGACTAGTGGATCACAACCAAATGTTTTCTCTCTTTCAGGTCCTTCTATAGTCATACGGATATCTATCAAGGCAGTCCATAATTTGGCTGATTTGACCAGAACGTATGCGCTTTGTCGTCTTCTATGTTTAATCCTCTTAGCTGTGTGCTGATTTATCGTAGGTCTGTTGTTGTTCGGAAGACCTGAATTCTAAGATTTTGGTCTATGTCAGTTAATGCTACAACAAGATTTGGTTGAGGCACGATTGGCTCAAAAACATATTCCCTGGGCTCCCTAGGTCCCGCGATTGTCATATAAGATCAATATAAACCTAACTGAAATGAAATAAACTAATTATGTAATATATATACTCCTCTATTTTTTGTACTTTTGATAGAATTTTTAATAGAATTAAAAGAGAAACTAATCTAATATATCCAGAAAATGAAAACTAATCTAATAACAAAATTAAGACAAGCAAGGTAGCCCGGTGTAGCTACTTACATGTGCAGTTGTGAGTTTATCTTAAATAACTCAAAATATGATTAACTTAATTAAAAGACTCTTGATCCTACCTCAGAAGTGAGGAATGAATCATAGTTTTTGAGAAACTATCAATCCCCACAGCTTCCCCGGCAATATCGAAAGTGAAATTTAACTGAAATGAAATAATTCACTACTCTATTTGATATGTTTTAACTAGAACTTTGACAGATAAAACCTGGAATTTACAGAACAATGGTGAATCTAGTAGTGTATGATTTTGTCCCCTCAGAATGATCTCCTCATTCCTTCGTGTTCACGTGAATCTAGAAGAGCATGTATATGCTAGCATCAACAGAAGAAGGTATTTGAACAGTGGAAACTTTGGATATAGACCGAATATAATGCGAGTAGGAGAGGGACAATGCAAGTGACAGAGCTTGGCGTATGCAATTCCTAGTGGGATTTATTGTGGGAATACAAAACAAGTGTATCGAGAGATTCTATAATCTACCTTCTATGAAGAACACAACCTGCAACTCTAATGGATTCAATCTACAAATGACAATAATCTACTCTAAACTAATTCGTATGAACAATAGTGAACAAGACTGAAGCAAGAAGATCGAATGGCTTCTAACAGCAAAGGAGAACTAGCATGGATGCAAACATGAAAACAAAATGAGTTCTAAGCAATAAATTGAAAGACTAAACAATGGAAATGAGAAGTTGAGGGGCCATTTGCTTGAAAACAAGCTGGCTATTTATAGATTTCACATTCACCCAAAGGTGATTCCTATTAGAACTCTTTTACCATTAAACAATGAAGAAACATTATTCCAGGGAACATAAAACATTAATAAGAGATAAGGCGGTTGAGAAAAGCTGGTAAATGTTGAAAAATTACGTAAGTCGTGATCAAAGGAACATTCTAGAAAATGAGTGAAGGACTGCCGCCTTGAGTAGGGCGGCGGTTACAAGACTGCCACCCTGGCAGGGCAGCGGTTTTGTTACTGAAGGTCAAAACATGTTTAAAATGGGGGCAAGGGATAAAACAAAGCACAAGGAACTTGGATAAAGCATTTGGGATGCTAACATATACTTCGTGAGCTTCTCTGGATACCGAACACCTTGCAAGGTGAACCGTATCATCATTGGGGCATGTGTAACATCATTCTGGTGGTACAGTACCCTACAATTTTAGGTATGTATAGAAACCCTAGTGCATGACACCCAAGTAAACCCTAAACCTAACCCTCAACCTGACCCATGTGAGATGATCCTCCATATGTGAGTGGAGGACATGTAGGATCCCACACACCAACAATCCCAACCAATGCACCTTCAATTTCCCTTGGTGCCACACAAAGTTGAATTCATAGAGAAGTACCATCTTGCCAATTGTAAATGTCTTGTTCTTAATGTGTCTATCATGCGAAGCCTTCTACCCCTCCTTCTCAGTCTTCTGGCTCCAATGTGCAATGGTGTGCCATTTATATAATTGTATTAGTTTGTCATTGTGCTCCTCTACAACTTTCTCATCATCTAGTCCTCCTACATGCGTAATACCTAGGGATGGTAACATGAATTCAACTAGGATCACAACTTATGTGCCTAAAAAAATTGAAAGGGTGTGGCCTTGTTTAATATTTTATAAGTGTTCCTATAATCCCAAAGTAAAACTGATACTTTATCATCCCAATCCTTCCTTCAAACATCACATATTTTTGTCAATGTTTGTCCCAAAATATTTTTGAAAGCTTCTGTAGTGACATTAGATTTAGGGTGATAAGGAGTAGTTTTATGGTATGCCACCATAAACTCTGCTAATAAAGTTATGATTGTCTCATTTAAGAAATGAGTTCCTCTATCACTTGTCAAGATTAATGAACAACCATACCAAATAATTATATTATCGCATAGAAACCTTGCTGCTATAGTGACATTAAAATCCTTTATAGGCTAGGGATATCTCACATAGCGAAAAATGTGAATTTGGCATCTTTAGATGCATGTTTAAGGTGAATCTTATGGCACAGTGGGGTCCTCTTGTTGTGGTCGGGCTTGGTGCACTCCAGAAGCACGACAATAGATGACATACATATATCTTAGAATATCCACCTCCCTTATCTGGCACCAATACCATCCCATTGAGGTGGAGGAGTCGCTCACAATGGATTTCCAATGGATGGAAACAATCCTCTTTCCGCCCAAACAGTTTCCAAACTAGAATCATCCAAAGGGGAAGGATGCCACCCCTTCAAATGGAGAATATCCCCCTTCCCAGAAGCCCTAATTTTTCTTAGGCTGAGAAATACTCGCAACTAATCCAATTCCTTCATTACAGATTGGGAGGAGTCTTCTGGTGATGGCTCTTCACGACATGGTTCACCGGCCTGTGCCTGGGAGGATTCAGAATGGTCCACTGAGGATATATCTCCTTAGAATTTGGCGCAAGATGGTAAAGTGGTGCTTAGGGCCGAGGACGGTTTGGAAAGTCAAATTACCCTTTTCAAAAGTAGGGAAATAATTGCCAAATTTATAGGGAATTGGTTTTCTACAGGAGAAATATCCATTTGGTGTGAAGAGCAGCGGGGATTAGGTTTGAGAATCCATTTCTTAGCCAAGGGGTTTTTTTTTATCCTCTTTCACAGTAATGTTAAGAAAGAAGAAGTTATCCTTAACAGAGCCTCACTTCTTGCCAAGCGGGGAATCCACGTCAGGAATTGGGTCCCAAATTGGGACCTTCTTAAGCTCGCTACTGAGTTTTAACAGGTGTGGATTCATCTTTATGCTCTACCATTGGAATATTGGATCTTTAAAGTTTTGTCAAAATTTTGTGGGAGTTTGGGCAAAGTCACTCAAATTGATCCCAGGAATTTAAAAGGATATTTAGCTACATGTTCCAAAGTTTGCATTCTCTATGACCCTTCTAGGCCTCTTCTGGACTCCATCTCTATTCAGAGTCCGATGGGCACATGGGTTCAGAAGGTGGAGCTGGAAATTGTGTCACAAAAGTGTTTCAAATGTGATGAAATTGGCCATCATCAATTGGAATGCAGAGCTCCCTCTAAGCCCTTCAGGTTGAAATGGATTCCTAAAATTCCACTTGAGGTCCCACTTGACCAGAATCCCACAATATAGGAGTCACCAAGGGAAGTTTTCCCTAAATCAGTTTCAGCCCTTTCTCTAAATACGCTTCTCAAAGAATAAAAATAATTGTTGGTGGAATCAGCTAAGCTCTTCAAGACGGTCTAGGATGGCATGGAAGCAGATCATGGTACCTCCATGGAAGAGCTGGATAACTGAAATCTTCTTAGGGATGAAAATTAGATTGAGCTGTAAGAAGAGATGAAGGGGGATGAGGAGTTCCCATTGCCTTTGCATGGTTCATGCTTGACTTGTTCTTTAGCAACATTTCCATGGCTTATAATCTCTCCTAAATTTGTATCCTCAACCCCACCGGGTAGGCCCAACAATGAGTCCAAGACTATTAAGGAGATTCTAGAAGGTAAGTAGAATAATATTAGTAACTTTTTCCCACGGTCTGTCCCTCCTGAAGAAAAAATGAGGCTCTTTTCCTGGAATGTTATGGGCCTCAATGCCCCTAACAAACAACACTTGGTAAAGTGTTGCATGCTAGAATAGGATATTGATATATGTATCCTACAAGAAACTAAGATGTATTATGTTGATATTCTAAAAAGTGGCATTTCTAACCTAAAGGGTTGGTTCGGGCTCTCAGTTGATTTGGTTGGTGCCTCAGGACGATTGGGGATCTTCTGGAAAACCAATAAGGTTAAAATTTCTCTCTTGAAATCCAATAATCACTTTATCTGGTGCAAGGCAGAAGTTCTTCATTATGATATCTCATTTTTCCTTTGCAATATTTACACTCCGAATAACTTGCTTTCTAAGAGACAAATTTGGTCTGACATATCAGAGGATGTCTCGGCTATGGATGATTCATTGATTCTCTTATCAAGGGATTTCAATGCCACCTCTTCAGATAGAGATAAGAGGGGGGGAATCAATAGAAATCCACAATCCCAAAATGACTTATGCTCCTTTATTCAAAATTCGGATCTAGTTGATTTGGAACCCAAGCATGGGTGGTTTACTTGGACCAATTGAAGGTTTGGCTTCAATAGTATCATGGAAAGAATAGAAAAATTTCTAGTCAAAGACACACAACTTCATCATCATATCCTTATGGAAGGTGATGTTCTTCTAATTTCAGGATCTGACCACTTCCCAATCTCACTGAATATCTTTTTTGACCTCCCCCCAAAGAAATCCCCTTTCAAGTTTGAATTAATGTGGCTCAGGGATTCAAATTTATTTGATGTGATTAAGGATTGGTGGTCCTCCTATCAAGTCAGGGGTACTAAGATGTTCATTCTCTCCCATAAATTGCAAAAGCTCAAAGGTATGTTATTAGTTTGGAATCGTCTGCACTTCAAAAACATCTTTGTGGAAAAAAAAAGAGAATTAAATCATAAATCAAAATCATTAATGAACATATATTTATCAATGGGATGGGTCAAGAGGAGTATTAAAAGGATAAATCTTTGCTTTCTGAGTTAGGAGAACCGCTACTAAGAGAAGAAATCTTTTGGAAACAAAAATATAGGGAAAATTGGCTTAAAAAAGGTGACCAAAACATGCAATTCTTCCACTTTCCTTTAAGGCCAGGCATAATGTCAATTATATCTCCAAGCTTAAAATGGTAAATGGTGAATGGATTTTAGAGAAATAGGGTATTAAGGATGCTGCTATCTCCTTCTTCAATGAGTTGTTATTAGGTGATATTCAGTCTCAACTTTAGCATTAAAATTCCTTACTGTCTCATGTCCCGTATCTAATCAACGAACCAAATAAATCCAAACTAATGGTTCCCTTCTCTAATGAAGAAATAAGGTTAGTAGTATTTTCCATGGAAAGGGATAAAGCCCTTGGTCTAGATGGTTTTACAACAACCTTTTTCTAGGAATTCTAGAACATAGTAGGAAACGATGTCTGGGAAGCCATTGAAGAATCTAGATTGTCTCAAGAAATCTTGGGTGCATTGAACCATACCTTCAATTGTATGTTCCCTAAAAATATTCTAGATAATTCAATGGATGACTTCCATCCCATCTCCTTATGCAATACATCCTATAAAATAATTTCGAAGGCAATTTCCCTTAGGCTTAGGCCCATTTTGAACAACATAATTTCCAAAGAGTAGAGTGGCTTCATGGAGGGTTGGTCCATATTTGATGGCGTCATTATTTCTCATGAGCTCATCCACTCCTTATCCCATAATCATACCCCAGGTATGTTGTTGAAGTCAAATTTCAGAAAGGCTCATGATAGGCTCAATTGGTGCTTTCTAATCCAGGTAACACTCAAGCTTGGGTTTAGTGAAGTCTTCTGTACCTAGATTTCTAGTTGTATCGCCACCCCTTCCTTTTCAGTATTGGTTAATGGATATGTGGAAGGATTTTCTTCAAATAATAGGGGTATAAGGAAAGGTGACCCCCTCTCTTCCTTCTTCTTCTTGTTGGTTGCTGACACTCTTAGCAGAGCTTTCTTAAAAGTCGTTTCTTCAGG
Organism: Taxus chinensis; assembly: GCA_019776745.2. Lineage (NCBI taxonomy): Eukaryota > Viridiplantae > Streptophyta > Pinopsida > Cupressales > Taxaceae > Taxus > Taxus chinensis. The sequence goes on along the minus strand of CM034154.1, from coordinate 679,861,012 downwards.
GTGGTTGCAAGGCCTTAAAGTGGCTGATGGTACAGATCCTTTGTCTCACCAAAAATTTATATATGAAACTTTCCTATTTGGTGTTGCGTTGGTAGTCAAAGCCAAGCAAATTGAACGTATCCTTAATTCTTATTACCTGGCTACAGGTCAGGTAATCAGTCTTCCTAAATCCTTAATTTTCTTCTTCAGTTCGTCTATTTTTGTGTAGAGGTGAATCAAGCATATTTTGGGTTGTTTGGGGGGTTCTCTGCCCCAAAAATATCATGACATCCCTCTTTTCTCGGGGGCCAGGAAATCCTTCTTGTGGAAGGATTTATTATCAACTTTCGAGAAAAGGCTCACCTCTTGGAAAGGAAAGCGGCTTTCCTTTGCAGGTAGAATACAACTAATTATATCAGTGCTCAGTTCTCTTCCCATATTTATGATCTCAGTCCTTTAAATGCCTACAAGAATTTTGCACCAAATTGAGAAAATTTTACACACCTTCTTATGACAAGGCACCAAAACATAGAGAAAATTTCATCTTGTAAAGTGGAAGGATGTCAGACTTCCTAAGGATCTAGGAGGAGCCAATATTCTGGACTTGGGCCTCCAGAACATGGTGTTAGGATCCAAGCACATCTGGATTATACTCTCCAATCCCTTTAGTTAGGTTAAAAAAAATCTACTACATAAATATCTTCCAAATTTGTTCCCAGAAAATATTTTTTCTCTTCACGAGTTGCCTAAGGGGTCCCATATTTGGAATTTTATTAGTTCTTGCTTAGTGGTTTTTTCTACTCTTAATTCTTAGAAGATTGGGAATGGGGAAAATGAAAAGTTTTGGGATGACTCTTGGGGTGGTCTTCTTGACCTTTCCCACACTCAGGACTTGGAACCAGTTAAAATTGCTCAGGGTGGCGGAATTTGGTTCTCAGTCAGGGGATGGTTTCTCCCTCTTTCTGTTGGAAATCGATAGAAGATTTGGATGTTCCGCAAGCAACAAAGGAAATTTATAACAATATTCTATGTTCACGTATATCCTCCTTCTCCAATGACACTAATCAAGTCATTTGGCTCGACAACAATTTGGGAAAGTATTATGTCAAATCAGGTTACAACTTTCTTCTACATCTTGAGTGAAAAGGGTATATCTCCTGGTCAGGTTGTTGGGATGCAAATTATATCCCCAAGGCTGGTGCCTTTTACTAGTTGGTTTACAAAGGTAAGATTCTAACTCAGGTTAGGAGAAGAAGGTGCGGTTACCAAGGGACTTCCAAATGATTACTTTGTGAGAATGCAAAAGAAGATGTGGATCATCTACTTCTTCATTGTCCTTTCGCTCTACATATCTGGAACTAGTTAGGTGTGAAATTAGACTTGACATGGGTAGCAAGTCCTACTATCAAAGCTCCATTTTGGTGTGAAGACATTTCCTTCTCATCTAGCACGTTTGGTGGGAAAGAAACTCACGTCTCTTTAGATGTTCTGCAGAGAGCTTACAATCGGTTATCTTGAAGCTGGAAGTTGCCATGTTTGAAAATGTAAGTGATCAGTGATAGAATCTCTCCAATTTATCTAGTTGGGATGCCCCTATCATAAATTCTTGGAATTTAATCAAGCTACCTCATCCAGGCTCACTCAGCTAGAATGATTTGTCAGCTACTCAAAAAAATCTCTCAGGAATCAAGTTAGATGGTCTCCACCCCCCGTGGTTTTTGTAAATTGAATTTTAATGGGGCCTCCAAGGGGAACCCTAGTCTTTCAGGTGTGAGGTGTATTCTTCAAAATGATTCAGGTAAGTTTTTGTTTGCAAGTTCCTTCCACTTACCTAAAGGAACCTGTAATCAAGCCGAAGCACAAGCTCTTCTTTTTAGCATCAAACTAGCAGTACAAAATGGCATCTCCCATCTCCTTATCGAAGGGGATTCAATGATCATTACTCAAACCATTAAAAAAGGAAGAGCCCCAAACTAGACAGTAAAATTTTACATTTCCAATGCAATTTTTTGAATTTCCAAATTTGATTCGTGGGAAATTCATCACATTTACTGAGAAGCAAATCAAGCTACGAATTTCCTTGCCAATTTCGGTGTTTCTCAAATCTCCTTTTCACTTTCAGCCAATTATTGTGGTGAGTGGCCGGGTTTGACCGCCATTTTGGAAAATGAGCACTCTCTCACTTGACAAGGTAAACGTCAGTGACTCATGTGACATTCAATTTATTGGATCTTTTTTTTCCTCTTTCGCTTCATCTTGCCTATGTCTCTAGCTTCTGTGAAATTTTCTCTCCCAATATGGAATTTGGACCATTTCCTAGTCTTTTTTTGAGGGGTGAATCACAAGAAATGGCATTCTATGGGCCTATCACACATACCTAGTTGAAAAATGTGTTTCATCTTGATTCCATCCAGGTTTGTAAGGCCGTTGAGGTGATCATTGGGAATGATTATATTTAGAGCTTTGGATTCCCTCGGGTCAATGAAAATATCACTTCTCTGTTTGTGACCCACATGCTTTTAATTGGTGAAGAAAAAGTAGAGGTAGTTAATATCACTCACCATTTCATTCTTCCCCCGCCACTTGGTTGGGATGGAAGAGGTGGTTTTTTTTTCCATCCTACTTCATGCTTGATGGGGTAGATGTGAGCTCAAAAGGGGTGGACATGGAGCTGTTTCAATAATTTCAGAGGAGAAACCAGGTACCGTGGAGGTTTGCTATATCAGTACACATGAAATGTAGATCTAAGGTGATAAAAGGTGCTTCCATATCTTAGCTCGATTTGGAGGAGTTGGATAGGCCCATATGTTTGATTCCCCTGCACGTGACTCTTCTTTGAGAGTGTGGTGTATCAGATTACACTCTTCTCCTTCAGGTCTCACAACAACAAGCTCCTGTCTGTTGTAACAACTCCAGGCTTCACCAAATTACTCCTGTGGAAGGGGAAATATTATGACCTGAGACTGAAATTGTTGATTTGGCTAACGACAACAAGGCCTATCAATATAGTTATTATATATAGTTTTTGGATTTTTTAGACTAGGGTGAGATAAGTTCACTATGTCATTTCTTATCACCCTATTTTTAGTTATAGATAATTGGTTTTTTGTATCAGGGTGGCAGGTCTTTATGGCTACTTTGTTAACCATTATGTTGTTTTCAGATAATTTATACATACTGTAAAAAGGGAGGGGACCTAAGAACCCCCTAGTTCATAGCCCCCGGTCAAAAGCATTTACCTTATAAAAAACAATCCTCTATAGGCACAACCTCTGCACACCTTGTCAGATAATTTGTGCAAGTAATAATGTAGCATGCTCAAGTCCTACGCACGAGTGGTGCAATAGGTCATAAAAAGTCAATAGCCCGCACTTCTTAAAGGGTTCCGAACTCGCAATAGGTCTAAGTGGCATCTCATATCTATTTTTCAGGCTTCCTAATGCACTAAAAATGATAAAAAAAACTTTCACAAAATCCTTAACATCATTGTACAAAGTTTCCCACCAAATTTCATCCACAAGGATCTTATGCATAGTCACATCACCTGCATATTGTCCTCCTGCTATACCACCATGAGGCTCCTCCATAATAGCTTTGCACTCATGCTCAAGTACATAACAATGTAAGATCTCATCTCTTCTAATCTTGTATAAAGTCACCTCCAATAAACTGATAGGGCACAACTAGGAATAACAAGATGATTTTTCTCCAATGTCTTCATTCCTTTAGGCCCTTGTTCAGTGCATAAAAAATTCAGCTATATCTTCAAAATATGTGGGCATGTGGTTCAAATTGAATAACTATGCATCAAACATCGTGTCCTCAATACTCTACACGTCTTTTCTAGAATTTATTTTTTGACAAATGATCAGGGCCTGGATTACTCATTTCCTGGTTTGAGTATAAGTATTAAATCCAGCTGCAGATGTGCCCTTGTAAAATAGGCTTATTGACAAAATATTTCAATGCCATATGATATGTATAGAAGATAAACATAGTAGCCAACAATTACTATATAACCTTTTAAATTGCATAGATCATAGAAAAGGCTTTGCATCCGTTGTTGTATAATTCTGCTCCGTAGGTGTCAAATTCCTCCTTGTAAAGAAAATAGGGATGATCCACAATTCTTTCCCTTGGTTTTGTCAAGACTGCAACAATTTCCATGCTAGAGGTGTCAATATGTACATGAAATTTTTTATCCTATGAAGGAAAGCACAAAATAGGTGTAGTGGTAAACCTCTCCTTTAATGTCTCAAATTCATGCTATTGTGCATCACTCCAATAAAGTTTCCCCTTAGCTTTGAGAAACTCTTCTAGTATTAGGACTGAGACATTAATTAACTATATAACATATTTATTAAATCAACCAAACATTAAACATTTAACAAATCAAAATGAAATAACACATTTACACAGTGACACTAGATATAATGTGGAAAACCCCAATGGGGTAAAAAACCATGGAAATAATTTTTGATTAATGAGAAACTCTTAACTACTCTAGTAACTCCCTTCCACACTTCCTCCTCCATGTTTTTAACCCGGTGTAATTTGATACTACCAGATTATAGCCCAAAAACATATTTAAATAACCAGAAGGGTTATAACTATTAAGAGATGGGGTGTGCACCCTGATTTATTAAATAATTATTTGTTAAATAACTAATAAACGTAATATAAAGGTTTATATTAAATAATAAATAATATAAATTATATTTTATATTATTTAATTATAAACTATATATTATGAACACTTAATATTATGTTCTAACATCCAGGGGGCACATAAATCTTTACACATCCCTTGATAAACTTCTTTTAGTAGCCGATATGTCCCAAAAATCTGAACACTTCACTCTGATTGGTAGAATCTTCCAAACCAAAATATCAGATCTATTTTGGCTGGGTCTACCAATAATACTTCTTTGAAAATGATGTTCCCAAGCAGAGTGCCAAAAGGTGTAGCAAAAATACACTTCTTAATGTTAAGAGAGATTCTTAACTTCCTACACCTATCAAACATGAGCCTTAAATTGTCATAATGATATTTTACTAAACCATATAACGTTCAATCATCCAAATATACTTATAAGAACTTGTGAATGAAATCATGAAATTCTTGCACAACAATGCGTGAGAATACTACTGGCACATTTTTCAATCCAAATGGCATAATGGTGTATGCAAAGCTTCCCCACTCAGTAGTGAAAGTGGTCTTCTCTTGGTATCCTCACGTGTAATGTGCACCTGGTGATATCTTGAGAACCCATCTGTAAAAGAATATATCTCATGTTGAACCGAATCCTTCCAAAATATCCTCTGTAAAAGGTGTGGGAAAAAGGATATATGACACATAAAGCATTAATCTATCCATAGTCCACACAAATCCTAATCCTCCCATCCTTTTTGATACTAATAACCATAGGGCTTACCACCTCAGAATCTTCAATTGGATCAATAATTGCAGACTTGAGCATCTTATCAATTTCTTCTTTCACCTTGACATGCAAATTTGGGTTCATCCTGTATGGTCTCTTCCTAACAGGTCGCATGCCTTCTTTCAACTTTGTATTCATCTCACCTAAAGAAGGATGCAAACCTTTTCATTTCATGGTAACCTCTTGGAAAGAGATCCTAAAAGTCACGTAAGAGCTCTGATGATCTTCACTACTTCTTACTTTGACTAGTAATCTCCAATGATTGCTTCCTTAGGTTCATCCTCTGTGCCAATATTCACCTTCTTCATTTTCATGGGAGCATGGTACGTGCATGCCTTCTCATCTATAAAATCCATGACCTAGCGCACACCTTCTGTGTGGCTAACATCCAGGTTTTCCACCTTCGTCATCATCAATCATGTATACTAGCTTCCCTTTTTCTTTCTCTTCCAAAGGGCAACCCATCTGTACCTCTTCTGATTCATCACAATCTAGGCACACCTTAGAATTAGGTTCACCAAACATCTCTAACATGAGATATTCTACCTTCATGTTATCCCCCAATGTGATACACTTCATGATCTGTAATGTTTCATGGATTGGAGGCTTAGTTGAAAAGTAATCAAAAGTTTGAACCATACTTGTAGTCATGTCTTTCCAGTTTGTAGTCTCCCTTTTTAACTCAACATAGACATACCAAGCATGTGTGCATCCAAATAGTGTGGAGTAGAATTTATTTACCCATAGGGAAAATGGTAAATCCTCCTGGCCTTATGCCCATAGTCTCTCACAATTATGGACGTCTACTGAAGCGGGATTCTTCCCATAAAATTCATAGACGTGCCGTAGATACATTACTTTGAGTAAACCTAGTGGAAAAGGTGATTATCACTTCTTGCCATTCCAAAAGGATTCTCTATGTATAGCCCACCATCACGCTACTTTTCTCGCGCAAGGTATAGAACCAGCATGTTTCTTCTATCCCCCTCAATCTTCTAATCAGCCATCCATGGCATGCAAGAATGTATCGGGATTTTTCATCTCCATTATACCTTGGTACCTAAGTTGATCCAAACCACCTAACCATGCACGACCTAATCATCCTAGTGACTCTTCCCTTGACTTTATGCCCAACCATATCGTACATGTTACATGAACCCAGTTATCACAAGTAACACTAGTAGTGTAACTTACATAATGCAAGTCTTCTCACTCGAAGTATGACTTCCTTCGATGGTTCTACATTTTTTAGATCGTGCACTGTCTGTGCATAAATTTTATTAAGATGTTCCTCACTCAAGGGCTCAACATAAGGCTCCACCTTCTTATCATATAGAGGTATGATCACGTGCTCATCTTTAGTTCTCAAAATTTATGTATCTCTTGTTAAAGTGTAAATCAACATTGTTCACATAGCACTAGGGTCATCCAAGTAATGCTGGAAAGTTATCTCTTCAGCAAGCTCTAATACCTCAAAGTCTCCAGTAAACTTGGCTCCTCTAAATGATAATGGATGCATCCTTCAAAACCCCAATAGGCATAGGCCTAGTTTTGTTCCATATACAACACATTTGAATATGACTGCAATGTTGGTCTCCCATTTGATTCCATGCATCTAGAGTGAACACATTTACCTTCAGTGCATGTATCTATCAAGATATTTCCTTACTAACCACCCATCAATCACCGCATCAAGTGTGATCTCCTTGTCAAATTCATGATTATGAGGTGGTAAGATTTGCATGAAGTATCTTTCTCTCGCATGCTCAACTCCATTGCATGTGGTACCTTTTCATGAAGCCACTCCCCTAATAGTGGGATGATATTCTCTTGACAACAACATCTTACACACCTCTTTTAAGTCATCCAAATCCTTCTACGGGAGCTCAACATTCTTCACATGCATTCTCCTCTCATGTGCTTTCTCCTTCAAGCATTGTATTTCACCCTACAGATCTCTAATGAACTCCCATAGTTTCTTGATAGAATTCCTTATAATGCATCATATGGATACTTAGCATGTATGACTTCTTCTCTCGTGATGAGTGGCTTAGCTTTCAGAGGCTCACATGCATGTGCTGCTTCAGCACAAGTTGTAACCAACATGGGTTGTAATTCAGGATCAACTATCTTCTTAGGTATCCATTGATCAACCTTCACACGTTTGCACCTTGATCATCCATATGCCCTCTTGTCCTTCTTCTTGTTTTTACTCATGTGCTCATACAAGTCTGGGAAATCCTCTAACTTATGCTGCTTCCCACACCATGAGAAAACTATATTCTGAGGACATTCACACTGATAATGATCAGGGACCCGTAAAGTATAAAAGTTCCCACATAGTGAATCCTTGTACCTCTACAACCTCTGACTTCTATATCCTCCACAATCCATTGAAGCCTCCATTTTATTATCTTCATTAGTTGCACCCTTCATTCTATTTCTAGGCTTCTTGCTCACTTTAGTCTACTCATAACACTAGTCTTGCACACTGCCTTTCAATGAATTAATCTATATGATCAATCAATATTTGTAATCATTGTGTGTGGTATGTGGGAATGGACAAATCTTAATACATAGACACATTCTTCATAATCACACACTTCAAGAGAGGACAATTCCAAACATCATGGTCCTTGTGGAAATTTTCTACAATCTAGTAACAATGTGCACATTACTTGTGTGGGAAACTATCCTTAGTATGTCCCTCAACCTCACAATCAGTGCACCATATACCACTGCATGTGTCTCATGTGCTGAGTTGGTAGAGAGATTCTCTAATTACTTCACCATGGCTGTATTTATTCCTTCTAAGAATGGGCTCACTCCAGTATCAACACTTCCAACCACCTCAGTGCATGCAAATCTGCTTCCAAGGCCTTGCACGGATCCACATATGTCTTATGAGAGAGTTCCCTTCAGAATGGAGTCAGCAATCCTCCAAAAACCACTGTGCATGTTGACTAGGATGAATATCATAAGACAATTTAGACAAAAAAGTCTTAAAACATGCATCATACTCCCTCAAACACTTTTAGATAAACCTTTCTTTGATATCCTTGAGTGCATTGATGCTCTGCTGCTCAAACTCTAGGAATGTGAAACTCAGCCAAAAATGTAGTGCACAAAGCATTATAGTCCACCACAATTTGATGTGGATCATATTTCCGATACCAACTATGTGCACACCCTTGAAGAGTAGTGGAAAATTGGATCTTTCCTTCCTATCTGAAGTTGTAATTCCCTTAGCGCCATAATAGTAATTCACACTTATGCACATGCTCTGTTGCATCTTCAATACCTCTATACTCTTGGTAAGTGGAGAGACATCTCAAAATACACCCGAGGTGTGTTGTTTTGTTGAGGTTGATTTGGTGGTGGTTTCTGAGGTTGTGTGGTGGTGTCGTGCCTATCCACCAGATCTAGAACCAGAACTTCCACCTCTATGTGGTGGCTAACCTGATTGTTGATCTGATCCTCCCACACCCCTACTACAGGATGCCACGGTCCAGTTGATGAACTCCCTTGTGTCCCAGTTGTAGTACTAAACTGGACACCTATTGTCTACGTGGTCTCAACACCTACAAAATTATTCCCAATGGTCTACACCAATACACTCTGTCCTGATGAACACACCTGGAAAAATCCTGCAATAGAACTCCCAAACACTAGCACCTACTGAGTTTCCATAGGCATACTACTAACCTAATTCCCTTCTTGAATTCAATAAAATGATATCTACCCATGTCTATTTTCTTGCTTACCTCACTAGAATTCCTACTTCTCAATAACTACCTCTAGATTATGGAACACCATGCGCAAGGGCTAGGTGGCTAGGTGGGATCAGGATGGACACCCATGGTCCTCATTCTTTCCTCTGATGTGCTCTCATCTAAAGCTGAAGGGGATTCTCTACTGTGCTTTCCCAAATGTTGGGAGGACCTGATGCTATGGCTCCTCATCTTCCATGAGAGCTTCAAAACCTTCATGAGCCATCATTCCCCTCAACATCCAATGACTCCTGCAATATCCCACATGTGTCATGTCCCTCTCTCACACTTCATTAAACTTGAGTCCATCTTTCCTCTCTCTGTCTTTTCTTCCTAGGTCACCTCCATCCTTCTCCACACCTGCTCCTGCCCCTGTGCATGTGGTGGGGGTTTAGCTAGCCATAGGGAGGCTCTCTAAATCTAGTTCTATAATCAAGATCTTGATTTCTAAAGGAATAACAAACAAGTAAGATCCTCTGGGCTCCCAAAAGAACCAAAACTCAGCCTCCTCTAGACAAAATACATAGATAATAATGTACTCCAATGTATAATTACATAACACACCAACCCACCAATGATCTACAGCTCTATTCCACTCCACATCTACATCAAAAAAGAGTTTCTGATAATCCTCTTGCATCCAAAGCTTCAACCTAGGACCCCAATGCTTCTTTGATGTGTATGATTGATAACCAATCATACAATTCTACTGGAAAGAAGATAAAGAACGTCTCATAGAGCTCATGATAAATATTATCTTCCACCCACTGATGTGCATTAAAATCAGTCCAATGTTATACCTCTACACAAACTTATCTTGATCCATCTTCCACCCAAATTTCAATGCTCTCTAGAGATAATCAATACATGCCATTTGTCATGCAACATCCTAGTAGAAAAAATTTAAAAAGAGGTCTCGACAATGGAACCAAAATGTAGTCTTTTACTTTCCCACCTAATACGCTATGTGCATTGGAACTTCATTCAATAGGACTATCTGAATGCTCACCCAAAGCACGCACAACTACCAGGTCCCTCCTTTGTTATGTCTTATTCGAAATGTTAGCATGCATAATCATAATGATATTTAACTAAGTGATTCAACCAAGTACTAAACCATTGCATTCATCATCAGATCATCTTGGAAACACATGTAATAAGGAAACATAACAGATCAAACATTAACCAATATCAATTGCACCATTACATCTCCATACTTAGATATATTAATGATCATAATCTATCCATAGTTATCCATTAATCATCAAAACCAACTACATAACTAGAAGAATAAGATAACAACATGTAACATAGGGCATGTGCACAACTATAACAAAACAATTCATAACACTTACATACAATGAACATCTCAGAACTATCATGTCCATAACAAGGACATACAGTCAATATATTTATAGGGGTGGGGACTTTCCCTTCACCACCCATGCACTTCCTAATAATAGGCATGCCCAAAAATATCCATGCATACTTACATGCATGCTTTACAAAATACTTAATAATAATATATTGTCTAATAATATCTTCTACTTTAATCCTATTAATAGTCTAATCCATCCAAGTGCTTTAATCTTCTCATTTGCATATGATTTCTCCAAAAATATCCATTTGCTTGCTCGCCAAGGTAGCCTCCTTTTATCCTTTGCATGGTGAACACTTGAAGTATATTTATAGCTTGCCATCCTGGAAAATCGCCAAGTCCTCAATCTTCCCATATATGCAGTACTGCGAACAATCCTATCCCTGTTCATAGCGCGCCATCCAAACTCATCTTGCGCATGCACATACCTGTGTGTTAGCCTTCCTTCTGATAGGTACTTAGTCAATTTTGAAAATAAAAACAAGGTGGATGGCCCATTGCATGGGTCAATCTTATAATTCAAATTAAATGTCCGCTGATACAGTAAGGAAGTACCACCTTATATTTTAAACATAATTTATAAGCAAAGACCTTTAGTATTTGACAGTTTTAATAAAATAGTTTCCTAGTTAATATTACAAACCTCAATAGAAAAAACTTTAACTCTTATGTATCTAATAATATTTTTGTATTCTTAAATAATGTATGGAGTTACATGTGGCATCTATTATCTTCTCAACACATTATCCTTATCCAAAGACTAGAAATTAAAATTGGTTATTAAGAACTTGATGTCAATTTCTATATCCATGCTGATTTTTTCAAAAGAGACCTATGTTATTGCCCAAAGAAATGTTTCTTCTAGAGATGAAAAAATGTGATTCTATCTTTTCACTTCTATATTGAGTATATGACTTTGAGTCACCTATTTATTGAGCTTAGATTATTTTGCACCATTAAGATGTAATAAAAAGGAATTGTTACATTGACAAATAAATGTAACCTACAATTATAGTTAACAAGTAGTGGTGGAATGTAACGATGTGAGATGTCAATAAAAAAGCTTGAATTTAAATTTGATGCCCATTTAACTATCAGACACTAGCTTTAACATTAAATTTGACACCCATTTGACTATCATATGAATTTTTTTTTCCATGCTTAAAGAAGGTGATCAAAAAACCATAATATCTTGGGCATATAACAGGGTTTGGAGCCCTTTTTTCTCCAAAATCTACTGTAAATAACCCAGGTGCACTGGTACATCACTTAGCCTGAGATGAGCACTCACTCAAAGCGCGCAAAGGTACCAGGATCCTCTTTAGAGTTGCTTGTGCAGGATGTTAGTGTGATGATGATAAAACATATTCAGATACAAAACTTAACATAAACATTTCACAGTGCATAAACCAGGTCTAGATCTTAGAGTGTCATGAACTAAACAATAACAATAACAAGTTTAGCCATACAAGAACCAAATTTAGTTATGTTAAACACCATTATCCAGCCAATATTATCCATTGTATTAAACACTGTCAAACATAAAAGATTCTTACACTATAAGGTATCTCCATGAGTCATGCGCACATCAGATCCATCAACATAACTCTATAATAATTCACCACCATAAAATACACAGTTCAATACATATTTATAGAGGTGGGGACTTTCCCTTCACCGCCCATGTACTTCTCAAAATAGGTCGCATGCTTATAATAGCCATGCGCCTTTACAATAACATGCATACATGCAAGTGTTATAATAATAGATGTCCTATAGTTAACTCTAAGAAGAAATCCTATTATTATTTTAAACCATGCATGGTGCTTATCGGCCACTCATTCCCAAAATACTATTATGTGTAGCACAAGCTTCATCTCCATGTTTTCTCTGCATGGTATCTCCAAAAATAACCCTTATCCATAAAAACGGCTAAGTCCTGAGCCAAATTGTTCTGGCACGCGTTTCCTTTCCTATCTTTCAGTGCCTTCAAATGCACCTTGTTCCCGCTCACGCATCCTTTATGTGTCTTCTCCTTAGAGAAAAATTATGTCTGCTCAACATTACCCCACACTAAAGTTCATTGGCGTCCCAAAAATGGGGATTCTCTATGATGTTCCCAATAATAAAAAATAAGAAATGAAAGAATTAAAGAATCATTGTATAAAAGAATGAATCTTCACTCTACAACACCCTCTTCTTGAACTAGGAGGATTAACTCTGGATATTCAATTTTGATTTCAGCCTCTAATTTTTGTCATTCACCTAGCGCGGTCCTTTTCTTCTTTGGAATATCTGTGGTATGGAATCCAGTTCATCCTAAGTGATCTTCTCTTTCTCATTATGCACTACCTGGAAAAAATTAGCCATACCTGACATCATTCCTTCTAGGAGGTCCATTTTATGTGCTATGAGCTTCCCAATCTCATCAATCCTCTCTTTGTGTGGATCTTGGGTTATTGTGAGGTCCTCGCTCTTTTGTTTCACTAGTGCCAATATTTCTGCTCACCCAAGTGTCTCATCTTTCATCACCTTTAGAACTTCATTATCTTCAACTAGATTTCTGGTCCTTGTTATTGCTTCTAGTGCCGCACACAATTTGAGAGCTTGGTTGGCTTTCTTCAGCTCATCCTTCAAAGTTTGGAAAAATGCCTTGTAAGTTGATATTTTTCTTATCATAGAGGTCCGTGCTCTCTCTGATTTTTTTTCAACATATTTTGGTGCGGGCATTCGAATTGGTCTTTCATCTAACACCAAATCGACCAAAGTGCACACATAATACATAACAAAAGGAAATTTTTCTGGAACCTTAAGTTCTAGATGAGGCCTTTCTTTCAAAATGTGATCACCAAATTCCTTCACCATGCCAATGAAAGCCTCATTCTTTTCCCTTTCTCATTCCTTCTCTTCCTTTAAACATGATATCTCTGCAATTTTAGCCTTGTTATCTTCCATCAACACTTCAATGGTGGTGGCCTTATCAATGTTTCTCCATGCCACCTCTACAGATACCTTGACCAAGGCATTGCTGACCTGCTCATCAGACATTGGAGTAGATTTTACTATCATGTGCATGCTCTGGAGTTCCTTCCTCACTCTTCATGAGACACAAGACTCCTCGCACACGTCTAAATCTGGTTCATCTATATGAGTATGCATGGACTAGGATAATTTATTCCTTGTGTGCATAGTGGCCATATTTAGAACCATCAAATCCCACCCATATAAATCCTTAAGGCCCATAGTACTTTGAAATTGGGTGCAAATAATTTTTCTTATGTCCTTAACATAAACCATACTAGGGACAACATATTGTTCACTTTTTCTTTCTCTTTTTGTCCTTGGCCCCTTTAGGAACCTGGGTGCCAAGGTCTGGAGTTGGTCCTTCTCTTACCTAAGTCATAACGGGTGCGCTAGGTTATTATTGCAAAGTTTCTTCTTCTTCCTTCACCCCTTCCTCTTCATCTTTCATTTCTTCATCCCAGGGTTCCTCCACATCTTCATGTTGGACCGGGGTTCCTGGTGTGCTCTCTTCAGAATCCTCCTCCTCTTTGTTAAGATTTATATTTCTTCTTCTCTTTCTCTTGGGTGTTTATTTTTTAGGGGAGAGTCGAGGTGACCTTCATAAAGGTTGAGGGTCTTGGTTCTTCTAAACAAATTCTTAAACTGACATTCCTCTCAGACTGTATGCACGTCCAAGTATTCCTCTCCTCCTTGCATTTATGGGGGAGTATCCATGTGCTCACTTTCCACTTTATCTATGGGCTACCTCTAGCCTCTATGGTCTAAGCCTCCACTATCCTTGTTGAGTTCTTCTTCCTTGTCTCCTTCTATTGGTAGAGGCAGGATTTGAATCTGGCACATTCTCCACTGTGTGTTTTTCCCTTAGGCAACCATGGGAGCATAAACTCATTCTCCACATAATTGCTATTTTACAACCTAGGATTAAGTTGAAGATACATAAGCCATGGATCCACTATCTCTAATAGCCAAATTTACCGACTTCATACTTATAACATCTAAAATAAGCCCTCTCGATGTAGGTAGACTGACCTAGATAAACATAAGTTTTCCTTAGAGTATAGTAGTCACAGTCTACCTTGTCCGCGTTGTAGCTCAACCGACACACATCAGTAAACTTGTATACTGATACCTAGAAATAGCACGATGTGAAAGGTGTATGATAGTTTGCACCAGGGACTCCATGTCCCATCCTTCACTGTGAACTGCATGATGCAAAAATGTTGATACACCACGAACTGCACTTCCTTACCCATTACTAAGGGTAACTCCTTTGAAATGCGTCATTCCTCCTCAAAGGCCGCATGAAATCAATCATACCATAGTTTTACCCTTTGTTTGAATGGGCCACTCATTGTTCCTTCACACAAATAATTTTCAAACCTATCTACGAGGGACATCTTCCCCGCGGGGTATTCCCAAATTTTGTTATTTTGGACCCATCATGCACTCCAATTTCTACAAACACAAGAGATAATAGGATATCACCAAAACTTATATTTTTACATATGTGTGCTTATTCAATAGTTTTTCAACAATGTAGCCTGCTAGATTGTAGAATTCCCCTTGTGAAATCTTCTTGGTAACATGTAGCTACATGGTTTTTACTTGTGACCATATTTCCTAATCATTCATCTTAGTAAGTAGATGCATGGCTGCCTACACTACAAGGTAGTTCCTTAATTTGTAGATTTCCATTCTGTATAGACCCTTGGAGTATCCTAACTCCTTGATTGTGGTTATAACAATTTCCTTATCAGTTAGATCACTACTAACCTTTGTCCCTATGCCCTTTAGTCCTGTCAATGTGGCAATCAAAGGTGTGGTGATCCTTACCCGTTTTCTAGAAAAATAGAAGAAGTCCTCATGGACTCTACTCATAAGCCATTGGTAAAATTTTTCTGGTTTTCCAAAATATGGGAGTTCATATAGCTGATACACCCCTACCTTCTTTAGAAACTTCTCCCCAACATTGTCATACATCGACATGTCATCCACTGTGCACTTGTTGGTATTCCTATTCAACAATGCGTCCAACTCCTCCTTCTTGTGGGTGGTGGGTGGTTGTAGTCATTTACTATGCATCTGTGGATATGGGAATCCCAATCCTGTTCGATGATCACTCCTTCTGGATACTGCATTTCTAAAAAAATTCTCTCAGGAGCATCTTTGACCTCGATTTCCACCTTCTTCTTCCCCTTCATTCCTACTTAGGTGCTTTCCTTGGTGCCATGGTAAAAATCTCATATTTTTCCTCTCTGTTGAGTAAGCTCTCGTGCCTTAGCTCAAAACCATGTGCCCTATTTCCTTCACAATGCTTTTGCTTCAATTAAACCCTTCTCCAATGGGGACGCATGCCACTTTTATGCATAAATATGCTCTCCACATCTAGTTTCGCAGCTCTCTGCACCTCAACACATTTCTCTTGGCTCGGTCACAACTAGGTTGCTCAAATACTTGTGATCACAAAGGTAGAAATGAACCCACATTACATCTTTATAGAGAGTTGTAAAAATTTATTACATTTATTTCTCCTTTACCTACAACCGATCCTCTCATTAATTGACCATTTTCCCAATTTCCACATGATACACCTTCGTGCCCCAGCTATAACCTTCTAGCGCGTCTTCCTACCTTCTGGATACATACCTTCTCCTACACACTTCCATGTGCCAACATACCTCACCATTTTTCCTTCCTCTAATAGTTTCTATGACCATGGCTTACCTCACGTTATACTGTTCATTCATTTATTTCTAGCTATGGTCTTATTTAGGAGCAATCTTCTTTCTAGTAGCTCCCTTCCATTTTTGAATAACACATGTAACAATATGTTCTTACGTGTACCCATTTTTGAATAAAAACCACCCCATAGTAATGGTATGTGCAATCCTATGTGCATAAAAATACTTTAGATTTTAATTAGCTTCCAGCGTGCAAATGCGCATATTACACAAAAAATGAGACTAAATTAAAAAAGTATAGTGATGAAGAAAGAAATACATTAAAATAAATACAAAAAGGGAAATATATACTTAATGGAAATACTGCCTTATTACAAACACCAAGAAGACTTATTTATAGTAGGGCTTCAACATACTCCTATTGAAGTAACTGGGTAACTGTAGTCTATCAAGCACCTGTAACTGACAAACACTTGATTCAAGTATGTGAGTGATAACATATGGTCCCAACCAATGCAACTTAAGTTTTCCTTGATGGCGCAAAAAATTTGAGTCATAAAGAAGTACCATATGTTCAACCTAAAGCTTCTTATCCCTAATGTGTCTATCATGCCATGCCTTCTGATTGGCCTTTTCCTGCTTCTGAATCCAACGTGCGATAGCGTGCCTCTCATCCAAATGTATTAGCTTGTCAATTATTTTTTCTAATGTCTTCTCATCAACTGGACCTCCCACACGTGCAATATGTAAAGAAGGTAACATGAATTCCATGGGAAGAAATGCTTCTATGCCAAACACCAATTGAAATGGTATTGCCTTATTTAACCTTTTGTAGGTTGTTCAATATGCCTAAAGTAAAACAAAAAATTGATCATCCCAATCCTTGCTTCCAACATCACAAATTTTTGTTAAAGTTTGGCTCAATATCTTCTTGAGGGCCTTAATAGTCCCATTTTCTTGATGGTGATAAGGTGTAGTCTTGTGGTGTATGACCATAAATTCATCCAACAATATCCTAATTTTCTCATTCAAGAAGTGTGTTCCCCTATCACTTGTAAAGATCAACGGACATCCATACCTAGAAAAAATATTTTCCCATAAGAACCTTGCTACTATAGTCATTGTACAATCCTCTGTAAGTGATGCTTCTGCCCACCTTGTAAGATAATCTATACAAGTGATGATGTAGCGTGATCCGATTCTATGTGCGGATGGGGAAATATGACCCACAAAGTTGATTTCCCATTTTCAAATTTCTCTGCACTAGGAATAGGCCTCAAAGGCCTTTCATATATTTTCCTAGGTTTACCAAGGTACTGACAGTGATTACATGCCTTACAGTACTCTTTACAATCCTTGTACAGGGTCTCCCACCATAATCCAGCGAGTAGAATCTTGTGCGCGGTGGCATCACCTGTATAATACCCACTTGGAATACCGCCATGAGCCTCTTTAATGATATATGTTTGCTCATGTTCCAGTACACACTAACACAATAATTCATCTCAGCTAGTTTGTATAAGTCACCACTGATCAACATGAAGGGTGGCATGTAAATTGCAAGTTGTTTCTTCTCTAAGGATTTCATTCCTTCTGGCACCATGCGTGTGCATAAAAAGACAACACTATCCTCCAATTCTAAAGGTGTGTGATGTAACCTATACAACTTTGCATCCAGAATTGTATCTTCAATTTTCTGCACATCCTCTCCTGATTGAATCCTTGATAAGTGGTTTGGGTCAGAATTACTTTTACCTAGTTTTACCATAACTATAAAGTCAAATTACTGGAATAATAGAACCCATCGAAATATGTGCCCCTATAAAATGTGATTATTTACCAAGTATTTTAATGCCAAATGATCTGTATAAAATACAAAGGGTGTTGCTAGCAAGTATTGTCTGAACTTATGCAACGCGTAGATTATCGACAAGGACTCACGCTTTGTAGTTGTATAATTTTGTTCTATGGGAGTCAACTTTCTACTAGAAAAATAGATAGGATGATCAATAATACCTTCTATAGGATCAGCTAACATTGTGCCAATGGCTGTGCCAGAGGCATCCACATGTACTTGAAAAGGTTAGTTCCATGAGGGAAAATGCAGAATGGGCGCTACACTAAGCCTCTCCTTCAATGCCTCAAATGCGTGTTGCTGTGGTTCTCCCCAATAGAATGTACCTTTTCTTTTTAGTAAATCCTCTAGGGGTGCAACAATCCTCACATATCCTTTGATAAATTTTCTATAATACCCTGTATGGCCCAATAATCCTTCCACCTCACTCTTACTGGTAGGCTCCTCCAGGCCTATAATAACTACAACCTTAGCTGAATCTACTAACAAACCTTCCTTGTAGATGATATGCCTTAGCAGAGTCCCAAAAGGTGTAGCAAATACACACTTCTTGATGTTTACATAGATTCTTAACTATCTGCATCTTTCAAACATTAGGCACAAGTTGTCACAATGATCCTTAACAAGCCCATATACCATCCAATCATCTAAGTAAACCTGTAAGAATTTGTGAATAAAATCCTGGAATGCTTGAACAACTATGCGCGAAAATACAACAAGCGCATTCTTCAAGCCAAAGGGCATCACCGTATATGCAAAGCTTCCCCATTGAGTCGTAAAAGTTTTCTTCTCTTGATCCTCCTGTGTAATTCTTACCTGATGGTACATAGAGAACCCATCTGTAAAAGAGTAAAATTCATGTCCTGCAATGCCCTCTAATATTTCTTCAGTGAAAGGCGTAGGGAAATGATCAATCACACATGCAACATTCAGCTCCCTATAATCCACACAAATCCAAATACGACCATATTTCTTTATACTGATTACCATGGGGCTAACCCACTTTGATTCTTCTAGGGGCTTAATGATTCCATATTCCAACATTTTGTCAATTTCTTCCTTAACCTTTATGTGTAGGTTAGGGTTCATCCTCTAAGGTCTCTTCTTGACCAGGCGTGCACCTTCCTTTAGAATAATTTTCATCTCTCCCAATAACTCATGCACTCCCTTTAACTTATGGTAGCCCCTAGGGAATAAGTCCTGGAAATCATGTAGTAACTCAATTATCTTTGCCACTTCAGAATTAGACCAATAATCTCCAATTATGGCTTCCTTAGGTTCAACATCTATGCCATTGTTCACTTTCTTTGTCTTCATAGGTTCATGATAGGCATGCACGTTTTTATCCCCACTGTCTAAAATCTCACACCTACTTGATGAATGATCTATGTCTAAATATTCTACTTCTTCATCATCCATTATGTAGATCATCTTTCCTTTATCCTTCTCAAATCAAACATGCTTAAATAGTTTGGAATTTGTATCATATACTTTATCAAAACACACTCCTGGTTCTTCCTCACCAAATAAATCTTGAATGAGTTCTTCAGCCTTTGCACTGTCTCCCATAGTCAAGTGATCCATAACCCATAATGCCTCTCTCACCAATGGTTTAGTAGAGAAGTAGTCAAAAGTATGGACCATTCCTACAATCAAGTCTTGCCAATTTCTAGTTTCCCTATGTAGTTCCACATAAACATACTAAACGCATACACAACCTTGTAAAGTGGAATAAAGTTTATGCTCCGAAAGTGAAGGTGGTAAAGCTTCTTGTCCCTCTATCCAGAGTCTCTCACACTATTGAACGTGGTACTGAACAAGTTGATTACCATGATATATACATATTCGAGTAGGTGCATTGCTCATAAGAAACTGGGTTGTTAGAGAAATTCTTACTTCATTCCATTATATAAGATTATCCATGTGAACCACCCACCAGCGCACTTTCATCCTACACAGGGTATACACTAACATATTTCTTACTCTCACTTGATCCATCCACTACTCCTCCATGGCATGTAGGAATACCGTAGGATCTCCTTCTCCAATGTACCGGGGTACAGAGTTGTTACTTATCCTCCTAATACAATGAGGTTTTCTCCTCCATGTAAATTCACTTCTTACTTCGCTCCCTACCATCTCATAGGTTCCATGCGCCAAATTGTCACAAACAATACTTGTAGTATCACTAATAGACTATGTATCTTCCTAATAGAGGATTCCTTCCTTAGATGGCTCAAGTACTTTTGGATCTCGAATGACATGCACATAAATTCTGTTCAGGTCTTCCTCACTCAAAGGTTTAACATAAGGTGCATATTTTCCATCTGTTAAAGGGATAATAACTCATTCTTCCTTATTCTCAAAACTTATATGCCCCTTGTTGAACCATAGATCAACATTATTTACATAACACCAAGGGTACCCCAGTAGATCTGGGAAGCTGTCTGCTTCTACAAGTGCAAAAACCTCAAAGTCCCCAGTGAACTTGGCCCCTTGTATAGTAATGGATGCATCTTTTAAAACTGCGATTGGAGTGGAATTAGTCTGATTAGCCATAAATAATACATTAGAGAATGGCTGTAATAGAGGTCTACCCATATGTACCCATGCATCTAAAGTAAGTACATTCACTTCCACACCTGTGTCAATCAATATATTTATCAAAAACTACCCATCCACAACAACATTCAGAGTGATATCCTTGTCATAATCTAAGCCATGAGGGGGAAGATTAGCATGCAAGATCTGCTATACATTCTCAATAACTACGTGCAGATTGTTTCCCTTTAGCCAATTCCCTAGTAATGGAATAGTATTCTCCTGGAGCAACATCTTGCATACCTATATCAAATCATAAACATCTGACTGGACTGTCTCTGCTTCCTTCTTTTGTTTCAACTTCTGTGACTGCTCCTTTAAACACTATATTTCAACCTGAAGATTTTTGAGTACCTCCATAGTTTCCTGATAAATCTTCTTCTAATGTGTAGGATCTGGGTACCTTGCATGTCAAACCTCTTGCTTAGTAATGGTAGGATTTTGTTGTAACGTCTCTCTGGTGCGCATAACTTCAGCGTGTGTAGTAATCTTCACAGATACTACCTTAGGTTCCAGTGCCAACTTTGGCATCCACTGATTTTCCATGGCGCGCTGTATTCTAACCATCCCTGCGCCCTTGTTTTCTTGTTTATGCTTCTTGCTAAGATGCTCATATAAGTCTGGGAACTCCTCATAGTTATGATTCTTTCCACAAAAATAATAAGTCATATTATAAGGGCATTCGTGCCTGTATTGGTCAGGAGATCCGTAAGTATAATATGTTCCATGAGGAAACTCGCCTCTCCCACCACCACGGCCTCATTCCCTAAATCCACCACAATATCCTCGACCTCTGTCATGACTTCCTTCAAAATTCCCTTCATTCTGATTGTAGCGCCCTTGAGTGTGATCACAATCATGGTGCTCAATTTTACTTTTAGAGTTATCTGATACTCCTGTCTATTATACACCAATATAGATGACATCATGGATTTGACAAATCAATTTGCATTCTTCTGTATTGTGAGTCGTGGACAGGAAAATATTACAATAGAAAGATACATTTTTTCTTATAGCGTGTTGTAATAATGGGAAACGGATTGCATCATGGTCCAAATGACATATCTCGTAGTCTAGCAACAATGAACGCTCTGACCTATGGGGATAAATATCCTTAGTGTGCCCTTCCACTTCACAATATGTAGACCAAATCCTAGTGCGTGTCTCGTGTGATGAATTGGCCAATAGATTCTCCAACTGCTTTACCATAGTTGCAATCTATGCTTCCAAGAATGGCCTCAGTCTAGTGTCTATAATTTCTAATGCCTTAGTGTGCAATGCTACTTCAAGTGCTTCACATGGATCCGTATATGTCTTATGTGATAGTTCCCTCTTAAACGGTGTGATCAAGCCCCCAATGAACCAATGTGCATGCTGGCTTGCATGAATATCATACGAAAGTTTAGACAAAAGTGTTTTGAAATGAGCATCATAATCCCAAACACTCTCAGTAGGGCCCTGCTTAATATCCTTGAGCATGGTTATACTCTTATGCTTGAACTTAGGGATATAAAAATCCTTAAGGAAAGCATCCCATAGTACTGCATAAGTGACGCAGGTCTGATTAGGGTCAAACTTCTTGTACCAACTGTGTGCACGTCCCTGCAATGTAGTCGCAAACTGACTTGTCTTGCACTCAAAATTCATGATCCGTTTTGTGCACCATAGTATGTCACACATGTGCACATGCTCAACAAAAAATTCTATTCCCCTATACTCTAGAAGACGAAGTGACATCTCCATGTGAATATTCTGGGGTTGGTGAGGACCCTGCCCACTTGATCTAGAACCTCCTATGTTACCTCTACCTCCAGACCCACCATATCCACCATAATCAGAGCCATCTATGTCCCCTAATCCTCCACCTATAGCCAGAAGTGGACCAGTGGATGTATTGCCATGTGTCCCAATAGTGGTAGTAAACTGAGCTCATACAGTCTGCGAGGTGGTACTATTCCTAGAAGTGAGTCCATAATTATGCCCGCTTGAATTCTGTGTCAATGATGCACCTGAAAAGGTACCTCCAAATAAGAAAGAATACATCTTCCCGGCCATAGATGTACTTTCTATTTGATTTAATCTTGTTATTCTACTGCTAAAACTAGCTTTCTGACTACTTGTTTTACTAGATACTGAAAAACCAAGCACAAGGGCTAGGTTTCCAGGTAGATTTAGATGCACACCCATGGCCCATGTCATCTCTGTTGGCGCATTCCCATATGAGGCTGATGAGGGTTCCCTAGCATAATTTCCCAAGTGGGGGAGTTCTAGATGCTCTGGCTTTAAACCTTTTGCGTGAGCTCTAAATCCTTCACTAGCCATCTCTCTCCTCAATGCCATCGGTTCTGTAATATCACACTACTTCTCTCTCTCCCTCTCACGCACCTTATTTTACTTAAGCCATATTTCTTCTCTTTTCCTCTCTACCACTAGGTGCACCATCCTTCACAAAACCTGCTCCTGCCCCCATGCGAGGTGGGGTTTAGCTAGCCATCAAATTTTCTTCAAGTTCAGGGTTACCATCAAGATTTTGATCTCAAGTGGAACGCCTTGTAGAGAAGTTCCCTTGGGATGATGTAAAAAATGGAACTTAACTACCTCCGGGAAAGAGTAAGTGGAGATTGAGTACTCCAAAACATAGCTATTCAAAAGACCACATAACTAAGTGTACACAACGTGCGTCCAAATCATATCAGCATCATAGAGGGCCTGAAAGTCTTCTTGCATCCAGATAAGTGTGTGATACCTCTAATTCCTTTTATAAGCATAATCAACCAGTCACTCTTACATATATACCACAAAGATTATAAATAAGCTCTTATATAAACAGTCATACAAGTTCTACTCCACCCATATGCGTGCGTCAAAATCAGATCCAATGTTGAACCTTTGAGTATATTCTTCTTCTAGATCTACTATCCACTCCTCAACACTTGCTAGGGTCAACCGGTATGTATTCATCATGAAACATCTGGAAAAAAACTAAAAAAGAGGTCCCAACAATAGAACTAATGATGTAACCTAGAATCTATTGTGAATAACCTAGGTGCACTGGCACATCACTCAGTTTGAGCTGAGCGCTCACCCAAAGTATGCAAATTTACCAAGCCCCTATTTAGAGTTTCTTGTGCAGGATGTTAGTGTGTTGATGATAAAACATATTCATACCCAAAACTAAATATAAAAATTTCACAGTGCATAAACTAGATATAGATATTAAAGTGTCATGAAATAAACAATAAGAATAATAAGTTTAACCATACAAGAACCAAATTCAGTTATGTCTAACACCATTATCCAACCAATATTATCCATTGCATTAAACACTGTAAAACATAGAATATTATTACACTAAAATGTATCTCCACGAGTCATGAGTGCGCATCAGATCCAAAAACATAACTCTATAATAATTTACCACCCTAAACTACACAGTTCAATACATATTTATAGAGGTGGGGTCTTTCCCTTCACCACCCATGTACCTCTCAAAATAGGCTGCATGATGATGATAGCCATGTGACTTTAGAATAACATGTATACATGCAAGTTTTCTAATAATAGATGTCCTATAGTTAACTCTAAGAAGAAATACTATTATTAGTTTAAACCATGCATGGCACTTATCTGCTGCTCATTCCCAAAATACTCTTATGTGTAGTGCAAGTCTTCATCTCCATGTGTAGTCCACACGCTATCTCCAAAAATAGCCCTTATCCATAAAAATGGCTAAGTCCTGAGTCAAACTGTTCTCGCGCGTGTTTCCTTCTCTATCTTTCCGCACCTTCAAATGTGCCTTGTTCCCGTGCACACATCCTTTGTGTGTCTTATTCTTAGAGAAAAATTTTGTCTTCTCAACAATTCTTAAAGAAGGTGATCAAAAAACCATAATATCTTGGGCATATAGCAGGGTTTGGAGCCATTTTTTCTCAAAAAAGTTTTCTTTAACATGACATATTGATATATCTAGATTGATTCCATCTATCACTAGCTAGTAATAAATTCATATGGAAGATAATAAAGTTATTAATCAAAATAATATGTAAAAAATATAAAATGGACATCTTAAGATTAATATGTTTCACTATTTAGATATATACAGTTTAAATGAATATAGCTTATATATATAAGTTTTTATTCATTTAAACTATGCCAGGATCTGCTAGGGTTTTTTCATGCATTCGCTTGCCATATGATACTATGAAAACTATGCCTCCTTAGCTTTCTTAGGGTTATCCTAATGGTCCTATCATAATGAAACCTGACTATTTTTCCATCGCTAACGTGGAAAATTGCCTATAAATGGCTGACTCTCCTTCTATTGCAACGACTACTGCAATTGAAGGTGGAAATGGCTCCCAAACGCACACCAATTTTTTTTTTTCTGAAGGTTTACGATGAGGTATGGACTATGAATCCTCCCCATATGTTGTTATTTTATTTGAAATTTTAGACACTGTGGTCAAATGGTATCAAAACAATTACCTTATTACTTATTTCTATGGTTGCATTCTCTCAGAAGATTACCTTAAGAATTGGATAAAAACCCATTGGGAGTCCAACAATATCCTAGTTTTAGGTATCTATAACCCCACTAAGGGGTTTTAAATTTTCTCTTTTCATGAATATTCTCAGATTCAATCCCTCCTTCTTAAGGTGACTTGTTGGTATATGGGGAATACCCTGTTAATGATTTCTTGATGGACCTCGGATTTTAGCCCCATAAGTCAGGTTTCGTTAAAAACTCCCATTTGGATTGAACTTCTCAGTCTTGCTGTTCATCTCTGGTCCTTTTTGATAGAGATTATGAAATCCATTAGTAGGGTGATTTGCCATGAAAAAGAATTTTTTTTTTCTCTTCCTAACAAGTGTATGTGTGTTGAAGTTGACCTTGTGAAAGATCTGTGGGTCCACCTAGATATTCAATTTAGGTCCCTACATATCTCTCAAAAGGTGGTTTATTTTAACCCCCCAAACACATGTTTTTTCTGTCAAGCCTTGGATCACCACATTTGTGATTGTCTATTGCTAGCACGTTCCAAGCTAGTAGTGACACAACCAACGGTTTCCAAGCCCAAGGCTTCCCATCCGACTGATGGTTGGACTACGGTAGGGAATAAGAAGGGCTCTGGTGTGAAACCTACTGAAGAGGTTCCATCTACCCCCTCTCCTTCCCTTCCTCCAGCCAAGGATGAGTCGGACTTAGAGCCACCCCACTTATTGGTTTTTATTCCTTCCAAACCCTCGCAGAGCTGAGTTTTTCCTTCAAGTTCTGAGAATTATGGGAATCTTGCTTTAACCTCTCTTCCTCTACGCTACTCTCTTAGTCCACCCCCGGAGGTGTCACATAATGTGTGAGGGGATGATGGGGAAAAATTCCACTCCATTCAAGTCAATCTTTCTAATTCATATGAGATTCCACTTGCCAATAATCTTGCGATTCTCAGCTCAGAGGATGGAATTGAGGATGGGAAGAAGGAGTTTGATATGTCTAATTTTTCATGAATTTCATCTCATGGAATGTTTTGGGTCTAAAAAACAACTCTCGAAAATTCTCTGTTCATTTAGATTGTCATCGTATTGATAGTTTATATATTATTTGTTTACAGGAAATTAAAATTTCTGGATTTTTACTTGAGAATACTCTAACTTGGATTGCCCCAGATTTCACGCATTTTCATACACAACACATTGAGGGTAAAGGTGGTGCTAGCATTTCCATTGCACCAAAATTTTCAGCTTTAATCACTGCTCCAGGACAAGATCCTACTAATTGGGCTATGTGGGTGATTATGGCTATTAATGATCTTAATTTTGGTATTCTTAATATTTATACCCCCTGATGACGGCTTTGAAAGAAATTTTTTATGGAAATGGTTAGGTCATAACTTATCTCTCACTTATTGGTTGGTTTGTGGAAACTTTAATATGATAGAGCATCTAGATGATAAATATGGAGCCCTTCCTATGTGTTGGTGTGTTAGTGAGCTTGTGGCCTAGTATTTATTTAAAATCCATTGGGGACTTTCCGATCTGTTGCTCATACGGAGGTAGGAATTTAAAGCCCAAGCATGGTATACTTGGATCTATCTTCGAGAAGGATATGATAGGGTTTTTAAAAGACTTGACCATGTGCTTATTTTACAACAATTTTTTTTGATTTTGACACGTAAGACCCCTCCACTATTAAGGTGTGGTCTAATGTACTTTTGTCAGATCACCACCTAATTACATTTAAGGTTTTTTAGTAGGGAGCACCTTTCAAGGTTTCCATTAATAAATTCCATCTTAATTTCTCTTTTTTGAGTCACCTCAAGGTGGTCCCACTCATTTCCAAGGTTTGGAACATGGTTCCATGTTTTCCATTCGCTACCAACTGGATCTCATGGTAGGAAGCAAAAATTTAGTGCACCACCCAATTTCTCTGTCATTTCAGAAAGAAGGTGCCCTGAGTCCGTAAGTGATATGATTCAGCTTTTCATAAAGAATTTAGATGGATCTCGTTGTTATTAGAGGCCAATACTTTTGATATTCCTCTCCAGATTTAGGCAGCTGAAACCTGAAACAAGCTCAAGCTTATTGAGACTTATTTGGCCCATGGTGCTCAGATCCGGTAGGGGACCTTCATTGGCTTAAGGTGGGAGACAAAGCCTATAAAATATTTTTTAAATCCTCTCTTAGCTAAGCATGCTTGTCAACAGATCAAAGCTATCTACGATTCACATCAACATCTCATAGAGCTACCAGAGATCACAAATGCTTTTGTTGAGAACTATCATCTAGTTTTTCAAGTTAAAGAAGTTTCAATTGAGTGAGCTACTACCTTATAGAGATGTTTTGATGTGGTGCCTAATAATATTTCCCCCAGAGAATGGGCCAACTCCAATTATCCTCTCACCTTGGAGGAACTCCATGCCGCCTTGCTCTACCTAGTTGATGACAAATCAACTGGGTTTGGAATGCTTCCCATGCAAATTTTATAATGTGACTTGGTATTTTATGAGACTTGAGCTACTTCATGTCTATAGTGAAGCTCTCCAATGCAATTATCTTGGTAGTTTCATCAATCAAGGAAACATCAAGTTCATCCCTAAAGTTGGAGACCTTGATTAGATGAATAATTGGTGACCCATCACCCTGCTAAATGTTTCTTATAAAATTATTTCCAATGATTTGGCTCTTCACATAGTTGATATGTTGCCTATAATTGTTTCTCCCAAACAAACTGGTTTTGTTAAAGGTCGTTATATTCTTGATAATCTTATAGATGTGTGGGAAGGCATGGAATGGGCCAAGGTGTCTTCTACAGAGGCCTTTATTTCTCAAAATTGACTTCGAGAAGGCTTATGATCGTATTGAATGGCCATTCATTTTTTCTATGCTCAAAGCCCTTGGCTTTGGTGATTTCTTCTAATAGACAGTCAACACTCTATTTTCTAATGCTTCGGCCTGCCTTACCATCAATGGCCATCAATCCACTTTCATCAGCCTCTTCCGTTCTATTAGACAAGGGTGCCCTCTTACACCAACCTTGTTTTTTTTAGTTGCTAAAACTTTAGGGTATCTTATCATGCATCATGCTGCTCAAGGTCACATTCGGGGGATTTTCCTTCCTGATCATGTGACATAACTCATCAATGGTCAATTTTCTGATGATTCCTTCCTTACCATTGTTGAATCAAAACAAAATGTTGCCAAGGTTTTTGACTTCCTTGATACATCCTGTCTTGCTTCTGGATCCAACATTCAAATGGCTAGAGACTTTGGGTTACCAACAATTTTGTTTACCTATCCCAGACTGGTTGAAAGCTTATCCCTAGAGATGGATTGTCTGTGGTGAGAAATTATAATTTTTGGGCATTCCCTTCACCTTTGACAGTGACTCCGCCATGTTGTGGCACTATGTTATCAACAAAGTGGAGCATAAGGTTTCCAGGTGGGCTTCCAAACCGCTATACTTGGCTAGAAAATTCCAAGTTTGTACTAACATTCTCGCCGCCACCCATGTGTATTACTCTTTGTGTTGGTGCCCTTCTCACACCTTGGTTCGCCAAACTTTCCAAGTTATTGAGGGTACTTATTTGGTGTAAAAGTTTTGTTTTCAGCTGGATTTCACAGAGTGGCCTGAGAGGTCTATTGTCTCCCTTGGGATCAAGGTGGTATGGGAATCATTGATGTCTATTAACAAAGTGTGGATTTATGTTCTAAATGGGTGGTTCATTTTTTTGGGAAATCAGGGCCAGAAAATCTTGCTGTGACATTGCATTGCATCTAGAGCTCCATATGGAAAGAAATGTTTCAATAATATTGGGCTACACACCCTTGTTATCACTAAATATCCGGTCAAAATTACTGAATCTTTTGTTGCCAAAAGTATCTGGAAATCCTTTGAGATGGTCAAGCCATTGATGTGGTTGGATTAGATATGGTTTTCACATAGGGATCTCTTTTAATTCTCATAATATTTGGTGGTCTCCCATCATCACTGATGATAATATTCCACTTATGGAAACTCCAGGCATCAAAGCTCTTTAGCTTTCTTGCAAGGGCATTCATACCATTTAGGATTTGGTTACCTGCAAAGATTGGGTACCTTGGCCCAAGCTCAAGTTGAAATTCAATCTTTCCAATTCGAACCTCCCATCGATC
The DNA here is from genome assembly GCA_019776745.2 of Taxus chinensis. Taxonomy (NCBI): domain Eukaryota; kingdom Viridiplantae; phylum Streptophyta; class Pinopsida; order Cupressales; family Taxaceae; genus Taxus; species Taxus chinensis. The sequence goes on along the minus strand of CM034154.1, from coordinate 679,831,634 downwards.
TGTGAAATTTAGGAACTTATGCTCAATGTTATGCTCCAAAAGTTGGGGCTTAAACCTCTAGAGGCTCTGTGGCGTGATTGGCGGTGGAACAGGGAAATCACTTTCCTTCACTACAATACTAGAACAATCTACCATATTTTGAGCCCTCTCTCATTTTCCATTGATAAGATCAATGCCCAATGGGGTTTACAATCTGTGCATTCCACTTGGCTTCACTAGATTTCCCATATATGTAATTCTCTTCTTGAGCCCAAAGTTAATCAATTATTTTGGCATCTTTTCTATCATGGTCTGTCTGTGGGAAAACATCTTAGTCATATTGGCATCCCCAATCCTAAATGCCCCTTTTTTTCCTACCTTGATTTGTTTAAACACATATTTTGGTCATGTCCTCATGCTCAGGATTTATGGTCATGGATTCATTCCTTATTCCAGCCCTACCATCCTAAATTATTTCACCGGTGTCTGAATTTATCTAGATATTTTAGTCCTTGGCCACATTACATTGATACTCTATGGAATTTTTTTTGATCATGTATTCTATTTCAGATTTGGAAAGCTCGTAATGCTTTAATATTCCAACATGATAAATATGTTGTTTTGTTTTCCACTAATGACAAAGTGGTTATATTTTCTACTGTGTGCATACTAATTCAATCTCAAGCAAAGAAGGTTTCCCTGGAGTTCACTCATTTACATGAGCTTATTGATCACTAGGGGAGTGTGCCATGCATTATGAGTCGATTCTCGATGGATCTTCTGCCACTGCCACCTCGGACATCACCACCTAGATAGCCACCACATGCTGGACAACATCGTAGAATCCTCTCATACAGTCACTGATCTACTTCTCCTCGGGGCCTCCCTTCATATCCATCCTTGTTTGGACCTAGTTGGATCCTGCTTTCGAGGGGAAGGGTGTTGCTAGTTCTCCATGGTGGGGATCTCCGTCACTGAGCGTGTAGACTATAAAAGGTTATTCTCCCCATGGTTGGGGAATTACGGTTCTTTTATAGATGCAGATGCCAGACCATGATGGTTGGTAGGTGGATCCTCCCTTCGCCGAGCTGAATAATGGGGTGTTTATTCCTCCCCGAGATGACGCTCATCCTCTTCTTGGTGTTGTTGCATGTGCTTGATTTCTGTTGGTGTGATTTTTCTTTTGTTCTCTCTGCTTACCCTCAGGGTGTTTTGATGTAGCCCACATGGCATTTTATTTTACCTTTTTGGCATTTTTCTGGTGCCTTTGTGGCATTTTGTGGGATCGTGAGTTTTTTTAGTCTCCCCTACTAATGTAACTCTCTTTATTTTAAATTGATATAAAGGGTAGTTCCAATAGTAATTTAAACTATGCCAAAATATGATAAATAGGAATTTTTGTTTTCGTTACAACAAAGTTAATTAGATCATCTGCAAAGTTAAGAAAAGGGGATTGTTATTTCCATTGGATTACAAACTTAATTTTACAAGGTTCACAAGAAAATTTGAAAACAATCTACATATTGATTTCAGATCTTTCATTCTTGACCGGTTTTATCTATTTTTTCTTCACCATTCCATGCTTTCTTTGATGGTATATATTATAGTATTAAATCTATTTGTGATGAGGAAAATTAGGTTTATATATAGATAATCCACGATATATTGTTGAAACTTATGGAAAATCTAGATAAAAGATTAGGTGTGCCCTAGGAAATAATTGGAATGGATGCCCTTCTCAAAATTTCAGTTAATAATTTTTTCCCATCAAGTAAATAAATAAAAGTTGGTTGAATTATTGTATTTTGAATTTTGCATTAGGATCATAATAAGTCACAAAGTTAGAGAAATTGGTTTACAAAAAGAATTAAATTATCCTATAAAATTATCATAGAATAATACAAAATATTCTATGGATGGAGAGAATTAATTGCAAGAGGTTCTCATAATTTTAAAACTATAATTTTTCATACAAGGTTACTTGCAAGTATAATTTACCAAAATCAAGTAGGTGATGGGACTCAAACCTTAACAAAGCACTATTTTTTTGCAAAGAAATAACAACGCTTATGTAGCTTTATTGTTTTTGTGAAGATAGGTATTTGGAGTAGGCCTACCAATTCCTCCATAAAAATAATAGATATTTCCTCAAAAAAAAATTAGGAATATAAAATTAATTCTTTCTTTTGATTATACTCGCCTCTACTTGCTAGACTAGTGACATTATAAAAAATACATGAACCTTTTCCTCTAAAAAATTAGACACCTACATAATTTGGAGCTATATCAAAGAATGAGTAACAATACCAATAAAATCATATGAGCTCATAAATATACCATATTTGTTTTTATTTGAAAAATAATATAGTACATTTTCATGTCTATGCGTGCAATTTATGTTACTTTATAATACTATAAATAAATTGGTTAATTAATATTGAATATTCAAGTTATTTATTTTAATGCTAAGTTCTAAAAATGACTAATAATAAGGGAAACATTTATATTTAGATACCCCCTAACTGATGGCACCCTAGGAAACTACCTAATTGTCCTAGGGCTTAATCCCCCCTTGACTTATGGTCTAAGTTGGTGAGTGTTTGGAGAGTGGCATTTTCATGTATACCTTTCAATTTGGAAACTTTATTTCAGTTTTAAAATTAATATCTACAAAATTCCCTCACAAATCACTCGCATCATTCTATAATCATATGTTTGAGTATATGGTGGATATGGAGGGTATGAAAAATCGCTGTCACCAAGAAATCAATCCTTCTTGGAAGGTAAAGAAAGTGAAGGTGGGATGTGATGATCTATATATGTTTATGACATACGAGTATTAAATTCTTCAATTGCTTGAAGGTGTGAAAAGTGGAATGTGCGTTTGCACTAACATGCATAAAATTGATCACCACATCACATTGTAATTAAGTTTTAGTTAAATATAATTTTGGAAAAAATATTTATATGTAAAACATTGGATTATCTAGAGTTTGCACAAATCTAAAATTAGATAAAGCACACAAACAATGAATGTGGAAATAAGCCAGAAGATAAAATAAACAAGAGAAAGATAACACCAGATTTAACGTGGTTCACCCAGTGTGGGCTACGTCCACTAAGAAATGACCAATATTATTATTCAGTTATTTACAGAGGAAATACAATGAAGATCTACTTGTCTTCCAACACCTCACAGGATGTTCAATGTTTTTCCCTCACTCAACTACTCTTTCTTGCTCACTAAGAAAACTAACATGCAAAAAATTGCTATTTTCTTCTCTCATACCCTCATACAATGCATACATGCATATATATCTATTATATATTCTGGGAAACTAACTATGCTTTTACAATCAAGAAATCATCTTTAAAGCAAAATATTTATTCTAATTCTCGTTTAAAGAACAAAGTACCATTGCATAGGTGACCGATGCCGGTCACTTCCTGACCAATTCCGGTCACTACCTGACCAATGCTGGTCACTTCTTGATCGATGCCGATTACCTCCTAACCAATGCCGATCACTCTCAAAACTAGTAACATGTAAAAAAAGCTTCTTTTGAAGCAATTAAGCTCCACACTCAACAATATCCCACTTGGAGATCAATTTACTGCACTGTACTGTACATCACCATCCTTGGTTCCTTTTCCTTGGCCCATTTCTTCCTCTTCAAGTCTCAAACTCAAAGACCAACAGAAGTGGAGTGAAGCTCCAACTTCTCCTTTACCAATGGCTTCATTAGCATATCTGCAGGGTTCTCATCCGTATGGATTTTCTCTAACTTCAGTTGCCCATCCTCCAACACCTGTCGTATGAAGTGATACCTCAACTGAATGTGTTTCATTCTTGAATGAAATGCTGAGTTCTTTTCCAGATGGATCACACTCTGAACTATCACTGTATAATATGCAATCCTCTTGCTCCTTTCCCAACTCTTCATGAACCTACTCATCCATATCATCTCCTTCCTAGCTTCTGTAGCTGCAACATACTCTACCTCTGTAGTAGACAAAGCTACAACCTTATGCAATCTTGAAATCTAGCTAACTATCGTTCCACCTACTGTGAAAACATATCCAAGTGGTGTTCCTCTGTCTATCCAAATATCCAACCATATCCAAATCAACATAGCCATAAAGAAGTATCTGACCCTCTATAGCATAACTCCATGTTAGATGTCTTCTCAAATACTTGAGAATCCATTGGACTACTTTCCAATGTTCTTTACCTGGATTAGCCATAAACCTGCTCACAACTCCCACTTCCTGTGCAATGTTTGGTCTAGTACAAACCATGACATACATAAGACTTCCTACTGCTGAAGCATAGGGAACATGTGCCATGTACTCAACCTCCTCGTGTGATGAAGGACACTGATATTTTCTCAATTTGAAGTGTCCAGCCATATGTGTACTAACATGTTTTGAATTTTACATGTTAAACCTTTCCAACACCTTATTGATATAAGCCTCCTGAGACAAATACAACTTCTTGTTTTTCCTGTCTCAGTGAATTTGCATGCCAAGGATTTTCTTTGCAAGCTCCCAAATCCTTCATTGCAAATGTGTGAGTTAACCTTTCTTTAAGTTTACCAATGTCCTACATACTAGATCCTATAATCAACATATCATCCACATACAGTAACAAAATAACATAGCTCCCATTTTCAAGCTTCTTAAAATAAACACAATGATCAGATTCTCATCTCATATAACCATGCTCATGCATAAAACTATCAAATCTCAAATACCATTGCCTTGGAGATTTCTTGAGCCCATATAGGCTCTTTTTCAATTTACACACAAGTTTCTCCTTACCCTTGACTTCATAACCAAGAAAATGTTACATATAAATATCTTCCTCCAAATCACCATGAAGAAAAGTTGTCTTAACATCAAGTTGTTCTAAATGCAAATCTTCTGTTGCAACCAAACTTAGAACAATATGAATCAGCAGGGAAAAAATTTTAGTTTCAAATGTTACATAAACTTCCTGTGAACAATGCCATTTTGGGAGTAAAATACTTCAGAGACGATTTCTTTGACCATAAGAACCTGTAAAATTTTGTCACTTTGAGTCTTGTCTCAAATTTTTCTAACCAGAAAGCCAAATCTGTCAACAGGTCAATAATGGACCTAGCACTGTGACACATGCAAAGGGCTATTGGAAAAATTAGCCAGGTTTCTTTTCACATTCTGGTATCGATGATCTATCCAATCGGTATAGCTCGGTAGAATCCTCTAGAAGGCTCAAATACTCTTGTTGGAGGGGATTTCGACCGCTGTGATTGACGATTGCATATTATCTCCGATATAGTGGTTCTCATTCTATGACATGTTGCCACACGAGTTTGATTTTCCTATTGGGTATCGAAAATGTGGTATCCTGATTACCATATTTCATTTAAAATCATTAGTGATTATTGATCTACCATTCCATTTTATTACCTTTGTAATGCTTTGATTTAGGATTTCCATTTAATTACCAATTACCACATGATTATCAAACCATTCTTCCAACATTAATTCAACTTATAGCAGCATATCCGATATGCTTCTATAGTTTCGACATAGCCATGTAATGATTAGGTTAAATATCCATTGATTTTACTTAGGTAAATCCCACTTGCCATGGCAAACTATATATATATGCATCCAAAATGGCTCAAAAGCCAACAAAACATTCCAACCGCTCCACTATTTAAATCTCCCCTATCTATTTAACATTTCTAAATATTACTATCGGATTAATCCCATTTCTTTGCGACTAGGGAGTTTTGAACCCGTGACCTCATGCAATAAAATAAGTTGGCCTTATTGTCAACCTGCCACCTTCTTGGAAGTTTTACCTAGGATATTAAGCTCACTTGTATTTTGAAACAAGTGTCAGGTCTGTGTCAAGGGAATAAGGAGGCAATTTTGGAAAAGTGCAATTTTAGACCACTTCTTGCTATACTTCCAGATCTTTAGGTAGATCTAAAAATTGCTCATATATTTTGAGATGATCACAGAAGGTCATCATTTATTTCTTTTGAGATTTTATGCAGAGTTATTTGTTTTTAAAGTCACATGAAGGCATAGCAACATGACAGGAGTGTCAAGTGGATCAGGAAGGTGAAGGACATGCTCCTTGATCCATAAACATCTTTCACATGAAGGATAAAACACATTTTTGTAAATTTTTGATTCATTACTTGGTTAATGTAAAGGTGGAATTATATTTACATTTTTTAACATTCTTAATGGATCGGTTCACCACAAAAGGTGATGTAGGAATTCATCCAACCCCGTAAAGGACAATCTGGTGTTGTGTTCTAATTTTTATTACATTCAGTTTATGATATTTCGTAAAGTACATTTTACACACAGAATTTAGAATATGAATATAGGATACAACTATAATCACCCTTTGATAAAATTTGGAAATCAAGTTAATAGGGTGAAAGGAATGGGATTTTTGGGGTTTCGATCAAACATTGAATTTTTTTGAGTAAAATTACCTAACCATTACATTCTGTTTTCATTCAATCTTAAATCAGATTATTAATCAATAATTTCTAGAATGCACCCTTATCGATACCTCTTAGAGTTGATTATATTTACAATCCTTTGGATGATTAAAAATTGTTAGATTCAAACACCCATTTGAGCGGATCAAGAAGCAGTACGAATAAAATTCTTAACTACATGAATCAAATAATATCATCAAATTCAATACCTTCTGCAGACTTGGATCCCTTTAAATCTTCACCTTGTACCTTATTCATTCTACAAATGGATCCTTGATTCTGTAAACCCATTTGTTCTGTAGAACAAATTTTCTTACCTGAATGGAAACTTGGGACCAAATCCCATGTCTGGTTTTGTTCTAAGGAGTCTATCTCCTCATCCATGTTTGAGTCCCACTGCTCTGGGTGTTTGGGGCATTGCTTCTTCAAATATTTTTGGTTCACCACTATCAGTCAATAATAAATAAGAAAAGGAAGGTGAAAATATCTCTAAAGGTTGGAAATTTCCCTTTTTGACCTTTCACTATCTTTTTGGGGTGTTATGGTGCTCAGAATGTGCCTATTACATTTATGTCAATCTCTGTCACATGACCCAACCGGTCTCCTGATAAATGGTTTTGCAACCGATTATAAAATAAATCTTTCAAGATACTACGGTTAAATTCTCACCATCACCAGTTTAAGTAGTATGATATGTTCATTCCAGTAGCTTCTGTTCTAAACCCAAATCTGTCGATGTCGGTTAGCCTGACTCAACATCTGGCGTTTCTGTAGAATGGATCGTCATTGTTTTGGATGTATTTTTATGATAAAGTTGATTTTCCTTCAAAATAATCAATTAAGTATGTTTAGGCACTAAAACATGATTATTGCACATTATTTTTTCATTCCAGTCAACATTAGGTAATGAATCCTAACAAGTTTAGTGTGCATCTTCTTAATACCAAAATCGATTTCTGTCACTTCCTCCGAGCCATAACCCATTTTGTCCCACAAAACTTGGGAAAAGCTCCAACTTATTCTTATTTTCCCTATCAACATGCACAAAAGTATTCTGAGCCAAAAAATCTAAGAAAAGAAAAATCTACCTCTTTTCTCAGACTAAGTTTCTTCTGGTATTCCACCATCCAGTGTTGTTGAAGGCCCATGATTGATCAAGTACACTTTTGTATCCACTGCTTCTACCCAAAACTTTCAAAGTAAAATTGACATGTATCCTCATGCTTTTAGCACGTTTCCATGATTTTTATGTTTCATTATTTCTACAAACTCCATTCTCTTGTGGAGTTTTAGGAACCGTTCTTTCTCTTCATATTCCATTCTCTCAACAATAATCATTGAAATCCTTGTTGCAGTACTCACCACCATTGTTAGATCTAAGGAACTTTAATTTTAAGTTTGTTTCATTTTCCACAAGGGCTTTCCACCTTTTAAAAGTCTCAAAAAATCATATTTACACTTAATACAATAAATCCATACCTTCCTTGTGGCATCATCAATGAAAGTCACATAATATTGGGATCCTCCAATAGAAGCTACCTGAGCTGGTCCCCACACATCTAAGTGTACAAGCTCTAATTTTTTCCTTCTTTATTGACCCAACCTTGAGAAATCTCAATCTCTTCTATTTCCAAATATGCAATGCTCACAAAATTCAAGATCTATTGTTTCAAATCTGATAACTTACCTTAGACTTTAAGATCTGCATTCCTTTTTCACTCATATGGCCTAGCCGATTATGCCACATGGTTGCATCTGAATCTGTAGTAGATAGCACAGAAAAGGAATTAGTAACACAGGTAGATAAATATAAAGTTCCTACCTTCTTACCTCTTGCCACAACAAGAGATCCCTTGGTAACCTTCCAAGAATCAACTGTGAATGTAACCACGCATCCATATTCACCTAGTTGCCCTGCAGATATTAGATTTCTCTTGAGGCTTTACACATGCCTCACATCTTTCAATACCCATGGATTTCCATTCTGCAACTTTAGATAAACATCAACTTTACCAATAATATTGCATGGCTCATCATCTCCTAAATAAACTTGTCCAAAATCACCCTAAACATAATTTCTGAAATAACCCTTATTAGGGGTAGCATGGAAAGAAGCTCCAAAATTTAAAACCCAAGATTCTAATTTATTATCCAAGGAGAGAATAAGGGCATCTTGCTTTACCTCACTTGCAACATTTTCCTCTTTACCTTTTTCTTTACCTTTGTTTGATGTATTCTCTTTGTTTTCCTTGGACCAACACTCCTTTATGTGTCCTCTCTTTCCACAATTTCCTGCAAAGTAAATCTTTGTACCTGGATCTAGATCTGTCATTTCTTGACTTTGATCTCCCATTCTTCTTTCTCTTTGATGATCTCTCCTTAGATCTTCCCTTGCTTTCTACATTTAAAGCGTTTCTAGATGATGCTTCTCCTAAGATTTTCTGTGTATTTCCTCATTAAGGATTACACTAACCACATCATCAAATTTCAAACTTTTAGAAGGAGATGTTGTATTACTAACAACCATTACCAAGTTATCCCAACTATCTGGAAAAGAGCATAAGAATAAAAGTGCTTTCACTTCATCATCAAATGGAATTTCACCAATTTTAATTGATTTACAATAGACCATGAAATCATTCAAATGATTAGATAGATTCACCTTCTTGCATCTTAGAATTAAACAATTTTTTCATCAAATAAACCTTATTTAAAGAACTAGGAGTTTCATACAAATTTTCTAAAGATTTCATCAACTCTACCGTATGGTTTTGCATCTGTAAAATTTGAAGCCACCGATGCTGCGAGGCTCAATCTTATAGATCTCAGAGCCTTTCTATCAAGAACCTTCCATTCTTCATCAGTCATCATGTCCGACTGTGCATGCTCATCCAACGAAAAGTATAGATCCTTCTGATACAAATAATACTCCACCTGCATCTTCCATAGTTGATAATTACGACTGTCAAATTTCTCTACTCGGTATTTACTATCTTCTACATTGCTTTGCTCCCACTCAATCAGAAAACCCTCTGTGAGTAAATCCTGTCAACACACAAAACCTACAAAAAAAGCTCTGATACCAGTTGTTGGGGTTAAACCATATAACAATGTTACACAAATCTAAAATCAGATAAAGCATACAAACAATGAATGCAGAAATAAGCTAGAAGATAAAATAAACAAGAGAAAGATAACACCATATTTAACGTGGTTCACCCAGTGTGGGCTACGTCCACCAAGAAACGACCAATATTATTATTTAGTTCTTTACAGAGGAAATACAATGAAGATCTACTGTCTTCTAACACCTCACAAGATGTTCAATGCTTTTCCCTCACTCAACTACTCTTTCTTTCTCACCAAGAAAACTAACATGCAAAAAATTGGTATTTTATTCTCTCATACCCTCATATAATGCATACATGCATATATATCTATTCTGGGAAACTAACTATGCTTTTACAATAAAGAAATCATCTTTAAATAAAAATATTTATTCTAATTCTCATCCAAAGAACAAAGCAATGTCGCACAGGTGATCGATGCCTGTCACTTCCTGACCGATGCATGTCACTTCTTGATTGACATTGGTTACCTCCTGACTGATGCCAGTCACCGTCAAAACCAAAAATATGTAAAATCAAGATTCCTGTGAAGCAATTAAGCTCCACACTCAACATTTTATCATTGATAAAGAATGTGTCTTGGGGAGCCAAATTCATACAAGCATGAAAAATGGCACAACCAGATCACATAGGTACATAATGACACATGTCTACAACTACAAAGATGAAATGAAAAATATATTCCTTAGTTTAGTAGCTCATAAAACCTTATGTACTTCTCCATAATTTGATAAGAGTCATATGCCCTCTAGGTTTACATAATGATTTAAAAAAATGTTTTATGACCTGCACTAAACTAGAGAAAAACTAAGTTTTACATATATTTATTAGCCCCCTTAATTGGTGAACAATTTGGCAATCAACATATAAGTATAATGCAACATGCAAGGCAACTGGTGTAGTGCAAGTGTCACAACCATTATCTTTTCAATGAATGCAAACAACTAGTAAATGTTATACGCTTCTTTATGTTCTTGAATTCTTCATTTCACATTGTAATGTTTTAAAAATAAAAAGATTCTTTCCTTACAACTTTAGTATAATTCATTCTCTTTCTTTAATGTAGTAGTTCACCTCTGTATTCATGGAATTCTTGAATTCACATTTTGACACTATTGACATGTAAACTGATACAAAAATAATGAAAAAGGGTTACAAATAAGGGCCAAAACATAGAGGAACCCAAATTATGGGTTTAAAAAACACATTAAAAAATGTCCAGAATCGTACAAGTACGGTTATGGAAAAATGTCCAGAATAGTTAAAAATTCAAGAAAAGAGAGAGGAAACCAACAAATAGAGAGAAACCAAAGGAAGATGAATTAAAAAATGTAAAATAATGAAGAATAGATAGTGGATAAGGAGAAGATAGAGTCGTATAGGTCCATGCAAAGTCAATATTCATATATAACTCAAAAGGGAATAGGTTGAATGTTGAAAAACAAAAGGAACATGCGCCAACAAGAACCTGACTTGGACCAATAATAAATAAACATATAAATACACTAGCATCATAAAAATTAACTAATACTGAACCAAAATTAGGTGCTTACATAATACCTTAATTTTTCATGTGTGTGAGTGCATACATATCAAAGTAAAATAGAAAACTATGTGGATACATTGTATTTGTAGTTGCCACATTATTTCCACACTATTTCTGGTATAATACATGCCCCTACGAATATGTGCAAGTGGATATATATATATATATATATATATATATATATATATATATATATATATATAATGTAATCCACGAACAATTGAAATCTCAAAAGAACAAGAGAATATAAACACATACAATTGGTTTTTCTAAAGAATTGTGTAGATGCCTTTATAAAATTATATCTTATAATCTATGTTTAACTTGAATATGATGTGATTATGCCTCTTAGGGAGACCAAGTATAAAATACCAAGTAATACCAAGTAATCTAATTTATATGAGGAAACAAGATAATATGGTATTTATCATCATGTGGTTGCTTCCATATGAGGAAGCGAGCGAATCTCACAAAATTCTAAATACTAGAGATAATATAAGTGGAATATATACCACCCCTTTAAGGAGTAAGAAAAACCCGTGAAATCCATATCACTAAAGAAAGGAATTACATGCACCATGTGCATGATAGGAAAATAATGCTCCAATGTAAATATAGTAAGATATCATTATGTAAACATGCATGAAATAAATAAATTTCCCTATGTGGGCTTGAGTACAAGTAATGTAAACACAATAGAATTATGTCCCAAGTAGTCAAATGTAATATTTGGAACCTCGACATGGGAATGCCTCAGGTTGGAAAAGACATAATAAATGTAAAAATGAAATAGGATAATTCCCCAAATAGGCCTAATGATGCAGGAGCATCTAATTCTAGAGAAATCCTACACAATTTTTGGCTAAGTATGTGTGCGTACGAGGGTGAAGAGTGCAAGGAATGTAGAGAGGAAGAATGAAAGATTAAAATTATGATCACATGAAGGAAGAGTGAAAAGCATGGTAGAAGGGGTGCATAGTAGTTCACATAAGTTTTGACGAGACACAAAGAACAGTGAAGCACAAAAAATCTTGCAAAGAAGAGAAGGGAAGAAGAAACATGTGGATAAATGGTGCACAATGATGCATAAATATTTTGGAGTTGCTTATGTAAAATCACAACACCCCCTTGAATGGCCAAGTTGTGGATGGGGCATTCGGTGTGATTTCCAAACATTGAGCTATCCTAAGTATGAGACCTTATGAAATGGGATAGCTCTTCAGAGAAGGCCAATTCCTGCTCCTAATCCTACCTACTTCAAACTACTCATTATACAAGAAAAAGACCTATCTAATCCTATTCTAACACTTCCAAGGAGACATGGAGAGAGATGTATAAAATGGTAAAACCTACACTGAGAGAGGTGATACACCAAGAAAAGGAGTGCTAACCACTTACCAACTTGCAAATAGTGAAGATTACACTTAGGGACGGTGGTTATACACCACAGTGCACACATAACACCATTTCCATTAGCACCAAATCCCTGCAACGAAACACAAGTTTGCACAAGACACCTGATAGCAATGAAAGGCAAGAAAGAACAATCAAACAATGAAAGGCTAAAAGATTTAACACAAACACAGGATATGAATTTACACAATGCTTGCAGTAGGGAAAGGCAAGAATGTCATTACAATTTGTAGTGTGAAGTAAGCCCCATGATCACAACACCCCAGTTGAAGGAATCGAGAATAGGGGTGCATGAGGAGGAATAAATGACCAACCCCTTGTTTTTTGCAACTCCTTTATGTATAGGGCTTGAGTGACAGAGTTCAGATTTCTTGTTGAATCACCCACCAAAATTCAGATTACCTTACAAGAGTGATGGGCCTTGCAAAGCCCATACCCTTCTGTACAAGAAGAAAACAAGCCCATACCTTCATTTGGATGACCTCTGACCTACCACCTAACTGTTCACTGTTCATGCATTTTCCGAGGTTCAGAACCTTTGACATTCCGACTTAACATGTAAAATCGTCTCTCCATGAATTCCAACGACTGGATAAATCGCAACGGGAGCAAAAGATATGCCATTTCAGATTTCTGGGAGCCTTACAAATTTCGAAAACCTCCGAAAAATCCAGGTAGGTCTCCTCTTAGCTCTCCAATGACTAATTCCTTGCGAAGATCGGGGTTACAAGGCTCCTATGACTCTTCGATTGAAGGGGTCTTGTATGCTAGGTATGTTGCATGGTGTACGAGCTCTGTGAAGAGCTACTGCATTGCATTGCCTCTTGATGGCCATTGACTCATCCTCGAGAGTTGTCAACATATTGGCCTCTGGAATGACCTCAGCGAGTTAAAACTATTGATTGTTGGGCGAATTCACATCGAATTCCTCAGAGATCGGAGAACTCATGGCAGAATGGCGAGCTCTCATTTCTATCAATAAGTAAGTTCTTCACACCTTCAATTCTCTAAACCGGCTTGCATGCCTCCTTGGCTCTCCATTTCGACGAGGACATTGCCACAACCATTTGAATGGTCATTTGTGTTGAGCCACACACGAATTCGTTCTTCCATTTGCAAATGGAGAGACCATCGGGCTTCCCCGAAACTGCTTTGCCTCGGCCACTATGTGGATCGCACGCGAGTGAACCACAAGTCATTGCATAAATGACTGAACCCAATGGAGTTGCTTCGTGTTGCATGTGAAGGGGCCACACTTCACCCGCCAACTTGAAGCCCAAAATGCAATGCTTTGTGCATTGATTCATTTTACGCTGCATTGGGTTCCCCGACAATCAAGTTACTCACCTATGTCTTTGTGTTGTGCATTCGCGACGAGCATCCGACATAGAGCTCGCTCCTAAGGTTCGCTCCTCATCGGTTCGAAGACCCCTCAATTTCCACGCGGCCACCTGTGAGTTCTCTTACTTGCAGATCGCTACTTGAACCAATTCCACGCTCCCGCATTGGTTGCTTTATCCTACCTACTTCAAACTACTCGTTATACAAGAAAAAGACCTATCTGAATCGCTATTGAGTTCACTTCCACGGAGACATGGAGAGAGATGTATAAAATGGCTAAAACCTACACTGAGTGACGCATTGATACACCAAGAAAAGGAGTGCTAACCACTTACCGACTTGCAAATAGTGAAGATTACACTTAGGGACGGTCACTGACTGACTCGCTTTCCACCATGTGTCGTTCACCGAGCTCACGCATTGAGTTCACCACGAGCTCGTGGGCTAATTCCCTCGTGACGCATTGAACCCGACTCGCCCGAGCTGGGTGCTCAACCCTTTGTCCACCCTCACGATGAGCTTGCCACCGCCGAGCTACTATGAGCTCGCCGAGCTAAAAATTAGCTCAACCCTAAAAGGCCCATTTGGGAAATTTTACACCATTTTTTGCATTTTTCAGGATTTCTCTTGGATTTTTCGATGCTAGAGGGAAAGGAGAAACTATGAAAGCCCTGAAACTATTTTTCTCTTTTTCTCACTTTTTTACCCATTTTGGCCAAATGCGGGCCCAAAGGGCCCACATTTCATCATTTTAAAGTTGATCTTTAGGGTCAAAACCCAGAAGAGAAAAAAATCCTCAATATGATTTTCACTCCCGAGTTCACTGAATGTGCTCCTGAATCACTTGAGTTCACTATGTAACCCCGGGTTTAACTATGAGGTCATGTTACAACGTGTTGTCCAATTTTTCCTGAGGGAAAAAATTTAGTGTAACAGTGTTTTGGAACAATATGGAGGACTAGAGGCATACGAGAAGCTTACAAGATTATGAAGGATTTTTACACAATATAATTGAGTGTGAAGGATGCACGGGAGAATGAAAGAAGGGATTACTTAGTGAATTAGATTGTGAAGGAAGTTCACAATGTTTTGAGGATGATTGGAATCCTACCAGTGCACAAGAGTAGAAGTGAAGGTGAAGTTGATCATGGAGTGTTTAGAAGAATGAAGAAGAGATGCGGAAAATGATTGCATGGAAAAGAGTGCGTGGTAGACTTGGTAGTTTGGAGATAAGTTAGGAAAAATTATAAATGGACCTGAAAAAGGAGGTTTACGAGGGCTCAATGGTTAGTTGGTCCCAACTACTAGATTTACATGAAATAATACATGAAGATGTCTAAATGGTGAAGTATATAAAATAATTAAATAAGATAATTTTGAATTTGAATATGAGAAGGAAGAGAAAAAAAACATTTAGAAGGATCCAACTTTGCTAAATTATATTTCAAATGCGGAGAGAAAAGTGAGAACACGTGGCTATAAAATAAAATTGCGTTCACCATTTCAGAGTTATCATTTGCTAGAGCTGAAGAGGTAGTGAAGAAGAGTAGAATCAGTATAGGTTAGGTCCTCAGGTAATACACCAAAAAGCTAAAGATCAAAGAGAGAGTATGAAATTTCTATTCATAACATATGTATGTAAATGCCGCGAAGGCCTTTGCCATTAAATTTTTTTTGCAACTTGTTTGTACAGTCCATTTTGTGAATATGGAGTAGAGTACTAGTCAGGCATTCCCATTAAGAAACCTTGGGTGTTTGCGCCACTTAAGATGTGGTCTATGGAAGCACCATATTAGAGTACATAAAATAGGCCATGTGTAATTAACATATTTTTAACAAAACAATGCCCCATATTAGAAATATGTAAGTAATGGGATCATAAGTAGGATAATGACCCTATGTGGGCTATATATAATAGTGTAAGAGCACATACAAATTTCCTTGCCCCATATAAATGCATGGGATTAATCATGAAAACCTAGGAAAAGAAATTCAAATGATATGAATACTGGAAAATACAAGAATTAGGGACACATGTTGACATGAGACAAAGTAAAATAAATTCAATTAAAATACATAAGATAAACCAACTAAAAATGTAAGATTAATAATAAGAGGAAAAAATGGTGAGACATAAAATGAAATAAATTCATGGGGTAAGAAAGGAACAATCAATATTGAGTGATTGAAAAAGTCAATTAGGAAATACTAGAGCTAAATGAAGTGAGGAAATCTATGAAATTTCTTGAAGTAAAGCGAGTAACTGACGAATCAATGAAAACAACAAGGAAAAATATGAAAGTAAGAAAAATTAGGAGTCAAATATAGAATTTGTGTTAATACATAGCTTTAATTAAAAATTTCAAGGGTGTACCTTCTAGTGTGACAAGGTGATATGTCGTTATGCCAATCTACGATAACAAAGGGACCCAATCAATTAGGCATATATTTTTTTCTTTATTTACATTGGTATTTGCTTGATTTGTTTTAACACCTTATATACAATAAAAAGAGATCACCTACAAGTGTTAGATGATTATAAATAATATAAACTCAAATTTTATTTATACACATAAAAATGGGTTTAAGTAGCCATTGTTTGTGAGTTACGGAAAAAAGTGTCTAGTTCTTCAAAGTTAACACAAGCAATATACTCTTCTATTTGAATATGCATAATATTAAACTTGGGAAAATAATAGTATGATTTGTTGGTTAGGGGACCTATCTTAGTCATATCCCTAACATTTTTAAGGTTGATAAAAAGACATGACAAAAGACGTGATATGATAATGATTAAATGAAAAATGACAAAGATTCCTGATCGGAGGCCCTAGGGGAACCAAGTCGTGGTACAAGGTTTGATTAATTTTATTCTTGACTAATATGAAAATCATGAGGCAATCGTAGGCCAGTTACATAAGGAACTAAGATTTGTATGGAAAGTTTCTAAAATTATTGTTTTGCTAGCCTATGGTTCTCCTATGTGACCCTCCTTCGCTATCGATACTACCTGCAAAGAAAGTATGCATGAGCAAGAGATAAAACAATGTTTAAGTGTCTCCATGGGAAAAAAGGATCTAGTCAGACAAAAAGGGATACGAGTCTTGTTATATAGACTATAGGTAGTGGAGGTAGGTGGGATATTATGGTTGCATAGTGCATTAGAGATGTAAATGATTAAATGACAATGGTTGAAATGTAGTAAATATTTGTGGTGTGTATATATAAGTATGACATGATGGAATGATAGATGGTTTGAAATTATTAAATGGATGTGATGTATTTTATCAACCTCAGTTATTTTTAGGTAATTTTGGGTATTTTATATTTTTTTTATTGTTTTAGATGTATTTTATTATTTTGTGGGATTATTATATTTTGTATTGTTTTTTATATTTTATTAATGTTGACCTCATGTGTAAGGTGCATTTTATAGTATCTACATTTTTGCCCCCTTTTGAGCTATGTCTTACAACAAATGAAATACAATACAAACAATGAGGACAAGATGGGGTTCGTCAGACCCTATGAAAAACATTGCTACAGATATGGGCTTGAGCCTATGACCAAATAAACAAGATTTTGTAACTGTTGATTGAAGATAATTTTCAATAAACAAAGGGATTGATAAGATGATTTCACAAGGTGTTGACTATTTGATTTGTTATCTGATTGATTTTCATAGAATTAACAAGTGAAGGATTTGGTATAGGAACTCCCCTCAAGTGATAGTTTTCAGACTATAGTGTGCCCAAATTAGGTGCATGACAAAAGTAGAAATTCATAATGATATAAAATGGCACTAGGATGAGGATAGTGAAGGAAATATAGGTAGAAAATGTTTCCCCGACTTGATGCAGGATAGAAGGATACAATGATAAAAAATGACCATGTTAGATAGTTAGGGATTCCAAGTTTGTCCTAGCTTGATGTAGGATGAAAGATAATAAATTGAAGGAGTTAGATAAATCACGATGAATGGATGATAAGTGATGGTTATTTTTTTAGTCATCACAAGCCCACATACGTGATTCTGGGATAACAAGAAATTATATGGAAAATGTAATGACATAGGTGACATAATGATGTAATGTGTTGTTGGGAATTTGGGACTGCATAATAGTGCTATGATTTAATAACAAACAAAATCATGCACACAAGATCTAAACAATTCCCAAAAATCTATAGTAGTGGAAGTATAAACTAGAATAATCCAAATCAAAACAAAGTATACACTTATAACACAACATGTACCGTGGTTCACCCAATGTGGGCTACGTCCACAAAAGATATAGATCTCATATATATATAATATAACAAGAGTACAAACCAACTCTTCAATACAAGAGTACAATACATCTCTCCAAGAGTATCTCCTCTCCTCAAGATCTCTAAATAGATCTCCATGAGTGCACTACAACTGTGCCTCGAAACACCACCAGTAGATCTCACATAACCTAGAACTATTACATCTCTGAACTGCTACCAAGTTTTCTATGAATCTACAACAAGACTTCTCACATGGGTCTACCATATGTTCAACTATAACTGTGCATCAAGAAGTAAATCCGTCTCTCCATCATTGCATAACTTGTGCAAACATGAAGACAACCTCCTCTATAATAGTTAGATCTACATGGATAAACAATACAATATGATATCATGGATCTACAATACAATATCTCACAACAACTTGTGGATCTAACAATTTAAGACTAGATCTATACGGATCTATAATACAAGATATCACCAACATGTGGATCTACAAGAAGAAACTCTATGTGCTTTGCATACTATGCAAGCCATTACAATGAGACAATAACTATACAAAGGAAATATAGTAGAAGATGTTACCCTCTTCTCATCATTGAGATGTACCTATTATTTCCTTTTGTCTAGCTCCACTCCATGGAAGCTCTGTCTTCATGTAACATTATCTTTCTTTTTCTTCTTCTTCATCCTCTCAATATAGGAGAATCAAGGATCTAATTCCATCCTTCTCTTAATTCACTTTCTAACCCTAGCTTTCATGCTTATATAGGCATATACAAACTTAGGGCACAATAGTCATGCAATTACATCCTTTAAATCAACTTTAAAACAAAATCTAGATTAAATTCCTGTGAGTTAAATATAAAATTTCATGCACAGGTAACTGGTGACGGTTACCCTGACCGGCGATAGTTACCTGACTAGTGACAGTTACCCTGACCGGATCCGGTTACTATGTAAACCAATAAGGTGTAAATCATGTTATCTGTGAAGTAATTCAATTCCAAAATCCTAACAATGTGATGGTTTCTTATTGACATGGTATGAATCAAGATTTGTTGGTGAATATTACTATGTGTGGGAAGGCACATATCATGAGATAATAAGTGTACAAAAACAAGATATTAAACAAGATATAAACATCACTGGATGATATAAATTATCCCTATTTCTTTGTGAGATCTAGTGTGTGCACGAGTGAGAATAAATTATTGCTTGAGGTGAAGAATGAAGTGGAAAAATACAAACAAACTAGCCAATGTTTTATGATCATTAAGATAATTTATTGGTGAATGATGGTGTGTGGAAGGATAAATGGGAAGCTGTACATTGCTTCAGTGCCAATCGGGAATCCATAGCCCCAAAAAATATGCATTTGGTTTTAGGAAAAACATTTATATACGACCATCCAAGCATCCATAGCCCTGGAAAAGATACCTGAAACACCCCCTAAGATATTTTATTATCACTTTTCTAACTTTAATTTTTTGTTTGTTTATTTTTGAAAGGATATCAAAACTATTTTTCTCTTGTTTTCTTAAGAGGGTAAAAATCACCATTGGATGAGTGTAGGGATATGGGAATGAATAAGTGGAGACAACATTAGCTAGTTTTTGTATTGATGCCATTGGAACTTATCATAAAGTTTGTTAAATATGTTATAGTACTTGGATCTCATTGAGAAAATTCATTCTTAAATTCACCACGTGACGAGAGAGAAATTTCAAAAGGTTCTTGTAGGTACTTTGACTCATAAAGAATATCGACAAGTTTTTGATAGCTCACCTCGATATTTAAATCAAGTCATGATATGGAATGTTAATTAATTTTGAATAAATGTAAGTGTGAACAAATAGATGTATGAAATACAAATGGAACGAAGTGGGAAAAAATAATCCATGTGTGTAGGAGAAAATTTTGGATTGTTGGTATATTTGTATGATGTTAGTGATGATTTGATGATGTTCATATGGACATGATGAAATATGTGTGGAATTAGGGCGTGTTACAAATTCAGGATGAAAAAAAGGAGAGGAATTTTATCCTTATTAACAATGTGAAATTAGATAAAAATATGAACCCCACCATTGCATGTGGTGACAAGATGAGTTTAGGACATAAAGTTACAAATAATTTGGAAAATCAATTGTAAAAGGGTATAATGCATGAAGATGTTGGAAAATAGTTAAATGAAAATTTTGATTATGATGTATAGGATGGTAGTGATTTGGGTGCACGATTAAAGAGATAAAGACACGATATTGAAGATGGTAAAATGATTGCGATATGGATAAATAATCATTAGAAGAAGCGTATGTGAGTCAATGTTAGGTAGAAAAGGAATTGAGAGAAAGTCCTTAATAGGAGAAATGGTGTGATGAAACATTGTGAAAGTGAAAATTTAGGGTGGATGAGGGCTTGAGAACAAATCTTTGGTAGGAGGATGTATGAGAGAAATCATTGTGGACTTGTGAGGATAACATGTGGTAAGAGGAGGAATGTTTGTAATAGATTCAATTTGTAATGTTTTGAGAGGATGAAATGTGTGTAAGAAAATTTTAGGTGAGTGAGGAGTGATGAAAAAGTCATTTTTAAGAATTCCAGGTATGTAAAAATATTTAGAAAGATGTGTGATAATTGGATGAGTGGAGACAATAGATGTATCTTGTGAGAGTGTATGATGAGAAAGGGGAGTGAGTTGTTATATGTCAGGTCTTGAAGGAGACAACTGACTAAAATCCATCGTGCTAAGTAAGGCTAGAAAAATTAAGATGACAATGGACATGTGTTATTTTCCCACACATGTAGAGTGGGGGACAATTATGATATTAGCATTGTTATATGCATGTAATGAATTATCATAAGAAATATAAGTTGATGATAGTTTGGTATTGATAATAGATGAGGGGAATGGTGGAATTGGGAGAAGGTCTGGTTATTGGGTACATGATGAGTGATGAATAAAAATATGGGATTGGTGAAATGATAAATAACTCATGACTTGGCTAGGATAAAGTTGTGATGCCAAGTTATTTTATTGATGCATTAATAATATGAACAAGAAGGGTTGTGTAATATGACAACGATGATGATGATGTGATTTATTGGGATGACAAGAGTGATACAATGATATTTTTTTCTTGACTCAATGATTAACAATGATAAGTGAGTACATAGTGATGGAGAGGATGATAATTGTGTAGATAGAGATGATGATTTTTACTTGATGAAGAGGACGATGGAATAGGGATTAGTGTGGAAGTTGAGAATGATGAGGATCTTATAATTGATAAAGATAAAAATGATGACATTTTACTAGATGAAGATAAAGAATAGATGAAGATAAAGATGATACCATTTGAATGGATGGAGATAAGGATACTAACATTTGATTGGAAGGAGATAATGATGATGATGTTTGATTGGATGGAGATAAGGATGATGATGATAGAGGAGTGTCAGTTGAAGGACACTATGAGGTGATGATGGATGTTTTTATAAGAGGATTGAATTTTGTTGAGATACGAGGAGGAGGAAGGGGTGCAACGAAGGTGAAATGATAAGGGAAAGGATAGGACAAGGGATGATAGCATTTGACATAGGTCTGATAGGGGAAAAAAATCTTGTGGTGGGGCTGAAAAATTGATAGATATATAGGGATGTGGTTTTTCTTGTGGAGCCAAAATACTATAGATGTTTCTATTATCGATCATGTTTTGAACAAGGTTGGGTAGTTGGAAGAACTTGTTAGTGTGGCGTCCCAAAGTTTGATAATAAACACAATGGTCAATATTAGTTGTATGCCATAAGGTCTTAGGATGATTTGTATTGTTCATGGCCTACTGGGAAGAGTTATAATTTTACCATCCAAAAATTAATGTAAGATGACAAACAAAAAACCCGATAAGGAGTGGAACATTGTTGAGACTTGAAAATACTGAAAATAAAAACATGATCAAAGTTGAGGATTAGTGGGAGTGGTGAACGGTGATAATGCCATACTAATGTCTGAAGAATTTAGGGAAGAAACTGGAGAGAGAGGTTGGATAATGACATGGTTTCCAGAAGGGGGTGGTGGTGGAGATAGTGAAAGGATGGGTGACATATGCAACAAATATTTACCATGATGAATGTCCTTAATGTACTGAGCCATTAAAATGGATTACTAAAAACTGAAGAAGGGATGGATTTGTACAAGAAGAGATATATATGGGACACAAATTTAGGAAAAGAGTTCAATTTTTTGAGGTTATGGTATAGGAAATGTGAGCTCATAGACCATCACATGCCAACATGAAATGTAGGCAATGATGGAATCTTTGTCAAATTATCTCAAGAAAAATAGGTCAGGAAAGATTGTCTTTGGAACAATTTTATGGAAAAATGGTTATTGAAAAAACATGTGAGTTACTCAAAAGACTATAGACTATGTTGCGAAAGGTGTAAATATAAGTCTAGAGCTTGGATAACAAGTGAAAGAGGAAAGGTGTGCTACATGAGTGAATCATCTTGGTGGATAAGGTAACATGCATGTTGAAACATGTGAAAATGAGTGTGAGGATATTACGTATTGTGAAATTTGGGGAGTTTGACGTGAAGGGGATAGGTTTTGACAAGGATGGGTGGATGTATTAGGTTGGTAGAATTTTAGACATGGGTGAATTTTGGAGGGCCTCCCCTTGGTGTTGTGATCCAAGCTTGGTGAGCCAATCTAGTAGGTGTTGAAAAATAATTTGAGTGCGAGTATACACATGGGGATGAGTGAAAGTGTGGGTATAAGATAACATGATGAGTGGTAGGAAGGGAGGAAAATATGGTGGATAGGAGGATGTGGTAGGATGAGGGTTTGTAGTATAATGTAGTAGGTGAAAAAGTGAGTATGGTGGTGGACACATATAGGCTGGATGATAGGTTAGGTCACCTAGGTAAATGGGATGATTGGAATAGGATTTGACACGTTGGGTGGGGGATGAGTGCTTGAAGTTGGGTTTTTAGGGGGATGGATTGAATATGTCACACATGTGATTGTAAAAGGATTAAAAAAAATATGGCATATAAAAGGGTGAATGTGGGGGGGGGGGGGTTATAGACATTACCTGTAGATCAAAAGGTGGAGTCTCCATGAGGAATCGGGACTAAGAATGACCACACAAAAGAGAGGTGTAATAAAGAGGAGGGGGTGTTATGGGAGGAGAGTGGTAAGAGATGGGGGAGGATCACTGGGTCACTTAGGTGACTAAGAACAAGCAAAATTTGAGTGGTATGATCTAAATGAGGTATAAAAGGAGTCATGTACGAAGGAAAATAGAGTTTATTGGTCACACACATGATTATTTGTGATAATGACAAGCTAGAGGCAGGTCAAGAAACAGAGATAAGAAACAAGGAATTGGGGGAATGAAGAGTAGAGAAAACTTGGTAGGGTGGTGCAAGATGTAATATGGGAAGGTGATGAGGTGGGTTGTAACTGAAAGAGAATAAAATTAGTGGGGTGGAGAGATGTGTTATAGGTACATATAGGTTATGTCACTTGGGCTACCCACATGAGTGGTAAGGGAGAAATGGGTGGGCTAGGTCACATGGGTGACCAACCTAGTGTGATAGGTTGTGATACTAGGTCGAAGCATGAGTGAAGGCACGATGACTAAGAAATATTGTAGACAGGTCAATGATAGGGTGGTGGAGCTAAGTCATGACTAAGATGGTAGTACACAAGAGTGAAATGAGTGGAGGAGAAGGTGGGGATGGTTGGATGGAGGAGTTGGTATTGGGATATGATAAGAAGGAAGTCACCATGGTGATAGGTTTGTTAAGTGGAGGAGCAGGCTGGCTACATAATTGTAGAGAGATTGAGGGAAGATGTCACATGGGTATTAGCAAGGTAGGGTAAGGATATCTTAGGTGATGGTCGGAACCAATTTGGTGCATACTGGTCAAAGTAGTAGTAGAGGCCAAATAAGAGAAACATCTTAGGGAGTGTTAGAGAGTCATTATGACAACTGATACAAACTATTAGAAACTAAACCATGGGTGGGTAGAGTCACTCCTATTACTGATTAAGCATGAAAAGGGTGGAAATGATGGAGGAAGTTGAAGGGAGTTTTAATGCCCATGATTTTAGACCCAAAATATATAACCAAAAGACCGGTAAAAATTGGGACAATTTTTTTGTTTAAAACATTGATAATTATCAAAGGGTTAAGACCTTGTTAATCCATTTTGCCAAAAATTTTAAGGATGTTATAAAATATGTAAACTTGGTTCCAATTACACTAGTGCCAAGATGACGTATGATTAATAAATCTAGATCTTATAAACCTTGGTACAAGAAAAGAAGGTAGTCTATACTATCATTTACTCCAGATGGTGTCACTTTGGCAATATTTATATTTCTCCCACTGGGTGACTAGCCAATCCAAAAATAAGGATGATGTCATAATTGATATCCCAAGTCGGAAAATTTAACCAAAGGAGTAACAAGATATACATAGTTCTAAATACACAAATTAAGATTACTAATTCAAAACTTCATAGTCAACTAGTACCTTGAGGGCTCACTAAACGTCACCAAAATTTAATACTCAACTAAGATAATTTGTGTTTGAGAAGCTTAGACATACACCAACATTACTTGCACCATTATACTTAATCCAATTAAGGGTGACTAGAAGTAGACCAAGTGATTATCACGCCCAATAAGGCTACTTGATCTTGATTTCGTTTGCCCATATCAATAAAATTAAACAAGGAGCAATGATATATAACCCAAGCTATTGGTTACACAAGTAAAGACACCTACGTTCAATCCAAGTACCATTTACTTAATTAAAGGATGCTAATAAAATTTTCATCATCTTATATCACCAATTAGGGTCTGTTAAGTTCGAAGTGTGTAAAAAATAATCATTATCTAGTTATAATTGACTGCACGAAGTCAAAAAATTAATCAAGGAGTATAAAGAGTATTCCCATCACATTGTAGTGCTATAATGTCACTTAAGTTTAACTTTAATTTTATCCCACCAAGGGGAGAGCCGAGAAATTAAAAACGGGTTTGTGATAGATAGAGCAAGCTATTCAAAGTACATAATAATCCAATACATTCAACCAAGAAGTGAGATATAAACAAAATTATGAGATCATTTTCACATTTTAGTATTATTAGTTTGTTTCCAAGTCCCCCCCAGCATGTGGTTTTGATAAGAAAGGTAGTAAATTTATGAAATAAGGTCTAATGTCATGCCCTATCACACAACCATTGTAAGTATAATATTATTTCAATTTATTTACCTAACCCCACTTGCCCCTCACAAAAACTGTAACGCTCTGATTTTGTATGTTATCTTGGTGAATGTTTTACATACTGTTATAACTGCTGGAATGAAGGCAAACATGTTAAGATAAACTCTGATCTTAAAAGAATGTGTTGCTAACTTGGATTCTTGCATGTTGTGATCTATTGTATAGGACAACAATTATTGTACTTGTGTGTTTGTTAATGTGACGACAAATTGTCGTATACTTGCTATACTCTCGTTACTGATTGACAGCATACCTTGAATCAATTTCATTGATCCAAGTGTGCTGAGGGCTTCTGGTGATTTCAGTATTGATTTACTCTTGAACCGAACCCGAGGTTGTCATGAATGTGCAGCGCCTGATTGTAGGTATGAGCAGCTGGCACGTAAATGCCAACGACAGGGGTTTGATTCTTGAGCCCTGTATTGTCGAACTTGGAACCTCGTGAGGCAAGAAATGCCTGGACACGGGTGGCCTTGATACGTGATCCAGAAGATGGAACGTCCTGCTCTGCATTAACGTGAATGTCTGTAGGAAGGCAGGATGGAGGTTGGGTTAGGAGTTGATTAGTGTTAGTGGTTAGTATGAATTAAAAACCTAAACTAATCCTAAGTCCTAACATGCATCCTACACTACTATCCTAAGTGGATTTTTAAATTACAAAAAAAAGGGAAAATAAACCTAAGACCTAATAACCTAAGGCTAAACTAAGACCCTGGTTGAACACTATATGCAACCTAAACTAATCCTAATCTAAAAGGGTGCGCAGACCCTTGGAAGGAGAGGATAAGGATGAAGGAAGGGCATTCATTAGCATTTATTGGTAAGTCCATACGTGGACAGCGCCAATTTTGGTGGGGCAGGTAGGAAATAGAGGCATCTATATGGAGATAGAGCCAAATTCAGTTTTGCATGGGAAATTTGAAATTTAGAGTTCGCCAACTCAAGTTGGCAGTGGCGTGGAAGTTAGGAAAAAGGAAGAGCCTTAATTGCATTGATTGTTCTCGGTCCTTGCGACCAGTTCGCCTTGGAAAGTGTATGGGGGAATTTTGATTTTCATTTTGTTGATTCGAGCCTTTGCAAAGTTGCTCTGCATTTGGTTTTTTTGGCCTGGTTCAGTCGAACCAGCTCTTGGAATTTGACATTGTTCTTGGAGATTTTTAAGGCTGTTGCTAAGCCTAAAGAAGAAAGGAGTGTTGGAAGTTTGTGCTATCGCCGTAGAAGGAAATAATGCGGCAAACGAAGCTTTCTTCGAGTTCTGGAAAAGAGATTACAGGCATGTTAAGCCCTTCTCTTTAAAAATTCTTGCTTTGTTTAAGTGTCTCATTAAAACAACCCTGCTCTTGGGTTTTGATTTTGTGACTGTTGTCGAGTCGATTTGAATTGGGTTTCGTCGATTCTTGCTTCTTTTTTTTGGAAAATGATATGATGAATCGTTTCTGGTTGCTCGGTCTTGATTTGTTTTTGCACGAATCGAGTTGGAAATGAATTACTGTATCGGTTGTGACAGTATGGTGGTTTGAAATAAGTATTCTCTTTCTCTGATCATGTTGTTTGAAATTGGAACAGACTGTGTAATCGTTTCCTTATAATGTAATCGTTTCTTTGCTGTTGTGTTGGGAACTGTCCTTGTATGTAAAAAGGAAGTGGAAAATACAGCCGTGTTATATTGCTATGATTTGGGTTTCGTTGAATCTTGCTGTCATTTTGGAAATAATAAGAAACATTGTCTTTGGCTGCTGAGTTAACTGTCTTCGTATTTCTCGAATGGAATAACTCCATGTTGTGCTGGTTTGTTCGACAGTAGTAGGGAAGTCGTCATGTGTATCATGGGACAGTACATGTTATATGTGATGTTTTCACTATTGAAACAATTGTTCTTTTGCTGACGAACTGGAATGAAAGAAGCAATAGTGGTTTGAAGTTGTTTCTTATCAAATTTTTTTTTAAGGAAATAGACCCTTTTCCTTTTACTGTTAGGATTTTGATGGAAGCGGCATTTGGGTTTTCTATGAGTAATTGAACTCGATTTGAATGAAGTATTAGCAATATTTTCATTGCTGTGCCTTTTCTCGAGTAGGAACTGAATGAATACGTATTGGGTATTCGTGAAGTAAGAAAAGTTAATTGTTTTTCCTTCTGAACTCATTAATGAATTGTGTTTCTCCTTGCTGTGAGGATAGGATGGTTTTATTGTGTTTTATTGATGCTGTTCGGTCTTCCTGTTCGGATTGTAGACACGATTACAAATTGGTTTGTATTCTGTGCAATAAATGATCATACTTTCTTCTTGCTGTGATGAAAGGTTGATTCCATTGCGTCTTGTAGTTGTGGTTTGACCTTCTGATTTGAACTGTCTTGTGAATGCGAACTTGACGTGGATTTCTGTATAAATAAATGGAAAATATGGGAATTAGCTTGTTTTCTGAGTCTGTCATGACTGTACCAAGCTTACGCAATTAACACCCTATGCGGGTTTGCCTTTATTGAGGTATTGATATATGAATATTATATTTTGAGTTCTCTACTTCATTAAGAAAATGGAGAATGTTGTTTTTGGAATTAACGGTTGATCGAGATAGAACTCGAATTGGATATCCATTGTTTGTGGTATACTGGATTTAAACTGTACAGGCTATGTGAGTTTGCTTTTCAATGAGAACGATTGTGTTGTTATCTTTATAAGTTGAGCTGTCATGCTAAGATAAACATGATTTGGGTGTTTTTATTTCATTCTGAACAAAATGATTGTTTCTTAATGAAATTATAGGGAAATGAATTCTTCTCTTTTTGTTATTTTGGACTCTGAAAAATAACATTGGAGCTTTACTGTGCATATGAATTGGTCTTGATGTAGGTAACAACATTGTGCAAACTGTTATTATGAACGGTATGCGTTCATGGGTATAAAAGGTCATATGAATAAGCGATTGCGTGATTGTATAACTGTTTATTTGGTTAACAATACAGTGAAAGAAGTATGGAATCTTCTAGTATAGCAATTACATAGTGTGCATCTTGATATTGCTTGTTCTATGATGAATACGATGTCTTACTAACCTGTTTTGGTATTCGTATGAACCGGAATTAAGTGAAGTATTGATAAGAATGATAAGTTCTTCCCTGTTTTCATTTAAAGCTAATCATGAATGAAATTATTATTGCTGCCGGAAAGTGAATTCTGAATGGATTTTGTAAGTTTCACTCTGAACTGTTATCTTGATTTGTCTCCTGTTCGGATTCCTTTGTTAGGACAGTCATGTGGAAAGAAATAGAGATATGGATGAATGACTTGGAAAAATAATCTTTTCTTCTTTCATTCAATTGGAAAGCTGTAATTCGTGAATAATGAATTTTGTAGTGCTTAGATAGGAGCATCTATATGTATTGTTGTTCGCTTTCTTGTCTGTACTTGATTGCTTGGAATCTAATATGATGTATGAACTGAAAGGAAAGTAATGAATTTACATTTCAGTTAGTTTCATCCTTTGCATTTATTGTTAATGAAAGGCGTGGAAAGGATAACAGTGTGTTATATCAGCAGTAAGCTATTTATATTTCTAACTGTGCAAATATTGTGAATTGATACTTGTAACGGTTATGTGGAAACAGGACAATAGTTCTTTGGCTGATTGTGATGATATTTTGATAGTTCAGTTGTTATGCTGATCTTTCTTTTGTGCCTATTTCGTGATTGATGTTTAACTGTCGTTTCATAAAAGCAGGGTTCTTTTATTGAGACAGTTAGTTGAAGCACCTTATTTTAAGGATAAGTGCTTAATATGCTCAGTTCATTGAACTGACCCGTGCAAATCATTTTGCAGATGGAATTTGATTAGAATGAAGACATGGTTGTTTTCTGATGCTTCTTGATTAGCTGAAAGATGAATTGTAATTGTTGCTTTTATTCCTCTTCGAGGAATTGTGAAAAGAAGAAAGTATATTCTTCTATCTATGAGTTGTATTGATGTTTATATAAACCTCGTCCATTCAGTTGGATTGGAAAATGTACAGATTATGACATGAAATGTTGAATACAATTACATGTGTGTTATTTTAATAATTATATCAGTTTGATTTGTTGTCTAAATTGGAAATATAATGTTATTTCTTGATTTGGATTTGTTTAATTGTCCTTGGATGGATGTTAAATGGAAACTGATATCTATTCTTACCTAAATGCAACTTTTAAGTTGAAAATGCAATTAGTTCATACTTGGGTAAAGATGAATTTTTAATTGACATTAAACAGGATTAGGAAGAATATGATTCCATAATCAAAAGGGTATTCAGGATTAGCTTAGGAGCTAAGGAATATCAATTAAACTTCAAAGTAATCGAACTTCGCTTTCGAACTCCATTAATGATCTCGTGGGTTAAATTCAGAATAAAGGATATAGGATAAGTATATCCATAACTAATGGACCTTAACTATATGACGTTAAGGAGAACAAATGAATACATTTCTCGTAATTTAGACCTCGTATGAATGACGTCTAATAAGTTAGTATTCTGAATTTAGTTGCAGTTGAGAAAATCTTGGCTAAGTTTAATAGGTTAAACTTATCATGTCCGTCGGTACGGACCGCTTAATCCAATGATTAAGAAGAGAACCAAGTAGGGAAATGCAGCCCTTCGACACGAAGGAGAAGATGCATAGCAAGATAATGGACAGATTTAGTCCCTCTTAGCCCTATACAACTGTAACGGAAATGAGGATCAAGGGATCAGCGTGGATGCTGAAAGTTGATTTTAATTATTAAATCGTATCCAAATCACTTGAGCAGGATGTGTATTCTCGATGGAAGAATTCTATAGGACATTGGCATACGCCAGCTACAGCAAGGTGTCTCCATGAAGACGGGGTCTTTATGATGACACAATGTTGCAGCTGACATATTGTAATGCCCTCCCGAATTAAAACATCAAGAATACATAGGCTGAATGTGTAGCTCTTAGCAGGGGATAGGGTATGATCAAGTATACGGAGTGACTTTGGAATACTAAAGATAACTAGACACACGGAGTTGTGGGGAAACGACACCGTATGTCTACGTATCTTTAGTTACCAAGAGTGCCTTCCTATACCCGTTCATATTACTAGTTGGAATTGGAAGTTTAAAACTGACCTTAAACAAAGAGGACTGGTAGGAACCAGGAAAGACCATTCTAGATAACAGGTGAAGTGAGGTGAAGGACGTATTCCGTTGATGTGTATCACATTCAGGAATATGATCATGTAAAGCATGTGAAAATATTTGGCCAAAGTATCGCAATTGCTGGTTGCGTTGTCCTTATCACTTAATTTAAGATGCAGGATGTCAGATGAATATCAGTAACAGATATTCAGATAGGCTTCTTAAATGGATCACTTCGATAACCGGGAACGGTTATGAGAACAGGTATATATAATATACTATGCATAAACGAACATGAAGGATCGGTTGTTGCCGAGTCATGAAATGAAGGATCGTTGAAACTCCGAGCCATGAAAATGGAAGATCGGCAGTTCCTCGAGTCATTTACAATAGCATATAGAATCTGTTATAAGATTGAATGGCATTGAATGTGTGTTCCATATTGTAAATATGCGAACAGGGAACATTCGTTTTAAAAGAAATTGTGTGATCCAAACTGTGTTGTTTGGGCAGAGAACAATTATTAAAACTAGAACGTGTGTTTGAATTTTTATAATTCATAACAGAGAACGTTATCAAAAAAAAAAAAAAAAAAATTCCCTTGCTCTGGTATCTTAAATGGGGATGTTACAAAAACTTCAGCCCATATGCCATAATGGAGCAAGTAGCATTGCCTAGGCTCAAATTAGAACCCTTGAATTAAAAATATCTATACCATTGATCTTTTAGAAACCATAATATCTTCCTTTTACTTGCTTATTATTTTTAAACTTCATTTCTTCTATTAATTTTTTTGATTTTGCAGGTTATGTAAGATATTATCTATGGAGATTGAAGAAAAAGTTGTTGATCTTCCACCTTTCTCTTAATTACAGGCTCAGTCTGGAGTTAACGTCACTAAGTTCATTTCCCCATGAATAATTATTTTCTTATAGGTTTCTTTCCTATATGTGTCTTCGAGCTTGCGGTGTTCAAATAATGGTGTAATATGTTTGGGTTGTGTGCTCTGAACTTGTATCTGTAAGTATAACTTGTGTTTTTGTTAGAGCTCTAATTTTTCTATGAATCCAAGTGTTTTGCGATGATTTGCTACATTTATTTTATAATGCTTTTGAAAATGGTATGTCTCATTGATATTAATTTTTTATGTGCATGAATGATCACTTCGCCACCCTTTACATTCATTACTAAGAGGTTTCTAGCCATTTTCTACTTCTAGTTCCCACACCTTTAATGAATTTGAACTTGTTTTTGAATGAGTGATGACATAATTAATTTGCATGTGTGCTTCATGATTCATGTGGACTACATGTTTCTTCCCCCCACACTTCTAACTACATTCATTTATTACATTCTTATTATGCATCACATTCTTTTCGTGTCTATAAAACTTCTTCTTTGTGCATGTTTCCTATCCCCATAGCATTTTTGCACACTACTCATTCCAAAACCTTATTTTGCATGCTTTAATCATCTCATTTTATTTCCTTATCACTTTTAAGACAAATTTCTTTCAACATTGTAGCTTACATGTGTTTCTTAATTTTCTTGTGCCTAGATCACACTATCTTCATGATGTGCTGAATGTTGTCATACTACATCTCATTCCTCCATCTCAACCCACACCGATATGGCACATGGTCCTCTGCGTGAATATTTTCAATTTATTTCTATGTTTTTGGGAGAAAATAAATCATGAATCAAACCAAGTTATAAGAAAATACACATAACTATTGAAACTTAGAGAACACAAAGTTTGTTTGAATACAAACATTACCAATACACAATTTACTCACACTTATTTTAACTAACAAAAAATGCATTCAAACTACCTATAAATGAATGAATGATCTAACCTAATGGAAATTTTATTATTTAATCACAAAAAATGACCTTCATGGGTGGTAAGGTTTTAGCCTACTTCAATTAAAGTGACCTAATAATAAATCTCCATTTATAATTTTCAGTTTAATGTAAAATTTGAGTCATAAAATACAACCAACGTACCCTGCAAGAAAGTTTGGTTCTTTATGTTTCAAGCATGCCATGTATTTTGACATGTTTTATCTACACCTTGACTCCATTGCATGGAAATCATTGTTTATATCGATTTAAAAGGTTTGTAATGCACTCCATGATCGATGCTTCATCTTCTAGATTCATAACTCGTGATATATTGAGGGTGGGACCATGAAATCAATGAGTAGGATGACGTCCACACAAAAAACCAACTAAAATGGTGTTATTTTTCTCAACATTTTGGATGCCATTCTATATTCCCATGAAAATACAAATACCTTGTCATCCCAGTATTTTATCCCAACATCACAAAATTTTATGAGAGTATTGCTTTGTTTCTTATTGAAGGTATTGATCCTTCAATTGGCTCGAGTATGGTAAGGCATAGTATTATGGTGTGATCATAAATTCTAATATTAAATATGCACATCTTGTCATTTAAGAAGTGAGTAACCTGATCATTTATCAAAATTAGTGGGAACCCATACTTATTGATTGTATTTTCTCATATGAATATGGTGGCTATCACAAAAGTGAAATCCTTATTTGGTGAGACCTCTTGCCAATGGGTGGGATAAATTTTATCTATGACTATATACCTTGCACGTGTGCATCGTGTAGTTGGGTTGATTGGGATGAAAAATTTGACTGCCAATTTTCAAATGGATCTTACATGAGGATTGGTTACGAAGGAATTTCATCCCTCTTACTAGGTTTTTTGACACACTACAAATGATCACACTTTTATACATAGTCATTGGCATCTTGAAAGAGGGTTTACCACTATAGACCTACCATCGATATATTTTGCACAGTTGTGTCATTGATATAGTGACCACCTGTAATTCCTTAGTGTGTTTCTCTTCAAATGTCTTATTTCTCATGGTGCATCACACATATACATAATACTTAGTCCCTTCCCATTTGTATAACTCCCCATTGATGATTTGATGTCGCAAAACATTTCTTGCTAATTGCTTCTTTTGTTATGCATTCCAAATTTCTGGGGTAAGACCAAATAGAGAAAAGGTATGATGTTTCTCAATTCATCTAATGCACTCTTAATCCATAGTAGTTGGGCATATTGCATGTCATCTTCAATATTAATCTCCTCTTTGCTATTTGTAATGCACAAAGGTGATTAGTACCTGTATTGTTCTTTCCTGGCTTCACCACCATAGAAAATTGGAACTCTTGGAATAATATGATCCAATGACATATGTGTCCATGTGGAACCATATTCTTTACTATATACTTGAGTACCATGTTATATGTTTAGAATAGAAGGGAGTTGCTAAAAAATACTACTTAAACTTTTGAAGTTGATAGACCATTGAGAGCCCTTCATGCTCTGTGGTTGTATAATTTTATTCTATAGAGGTGAGCCTTCTACTAGAAAATAAAATCAAATGATCAATGTTATATTGATCTAATTGCATTAAAATTTCACCAATGTATATTTTAGATGCATTGACATGCACGTGGAATGGGGATTCTAGTATATAAATTATAGAATGGGTGAGCTAAAGATATTTTCCTTTTAACTCCTTAAAGGTTTTTTTTTGTCTTCATTCCATTCAAATTCCCCTTTCTTTTTGAGAATTTTATCCAATGGTATGGAAATATTAACATAACCTTTGATGAATTTTCAATAATAGCCACAATGTCCAAAGAATGTGCGCAGATCTTGTTGTATCAATGAAACCTCAAATTGGTAGGTCAACCAAAATTTTTCAAATTGGTAGGTCAACCAAAATTTTTCAAATTGGTAGGTCAACAAAAATTTAATCTTACAAATAATATGTATGATCAAATTTTTAAAAGGAGCTGAAACAAAACACTTTTTGAGTTTCAATTATATCTGGAGCTGACGACATCACTAAAACATAAGTGTAGACACAAAATCATGCAGTTGGGTATATTTCTAGGTCCTAAAAGCATGCTAACATTTACATGGTTCCTAAGCAAGAAAAATAGTAATTCACAACTATATTTTGCCTCTTGTATTTATTTCTTACTTTCTCTTTGGTCTTACACACCTTAGATCCCAATCAAAACTTTACTTATTTATCTTCTATGGCTTCAGACACCAGTGCCCAACCAAGGCAACACCACCCATGCTCCCTTGTCCCCTCTTGGAATCCCTGACCATTTCTTATATTACTCGCTCCTTTTCCGTCTCTTTTTATATTGTGGGTATTTTTTTCACTTATGGGTCGGCCTTCCAGTTGTCAATTATAGAATTCAAATAAAGGAATCATATAAATTCATAGTTATGTTTTCAAAATGAAGTACCAAGCTCTAAAAATTACTATCATCACCTAAACTTACATTCCAAAGGCACCTAAATCACTCCAAAGCATCCATCTAGCATCCATTCAAGGGATAAGGGATGCATACTTATACATACACAACATACAAAGGGAAAGTTCATTTTATTCCATCCACACATGTTATACATTTATACATTCTAGATCTAGCTCGATAACAAGTGTAACTTGCACAAAAGCATCTTAGGGCACAATTTCTACACACACTCACAAGAACTACATGGATTCTGTGATTAATGCAGTGCTTAGTTGTAAGATCACTTTATTGGGTGGCCACTGAGGTTAGTTTGAATCCCCATTCTACATTTTCCTTTTTAGGTTTGATGTGGTTTGTGGGATTGTGCAGGTGAATATTTGTCTTGCAGGTTACAAGTATCTTTAGCGATCAAAGAGCGACTATTAGGAGATCAATAGGGAAAAAAATGAAGACCTTGCGGCACTACATAAATTAAATTCCAAGCACCTTATTAGTCATAGATGCCCAGTTCCAGTCTTTAGCACCCAAGCGCCCCTATCCAGCTACAGCCACCCCTATTTGTCCTTGTTTGTGAGGATCATAATTTATAGTCAGAAGATATGACAATATTTTCAGCCTGTTCATCACTTTACCCTACCCAGAATATTTCCAGATTGTGCATGAATCAACTTAGTCTTCTTATATCCTTCCTTTTCTTAGGGTTTCATACTTTACTTACTTATTTTCTCATGTCATACTGTACTTTAGCAATTATGCATTATTTTTACATCAGTAACTCTACAATAAGGTTTAATAATTTAGTTTTTTACTATATCAATAAGGTACAAACATTCACAATGATCCTTAACTAATCCATACACTATCTTATCATCCAAGTATACTAGCAAAAAAATTAGGATGATGTCTTCAATCACAGCTACTACAATGTGTGAAAACATTGTAGGTGCATTCTTGAGCCCAAAGGGCATTATAATGAAAGAAAAGGATCCCCATTATGTTACAAATGTTATCTTTTGGTGATCCTCCTCAACTATCTACACTTGATGGTAACCTGAGAACCCATAGGTGAATGGTTATATCTCCCACCCATGATACCTTCTTATGTATATTTTGTAAATGATGTGGGAAATGGGTCAACAACAAATACCAAGTTTCACTTATTGTAATATACAAATATTTTGATGTGACCATTATTCTTGATGTTGACCATGAAATGGATTATCCATTTAGATTCATCCATTAGAACTATTAATCTTACTACTAACATGTAAGTTTCTTATTTGAGCTTAAAGCACGTAGATTGGGACTCATTTGATATGGTCTCTTGCACATTATTTTATCATAGTCGAGAAAATTTATGTGCATATTCCCCAAAGATGGATATAAACCATTCATCTCTAAGTACCTATGTGGAAAGAGGTATTAATAATCAGACAATAATTCCATTATTTTGGTTACCTCAATTTTATAGAAAAAGTCTCCTAGT
The DNA here is from genome assembly GCA_019776745.2 of Taxus chinensis. Lineage (NCBI taxonomy): Eukaryota > Viridiplantae > Streptophyta > Pinopsida > Cupressales > Taxaceae > Taxus > Taxus chinensis. The sequence continues at coordinate 679,795,194 of CM034154.1, read as the reverse complement.
ATTGTGATCTTTGGTGCTTCCTCCATGCCAATATTGACCTTTATTGATTTCAAGGGCTCATTATAGGCCTCATTGTTTCCATTCTTATCCATAACCTCGTATGAGCCTATAGATGTATCGATATTGAGGTGGTTGGAACTCATCTCTTTGTCTATTTGGAGAACAATTTTGGCATTATCTTTACTTTTTCCATTAGGCACCAACCATATGGCTTCATCCTCTTCATTAAAGTTTTCGTTGGTGCTACACTCTTGGAAGGTTTTTGGAAAATCCATCCCCTTTTCCTTACATAACTTCAACATATGCTTCTCTCCAATAACATTATCTTCTAATATGGCACACTGAATCCATTGGAGTAATTGGTGCATGTTGGGCATGTTAGAAGTGAACGTGAAGGTGTTGATAGAGTGGATTTAAACTTTTTCCCATGTTGTAGTTTTCATTCACATCTCACTATCTACATACCAAGTGCACACCCAAATGTGCAAGGTATGGTAGAATCCATGATTCCACAAGGATAGTTTGAATAACAATGAACCTTCCTTCTAAGCCACTTCATATTTTTCCAAATGTTCCTCCAGCCTGGTCACCCCACTATAACTTCGTAGCTTTTATGTGGTTTGTTTGATCAAACCTTACACACATAGCCTCATGAACATGGTCCAATGTTTCTAGAAATGGGGATGTGTTACACAACACCTTGATAAAATCCCTCTTGTTGTGTAAACAATAGTATTGATGAACATATTTTTATGTGGCATATAATCCTTCATTTTTGCAAGAAATATTGAACTTCTCCCTTGTTGTGGTATTAAGGCATAGGTGTAGTATTTTCCTTTCCAAGTTACAGAAATATATTTATCTTGGGTTTTCATTTTTTTTATTATTGGTAAATAGTTTTAAAGGGAATATACCCTGTTACAAAAAGGGCTCAACAACCTGATATAACTATGAAGATGCAACAAAAAAATATCAAAATCTAGATAGAACACTATTTCCATAAGTAACCAAGAGATAGTTACAAACAAGAAACAAAAAAGGACAAAGACTGCAACAGAATAGCAAAAATGTAGCAAATTCACAGCAAAAAAACCACAAAAGATTAGCATCTAAAACAACTCTTACTAGTCCAAGTGAGTTTAATTCTTGGATTCTCTTTCAATTCTGGACTGGATCATTTGTAGTGAGGTGAAAAATTCTAATGTGGTGATGTGCGTCGGGACTAAAGCATTCAGCTGTGAGATGGTCAGAATCCTCTCTTTATCATTCCCCCAAATAGTTACAGGGATCTCACTGAGCATGGCAATGCTCCAAACTTGCTGCTCTAAAAATTCACTTATGGCTTTGAAGATAGCCATGTTATGATCATGTCCATCTTAACCTCTCCCTAGTCTATTGTCTAGAGAGTTCATCTTCTTATAAATATCAGTAATCTGATCCTTTCCATTGTCATTATCTTCATCAATTTTTATTTTTCCTTTCTACTTTTCCATACGCTGAAGGTTCTTCTTCAGTTGCTTCATCTCTTTCTCTAGAGACTCCAAACTATGAGGCACATGATTCCCCTCCTGATGTAGGGCTATATCGATACTAGCATTACTGATATGCAACAAGTTTTGAGAAACCTCCAACTCTTTGGTGCTTCTGAAAATCTTGGAAGTGTGAGGGGGTGTCTGTTTTTGAAAGCTTGGGCTTATTGGTTTTGGATTTGGAAGGGGTGTCAAGAATGGGAGTGGGAGCAGAGGAGGTAGTAGCATGTGGATCACTGGGAGTAGTCGAGAATCCAGGGAACTTGGAAACACAAAGCTTGTGCAACAGGAAGATAAGGCCCTGATGCAAAGGAATAGCACGAGAGTGCTTTTCAAAGTCTAGAACAAAGCACTGAAGGGAATTGAGTAGGTAGTGTGGGAAGCAGACCACAAAATGCCTTCTAAAATGGTTTTAAAAGACAAGGTGTTTAACAGGGACCATTTTATAATGTCCTTCCAAATAAATATATCTAACCATCATATGCATCACTTCATCATACGACTTGGGAACAGAACTTACCCTTATGCCCATAGCAAAAAATTCAAGCTCCTTGCCCTCATTAGAGAATTTCTTGGCCTCGGCAACTCTGCCAAACCTTTTACTAAAAAAATGATAGCCCTCTAGTTCTAGTCCTGTAGCCTCATCAATCATATCTTCATTGATAGTAACATGGTGGCAACCATATTTGACCCTTCTATCCTTCCAATCCATAAAAAAATGAACCGAAATGTTCTGATCATGACCTTGAATGTGCTCAATGAAATTGGAGATGCCTCCCTTGTGCAAGAGGTACCAAAGTACCTCGTTATTTTTCTAGGCTGGATCACAACATGGATCCAATTGGCACGATGCCCCTCCCATTTTCTTCTTCTTCTTGCTAATCCTACGAATTTTTTGCTAAAAACCCTCGTAAGAGTCTATTTCTTCCTTATATCTGTCCCATTTTTAAAAATTCCTCCCACCTGTGTGAGGTTTAATGGCTTTAATGTGGCCATAATAAGAAGGATAATTCACACGTGTAAATTTTCACCTCTGTTAAGGCCCACTCCATGTCATTATTATTATTACTCCACGTATGTAATCCCATAATTATCCACATTAATGCTAGTTTGAAACTCCTTAGGGATGTAATTTACATTATCCCATATGATAATATTATTATTGATGCCCATATTAGCCAATGTGTCTGCAACCTTATTTCCCTCCCTATAGGTATGCTTAATGATGATATTCTTGAAATTTTGACAAATATTTCTTTCTTCCAAAATAAAGCCCTTGATAGTCCAAGTAGGAGGAGAAGTTTGATTAAGATGGTTGATGATGTTAAGATAATCCCCTTACAAAATTAAGTTCCGTATATCGTAATATTTGGCAATCCTTAGCCCCCATAGAGCAACTAGGGCTTCAACATAATGATTCATCTGAATCCCCATTTTACTAGCATAAGCAACAACTAAACAACCTTTATGATCCCTAATAACACCTCCCCTAGGAGCAAGACCAAAATTACCCTTAGAGGCACCATCAAAGTTGAGTTTATGCTAGTTTCTCTCAAGAGGAATCTAATGAATCAAAGACCTATCAATGTTTGAGTTATTCCTAATATGCAAACTAGTAGTACCAATATTCCAATTGGAAAGACTGTATTCTTCGTCAATAGGATACTTCTTATTTTTTTTTCATTGCTTGCTCATCATTTGTTGTTTTTTTGATTGAACTACTCAAAAATCAAATCCATTTTGAAGCACAAACACTGAGGAGAGGAGGTGAATCAGTGTGTAATAAAACATTCAATAATTTCAACTTTAACCATCCATTAACAATTAATAATCTTAACCATTCACCATTAATCATGCATTCAAGAATCAAAGAAAAACATGATCAAGAAAGAATACATCAAAACATGGACATAAGATATAGGTGGGTGATGCAAATAAAATATAAAAACATGCATATATTCAGTCAATAAGAAGGTTTAAAACAATTATCTCCACCCTAGCTCTGCTTGAGAGGATCAAACCAAGACCAAAAAGGCTTCAAACTTGTAAAAAATGATAAATTCTCACTTAGATAGGTCTAACAATCACCATACCCTTTTCTCAACTTCATTTGAAGCTAGATCATTCTTCAAAATCCTCTAAGGTCATACAACTCTTCTTGGAATTACCTTTCAACTACTTACATAACTTTTTGTCTCACTAACTCTTGGTCAAGGAAACACATGTTAAGAATCCAACAACTAGATCTAAAATGACTCTAGACTTCACTTCTCTTAAACTATCCCTTGGTCTCTCTTTACTTGCTCTCGACAACTGATTAACTAAAAATGAATAATTTTTTTAATGTTAATCTAAACTAGTAACAAGATAATAACTGATATGAATGTGATGTAAAAAAACTAAATAATTTTATTTACTATTTTTAATGAAATTAGATAATGAGAATAGAAAGGGATAGGGTACTAACCTTAAATTGACTTACCTCATTGTATGCATGATTGGACAGAATGGTGTGTAGACAGGATATACTGACCTTAGCTTCCACAATGGTGGACTTACGACTAAGCACAACACTACATTCCATACCCAATGTAGTTTTGTGTGCTTGTGTGTGCAATTTTGTGCCTAGGGTGCCCTAGCGTCAATGGCATAGAATCAGGGGGAAATAACTAGATGTAAGATGAAAATGGTGGATGAAATAGGATGAATAAAACCCTTTCCCCATATGTTTATGTGATGTAGATGTAGAAGATGCCCAAATGTAGTCTTATGCCTTAGTAGATAGCTAGCTCTTGATAGTAAGTTGTTCTCCCATAATATGGTAAGTATGTTATGTTTATATAGGGATTTCTTGTTTAAATTTCAACACTAAAGGCCTGAAAATGCCAATTAGCACATAGGGGAATGAAATAACAAACCATAGAGACCAACCTTGGACAAATAAATTAGAACTAGAATTTATGGAGACCAAGGTGTGGAAAATCACAAATTGGGGTACCTCGGTGCTACCCTAGGTGCCCTAGTTATAGACTAAAGATGATAAACAAAAAAATAAAAACATATGACATTTGCTGAGAGACTACCAAAAATGTATAGAAAATTAACGACTATGTGAAACAAGTGACAATGGTGACTGACTGAATGATGAAAAGACTAAGGGATGAGCCATTAGTGAATACTTTTATTACGTGAGATCCATGTATAAAATAACCTACTTCACGGTATAAATGTAATAGTAAGTGTGTGATTTTGTGACTACATTTTCCCCCACTTTATGTTGGTGAGCAAAAAGCTTGGTAACATAAATTAGATAGGGATGCGTACCTAAGAGAAATATGGAGAAGCCCATGCTGTAGTAGAAGCATGTTGAAAGAGCCAAAAGCGTGTTGAACCATGGATCAACTAGTAGATACATGCAATGTAGAAAAAAAGAGTAATGTCATGATGAGGTGTACTAAATAAAAGTGATAATTATGATTTTGGATGATTTTGAATGTTTGTATAATGATGATGAAATGGGATAGGGAGTGATTATTTCCTAACCTAAATGTGTGTATACGAATAATTAACTGGAAGATTTGGGCATCCTGGCACCAGAGGAAGAGTGTGGGGAGAAAAGTGAGTTATTCTCCAATCTTTAACTACATCCTCAAGATCTATCCGCTGTAGATGGACTCAAATCAAATATTTGATGGTTTTCTGGATCCAAACAAATTTGATCAAACAGTTGACCCATATAGGAGTGGTATAGGGAACACACTCTTTCCCCCACTCCACGGGTTTTGCCGTAATGTAATAGATTCCAAGTTAGGTCATCTAGAAGCGAACGTGAAAAGGTGATATAACTTCCAAGTTAGGTCATCTAGAAGTGAACGTTAAAAGGTGATATAGCTTCATAGTTAGTTCATATGGAAGCAAGCGTGAAAATGTGAGATGGCTTCCAAGTTATGTCATTTGGAAGCAAGAAATGAATGTAATCTCGTAAGTTAGGTCATCTAGGAAGCCGAACATAACTCCTAATTATGTCATATGGGAGGCCAATTGTGTTGAATTTGATGAAATTATATGATTTTGATTGTTAGGAATGTGAACACGTTGATTTATTAATTGGTTGATTGATTTCAATTGGTTACTCATGGAGAGATTTTATACAAGGTGCCCCTAGATTAGGTCATTAAGGGGAATCCATTTAATTTTCTCCCATGGTAGGTCATTAAGGGGAAGTGATGAAAATGTCGCATAGAAAAAATTGTGTTATTAGTTGCCCCAGATTAGGTCATTAGGGGGAATGATCAGTGAAATGTCACATTATGGATTAGTAAATGTCTTGGAACTTATCGAATTGGTAGTGTTTTAAACATGTGATGATATAAGGGGAATTATAATATGAGCCCAATGATATTACCCCCTTTTGGCGAAAGGGGAAGTGATGCAAAGAATGAATGCTAAGCCAAAAGTATATGCAAAATAGATATAAAAGTGATAGAAATCACAAAAATGTATATGATTTGATTGAAATATAATTTTAATGCAAGGTAATTCTTGCATAATGTGTTCAATACGATGGTAGTTAGAATTCTAAAAATAATGTCGAAAATGGGGTGAAAATCAGAGTAGAAATGCTACAGATATGGAAACAATCATGTAATGTGTATTAGTAGTGGTAAGAGGCATGAAATAATAACTATAGTAAAGTGGGTGATGAAAAAAAAGAAACTATAAATAGTAAGGTGAAAAATTGTTTAGTCACCTTATTTTTTATTTACGTGATTGTGAGAGTAAACACAAGGTGAGGGAAAATGGTTCAAGTGAGAGCAATGCAACCTAATTGGTTTGAGAGAGTGGTGACTTTTGTAGCATCATGCACAACTACGAAGTTGGTAAGTGCCTTGTTTTTCAAAAAATGTATGTTGTATTATTAGTTTATACTAAATTTTCACAATTTTGAGAATTTTAATTTTCTTGACATTTTTGGCCTGGACAATAGCGACGAGGGAATTAGTGACCCCTGGGATAGGAGCACCCAAATCTAGGCACTGGTGTCCTGGTCCTGAGCACCCCATTCTTGAATCTGGGCGTCCAGGTCCAACATGTGTGTGTTTAGCCCGGGATGATGGAAAATGTAGTTTGTTATGTATATTGATTATGGTTATACTTATAAAGTGTTCTAGTGCACGTTTGTTTTCGTTGTGTGTCATGCAGAGGGATATTCACTTGAGGGAGTTCCGCGGTGGGCGTCATTTGAGTACATTACTTGGATTGGGTTTTTCAGATGATGATTGGGATGTGATGAACTGTGCCAGCCTACAACATATAAAATGGATGGGGATGTGCCCCATAATATTTCAAAGTTGACTGTACCATGTGAGAGATGGTGTGTAGACATGTGTACCTTTTGGTTACCTACGAGAGAGATGAAAATGATGTTAGAAGACATCTATTATATATTTTGGTTAACAGTTGTTGGGGAGAGGATTCAAGTGATGCCACTCAAGGACATAGATAGGCAGATGTGAGAGGTGAGATGATATTTTATAGGGACTCGAACACCTACCAAGGCTCATATAAGTCTAGATGCTATTCTGAGGTCTAATGTTCCGCACTTGTGGAAATTCATAGAAGTTTTTATTACTTCATTTATAGTTGTGGAGGGAGGTGGTGTTCACATCTTGTATAAGATGCACGATCTATTCCAGTGTATAGAGGAGGAGAGTAGTAGATATGCATGGGCCAATGTGTGTTAGCTCACTTGTATAAATATTTATACCAGTTTACTCATGATGATCATGGAGGAGGGCTAAGAGCCACTACACTATTACATGTGTGGGCCTATGAGCATATAATGGTGTTGAGGATAATTGTGGGTCCGCGAGGAGAGTGGGACATGCATGAGATATATGCGAGGAAATGGATTAATATTCATGGGCATATGATGGATACTGATACTTATAGAGCTTTGATAGATAGGATGGGATCTGAGGCCATCACATGGAGGCCGTATCTTGATTGTGGAGGTTAGCTTGAGGGTGCCGTGGAGCTACGATGTATTCGGTGAATGATGTGGTTCGAGGATAGGTTTCCAGGTGTGGCGGAGCTATTTCAGGTGGATAGAGTATAGTGATAGTTTGGTATGGGTCAAGATGTGCCCCTAGAGCCATATATATGGCTTAGAGCTATCAGAGAATCAAGGAGGGTGGGGGCCAGGCCAGGGCCCACAATAGAGAAATTAGCACCGCCTGGTCTAGATGAGGTAGATGTAGCAATAGAGGTTATAGATGCAAACGATGTTGGTAGTACATAGGAGTAGCATACATAGTGGGTAGCACATCGATGGGTACTATTTTTTCCAGTATTTGTTAATCTAAAAGGGTTACCACATATGGGAGGAGGAAGTGTGGGTGAAGGTCATGTCCCTGACCCTGTAGCAACTACTGTATTTGAGCATGAGTATCTATATATAGTTATGTTATGTATGGTTAGTTTCTGGCTTGGGTTTGAATAATGGTTGTTTAATGTTTTGATGTTGTTTGTTTTGTAGGCGATGTGTATTGGTCATTATTAGTTGACACATCCATCCTCACATTGACGCGAAATGTGCCAATTGATGTGCTTGGAAGTGGTATAATGGATTGAGTGGATAATATCACGGGTGAGCGTGCACATCTATTTGAGCCAGTGGCTTTAGTAGTAGACATATGTATTGTATTAGTAGCTGAGAGTGATGAGGCATGCGAGGAGACTCGATGAGCCTGTGAGGCATCAGGTGATGGGAATTTGGCATTAGAGGTGTTTGTACAGTTTATGGAGTTGCAGAGTCAGTTTGTTGATAAATCTATGGAGGACACCTTATTTCAAAGGTAGGTGGAGTGATATTGAGGCCGCGAACAATGACGTAGAGTTGGTGGGGAGGAATTTAGTTCTAGGGTTCTCATAGTACCTGAGAGTGATAGTGATGATGAGATTTTATTATCATGATTGTATATGATGTAGGGGTGTTGTCCCCCAGTAATGATTGTATTTTATACATATGTATGGACATGTGTGATTTATATATGATGACTATATGTTATGGTATATCTATTATTGTATGTGTTATTGTTGAAATAGATGTAATATTTTTAGATATTGTTAGTGTAATAGTCACATGATGATACAAAATATAATGTGATGAGTTTAGTATATAGAATATGCAATGCGTAGTTAGTATGATGATGATAATGAAGTGAATGTAAAAAATAGGTGAAATTTGATGATGAAAGTAACTTATTGTAATGAACGTATGTGATACTAATGTAATCATAGTGTGATGAATGGTAGGGGTAGTAGTGATGCCCCTAACCATAGAGATGATTAATTTAATTTGGTTTAAGACCCCTCAACAGTCAAGAATGAACCATGAAAGTTAAGAGTGTGTCATCGAGAAACGATTAAAGTGCGCCAAATGAATGACATGGCACATGGTGAGAAGTTCTTAAAGAAAACCCTCAACAGTCGTGTAAGAAATGGAAGAACACAAGTGATTCATCAGAGGGTAAGGTGATAATAATCACCTACCAAATACCAAGCAGGCGTGGAGTGGTGGACACATGTGGAATGGAAGCAACATGAGTGTATGAACTGATCTGGATGTCATATGGAGACGTGGTTGAATGTGAGAAATCAGGATGTTGTGGTACTTAGTGTGAAGTAGCAACTTGATGTGGTGGATAACATGAATTTAATGGCTGAAGTGGATGTAGTGAGGAATGCGTGTGAATAGAAGACATAGGTGGATACATCATATTCGAGGCACCATATGTAGGAGATGACTCAATTGTAGGAGGAACTCTCTGGTGATGTAAAGGAGAGATGAATTGCTCACGTGGGTGAAAACCAAAGGAGATTATGCCCTTATCCTCTAATTGTTGCAATCTATCCTGAAGGGAAAGACAATTATTGTCTTTATGGCCATTTATGTGATGATAATTACAATAGCGTTGGTCACGTTGATGTTGTAAGTGGTGTTGCGGATGATGTTGGTTTGAAGGTAAGTGAATTAATTTCTCATTGAGTAATACACTTAGCACATAATGTGGTCGTGCATGGTGAGAGAAGTGAAAATATTCACCTGGCCTAGGTGGGGTGGTAGGAGGAGTATCTTGTTGCGGAGTCGGAGAAGGAGTATTGCTTATTTTTCTTAGAAGGAGACTGTGTAGAATGCTCAATCAGAGGATCAATTGGGGAACTAGATGAGGAAATAGCCACAAAAGTGTGTGGAGGATCTATGGTATATATAGAGAGGAGGTCTTGTTCTAAGTCAATAACCTTATAGCATATGAGAGTGAATGACTCACATGTATCATACTACAATCGTTGCTTAAGTGGAGGAATGAGGCCTTGAAAAAAAATAAACTGCTTCTCAAGATCAATGGGTTGAAAAACAAGATGATGGATAATAGCGTTGCATCGAAGGATATAGTCCTTGATAGGTTCTGTGGAGCCCTAATGGAGAGAAGGTAAGTGGTCATAAGTAACCTTAGGGCCATTGTTGATTATAAAATGATGAAGGAAGACGTCCTCCATGTCATAAAAATTTCTAATGGACCTAAAGGGGGGATGAGTGTACCATTGTAATGCCTCGTCGATAAGACTATAGTGAAATGCTTTAAGTAATAAGTGATCATTAGAATAATAAGCCATATCCTAAAAATAATGTAGGAGATGGGCGTGAGGATCACCCATACCATCAAAACATGTGAAAGTAGGCATGGTAAAATCATGAGGAAATGTAGAGTTGTGAATTTCTTAGGGACCGTATTTTCATGTAATGATTTGTTGTCAATAGAGTCATAATAATCCCTACTTTCTAAAGATATTGAACCTAGGATTGTAATTTTCCTATGATATGCGTGAGGGAAAGAATATCCTATGAAGGGATGGTGGAAGATGGTAACAATGTATTGAGTGGTTGGAGCTTACCATTGTGAGTGATCATAGGGATTTCCAAGGGTGATGGAGAAGGATTTGATGCTAAGAGCACACTAGTAAGTGTCGAGGAAGATACAATATGAGATATAGATGGAATACCCATAGCAATGGTTGGACTAGCATCAGGAATACCCATAAGAGGTGAAGTAACCAATGGGGAAACCTCTATAGAAGATGTAGTAAGAGACATAGGTGAACTAGCAAGGAGAGATGAAACAGTAGGAGAAGAAGAAGTGATAGATGGCGGTGACTCATGTATAGTGCTAGATATGATCTCTGGATAAGTTAGTAATGGAGTAGGAAAGTCACACTAGGTAGTATGGAAAGAATGAGAGTCATAAACCTCACTCGTCTTGCCGATATTTGATAGGGAATCAAAAATGAAGATATCACTAAGAGCACTGTCAATAGGATCGTCCAACATAATGTGAAGGAGTATGTGAAGTAGGAGAGGATGTATCATGAGAAAAAATTTCAAAAGAGGTAGAGTCATGAGAGGGAACCATGTTGCTGATCGGAGTAGAAGGTGAATCAATATGCTCATGTGAACGAGTGTCGATACCAAGCAAGTAATCGATAAGAGAATCATCTAAATGTTTTGCTGAAATATCAGAATGCGGATCACAAGTAATCATATAACATGGAGTACAACGAGTAAAGGCTACTAGATTGTCAACAATGCTAATGCCTATAGGAGAATATTCAAAGTGAGTAGGTACATATTGTAGTCCATCTTAAAGTTGTTGTTTGACATGGTCGGGTGTAGTATTGGGGGAACTATAGAGAGATTTAAGATCAGCAATGAAAGCCTCATCATAAATAGGGTTAACACTAACATGAGACATGATAGGCAAAGAAGATGGGCTAGGATTAGCCATTAGGGTTTGATTGGATCCTAGGGAAAGGTATTCTAAAGAGTCGAGTTCACCAAAATGATTAACGAAAAATGAATAATTTTATAATGTTAATCTAAACTAGTAACAAGGGAATAACTTATATAAATGTGATGTAAAAACACTAAATAATTTTATCTAATATTTTGAAATCAAATAATGAAAATAGAAAGGGATAGGGTACTAACTTGAAATTGAATTACCTTGTTGTAGGTAGGACTTGGGAAGAATGATGTGTGGATAGGACAAAAATAAATGGTGCTACCCAGGAAATGTCAGTGAACGAAGATCTTCCTGGACTAAGGTGTCTGGGAGAGGACTTGGGTGCCTCTGTGTGCCCTAGTCTATAATCTGGGTTCTTGGGTATGTGAAAAATCTCAGGGTCTGGTTCTGACAGTGTTGTAAGGTCTTCATAATACCTTTGTCTTGGTCACCTGGTTGTCACAATATCCTTGCTAATTTCGTTGTAGTTGATGTGATGAAGATCTACCTACAAAACCCCATACAAAGCATCAAATTCCTAAAAAATAAAGATGCAAATGAAGGGGTCTGACTGACCTTAGCCGCCACAATGGTGGACTTACGACTAAGCGTTGCACTACATTCCAGACCCATATGTAGTTATGTGTACTTGTGTGTGTAATTTTTTACCTAGGGTGCCCTAGTGTCAATGACACAAAAGTAGGGGCAATAACTAGATGTAAGATGCAAATGGTGGATGGAATAGAATGAATACAGCCCTTTCCCCCTATCCTTGTGTGATGTAGATGTAGAAAATGCCCAAATGTAGTCCTTATTCCTTAGTAGATAGTCTATCTCTTGATAGTAAGATGTCCGACCATAATATGGTGAGTATGTTATGTTTATATAGGGATCTCTTGTTTAAATTTCAACACTAATGGCCCGAAAATTTTGACTAGCACCTAGGGGAATGCAATAACAAACTATAGAGACCGACCTCAAACAAATAAATGTAGAACCAAAAGTTATGGATACTAGGTTTCCTAAAATCGTGGACTGGGGCACGACGGGCGCCCCAACACCTTTCTAGGTGCCCTAGCCAGAGACTAAAAATGAAAAACCACCAAATAATGACAACTTGAGACCTTCTAAAAGACTACTAAAACTATATAGAAAACTAATGACTGTGTGAGACAAGTGACAATGATGACTGAACTAATTGATGACAAGACTAAGGGATGAGCCATTAGTGAATGTTTTATTACACGAGGTCCACATATAAAATAACATACTTGGCGGTATAAATGTAATAGTAAGTGCATGATTTTGTAACTACAACAACACCAAAGAACATTGGAATATTAGACTTCACCATAGTTTCCAAGACCTTCCAACCTACTCAAAAATTCCAATACATCTTATATCAATCAAGAAATGGATTCAAAGAACTCAAACACCAACATTCATCTCCTTTATCAAAACTATTGTGTTTTTGTACTCTCGAGAACCAACAACCTGGAACAAAACTTTGTTATGAATATCTTTTTGTACAATTTTCAAATCATAAAATCCTTAAAAATCCATTTGAAAAATGATTTCAATATTATACCCTCCTAATTTAATATCCTATCTCCTAACTACACACAAGTTATGCTCATTTTACCAGGCAGACATTATTGTCAAACAATTTACATCCATTCTTAGTTTAGGTAGGACAATACTTCATAACTCAAAAAATACTTTGAATTAAGGGAAAATATTAAAATCCCATCTGCACAAGGTTATAATACTTCTATGATCTAAATGTTAGGTCATTTGGAGTTGAAATAAATTTTTTTTGATGAATTTCCTGAAACAAATCATTAAAATTTCACACACAGTCTATGTATCTGCTCCATTAACCAAAATAGAGTATTGAATTACCACACCAAGCTAAGATGAATGCATGCATGGTTCAACATTAGTCACACAATATATTCCACTAATAATTATAACAAATAACCATCATTTATTAACTCAAACTAAAAAAAATCACCTTGAAAAGACAAGATACACACACAACACCAAGTCCATATATGCATATTATTGTGATTATTCATACAAAAATGGATAATTCCACTTCACTCGTTCTTCTTCATCCTCCACATGAGGAATTAATTTGTAAATCACTCCTAATCCTTCTATATTTGAATTACTACTTGCATGGAACTCCTACCTAACATGGAACTACCCTTTTACAAGTCATGATGAACTCATTATGTATACGTCATCATATTTTAGGCATTTTACATCATTGCACAAGTTTCATAACTCTCATCCTCACATGATGACTCAAAAAAACACTTACTAACCTTTAATCAACCCCTAATACTCTTGCTAAGCCTTTATAATTGAAATACAATTTTGAAGGAAAAATCTCCAATTTGAATTTTCAAATCCCTCACTCTTAGTTTCTATTTCTCTCATGAATCCACATACCTATTTTTACTCACATCTAGGAATAATTGTATTTGAATTTCTTCTAGATGATGCTCATGCATCATACTCCCAAGGTGGAGAAAAAGTGTTCCTACACTTTGCTTGCTTGTTCATGTATTCATCTTCTTTGTTGGCACTTTGTCTTCTTTTCTTGCTCCCAATGTCATTAGCTTCTTCATATCCACCTAGGTCCCATACTTGGCTCTTTTTCCATCCATTTTCTTTCACTTTACATCTTTTTATCTTGACCTTCACCCTTACTTTCCTCATCTTCATGCCTTTATTCATTGTACTATCTTTTCCATGCCTATTTCCTTTCTTAATCTCATTTTTCACCACCTCAGGATGCCTTAAACCTGTACCTTATTCTTTATTGTTCTCTATTTTATCATCCTCTTCATAAAACATCTCATTTTCCTTCACCCTTTCATTAATATCTCTCACCATTTCTATTTCTAAAGCCATCATCTTTTGTATCTTAGTCTTCTTCATAAGTAGTTTGATAGGCCACTTCATCTTCTTCTTCAACTTCCATTCAAATATTTTGTCTTCTACTTCCATCATGGTCTTGATCATTGTTTCCAACATCTCAATCCTTTCCCTTGCTTCCTTTAGTTCTTTCTCTAAGAACAACTCTTTCACTTTTTTGTTTTCCTTCATTTTTACATAGTGTTTTCCTTCCTCTAACTTCTTGAATTTTCTGCCCATGACTTTCCTCAATCTCTCCATAATATCTTCACCCAATTATCTTTCACCTTGCTCTATTGATATATTTAAGTCCTCAGCTAGGTATTTTGCACCCTAGTATTTTTGGCCGTGTTTAATAACCTCAATACTATAAGCTGCTCTTGTAGTCTTCTACCTCTTCTTAGGTTCCTTGACCTGTCAACCATCCATCACTTCATCATTTTTTAGGTACATGATTATATCAAGGCCCATTAAACTGATTAGTCAAAAATAATCTAGAAAGGTTAAAGCATCAAAGTTATAAAAAATGTCAAGAAAGATTCAAACATCAAGGCTCTGTAGTATTGCTGCATGCCAAAAATTAAGAAAGGTTAATTCTTCAAAGCTTGGAATTCTTCACTTGAAATTCAAGAATGATACAATCTTCAAGGCTTCCATCAAATAATGATTCTTATAACTTTGATACCAAATGATGCAAATCAAATATCAAAACATGCATATATTCATTCAATAAGAAGGTTTCAAACAATTACATCCACCCTAGCTCTACCTAAGAGGATCAAACCAAGCCCAAAACGTCTTAATACTTGAAAAAAATGATAAATTCTCAATAATATAGGTCTAACCATCACCATACCTTGTTTTCACCTTCATTTGAAGGTAAATCATTCATCAAACTCTTCTAAGGTCATACAACTCTTCTTGGACTTATCTTTCAAGTACTTACTCAAATTTTTGTCTCACTAGCTCTTGCTCAAGGATGAAATATTTGATTTTTTTATTCCTTAATGATTATTAGGTATATTTCCTTGTTTCACACCTCAACACATGTTAAGCATCCAACAACCTGATCTAAAATGACTCTAGAATTCACCTCTCTTAAACTTTCCCTTAATATCTCTTTATTTTCTCTTGATGACACCAAACAAAATTAGAATATTAGACTTCACCATAGCTTCCAATACCTTTCAAATTTCTCAACACTTCCAACACATCTATATCAATAAATAAATTGATTCAAATCAATCAAACACCAACATTCATCTCCTTTATCAGAACTATCATTTGTTGTACTCTCGAGAACCAACAACCTGCAAAAAAACTATGTCATGCATACATTTTTCTAAGGTTTTCAAATCATATAATCCTTAAAAAATAAATTTGAAAAATAAATTTAGTATTGTATCCTCCAAATTTCAGAACCTATGTCCTTAAAACACATGATTTATGCTCATTTTACCATGCATGCATTATGTCAAACAATTTGCATGCATTCTCAGTTTATGTAGGAAAATAATTCATAACTTAAAAATTACTCAAAATTAAGGGAAATTATTAAAAACCCCATCTGTAAAAGGTTATAAGGCTTATATGGTCCAAATTTAAGGTCATGTGGAGTTGAAATGAAAAATTTATGATGAATGTCCTGAAACAGATAATCAAACTTTCACACGCAGACTATGTATCTACTCCATTCACCAAAATAGATTATTGAATTACCACACCAACCTAATATGAATGAATTCAAGGTTCATCATCAGTCACACAATATATTCCACTAAGAATTATAGAAAATAACCATAATTTCTTAACTCAAACCATAGAAACACCTTGAAAAGACAAGATACACACACAACAACAAGTCCATATATGCATATTACTATGATTATTCATACAAAAATGGATAATTCCACTTCACTCCATCTTCTTCTTCATCCTCCACATGAGGAATGAATCTATAACTTACTCCTAATCCTCCTATATTTGAATTACTACTTGCATGTAACTCCTACCTAACATGGAACTGCCCTTCCACAAGTCATGATGACTCATTATGTATACTTTATCATATTTTAGGAATTTTACATCATTTCACACATTTCATAACTCTCACCCTCACATGATGACTCAATACACACTCTATGACTCAAAAAACACTTACTAACCTTTAATAAACCCCTAAGACTCTTGTTAATCCTTTATAACTAAAATACACTTTTGGAGGGAAAAGATCCATTTTGAATTTTTAAATACCTCACTCTTACTCTCTCTTTCTCTCATGACTCCACATACCTTATTTTCCTCATATATAGGAACAATTGAAAGTGAATGGATTCTATATGATTCTCTTGCATCAATGGGATACCCTACTTGAGACCATGCACAACCAAGTACCCTCAAAATTTGCCTTCAGAGAACAAGTCATAAATTTCTCAAAGCTCATCAAAAACTCAAGTTTTATATACCATTAGAAATATCTTGACCTTAGGGTCATCACCAAAGTAGTTTACTTCCATAAATCTGACTATAGCACCTCCAAAACAGCTCTATACTAAGACTGCTCCAAATTACCAAAAACTACCCAAAAACTAGTCATACAAAAGAAGGCACACTTGACCTCTTAAAGGCTCAAAAATGATATGAAACCATCATGAACATGAAAACAAACTCCCATGATTCCGTAAATGTTAAATTAGTCATCAGGTCCAATGGAGAAATTTTCCACAAATTGAACTTTTCTAAAACTAACATCTTTGAGTGGGGCCCATATACTGTCTTAGCCTATAAGTTACATCAAAAGAAAATTGGAAAAGTCCTCTACAACCTCCAATCATCAAATTTGCAAAAGGAATCAATTCTGAGCCACTATACCAAATTTATCTCCAATTGCTCTAGACCTAGGGTTTTAAGAGGGTTAAAAATTTGTTTAGCTTCTTAATGATTGTTCATAAAACCATGATGATAAAATGACATCATTCCAATTGGAAAATATTCTTAATATACATATTCCACTATCCCCAAGAGATTGGGTCCTCATACTGAAATAATGTTCATGAGAATTGATACAAAATTGTGCACCATGATGAAGTTGCACACCAATGTAATCAGCAAGATTTGAGCAACAATGGAAAATCATACAACATAATAATAAATGATATCATGTAGAGAAAAATAACCCAAGTTCAATCCCATCCTCTTCGATTAAATTTGGATTTTCCATGGCGATTTGAATGGAAGGATGAGGAACGAGCTAGGTTTTTGGATCGACCAAGCCACGAGGGCTTACGGAAACTTTGGAGTCGAGAGGTGGGAGAGGGTGAAGAACATTAGCGAGGTGGTTCAATTGGATCTCCTCAGCTTGTGCCTTACTGAATGATGCATGGAAGGGATGGATTTGTGCTCTGGGCAACTCAAGGAGAGTTTAGCTAATGGGATTTTGGAGGAAGCCAATCAATTTGTTGGGTTCCTCCTAAGCCAGGATGTGAAGGCATTTTTGAAGGATATCAGTGATAATGTCGGCCTCGTATCAATAGCCCCTTTTTCAGTAAAAGTACTAGTGTTTACTTTCATCAAGTTTTATTCTTGTTTTCATCATTCGTTGGTTAGTTCAGATGAAGAGCCCCAACCTGAAGGAGCTTAACCACTTTATGGGGATTCACAGGGGGAGATGGATCCTGTTGGGGAGATGCAAATGTATCAGGCCCTGGATATTTTTCCTTTCTTGACCCTTTCCATCTCATATTTTGTTGGGGCCCCTAAGGAGCAGATATTTTTAGGAACGAGTGGGTCGAAGTCATTCAGGGGTTATTTTCCCTAGATGGCGCGACCAAAGAAGTGGTTTTATTTCTTGGATTTTGGTTCGGCCTCTGTTGATTCATTTTGACAGAAGGGGCCGACTTCGGTTGGATTGAGAGGTTTCAGTAGGGCCCTAACTTAAATTTGGTCAGATTTGGTTCTACTTCCCATGGTCTTCTTGTTTCGAGACCACCTTTCATGGTTTCCAAAGTGTCAAATCAGGAAGAAATCGAAGCCCTTCATGGTTTTTATTTCATTTTTCTACGTCCTTAGTTCATGATTGGGTGTTTAAAGATTGGGTGGTTTTGAGATGTTGAGGGTTATTATGGTTTTAGGGTGGTATGCTCCTTTTAGATGCGAGTTGGTTGTTATTCTCACCTATTCGTGCCTATATTTTGGTGGTGGCTGGTTATTCATCATTGATGAGTTTTTTTGTGGTTGTTGTCAACATACTTTGGCTCCAAGGACGTGTTTGGGTAGGAGTTCACCTTAAAAGGTATGGGGTTTGTGTGTTTGTAATTGGTTTTATGATGGTTGGTTATCTGGATGTGGTTGTTTATTTTTTAGTTGTAGTCATCACCTTTGGTTTTGTGGTTGTATGTGGGTAGGGGTTTGTACTAGCTAGTGGTGGGCCTGTAAATAGTGTTGTTAGTGGTTAGAGTTATATTTTCATGTCTGTCTTTGTTTTATCAAGTTGGGTTTTACGTGTTTCCTTTAAGCCTAGTGTTTTAGTGGCTTGAGGGATTATTTATCTTCTTTTTCCCCTCATGCACGATATTTGTTCGGGGTGGTAATAAGTAAGGGGCCAATCAGTCTTTGTTTTGGTATCGCGAATGGGGCGTGGCAATATTTTTGGTCGACGAGTCGCCAATGGTTTATGGGTATATTCCGGTGCTAGAACTTCAAAGCTTATATCTTTTGTATTGGGTGGGGTCCCACCAACCCTCTGGTTCTAAGCTCTGGTAAAAAAAACGTTTAAATATCCAAAAAAATCATATAGATAAAGACAACAGAGTGTCTTGTCATGCTCATAAATAAGAAAGAAAGGGTACATATACGAGTGTTGAGTAACTCCAATGCATGACGCATAAGCCCTAACCCTAATGACCTATGATCTCACCTAAGTGATATGACTCACCATGGTTGAGGTAAACTCACATAATAAATAAATACAGGTGAAATGATATCCCTTAGACTAGTGCCTCCTTCATCAAAGTTGAGGTAGAGGTCATGACAAGTCAAAACAGAAAGAGAAGATTCCCCTCGATAACTAAGAAATATATGTCAATGGGGCCCTACAACTAAAGGCCTAATAAGGTGCCCATATACAAACAACATCTTTCTGGAAAGAAGAAGAGAAGATGGGTGGCTGCAGTAGGCCTCACCCCAAAAAAAGACTGCAAGTGAAGAAAATTTGTCTCAATGAAGGGATTAGTGAATATGTTTACAACCTAATTAGTTGTTTGAATATACTGTAAGTCAATTATGCCTTCATGTATCAACTATTGTATGAAGTGCATGTGGATATCAATGTGCGTCATCCGTTGATACTGAAATGGATTTCTGCAAATCAATATAGTGCTCAGGTTTTCATAATAGATAATAGTAGGCTGCTAAAAGTGGATGCCAAACTTTATCAAGATACCTCGTAACCAAAAATATTTTGTGACAACATTAACTGCTCCTTTATATTCTGCCTTTGTAGAATATATCGTAATTGCATTCTAATTCTTGCTGGACCAACTGACAGGACCCGAACCAAGGGAGAAACTATAGCCTAAGGTAGATTTCTGATGATTTAAGTTACTAACCCAATCAGAGTCTGAATATCCAACCATGTCAATCTATGTCCCTCTAAGATAGTGAATTTTGTGTGTATGAGTGCCACGAACATAGTGAAGGATCTTCTTTGTTGCTTTCCAATGTAATTCATGAGGCTCCTACATAAATATAGACATGATCCTAACAACATACGATAGATCTGACTGACTGTGAGTAAGGTAAATCAAGCTCCCTATAGTCACAAAATAACATACTTACTATTACATTAATACCTCTGGGTATGTTATTTTATATATGGATCTCACGTAATCAAAGTATTCACTAGTGACCCATCCTTTGGTCTTGTTGTCAATTAGTCAGGCATCATTGTTATTTGTCTAGTTCAGTCATCATTTGTCTCTATAGTTTTGGGCATCTTTTAGGGTGTCTCAGGTGTCATAATTTTCTCAGTTTTCATCTTTAGGTCTATGATGGGGCACCTAGGGTTGCACTGGGGTGCCCCAGGGCACCCCAGTTCAGAATTTTAGGCACCCGTGTCATCGTAATTTGTGGTCTTAATTTCTTTGTTCGAGGTCGGTCCTAATGGTTACCCCGTGTATTCCCTTAGGTCATAGTCGGACAGTTTCAGGTCACTAGTGTCAAAATTTGAACAAGAGATCCTATATAAACATAGCATACTCACTACATTATGAGTGACATCTCACTATCAAGGGTAAACTATCTACTAAGGAAAGGGACTGCATTTGGGCATCTTCTACATCTGCATCACACACAAACATAGGGGGAAAGGGTTGTATTCTTTCCATTCCATCCACCATTTGCATTTTACATCTAGTTATTGCCCCTTATTACCATGTCATTGGCACTAGGGAACCCTAGGCATAAAATTACACACACACGCACATAGAACTACATTGGGTCCGAAATGTAGTGCAACGCTCAGTCGTAAGGCCACTAGTTTGGCAGTTGAGGTCAGTCCGACCTATTCATATGCATTTTTATTTTTTAGGAATTGATGCTTTGGATAGGGTTTTATAGGTAACATTCACAGCGACATAGGTGACATTACTGTGACACTATGTGCACAGGAGTGAAGGTATTTCAGAGATACTGTGACATTACCGAATTCAAGTTCTTGAGATTTTCTGCAGTCTACAACGCCCAGATATCAGACCAGGGCACCCCGGGGCGCCCCAGTATCCTCCCAGGTACCTCAATATAGAAAAATAGTCAGCTTATACCCTTCTTGAGGCCATTCAGTCATAGCTTTCCTAGTCCATGCATATCATTCTGCTATAGTCCAACACACAGTAAGGTAAGTTAATTCAAGGTTAGTACCATATCCCTCTTATTTCCATTATTTCAATTCATTCAAATATTAAAGAAAAATATTTAGATCTAGCATTTCAATACAACACTTAGTTTCTATTTAGATTAACTTATAAAATAGCCATACAAATCCTATTTTTAGTTAATCATTTTGGTGAACCCTACGTTTCAAACATTTTTCTTTTGGATCCTCTTTTATACCCTAGTAGTTAGCATAGTTTTTATTTTCCTTGCATCATGTCTCATTTTAGTGTCAATCTTATTTATGATGAGGCTGTCATAGCTGAACTTAGGGATTTATATAGTGCTCCTATGGTCTTACCTGATGACATTCAACAAGCTCTCCTAGAAGGCCAACAACCAACCAATCTCGTGTGCCAACAAATCCCCTGTACCTGATTCTCCTATATGTATATGCCTTGTTGATGACCTATGTTGCTTTCACTCACTTGCATGCCATGCCATCCGATTACATATGATCCTTCTTATCCTTCTTCTAATATGTCACCCGATGTTTTAGATCCTTCTATCATTGATTATTTATTAGGCATTGATTCACAATCCGGTGTACCTCCTACCTCTCCTCTTGCCACCCTTGTCATTACTCCTATGTCCTTCTACCAATTTTGATAGCCCTCTTCACACATATCTATTTTGAGCTTGCATTCCCTTCTTATTACATGGATGATCCTATTGATTCTTGTGATGACCATACCATTCTTTTGGAACCCCATCTTCTATTGATCAACATCATGGGTCTCCTTCTTTCCATACTACTGCATGTGACTCTCCCACTCCTGAAGTTGTATCTACTATTGCACATGAGTCACCCCCCACTGTTTACTTCTTCTCCTTCTATTCCCATATCCTCTCCCACTCCTACTATATCTTCACCTATTGAGGTTTCTTCCTTGCTCACTACACCTACTAGAGTTTGTGTTGATACTAGTCATACTACCACTCCTACATCCACATCTACCACCACACCTTTAGAATCTGGTTCCACTCTATCACCTCTTGACATTCCCATGATCACTCATAATGGAAAACTTCAACCACTTAATACACTTTTTCCATCTCCTACCATCCCCTCACAGGATCTTCTATCTCTCATGCATGTTGTAGGACAACTTCAATCACAAGTTCATACTCTTACTTTAGAAAGTAGAGCCTATTATGCCTCCACTTGACAACAAGTCTTTACATGGCAACCCCGTCCCTAAAAATATTCATAATTTTTCCTTCCCCAAAGAATTTTTCATGCCTACTTTCACATGCTTTCGATGGTACCGGTGATCCTCATGCCCATGTTATACATTACTGCACACTTATGGCTGACTACTCTAATGATCGCTTGTTGCTTAAGGCCTTATATTATAGTCTTACTGATGACACACTACAATGGTATACCCATCTCCCTTTTGGTTCTATTAGCACTTTCTATGACATGGAGGATGCTTTCCTTCATCACTTTATCCTTAACAATGGCCCTAGGGTTACATATGACCACCTTCCTACATTACATCAAGGCTCTTCCGAACCTATTCAGGATTACATCTTATGCTTTAATGCATGTATACATCAACTTATCTTTCACCCTAGTGACTTGGAAAAGTAGTTCATCTTCTGTCATGGTCTTATTCCTCCTCTAAAGAAATGCTTACAGTATGATACTTGTGAGTCCTTTATACTTTTGTGTTACAAGGTTATCAATCTAGAACATGACCTTCTTTCTTCTCCTCTAGCAGAGCTCCTCATGTTTCTCCGATTACTATGTCATTTGTTGTTCCACCTACACCTCCAGTTGTACATCCTAAGACAACCTCCACCCTTGGCTAAAATTCAAACAAAGCATGCTCCTCCTACTCCACCTCCTAGCAACAATCGAAAAACCTGTATCTCAACCCAAAGTGCAAAGGCAACAACCTCGTTCCCCTTCTCCACCTCCTGCACATGTTTCTCCGGCTCCGCCACCAGTTGCTACTACCACTCTTTCACCTCAGTACTAGGAGCCTCTCTATTTTTCACCTAATGCTCGACCTCATGATGTGTTGTGTGTATTACTTGATGAGTGATTAATTCGACTTCCTTCCAACCAAAACCACCCACCACATTGTTTACAATGTCAACATGATCAATATTACTGTAATTACCATTGTGTTAGTGGCCATCGTGACAATGATTGTCTTGCTTTACGTGAGAGGTTACAACAACTCGAGGACACTAGTGTCATATCTTTTGCATCTCGGGAGTGATCATTGTCTCCTTCACCATGAAAATGCGTAGGCATACACCCCCTGAGTCTTCTCCACCTAGTACTCAGTTTGTCCATCATTCACCACCCCCACATACACGCTATCCACCACCTCCATTTCTTCCACCACCATATCCATTGCATCCACCTCATTCACACTATCCATCACATGCATCCCATGGGTTTCCACCAGTCTCTGCACACCCCATGGTCACTCCATATGACATGCACTTTGGTTCATACACTCATGCTCCATCCATTCCATATGCTTCCACCTCCACCCGTCATCCTGGTCATTGGTAGGTGATCATTATCACCTCACCCCCTGATGACACCCTTGTGTTCTTATGGTTCTTACATGACTGTTGAGGGATTAGTTTTAAGAACCTTTCATCATGCGCTCCATGATTCATCTAGCGCACCTCAATCATTTACCCATGATGCACTCTTTCTTACATGGCTCATACTTGACTGTTGAGGGGTATTATTACATGAGCCTACTCATCCATACAATGGGGGGCATCATTAACCCCCCCCCCCCCTTCCTATTTTCATCACTTTATCATATTACAATTATATTACATTTTCACCTGTTCATTACAATACACTCATCTATTTCCACATTTATTCTATTACCAATATTATGCTATATATACGCTACATACTTTATTCATCTCATCAATCACATTACATTAGTTATCTACATTATCATTTACCATGCATACTCTATCTATCATTACAAACATCATCATGCAAATTTCAATTCATCACATACACAATAATACACATGCTAGAATAATAACCATACAACCATATGATATCCATTACATCACAATGGAAAAACATCTCAAATATCGATCTCATAGATATCCAGAAATAGGTGTCCATACATATATTAGTCATACAACCATCATCTCAACAACATGTTCCATCACTGGGGGTAAGGACCCCATACAATCATCATATCAAACCTCATCATCACTATCACTCTCTTGTACCACGAGAGCCCTAGAACTAGATGCCTTGCCACCAACACGACACCACATTTTGCGGCCTCGAAACTTCTCCACCTATCCTACGTAACATCACAATCTCCATGTTCTGCTCCTAGAACTGACACTACAAATCTACATATCGTGTAAACACGTCCTGGGCCAAGGGACCACCACCTACCACCTCTCGGGCATGATGAGTCTCCTCACGTGCCTCATCCCTCTTACTAAGAAACACCGTACATGTCACTGTTGCTATGGCTACTAGCTCAAACAGATGGGCGTGTTCACCTGTAATATTGTCCACATGCTCTAGTATCCCTCCACATAGTGACATCGCTAGGCATGTTCCACGTCAATGTGTGGATCGATGTGTCTACTATCAGCGACCAATAGGCATTTCATGCATACACAACATACAGCCTCATGTTAGCCAACCAAATACAAACCAACATAGACATTTCATTAACTACAACATTAGCATACACGTATACTTACGATCTGTCACCGCCACCACTATAGGGTCAGGGACATCTCCCTCACCCACTCCTCCTACCAAAAAATCCATGGCACCTACGAACACTCGATATAACAACACCCATCGATGCATTGCCCACCACACTCGATAATCCTTTGTACACCCTGCATCATCTCCATCTACAATTGTTATCGGTATGTCTACCACATTTGGACCTAGGTGGTATCAACTACTCTTCTGTGGGCCCTGGCCTAACACCCGCCCTCCTATGAACCCTAACAACTCGTAAACCATATGTATGGCTCTGGGGGCACGTCCTGCACCATACCAAACTATCCGTGATACCCTCTCCACCTGAAAAAACTTAGCCACACCTCGAAAGAGGCCCTCTAACCACATGGTCCTCTAAATACATTGCAAGTCTGTCACATCCTCTGTCCATCCCCCATAATCTTGATATGGGCTCCATATCACTGACTCTAGCCCCATCCTATCTATCAGGACTCTGAAACTATCTCGGTGTCCATCTTCCTACCACGGATATCAACCCAGCGTCAAGAAAATATCTCAATTCGATCCCATTCCCCTCATGGCCCTGCAACTGGTCTCAAGATGTCTATATGCTCATATGCCCATACATGTAGTAGTGTGGTGGCCCTAATACCCCCACCATGCTCATCTTGTGTAAATCAGATACAAATCTATGTATAAATGGGCCAACACACACCACACCCACACACATCTCATCCCATCCTCCTCTATCCATTGACATATGTCGTGCATCTTATACAAGATGTTGACACCTCCTCCCTCCACTGCTATATAAGACGCTATCACCACTGTGATGAACTTCTACAACCACACAACCCTAGACTGTAATATCACATCCAAACTAATATGGGCCTCGACTGGTACCTGGGCCCCCACAAAATATCATCTAGCCGAGCACATTTGGTGCTCCATATCTACTACAACCATAACTTGTACTATCTCTCTCTCTAACCACTGGAAATCATAGTATGTGATATACATCCTCCAGTGTCTCTGTCATCTCCCCTGTGGGCAACCAAAATGTGCATGTATTGACACACCACCTATCACATAATGCAGTCAACATGGGAATATTATGGGGCACATCCCCCATCCGTGCTATATGCCGTAGGCCAACACGGTCCATCACATCCCAATCATCATCTGACAAACCCAATCCCAACAATGTACTCAAGTGTCCTACCACCACAGAACTCTCTCGAGTGGATATCCCTCTGTGCACAACACCACAAACAACAAAAAAATCAACATTAACACACTTCCCACAATAAAATACCACAATTCAACATACTAGACACATATTCCCTAGAATTTTCCATCAAATCAAAAATTTATGGACTAGGGAACCCAGACGCAAGACTGGGGCACCCAAAGAAGGATACTAGTGCCTGGTTTTAGGTGCTCCAGTCACAGGGGTCACTAGTGACCTCACTGCTCTTGTTCGGGTCCCAAACGCCGAGAAATTCAAAAACACTAAATTTTCAAAAATTCAACTAAAATTCCTAGTATACCCTACATTTTTACAAAAATAACACACTTACCAACTCCACATTAGTGCGTGATGCCACCGCAGTCGCCACTCTCTCAAACCGACTAGGACGCAACGGTCTCACTTGAGGCATCTCTACGTCACTCCGTACACACTCTCACACTCACGCAAAACACAAATGAAGTGATAACATACCCTTTCATTTTACTATTTATAGTCAATTTTCAATAATATTTTTACTATGGTCCATATTTCGCACTTATTACCACAACTAATACATAAGACACTGTTTCGCTTATATATTGAGCATTTTTACTCTGATTTACAACCCGTTTGTGGAATTATTTTTAGAATTCCACCTACCACCATATTGAACATGTGTCATACACATTATATCTCCTTACCACTATCTCCCACCTGCCACATACACATTCTAACCTCTTACCGTTACTTTCGGCGAAGAGTTTGTTCCTTTCAACACCCCCTCTTTCACTGAAAGGGGGGGCATATTATTGGGGGTCCCATATAATTCCCCTTATGTCACCACATACTCCAACATCGTGAATCCAACACCTCACAATGCATACTGTGAAATTTCATCATCAATCTCCCCTAATGATCTAATTAGGGGCTAAAAATCGTTTAACACCTCCCAAACATGATCACATGATATAACCTATCAATCTCCCCTAATGACCTAACTTGGGGGGAAATAAGCAACTAAAAATATTTTTATGTGACTTCTCGTCCATTTTCTAGAAACTTTCCCCTGATGACCTAACCTGGGGGAAATTAGCGAAAAACTTCTCCATGAGTAACTAATCAAAACAAATAAATCAACCAATCAAGATCAATGCATTCAAATCAAATCTTATCATTCAAACCTACAAGTGGTCTCCCAGATGAATTAACTTGGGAGTTACATTCACCACTGCATTCCCAGATGACCTAACTTGGGATTTTATTCTATACTCCGTGTTTTCTTCCAGATGACCCAACTTGGAAACCATCTCATTTTCTATTGTGTTCACTTCCAAATGACCTAACATGGAAGTCATCTCATTCTCTATTGTGTTCACTTCCAGATGACCTAATATGGAAGCCTTTACATTGTGGTGACACCGTGAAGTGGGGGTAAGAGTGCCTTTCCCCTTATCACTCCTATATGGGTCAATTGTTTAATCAAAATCATTTGGATCCAAAATCTCAACATTTTAATCTAAGTCCGTCTGCACAAGCTAAATCTTGAGGATGTAGTTAAGTTTGGAGAATAACACACTTTTCTCCCTTCACTCTTCCTTTGGTGGCAGGACACCCAAATCATCCCATTATTCCATTCATATACAAGCATTCGAGTTGGGAACTGATCACTCCCTACCCACCTATTCAATATTAAACCGCGTTCAAAATCATCTAATCATCATTTTCATTTCCACATTTCATCGTAAAACTTTAATTTTTATGTTACATGGATCAACTCCTTGATCCATGGTTCGGAGCGCATCTATAGTTCTATCAGCACGCTTCTACTACACATCTGCGCGTTCTTCTATAGCTTGGAATTCTCTAGCTTTTTCTTAGGTACACATCTCTATCTACTTTTTATTACCGAGCTTTCTGCTCACTAACATAAAGTGGGGGAAAATATAGTCACAAAATCATGCACTTACTATTACATTAATAATATTGGGTATGTTATTTTATGTATGGATCTTGTGTAATAAAATTATTCATTAGTGACCCATCCTTTGGTCTTGTTGTTAGTTAGGCGTTATTTTTGTTGTTTAGTTCAGTCGTCATTTGTTTATGTAGTTTTGGGCATCTTTTATGGTTTCTCAGGTGTCATAATTTGCTCAGTTTTCATCTTTAGGTCTATGTTGGGGCACCTAGGGCTGCACTGGGGTGCCCCGGGGCACCCCAGTCTATGATTTTAGGTGCCCGTGTCATCGTAATTTATGGTATTAATTTCTTTGTTTGAGGTCGGTCCTAATGGTTACCCCGTGTATTCCCCTAGGTTATAGTTCATAGTTTCGGTTCACTAGTGTCGAAATTTGAACAAGAGATCCCTATATAAACATAGAATACCCACTACATTATGGGTGGACATCTCACTATCAAGGGAAGCTATCTACTAAGGAAAGGGACTGCATTTGGGAATCTTTTACATCTACATCACACACAAGCATAGGGGAAAGGGTTGTATTCTTTCCATTCCATCCACCATTTGTATTTTACATCTAGTTATTTCCCCCTATTACCGCGTCATTGCCGTTAGGGCATCCTAGGCACAAAATTGCACACACACGCACATAGAACTACATTGGGTCTGAAATGTAGTGTAGCGCTCAGTCCTTAGGCCACTAGTTTGGCAGCTGAGGTCAGTCTGACCTATTCATATGCATTTTTATTTTTTAGGATTTATAACGCCCACATTTTCCCCCCACAAAACCCAATATAAAACCCACTAAATTAGATAGGAAAAATTATGATGTGTGTGTGTGTGTGTGTGTGTGTGTGTGTACATATACTCAAGTAATTTGTGTGTATACACCATTTATTTTAAAAAGGGGCAAAAATACCCATACCCAAATAGGGAAAATACAAATGAAGTATATAATAACAAATTAAAATATAATCAAACCCTAGAAGAGGGTTACAAATGGAATAAACAATAAAAAAAAAATATCCATCCTTGAGCTTGAACATATTTCCATGGCCTCCCTCCTTCTTCTCCTCCCAAACCTGTAAAATGAAAATGAGGAAATAAACCAAAAGAAATGAATAACATTTTTTCATAAGGAAGTTTAGGGTTAGTTGAATACCTACATCTAAGGGCTATAAATGAATCCATCTGATTGTTGTGATTCAACCCTACAAAAGTTAGGTGAGGATGTTGGTGGGAATATGGTTTTAAATAAAATGTATGTGCAACTTGTGAATGGGGCCACTAAAGGGGTGTTAAGATGTAGGATTAAAAGGTGACTTTTATTATTTAGTTGGGTGAATTTCATAAAGTGCTTGACCCTTGTAAATTAATTAAATTAAATTTACACAATGATGACTAGACAATATTATAATATGGATTAAAATATATTTGAACTAAATCATAAGGTTATGGTAGTTTAATTGCAGCCATAGAATATTAAATCAATAAATGACATTAGAACTATGATACTAAATTAAATAAATATTGTAACAGGGGGATTTTTGCTAATGGCTTATAAGGGTTAATTAATAAGTTTTATAGAGAACCCTAGGAAGGGAATTAAGCCCAAAATGATTGTATTTAAAATAATAATAATTAATTGTTAGTTAAATCAAAGAATTATTAATCATGAAGTAATTAAATATAGTTGAAGGTTATCTTGTTGCAACCCGTTAAAAAAAAAAATTCCTAAATTTTCCTATCTAATTTAGTGGCTTTTATCTTGGGTTTTGTGTGGGAAAATTGTGGGCATTACAAAATTGATACTTTGGATAGGGTTTTGTAGGTAAAATTCAAAGTGACATAGCCGACATTATTGTGACACCTGTGCGACAGGAGCAAAGTTATTTCAGAGATACTACGACACTACTGAATCCAAGTTTTGAGCTTTTCTGCAGTCTACAACGCCTAAATATCAGACCAGGGCGCTCTAGGGTGCCCCAATATCCTCCCAGGAACCTCATTACAAACAAATAGTCAACTTATTTCCTTCCCGAGGCCATTTAGTCACATCTTTCCCAGTCTGTATATCAGTCTGTTACAGTCCAACACACAATAAGGTAAGTTAATTCAAGGTTAGTACCATATCCCTCTTATTTTTGTTATTTTAATGCATTCAAATATTAAATCAAAATATTTAGATCAAGCATTTCAATACAACACCTAGTTTTTATTTAGATTAACTTATAAAATAGCCAACAAATACTATTTTTAGTTAATCACTCCCCACTAGCTGTCAATAAATGGTACCATCAACCAAGGGAGTAGAGCAATCAGAAACCAACTTAACCTCGTAAAGGAAAGGAGTAGGAGAAGACTTACAATCGGACATGTGAAACTGAGAAAGAAAATTAAGAGAGTACTTAGGCCGTGAAATCGTAATTCCTGAGTCAGATTGTGAAATCTGGATCCCAAGAAACTAATGAAGCAATCCTAAGTCAAACATGGAGAACTTGTTAGCCAAGGTGATCTTCATAGAATCAATGATAGAGGAATAGTTGCCCATGATCAACAAGTCATCAATATACATAACATGAATAAGCATGGAGTCATTTTTCCATAGAATATACACATTTAGGTCAGAGTGACACCGAGTAAACCTTGATGCAAGTAAAAATGAGTCCATCTTAGCATACCAAGCCCGAGGGGATTTTTTAAGGCTGTAGAGAGACTTCTTTAACTTTTAAACCAGGGAGGGATCATGGATATAACCCGGAGGTTGTTCCATGTAGATCTCTTTCTCTAGGTCCCCATGAAGGAATACACTCTTAAATTCCATCTAATGGACTTACCATCTGTTGGTGTCAACGAGGGTGAGGGTCAGTCGAATGGAAGTCATCTTCACAACCGGAGAAAAGGTTTCCAAGTAATCAACCCTAGCTACCTGGGAGAAACCATTAGCTACTAGTCACACTTTATACTTTTTGACTTCTCCATTGGCACCATACTTTGTTTTATAAACCCAGTTACACCAAAAAAAAAAAATTCTTCCTTTCGAAAGAGGGTGAGATCCCAAGTATCATTCTTCATGAGTGAGGAATACTCCTCATCCATGGTAGAATCCCACTAAGTAATCCCAGAAAGACTGAGGATTAGAAGTGGATGCAAAGAAAGAGTGGATTCCAACAAAATCCGAGTGAGTACGTCTCTCATGTGAAGGATTTCCAACCAAATCTCTAGCACTCTACAAATTTTTCCTATCCCAAAGAGGACCAAGAGGATCAAGCTCAGAGTCAGAAGATTCTTCACTCGAGTGAGAAGGGACATAGTCCTCATCATCACTACTGTCAGAATCATAAGACTCAGAAGTATAAGGGTTGGAAGGAGCAGGAAGATCAAGAGGATCAAGATGAGGAACACACTCAACAACATCATATTCTGATGAGTTAGAATATGAATCAGTGGGTAGAAGAACCTAAGAGAGTAGAGAATCACAAGTAAAGTGGTAAAAGGTATACAGTCATAAACAATGATCCACCTTTCCCTTAGCCATTGTACAATCAGAGTTAATCTCACGCATAATCACTGAGTTAGGACCAAATTTCACTCTCATTCCTTCACCAAGGTGAGTGATTTGGTAAACCGATAGGATATTGGTAGAGAGATTAGGAACACTCAACACTTGGTTAAAAGTTCCCCATCCATCTCTACCGATCCACTACCAGAAACTGACGCTGTGATATCATCACCCAACGTGATTTGGGACATGTCACATGGTTCGATGTTAGATAACTCAACATGTGAACAAGCCATGTGGTGTAAGGCACCAAAATCAATAATCCAAATTGATGAGGGAGATTATCTAACTACAAGGGTCTTTCCTTTCTTCTTCTCAGATTTAGACTCTTTTTCTTGGGAAGACTCACCCTTGTGAGAATTTTGTTTAATGGAGTTAGGAACACTTATTTTATTCTTCTCAAGTAAATGAATTAAGTGATCAATCTGTTTCCATAAATAATGATGCTCTTCATGGTCAGTCTTCTTGCAATAAAAACACTTACATTTTTCCTTCTTCTCTTTAGGCTCAGAAGTCGAAGCGTTCGTGTTAGGCTTGGCTTGGGCTTGGTTGGTATTGGTTTCCTTCTTAGGTTGGTCCTTTTTCTCTTTCTTCTTTTCATTTTTCTTACCCTTACTTGCCACAAGAGCATGTGACTTGGACTTTAGAGTCCCTATTTGAATGAGTTTGTCATGTTCTCGAATGAGTTGGGATGGAAAATTGTCAAATGAGTGCATATTCCAAGCACTTCCCAAGGTGGATTTCGTGGCATGGAAAGTAGAAACGAAGATAGAGTATTCAAGATCTAACTTAGAGAGAATCAACAAGATCAACTAAGAGTCTTTCTTCTCTACTTTACATTCCTTTAGAATTAATCTAGTGTGGAAAAACTTTGAGAAGAAGGCCTGCAAGTTTTCAAAGTCACTAGGGTTTAAACCTAGTAATTCACACTCCAACTCATGTGCTCTCATGTCATCTTGCTTCCCAAACATCTCATCGATCTTTGTCCACACTTATGTGGGTTTCGAGGAAGTTTCGATGTGGAAGATCAATTCGGGAGAGACAACTATACTGAGAAGACCTAAGGATTCATCACAATGGTTGAACCACTTAGATTTTTTGGGTTCATCATCAGGTTTAGTCTCTAATCCCATGGAAACACGATATAACCCTTTACTATGTAATAACATAGAAATTTTAGATCTTCATTCAAATAAATTAAAGGGTGCAACCAAAGGTACTTTGGATGCATCCATAGTGAAGAGAAAGAAGGAATGTAGAAAGAAAGAGAGAGAAACACAACCATCCCCAAAATAATATTAACACCCCCCATAAGCTTGACACTTTATAGTTTAGTGCATTGATTATAATTAGATGTGACTGTACGTCGAGAACCAGTCGGTCACTCACCTTGAAATTAGCATAATAACGTTCAAGAGTGGAGACCACAATCAAGGTTTGTTGAACGCAACAACTCAACACCAAAAATAAACAAAAAATGTGCAAAATCAATAGAAGGAAGAAAAAATACAGTCACGTGTGAGAAATAGCTCACGTAGCAACAGAACCCCCCTTTCCGCAAGACTTTGGCGGATGCACTCACTAGTCTGCAAACAATAACAAGGGTTATTAAAATGCTCAAGATGACTCGAAACAAGTCCAGATGACCTCCAAGATACAACGAAGGCTCTCGTAAGGCAAAAAGTAGCTAGAAATGCTACAAAACACTCCAACACACGATGAGAGAAAAAAACAACTAATAACACTAAGAAATCGACCTTTTGCGATGTCCAATTTGACTAATTTTAAAACAAAAAAGGACTAAGAAAGGCCAATAAACGTAAATACAACTATTTTAATCACTAATCAAAAGAGAGAAAAGAGCTTATAATTTTCCAATTAATTAGATGCCTAAAACCAATTAAAGCTCTTAAAAAGGCAATTAGTTTTTAAAATTTTACTTTAAAACTAATTAAATTAAGGAAAAGTACCTTTAAAATTTTAATTAGATCTAAGATTAATTAAATCTAAATATAATTATTAAAAAAACACCTTTAATAACAAAATGACCTTTATTAAAAAAAAGTTGCTTAGAGTTTTAAGGAAGTGTATCAAAGCTCACATTAACTAAAACTAATTTTAAAAAAAAAAATCCACCTTTTTAAAGTTTTACACCAAGCAATTTTAAAAATTCTAATTTACGTCTTAATTAAAAAAAACCATGGCTTTTAAAGACAAGGCCATGAAATGGCAAATCCTGCCGATGAAGGTGCATTTTAGTGGAGGAAGAGGTTATGGTGTTGCTTGTGGACCACGCGGTAAATTGCATTTATGGTGGCAAGTATGCGTAAAGAGTCGGGCGAGAAGTTATGATAGAACAATTGGTTATATAATATAGTTAAGTCCCTAGTTCGTTTCTTCACAATTGCAAATTATACGTTGATGTATGGTGGGAGGCTTATAACCACACTTTCATTTTGTGAAGACTACTATGTAAATTGCAGTAGCATGTCAATATTTGCAACAATTTGGAATGCATGTAGAGTAAATATAGTAATAAATAGAAATTGGAAACAAAAAATATCATAAAGTGATATTATAATGTTTAAAGTATAGTATATAAAAAACTTGAAAATTCTTATTTTTATTAATAAAAAAAACTTGAGATGCTTATAATTTATTTTAAGCCAATAGAAAAATAGAATCTACTTTTTGAAAAAATCAAATAAATACATATTTAAAAAAAAACTATATACAAATGATCTAAAATGTAATATGTTTTATTGTGATTGGTCATTAAAAAAGTGAAAATTTAATGTTGTACTTGATACATTAATTACAATAATTTAATATTTTTGTAATTACAATATTTAAAGTATAGTATATTTTTAAAAAAACTATATACAAATGATCTAAAATGTAATATGCTTTATTGTGATTGGTCAT
Source organism: Taxus chinensis (assembly GCA_019776745.2). Taxonomy (NCBI): domain Eukaryota; kingdom Viridiplantae; phylum Streptophyta; class Pinopsida; order Cupressales; family Taxaceae; genus Taxus; species Taxus chinensis. Next base: position 679,760,581 of record CM034154.1, on the reverse strand, counting down.
TAAAAAAGTGAAAATTTAATGTTGTACTTGATACATTAATTACAATAATTTAATAGTTTTGTAATTATAATGTTTAAAGTATAGTATATAAAAAATTTGAAAATTCTTGTTTTTATTAATCAAAAAAACTTGGGATGCTTATAATTTATTTTCAGCCAATAGAAAAATAGAATCTACTTTTTGAAAAAATCAAATAAATACATATTTTTAAAAAAACATGTATAAATGATCTAAAATGTAATATGTTTTATTGTGATTGGTCATTAAAAAGGTGAAAATTAGTTTTTTTGAAACCTATATATACTGCCGACGGCAGGATAATAAGCTTGACCCGGTTTTAAAAGGAAAGACCCCACATTTAGAAAAAAACAAACCGACCGCTTTATTAAAAAGCACCCGACTGCAATAATCTAAAAAATGACCATTTTAAAACTATATATTTGGGGCGGCCAAAGCGGGAAGGATGCCACGAGGCAATGGAACACACACATACATGCAACTCGACCTCAACAGAGCAGGAAATCAACATACAAGGCAGGGAACGACTCGTATGCAAAACTAGCAGGGTAATAAAAAACAAGGTTTAAAACAACAAAGGACCCTGATCAATGCAAAAACCAAAAGCTTAATGCAAACAGACAGTCCAATACAACAAACTTGAAGATCTCATATAGTGGAAAACTAACTACCAGGTAGGAGAGAAAGGTAGATAAAGGCAAAAAAATCAGATTTAAAAGAAAAACTTTTATTAAACAAAACTGAAAGACCAAAAATGCACCAACCTCAAAATAACGTTTTCCCACCAAATATGACTGTAACTAGCAAAATCTGGTGGTGAAAAATGAAAACTTGTATACATGCACAAACCCCCAAAATGCACAACTCCAAAAACCAGAATATCAGATTTGTTAAGAATAGCTAGCAAGATTCCAGAATAAACTGAACAAAAACTTGCATGAGGAATGATTAAAAAAAAAATCCCCAAAGTAATCAACAACCCAAAAATGATGAGTCAACATTTACTGAATCCTCAAGCTCTGATACCATGAAAGAGTGTTCATGAGAATCGATACAAAAAACTGTGCACCACGATGAAGTTGCACTCCAACGGTAATGTGATAGCTCCAACATAATAAAAAAAGATTCAATAAATAATGGAAAAGCATGCAACAAAATAATAGATAAGCTTGTGTAGAGAAAGACAATAGAGTGTATTGGTGTGCTCATAAATCAGAAAGAAAGGGTACGTATATGAGTGCAGAGTAACTCCAATGCATGACACATAAGCTCTAACCCTAATGACCTATGATCTCACCTATGTGAGATGACTCACTATGGGCGAGGGAAATTCACATAATAAATAAATAGAAGTGAAATAATACCCCTCACACGAACACATACAAAGCACACACTCTCCAACGAGCATATGAAACTCAACTTTTTGCTCAAATTCTCACCTTTTGGGAACTTGGTTTTGGTAAAAGTGCAATATGTAAACACATATTCATCACATGGACCTAAAATTTAGACCACACCATAATATCAATGTGTAAAACAATATAAAATTCTCACCTTTCCATTTCCATGCTCAAAATAGTCCCAGCTCACTTCACCAGGGCATGCTTTCTCAAGGATTAGGTCTAGTGTAGACCTATAAACCTTGACTTTTCCTCATACCCTGCACTCTAAGACACTTGTGAATGTCCATAAACTTCATCCACATGCTTCTCATGCTCTCACCAGGCATATCAAGTTGTTACATGATTCACTTCATCATCCCATGTCTTATACTACTCTCTAGGCCTCACAATCAAGAATCTGAAACATGCTTTACATCACTGAATCTAACCACCTCATCACTTTTGATACCTTACACACACCTACAATGACCTTAAAAACACTCCATGACACCTAGTAAACATCATCACAACACTTCATTACCTCTACAAGCCCTCAAACTGACTCAAGACATCATGGATCACCATGCAAGACCAACAAGACTCACCTTGGCTTAACGCTACAAATCAACCTTCATGCTTCATAACTATTTTAAAATCAATGACACCACTGATAACATCGCACTTTGACATCAATGAGAACAATATGCCAACAATCTATCCCTTTTTCATTGATGGCAAATCCACTCATGGAAAACCCATTCATGGCAAAACACACAAAGCTCAAACTCCCCCTAAGGAACATACACACCATCAACTCATTATCCCCCTTTTGAAATTAATGAAAAAACACAAACATACCTAAAACATCTACTTATAAAATTACAAAGAGATCTCTACTTGGTTGGAAACATCAACCAAACATGACAACATCCATTCTTCATATCAATATGAATTTGACTCTATGAGCAACATTGTTCCCCCTCAACACATGCATACTTTCCAAAAACTGATTTTGACCTTGAATAAGCATATAGATGAACAAAAATCATCATATAAAATTTAATAAATATCCTCTTACTTACCTTACAATTTCACTTCTCATGCTCTATCAACATCTTCAACCAAAAAACAAAACTTCATGAATTTCAAGACAACAAGTCATCTTTAAGGACTACTTGGACACAACACACTAACCACATATCCAACTGATGTATAGACCATCTCACAATAGAACAAGGCACTTCTAAAAAACTTCAAAGCATGTAATAAAAAACTGAATGAATAAAAACAATAAGACAAATCATATTTATACCTTGAACCCAACATAAGGGATCAATATACCTTTAACAGGGTATCATAAGATCAGGTCCATATTACTGGCCAAAATAAGTTTTTCAACAACTCCCCCTGAGACCAAGACACCTTCTTAGATCTGTTATGACTTCTAGATCTTACCAAGACTAATTTTTCTTCTTCAAATTATATGTCAAATCTCCTAATGCCACAACTCTATCAACCTTTTATATGACCTTCTGCCTTCTTCAAGATACTCTACTATGCATACTTTTTTGTGTGGAATACATACCTCTTTGGGTTGAAACCATGTTTGATCAGCTCCCCCTGAACTGATACACCATTGACCTGATGTACTGCCTCCAAACACTTTTCCAGAAACATTGTTACACTACCTTGACTAATTCCAACACTCATGCAAAACTATACACACACATTCTTGCTAACCAAGCTTCCTCACACCATGAAGGTCTTCTACAATTTGTATGTTTCTTACTTGAATACCAAGAGATACTTAGCTTTCAGACTCAGAAACATACCCCAATCAACTTCAACCAACATTTAGGTATTGAATCATTTTTAAGACTTGTAAGTACATCTACCAACTTCTTAGACCAGTCACCGATCATCATGCCTAAACCTTACTCAAAATATTCAAATAGTTAGACAACCCTGTTTACTATAAAAATACACCTTCACATATTGTTTCTACAACTCGCAACCTTCTTGAAGAACCCTAATCATAACCTTCTTGATGGATGACTAAATCATCCTCAAGATCTACCAACCATTGAATTCAATATCCTAACTATCCTTTACACAAAAATCATTGATTCCAATCATGATTCTTCATAATTGTCTCAGATCTCCATGATGTACATGACCTCCAAATATTTTATTCTCACATAGATGTTGAATTGCAAACCCAGAAATTCTTACTTACAATGCTTCTTATACATCTTCTTGATCAATTCCTCACCTTGACTCATTTGATCTTGCTGACACAGACCTTAACCTTATTATTCCTTTAATGCTTCTTCTTTAAGTCATACACATTGTCTTAGCTCCTTCAAATCCATATCAGAGACCTACAACCCTATTTTAAGTAGTACAAAGCTCTAAGAGCTCTCAATCATCCATGTTCTTCAACAAATGAATAAACTCATACTTCACAAACTTGCCTTGTGATATTTTAGACACAATAACCTTTCTTAGACCAAACATCTTCTCTTGAAGCATTGTTCAGTTTCTAGATACTTCTTAACTCCTCAAAGACTAGAATAATGAAAACAATACTCCTTAGCAGATACATACTAGTAAGGATCTCTAAACACCATGTTAAGGCAACACACAGTCATTGACCTTATAAATAAAATGTACATACCATATCAAACTCAGATTATCCTGTATTGAAAAAATTCTTGGCATCTTCTAGACTAACTCCAAACATATCTCGCGGACCTTTTTTTTACTACCAAGTCTTCTTATACAATCCTCAGGAACACATAATTCTGACTGGTTTAGCCTGCAGGCTTGTTAAGTCTTCTAGGAGCACTTCTCAAGGAACTATAACACTAAGAAAATATTGAATAGATCATGCCAACACTTTTACAACATGCCTTTAAATGAAAACAGATCTCATGAATGGATCCAACAACTATCAACAAGATTATACAACTTGTAAGGGCTCTCATAACATCATAAGTATGCCAAAAACAAATTCATACCTTAAAACATGTGAAGACACAACTTATACAAAATTATATGATAAACACCATCTTGTCAGATCTACAAACTTATTCACGGACTTATTACACAGATTGTAAACACCATCTTGACAGATCTAAGGTTCAACCTTCTTGACCATGTCAATAGGATCAAGTTTTTGCAATTCATGACTAAAATAGGTTCATCTTTCTTGACTTCTTTTGCATGATTAGACTTTGGTAACCATAATTCCATGAATTTGGGAGCAACAAACTTTTTGTCTTGACTAGGAGCATTATGATGACAATGTCTTACGATATGACCTACTTGGTGGCGACTATGGCAAATGAAAATCTTATATTTTTTACTAATATGGCCTGGTACTCCTTCCATTGCTCCATGGATGCATACTTTTGAAGTACCTCCTATAATCTCTTGCTCTATGACCATATTCATCACGAGAAAAATAATAACCATGAAACAAACTAGCATAATTTCTTGCATTGGTTGAATGATGGGATGAGACCTTACATAGTTCTTGGATAAGACCTTCTTAGCATGGAAACCTTCATTTTCACCTTCTTTGGAACTAAGGCCTATTTCTTGATTGGTATTTCAGACTTCTTGTCATCTCCATTGAAACCAAGACATGATTTGTCACTAGATGACTTTTGACTGCTCAAGATATCATCTAGGTCCATAATAATCTTCTCAATCCTCTCAAATGTCTTTAACTTTCTAAATACCTACTCTAATTCATCCTTTAAATATCTTATCTTTGCTTCATACTTGATGGATTCATCATATTTGAATTTTAGGGCTTCTATCTCTTCCTTGAGTTTGGAACACTCTTTTTATTTTCCTTTTAGATCTTCTATCACTAACCCAACTTGAGATTCCAACTCTTTAATGCTCTGATCATTATCAATATTCATACAAGTGATCTGATCTTCATATCCCTTGACCAAGGATTCCAAAACTTGGTTCTTATTTATTTGACACATTAATGTTATTTCATCCTCATATGTTTTTCCTATCTTTGTGTTTCAAGGATCAACTCAATATTTTTAAATATTTCTCCAAAGGCCCTACTATGATACTAATTGTTGAAGCAAAAACACTGGGGGGTGAATCAATGTGCAATAAAACATTCAATCATTTTAACTTTAACAATTCATTAACCATTAATCATGCATTCAAGAATTAAATAAAAATATGAGCAAGAAAGAATACATCAACACACGGACACGAGATATAGGTGGGAAACCCACTTGACACCATGCACAACCAAACACCCTTAAAATTAGACTTCAGATAACAAGTCATAAATTCCTTAAAAAATCATCAAAAACTCAAGTGTGATATACCATTGGAAATATCTCGACCTCAAGATAATCACCAAACTCATTTCATTCTATAAATTTGACTATGCAGCTACAAAACAACTATGCACTTAGACTGCTCCAAACTGCCAAAAACTACCCAAAAACCAATCATGAAAAATATGGAGCACTTAACCTCCTAAAGGATCAAACATGATCTAAAACCATCATGGAAATGAATAAAAACTCCCATGCTTCCATAAATGCTAAATTAGACATCAGATCTAATGGAGAACTTTTCCACAAAATGAACTTTTCCAAAAACTAGCATTTTTGAGTGGGGCACACATATTATCACAACCTATAAATTACATAAAAAGAAATATGGAAGAGTCCTCTAAAACCTCAAATCATCACACTTTCAAAATTAATCAATTCTATTCCATTATACCAAATATCTCTCTGGTTGCTCTAGACCTAGGGTTTCAAGAGGGTTAAAACATTGTTTAGCTTCTAAACTATTGTTTATAAAACTATGACGATCAAATGACCTTATTACAATTATAAAATATTCTTAATAGACCTATTAAATTATCCTCAATATCTTGGGTCCCAATGCAAATCACACACTCTCCAATTCTCACAATTCTCACCTTTTAGCTCAAATTCTCACCTTTAGGAACTCGGTTATGGTAAAAGTGCAATATCTCAAAAAATATTCATCACATGGACCTAAAATTTGGATCACACCATCATATCAATACGTCAAAAAAATACACTTCTCACATTTTCATTTCCATGCTAAAAAAATCCAACTCACTTCACTAGGGCATGCTTTCTCAAAGATTAGGTCTTGTGTAGACCTAAAAACCTTGACTTCTCCTCATACCTACAAGACACTTGTGATTCTACCTAAACTTCATCAAAATTCTTCTCATTCTCTTACCATGCATATACATCTGCTACATGCTTCACTTCATCATCCCATGTCTCATACTGCTCTCTAGGCCTCACAAACAAACATTTGAAACATGCTTGCATCACTGAATGTAACCACCTCATCACCTTGGATACCTTACACACCTGAAATGACCTCAACACACTCCATTACACCTAAGAAACATCATCGCAACACTTCATTACCTCTAAAATCCCTCAAACCGACTCAAGACACCATGGATCACTATGCAAGACCAACAAGACTCACCTTGGGTTAACACTACCAATCAACCTTGATGCTCCATAAATATTTTGACATCAATGAAAATGTTATGCCAACAACCAGTCAATTTGTAGGAATAATGTGCCTAATTTTCAGAAGCTACGCGTTGGTTGTGTATGAGATTTAATGCATGTCATCCCATTGAAGCATGCATTCTGCACTTGAATAAAAGTGTGTTAGAATTTCATATTTTATGTTGTATATGTGGTACAAATATTATCTTCCTTAAACATTACCAATGTATGAAACTTTCTGGCTTCCATCCAGGAGAATAATCACACATTGGGAGTCATTCTCAAAGTTAATATAACACTTTTTGAAGTACATATTTGCATTGCTAGCATAACACCAAGGCATTCCAATAATCACTAAGAAATTATATTCTTCATCCAATCTAATTACCTCAAAGTATCCTATGAATTTGAATCCCATGATACCAATAATGGCATTTTTCAAAACCCCTATTGGTAGAGAGTAGGTTTAACTAACCATAAACAAGACATGTGTAGAGGGATGAACCAAAGGGTGTCCTAACTATAATTATGTTAACGTATGCACCTATTTATACCAATATGTAATTGATATTCTAGCCATATATGCATGCATCAAATAGAATTTTTCAATTGTGTGGATTTGATATTTTGTCTTTGCATGTGACCAAGGTATTTGTTGAGTGCGAAGTCTTTGATATGTTGAGAGAGCCAATAGCCAAGTAGTGGGATGATGCCTTACATTTGTAAGAGCCTACAAAATTCTCTAAATCTATCCCTTTATGACTCTTCATATTTCAATATTATCCTTGCCTCATTTTTGGTGCATGCATCCTCCATGAGGAATTCAATCTCTCCTTGAAGCTCCTTGACTGGATCCTTTGTCTCATGCAAGACTTCTATCTATTGTCTTCCATCAGGATAACCCTTTCCTTACATAGGTTGTTCACGCCTGATTTTTTCCATGGGGGAATCATAATATTGCATGTGTATAACAACTCCTCTTGTAGTAATATTGAATTTGGGGAGCTGATTAGTTTTTGGTGCACTTGCTTTAGATCTATAACTCATTTGGTGAGGTACACACAATCCCAATCATATTGGTTCCCTTCTTATTTTTTCCCTTCATTTCTATATACAAATTAGAGTAATATTATACTTTGTGTTGTCCTCGATAATATTCTCACACACAGAATGCCAGATAATTCCTTTGATAGTGATCCATAGATCCAAAATTATAGTAATTCCTTGGTGGAGACATTCCCCCTTTGTGATCACCATGTCCTTGTCTATCTTACCTACATGCATTTCCTTTGCAGTTTTCTTGATTATTCCCTATTTTTTCCTTATCATGAGGGCTTGAGACTCATGTATTTGGTCTATCACATGGAAATAGTTCATATTATGTGTCTATGCATCAAAGACATCATAGTAAAATGACACTTTAGTTATTGTAGCACGCTACAATAAAGGAAGATTCCTTACATCATGATATTCTCCACAATTTTCACATTCCTTGAACATGGCGCACACACTTTGACGATGGTAAATTCTCTTAGTGTGACCTTTAACTTAAGTTTCTGCACACTAATTTCCACTATGTGTCTCCCCTTAATTGTATGCAGTTAGTTTCTCTAATTGAGTGACCATTTATGTTATATGTGCCTCCATAAATGGGTATAATCCAGTATCAATATTGTCTACTACTTCAATGTGCAATGTTATTTCTAGTGCCTCCCTTGGATTAGTAAAGGTTTTATGGGGTAGTGTGAGAATGTGGGCTAAGATCAGGGAATGATAAAATACGAATGTATAAAGAGAGTAAAGTTGTAAGAGAGAGGAACTAAACATGATCCAAAAGATAGCTTGTGCATTCAAATGCATAATAAAATAAATTTACAGGAGGTGTATAAATAGGAAATGAGGAAGTGTAACCTCCACCTAAATAGGTGGAGAAGTGTAACTCCCATATATCCTATTAAAACCTAAGCAAGCTAAATACATGTGTAATAAAAACCATGTAATGTAATAAAAAACCTATACTAACACCCCTCCTTAAGTGTAACCTAGGCTGGTAGAAAAATTGGGTCTCAATAACAAGGCTTGATGAGGTACCCAAGTACAAATCAAATCCCTCATAAATTGGAGAAAAGGATAGAATCTGTAAGAAATATCCCCCATCAAAAGAGAGAAATAATAAGTGTATAATAACATCTCCCTCAGTAGATAACCCCCTAGAAAAACATAGAGAACACCCCCCTGAAAAAGAGAGAGAAGGAAGAAGATAGAAGAGAGGAATAGGAATCCCCCTAGAAGATGAGGCCTCATGAACTCCCAATACATCACGTAGATGCATAATCCCATTTAGGAATACAATGACAATAAAATTACAAAGTATTGATTGAAATAGAGGCTAAATTAATAGGTGAAACATCATGGAACTGTGACTATGTTTATTCCTATCATTTGATAGATCGCCAACCAAATCATCTACATATTGTAGTAATTGTCAACTCCAAATTGGACCAAGAGTCAGAATGTCATAAGGAAATGGTCTATAATTTATGCAAAATAGGAGCAAGTGGACCAAAAGATGGAGAATAATTGAGGAGATCCATCAACCTCATATGCATGACTAAGAGATAAGTGAGGAATGTCAAGATGTGTGTAATCAACCTTTAAAACATGACTAGGAGAGGAAGGAGGTGAGTCCTCATCACTTCTCTCATCATCTAGACTAAAATATGAATCCTCATCATCAATACTCTCATCATTTGCATTAGAAGAAGAATCAAAATGAGTCAGCCCAGGTGAATCCAAATCCTCAAAACTATCATCAATACCCAATGAGTACAATGTGACAAGAAGTGAAGTGTTCAAGAGTTAGAATTGAATATCTCTCCTCATTTGTAGAGGACTCATCATTAACAAAGAAAAGTCGTGAGAAGAGATAAACTGGGACTGGTGATTTGATATTCCCTACTACCACTATAGTAATTGCAATATGTAACTCCATAATAACCATAAAATATAGAGTGAACTAAACATGTTATCTTGAATCATGGTATGTGATATGATATAGTGATAGGAGATTAGTTGACAATAAAGGTACAAAAAGAACATCCTAAAATGTCCCATCACCTATGTTAACAAAACCTCTATCGAATACCTCAACAGAAGTGTGATGACCCATCAAAATAGTCAACATAGAACATGGCTCCAAGGAAGCGAGGACAACTTGTGATGAAGCCATGTGGTGTGAAGCACTTGATTGAATAACCCACGTGGTAGGTTGAGATGTAACTACAAGTTATTTTCCCAAAGCTTTCCCCTTACCATTGTCTTTTTCCTTTATGTACTTCTGAATTGGTGAAATTTGTGTGTCTGAAAAGATAACATTGATATTGTTCTTCTCTAGAATGTGTGGCAGTGCAATCAATTTGTTTCTTGCATACACTTATGTTCATCATGTGTAGGTTTTCTATAATAGGAACATTTGAACCCTATATTTCTTAGGTTTGGATTCAAAAGAGAAGGGCTTAGTGGCAGGTTCTAAATCCTTATTTTTTCATTGTTTGTTTTATTTCTTATCCTTGTTGTTTGAAGCCTTATATTTTTCTTATCTGAACAAATAGGGCATGTGACTTATAAGACTTCAAATTACCCATCTATATGAGATTATCCTTCTCCCTAATCAAGGAAGAAGAAAAATCATCTAAGGAAGGAATTTTCCATGTAGCTCCAAGGGCACTCCCAGTGGCATGGAAAGTAGAAACAAAAAATGAATAGTCGGGACCCAACTTGGAAAGAATAGAAAGAATCAATTGCTCATCTTTTTTGTCTATCCCACATTGTTTCAACTACAATCTAAGTGATTTGAATTTTTTGAAGAAGTCTTGTATAGTGTCAAAGTTGTTTAGACATCAAACTAATGAGCTCATTCTCTAATTCATGACCCCTCATTACATTCTTCTTCCCAAAGAGTCCTTCAAATGTGGCCTAGACATCACTGGGTGTGTTAGCATATTCTATGTGAAAGAGTAAATTAGGAGATACAAATAAACATAATAGATCATAGGCCTCATCACATCAATTAAACCACTTAACTTTGGTTGCATCCGATGTTGGTTCAATTTTAAGACCCATTGTGATTCAGTGTAAACCCTTTCTCCTAAAAAATATTTGCATTTTGATTTTATACTCATGGTAGTTAAATGGTGTGAGAATCCATATATTGATCCATAATGTAGGAAATGAGATATGTAGAAAAAAGTGAAAAGAGAACATAGGGTACTTCCCCTTGAAATTATTAGCAATAACCCCCCAAGGTTGGTAGTTTATAGTTTAATGTGTATACAATTGTTCAAGGCCAAAAAATGTCTGATAAAAGCTAAATAAGGAAATGGAAGTTATGTTGAATGTGGAGAGCTTGAAAAAATACACACTTTTCCAAGGAAAAGGCGCCTTAAAAGGAGTTTCTAACAAAAATTTATGCCTCTTCTAAGTTTCTTCTACTTTTAAAATTTAATACTTTCTCACGAGTGCTTTAGAAAAAAAAATCCTTTGACCTCTTACAATTTTCAACACTTGCTTAAATGCCTTACAAAAAATTTCACCTCTTACGAGCTAAGCCCCGTTGGGTAGGGGAGTGACTAGGAGTTAAACTCTATGTAATTGGAGGCTAAGTCTAGGAAAAGCAATGGGGGTGCCCTTCTCTAAATTTTCAAACTTGTGGGGAACGTGATGTCACCTTGTGCACTTACTTATTATGAATATTATGCACTCTCACTTATCAAATATGCTAAAGATAAATGCACCTAGGGTTAGGGTTGGAAAACCCACATATACATAAGTTAATGAGCCACCAAAATGACCTTGTTGCGTTACACTTGAATTAAATTCCACAACAATGTCGCTACCTCCACAAATGCATATAAAACATGTCTTATTACTTGTAAACCAGTTTAGTACACACAAAACATAGTGCCATGAGCCATACCCAAGAGTTGTTCTGCCATGTCCTCTAAATACAATAGACCAGTATAATCACATGAAATATATCCCCTAAAATGTAGGTGCTCCACGTTAAGTTTAGTAGGAACACATGCATGATACCATTAATAATGTAGGTACAACTACTGCCACAAGTACACCAACATGTTCAAACACTTGCAAAATATCTCAAAAAGCAAAAAACCTAGAAATAAGATTTCTCATAAACTATTGAGTGGTATGAAACATCCACCAAATATTTCAAAGATGACTATAACAAAACCTGAAAAATACCAGATCCAGTGTGCTTTAAATCATACACAAGTTTATTGTCGATCCTAGGGTTTTGGCATGATCCAAACTCAATGGTGCACTTTGTTTCTCCATAGGAAACACATGGAATGAATAATGTCTTGCAAAAGCCACCTATTTCCTTCACTCTTTTCTAATTCTCCAGATCATTTAAAGATGCAAGAGAAGAGAATAACCATCGATCAAAGATCTACAATAACAAGCTTGAAAAAAAAATCAAGATTCCAACAAAATAAACAAAACAAAGCAATGACTTTTGATTACTAGAACAAGCTCTGATACAATGTGAGAATGTGGCCCAAGATCAAGCACTGATAAAATATAAACACACAAAGAGAGTAAAGTTGTGAGAGAGAGGAACCAAACATGATCCAAAAGATAGCTTGTATATTCAAATGCACAAGAAAATAACTTTACAAGAGGTTTATAAATAGGAAGTGGGGAAGTGTAATCACCACCTAAAAAGTTAGAGAAGTGTAAACCCCATCTATCCTATCATCATCTAAAAAGCTAAATATATATGTAGAAAAACCATGTAATAGAATTAAAAACACACAATAACAAATAGGGCACACCAAAATGGTATGAGTAACCCACCGATGAACCATTACACGTGTTGTGTTGTATATTGGATCTCATAGAAAACTTATAAATTGGAGTTTTGAGCCACGCATCATATGCACATACTTTGTTAAATCTTGACGCATATCCTTTAATGCATAGATAATTTGTTTTTAAAACTCCAAAATATCAAATTCCTTAAGGAATGCTTCCTTTAGCTAGTCATAGTCAACTACTGAATGCTAAGGGTCATGCTTTTGGTAAGTAATGTGTGCCTAATCTAACACAATTTTGGAAAAATGACTTTCCTTGAACTCCGAAGAAGTGACCCCTTTAACGTGTCATATGAGCTTGCACTTATACATGTGTTGTGTAGAGTTCTCAATTACCCAATAGTCTACAATATGTAATGACATCTCATAGAAAATATGAGGCACAAGGGTAGTTTACGTAGTAGACGCTACCCTACCTTATGCTAATGTGTTTGCTATTTGAGATCCTTATGTTGTTGTGCTCGTGTTGCTTCCTGAAGTGACTGGTGTAATATTTGTATTGATGATGTGCGTGACCATCCCACTTGGCTATGTTTTTATAACTTGTTCGTTTGGTGCCACATTCCTAGTGCCTCCTATTTGCATGGGTTCACCAGGTTAAATCACATGCCACCTATTCATCATTCCAATTTGAAGTGCAATAGGTGTATTATGAGGTTGTGTAAAATGGGTCATGTTTGTTTTTTTTAATTGTGAGATTTGCGAGATTTGATGTAGTACGTAATTGCATTTCCCCTTCTCTCTATGACTCTTCTTCACTGTCATTTTCTATAGTTACCAGATTTTCAATGTCAATAAATCTAGGTGTATGAGCACGAGTGTTAGGTTGGGAAAGGATGTTGTCAACATTATACTACAAATCTTCATCCTTTCGATCTCATACCATTGTATGCCCATTTGGTCTCACCTTAATCCCCCCTCTTTAATATGATATTCCTCCTACCCTTCCTATTCACCTCAGGTCTTCACAATAGTTACTGAGGTTGATTCATCCTCTTGATGTAAACCTTTTTGGTTATTACTTTACGATGAGCTTCTTCATACTGCCATTGCCTCAACATGCAGTCATTTGAACTATCTATGTCATAGTGTTAACATGTTCTTCCCTTCCTCAACCTCTTGTGCAGCTCATATGTGTAGGAGTTTAGCCGACCATTTGGAAAGTCTCAATAACTAGGTCAAACATTAGTTTATTGATCTGTAAGGGAAATTTCCTTATGCAAGATCCATGAGGCTAGTTAGTGGAGGAGTAGGTAGTATTATATCACATAATAGCAAAGTAATCCTCCACCAAAAGTCTACTATGTGTCCACGTCACATCATGATGTGTGATTCTTCTAATGTGTTATGGAGTTTAACTATACTTCCTCATGTTAGAAAATAAGGGATAAATTTTTTGGAACAATCCCTCATAGAATCATAACAATGGAAACTAATATGCAGAAAATATTATAGTTCTCAAATAAAAGTGTAGAATAAAATAACAGAAGACAAAGAGATAGTATTTAACTTGGCTCACCCAATTTGGGCTACGTCCACCAAGAATCACTTGCTCAAATTTTATTACAAGTCGTCGCTCTCTCAATACAATACCTAGATCTGTTTGGAGCTATGCTCAACAAACTCTACATAATGCACACCCAAATTCAGACACATCTGCAATGTTACATCATGCCTTTCATATGAACAAAACCACATAAGTAGACAGCTACTTAAGCATTTTTACAAAACCATGAGTATCAAAACCATGGGCCAAAACCGTCCCATAAACCTATGTGTCAAAATCTTGCCAATATGAGAAAAGCACATTTCCTGGTATATTGGGCATGTTTTTTTCGAGGCCAAATTTTTTTTCCTCGGGGGTTGCGCATCCAAACCCCTACTACCGGGGGTTGCTGCCCCTGGCCCTAAACCCTAGTGAGATAACTATGGAAAGTGTATAATACTCTTAATGTATAGTCTTCAACACTTTCACACATGAAAACAATCTCCACAACCTAACAATCTCCCACTTGGAGACTAGTTTTCTTCTGAGAAAGTTTCTCAACCCTTCACTAGTTTCCATGAAGACCAACCAAAGTTGAATACAACTTCATTTTTTCCCTTGTGACCACCTTGGTCATCATTTCTATAGGATTCTAACTGGTATGAATCTTCTCCATATTTAACTTCTCTTCCTCCAAATTTGTCTTTATGAAATGGTACCTTAACTATATATGCTTCGTCCAAGAGTGGAAAGCAAAGTTCTTACCTAGGTGTATAGCACTCTGACTATCACTACACAACTTTCCTTCCTCATGTTTATGCCCCAACTCCTCAAGAAATTTATGTAACCAAATCATTTCTTTTCTTGCCTCTGTGGCAGCAACATACTCAGCGTCCATGGTTGATAAGGCCACCAGCTTCTGTAGTCATGAAATCTAGCTCATTGTTGTCCCACCTACAGTGTAAACATAACCTCTCATGCTCCTCCTACTATCTACATCTCCAGCCATATCTGAATCTACATAACCACACAAAGTGGTGTCTGATCCATTGTAGCACAAAATTTTCTCCATGGTCCCTCTCAAACACTGAAGGATCCACTTTACTTCTTGTCAGTGATCTCTACCTAGATCACTCATAAATATACTCACCACTCCCACTGCATGCGCAATATCAGGCCTGGTGCACACCATGACATACATCAAACCGCCAACCACTGATGAGTAAGGTACCTTGGACATCTATTTTTTCTCCTACTCTTTCTTGGGACACTTCTCCTTCAATAACTTGAAATGGCCTACCAAAGGAGTCCCAACTGGTTTATCATCATGCATATTAAACCTCTCCAAGACCTTCTTAATGTACTTTTCTTGAGATAAAGTCAGCTTCTATTCCTTCCTATCTCGAGATATCCTCATACCAAGGATTTTTTTGGCTGCCCCCAAATCCTTCATAGCAAAGGATTCACTTAGCTGCTTCTTGAGTACTTGTATTTCCTACATGTTTTTACCTGCAACCAACATGTCATCCACATATAGACACAGGATAACATAATTTTCATCCTCAAATTTCTTTGTATACACGTAATGGTCAGAATGGCATCTAATATAACCTTACTCTATCATGAAGCTATCAAATTTCTTATACAATTGACGTGGAGCTTGTTTCAAGCCATACAATTTCTTCTTTAGTTTTCACACCATCTCCTCTTTACCTTTGACCTCATAGCCCTTTGGTTGTTGCATATATAAATCCTCCTCCAAATCAGCATGGAGAAATGTAGTATTTACATCAAGCTTCTCTAAGTGCAAGTCTTATGCTACAACTATTCGAAGAATAGTTCTAATAGAAGTCATTTTTACTACAGGAGAAAAAATATCATCAAAATCTATACCTTATTTTGTCCAAACCCCTTGACCACTAATTGGGCCATGTATCTTTTCTTGTCTCCTTCTTCGTCTTTGAATCTGAACACCCACTTGTTCTGTAATGCTCTTTCACCTTCAGGTAGCTTCACCAAATCCCATGTCTAGTTCTCCATGAGAGCTTGATTCTCCTCATCCATGGCTTGCTCCCACTTCTTCAAGGCATCTACCGGAATTGCTTCATCAAATATCGTTGGCTCTCCACTGTCAGTGAGTAATAAATAATAAAGAGAAGGAGAAAAACATTCAGGTTCTCTTCTTACCCTATAAGACCTCCTCAATATAGGAGTTTGGGGTTCCTGTTGAGGAGGTTTCTGAACTGATTCATGCGTCACTTTCCCATCCGGAAGATCCGCTGCATATTCTTTCTTGGATTCTTCCTTGTTTTCCTACAACTGTTGCTTATACATGAATTTATCATTAAAGACCACTATTCTAGATCAAATGATTTTCTTTTCCTTAATACTCCAACATTTATATCTAAATTCATCACCACTATAACCAATGAAAGTACATTTTTATGATTTAGCCTTTAGCTTGGTCCTATCATTCTTGTCTATATGAACAAACACCTCACATCCAAAGACTCTAAGAAATGAATAATCAACTTTCTTACCATACCAAGCGTCCTCAGGTATGCCTCCATCCAAGGCACTTGAGGGTCCTTTGTTTATCAAGTACATAGATATGCTCACCACTTCTACCCAAAAATAAAGAGGCGGTCCTGTATATAACCTCATGCTCCTAGCATGTTCCATTATTGTTTTGTTCATTCTTTCTGACACCCAATTCTGCTGCGGAGTTCCTAGGTCTGTCTTTTTCCTACGGATTCCATTTTTAGAACAGTAATAATCAAATTCATTGTTGCAATACTCCCCTCCATTATCTGACCTGAGACATTTTAACTTAAGACATGTTTCATTCTCAACTAAGACTTTCCATTTAACAAAAGTGTCAAATACATCATATTTATTTCTAATACAATAAACCCAAACTTTCCTTGTTGCATCATCAATAAAAGTAACATAATAACTTGAACCCCTAAGAGATGATACATGAGCTGACCCCCACACATCAGAATGCACCAACTCTAACTTACTCTCTTTCTTTGTAGGTCCAACCTTGAGAAACCTTACTTGCTTTTGTTTCCCATATATGCAGTCCTCACTAACTCCAAACATGTTTATGTATATCCGAGAAAATCCATCTTTATGATCTCCATGCCCTTATGGCTCATATGACCGAGCATATAGTGCCACAATGTTGTATCTACCTCTGAAGCCACAAGATTACAAAAATTAGTGTTATAAGTGGTTAAATACAAGGTTCCAACCTTCTTACCTCTTTCCACCACAAGACCACCCTTGGTAACCTTCCAAGAGTTTGTTGTAAATATCAAAGTACAACCATCACTTCCCAACTGGCCCGCCAATATCAAATTTCATTTTAAAGTAGGCACATATTTGACATCCTTCAATAGCCATATATTCTCATTCTGCATCTTAACCCGAACAAAACCTTTTTCCAACTATACTGCAAGGTTCATCATCACCAAGAAAAACATACCCAAAATCCCCTTGAACATAATCAACAAAATAATGCCTATGTGGAGTAGCATGGAAACAAGCCCCCAAATCTAAAACCCAAGATTCAACAATATTGTGCAAAGAAAGAATCAAAGCATCATGACATACATTACATGTTGCCACATTTGCCTCCTTGTTTTCTTCATGTTGTTTCTTCTTGTCCCGAAGCTTACAACAGTCCTTCTTTGCATGCCTAGACTTTCAATGATGCCAACATATTATCTTGCTTTTGGATTTTGACATTGCCCGATCTTTCAATTTTCCATGGCTTCCTCTATTCTTTTGTCTCCCTCTAGTTTCCACTATCAAAGAATTCCATGAAGTAGAATATTTCCCAAAGCTTTTTCTTCGCATTTCCTCACTTAGAATCACCCCTACAACATCCTCAAACTTCAACTTTGAGTTAGTTGGAACCGAGTTGATCACCACCATTACCAGGCTATTCCAACTCTCAAGTAAAGAACACAGAATTAATATAGCCCTAACTTCTTCATCAAATTCTATTGTAACTGAAGCTAGCATATTTACAACTGTATTGAAATCATTTAAATGATCTGCTACCAATCCATTCTCAGACATCTTCATATTAAACAACTTTTTCATTAAAAATATCTTATTAGAGGCAGAGGGTTTTTCATACATATTTCCTAATGCATCCATCAATTCTTTTGTAGTCTTTTCCTTTGAAACATTAAATAATACAGAAGATACAAGACACAACTGGATTGTGCCAAGTGCCTTCATATCCAGCAAATCCCATTCTGCATCCGTCATGCTCGAGGGTTTGTTCACCTTCTCAGACAATGGAATATAAAGATCCTTTTGATAAAGGTAATCTTCCGTTTGCATCTTCCAAAGATTGAAATTCTACCTGTTGAATTTATCAACCCTTGATCTTCCATCATCTGCCATAGCTCCCACTCAAGCTAAAACTTTCCCTATAATTAAACACTTCAACAAACCAAACCTCGCTCTGATACCAATTATTAGGAAATAAGGGATAAATTTGTGGAACAATCCCTCACAGAATCGCAATAGTAGAAACTAATATGTAGAAAATATTACAGATCTCAAATAAAAGTGCAGAATAAAATAACACAACACAAAGAGACAATATTTAACATGGTTCACCCAATTTGGGCTACGTCCACCAAGAATCACTTGCTCAAATTTTATTACAAGCCACCACTCTCTCAATACAATACCCATATTTTTTTGGAGCTATGCTCAACAAACACTACAGATTCACACCCGAATTCAGACACATCTGCAATGTTACATCATGCCTACCATATGCATAGAACCACATACGTAGACAACTGCTTAAGCAGTTTTACAAAACCGTGGGTATCAAAACCATGGGCCAAAACTGTCCCATAAACCTATGGGTCAAAATCCTGCCCATATGAGAAAAACACATTTCCCGGTATATTGGGCACGTTTCTTCGAGGCCAAAAATATTTCTTGGGGGTTGCGCCCCTAGACCCTCGCTCGGGGCCTGGCCTGACCCCGAACCCCGACAAGACAACTGTGGAAAGTGTACAGTACTCTTAGTGTACAGTCTTCAACACTTTCACACATGAAAACAAGCTCCACAACCTAACACCTCCCTAGATTCAAACTTTTGTTCAAACAATAAGTAGCCAACCAAGGACATTAATTACCAGATAGTTCACTAAAGAAATATTCATAGAGCGAGTCCTAGAGGTGCCTCTCTAACCAAGTCCTTAGTGTGCAATACCTTTGATTAGGGTTCTTTTGAACAAAACTTTCTTCTACTTGATCAAACCACTGCTCAATATTTTCTCGGTGAGACAAAACATCATTCTCCTACCTCATCATATCAACACAATTTCAACGGGTCTCGATAAAGGAACCAAAATGTTGTGTGCCTAATTTCTACCCCTAACCGCAGGCTTGCACATGTGAATATTTTCCACTAATGCGTGGTGCAAGTTTTTACAACACCTGCATCAGCCTAGCACACCAAGTATGTTGTCAACACGCTCACCTGAGACGTGAGGAAAGGATCATTCCCCATCAATTTTGACATGAATGATGGATTGTTATCAAGTTTCCAAACACTCAGATAACAATTACCTTAGTATAACCCAATGGACTATTTAACACATTTATCTTTCTAAAGTTAAACATGACTATTCATGTACAAGTATAACTTACTTTTTACAAGGTTTCACCTTAAATGAATGTTGCTTAAGTATTGATGTTTGAAATATGTCAAATTTTAAATTTAATATGTTTGTGAATACTTATATCATGGAAAAATGCCAATACATATAAATTGCACTTCCTCATATAAAATGATCAAATTTGAAGGAATGCTCTTATATTTTTTACATACATTAACTTCTAAGATGGATTTGAACACCCTAAACTAATAAAATAATTTGTGTACACGGGGAAAAAAACTTTTGAAAGTGGTTTTTTACATGAAATACATGAGAATGTTTTTACATAATTTATGAGACTGTGTGTGTGTGTGTGTGTGTGTGTGTGTGTGTGTGTGTGGTGTGTGTGTGTGTGCGTGTGTGTGTGTGTGCGTGTGCGTGTGTGTGCGTGTGCGTGCGTGTGCGTGCGTGTGCGTGTGTGCGTGTGTGCGTGTGTGCGTGCGCGTGTGTGCTGTGCGCGTGTGTGTGTGCGCGTGCGTGTGTGCGCGCGCGCTGCTGCGCTGCGCGTGTGTGTGTGTGTGTGTGTGTGTGTGTGTGTGTGTGTGTGTGTGTGTGTGTGTGTGTGTGTGTGTGTGTGTGTCTCTCTCTCTGTGTGTGTGTGTGTGTGTGTGTGTGTGTGTGTGTGTGTGTTCATTCAAAACAAGTTCAAATTATTATTGGGATCATGTCTTTCAATTTAATTAATCAAATAATTTGTATATCATATTTAAATAGCCAAAATATCATAATAACTCTTGTATGAATCCCAAGGACTATTATTATACAAGATTAGTGAAACAAAATAACAAAATTCTAAGTGAACAGAACTTGCAAAATAACAAGATTCTAATATAACATATCTTGTGAAATATCTCCATTTACCAAAACATTACTTATGTTGCAATGCAACTAAAACACAAAACATTTTAACGTATTAAACCATATTCAACTTCGAGTAATGCATATGTTGGCACAAAACTATGACTAGCAATCGTACGTGAAATGTACGATAGAAACACCAAAGGGGATATATTGAGGAAGTCGAACTGGAGGGATAGAAACAATGGGAGAGGAAAGTGGTTTTGGGGACAACTAAATAGCCACATGAAAATAATGGCTAGCGAATGAAGGAGAAAATTCTTGTTCTCTAAGAAGTCAGGGGAACTGTTTCTTGAGATATATCATAATGTAAGGAGAGGTCTAAAATTAGTGTTGAAGCGAAAAATAGTTTACAATTAAAGTTTCTTGTAGAACTTGGTAGGCCCGCTTTTAAGTTTTAATTTGAAGCAATTGCAAGGAAGTAGGGAATGCAAAAAGAATCATCAACAATTGAACATACCGAACAAATGGTCACAAGAGAGAAATTATGTATGGAACGTACTTTGTATTTTTTAATTTATTGTATTATGGCTTCGAGGTCATCAACTAGATGATGTTTAATTTGGTAGATAAGAAAAATACATGAATGGAAAGTTGGAAATGAAATTATGGAAATTAAATACTTGCACGCCCCGTGCCTATTGCACATGACATATAATTCTAACCCGATGAATTTCTACTATATGTACTCCAATTTGTAGTTTTGAACTCAATTAAACTATTGACATGATGCAATCTATGCTTAAATGGGCCAAAACAAATAAAGGGAGAATCCAAAAGTTTCCAAGTTTGTAATGTGACCGCAATGCCTCATTTTAGTAGAACGTTGTAGCACTCATTTCTAGCTATAAGCTTGAGTAAGTGTAGGAAATAGTTGATGCAGTGATATGTATCAACAACAAAGCCCTTCTAATGATTATTTATACAAGTGAAATATAGATTACAAATTTTGATTGGACAATGTTAAGTTTTTTAGAAAAGGTGAAGACATGAATGAAAATCAAAAAGTAAATATGTTGGAACTAAATACTTGCAAGTCCCACATCACCCGATATTTTTTCTTTTTATTTTTGTCATTTGGGTCATCCTTCGATCCTCTAGCTCATGGAAGGTTCTAAAAATGGAGCGCTTCAACTTGAAGAATATAATTTGGTTGATTGTTTTGAAGATTATAATTCATTTAATTAATTTGAAGATTATAATCTATCAATGAGACAACAAATTTCAATATTTGGAATGTATTGAATGCATGGATATTGGTTGAGGATTGCATTCAGATCGAGTTTGTATAAAATCATGTCATGCAATGAAAACCAGTGAACATTGGTCCCCTCTAGTGGATGGACATATGAGCGAAAGGAAGATTTTATCCAATAGTGGCCTCGTGGTGTCATATAGCCCCCTGATGATACACAAAATCAAAATTTGTAAAATTTTCTTCATACAATTTCTATAAGTGTTTATAGCCATAAACAAAAGGAAAAATTATACAATCCATAAGTGAACATTTTGATTTCGACTATAAACTTAAAATTTCAACAAAAATGCCCATGGAAACAAATCCAGGTTCAACCATGCATATATTCAACTAAATGGGAAAAAGGGCTTTAAGGGCGTTCAATATATTTATGGCCTAAACGCTATATAATCCAACATTAAAAGCTCATATAGATCTAGACAAGAAGCATACTTAAACAAGATGTAATGCTAATACAAAAACAACGTCAAAGAGAATAAACCAAAAACTTTCTATCTGCGAAATAAAGAACCCTGCATCCTACAGTGGCAAGAGTTCATCAAACTTGATCTCGGCTTCTACCAAGATATTAAATATATGCGAGGGAAGGAGGCTTGATAGGAAATTGCCTTTTTCGCTCCAAGTCTTTAGTAAAATTAATACTTGCATTATTAGACCTAAATTTTTACAGACGATAATTATGCAGACTATGACTTTTCATCGCCAAGATTCGAACACAAATTGGGTGGAGCCGCCAATTCTGCTTGAATTGGACCACCCTTTCAGTGCATATTGTTGTGCTTTTGTGCCTTTGCTATTTGCGGAACAATAGGCTAGTTCGTAGGAATCACCATTGTGAGGTAAATGTTTAAATGGAAGACTTTCTCCCATATTAAAGGAAAAATAATGCCAAAGTAATGCCTAAAAAAGGCCAACGACATGCCTAAGCAATGCAAAATCGACCAAAATAATGCAAATCGCAATCCTATGGAGTCATTTTTTTGGAGATCCGTGTTTAACTCCCCTTAAGAGTACTACAGCGACTCATTTTGGTGGATTCAAGCAGAAAATTGTGTGATAAGTGTCGCTGCTTTGCTAGAGCTGAGTTGGGATCCTTGTAGCTGAGATGAATAGGGCCAAAGTGTTGTTTTCCGAGTTAGAGAAAAATAAATCAGATCGCCACAAATGGAGCCCAAGTTAAATGGTGTGGCCAAGTCAGAAACCAGAGATCGATATATGAACTGCGACCTATGGGAGAAACTAAGAAACTGAGTTGAGTGCAGTAGATTGGTTCAATGGTGAACCAGGGCCAAGGTTGAATGTGGTAGTGTCAACAAGTAGGGAGAAACAATTCCGTCACACCACCACCGGAATGCCTCCGAATCACCACCAATTTGAGTCAAGAAGCGCTAGAGAGAGCTGCAGAGGAATGCAAGAACCGAGGTAGGGCCGTCATACTAGCCGAAATGAAATACATGCTAGATTCGACTACAATGAACAACTGCAAAAATGTAACTTGTCGTAGAAGCAACTGTGTACAAATTGATTGATTTGGATTTGTATCCGTATTTGAAGCGGGTTCAATTGTCTCTGATAGGAAACTGATAAAAGTCATGCCGCTTAGTTTCCAAGAATGTTTTCTTACTTCTGTTTTAATCATACTCCTTGCGGTTTGAAAGGAATCAATATGGTTTTGTTGGTTTTGAAAGGAATCAACGGCTCCCCTTGATCCGTGCGTCAATGCATCTGTACACAACACACACCCTCCGATTTTCAACACATGCACGAAAACATGCTCTGGGGCATTGATCTCCTGCAATTGTCAGTTTCAACAAACCTCACCTCAAATATATATACGCTTTTAGTGTAATTATTTCCTTCAAAATTGACCCTTCACACCTCCTCCATCCAATATCTGTCGGCGTTCACATTGCAATTGCTAGTTATAATTCAACCCTCCATTTGCCATTTGTAAAAAATATTTTTACTTCTACTACGTGAAATAATTGGTTTTTTTGTGTCTCACGGCCTAATTCAGAATCACACTTCTCTTCTATGTTGGGCAGGCTTAATTTTGATCACATGGACCAAGAAAGCCTTAAGATTTAGTTATTAAAATCGTATTATCGGTTTAAAATGTTGCATCTGCCGTTATGTTGCTTACGTGGGCGAGACCAATTGATTCTGAAAAAATGGATAAGACCTCTAAACAGAGCTTTAAATCTGCAATGGTGAACACTGTAATAGTATAATGGCCATGGCTGAAGAGCCGCCAATTTGAAAAGAAGTAACAATGACGGCTCGTCTTTTAGACATTGCCTTCTTTCCTAAATTCCTCGGCCTACCATTTAATAAACTTCCCTCTACAAATCCTAAAAGATGCTGTCAATTCTTAAACATAAATTCAAATTGTCCACAGAAAACACTTCAGATTTCTTCAAAGCATTTAGAAAATTCAAAATCTATAATTTGCCGTGCTGCCAAAGATGTTAAATCTCGAAAACCCAGTTCGGAAAAACTATCTTCCTCAGGCGCTGCTGGAGAGGGCACTGTGGGGTTTAGCCAGGGACGAGACAAAGGTGCGGACCGCTTGGTATGCCCAGGCTGCGGAGTTTTTATCACAACAAGTTAGAGTGTGACAGTCCAGCGACGGTGGGAGATGGAGCCGTGCCGATGTCGACGATGTACGCTGCATTTAGAGTCGCCGATCAACCTGCACATGTCAGAGACCCTAAGGCTTTCCCCATTGTAAGAAACGCCTTAGGCGTAATTAAAAGTTACGACTACAATTTAATCAATCGATATGATCTTATATACTCCAAGAGCGTAACACGCCCTTAAGTCTGCATGATTGGCATCAATTGAATATGAGGCGGAGATGTGTTCAGAAATATCTTCATGCCAAACAAACTGTTTCTCTACTTTGACAAGATGATGACTGGAGAAAATGAATGTATGGAGACGGTGTGCGTAACAGCAGCAACAGGCTTCATTGGCTCCTGCCTGGTTAAAAATCTGCTCCAAAAGGGTTACACTGTTCACGCCACCTGCAGAGATCCTGGTAAGTTTACTTCTTTTCTTTCTCTATATTGCAACTCGTTTCTTGGGTTTAAGTATTTATCCATTTATTGCAGAGAACCCCGCTAAAACTGGCCATCTTCTCTCTCTTCCGGGAGCCAAAGAGAGACTACATGTTCTATGTTAGAAAGGCGGAGGGGCTCTGACGACTGAAAAGACATCAATGTCTGTGATATTTTGGTCGAAATGTACGGAGTATCATCTTCCTTACACATGTTCTGCAACGCAACTTGCGTACAAGGCTTCAGATACTAAAAGTTAGCCCTACACCTGCATTCTGATCACTCATTAGCCAAGCCATCTATCAAATCTCCGAAAGGGAGAGGGAACCTCTTTGTTGTTCCAGTATACTCTCTTCAAAAGCAGCGTCTTACCCGACACACCCATGCCTACAACGTTGTTCTTGATGTATTCACCATTCAGCTAACTGCTTATGGATAGTGGCTTGTGCACCTACCCGACATCTAGTGAGCTCCTAAGATCATCTCGAACCTTTGACAACAAATCCGATCCATACTCCTTCGCATAGCACTGCGAAAAAAGAAACTGTCCTTCAAAAAGTGCAGCCATATCAAAATCTCTTCTAAGCCAGTACATTGACGGAGGACGGCACTATATTTCCCATGAATGCACAGTCCACCAATGGGATTAGTACTGTAATGCCAACCGATATTGCTGCATTACCACTATTAACGGGCTCATTTTCCAGTTTACCAAATCTTGTAATGAAATCGTATTCTTTCGTGCGGAAAACGCTATATTGATACGGGAAATTATTCGGTACATGAATAATCTGATGTTTAAACCAATCAATGCAAATATCACTGTAATAAATCCCATCTCACTAATTTGAACCAGAAATATGGCCGTCTTTAAACCTTATCAGTGATATTGAACCATGAATATAGTCTATGTGGAAACAAATGCTCCCTTTGAAGACCAATTTATACATGTTTGGATCGAAAAGACAGTCATCACTCCAGGTTGTCAAAATATAGCTAAGATAATGGTAATATACATATTATAGAGTTCATCCATTTTTACACCGAAAGGCGTGTACCAAGTTAGAAAGTTTGACCCCCTCTGACAACTGAAAATAAATCAACGTCTGTGATCTTTTAGTCAATGATGTACGGAGTGTCATCTGCCTTACACGTGTGAGTTTGAAATTGATAACGGTTCTCTCTGGCCACGTCGACCTGCCATCCCTTCCATGTCATCTTTTTCCACCTCGAATCCCTTGTCGCACGCCATCATCACTAGTCCCCCTACCTACACAAGCATCGTGCTATACCAGTTTCATTTTTGGCGTGGAAATTAATAGATATTGGATCCATTTCATTATTTTTATTCATTCTTGTTAATTTTTCTGCATAAAAAATCAAGCGAAATAGCTAGAATGTGATAATATCTGAAATATTTTCCTGCTGCTAGAAGCATTGGGTGGTTTCCTGTGTGAAGCTCAAGCAGAATACCTACATGTTAATGACACTTGTGTTTTAACGCAAAGGACATGTAATTTTAACCAAGGAGATTAACTTGTCTATGTGTTCGATTGAAGACGCAATGTCATTTCAGGCTCCTTCTAAGGGCACTTTCACTGATTAACTGAAGAAGGATGTAAGCTCTATTCTCAACTTCATGGAGAATAACGACTCTCTTTTCTTGGCTAATGTCTTACCATTTTTCATCTACAACAACAACAGGGAGTCATATAGCTTAGATTATGTCTTGTTGAAACCTACGGCACCCATTGTGAAGGATGGACATTAGATTTACAGGAGCCTGTTTGATGCCAGGATTGATGCTACGTATTCTGCCATGGAATCCCTGGGGCATTCCAACACACCCATAGTTGTTACTTCTAATTTACTCATTTTCAAACATGGAATCCATAATTTTAAATAACACGCAAGAGTCAATCCACGCTTTGTTGTCCATGGCAAGGAAAGTTCGTTGGACGGGACTTGCACCCTGGTCGTCTAGGGCCATAAGAGCCACCGGTTCCTTGTCGGTGTATTGGACGAGGCTCGATTCCCGGTCTTGTTGGGTCAGTTTAGTGGAATCAAGGCCATGGTATTTACTAACTAGCAATTGCACACGAATGGTGTAATGGAGACGCCGAACGGGATGCATATAAGATGTTAAAGTTGAGGAGTTGAGTGGTAAAGGAGGAAGAGGGCCAGTGAATAGGGCAATGGGGAGGAGGATTGCAAGGGTATGAAAAGTGATGGGTGGTGTATTTTTTTCTTGTCGGGAAACCAAAAATTTTAGCAATTTTGAATAGATACTAAAGTTTCTACTGTTGTAACATACATCAAATGTGAAGACAGAGGAAGTCAACATAGTGTAATATGGTATAAAAAGACACATCATTTCCAAGTAGATGGACACGTGAACAACACAGTCACAGTCGTAGGTGCGTTGCTTTGTTGTGTATACTCAAGTTTGTGGGATCCATGTGGATGAAATTGACACACATTACATCGCCAAACAAATCAATCTACATCGCTTTGGAGATAACGAGTTGGAAGTGGATGAATCTTCTCACATTTCCACGAGCAAGGATATTTATTTTTGTAACTAACAAAATCTCATGAGATAAGTGTGTAGTATGAAGGAATTCAGGCCAGGTAACTATTTGCAGTGGGGAAAGATTGTTGATCTAATATGAGTTGAGAAAGGTAAAACATTGGTGGCACTACATTGCAAACAAAGTGAGTTGCATTGGAGAGAAATTCAGCTCGTGAATGATAGAGGTGATGAACTGAGTTTCCTTAGATGGATGAGACAATGGGAAGTGAATGAATGAAATGAGATCGAGTCCAAACAATATTGGAGGGGCTCAAAGTGAGATATGTAATGAAAAGCATAGTTGAGGACAAGATGTTGCAACTGATGCAGGAAACACATTTTGATCATGATGATGATACCTAGCGAAGAAGTTCCGCTATCCATGTTAGTGTCCTTGGCGTTGTTGGTGGACCATGATAAAGGTTTGATAGGCGTGACTATGGAAGTAAAAGACATGGCAACAATGATTAAGTTAGAACATGTTATTTGTTTACATCACTTATTTCAAATGTGTCATCTTTTTTGCATGATGTTAAATTTAGGAGGTCAATATGAAAAGGGATTTGAGGTGACCTAGGGTTGTGAAGGAGCTACTTGAGCAAAGGCAATAAGCTTGGAGAGATTACACTCGACACCAATTAAAAGCATTATTAAGTTAAATCCATTACATAAGAAGAAAAGAACACTCGACCTACGTGATGGCACTTGAAAAATAATCAAGATCGTTGAGTGAGTTAAGGTGATAGTGATATGTAGATAAGATGGGGCCAAACATATTAGTGGGGGGCTAGGGGAAGTGGTTATTTGATGTATTAGAGACAAACCTAATCTCAATCACCATATACTAGTGAGAATCACATGTGAGTAATGCAATGGAGACATGAAATGGGATGCATAAAAGATGTTAAAGTTGAGAAGTGAGATGGTGTAGGAGGAAGAGGGCTGGTGACGAAGGGGATAAGGAGGAGGTCGTGCAGGGGTAGAAAAAGTAATGGGCATTAATTTTTTTTTCTTGTGGGGAAATAGAATACTTTACCAATTAACAATAGAGCTAAAAGTCTTTACAGTTCCAATGTAACTAGGATGTGAAGACAAAGGAAGTCAATATAACATGATGTGGCATTAAAAAACACGTCAAGGTTGATTTCTCTCTATGTTTGTTGTGGGGATGCAAAGGTTGATGTGTAAGAGAACCTTTTCTTGGAAAAGTTTGAGAGTATGAGTTGTGTACCAACATTCAAAATTTAAAAAGATGGTTCAAAGATCAAATAAATTATTGGCCTAATCCAACAAGTGTTGGATAACTCATTAAAACATTATAGTCTTTAGGGAACATAGTGATTCATACATTTAGTTTCACATACTTTTCATGAACAAATAAACTAGATCATCACCACAACTTTATCACATTCTTTTAGGCCTGGACTTTATTTTAAACATGCTCTCCTATTCCATTGTATTGCATCTATGACCTTGTGACAACATGCCTTGCTTGCAATATTTCACTTTTTGTTTAGTCATCTACAAGATGTAAATCAAAGATGCATTCCACATGATTTTTTATCCCAAAATCGAGTTTCACGATAATTTTGGTACAACCTACCAAATGTTTGTCTTTGGGAGTTTTTGGAGTTTGTCATCTTCCCAAAAATACCAGAGTTTTTGCCCAAGTTGTAGATTGTCTTTTATTTTTTAAAATTTCAGTCTTTTCAAGCACGCAAACAACCAAATGTAATGTCTCCCGAATCCTGAAACCCGATACACTACAATTTTTTCAGACTTTTAGACTTTCCGAACATCAAGACATATTAGCAAAAAAACATGTAAAATGTCGGATGTCCCCCTGAACCCCGAACCTTGACACTCTATAGTTTCTCGGGATTTAGGGATTGTGGAACATCAGAACATGTGAGGACGAAAGCATGTTGTGTGCAAATAAAGTCCCGAACTCCGAAATGAACATGGACCTGGTGTGTCAAGTTTTCAGAGTCCGAGTGCACGAAGTCAAGTCATGTCTGACACGGTCAAACCCCTGATCCTCAGGTCAACGCAATAAATGACAACTAAGATTTGACCTTGACATGTGTAAAAAAACATGTAAAAAATTCCAAGCTCATTATAAAATCAGGATTTTTCACGTCATTTTCACCTTGTACGATTCAAATTTTTACCGCGACTTGCATTCGACCCTCAAAACTTTGATTGCCTAGTTCTTCCTCTTCCTCTTCCAATTGTCTTTTTGATCAAATCTCTCATATCCATTTGTAAATCTGGTGAGTTATCATTCTTCGTGGGTCTTTTCTATGATTTAGCTACATTACATGTTTCTTTTTTGGCCTTGTTTTCTTCGACTGTGGTAAAACCTTTATTTTCCTTCCTCTTCCAAGTTTTTTTGTTTCTCAAATATTTACTTGTTGTTTCTCCATGCTTTTGATTGTTACTTTTCATAACAAAAAGGGGCCTTAGTGAAAATTCCTACTCCAACACTAGTTAGGATTTCTAACTTGATAAACAAGTTGAAAACCCCGACAAAGTTCATGTCGAGATTTTTGATCTTCTTTTCAAGATAAAAAACCCACCTTAGTGTTTCATAATTTCTATGTTGTAAAACATGTGAAGAACCTGACACGAGACTTTTGGGATTTTAGAGGTGTTAAACATTCCCTAAACCCTGTTTGGTCTTTGTCAGGATTTGCATGTTGACAAACAAGGAGAAAACCCTGAAAGTGTTCGAGACAATGTTTTCAAGGGTATTCGACAAGTCTGGATTTCCGAATAGTGTGTCAGGATTTGGAAGTTTCTAAACAAGTATAAATTTCTGACAAGTGTGTGTTAGGGTTTTCAAAGTGCTAAACAAGAACAAAATCCGGCCAAGAGGTCTTTCAGGTTTTTTAGGTTGTCGAGCAAGAGTACATTTTCAATTTGAATTCAAATGTGTTCAGGAGAATTTCTTTGCAAGTTTTCATTGTTTTTTCTAATTTCAATGTTAGAATCAACTAAAGGAAAAGAGAAGTCAGAATTATCTAAGGATAAAGATAAAATCATGAAGTATAGTTATCAAGGGGTGGTGCCCCCTTCCAATATTGATTCCAATATTAGATCAGATAAGCAACACAAAGTTGGGGCATATCAACCTTATTGATTTTTGGAGTAGGATAAATAACCCATCAAATTCACCTTGGATTCAAGGCATTTATGATAGTGGATTGACACTTAAAGCAAATTTTCCAACCTTGACACAATGTCTAGAATTCATGCTCACAACTATAAGTCATTATGATGGTGACACAAGGTTAGCGAGGAATCATGAAGGGGAAGTGGCACGACTAGATTAGATGTAAATTATTTTTATGATTTACTCAAACTCCCTGACTTCAATGAGTATGTAGACATTAATCAAGAGAAAACTAAATAGACTTGGGATAATAATTATTCATCTTGCACAAAACACTTGAACAAGAATTATCTTAAAAATCCAAAGCCTTCCATTAATCGTTTTTCTAAAACCTTACCTCAGAGTGACTTCGTTCCTAAAGTTAACGACATCATTACCATACTAATAATATTTGTAGGTCTTCCTATAGCAAAGGATTTTCAAGAATGTATGTACTAATTCATCTACATCATAAGGAAGAACCAACAATATATTAGATGGGGAGAGCTAATTAGTGATTCCCTGCACAAAAAAAATCAAGGAGGTTCATGTGATGGGAAGATTCTACATGAAATCTTACCTTGTCTATGTTACATTGGGAATGGGAATATGATAAGGAAAATTATAGCTACATAAATGGATGGTGTTTGTGGACTTCATGTTGCCACAAGAGTTACTGTCCTTATCGCCATAGTTAGTTGAGGAACGGTTAGACGTAGAGCCCATGGTTTCCTCCACTTATGCTTCAAAAGCCCCAATCTGATGAATTTAGCAAATCTATTTTCTAGCAGGTACATGTGAAAAATTGAATTATTTCTTATTTCATGAATTTGACACCTTTCACAATTGGCATGCACATCATGTTCCTATTGCTCTATATTCTCTTGGTGCCACTTGCATTGAAGATAATAAGGAATAACATATTTCAACTTCCTTTGTGGATAGATTTGACCCTTCAGCTTCAAGGTTTATCTCCAGAACAACAATAAACTTTCAACATAATTATTCAGCACTTCACCTACAGATCCAGCCTTCCTCCACAGAGACTTATTATACAAGGGATTATAGGTACTGGAAAATCATTCCTCATTAACATTATAAAGTCTTCATTCACCTCTTCATCCAACCAGAGCCTTTCACCTCTCCTTTTGCTCTCCCCAACAAGAGTTGTTGCTTTCAACCAGCTTCGACAATACACGCAAGCCTTTCCCATTAAAGAACTTACTTTATCATCTCTTCAAGATTCCATCAAGCACATCGAATACATTTTAATTGATGAAATGAGTTTCATTGGAAAAGTTTCTTTTCAGAATCAACTACCGTCTTAGGGAGGCTTTCCCACACTTCAAAAATTCAAAATTTGGAGGTAGATCTATGATCCTTGTTGGAGAGCTCTGTCAACTTCCTCTGGTTATGGACACCCCCGTTTTATGCCAGCGAGTCTTACGGAACTACCCTTTGGAGAGAATTCAACATATCTATCTCCCTACATTCACTATTCTGACAACAAGGCTCTGATCCAGGATAAACATCATTCCGGAAGTTGCTGGTTAACATTCATAATGTTGTCCCTTTAATCTAGGACTGGGAAGATCTTATGTCAAGATCTGATTCCTCCCTTACCGAACAAGAAAGCATTGATTTTAAAAATGGCCCTCATCTTTTCGCTCAGAATGATCTTGTGCACTCGCACAACCTTATTCTGTTGAAGTCCCTTAACTCTCCTATAGCCAAAT
The DNA here is from genome assembly GCA_019776745.2 of Taxus chinensis. Classification (NCBI taxonomy): domain Eukaryota; kingdom Viridiplantae; phylum Streptophyta; class Pinopsida; order Cupressales; family Taxaceae; genus Taxus; species Taxus chinensis. The sequence goes on along the minus strand of CM034154.1, from coordinate 679,727,907 downwards.
CAATTGCTAAAAAAACTAGATGTTCTACATCTGGTGATACCAAAGATGACCAGTTGAAGCCCAAGGTTCTTCTCTTCATCAACCAGAAAGTAATAATTTCTGCAAACTTGTGGGTTGAGAAAGGTCTTGTCAACGACGCTACTGGTTCTATCATCGACATAGTCTATGGGCCCATTTTCTCCAGACCCATGCACTGTTGCTGCTAAACCTTCTTTATAACAATCATACATGTAGATTTCATGTGTATTTTGTATCGATAACTGCTTTTCGCTCGGTTTTGTATTATCTGCAACTAAATTAAACTCCATATTAGATCTATGTTTGTTTACAAAGATGTCCAAAGTTTCTTGCTGCGCACTACTTCTAGCGAATCTAATATAACTAATGGATTTGTTATACCCCTTTTTCATTTCTTTTAACCTTTCCATCAAATGTGTTCTTCTTCTCCACTTCCTTCAACTTATTCCCCAAACTCTCTTAAAGGCGTTATCATCACACACCTCACGTGCGATTGCTAGCAAAGCAGACTTATTACACCAGGGCAGCTTCGATTCCGCCATTGAAGGCTGTGACTTCCTTATTAACTTGGCCACATCTCGAGACCACACGAATGACCCCGAGGTACGTAATTTATCAGCTCCCCCCCAAAAATTGTGCCATGTTTAGAGGACGAATTTCACACAGTGCCTTAGTTTTTTCCTTTGGTGGTACATATCAGGCAGGTTTCATTCAACCTACCATTGACGGGACTGTTGACATTCTGAGAGCCTGCAAGAAAGCTGAAACCGTGAGACGGGTAATCCATACATCCTCTATAACGGCAGCTTCACCGCTGGATGAAAATGGAAATTTCAAGAAATTCCTGGATGAATCTTGCTGGACTTCTGTTGACTATATTAGAGATAACAAGCCTGAACACTGGGTAAGTGTTCCCAAAACTGCTCTTTACCAATGTTTTTCCTAACTTTTTTGAATAAAATAAAATGGGTTACATATTTAATATCCATAACTCAAAACCCATTTTCTTAAAATTAAAAATAAAATAAGATGAACCATAGATAAGTGAAATCATAGATAAAATGGTTGTGCTTCAACAATATGTCGTTGTATTAGATTCTTGACTTATTTTGGTTATGTGTCAATGGTATACTGTTGTATTGACGACAATTAATTTATGGGTTAGAATCCTAATTTAGGTTTTCGACATATGGAGTGGGGTATTTGCATGCCACCCATAGGTTATAGGCATGCTCCTAATATTGACCACTAAATGGACTAAGTGCTAGTTTTTATTGTTTGGTCAATATTTTAGTTTCACTTCTCTACAAAAATTAATTGCATGTCTTGTTAAGTGTGTAACACTTTTCTAAAATATTAATGAGAGGCCTCTAAGAATGGATCAATTGTAAACCTTTATCTCTATTCAAATTGTATGGATTAATCTCCACAACCTCCCTTATACGGTGTTTGAAAAGATAGTCTTCTATAGCAAACTTTAGCCTTATTAATATAAATTTGGTGTTTGGTTGATGATAATGCTCAACTAGAACTGATTTTTCATCATTTCTTGTCAAATATGAATTGTGCTCTTTGACTCTCAAAGTAATAGAGCTACATGTCTCTCCAATATATGGAACCCCACAACAACACTTGATCCAATAAACACCACTCTTCTACTTTGGCTCTCGAAAATTCCTTCAATGTACGGAATAAAAACAACAAGACCTTGAGTATTATCCTCTACTGGCTCATGTCTTCACCTATGACCACCTCTTACATGTCTGAAAGTCCAAACAATAAGTTGAGCCTAAACTATCAATGCATCAAAAAATCAAATAACATATTCATAGTGATTGTTCACATGTTAACACAAATTAACACAAAAAAATGTTAAATTTACAAAATCTTTAACTATTAATCAAGCTAATGTACTCGTAAAATAATGACTCCCCTGACAATTTGTTCAATTTTATTTCCATCCACATATAAACCTTTTGTGAGGTGGTCATTTACACAATTTCTAAAATCCTTGGTGACTAGGGGCTTAAGTACTCCCACTTTTTACATTGGTTAATAAGGAGATGAAGCACATAAGTAAATATTGGCGTGAGTTCCTTTTAGACGCACTTGACAAATAGGAGATCCGTCCACAAAGGAGGACATCCAAAAATGTGAACAACCCCTTTTACTTTTTTTTAATGGTTTGTTTAGATGAAGGTAAAGGCTTTTTTGATCAACTTTCTTTAACCTCCTAGGGTGAATCACACAATGATCAGAAATTTGTGCACAATTTTTTAAAGATGGATTGTTGTATAAATTATATCAATTATATGACATTTTTGATATGTTCAGATGTATTTTGTGGCAAAGACATTAGCAGAGCAAACTGTTGTTCAATTCAGTGCAGATGACGAGATCGAAGTGGTGACGGTGTGCGTTTGCTCTAGTGGGTGGCCCTTCATTTACTCCGAAATTTCCTGTTTGTATTTCAATGACCTTAACACCACTCACAGGTATATAATATATTGATATTTCAAAATATGTTTACGTTATAAGATTGTAAATGGTAGCTATCTAAACATTTACAAGTTGAAATAATGATCATAAATAGAAAATAACACGCAAAAAATACTAAATAGTCCATTTACCAATCAACATTTCAACCTTGGTAACATATATTATAGATAAGAGTATCAAATAAGAGAAACTTTTTTTTGGTCAGGGAATAGAGAATGTTGGGAAAACTTGAGTGAACTTCAATCTTTATTGGGCTTCATTCCAATGGTCCACATAGAAGATGTATGCAACACCCATATCTTCCTCATGCACCACCCCTTTGCAGTGGGTCGATACCTGTGCTGTTCAGATGCGCTCACCATTGCTGGCATGGCAAATTTTTTTAGTAAACACCATCAACCAGTCGACATTGCCTTTGAGTAAGCAAACCCCCATCTTCATCAATTTTGTTTCTCCACTCTTTTCATTCTGTCCATTTAACTTGATAAATGTATTTATTGTGTGTGAAGAAATATGGAGAAAGATGAGGTGAAGGGCCCTGTACCAGTCTCTTCAAAGAAATTAACTGAACTGGGTTTCTCATACAAGTATGGGATGGAGGAAATTGTGGCTCATGGTATTCAATGTGCAAAGAAGATGCAGGTCTTATTACAGGAAACTTAATTTGAAGGGAACTCAATGGACTCAGTGCTGTATTTATCATAAAAAACTACTCGAATTCTGTTAAGTTACTGCAACTTGATATTCCAAAAGCCAGGAAAAAAAAACTCTATTTGTTTTGAGTTGTTCTCATAACATGAATAATTCCTACAGGCTACAAACCCCAATAGACCTACTCTGATCGTAGGATCATAAAAAACGAAGAAAAAAACCCAATGACCCAAATACAAATTTCCACGATTCCAAATTAAAAAACATTATTAATACTAACAAAATGTTTCAACGAATCCTTAATATACAAAAACAACAACCAATTTCCCATTCTCCATGAAGACTGCATGTTTAATGATATCTACAGACAGCTAAATGTCATAACTACTTGAATTCCCATAGTCATTATACCAAGCAAATGATTAGTGACGTAAATTACAAGACCAAACTACTTATCAAATGTGAATCTACTTAAAATCTCTAAGCCTCTCGATCCCAACATCGGTTGCATTGGAAAATAAAACAACATATTCATGTCTGACTGTCCAAGAGTTAACATAAATTAACACACGTCTTTATTATGAGACTCTTTCAGTTCAAGAAAATCAGGAAATTAACTGTTGACGGAACTAATCTACGCTCCTTGAAGGTGCATATCTATATATAGGATGGAAGGGAGCGAACAATATATGGTAACAAATGTACCATGCAAAATAGGCGATCAATTGTACTCAAAAATTATTTTAACAAAAACCACCATCGAAGTGCAATAGATCCATAATAAAAAAAGGTTTGCTCCTTCAAGTGTTCTGTACTTTATTCAAATATGTACATGTAAATTATATCTCATCATATGAAGAAACATTACAACTCTTTTGTTGGTTTTGATCTGAGATAATAAATTAAGTTGAATTAGAGAGGCATGGGTGTCCCATAAATAAGGAACAATTTACCAATGTGAACAAGAGTAGTCTCAGATTTTCCGTTGCAATCATGCACGCAATTCTCTATCAGAGTGAAATGCTCTCTTAAAATGACCCCAACTAAACAACATTTAGTTAGAACCTCAATAAGAATAAAGAAACATACATCTTGTATTGAGTTCTTTCGTTTTTATGGGTTTTGCAAAGAGTTGAAGATGAATTAGGGGTTTGACAAAGGAGATCAAATTCTTAGTGATTTGCAATAGACCCAGACAAATCGAGAGAGGAATTTGTAGATGAGGGAATGACGAATAGATTCACATATTCAATTGCATCTTTGCTCCTAAACTGTCTTTTTCATAGAGATAAACCATTTTTATAGACTTCCTTATTTGTAAAATTTTGTTCAATACTACACAATTCCAATAGAAAATGGACAAAACCATAAGATCCAAAAATGATTTGTACCATATATTTTTATTAATTATAAATTAGTTACATATTTTGTTTATGTATATGTACTTGTTATGAACAAGTTACACAACAAATCTCATTTGCACATGGGACTCAACCATCCATAACTACATGTAGGTGACATGTAGACGCCCAAATTTAATACAAGCCTTTTTGTATAATGCATTTGGCGTAAATTTGTACGTATGGAATTTCTTCTTGAATAAGTCACTTATTGGCACATTGGTTTTGGTCTAAATGATACTCCATTTTTCTCAATACGACCATATACCCTTCTATTTCCTTCTATATTGATTTTTTAGTTTATCTTAGGGATCTCTAGTTTGTCTTATCTGCCTTTGCATTTATTTTTGTGCCTACAACAATTTACTGACAACTAAGGACAATACCATCCACCAGTCGTGTCTACGGCGACCGACAATGTTTGGGCATGTTCTTGACTAGTTTTTTCGAGTTGAGAACCTTATGTCAGCCATGTTGATCTTATTAGGTTTTATACTCCTTATGTTAGATGCAATTTTTTCTTGTGTATTCTTCTAAATTAAAAAAATAGTGTGGTATGTTAAAAATAAAGATAAGAGCCTTGAGATTGACATCTCTCAGCTTTTTCACATAAATGTATTTAAGATACATTTACTAGTAATAATTTAGCAATATGACGACTTGTAAATCATATGAATCCAAGTTTTTATTACTACAACCTAATAAAAAATAAAATAGTTAGGACAAATGGGTCCTCACAACATGCGATTGAAAAATATAAGTATGCCCCCAATCTGCATTGTACATAAATGAGATAGATATGTCATAAGAAACCATAGTTTGTAATATCAATTACCCATTGATGTTAATGTGGGAGAGCATGTCAATTGAATTATCACCAGTATGTAAGTATATTGTATCCATAATGTGTTGATAATGATGGAAGACTACCAAAGGAAATATTGTGATATATGGGTATATGTCATAGATTGTGTGCCATAATTTCCCTTGGTGTAAACAATGTCATATAAATCACATGCATGGAGTAGTACCATGCTCGAAAGATTAAGGAGATATAATATAGATGTTATGTCATGATAGTGAATTCCTTGAGTATCGTCAGAGTAGAGAAGATGGTCATTCTTACATGCCAATAGGTCCCTAATTCAAATAGACATTTTAAAAGTTTTTAAGAGATTAAAATTGATCACACACACCATTTGCATGCTTGTAGTAAAAGACGACCTAAGTGTATTCCATGTAGTTGTATCTAGGACTCGTAGGAATTGGGAGAACTATGCTCACCTTGATCCCCCTTTATGGTAGTGATACGTAACGCAACACTCACATGTATTGGGGCAATGCTAGTGTTTTTACAGCCGAAGACTTCCTAGGTTTTTCATGGTACTTTATTGTTCAAGTGTTTTGCTAGGGTTGTAGAGGAGGAGGAGATTGTTTACACCTTTTGTAGATTAAGACTTATGCTTTAATCTAAATATGATTAAGTGAGGTCAGATTCGCACTAAATGGATTTAGGTTAGATATGAGGGTCTATTTTGATTAATTAACTTCCAACATTAACTATTTGATATCAAAATAACATTCTAAAGTATGTAATACAAGATATGTACTTGAAAACAGAAAGGAATGGGTGCAATTAGATTGTTGCAGATGATTTCGGGAAGTTATTGCACTATGCACTACTGGAAATGGGTGATCTGAACATGAATGACCTTCGAAATTGTAATTGTGACTGTAAACTACTTTGGGTTTGGACCGTATAGTTCTTCCAGGACCGTACCGTACCTTATAGCCCCTTCTGTATAATCTTGGACCTGCTTTACTTCACCTTCCTGGATATGTTTGTTGATGTCAAACCCTATTTTTTACATGTACAATAAAGATCTTTGAATAGACTGATCTTCATCTTAAATCCTAGCCATGGATGAAGAGTCTAGTAAAATGAACATTAGAAGGGTTGTGGGCACCCATGTGCACCACCAACATTGAACTACTCTAAAGATACCTCAAACCGCATGTCATTCTCCACATAGCATGTGATATCTAAATAGATCAATCAAATTTGGAAACTTCTTTGAAAATGTTTACTTTGGATTTGGATCTTGTTAAAATACTTAGAGAGAGGATGTTTGAATGCTTGTGGAAGAGAGAGATGGCTGCATTGATTTGGTTTGGAGCTTCAAATCTAATGTGGGTGCTGTCCTAATGACTTTTGATGTGCTATTGTGAGATTTAGGGATCTTTGGATGCCTTTTCAAGAGTATGAAGTGAGTGTTCTAGTGTATTTCCTTAGGAGTTCTAGGTTAGCAAATGAGGTAATGTTTACTTGCTTATATAGGGTTCCGCAGGTGTCCAAGAAAAGCCAAACCATATGCAGTATAAGACCCAACACAGGATATAATTTTGAAAGCAAATATGGAGGACATTGTTAGGAAATTATATTGTTAGTGCTCCATTAGTAAATTATAATTATGTGAAGTAATTATAATGTTATGTTAGTAAATATGTTAGTAATTTGTTATATAGTTGTTAAATAAAACAACTTATAAAAAATATGAGTGTGTGAGTTTGGACAACTCACGTAGATTGGTTGGAGAGTTGTTATAGCTACTTCATATTATTTAGGAAGTCTATTTCCTATATATACGGATGTATCTGTATCAAAATAGATTGAATATTAAGAAGAAATCTGAGAATTATTACTGTGTAAATCTGATACTGTGCTATTAGACATGTCGGTCAAAGACTGTATAGGTCAACTAAGACTGGATACAAAATCCTGACCAAATTGTACGACATGACTGGGGACATAAAACATGCAAAATGAAGTTTGGAACTTATCAACTTGTGTTTTTCTATAGATTTTGTGCATTGTATTATCAGGATGTGTCAACATGTTAGTGTGCAAGGATAAACAAGCTAATTAATGAACCTCAAAAATTGCTAAGTGGGAATTGAGAGATGGTATTTATCATAGAAAGAGTGCATTGTCAAATCAAGTATTGTCAAGGCGTAAATTACCAAATTTGAGTGTCTACATTCCCCCCTTAAGTATGAAATGAAAATTACACGCTTAAAGAAAAATATACCTGAGTGTGTAAACACACTTTTTCTTTACTCGAATGTTTGTTTTGTAGTTGTCCATGTTGTGCTCGGTGTTGGCATGCTCCATGACGAAACCTGAAACACATAGTGTAGTCAATGTCCATGATAAAGATTTGAACTTTAAATTAAATATAACTTGTAATGTGAAATATTTGCATTTTCATACAAGTAAAGATGTAAATAAGTAAGGAATACACTTGTTTGCTTTGCATAAGAAGAAAACATTGTGATTTTCTGGTGGTTGGAGATTTGTATTGCTGAAATTGCTAAGAAATTGGGATGGTCAGTCACCAATTCATGCCATGGAGAAACTGGGGTGTTAGGTGTATGTAACCCGATGCGGAGATGTAAAGAACAAAGAGGTACAAATGCACCCTTACGAAGGAAGAAGACGGTGTATAAAATTTATTGAACAAATCTGATATCTTCCCTTTTGAATATGAGAGAAGAGGAAGGACTGCTTACACATACCTTAGTTGTTGCAATACCTTCCCTAACACCATAGATCACACTGCTGCAGACGGATCTAGACCCAATTATACAAATAAGGACATACAACACAAAAGAGGATATGTACCCAAAGTTATAACACCCTCCCTTAAGTTATACTTAGGGAAGTCAAAAGTAAAAAGAAATGGGTCCTGACAATTAGGCCTGATAAGGTACCCATGTAAAATAAGTATAACTTGGAAAAAATGAGATATAAAATAACGTATCTTTAAAAATGAGGCTAAGTACCATGAAAACTTTACTAGATGGATGGAAGTCATCACTAAAAGGCATTATATGGGATGAAAGCCATCACAGAAGAATCTACAAGAGGTGTAAGTGAAAATAATGGTGAAGAACTCAAATCTGCATGAGTGGTCTGAATCCACTACTAGATCACTAAAGAATACAACTGACATTGTATGCACCAAAATAGCTCCAAGGAGATTGTCAATATGTTAAATGAAATAATGAAAGTACAAAAAAGTATACCAAGAATACCATCAATTGCCTAAAGTAGATGATGTGATGTGCCAAGGGTAAGCAAGGGACACATGACCTGAAGAACCAATATGACTACACCCCCCCATAATTCTAGGTGAGTGGAGTGGAAAAAATAATATATTTACATGAGTGGTCTGAAACCACTACTTGAACACCTGTAGACACTAAAATTTGCACAAAACCACTATTGCATCATGCTTTTGTTATAATTATATGAACATGAGTTTTAAACAATGAGACAAGGTTTTAGTGGTATCGGTCCCTTATTGATTTTCCTTTCCCTGATTGATTGGACTTAGTCCATTGCTATTTTTTTGCTTTAACTGAACTTACAACCTTTTATACAGAGATCTATGACTCCTTATTTTCTTGGTTTATTATTGTTTGACCCGGTCAGAAATGTACAACAGGGTCAAGACCGTACATACAGTCTTGAACCCATTGTACGGTCTTGGCCTCCTTTATTTTCCAACTGTTTTATGTTTATGGGCCCATTTGTCCCTCTTTTATCTTTCATTTTATATCTTTTGGGTCAGCCTTTTTTGCCACTAAGGTCATATATATATATAAGCATTTACTATCTAGCAAGCATCTATATATCTACCACAATATAAAATTGAAGAAGCAAGGAACATTGTTGCATACTGCATACACAACATATGAGGACATAATTTTGATTTCTTTCATCAACACATAAGGGTTTGAATGGGATGAAGTAGCCTAGTCCACTATTGACGTGGAAACACATGGGAAACACTAGGGCAAGGGATTAATTGCATACATAGCAACACAAAGCACTAGGAGAACTACATGGAGTCTGAGATGTAGTGTAGTGCTCGGTGATTCACATACGGGGTGACCGCCGAGGTTAGTATGACTCAAGCATTTGTATTTATTTTATATCTAATGTGTGCTTGAGTGTATTTCAAGGTAGTTATGGTTATTTTGTAGGTATAGGTTTACGATCTGGAGTTTGATATAACATTGGAGATTCCAAAAGGTGAAAAGGAGTGACACCAAAGTTTGCAGATTTTGATTGTGCACAGTTCCAAATCCGTATAACAGGGTCAGTTTGTGTTGTACATTCTTGACTATACTTTAGGGTTTTGACCCAGAGGTTCCAATAGTACAGTGGAAGGTTCCTCTAGTTCCAAGGCTTTGTTTCTAGCCTAGATCATCTAATGGCACAATCTAAAGATTACTAGGACCAACTAAGTGATTCTTTCTATCCATATTTCATCTTCAATAGCATGTATCTCCTCCTTGAAATTGTTCTTATATTTATATGAATAAATAGATGGTCTAAAACATTAATTTTATATATCTATATTATTTTTTCATTTCTATCTTATCAACCTACATTAGATTGATTAAATTCAATCAGGGTTGATACATTTTGGTGAACCCGCTTTGATCAAATCCTTAACCTAGCCTAGGATCTTGCCCAACCTTCCATAGGATAAGCCTGCTAATTTAACAAACCATAGTGTTTTCTTATGGTGAAGAAGTGTTTGGTGTGTGTGTATTTTCTGCTTATGTGTGATCATGACTTGTTTTTAGGATTTACAAAAGCATAGTGGTTACTCTCCCTTTAACTAAGTCCATACCACTTATGCGGATGTGAAACATGTTACTCCATTTTCACATTCCCTTAGGGGTGTTGTAGTCTTTGAAACTAATTTAGATCCTTCTTGTCAACCATTCACTGAGCACCCTCCTTGTTTTCACACATCATCTCCAACCGCTACTCCTAGAGATACCTTTTTGGATGACCCCACTCATTTCCTACCTCTTGTTACTTGTAATGGTTTTACACAATGGGATAGTGACCAAGATCCCAATCCTATAGCTGATATAGACTTTGGTGATGATGTTAGTGTTTCTAGCGCACATATCGATGGCATGCCTTATATTTATACATTGATTGATGGTATCCCTTATGTTTTTGAGGAGGAAATAATACATTCCTTATATAGCCATGATAATGACATGCATGATGTTCTTTGTTCCAATGCATGCTCTAATAATGATTATATTTCTACTCCCTCTCTTGAATGCAAAAGTAATGATCTCGATTGTATCATTTCTAATAATCATTGCACTTCTGTTATTCCATTTGAATGTAAAAAGAATGATGTTACTTATGCAATTCCCTTCATTTCTCCTGCATGAAAAATTCTAATCTAGATCATGTTGTAAATGATACATTGTATTCCTTCTTCTCTCTTGTAAGTAAATGTGATGCTATTATTAATACTTCTTCTCTTCCACCTATAGATGTTAATGTATGTAATGATGTTGGTAGAAAATATGAGAATGTTGATCTTTCTATAGTTGTACATAGTACACATGTTAGTACATCTCCTAGTGTGAATGCATTGCCTATTGTTGATGTTTATGTCCCTTCATAGCCTAGTCACATGATTAAGCCCATTCAATTTGTGCCAACTTCGGTTGATCCATCCCTGAATCATGTTCCTAGGCATGTTAGTATTCCTATGGCTACTTTTAATGGTAATATTCAACCTTTGAATGAACCTTTGAGTGCTCTTGTTATACCCCCCCAAGAGTTGATTTCCCCCATGCATGTTGTAAGTGAGCTCCAACGCAAGATTCACACTTTGACCTTCAAAAACAAGGTCTATTATGCTAGTATTGATATTAATACTAATCCTAAAAATCATATTTCATGTAGAGTATTTCAAATACCATTCTCTAGAGATTTTATCATGCCTTCCTTCTAATTGTTTGATGGCACTACGAATCCCTACCTACATCTTTAACATTATCTAGCAGTCATGGCTCCTTATGATAATAATAGGATGTTGCTTAAGGTTTTCTCTAGGAGTCTTATTGGTAATGCTATTTCATGGTTTACTCATCTCCCTGTTGGCTCTTTATGTAATTTTTTAGAACTTGAGGATGCATTCTTAGCTCATTTCAGTTATAGTAGAGGTCCTAAGGCTACATATGAGCATTTTCCATGAATATGTTTCTAATTATATTTTACACTCTAAGGCCAACATGCATTTGCTTTCTTATCAACCCAATGATTTAGAAATGCAATTAATATTTTGTAAGGGGGTTTTACCATCCCTCAAATCAAAGTTACATTATGATTTGTTTGCTGATATTTTTGCATGTGTCTTTGATTTAGAAGAAGATCTTATGCTAGCAGACAAGCCCAAGCCTTCAGATGTGAATGTTACAACTCCTTCTATTGCACATGATCACAATGCTCCCAATGATAATCAGGTCAAGTTTTTACATAGTGGTAATAATTCTTCATGTCCTACCCCTCAACCACGAGTGTGACAACCATCCCCTCCTAGGTGGAATACCATCTATTTTGATAAGACTCATGATAGGCCTCGTGACATATTGATTAAACATTACTTCATAATATGATGATCCAATTACCACCTAAAGATCATCTCCCTCCTCATTGCCTTGAGAGTGAGAAGGGTCAGTTATTTGTAATTTCCATCATATTCATGGGCATCATGATAATGATTTTTATGCATTATATCATAAGCTTAAGTTATTATAAGACAAAGGTGTCATTTCTTATGTGTCACAACATGCAAATAGATATAATTCACCTCCTTCACTACATAGGCCTACAGGCAGTGTTACACTTAACAAACATGTTTCTACTCTTAGTCATCTTTCTTTCACTGACATTATTCCCACACAAGAGCAATCACAAACTATCTACGAGTGCGTTAGCAAGGAGCAAGGGTTTTTCCCCAAATCACATATGACTTTGAAAAATGCTTATTGGAGATGAATGTGACTTCGCAAAAACCTTTCATTTTAGGATTGGATTATTGCATATGTACAACCTATCTTTATATCATAGGGTGTCCCATTTCCATATATATATTTATACACTTGAATCCTATTGAAGCTTCTGAATCTCATTCTAATTTATCCCCATCCATGCAATCAAACCATAATATGGATATTGTGCACAAATGAGATTTTGTTGGATTATCCTTTTTGGAGAGTGCATCTGCCACAATGTTCTTCTTCTCTTTATTATAGATGATTTCAAAGTCAAATCCCAAAATAAAATTGATTCAATTTTGTTGGTTTTCTATTGAAAACCTATGTTCTATAAATTACATTAAACTATCATGATCTATATTCACCTTAAAGTGTCTACCCATCAAATATGGTCTCCATTATTTGAAGGCAAGAAGATTGGACATTGATTCTTTCTCATATATGGACTTAATAAAATTCTTCCCTTTAAGATGACGACTCTCAAATGTGGCGGTTCCTCCTTTCACGAGTACCAATTCTATAGTTTGATGCATCACATTCCACAATTAAGGTCTTCAAGAAATTTGGAGTAGATAGAATTGAAGTTGTACACATCCTTGTTTAGCTTCTCAAATGCCTTAGTGGTAGCTTCACTCCAATGGAAGGAATCCTTATTCAATAATGTTGTGAGTGGTGTTGTTATGTTGCCATAACTTTTCACAAAATTGTGATAGGACCATATCATACCAAGGGCATTGTGAATGTTCTTAAGGATTTTTGGAACTTTCCATTTGACCATGGCCTTCATATTTTGGGGTTCCACTTTTAAACCTTCATGTGAAAAAATATGACCTAAGTAATCCATCTCTTTTACCCCAAAGATACACTTGGAATGTTTGGTGTAAAGTTACTTTTTTTAGAGTGACTAATATTTGATCCACTTGTTGCATGTGTTCTTCCCATGTCTTGTTATATAGCAATATGTCATTAAAAACTACCAAAGACAAACTTCCTCATAAATTGTTGAAATATATTGTTTATAAAACTTTGGAAAGTGTATGTTGCATTTATGATACAAAAGGCATCATAAGTAATTCATAGTGGCCTTTGTGAGTTGTGAAAGTTGTCTTATGTATATCCTTATCTTGGATTAGGATTTGATGAAATCCCAAACGATTATAAAGTTTAGTATTGTCAACAACATCATGTAACTCATCTATAAAATCGTCAATAACTGAAATGGGAATTTTATCTTTGATGGTGTAATTTTCAAGTTCTTTGTAATCTTCTTATGCACCATTACCCACTTTAGATATATGTCAGATAATGCCTACCTCTAACATATCCTGCACCATTTTATCAATTAAGCACTCTTTTGGACATATAAATACCTTTAAGGATGGATCTTAGGTGACTAACTCCATCATATCAATTTAATGACATGATCATGATCTCTTTTTGACAATAGTCCTTTTGGTATTGCTCCAAAAATGATTGAATGTTTATCAAGAATTGTTTGTAACTCTAGCTATGTAAAAATATGTGGGAAGTGCTTCCAAGGAAAAAATCCATATACTCCCCTCTTGAGAATATTTTACATCTAATGAGAACTGGTAAGTTGTGGGGATTTTGCATGCAATCCATTAAGTTCAAATGCATATCCTTATGAATGAAAGTGCCTGAACAACTTTTGAAAGTTCGTCTCGATTATTCCTATGGTTGTGAATCATTTGAATCCTAAAACTATGTTTATACCTCCCATTGGAATGGAAAATAAGAGAGAGTTTACTTGTACTCACACATGGAAATTTTAATAATATGAGATTTCTTTGAATAGCTAATTGTGCCTACACCTACAATTGTAACCTATAATTATGGAGCTAGGTAGATAAAAAAAATTAAAGTATGACACAAAATTATTGTTGATGATGAGTCCTCCTCAAGTCCATTAATAATGTTACTCTCTAGTTCTTTAGAAAATCCACCACTTTTAGGGTTTGTGGACTGCTCAATCTTGAAAATGCATGACATGAAATAGTTGGTTTGAAGTCTTATGCTTTTTCCTCACTCTCTTCCTCAAAATCATCTCCAACTTCCTCATTCTATTCATCATCATTGGACCCTTCAATCTAGAATGGTTTCTTATTAGAACATTTACATCCTTGATTGTACTTGTTGTCATAGCTGGAACATAACCATTTTGACCTTTTCTATTCAATTTGTTAAGGAATCAACCTTGTAGGTTGATGGAATGATGGTCCTTAAGTACTATGCTCTCTTCCATTGTTGTATGTCCTTAGTTTTGATTGATCTCTTTCTTGTAATCCATGGGCGAAGATAATGGAATCCCTCACAACACTTAGATTAAACATATAAACATCATGTCCCCCCATTAAAATGTTATTGAGGTTATCCTCTGTTATATCCTCCACTCATGAGGACAAGTTATGGAATTGCTAAATATAATCTTTGAGACGCCATATTTATCATAGATTTTCTTTCTGATTTTAGTAGCTCTCTGATACAACATTGTAGTGTAACTATATCTCATCAATGAACAATAACCAAGTGAAAGTTATTCCCTCCATCTTATTTTGAGAATATAGTCATATATACCAAATTAATTACTTTGATTCTAGATACAAAGACACCATGACACATTTTTATACCCAAGAAATTCAATATAAATCAAAGAAATTATCCATTTGATTGATCCATGTAACAAGATCATTTCTATCAAATTTATGTATCTCTACTTTAGGTATCATATTACAAACCACCATATTAGAAAAATGTGAATGTTGATGTGGAATTAAATTGAATTTGTGTTTCTTGGGGATCCCATTTGAACATGTTGGGAATAACTGGGATGTGGCTGAATTTGCAGGTTAGGCAAGGCCACCGAGATAGATGAAAATCTATATTCAATTATTGCTAACATTGTGTGTAAGGTGTTTTTAGCTACTACCAGGCTTTACTTTTGAGACATTTCATACATTATATTTCTCACATAGCGTTTCAACTAATTCACCTTTCAATCTATCATGGTATACCCTAAGATTGAAGATCCAATTACTACTATTTTGGCTCCATATCAAGAATGTTTTTTTCTAGGGGCACCATTACCTTATCTTTGCATATAGTTTTTGGACATGTCCTAAAGTAGGGGTTGGACTTAAGGGTTTATAGTTTAGGGTTTAGGGTTTAGGTTTTATGGTTTAAAGTATTATTAGTTTAGGGACTCGAAATAAGGTTATGAGTTGCTTATACTTCTATGATTACTCTTCGAGATGAATCCAATGAATGCTTGTATAAAAGGGACAAAAATTACCTTAAAAATAGGGTTTCCAATTATTGACACCTTGCCAACATGATACTAAAGATTGCTATTTTATGCAAGGGTGTGAAAATATTCTAGATTTTTTCTATTCTTTCTTTGTT
Source organism: Taxus chinensis (assembly GCA_019776745.2). NCBI lineage: Eukaryota > Viridiplantae > Streptophyta > Pinopsida > Cupressales > Taxaceae > Taxus > Taxus chinensis. The sequence goes on along the minus strand of CM034154.1, from coordinate 679,712,032 downwards.
TTTGTTAAAAAGAACTTCATACAATGCTTCATTGAGGGAAAAAAAACGTTTTCTTCCAAATTGTGAGGTATCTGTTCTTAGTTCTATAACCCTCCAAATAGGTACTAGACTAAAAACAATTGCATTGTAGAAAATCTTTACCAAATCAAAGCTTTGATACCACTTATAATGAAAGTATGAACATGGATCAAACAAAAGATAAAATATATAACAATGGTAGTAATTCATAATTATAGGAGCATAATAGAGAAGATTCACTAGATAAGATAGAGAGCATAGAAAAATACTAAAATCATATGACGAGCCGCTTTAAGGGAGAAAATTCCATAACCTCACAACAAGAATATAATACACAATATGTTGATTAAGTACCATCTACTACCTTGTATATATACCCTACTTAGGATATGGTTACACCATAGGCTAACTCCACTAACAATATTTAAACATAGAGAAATAAGATACAACCAAGTAAGAGATAATATCAGCCATAATATCCCAATACACATTATAGGCTAAAGGCATAACAATTTGTCCTAGGGGATGACATGAGTGATGTAAAAGATGAAGAGTTGGTAGTAGAAGATGTGGGACCAACACCTGAGCACTAGGATTAAGGAGAGAGGAATGTTAGAGACATTTTGAAGATTAGAAGAGGACCAAAGTTGAAGGTTCCAAATTTTATAAGAGCTTTGAACTTGGAAGAGTTGATTGATTGGCTCACTGAGATGGAAGAGTATTAAAAGTTTTATGAGGCAAATGATATGTGAAAGGTGAAGGTTGTACCAAAAAAATATTGAAGGGCATACAACTCTATGTTGGAAGGAAGTGTAGCTTGAGAGAATCATAAAGGTTAAGGATAAGACTACTTGTTGGGAGAGAATGATTGCCAAGTTGAAAGGTAAATTCTTATCCATACACTACAAGTTAATTTTGTTGAAGAGGCTCCATAATTTGAGGCAAAAGAAGATAAGAATTAAAGACTACATGAAGGACTTCTACAAAATAAGAAAATGAGTTTGTCATAGTGAGATTGATAAGGAAAAAGTGGCACAAAACATAAACATATTGCAATTAAACATCTAAGATGAGCTCAACATGGTGAGGTTACACAAATGGATGATGAATATCAATATGATTTGAAAGACAAATAGAAGTTGTCCCACCAAAAATAATACATCGAGGTGAATAGGAAGGCTCAAAAATGGTAGAGATTAGTTGTTTTGTGAAATAATTGTGGAGTGCAAGGAAGAAGGTGCTAGCACTACACAGCCACAAAAATATAGAGGATGGTCTATTTTAGGAAGAGGAATGAGTAGATACACATATAGAAGAGGAAGACCATTCAACAAAATGTGATTTAACTATGGATAATTTGGTCATCGTGCATATGAGTGCCCTCATGTGCATTGTGATGAGAAGGGGAGAATTGAGGGTAGTGCACAAGTCCTACAAGTGGATGCAAAGTCCATGGAATTACTAGAGCATGTGAAAGGACCCGAGCAAGGGGAGATATTTATTTTAGTAAAGAGAGACTTAAATGTTACAAGAAATGAGGAACTTGTATAACAAAGACAACAGATTTCCTGGACTAAGTGTAAGATAAGAGGGAAGTGTTGTGATGTTTGGTTGTTGGTGAAAGGACATAAAGCTTAGTGTCCTAAGAGATGGTTGGTAAGATGAATTTAGTGTGCATATTGCATCCAAAGCCTTACAGACTATATTGGTTAGTGGAGGCATAGTATAACAATGTAAGGGAGAAATGTGAAGTCAACATGAAGATTCATAGATATATGGACAAGGTTACATGTCATGCCTTTCATATGGATGCATGTCATGTATTGTTGGGGAGACCAAGGAAGTTTGATCAAGATATGTTATATGATGGGAGAGGGAATACTATGTGTGTGAATAAGGAGGGATAGAGGCGATATACTCTAAGTCCAGTGAAGGAGAAATAAGTTGAATCAATGCATTGTAGTCATCTTGTCTCATGTAAAGACATATGTGTAGTATTAATTGAGGAGAAAGAAGTGTACATGAAAATGATGAAGCGTGCAACTCAAAGGAAAATGATTAAGTGGGGTGGAAAATGAAATGAACTAGCCGATCATAGAGTTAACTTGTCATAGGTAAGAAAAAGAATGAGATGCCTCGTGTAGATAGAGGTAAGCAACCCAAGGATAGTTGGGACAAGAGTGAGGATATATTGAAGATTTGGCAAAGGAGGATGGTTTGTGACCTAGCTAGTGAATGAAAGGTGAAGGAGTGTCTCACAAGGTACAAGGGCAAACTATGGCCTTTCCCACATCATACCATATTATACTGTATCATGCATACTTCTCGTGGATAATATAAGTGACATAGAGCTTTAAACTAAGGAAAAGGGTTATAACAAGAATGCAATAGGCTCAACATATTTTGTGGTCTAATGCCAAGTTTGAAACATCCTGACAGCATTAAATAATAGCATAATGATTACACACATGACAATGCAATTATGGTGCACACAAAAGGTTCTAAAACTCACCACAAGCATATATATGTTTTCCACTTGATGTGCCATAGCATGTATCATCACAATGACTTGCATTAGGCTTGTGTACTTGTCTATTTGGTGTACCCTATCATTAGAGCCACAATATAAATGGATGTACAAAACATTATGTTCCTAATGTGGAGGGCATAATTGTTGGAAGTTGAAGAGTCGGAAATTGAAGTAAGCAATTGAACACCTAGAGTTTGAACCATTTGTACCATTGTAACAATTTCTTCATCTTACTTTTTAAAAGAGGATTGAGATTGTGCAAGAGGAGTTGGCAAGGAGAAGCTAACCAAGACTAGAAGTTAACCGAGGGAGAGAAATTGAAGCCTATGAACCAAGAAGGTTTATGAAAAGAGTTGCTAGGAGTTGTGAGTTAGAGGATGTGTGAGGTGAATCATGCCAAGCGTGGGATTATAGTGATACTATAGATAGGGAAAGTATGTGACTAGACCATAGGGGTGTAACATGTGCATAGGAAGTATTTATTTGATTGAGTTTAATACAATAAAAAAGTTTTATTTTATATTGTGCGAGACTGTGTTTGAATTCATATGTTGCACGATCAAACAATGCCCTTCATTGGTCCTCATAATTGTGACTAAATCAATCCCTGTGTCTTTTGAAAGCTATAATGATAGCATTCCACGAGGGTTTTGTTTGCAAGAGTAGAGGAAATTGTTGGAAGAGGAATAGATTGCTCTGAGAAGAGGTTACTGGTATTGTTAGGCTACATGGAACATCGAGGTTACATTATTTTTTGTGGTTGCTATGAGAATGGTTTGAATTCTAGGCCATATGCATTGGGTCCTCATGGGATCATTATTAGCCTCTTGTTTTCTGTTTTTAACAAAATATTTAATTTTTTTCCCATTTCTATTAGTTATAATTGATATCCATGGCCTGTTGCAATTCACTCTAATCTTGGCATATATTAAGACTATGCTAGCAAATTAACTCTCGGAATGGATGAGTAAGACATGCAACAATAGAATCAACTTTGAATGGACAAAGAATTCCTTGTGGTTTCACTAGGGTAGTAAGAAAGGTCTTTTAGTTTGCAAAAAAGTGCTGTAGAAAACTGTGGAGTCATTTTTTTGCTTTTGGAATATCAAATTGCAGTACCTTTGACAAAATAGAGGTAGCTTTTTAATGTACAACGGATATTTATAATTTGGGAGTCCATTATATTTTTTATTTATTATTTTTAATGTGTTTTTTTTATATCAAAAAAATTTGAGAGTCCATTATGTCTTGCCTAGTACAAACATGAAATTTATAATTGTGCGCTGAATCTTTAAATTGAAAGGGAGATATGCTTGTTAAAAACTATGCATATAACTACACTGCATCTTCAATACAACACTGAGTTCCCTTCCAATTAGCATTCCTGTGATAAGACCCGCATCTTCTTTGCACATTGAATACCATGATCCACAATTTCTTCCATCCCATACTTGTATGAGAAACCCAGTTCAGTTAATTTCTTTGAAGAGACCGGTACAAAGCCCTTCACCTCATCTTTCACCATATTTCTTCATACACAATAAATACATTTATCAAATTAAATTGCCAGAGTATAAAAGAGTGGAGCAGCAAAATTAATGGAGATGGGGGGTTTGCTTACTTAAAGGCAATGTGGACTGGTTGATGGCGTTTACTAAAGAAATCTGCCATGTCAGCAATGGTGAGCGCATCTGAGCAGCACAGGTATCGACCCACTGCAAAGGGGTGCTGCATGAGGAAGATATGGGTGTGGCATACATCTTCTATGTGGACCATTGGAATGGAGCCCGTCAAAGATTGAAGTTCGTTCACGGTTTCACAAAGTTCTCTGTTACCTGACATAATTTGTTCCACATCGTTCATTTACAATTTAAGCCAAACAAAATCTGAAATAGCAATTTGCTATGTACCTGTGATTGGAGTTAAGATCTGTGAAATGCTCGAGGGAAATGTCGGGGTGAATGATGGGCCACCCACTAGAGCTACACACACTGTTACCACTTCAATTTCATCATCTGCGCTGCATTGCAGAGCTGCTTGCTCAGCTAATGTCTTTGTCACATAATACATCTGAACACATCATAACATTATATAATAATAATTGTTATGATTTACCCTAAAATCCAGGAGCTTCTGAAAAAAAATGTGTCCAGATTTTTTAATGGCATTTCTGATTACTCTGTGAATAGGATGGTAACGAAAGTCAATCAAATCATAAAAATCGCGGTTATCTTTCATAGAAGCTCTTCTATTTAGATCTAATATTGATAACTATGAAAAGTTTTTGGAAAAATAACTATTTTTGGATTTTTGATAAGACTTTTATGATCTCGCTCAGTAATCCATTATTGAAGAAGAAAGTCCATCAAAAACCTGCATAGTTTTTCTTATAAACTCTTCTATTTAAATATACTATTGACAAATACAACAAAAGAGCTTCTAAAAAATGTGGGCAAGTTTTTGTTAGACTTTTTGCATTACACTCCTTTATCTGTTATGAGAAACAAAGTAGAAGAGGTTTTAGGAAAAAACCGTTTATAGGCTTTTAAATGATGTGGCACACTTCAAGCACATCGTCATAAGAAAGATGATGTTGGAGAAAATGATCCATACCCTGACGATAAAAGGAGGCAACAAAAAAATTCAAGCGACAAAAGGGTAAGTAGCTCAATGGTAGAGTTCCCAAGCATGCACTATGGAGGTCTTAGGTTTGAGTCTAGGGAAAATGGAGGTCTTAGGTTAAAGTCTAGGGCAATAAGTTTAATGGTAGAGCACCCAAACATGCACAAAATAAGTCTTAGGTTCAATGTGTAGCTTGTATATAGAGAATAGCATGGAATAAGAGCCCAGGGGGTTGTTAGGGTGTTAGAAAATCAGCTACACCTGGACAGTTAAAAGGAACCTGCACCCAAATACACACAAGGCAGGCCTTAGGTACATCCTACAACCCTTGATAGAGCGGAAATGACCAAAAGGTAAGGTTCTATAGTAGAGCAGAAAGTAGTCTACCAAGGGGGAAGGAGAGAACGAGTAACTCAATGGTAAAATAAAAAGGAGTCTACCAAGGGAAGGAACAAGTAGTTCAATAGAGGAAAAAAGAACCTGCCAAAAAACCATTTAGTAGAGCAAAAAAGGAGCCTATCAAGAGAGATTGCAAACCTTAAAACATAAACCAAACAAAGGTGGGGTGTGGCTCCCACTCACAAAAGCTCAAGTAAGTCAATAGTGGAGCAAAAAGAAACCTACTTTAAAAAACCATGGTAGAGCAAGAAAGAGCCTATCAAGGGAATGTGGACCCTAAAAAATAGACTAAACCAGGGGAGGGTGGCTCCTGCTTTCATAAGAGCGACTCAAGGGTAGATGAAAGTAACCCACACTCCTTTTTGGGTGATGCAGGATTGCCAAATTTCCTTGGATGCTACTACATCAGTAAGCTAAAAGAATTATGCATTCGTTCATTTTAGACTTCTAATTTCAAGTTTTGTTGGTGGACAAATATTGTTTTAGTGCATTCATAAGGCAAAAAAGTGGGATGCGGTATTATGCTTGACCACATACCCAATTCCTAAGATCCACGATTTCCTTTAAACACCCCATCAAAGATGAGAATAAGAGACTCGGGGGGAGGGCTCTCCAAATAATTTTCTTTCTATTTATCTTCAGAAGGATTTGTCTCATTTCCATCCTACCTTAGAAAATTCCATTCGATTAGGAAATACTTTTCATATCCTGTAATGTTTTTGGAGCTAGCCCTTTAGCTTTAAATCATTCTTGTAACACGCTTTCAATTTTCAGTATAAAGATTTCATAAGATAAGTCAGTCTCTTCTAAAATTCTATCATTCCTTTCTTTTCAAAGGCTCCATAGAATAAAAGCGGAACTATCTCCTAAATTACTCCCTCCTCAAATTTAAATGAACAAAATTAATCAAATATTACTACTCTATTTTACATGTTTGATGATGTGTATTTGAAAATGGGTAATGAGAAAGATTAATTTATAAAACAGACCTGTTTGAAATCGAGAACCTTTAATTCCATATGTTTAGCAACTCAAGATAAGACGAAAGTCTTTGGAAAAGAAATGTGTCCATATTTTTGAATGGCATTCTGATTACTCTGTGATTCATCAAGGGATGATAAAGAAAGTCAATCAAACCATAAAAATCGTGCTGATCTTTCATAGAAGCCCTTCTATTTAGATCTAATATTGATAACTAGAAAAGTTTTTGGTTAAAACCATTTTTGGATTTTTTATAAGACTTTTATGATCTCACTCAGTAATCTATTATTGAAGAAGAAAGTCCATCAAAAAAACCTGCACATAGTTTTTCTTATAAACTCTTCCACTTAAATGTATTATTGATAAATAAAAGAGCTTCTAAAAACTGTGTGCAAGTTTTTGATAGACTTTTTGCATTACACTCCTTTATCTATTATGAAAAACAAAGTAGAAGAGATTTAAAAAAAAAAATCGTATGCAGGTTTTTAAATGATATGGCACACTTTCAGCACATCATCATAACAAAGAAGATGTTGAAGAAAATGATCCATACACCGACGATAAAAGGAGGCGACAAAAACACTTGAGTGACAAAAGGGCAAATAGCTCGATGGTAGAGCACCCATGCATGCACAAGGGAGGTCTTAGGTTTGAGTCTACGGAAAACGAATGTCTTAAATTAAAGTCTAGGGCAAGTAGTTTAATGGTAGAGCACCAAGTATGCACAAAAGAAGTCTTAGGTTCAATTTGTAGTTGGTATATAGATAATAGCATGGAATAAGGCCCAGGGATTTGTTAGGCGTTAAAAAATCAGCCACACCTGGACAGGTAAAAGGAACCTAGACCCAAATACACACAAGGGAGGCCTTAGGTACATTCTACAACCCTTGGTAGAGTGGAAAGGACAAAAGAGCAAGGTTCCATATTAGAACAGCAAGTAGTCTACCATGGGAGAAGGAAAGAACAAGTAACTCAATGGTAGAATAACAAGGAATCTATCAAGGGAGGGAACAAGTAGTTCAATTGTAGAAGAAAAAAAACCTACCAAAAAACCACTTAGTAGAGAAAAAAGGAGCCTATCAAGGGAAAGTGCAAATCCTAAAACAGAAACCAAACTAAGGTGGGGCGTGGCTCCTGTTCACTAAAGCTCAAGTAACTCAATAGCGGAACAAAAAGAAACTTATCAAGAAAAACCTGGTAGAGCAAGGAGGAGCCTATCAAGGGAGTGTGGAGCCTAGCTATTGGCATTGATGTCAAAGGAGTCATTGATATTAAAGGAGAATGCACATCAATCAAAGAGAAATAGTACAGTGATCAGATTTAATAAAGGAGAATGCACAACAATCAAAGAGAAATAGTACAGTGATCAGATTTAATATAATAAACAGTGAATGTAATGAACAGTAATCACACTGTATACTAGCAATTAATTGATATTATATGGCTACAACTGGCGCTCACATTATGGGCAGTGATTTAATGAAGGGGCAGCATTTAATTTATGGGTCAGCCGACTTCCATTGGAATTGATTAATGGGCCAGCTGACTTGATTATAGGAGTTAAATTAATTTAAGAAAGGACGCATCCTTTGGGAATATTGCCCCTCTTGGTGAAGAGATGTGAAGGTATAAAAAATAGATGAAAGGATGGAGAAAAGATATATGTGAAATAGATCGATATATCATTAAAGTCTAAGAGAAGTGCGGGAAAGAGCATAAATGTATTGATGAATATAGTGAAGAGAAGAAGAAGAAAAAAGAGGTAGTGCCATCATCTGGTTAAAGAAGCAATTACAGAAGGTGGAAGTTTATTTTCTTGAGGTCGGTGCCTCACAATTTGGGGATTGGTGTCTCCAGTGGGTTGGAGCTCACGAATTGGCTGAGACGGTGCTTGGCATTGGGGATTAGTGTCTCTAGTAGGTTGGTGTCTACGAACATTTATAAAGCATTTAATTTGGGGCTGGATTTGGATGGTAGATCCAAGCAATCTTATTTTGTGGTTTTTCCATAGAGAGAGTTTTCCACGTAAATCTAGTGTTGCTCTATCTTATGTGATTTGGATGTTTTAATTGTGGATATAAGTTTTAATAAGTAAAAGTTTATCTTATACTGATTCACCCCCCTCTCAGCATAAACGTGTGCTTAACAATTGGTATCAGAGTCAGTTCCTTCGGATATAGTCTAACCATTGTCAAGTAGATTTTGGAAGCACACATGGTTAGTCATCATGTTCAAGAAGGTTTCTCCACAAACAAGACTCCATTGTTCGACGGAACAAACTATGGATTTTGGAGCATAAGGATGCGAACATATCTAATGGCCTTGGGTTTTGATATCTAACAATCAATAGTAACTAGATAAATAACACCACAAACTCCACCAACGGATACAAAGTGAAAATAATGCAAAAGCCACGAACGCAATTTTATGTGGCTTATCAGAATCAAAATTTGTCAAAGTAATGCATTGCAATTTGACAAAGGAAATTTGGGATAAATTTCATACCATCTATGAGGGTGACAACAAAGTGAGAAAGGAAAAGCTCCAAACTCATAGGAGACAGTTCGAGAGCTTGAAAATGAAAGATGAAGAAAACGTTGCAGCATATCTTCTTTATGTGGGTGAGATTGTTAACACCATCAAAGGGCTTGGTGAAAAAGTTGAAGAATCTATAATAATTCAAAAGGTACTAAGGTCTCTATCATTAAGATTTGATGCAAAAGTTTCTACTATTAAAGAGATGAAAGACCTAGACTAGTTGAAAATGGACGAATTACATGGAATTCTCACAACCTATGAGATGAGGACATAATTAGAGAAGCCATAAAAAAGGGAATCAACCTTCAAAGCTTCAAAGAAAGGGAAAAATAAAGAGTTTGCATCAAGCAATGAAGAAGATGGAGGAGGCCTTGTTCATCAAAAAGCCTAAAATCCGGCAAATACAAAGGTGTTAGGTGTTAAAAGAATAACATGGAATAAGGCCCAAGGATTTGTTAGGTGTTAAAAAAATCAGCCATACCTGGACAGTTAAAAGGAACTTGGACCCAAATACACACCAGGGAGGCCTTAGGTACATTCCACAACCCTTGGTAGAGCAGAAAGGACAAAAGCACTAGATTCCATAGTAGAGCAGTAAGTAGTCTACCATGGAAGAAGGTAAGAACAGGTAACTCAATGGTAGAATAAAAAGGAATCTATCAAAGGAGGGAACAAGTAGTTCAATAATAGAAGGAAAAGAAACTACCAAAAAACAACTTAGGATAAAAAAAAAAGGAGCCTATCAAGGGTGAGTGCCGATCCTAAAACAGAAACCAAACTAAGGTGGGATGGGGCTCTTGTTCACTAAAGCTCAAGTAACTCAATAGTGGAACAAAAAGAAACTTATCAAAAAAACCTAGTAGGGCAAGGAGGAGCCTATCAAGAGAGTGTGGAGCCTAGAAAGAAGGAGACTATAGGTGGAAAGGAGATTAAACCAGGGATGGTTGGCTTCTGCTTTTATAAGAGCAACTCAAGGGTAGACGAAAGTAATGTACACATTTTTTTCCAAAAGCCCTTCTACTTATCACTATTATATTATTTATTCCATAAGCTCTTGGACTTATCAATATCGTATCTATAACCCATCTTATTTTAATCTTTATTTTCAGAAAATGGGTTTGACTAATCCATATTAGATTTGTAATCCATTCAAGGCCGAATTAAAGGTTTAGAGTGCCCTAGGCAATAGTTTGAGTGGGCGCCCTCAAAAAATTATTTAATATTTTTTTCCATAAAGTAAATAAATAAAATTTGTCTGTATTTTTGTATTTTTAAATTTACATCATGGTCATAATAAAATAATAATAAAAATATATTATTAAATTATCATGGAAGGATAAAAATTATTCTGTTGATGGAAAAATTAATCGTAGATGTTCAGAATGCAAAAAAAACAATATTTTATAGAAGACTTCTTACAAGCTTGATTTAGCCATATCAAGTAGGTGACAAGAACTCTATCATGAAATAAAGCACCATTTTTTTGCAAAGAAACAAAGTGTTTATGTAGATCCCATGGTTTTGTGAAGAGTTGTGTTTAGACTAGACGTACGGATTCCTCCATAACAAAATAATAGAAATTTTCCCAAAAAATTAAGAATAGAAAATTAAATATGTTTTTCCTTTAATTATACTCACCTCTACTAGATACACCAACAACATTAGAAAACATACATTAACATTTTTATAGAACAAATTACACACCTACATAATCTGGAGCTACATAAGAGAATGGGTAACAATACCAAAAAAATCATATGTGATATTTTCTTTTACTTGCAAAAATATTACAAAACTTTTTATGTGTATGCATGAAATTTATGTTACTATACAATAAAATCTATAAATGGCTTTATCAATATTAATTATTCAGATAAATTATTTTAAAGTTAAGTTCTAAAATTAATAGACAAAAATGAAATTTTTAGATTTAGGCGCCCCCTAACTGCCGGCACCCTAGACAACTGCCTAGTTTGCCTAAGGCTTAATCCCCCTCTGAATCCATTTTATTTTATTCTAAGAAAAACTTTGGACACTTACCCAATATTTGGGCTTTTTAGCCCTAATATAATCCACAGGAGTCCAGCAAGATTCGTCCAGACACTCCTTGAAATTTCCATTTTCATCCAGCGGGGAAGCTGCCGTTATAGAGGATGTATGGATCACCCGTCTCACAGTTTTTGCTTTCTTACAAGCTCTCAAAATGTCAACAGTTCCATCAATGGTAGATCGAATAAATCCTGTCTGATACGTACCGTCAAAGAGGGAAAAAACCAGGCACTGTGTGAAATTTCAGCATAAAACATGGACAAGTTTTGAGTGGCATTGATTAGTTACGTACCTCAGGGTCATTAGAATCGAATTCCATAGATGTGGCCAAGTTAATAAGGAAGTCACAGCCTTCAATGGCGGAATCGAAGCTGCCCTGGTGTGATAAGTCTGCTTTGAAAAGATGGAGCCTCTCTTTGGCTCCCGGAAGCGAGAGTAGATGGCCAGTTTTAGCGGGGTTCTCTGCAATACTTAAACCCACAAATTCAATGAAAAGAGTTGCAATTTAGAGATGAGAAGAGAAGAGAAGTAAACTAACCAGGATCTCTGCAGGTGGCGTGAACAGTGAAGCCTTTTTCTAGAAGATTTTTAACCAGGCAGGAGCCAATGAAGCCCGTCGCTGCTGTTACGCACACCCTTTCCCTTTCTCCACTCATCTTCTTGTCGAGGTAGCGAAGCAGCTCTTTGGCATGAAATATTTCTAAACGCATCTCCGCCTCATATTGAATTAATTTGATGTGTTATTATCCTGCCGGGGCAGGTCATAGAGGCATCAAGAAATCAATTTGCTTGTCTTGGGAAACCAATTATAGAATACCAAGTGGCATTCTATATGTCTACTATATAGTTTATCATAAAAATATATTTATTTGTTAATTTTATAACATTTAATTGAATTATCTCATTGGTTGATTTACTTTTATAAGCATTTCAGATTTTTCACATTAAAAAAAAAACATATTTTTCTAAATTGGTGCTTTGTTATAGTTTAAACTTTAGAAATATTAGGCTGTACAATAGATATCATATATAATGCTCTGACATACCATAAATATCTTAATTATGGCATTAATTTGTAGTGGATACATGGACATTGTTATTTGTGACATTAAATTTTGACATTACCTGCTATTCATGCCATTCAACAAATATCCTAGGCATTGTTCTTTGTGAGGCACAGTTTCAAGAGTTTCAAGATCTTAAATAGCATGGGCATTACAGAAACAACATTGAAGAAGACAATTGCTACACGGATACTGTTTTTCTACTTTGGGGGGCATAGCTCTCTATCTCCGTCAATTGTAAAGGTAAGAAAATTGCGAATGAGGTATAACATATTAACTTGCTTTATATTTAGCATATCAGGGTAATTTATATTTTGAAAGTCTTACCAGTTACGGCGGGTTCTGTGACTATTACAGAATGCCCATCTGAGATGATGCTGCAATAGGTTCATTTGGTGTTTAGTCACGATTCCTTCTTCCAGATGTTATGCTCATGTTAGTAAATTATTAAATGTATTCCCTTTCTTTTATAGGAAAAAATCGATGTCTCAATTTTCTTTTTTTATCATCGCAAAGCAAGTACAGTTCCTCATTTGTTATCCACAAAAAACCAATTTCGCATCTACGTGTTTTGCAATCTTAGATAGACGATTGAATACGTCTAGGATGGCTCAATTCAGAAGCAAAGCAGATGCTTGAGGTGATTCATTTGATAATTAAGTGTGCTCTCCAAATGATCTGGATTACCTGACCTCTGAGACACCATTGAATATTCCCAACAAAAAATTTCTCACCATCACTGCATTTGAACTCTGAGTCTCAATAACCCAAAACAAGTTACCCCCTAATATGCTCAAATCAGCCTTGAAAACTCATCATTACCATACTGAAACAATAAATCCCAAGATAGAAACATTGCACCTCGTTTGTTTGTGGGCTTTGTGGCTCCCTTAAAAAGATTACATATATGATAGGCCATATCCAAGGTTCTTTCAACATCTTGAACATTCACGAATTCACCTCAAATCTCTCTGGCAGTTGCAGGATATGTTCTGTTCTGAAACTTAAAAAAAAAAGATACACTTTGGCTTGTGTGTTTTTAGGCCTGCTTTGGAATACTCTATGCAGATGGCACTGGTCACCCTTTTGTTTCGAGACTTGGTTGTCAGTGTAATATTCTGCAGGCTTGCCAAGTATGTGCTGAATGGAATTGATTTCTGGAAAGGGTAAGAAGCCATACTGGTGCAGCTTAAGGTATCAGTTCCACCTAGAAAGCAGGGCAACAAATGGTAAGGCATGCCTTAGCCCAAATCAAACCTCTCATAGAAGGGGAAGATAGAGAGGAGAAACTGAAAAAGTGGACTGATGCAAATCTTGAAGGTGTTTATCCTAATGATAGTGTTCTTTACCTTGCGGACCATAGCCAAATCCTGCATTGAGGAAGATCCTGGAACACAAAAAACCCTACCACAAATAGTGTACAAGCTCTCAAAAGCATTGGAAGCCATTATAGACCATTCTGATGAAAGCTTTGAGGCTCCGATTCAAGTTAGGCCAACGTGCTTCTCCATGGTATGCAACATTCCACTTGACTTGATGGAGTGGATGACAAACCAAGTTTTTTTCCCCATTTGCAATATTAGTGCAGGTCCCATAGAAATTCTCCAACTAGTACAAATATAGTACTTGTAGTTTTATAGCTACAAATAAGTAATGTTTACCTTTCCAGAGCAATTGTTTAATTACATTTTTAAGAGTTAAATGATATAGCTAAGCATCCTGCTATGATTTCCCTTTGATCTTAGGGCATTTTCTGAATCTTATGATTACAAATTGCATTTATTGAAATGGCCAGCTCGTTCCTTATAAGTAATAAGATGTTTGACTTGATGGAGTGGCTGACGAACCAAGCTTATTTTTCCTATCTACGTATTGGTGCAGGTCCCATAGAAATTCTTGAACTAGTACAAATATAGTACTTGGAGTTTTATAGCTATAAATAATTAATGTTTACCTTTCTAGAGAAATTGCTTAAGTAAATTTTTAAGAGTTAAATGATATAAATAAGCATCCTACTGTGATTTCCCTTTGATCTCAGGGCATTTTCTGAATCTTATGATTACAAATTGCATTTAATGAAATGGCTAACTCATGCCTTGTTAGTAATAACATGTTGGTTTCAATTGATATTGAACTGTTTTAACTTGCAAGAAGTTGAATACATTAGTAACTTTTGTCTATGAATTGATAATGAACTGTTTTAACTTCTAAGAAGTTGAATAAATTACTGAAAATTTTCTATGGAATTTACTACAATAAATAACAAAAAACCAGATCTGAAGCTTTAAATGAGCATTATCTATTCGGAGAATGCAAATTATAAGTTGCATATCGATATAAACTAAAGCATGTATTTTTACAACCTAACAAACATCTGTGATATGACAGACCACTTTCTTGATCCATAGTTCTTTACAAGTTCCACAATCTAGTTCCTTGCCTTTAAGCTCAAGTAAATTTTACATGACTACTTCATCTCCCTTAATAATAAATTAGCTCTTTCCATGATTTAAATAGCGCCTCCAGTCGCATTTCATTTTAAATAGGCTATACTAAAGATGGCAGGGCATTGCCCAGTATCGAGAAGAATAATTTATAGAGAAAGAAATCAATTTTTTTGATGCCCACGAGTAACCAAAATTGAACATTGAGATTCAAAAGTACAGCTAGTTACAATGGCTATAAGGAGTCAAATATGAACTCCAACACATAAAGACGCTAACTAGGGAGGGTGAATCCGAAAAGGGTAATTCCTATATATAAGTTGAAAAGAAAATGCCATATAGTACAAAAAATTATAAAGTCATGGGATAGGATGTCACATCTCTGTCCAATTGTTACTTCCACTAGTCATGGTATTGTATTTGGCTAGAAACTGTTGTCTTCAGCCATCACTGGAAAGAAAAAATGTGGCATGCAAGAGAACTAATTCTTATGAAACTAAATTTCCCAAATCCCTTTCTGCACCTATATGAGTAATGCCCATCAAAATCCCATGAGAGTGCGCTACAACCTGGGCAACATACCACAATGAAATCACAATAAAGCATCATCATATGCTTTGAATGAGAGCCCAATCCCTAGGGTTTTCTTCTTAGCAATCAGTTATGTTATAAATAAGGATACTTACCACTTGATCATGAGCCTCATAGTGACCTTCCTTGTGGTATTTCCATCCAGAGGTATAAATTATCCAAATAAATAAATGACAAGAACATTTTCCAATTGCTATAAAACCCATGTCAAGTGCTTGTGAGAGTACAAACAAGGACAGTGTTGAAGTGATAAATTATGTAACCAAACAATTCTGCAATGATTGCTTTTGTTAACAACATAGTGGTCACATTTTCTTTTGTGCCTAGAATCTCATCAAAACCTCAATCTTCATAAACACGCACTTCCATTTCCCTTTCTATGACCGCTTCTTCCATGTCCGTTGCATCAGTTTCATTGAACCCACAAAGCGAAGTTGTCCTCCTCATTCAGGTCCTCATTTGTAAGCCTTCATTAAAGACCATGGAAAAAGCATAAGATTCTTTAAATTTGTTTAGAAACAAATGGAAATAGTAAGACTATATTTGCTTACAAATCACATTGTCAATTTTCATAGATTCAGGCTTTCATGGGCAACATCATTGACCTGGTTCTCCCTAAATTGCGTCCAAACGACTTCTCTATTTCGAATCAATGAATTCAAATACCTGTTTCTACAATATTCATTTCGACAAATACCCTTTTCTGCATTATCTATTTCTTGGAATACCCATTTCTGTAACTAATCGATTCCACAATGGCAGCAGTTGTCAACAATATAGCAGTCACATTTTTTTCTTCGCTACAATAACAGTTTCAGATTTATCCAAGGGGAAGACCCTTTGTGTATTCAAGCCTTTAACTTGCTATTCGCAGCGCCTTCTCCACATAGAGTTATTATAAGCTATTTATTTATATACAATTCTGACACATTTTCTGTACCGAGTTCTTTTCCGAGCTATTTAAACGTCTAAAAAAAGGATTGTTGACTGCTCAAGTGTGTCCAAGTACTTACATAACTATCTGTGATGACAGCTCGTCTCTAATTTCAAATAACACACACTTACACCTAGTGTAATCTAAAAATTACCATATGCTATATGTGAGGATAGTCTTTGGACTCCTCTGCACCCATTGGATGCCTATCAACTATTTTCACAAAATTACCATATCAACACCATGCCATGTTTGTATCAAAGAAAAAGAAAATCTGACCACATCATCATACTTCAGCTCCATAGGATCAATCAAACTATGACTATCTTCATGCTCGTCTCGGTGATATCCTCCATCTTAATAAATCCCTTCCTATTTGTTAATTATGTTGAAGTCATTTATTTATTTTCTATTATTTATTTTTATTACTCCTTTCAAGGTTGTTTTAGTAGTAGCTGCAATCATAGCCTTATGTCGTAAGAGCCTTGTTTTACACATGGAACAAGTGATTGAAGAAGTTTGATTTGAATAATTGAATTATGTCACATGTTGAAGATTTGCAAGGTTCAAAGAACATGGTGCAAGAATCAGAGCACCCAGTCGTAAAAGCAATGTAAGAGTTGACTAGACATTCAAACCTCCTACCAATACATGTTTTACAGTCACACAGGGGATGTTCAAATATTTGGATGAAAAATCCCTCGATAGATAACCATGATGACCTTAAGGTAATAGAAAAACCAAAGAAACAACCTTGTGGTTTATGCTGTGTATTATGGAAAAAAAATAGGATATCAGAAAAGTTATGTCTATTTGTGTCTCAAAAACAATACAGATGACTGAAAACAAAGAGTTTGTTGTTGCAATATGTAAATTACAGCAGCTATATATCGATCATTTGTGCTCTTCAATTTTTTTAACACCTCTCGGAAGGAGCAATATTGATCTGTGCATTTCTTTTTCGTAGGGGGAAGCATACACAAGCAATTCGTCGGAAAATATTGTTGATCTGTTTTGACATGTGGCTCAATAACGCTTGCGAGGTGACTACCAATGTTTTATCTTGAAAAACAAATAATACTAAATCTATGATAATATTTCCAGTGGTTGTAGTTGTCTATGTACCCATGATTACATTATCATGCATGTCAGCAAGAGCAGTGTTGATGTGTGCATTCTTTTCTTCTATAGGCAGCAATATATTCATTTAAAACAATTCTGTAGCAAACACCACTAATCGGAACCCCTCCTCTATTGTCACAGTCCAAATTTCAAATTCAGACCTAATGCACATACTTTGCATGAAGGTTGTACACTTATGCATGGGGTATTAGGATGTCATAGTATCGAATTCTCGTTGATGTTGCTGAAGCTTTTCTTTGACTGTTTTTTATTTTCTACGTAACTACACTGTGAAAAAAAATTATACACAAAAAACAAAAAAATGGCTGCCAGTTGCATTGTTGTTGACGACTATGTGCCTGCAAAAAAGAAACATGTTCCCATTGACATTGTGTTGACAAAACATAGCCTTTTTAGAGACGATGCATTCAAGTATAACGTAGGTGATTGCCTATTCGATACATTTGTTGTCTTGTTACATTTTCGTTATAGCTCCATCAAACTTCGCAATGGAATCATAGACCACTTCTTGCATTCCTTGCATAGAGGAGATGCAGATGCCTTGCAATCACTCCAGCTAGAACTAGATCATGATGCACTTTACACTCTGCATCGTATTCATGATGTGGAAACATATTTTCATCGAATGAAACTTTCAGCAATGCCCATTGCAAATGCAACTGAAGCTGGTCTATGGGGTGACAACTTTTGCATAAACTGGTTGGCAAAATGGCTTAATATACCAATATGGGTTTGGTCAAAGACAAAAGGTAATAACTATTTCTGATTCAATGCACAAAACCATATGCTTCCATTCTGTGTGTTATTCCATGATGCCAATCCCATTTGCGGCCATTATGAACCCTTGTACTGGAAGAAAAAACCTGATTGCATTCTTGCAGTTGAAAAAAACATAGTTTCAAACTCTTGTGCTGCACTTAAAGCCAATTGGAACAATCTTGACCATTCTCTGAAAAGTGCAGGCCTCATCAGAATAAAGTCTGCTACTGTGAACTATGGTGAAAGCTTGTTTAATTCTATTTGTGAATTACATAGCCAAGAGTTTGACATTCATTGTCTGAGGCGATATGTTGTGCAATCTTTTTGCAATGCATATTTAAGTCAAAGTGTGGATGCAATGTCTTTCTTGCACAATTACCTTGACATTAATGTCATCAAAAGCATGACGCACATTGCAAATTGGCAAAGCTTTATTATAAAAATGGCCTTTCCCTATAACGAAGGAAAAATTGAAGGCAATCAATTTTGCTTACAATGGTTGTCAATCATTTTCAATGTAACAATACAAGTGTGGGATGCAAAGATCATGAGTGTTGTGCAATTATATTCTGGCGTATCACAACCAACAACAACATACAATATTTTATACTTTTTGTCAAATGAAGGGCATTCTCATTATGAAGGTTTGATTCAAGCATCCTCAACAACATCAATTCCTCCTAATTCCTTATTACATGAGAAAGACACAAAGAAAATAGTCAAACAAGTCTTTGCGCAAGGTCAAACATGAAATACGAAGCAAGAAAAACAACACACGCTTGCAAACTTCAAAAGAATCCACCAACCAAAAAAATAAATAGTAGCTACCTGTTGTAGAATTCGGCTTCGTCACGTTAAAATTGAAATTCGCAAGAATGCAAATGACAAATCGAAATCTAATATTTGTATAGGAACATTCAAAAAATAAATTAACGATACACCAATACATGGTTGTCCAATCTGCAATCAATTGAACTTTAAATCCAACATGACTGTGTTTAGAGATCCAGTAAAGAAAACATATTTTAGGTTTATCTAAAGGCGAACAACTAAAAGAACACAAAACAATATGTCACAATTGCTATAGATGCTTACGAAATAAAACCTTGCCAAAATTTGCATCGCCTTCTCGCATAGAATTGAACTCTGTGCTTCCTCCTGTAGTAGTACTTACTGATCTTGAAGAACAACTAGTTGCTATGAGAATAGAATTTGCACAAATAAGACATTGTACCCACAAAAAACCGCAATACACCTTAAAAGGAGCCATAATCAACGTGCCTTCAGATGTGGATATAATACAAAAAGCATTGCCGAGACATGTAGAAGAAACAAAAACTATTGCTGTTGAACTCAAACAATGTTTGCAATACAAAAATGCCTTTCACTCAGGAAATGTACATCCAAATGTCATCATGATAGCATTACAATAGCTTTGCAAAACAACTTTGTATCGGATGGAAAAAGTACATGTAATTAAAGAATGGAATCATTTTCTCCCAACGATTACTGATGATGATTCTGACAATGAAACAAATTCAGGCAATACAATTATGGATGTAGACAGCGACAACAAATATATCAACGATACTTTGGTACATGGATTTACACATGCAAATTACATAGTTGACCTCCAAGATAAGCTGATACAAATTGCTCCTGCAGAGGGTCACTGTCCACTTGGTATATTCCACGATAAATATTTAGAGGAAATGAACTTTCCCACTCTTTTTTTTGGTGAACCTCGTCACACAAATGCCGTGAAGTCAATTTCTTCTCATAAAATTTCACAGTGGGAGGTCTTGAATACTGATCGAAGGTTTGCATATCATATAACCAACTTGTTTTTCAAAGCAATTAAGATCATTATTGGCCAAGTTCGAGCATGCATTTGGGTTCAGATTCGAAAAGGACAACTAAAGGGAAGAAAACTTTTGGCAAAAGATGTCAAATACAAACCCAACCTAGAAAAAATATTGAAATATGATATTGGATATATTGACTTCAAAAAAATATGGATTTCACCAGACTACATGCAACAAGTAAAGAAAAATGTTTTTGCCATGATATGACAACTAGGCCCCCCAACTTTTTTTTTGACCTTTTCAAGTGCTGAGCATTGTTGGGAGCCTCTTACACTAGCTCTATCGAACCTATATGACCAACACATGCAAATTTATCCTTTTGGAAAACCACAACCTGATGATCATAATGACAAAAACTTTTTCATCAAACACGATCCAATCACATGTACTCGCTACTATAAACATCGACTAAATGCACTCAAGAAATTGTTGTGTAACGATAATACATTCTTTGGAGACATTGTTGACTATTTTTGGGTTACTGAATTTCAAAGCCGAG
Source organism: Taxus chinensis (assembly GCA_019776745.2). Taxonomy (NCBI): domain Eukaryota; kingdom Viridiplantae; phylum Streptophyta; class Pinopsida; order Cupressales; family Taxaceae; genus Taxus; species Taxus chinensis. The sequence goes on along the minus strand of CM034154.1, from coordinate 679,691,596 downwards.
GTAATGCTCATAGCCATTGGTTGATATGGACAAAAGATGCAGCCTATATATGGAAAAAACACAAACTCCTCCATTTCACACTTTGTCGACACCTATATAACTTGTGACACAGAATCTTTTGGTCCTAATATAGCAAAATTGCATGAACATCGCCATACAGAGAGTTGCAAAAAAGGTAAAAAACAAATTGCAGATACAATTTCCCTCAACCTCTAATGAAACATACAGAAATACTCGAACCGCAAGAAACCACTTGTCCATTGGCATCCGAAAATGCAAAACATATTTTCTCTATTCTAGCAAAAAAATGATATGACAACTTGTTTTCAATTGATATGTTTTTGCATGAATTGAACATGAACGAAATTGAATACATACAAGCTATTCAAAGCACTATCAAACAACCAACACTATTCCTACAAAGAAAACCATCACAAGTATGGAACAATACCTTTACAAAAAAATGCCACCAATATGGAAGGCAAACACAGATGCACAATTTATCCTTAATGCATATGCAACTGCAACATATGTCAGTTCATACATGACAAAAATTGACAGATCAACCACAAAAGCATTCAAAAGAATACGTAAAGAGCACTACACATCGTGTATTGACGCAGTTCAGATGATACAAAGATTAGCTAATGAAATGCTCAATTCGCAGTAAATGTCTGCACAACAAGTTTCGCACATTGTCTTGTCAATACCCTTCAATGGTAGCTCAAGGAAGTGCACATTCATAAACATGTCTTGTTCTGAAGACCGCACATTTATTTTGAAGCATCCAAAACTTTTGGACCAAGAACCTGACAACTCCGAAAACATTATGTGCCAATCTATCATAGACCATTACCTTGCATGACCACAAGTAATTGCGGACATTTGCCTCGCCGATTTTGTTTCTGGATATAATACAAATGGGAAACCAGTCTGCAGAAAAGAAAAAGAGCATGTAATCTGATTTGTCAATTACAACAAACATGTAGACAAAGAGAATTATTGTCGAGAGAAGCTTCTGTTATATGTTCCATTCCAAATAAACGAGGACAACCTTAAGCATGGGAACCTGACATGGCAAGATGCATACTTACTTCATCAAAAAACAATAAGACAAAACGAGACAAAATTTGTTCACGATATCAGCACTACATGGGGTGACATAGATTCAGCCCTTAAAGACATAAAAAATGAAGCAAACAATGCTTTGACAACATCCTCTTTCCAACAACAAACTGAAGAAGTCAATGACACATATGACATACATCTAGATCTTCCTTTATGTAATTCAATAGCACCCAAAAGGAAAACTAAACTATTTGAAATCGGAAAACATCCATTCATCTCTGACAACACAATATATTACAAAAAAATGAGAATGTTAAACAAAAAACAACAAGAAATCGTAAAGGATGTTGCACTCAAAAAACATATTGATCCTACAACTCCTTTGTATCTTTTCCTCACAGGAGGTGCAGGAACAGGAAAAACATTCACTGCAAAAATGATCTTTGAAACTTTGATTCATATCTATAATAATTCTACCAAAAGTGATCCATTAAAACCAAAAGGTCTTATTTTGGCATTCACAGGAAAAGCAACTTACAATGCAGGTGGAACAACATTTCATTCAGCGCTTTTATTACCGTTTAACAAGTCTCACATGCTGCCATTGGGTGTTGAACAACTAGATACATTGTCAAAACACTATCAACAATTACAACTTGTCTTCATAGATGAAATATCACTTGTCGGTGGCCAATTGTTGTATCACACTGATAATAGACTCAGGGATATAAAACAAATGCCCACAATGAACTTTGGGAACATTGACATGGTCTTTTGTGGTGATTTCTACTAGGCCCAACCTGTCAATGACTGCTTTGTATTTGAAACACCTCATATAGACAAACAACCAATTCCGTATGATTTTTGGTGTAACAAGGTCAAGGTCTATGAATTGACTGAAACAATCAGACAAAAGGACCAACTTTTTGTTTCGATCCTCAATAGAATCTGAACATGCTCACACACATATTCTGACATTTCGTACCTCAACAATACATGTCACAGACCACCACCAAATGATCCTTCTTTTCCATACCTTTTTTACAAAAACATGGATGTCGAAAACCATAACAAGAAAATGCTTTTACAAATGCCTGGAACAGAGATTGTCATCAATGCAATTGATGAACAAGATTCATTGTACGATGAAACAAGAGCTTATGCAAAGACAATTTGTCTTCCAAAGACCATTGTTTTTAAAAAAGGCATCTTGGTTGAACTCTTTGCTGGTAACTATGATATCCAAGATGGATTGGTCAATGGCTCGGATGGGACTTTTGATGCTTACACAACCACAAAAAATCAAGACATCATATGGATCCGATTCAATGATTTAAGCATTGGACAACATCAAATCACTAAACACACACACTTGCACCCTACTCACATTGACCCCCAATCTGTGCCTATTTTATGGATTGCAAGGCCTTTACAACACTCACTGAATAAAAGAACTTTGACAGTTCGAAGCCAATTTCCAGTCCAAATTGCATGTGCATGCACAATACATAGAGCTCAAGGACTTACAATAGACAGACTTTCCTTTAGCCCTATTGGAGTCACGAGACATGGATTGACTTACACAGCCCTATCACGTGTGAAGACTATAGAGAACCTGTATTTGCTGCAACCATTGACAAACAAAAACTTCAACGTAAGAAAACAAGTTGCAATTGAAATGAAACGCCTTGAATCACAAGCGCAATGACAACTTCAAAATGATTTCTTCTTGGCTGATATCCAGCATTGCACTTTATTTTGTTGTTTGAATACATGGAGCCTTCACGCTCATGTACAAGATGTCATGCACGACTTTAGCTTAATGCAATCTGACATTTTATGCTTTCAAGAAACACACATGTCTAATAGCAATGCACACATTCTACTTCCAAACTTCCATCACATACACACATATCATGTGCATGGTTTAATGATTTCCACTAAAATGCATATACCATTCCTGCACATGATAGAACTTCATGGTCCAAAAGTAGAAGCATTGCTGGCTATTGTCCATGTTCATGGCAAAGAATTGACAATTATAAATCTCTATGCAAGTCCAAATGCGACACTTCAGAATATCCTTGCAATTATCGATCAAGCTTTGTCAAACACATCTTAGAAACAATGCACATACATATTTGGAGACTTCAATATTGATATGCAAAAACAAAATACTACCACAAACCATTTAAATCAACACATGTCCAATTATAACTTTCATTTTTGCATTGCAGAACAAAATCCATTCACTAAAAAACACATCGACCACATATGGTCAAATTGCAATGCCTCCAGCAAAATATTTCAAAGACATGTTTACTGGACTGACCATTCTGCCATATTCCTCGCACTTGACATGGACATCTAAAACTTTTTTTTAAATCCAACTTCAACCTATGCAACTCCGTGCTTCCATACAATTTTCCCGCATATACTAATGTTTTACCCACTCTTACTTTCACAAGAACTATTTTGCTATTTTCCACCATATCAACTATCATCAGTTTACGAAGAACAACATAAAATGAACATTGAATCTGTACATATACTCAAGGTATTAAAAAAAAAAACTTATTATTAGACCTTTTTTGTAGCTATACAAAAAAAACTGCATCGTTTAACAATCCAATAATATCTTCTACTATTGTTACATTATACAAATACTATATCGCCCTATGACACTTTGACCATGACTTACAGCTCAAACTTTTTCCTTCTTGCAGCAACCGTTATGTTTGACGGAAATCTTCTATTTGCTCTAATTGTGTAAAATAAGAAAAAAAAGCTCGCTCCTTGCTCTTCACAATATCTTTTGAATGCGCTTCCGCTTGTCTGGAACCTCCATGTGTGTAATTGTTTCGTGCTTTACACGATGCTACTTTTTCCGACTGCAGATGACTAGTTTCTGCAACGTAATAAAAAATTCACTGCAAGTGGAACGGTAAACACAAATATGGGAAAAAACATTCACATCTTGCACATTTTTGACATATAAAATGTCATGACTCTTACATAAATTTTTCACGAATTCGATGTTTTGTTCTGCTTACAAATTACAAGGTACCACACAACCAATATACTGCCATATGACACAATTTCTATGGTTATCCCTCAATTGCTTTGTTTAACTCAAAACCTTTGATTTCATATTATTAACTTTCATCATTTCTATTGTGCTTCCAGGGAAATTGAAAGCATTCAAATCTTACATACCATTTTAAACAAAAGGTTTCTCAAACACAAGCAGGCACCAATATTCACTCAAGGTATCACATATGCTTTTTTTTTTTTTAAAAATTATTTAAAAAAAAACATTACTATAATTTCTTTCTTTCTTTGATCACTCCAATACAATGCTTGCCTATTTGTATTCCATTACACAAATTATATGTTCTATAACACTATTGAAACTATTTATCTTCAAAAATTCTTTCCTTCAAATAACAATCCATTGTTTTCATTTTATTTTGCAAACATATTGTACTCTAATCTTTCGTCTACACTTGCAAAATTTCATTTCTTTCCTGGTATTCTTGCTAGAAGAACAAGATGAAGAGGAACTTGGAAACCATTTCTGCAAACGAACAACCACAAAACCAAACAAAGAGGTAAGAAATTACAAATATCTTGTCTAGCATCTCTTTACAGCCTATTGTGTGATTAATCAATTTACATTTTGTTTTGCAGGCAAGAAACGGTTCCATGTGCCCCGACATCTATCGATGACCTCAACAGTCGCAAGGTTGGAAATTTGTTTCACGGGGATGTCATTGTTGCATACAAAACAATACTCAACAAAGAGCAGAACAAAGAGCTTTTATGCATAGATTTAACCGACAAAGAAGGTGAAATGACCGTCACACTAAATGTGATTGGACATCAGATTGAGGCATTTCAACAAAAGCTACTGCCATCCAAAGGAGTCAGCATAAGACATTTTTCCATAGTGCCAAAGACCACTTACGATCGTGGAGACTGTGACTACATTCTTCTCTTGAATAACAACAGTACCATAGAGAACATACCTCCAGTCTGCAACGAGTTCAAGTTCATACCGAATACTACAATAAAACAACTCCTCCATGGCACAAATATCTACACAATTGGAACACTTGCAGCTGTTGTGACTTCCGCACGCAGGTCTGGAACACAGTTTGTCTTTGAAATTAAAGATGGGCTCTCCATAGAGGACAAAACACAGGTATCTTCCAACTCTTTCTATTCTCTCCATCATTTTCAGTCTCTTTGCTTATTCTTCCTTACTCAAAAAATTAAACATTCTAACATTTCATTGGATACAAGATATACTTGTTTGAGACATTTGCAGCCTTGTTCGATACAATCGAGCAACAACTCCGCAAAAAACAAGTTCCAATTTATTTGTTCAAGAACATTGTGAAGCGAAATAGCCCTAACAAGGCACTAAGAACATGTCAATCAACATTTATCACCCCGCTAAAGACTACACAAGCACTGCAAGATATGCACACCATAGTGAATGCAACAACAGAGGTAAGAAAATGAGAATTGCTAGAAACTGCCATTCAATACAGTATTTCATTATTACAATACTGAATACTACCTCTTTTCTCCTCCATGTCATTGCTCAGGTACAAGGTCATTTGACTGCCTCCAACGTGTACTCTAAGTTGTTTCAGATTGTATGCAGCAACTGCAACTTCGAAGTTGACAGCCTTCTTTCGTTGCAACAAACAACAATAACATGTGCAAATTGCAACCAGGAGAGCACATTTCACCATACCCACCAACTGATCTGCGACTTAACAACATCTAGTTTAACTATCAAATGCACTCTTCATGCTCCCTCCTCTCCAAATTGTTGCCTCCACTAACTCAAACAACTCACGAAGAGTACGTGCAAAACAAAAGCTCCGTAGTACATCTCCTTCGCAGTTTTTTGTAAGTGCAAGGAACTTTCACGCTTGATCGAACTAACACCATTGTCAACGTGAACACTGATATCCACCCATAAGGTTTGTATCTTTCCACAATTATACTATCACACTCTTTCATTTACAAAATTTTTTATTTGTCACTAATGTCTCCATTTTCTTCGCCTATGCAGATACATTAACAGGGGAATTATACAAACTTTTTCCGGTGCTCTCTCACGAAACAACCTTGCCTCATGAAGAATATAATGTTGCTGCTTCTATTTTGCACTGGTCCACAAACATGCTTTGCATCTAGTTTTCATAGCACAATTGTTCTTGAGCGATAAACAGAATACTGTCGCATTTCTGTATAGTGTTTTGTTGCCTTTTGTAATTTTTGAAAAATGATACTCTTTATCTTACCCACATATAAACAACAATGTCAATATTGTATACACACTGCACTTTTTACGCATTTCATCTTAATTTTCTACACATCTTTCATATTTGCATTGCATTCTCTGGTTGCATATCTTGACCCCTCTTTTGATTCAAGTTCTCACATGAATTGTTGCACTTTTCTTCTCTCCTTGCTGTCACAGATGTTTTGCAGTCTCTGTTTACTAGTATTTGTTAAATGCTTTTGGAAAATAAAGATAGATCGCTTGAATCTAGTTCAAAGTCCCCAACAGGCTTCCATATTATTTTCCTTTTCTGGACGTGGTCGCTTATTATTCAGCCCTGTCAGAAGTCGATTCAAACATTTTGGTTTTAGTTATACTTGTCTTGAACACTAAAACAGACTGAAATTTAGAGCAATGCTGTTATTTTTTTAGGTTGCCTCTTCTTGTATCGGTTTCAGTGATAAACTCCTTTAAAATTCTTTATTCTTCCCTCCTCATACTAAATAGTCAACAATCGTACTAAAGCTTTATTCTTTAAAGCTTTTACATGGCTTGAACTATGATTTTGGTTAAATGATGCTCAATATACCAGTCGATTCCCCCTCTTGCCTATACTACATAACAACATTCAATTTCAATTTTTCTTCTTCATATGCTCTCTCTTGCAAAAAATTGGTAATAATAGTAGTGTGAATCCCTGTGCTCTAAACGTGACCATGGAGGTCGGTTTTCTCGCTGTTCTGCAGAATGTCATCCACAAAGAAATGCACCTTTCTAGGATGTTAGTTACCTCACAACAGATGTCTCCCTTTGCATATTATAGGTTGAGTGAATATCCATCTTGCCATGTCTTTAAAGACACAAATTCTTTGCAATGTTTTTTGCAATTTCCTTCTACACATACACATTCACCAGGACCTGGCTTACTTTCCATATCATTAAAGAGACAACCTTCTACAAATTTTTTTGGAAATATGCCTTCCATGGCCTTCTACATTCGCTACGGCAGGATCTGCCATTTCCATGGCCTTGTTCACAAGGTAAACCATATTCAAAAAATTGCAAATGAAATGATGAAATGAAAACTTTTAATGTCTACGAGGCTAAAAATAACCTATGAGACACTAAAACCAGTTTCTATCAATTATGATATTCTTTTGTTAATCTTGATAATGAAGTATTCTATTTTAGCAAGGAACTGTTAATTACGCCTAAGAGGCGTTCCTATAATGGCATCCAAGGTTGGAAGGGAGTGAGTTGTTCACTTTTATTCTTGACATAAAATTTGACATTCATTTATCTATCACATGACACTTCATCCATAAATTTAACTTTCATTGGACTGTCAATTAAATATTTTTTTTCCTTTTTTCTTAGAGAAGTCAATAAAAAAGTAGTAATATCTTGGTCATATAGTAATATTTGGACCATTTTACTTAATAATTTTTTTTCTGAAATCGCTATAATAGTGCAACTGTATTAATTCCATTTTCACAAATCAATGGGAAATTGATAGAGAAAATAATGAAATTATTGATTAATGTGGTGTGTGAAAAATCTAAAGCTAAGAAGCTTGTAAGGATATGTATAGATGTACTTTATATAGATACACCTATTATGATATATTTACTAGTAGTCTCACGTGGGAAGTGCAATGGGAACGTCGATAGCTTTAATACTATTTTGGAGTGTATGAGAGATGGTGGCAAAGACAAGGGAGATTTGAAAAACCATATTATAACATGGGCAATTGATGAAGAGAAGCAAACTAGTCTTCTTTCACTTTTCTAATTTCATCAAGTAGAACATAGTGGACATGCTTGAGGGAAACCTAAAAATTTGATAAGGAGTGACCTTTTAGCGGTTTTATTTCATTGATTGGTATGTGAAGGTAGGCATTGATGGATAATGTAAAAAATATTGAAAGCCACAACATTGGTAGGAACTGTAGCGCTCGCCCATGTGGGACCCAAACACACGACTTAATAAAGCAAGATATATATATATATATATATATATATATATATATATATATATATATATATATATATATATATATATATATATAGTGGCATTCATTTTGGATGGTACAATTATGTGACACCTAGAAGACTCATAGGAAAGTGCACGACACCACATGAAGAGCATGCAATATCATGACGACAATGGATGCAACCAACATCACATTTAGGTATAAGAACAAGTATGAAGTCGTGACCCAATCCACAACATGCACTTCACTACTAGATATATTCCACACTATCACATTTTTAGGTTTAATTATTTAGTGTAATCATATTTCATTATTAAATTTTAAGGTTCAAAGGGAATTTGGCATGAACATACTTTTTTTCTTCTTTCTCAGGATTGCACTTCCTTTTATATCGTTTAACAAAACTTAAGATGGTCTCGTCTTAACTGCTACTTAAAACTCCCTTACACATCTATACTTCTTGAATCATTTATCATGTAAGCATATATTTTTATTCACAAGGATACACATTATTTATTCCATTTTAGATTTATCTTATACAAGTACACTTAATTGTGTTCTTTTCTCTATTACTATCATTTTTCATAATTTGAAAATCAGATTGAAAATTTTTAGCGCACTTGTGAGAGTCTCCTAGCTCTCGGTATCTAACTAGAGTTTTCTGTTTCACCTAAAATCACATTTTCCTGACATCTAGTCATTAGGATTTAATAATTGATTAGTGTTGTTACCAAAATAGTTATATGCCTAAGTTTTGTTTTTTAGACAAGAGATTAAGATGCTCAAATACTAAAACTCTCGTAGAGCAATTTATAGGAACTTTCAATAACAAAAGAAGGCCTAACTAAGTATAAGGTGATTCCAAGTTTCACTTGGGTGTCCGATTTGTATCGCTCACAATTTAAAGAGTCAATATTTTACTTGAGGTAATAAGTGAGATACCACCTCACTTTATGATTTTTTCCAAGGTATACTTGATCACATTTTAAAGAATAAACACTACCTTCCTTATTGTTCTTATGATGTCATACACGTACAAAGATAGGCCCTTCTCGAGAGATTTAGCAGAAAAGTAAACCATCTAAAAATGTTTGTAACAACCTACTATATATAACCCAAATAAGTAGGATTTTTTTTTCTATCAGCAATTAGACATTCCTGTGCATGTATAAATCAAATAACTAGCTAAAGCTAGTTAATGCAGCAATTCATATTAAATTAATCCATCCTATAACATAGCGATAAACCTTGTGCAGCTATAAGGGTTAGTTATCCCTAATCTCCACGACCACCCTTAACATTTGTTTGAATGTTCATACTTAGCCTCGCTAGGTTTTACCACACTGCGGTAGTGAGAACATATGACTGATCCTATAGTGTCTACTTAGAGTTTTATTTAGTAAAAATCCATCATGTATCCTACACTTTGAGATTTGAGGAATCACGGTGATTAGACAATATACCTAGTAAACACATTACTTTGGCCAAAAAGATATAGTTGTACTATGTACGCTTAGTATAGATGAGTGCACATAACATCTAAACTTGTCTTCCCATCACTTCACAAACATCTCATCATAGTTATCTAGATTTATTAAACTTAGGTAGGTGAACCTATTAATACTTCTCTGAATTCCTAACGAGTTCAACTTCATAAGTATAGGGTGTTGAGTTGTGGAGCTTAATTATTTCACTGGCATGCTTTTATAGACTTGTTGGAATACACAATAACCGGTGTCGGTTGATGAATTTTTGTCAATCACCCAAGGACTAGTATCGGTCAGGAAAGGAGGAAATGGCATCGGTTAGGGCTAACAAACATCGGTTAAGACTAACCGGTATTGATTTCCTGTGCGTGACTACTATAATTAAGTTGCGGGAATTAGATCTATCTTTAGTTATAAAGTGAATCTAATGGTTGTAATTGCATAACTAAAGTGCCCTAAGATTTTAAATGTATATATAAGCATAAAGTTAGGCTTTAGAAGTGAGATTCAATTGAGAATCAAGAGAAGTTTCCTTTTGAGAGGAAAAGAGAAATTTGTAGATAAGAAAGTACATGACATCCAAAAAGGTGTGGAAGATTGTAAATCTTTATTGTATTTCCTCTGTGATAATAAATTGGCTATTTCTTGGTGGACGTAGCCCACACTGGGTGAACCACGTTAAATATTGTGTATTGTTTCTTCTTGTTTATTTCTGTATTGATTGCTTTTATGCTTAGATCTGATTAATATATCTGTACAACCAGTGTGCTAACCCCAACAATTGGTATCAAAACATCTTTTATTTGAGAGATGTGTGTGTTGACAGATTTATTCACAGAGGGATTTCTAATTGAGTGGGAGCAAATCAATGGGAGAAGAAGACAAATTCAGAGTAGATAAATTTAGACGGCCACGATTATATATTATGGAAGATACATGTGGAAGATTATTTGTATCAGAAAGATTTTATACTTATCGTTGGATGAGAAGGACGAGACCTGCAAAGATGATTGATGAAGAATGAATTTTTTTTTGATAGAAAGACTCTTGGGATCTATAAAATTGAATTTGACATCATCTGTGGCTTCGAATATTACCGAAGCAAGATCTACGATACAGCTAGATGAAATCTTTAGCAAATCTATATGAAAAAACCAAATGCTTCAAATAAAGTTTATTTGATGAAAAAACTGTTTAATTTAAATATACAAAAAGGTGGATCTGCATCAAGTCATTTAAATGATTTTTGGTCTATTGTAAATTAATTAAAATCAATTAGCATTCCGTTTGAGGATGAAGTGAAAACATTTTTATTATTATGCTCTTTGCTAGATAGTTGGGATAGTTTGATAATCGCTGTTACTAATACAACTTTTGCTACTAATGTTTTAAAGTTTGATGATGTGGTTAGTATAAATCATGAATGAAGAAATATGTAGGAAAAGTACATGGAGAATCATCATCTGGGAATGCTTTGAATGTAGAAAGCAGGGGAAGACAAAATGAGAGATCCAAGAGCAAGAAAAATGAGAAATCAAAGTTTAAAAATGACAAATTTAAATCTAGAGGTAGAGGAATAATCGTGATGAAATTGTGGAAAGAAAGGACATGCAAAAGAAGAATTGCCGGTTTAAGGAAAATAAAAAGAATATACCAGGAGAAAGGTAAAGATGCAAATGTTGCTGCAAAAGAGGTAAATGCAAGATGCCTTAATTCTCTTATTGGATAGTAAAATTGAGTCTTGAGTTTTAGATTCAAGAGCTTCTTTCCATGCAACCCCTAATAAGGGTTATTTCAAAAATTATGTCCATGGTAATTTTGGGCATGTTTGTTTAGGAGATGATGAACCATGCAATATTACTAGTAGATGTGAAGTTCATCTTAAATTACAGAATGGAAATACATGGATGTTGAAAAGATGTGAGACATGTTCTGAGCCTCAAAAGAAATCTAATTTCTGCAAGACAATTGTATGAAACTGGTTGCATGGTTACACTCATAGTCGAATCTTGGAAAGTTACCAAGGGATCTCTTGTTGTAATAAGAGGCAAGAAGGTAAAATCATTGTATTTGTCTACTTGTATTATTGATTCCTTTTCTGTTTTATCTACTTCAAATTTAGATACAAGCATGTGACACAATCGACTAGGCCATATGGGTGAAAAGGAAATGCAAATCTTAAAGACAAATGATAAACTATCAGATTTGAAACGTGTTAAATCTTGATTTCTGTGAGCATTGTATTTTTGGAAAGTAGAAGAGAGTGAGATTTCTCAAAGTTGGGGCAACAAAGAAGAAACATAAATTAAAGCTTGTACATTTAGATGTGTGAGGAGCAACCTCATGTAGCTTCTCATAGAGGATCCCAATACTATGTTACTTTCATTGATGATGCCACAAGAAAGGTATGAGTTTATTGTATTAATCGTAAATCTGATGTTTTTGAAACTTTTAAAATATAGAAAACCCTTGTGGAAAATGAATCGAATTCAAAGTTAAAGTGTCTTAAATCTGACAATAGTAGTGAGTACTGCAACAAGACTTTCAATGATTATTGTTCAGTAAATTGAATACGCAAAGATAAAGGATGGTTCCTAGAACACCACAAAAGAATGGTGTTGCAGAGAGAATGAACATGGACAATCATGGAACGTGCTAGAAGCATGAGAGATACATACTAGATTGCCCTTACAGTTTTAGGCGGAAGCAATAAACACGATGGTTTATTTGATTAACTGTGGACCTTCAAGTGCATTGAATGGTGGAATACCAGAAAAAATTTAGACTGGAAAAGAGGTAGATCTTTCTTTTTTTAGAGTATTTGGCTCAGAAATCTTTTGTGTATATTGATAAGGAAAATAGAAAGAAATTGGATGCTAAATCCAAAAGATGTACTTTCATTGGCTATGGCTCTGGTGATTTCAGATTCCAGTTTTTAAATTTAGAAGGTTCTAAGATAATTAAGAGTTGTGACATTGATTGGAATGAAAAGAGAATGTACATGGATCAAGTTTTGGTACCCAAAGGTGAACCGGTGGAGAATTTTATGGATGAAAATGAACTCTTGGATTTAAAATTAACGCATACAGGTTTACATAGTAACCATGATATCAGTTTACCCCTGATCGACATCAGACCCTTGTACCGATATCGGTTACAGAAGCCAGATAAATCGACGTTAGTTAGTTGAACCGAAGTCGATAGAAGGTGACCAGCGTTGGTCACCTGTCAGAAGTAGATACAAATCTCCAAGATGAACAGATTGAGCCTCCGACACCCCAAATCTCAGTGAGAAGGTTACAAAAGGTAAGTAGACCTCTCAGAAAGATTTTCACCTTCCTTGTCTTATTTATTATTGACTAATAAGTGGTGAACTAGAAAGCTTTGAAGAAGCAATGCAAGATAAAACCCACAAGCATAGTGAGAGCATGACATGAATGAGGAGATGGACTCCTTAGAGCATGAAAACAGACATGAAATTTGGTTAAGTTGTCTAGTAGGTAAAAGAGCATTGCAGAACAAGTGGGTTTATAAGATCAATGAAGAAGAGAGTGTGGCAAAAGAGATATAAGACAAAACTTGTAGTAAAATGATTTGCATAGAAAACAGGTATTGACTTTGGTGAAATATTTTTTCATGTTATTAAGATGACTTCTATTCGTACTATATTGAGTTTAGTTGCAGTAAGAGGATTTGCATTTAGTGCAACTTGATGTCAAGACGCCATTTCTTCATGGTGATTTAGAGGAAAAGATTTATATGAATCAATCCACTTAGGTATAAAGTCAAGGGTAAAGTGAAACTTGTGTGCAAATTGAAAAAGAGCCTATATGGGCTCAAACAAGCTCTAAGGCAATGATATATGAGGTTTGATAGTTTCATGCACGAGCATGATTATTTGAGATGTGAATCTAACCATTGTGTTTATTTCAAGATGCTTGGAAATGAGAGTTATATTATTTTGTTACTGTATGTAGATGATATGCTTATTGCAGGATCTAGTATGTAGGACATTGGTGAGCTTAAAGAAAAACTAGCTCACACATTTGCAATGAAGGATTTGGGAGTTGCAAAGAGAATCACTTGATATGCAAATTCACAGAGACATGAAGAACATGAAGTTATATTTGTCTCAAGAGCATTATATCAATAAGGTGTTGGAAATGTTTAATTTACAAAATTCAAAACCTGTAAGTACACCTATGGCTAGTCACTCCAAATTGAGTAAATATCAATGTCCTACATCACACGAGGAGATTGAGTACATGACACGAGTTCCATATACTTCAGTAGTTGGGAGCTTGATGTATGCTATAGTTTGTACCAGACCAGACATTGCATAGGCAGTGGGAATTTGTGCGTAGATTTATGGCTAATCCAGGTAAAGAACATTGGAAAACAGTCCAATGGATTCTTCAGGTATTTGAGAGGGACATCCGACATGTAATTATGCTATGAAGGGTTAGATACTTCTTTACGTGGCTATGTGGAGTTCAGACATGGCTGGTGATTTGGATGGCAGGAGGAGCACCAATGGATATGTTTTCATAGTAGGTGGGACAACAGTTAGTTGGATTTCTAGATTGCATAAGATTGTGGCCCTGTCTACTACATAGGTTGAGTATGTTGCAACTACAAAAGCTAGCAAGGAGATGATATATATGAACAGTGTTCATTGAAGAGTTGGGAAAAGAGAAAAAAGATTACAGATTGTACAATGATAGTCAAAGTGTGATTCATCTGGCGAAGAACTCAACGTGTTTCATTCTAGAATGAAACACATTCAATTGAGATATCACTTTATATGGACAGGTATTGGAGGATGGGCAACTGAAGTTGGAGAAAATTCATACAAAGGGGAACCCTACGTGCATATGCTAATGAAGCCATTGTTAGCAAATGAGAAGTTGGAGCTACACTCCACTTCTGTTTGGTCTTCGAGTTTGAGACTTGAGGAGGGAGAAACAAGTCTAAGGAAAGGATAAGAGGATGGAGCTGTACGGTACAATGCAACAATTTATCTCCAAGTGGGAGATTGTTGAGTTGTGGAGTTTAATTTCTTCACTTGACATGCTTTTACAAAACTTGTTGGAATACACAGTAACCGACGTCGGTTAACGAATGGGCATCGGTCACCCATGGACCGGGTATCGGTTAGGCAAGAAGGAACCGACATTAGTTAAGGCTAACTAGATATCGGTTAAGGCTAACCAACATTGGTTTCCTGTGCGTGACTACTATAATTAAATTGCGGGAATTAGACCTATCTTTAGTTGTAAAGTGAATCTAATAGTTGTAATTGTATAGCTAAAGTGCCCTAAAATTGTAGATGCATATATAAACATAAAGCTAGGGTTTAGAAGTAGTGAATTCATTCGAGAATTAAGAGAAGTTTCCTTTAGAGAGAAAAAAAGAAATTTGTAGAGAAGAAAGTACAGGGCATCCAAGAAAGTGTAGAAGATTACAAATCTTCATTATATTTCCTCTGTGATAATAAAATTGGCAGTTTCTTGGTGGACGTAGCCCACACTGGGTGAGCCATGTTAATTCTTGTGCATTGTTTCTTCTTGTTTATTTCCGTATTGATTGTTTTTATGCTTAGATCTGATTAATATATCTATACAACCAGTGTGCTAACCCCAACATAAGGAACCGCAATGCCCATTATTGGTTACCTATGGGAGGCCAATCCACTTCTTAATATGTCACCACATCATGCAACCTACGGGCCTCTTGTCGATATTCTACAATGTGCATTAATTACACATTTCCATCAAGGGCTCATGATCCTCATGGCTTATCCAACAAAGTCATGTCAACCTGAGTTGGATTGTAATAAAATCTCTTGGCCCAATTACTTAGTGAAATATAGTTTACACAACTAATTAATATGGATTGAAGGATAAGATCACAAAGTGATTTTCTCCTTATTACCCTATCCATATGTACTGAACATTCAAATAGAAAAGGTGTGCTAGACTCTTAGTCAAGATTCCACTAAGTCTTATTAACCTTACAATGTTATGCTTTAATATAGCTTGATTCATTATCCATTAATCAAAGTCATATCTATACTTACTTAGGATTATAACTCATATCTTCATTTTAAAGTTAGAGATAACTCAACTTTAGGATTCATTTCTTTTTCCTAATGAATAATGATAAGTTCATTTAAATAACCTTTAAATCTTATAAGGTAATAAATTGATTTACAAGACAAGTTTATATCATACTTCTTTTAAGATTCCTTCATATTTAATATTGAACTAGTCTCATAATTCTTTGACCAGATTAATATTAATTATTGATTTATTTGCATAAACACTTTTAGATTTATCCAATATGTTATCAAGATATGATTTTAATCCTTTTTAAGTTAATACTATAGTCGTGCATTTTTACCCTTCCAAATACAGTCTTATATCCTACTAATAATTCTTTATCTTCAACCATAATATTCTCTATAATGTATTGGAGAGTCAAATAGTTATGGTGTATAACTTTATTATCATAATCCATACTCATTCTAATCATAAGATAGTTAAATATGAGAAACCTTAACTTCATCAAATATTCCGTAGTTACCAAAACCCATATAATGATAATGTATTTAGACATATAGAAATCAACCAACATAATTATAAATTTAGGAGTTTTGTTTGTAAATGGACTATACAAAAGGGCATCTTATCCAAGCCAAGTATCTTATCCTTTAATCAAAAGTACATTAGGATCAATGATCCGTAATAAAATTATTCAAGTCTAACTCCGTTCTTCACAAGTCGGTGATAGAATTCCCATACATCATCACAAAACATGCGGCACTATTTTGTTTGGGGGTGTTAGTTCAAAGAACTGACAAGAAGTTAATCTATTCGCTTAACTATGTTTTTGACATTTCACTCGGAAATGCTTCGTTCCTTATAGAAACAGATAAGGTTAGGGTTAGGAGGAATACCTGTAGAATGTCGAGATGATGTGCGCGTACCGTAGAGAAAGATCAGGCTGACTGCGAAGAACTCCTTTTTGTCTTGGAAGGACTACCTGCAAATAAGAACACAAGACCACAAGATTTTGATTAGATAATAAATGAGGGAACTGCCTTGGGCCCAGGAAATATGAAACTTCCTTTCGAAGGTGGTCAGTTCCCCTGCCGATATGAGTTAACACAAAATACTGTAAAATATCAATTAAATCACTTCGTTGAAACAGGTAGGGGAAAGGCTGGTTTCTGGTTGTGAATCACAGTAACCGACACCGGTTACTGATAACCGATACCGGTTAGGGTTTAGGAGTCAGGTTAACCGACACCGGTTACTGATAACCGATACCGGTTACTGATAACCGATACCGGTTATGGTTTAGGATCTGTAGGTTGGTTGTTTTGTAGGGTGTTTGTGTTGTTTGGTAACTGTGTTATTTGTAAGGCTGTATATGGGTGATATTAAGAAATAAGGTGATGAGAGGTAGATGGATGGCAGTTAGATGTAATATGCACGCTGGGTAGTGGATTCAGGGATGGATTTATGAGGACTGTGGTTCCAAAGGCAAGAGAAATGTTATAATAGAGGACATGCAAGATGTGACTTACTGGTTTTTGACGAAGATGCAAGTTGATCTCCTTGGCTGCCAACTCTTCTGGTTTCTTCACTCGTCTCTGCTTGGTCAAGTGAAGTTCTGGACTCTGCTGATTGCTTTGGAATCTCCTTTGATTCAAAAATCCTTTGACCGATCTCTCAAAATGAAATTCCGATCCGTTGTTTTGGTTTGGGGAGCCCATTTACAGGGAACCGATGGCGGTTGCGTAACCGACGGCGGTCGAGTAGGAACCGGCATCGGTAAGGAAAAAGTAGGCTATTTTTAGTAAAATAGCCCACCTTCCCTGCTTTTCTCCCGAGAGATCAGTTGCGGGCTTGGTCAAGTGGCTAGAAGGTCGGCTTTGGGTGCGAGTAAGGAGGCATTAGTTATGGATGTGAGTCTAGACCAAGTCATAGGTCTTAATTAGGTTAGTTTAGGGTTAGGGCTAGGTCATGATGAGGTGGCAAAGTGAGGTGGCGGGTAAGGTGATGTGGATTTATCAATTACAAGGTAATTAATAAATAATTGTGTAAGGTTTAGGTGATGAGGTTAGGTTGCGAGATGAGATGCGGGTCACAAGGGGTCGTAAGACACAAATTTGGTGTCTACATTAGCCCCTTATTGTCGTGTAGCTTGTTTTGTAAAGCTGCGCGGACAATAATATGAAGTGGTTTCTCCTGTTAAGGGTATAGGTAATCCCCCTCAAATCTATCACAGATTGAGTGAACGGGAAATCAGGGATAGGGTTGATAAAGGGTAAATGGAGTAGAGGGGATGGTAAGATGGTGGGGTAGGTCCAAGGAAGCAGACGCATGTTGAAATGTAATAGTACGACTAGGGTACATGATTTGATGAGCAAACCAGCAGTGCAGAGGCAAAGGTCGATAGTTTATCCAAACAAGGGTGATATAATCCTGGTATCCAAGGCATAGGAAGTAGCCCCAGGGTATATAACAGGTAAGGTACAGGAACGTTTAGGCGTGTTCGGCAGTACCAAAAGGTTGGTTTGGTTGAGATAAACGTCACGGTCTAGGTCTGGGCAAAGTTGGTCGACAGATCAAGTCAAGGACCCTAATCATGCTAAAACACGAACAGGTGAGCTCGATTGAACAAAAGGCTACATGATGGGTGGATAAAAGTGTATGTTGTTGATGTTGGGTAAGGTATTGAAGTGGTACGGCCTTGGGTCGGGTCAGGTTGTTGGGTTGCGGCCTTGGGTCGGGCCAGAAGGGTAAAGGTTGAGGCCTTGGGTTGGGCCAAATAGGTGAGGTTGAGGCCTTGGGTCGGGCCAATTGGTAGGTTGAGGCCTTGGGTCAGGCCGAATAGGTAGGTTGAGGCCTTGGGTCGGGCCGAATAGGTAGGTTGAGGCCTTGGGTCGGGCCGAATAGGTAGGTTGAGGCCTTGGGTCGGGCCGAATAGGTAGGTTGAGGCCTTGGGTTAGGCCGAATAGGTAGGATGAGGCCTTGGGTCGGGCCGAATAGGTAGGTTGAGGCCTTGGGTTGGGCCAAATAGGTAGGTTGAGGCCTTGGGTCGGGCCGAATAGGTAGGTTGAGGCCTTGGGTTGGGCCAAATAGGTAGGTTGAGGCCTTGGGTCAGGCCGAATAGGTAGGTTGAGGCCTTGGGTCGGGCCGAATAGGTAGGTTGGGGCCTTGGGTCAGGCCAAATAGGTAGGTTGAGGCCTTGGGTTAGGCCGAATAGGTAGGTTGACGGCCTTAGGTTAGGCCAAATAGGTAGGGGCCAAATGGTTGGGTGAGGCCTTGGGTCGGGCTGAATAGGTAGGTTGAGGCCTTGGGTCGGGCCGAATAGGTAGGTTGGGGCCTTGGGTCGGGCCAAATAGGTTGGTTGAGGCCTTGGGTTAGGCCAAATAGGTAGGTTGAGGCCTTGGGTTGGGCCAAGTGGTTGGGTGCGAATAGGTAGGTTGGGGCCTTGGGTCGGGCCAAATGGTTAGGGTGAGGCCTTGGGTCGGGCCGAATAGGTAGGTTGAGGCCTTAGGTCGGGCCAATAGGTAGGTTGAGGCCTTGGGTCGGATCCGAAATGGTAGGTTGAGGCCTTGGGTCGGGCCAAATAAGGTACCGACTTGAGCCGATGGGTATAGAGGTATTTGTTTAACCGAATTTTGTCGTTTTGAGGTTGAATGTTGGTAGAAAAGAAATACACAAAAATATGGATATTTACAACACATGATAGGTTATGGTAGGGGATGGTCGAGCTAACCTTGGGAGACCCCATGTCTCCTAAGTGCTGCCTACATAGCCCATTGCACAAAGCAAGGAGGGGCCTCAGACCGATGTAGTTCTCCCTTAGGACCAGGGAGAGGTGAATTTAGGCAATTTGGTATGGTTAGGCAATTGGTTGGTTGGTAAAATTTTGATGTTGGTAGGGTAATGTTTGTTGGTGTTGGTAAGGATATGGGCGATGTCGATGTAGGTAGAGGTAAAGCGAAAGGTTAGCTTACCCAAGTAGGAGGGAACCATGTCCTGATTAAGATCAACACACAATCCTAGATGCGAGGCAAAGAGGAAAGAGTGCTCCATAGGTGAAAAGAGCGAAACAAACCACACAACGTAGAACGAGCCTGAAGCCCTAGGTACCGTGTGCATAGACGAGAAGTCAATAGGTGAAAAGAGTTGTATGATCACAACCTATCAGGTGTACGTTACGTCCCTTGAGTTGAAACAAATGGTGAGGTGAGGTGGATGATATAGCTGAGGTACGGAGAACTTGATTACAAAGTGAGTGTTCTGACGAGAGAGAACCTACCCTAAATAGACAAGTCCATGACTCAAAAGTTCCTTTGAATGAGGCTTTTATTTTACTGAAGATAGACTGATCGATGCGGGAAGTCTATAAGGGATATTGATTGTATTATTCTTGAGGTCTTCGCGAAGCTGATCAATGCGAGAAGCTTCTGATAAGGGCTGACTGTGTATAGCTGTCCTTCGAGGGAGCAGTCTATTTATAGTAGCAAATATGATTTTAGTGCATAGCTGTCCTTCGGGGGAGCAGTCTATATATAAGAGCAGCAATAGTTTGGCATATAGCTGTCCTTCGAGGGAGCAGTCTATATTTAATTTAGATGACTAGATGTTCTTTGGGCGTGAAGCATCTAGTTTGGTAGGAAGTTTGACTCAAGAAAATCCCATAAGAATACGGCTTATTTTAATACTTTGAAGTCATGGACTAGACTAAGAAGGGGAAGGCATCGTTAAGGGGAGGTGAGGGGTGAGCTTGATTTTATTTTGAGATGTAAGAGACAAGTGTATGTGGTGGTATGTGAGCTCAAGGGACGAGCAGTAGGCAGATAAGAAGTGATATAACACTAATTTCAACAGTAGAATGGTCGAAGATGCAAGGCATTAAGGGGTTCAGGCTCAGGTTTACCATTAAGCGAAGCTAAACGATAAGTGCCTGATCCATAGGTGTGAGTGATTATATAAGGCCCAATCCAATTGGGAGCACAATTTTCCGCGTTTGCTCTTTTCTAGTTTGGTTACATGTTGATTCTCTTTGAGGACGAGATCACCAACCTTAAAGGTACGCTCATGAAGTCGCTTATCATAAGCACGCTTGATGCATTTTTGATAGATTTGAAGATGATCAAGAGATGTAAGACGACGTTCGTCAAGAAGCCCCAATTGGGCTAACCGCTCTTGGCGGAAATCATCGTTGGTGAGAAAAGTTAGGAGGGATAGATTCAGGATCCATCGACTCCATGGGTGACGAAGGCAAAATGGGTGATGATGGTTCGGTAGGGGTGACGTCGTCCTCTTCCAGAAGGCAACTGTCACGAGGTTCCTTTTGGGGTAAGTGTTCCTGGAAATCCAAGACCACTACGGTCATTATGTTTGCGTGTAGTTACGGGAATGATTGTGTGCCGGCCTTGTTCGTAAAGACCAAAACCAAAGCCTTTCCAAGCACAGCGAGTCAAGAAGGTGAGGGCGAAACGACGATTTGTCAGGTATTGGAAATCGGATTGGAAAGGAACCACACCAAGAGGAGGTTCAGGGGTAATGGAAGATGCGTCGACACCCCCATACGTTAGGTTAGTGCGGCAATGAGGAGGTCCGTAGGAGATTACTTCCCCCACACGACGGTCATAGGTAGGATGTTCATGTAATTGTCCGTACTCTTGTGGAGTATGGAAAGAACTAACGTTATATAGGCGATACTCCCCCAGCGTGAGGCGATTGAAAAACATCTACCAAGGGGTCGGAGGTTGGAATGTTAGCTGCGGGAAGGGAAGTGGTTTTTGCGACGGTGGTTTCATCAGTTGAAGGCGTAGGTGCGGTTGAGGTACATGTTTGAGGTACATTTGAAGAGGATGGTTGGGTTGAATGTATGGGTGTCTTGATTGGTACAAGCACATCGTTTGGGCGGTATAACATATTGCATGTTTTGAAGGGGGGAGGGTCAGCTTTTACGGTGTAGGACTTTCCCTCATACTCAAATTTTATACATCTATGTAATGTTGAGGGAACGCATCCCATGGCTCGGATCCAAGGACGACCCAGCAATATATTATATTGAAACTCTCCCTCAAGGACATAGAAGAGCTCGGGTAAAGTACGTGGTCCTACCCGAATGTTGAGGATCACGGTGCCCAAGGTAGAGGTAATAGCATCATTAAATGACCGTAACATGATGGGGTTGGCACACATGTAGCTAGAAGGGATATTCATTTGTTGGAAGGCCTTTGAAGAGATGATGTTTAGGCTGGCGCCCCCGTCAATCATAACACGACGTACTCGAATGTCTTGTACGTAAGCGGAGATGAACAGGGCAGGGTCAGGGTCTTCTGTACCAAAGTCGACAATTTCATCTTCAGAGAAACTGACTGCGGCAGCTTGTGGTGCAGAGACAGAAGTGGTTGGGGCAGTGGGTTGTTTGGTGAGAGAGGCAACGTGATTGGGTGTTAGAATGGAGGCAACGGGCAGGGTTTCATTAGGTAAGACCTCGATCCCTTGAAGAATTTCAATGAGAGCTTGTCGATGAGACTCAGAAGTCTGAATGAGATCATATAGTGTCATTTTTACGGGTGATTGGTGAAGTTGTTTGATCATGGTCTCGATGGGCAACTCCATTAGAGATGGGGTAAGCGGGTCCACGAATGACCACTTTGGGTGGTGGTGCAATCGGGATGCTGGTCGGAGAAAGAGAGGACGCAGGTGTACTTTCTTTAGTTTTTTCGTTGTTTTTCTGCGCTCGGGTAGCAACACTGATCATGTTAATCTCATAGACTTGAGATGAGGAAGATGGTTGGGATAAATCATGGTCTTCAAGAGGTGGGGTTGTAATAATGACAGATCTTGGTGAGGCGGGGACAGATGGTATAGGAGAGGGAATTGAAGCTGAAGGTCTCTCTCTTCGTAAGTTGTCTTTCTTAACCTTTCTATCTGGGAGAGGTGACTGACGAAGGATGGTTTTTAAAGCTTTGCATCCCTCCACATCATGTCCTGGTGTGCGGTGATAAGCGCAGATTTTAGACTCATCGTAACCTATAGGTCGAGGTTTAGACGGGTCATAAGGTCTAAGTGGGGGTAGGGAAATGGTCGCATTCTCTACCAACATAGCAAGGATTTTGGCGTAAGATCCTTTGAGTGGGTCAAAATCAGAAGAGGATGAAGGTATTGATTGTGCTTGGGTTTTGGTAATGTTTGGGCATGGCTGGTTCGTATGGGTGGTGGTTTAGCCAAGGGGTGTTGACACATGGTTTTCACTAAACGTGGTTTCTTTGGCACAGGAGCTACGTTCAGCTGGTTAGATGATGAGGCTACAGATGACGTGGTAGTGGGAAACAACCACGGAGAAAGGGGAGTGACAGAAAATAAATCCTTTGATGATGGGGTTTGTTTAGGGTTGATAGGTGGACAAGATACGTGGGATGACAATGTTGTGATACCCTTTAGATCTCTGTATAGGTGCAGAAGGCGTAGGTCGTTTTGGAGAAAACGCAGGAGGTATGATATATTGGTGTAAGGTGGAGGGATGAGGTCCCAATATGGAAGGTAAGTGTGACGATGATGGTTTTGATTGTGATAGAGGCATGGGTTGGGTTTGTCTCCTAGGTGGCGGAGCGGCTTTATTTTTGGACAAATCTAGTCGCTTAGGCGGGTGTGTTAGACTGGGTATTGGTGGGGTCCCAAGTGTAGGGGAAGATTTGGTTGGGTTGATAGAGGTGGATGGGGCATACTGGTATAGATGAGGGGGGTGAAGAATGAGGACATAGGCATTTTGAGTTTCTGTAAACACTTCGGGTATATGGTAGATGACATCGGGATCGGTCATCTGCATTTGAGTAGAACAAGGGATACTCAAACGTTCCCATAGGGCCTGTCTATCTTCTGTGGAATGACAGTCTCCAGGTGTGATTTGTAATTTTGGTACGGAAGAAAAGTGAGTTGTAATTCCAGTCCATTGTGGGTGTGACACAGGAGGCAGATGAGGCACTGTATCAATAGATGTTAGGAGGTCAACCGGTCGTTGAAAAGATTTAGGCGATGAGGGACTAATAGGTAGGAAGGCGTGTTCGAGGAGATCTGTCATGTTAAAAGAATGTGGTGATGTTAGTGTAAGAGATTTCTCGTCTAAGGATGTCAAAAGGAGTGGTGAGCCTTCCTCTTGTGTAGCAAGAGTGGTAGAAGGGGACGTTTGGGAAATAGATAAATTAGATAGCATCCGCTCACAGTCTTGTAGGGATGTGGTGTAAGAAGACTCATTGATGGGAAGGGAAGCCTGGGCAGTTAACTCTTCTATGGGTAAAGGAACGATTTCGCTTTGGCTTGATGGTGGTAAAGGAGGTTCGGGCTCCTGTGTTAGTGAAGAGGCTTGATTCAAAATTTTCTCGATAGAGGCTTTTGGCTGAGAATCGAAGACTGCATGGATCTCATGAACACTCTCCTCGGCTAAGATATCTTGGTTCACGTTGCTGTTGGACGAGTGATTCGGGAATGGCTTGTTGAAAATTTTCAGATTTCGGTTAGCAGGGGCGTTAGGATTATCGAGGGTTATATCCCCTGCGTCAACCATTTCCTGCACTATGTTTTTCAACATCTTGCAGTTTTCATGACTATGTCCTTTTACGCGGTGAAAGTTACAAAAGTCATTTTCTTTGTACCAGGAAGGTATTGCGCGGGTGGAGTCAAACCCAGAGTGAGGTTTAACAGGGGGCAAGGTGATAGCCCCAGCTTTGAGCAATTTCTCCAGGATGACGCCATAAGTTTCTCCCAAGGGAGTGTAATTGGTGGGCTCGGCTTTGTACTTATAAGTGGTTTTCGGCGGAGTATTGGACGGTGTTTGGGATTTGACCATTACCGCGTGGACAGCTCCTTTTGATTTAGAAGAAGTGGACGCGTGAGGAGTGGTGGTGTTTGGCTTGTTGGTAGAATCAGGAGTTCGGAAATTGGGGTTTTTGTTACGCAACCGCAATTTCTCTTCTTCTAAGGCTCGAATTTCTAGCTTCCGAGCCATGGTAAAGGCCTCGTCGAATGTGCGGAAAGTTTGAATTTGGAGGGTAGGGGAGATGTGCTTAGCGCAGGCCCGCGTAAATAGTTCGATGAGTTCGGTTTGAGGCAAGGCATACGTAAGTTGGTTGATAAGGCCCCGCCATCGTCCAACGAAATCTGCGATAGATTCATCTTCGAATTGTCGGATGGCATAGAGGTCAGTGATAGATACTTTCTTGGCAATGTTAATGGAGAAATGATCCAAGAAAGATTGGGCTAGTTGGTTAAAAGAGAAGATCGAGTGCTGGGTTAAAGCACTGTACCACTCCAAGGCGGGTCCTGATAAGGACATGGGAAGGTGCGGAGTAACAAGGCGTCATCATGGGCAATCAAATAACAAGCATGTCTAAATGATCGCAAGTGTTGTTGAGGATCCTCTTTACTGTTAAAACGAGTAAACTTTGGCAACTCCCATTGAGGAGGATATGAATGAAGGGGGACAGAAGGGTGAATGGGCTCCCGACAAACTTGCTCGTATGTCAAGGCGCTACGACTTCCTGAAACGGAAGCCTCCAGGTTTTGCATTTTGTCCATCATTTGTTTGATGAAATCTGTGGTTGGATGAGATGATGGTGCCACAGAATAGGGATGTCCCATATAAGGTGTTGAGGTTACTGGATATGTGTATGGGAATGAAAAGGTAGGCGGAGCTTGAGAAGGAAAGCTCGTGTGAATAGGTGGCAGAGAGTAAGTCATGAATGGAGTGGTCTGAAAGAGAGATGAGATAGGGGCAGTTGGTGGTAACGATACGTGGGGTCCAAGATTAACCAAAGGAAAGCTAATCGGGGTCGTATGAACCTCTGAAGCCGTCGGATTGGGAGACGGGGCTAGAGATGCAGGAAGTAAGGTAGTGTTATCAGGAGGAGTGGGAGCTAAATGAGCAGCTATACTAATAGGCATGCCAATAAGGAGCTGACCATCAGGCGTACGGTCAGGGGCATGAGACAAATAGTATTGTACAGTGCTGGGATTAGCATCCAGAAATTTGGCAAAGTCCTTGTCTCCTACAGGAATTTGGGGGATCTCACTGGTGTCCGTAGGGTTCCCTATAGAATGTGAAGGGGGTGATTCAGGCAAAGACACAGAGCAGGCATGTGAAACCATGGCGGCGGCTTGCTTCCGAGTGATGACAACCATAGACAAGAACACACAGGAAAGTTTCAATCTATCAAGAACAAAAACAACCTCAGAATGATGAATTTGGCAAGTTGCTGGTTTGTCAGGGGCTGATGAAGACAGTAACCGATATCGGTTTAGTAACCGGTGTCGGTCACAGAGCAAACGACGTCGGTCCCTTAACCGATGCCGGTGTCAAAAGTCTAGGATAAGAAGATATAAAAGGCTGCTAATTTGATTTTTAGCAACGTTGAGTATATTTAGCAACTTATTGATCACAGAAGACAAAGTATGACAGAGAAAACAGGATTTGAAAACAAGCAAGAGGCACACGCAAATCTAGAGACTAACCTTAGGGTTAATTTTAGTTATCGTGGGCTTATGCCTTTAGACGTAAGATGATGTCAGAATCCTAAACAAACAAGACCTAGGGGAAATGTCAAGTTTGTTTTGGCTTATAAGGTTACCTCAATCGGGCGGAGGAATACCGCGGAAAAGGGGGGATGTTTGAGCTGTTGTGTTAATTGTGAAGTGATTCGGTATGTGTTGTGCAGTGAAACTAAGGTTAATTTCCTGTCAATACCGTGGATATCACCCCCACGTGTACGACCTGTTACTTAATCTATGTTCACTAGAATTGAAGAACAACAAGCAGGAATGCAATGCATGTGTTTTAAAACCCAAATCGAAAATTATATTCGATGAAGCAAGAGAGATGACTTTCACTAATGCGAAACCAGGAAAACAAGACAAATTCCTTTACTAAAATATATAACAAAAGCAGAAGCAACAGCAAATATGCTTCCTAAAATGAAAATAAGCAAGAGAAAGAAACCCAAAATGGGTCCCACCGGGTGCGTGCCAAAATGTTTCACTCGGAATGTTTCGGCTTCTGGGAATAGAGTTGCTTCTATCCTTTCATTCCTTTTAGAAACAGATGAGGTTAGGGTTAGGAGGAATACCTGTTGAATGTCGAGATGGTGTGCGCGTACCGTAGAGAAAGATCAGGCTGACTGCGAAGAACTCCTTTTTGTCTTGGAAGGACTACCTGCAAATAAGAACACAAGACCACAAGATTTTGATTAGATAATAAATGAGGGGAACTGCCTTGGGCCCAGGAAATATGAAACTTCCTTTCGAAGGTGGTCAGTTCCCCTGCCGATATGAGTTAACACAAAATACTGTAAAATATCAATTAAATCACTTCGTTGAAACAGGTAGGGGAAAGGCTGGTTTTCTGGTTGTGAATCACAGTAACCGACATGCCGGTTACTGATAACCGATACCGGTTAGGGTTTAGGAGTCAGGTTAACCGACACCAGGTTACTGATAACCGATATCCGGTTACTGATAACCGATACCGGTTATGGTTTAGGATCTGTAGGTTGGTTGTTTTGTAGGGGTGTTTGTGTTGTTTGGTAACTGTATTATTTGTAAGGCTGTATATGGGTGATATTAAGAAATAAGGTGATGAGAGGTAGATGGATGGCAGTTAGATGTAATATGCACGCTGGGTAGTGGATTCAGGGATGGATTTATGAGGACTGTGGTTCCAAAGGCAAGAGAAATGTTATAACAGAGGACATGCAAGATGTGACTTACTGGTTTTTTGACGAAGATGCAAGTTGATCTCCTTGGCTGCCAACTCTTCTGGTTTCTTTCACTCGTCTCTGCTTGGTCAAGTGAAGTTCTGGACTCTGTTCCTCATCTCGCAATGCTCTCTGCTTGATCTAGAAATCCTTTGATTGATCTCTCAAAAATGAAATTCCGATCTGTTGTTTTGGTTTGGGGAGCCCATTTACAGGGAACCGATGGCGGTTACGTAACCGACGGCGGTCGAGTAGGAACCGGCATCGGTAAGGAAAAAGTAGGCTATTTTTAGTAAAATAGCCCACCTTCCCTGCTTTTCTCCCGAGAGATCAGTTGCGGGCTTGGTCAAGTGGCTAGAAGGTCGGCTTTGGGTGCGAGTAAGGAGGCATTAGTTATGGATGTGAGTCTAGACCAAGTCATGGGTCTTAATTAGCTTAGTTTAGGGTTAGGGCTAGGTCATGATGAGGTGGCAAAAGTGAGGGTGGCAGGGTAAGGTGATGTGGATTTATTAATTATAAGAGTAATTAATAAATATTTGTGTAAGGTTTAGGTGATGAGGTTAGATTGCGAGAGGAGATGCGGGTCACAAGGGGTCGTAAGACACAAATTTGGTGTCTACACGGTGAAACAATTGAAGATGCCAGCAATCGATTAAATTTTTGTGACGCGCCGTGTCCTAAAGGAACACTTCACATACAAGCCTCTCAGAGCTTCTTGTAATCACAAACTATGTGATTGGCGGAGGTTTCGGGTTCCTAGATCTTATGTCAGAACCACTATCTTTGCACAACCCATGAATCAAACCAATCAACTAAATTTAGGAAAACTATATTTTAATAGAAAAATACATCTGTTTTGCAACAAACATTATCACAGAATAATTCTCAAGCCATTGAATTCATCTGAATAACTTTATTCCATAAAAAATGACTAAGTATAGAATTCTGATGGGAGAATTTTTCTAGAGTTTCCCCTTGTATTTTCCACTTTTGAAAATTTCCATGAAAATAAAATTGAATTAATCTAAATCAAATAATGAAGTAAATGCATTAAATGAAAAGCTATGGATCAAATGATCCAACCCTCCAAGCCACAAGGACCTTAAGACAAAATAAAACTAACAAGAAATAAACTTACCCAGTTGAACCATCAACTTTTATTTTATTTTATTTTATTATCACCATCCAAATGTCCCTATCAGAAGGTTAATACATCTATAAAATAAGCAAGAACTTGATAAATCATTTTCTTTCCTTTCATGCCAAGAGTTAGTTCCCACTCTATTTCATAACATCAAAATGAAAACAAGCATTTCAACCAATTTCCTTTCCAAGTAATATGTACCAACAAACTTATTACTAGCTGCAACAATAAATCAACATTGCAACCACTTGCAGTCTCATTTAGCAGAGTAAAACCAAATGACTACAAGTCCAGTAAATTATCTTGTAATTTTATCTCCAAATGTGTAAGATCTTTCGGGGAAGCATAGCATTTCCCTCCTTTCTTTATAACTTACATAGATTTTAAAAATACTGTAATCCCAACTCTTTACCCCAAAACTTCAAGGAAATTTCGCGCATCTGAAGAATTATAACAATTTATCCTACTACCCAAGATTAAAAGTTGGTGTTTCCAAGACCCTCTATTATTAACAAAAACAAATGATCGAACACCCAAATGAAGATATCCTCACCCAACACCAATGTATATTCTTTAATAGTGTCAAGATTTTAAACAATCAATGCTATCATTCACACAGTATTGATCTATTAATTTGAAATAGAATATTAGGTGCATAAGGAGAAACAGAATCATGCAATTTCCTTCTAGAAGGAACTCAAAGTTTGAAAATAGATTCATAGAACCATACTCACAAATTTACTCAAAACTCTTAACAAAACCCATCATCTCAAATAAATCATTCACTACATATCACACACAAAGAAACACAACCATACATTTTTTATTGAAAGAACACAAGTTTTGAAATCCCACAAAAAATTCATAGGTTATTTTCCAAAGACCAAAACAACCATATCAATTTCATGGACAAGAACACAAGTTTGAAACCCACAAAATATCACAGATAATTTTCCATAAACATTTCACAATAAAAAAACCACATGTAAATGAAACAATCACTTTATAAATCAAATCAAGTAAGCAAGAGTAACCCCTTTCCTACAAGTGATTCGTGTGCACTTTGATTTTCTTCCAGATACTCTCTGCAAACCCTATCGACTGTCCCAAATGCAAAAGATCTCATCTCTCCAAACAAACCCATATGCAACATTGCATTCCTCTGTATAAGTAGAGGGTTTCTCAGTCAAAAACAAATTCAACACATGCAAAGAAAAAATCAGCAGAGTGCCCCCATAATTGGAGCTCAACACCAAATCGAATTCCATGCAACTACCAGACTCCAATTTTCCCCCATTCTACCACGAACTCCCAAAAACTTTGCTACACATTACTCTCTCCACCTACAACCTGCCAAGTGGATGGCAAAGGAAGGCCCAAGGCTTCGTGGAAGGGGATCTCCTAGTTGAAATTGAATATTCAAATAAATGATTACTCCCTTGCGTGGACTGTCCACTTAAGTGGACTTAATAATTATTAAATTCATATCCTTGCCAATATGGTATTCAATACCTTTAATATATATATATATATATATATATATATATATATATATATATATATATATATATATATATATATATATATCAATACACAATAAAACATAATGCTCAACCATTCAATGATGGGTGTGTCCATATGACCCCCATCATTTATATCACATAAAATAATACCAACAAATTTAGTGTTACAATAACAATTTACCAAGGCTATTAAGCCTTATTATTATTACCATCTATCGCCACCTCAAATGATACAAGTAACAATTCTAACCAATATCACAGCGTATCATGAAACATTTCATGCCTTGTTTAAATGCACAACACAAGCTTCCTTAGGAGTGACATCGCCCTTAATCCACATGGGCATCAACACAACCTCATTGTCTTTTACCACCCATGTTAGAGGACAATTTTACCATCGCTTGCCCTTGCCGACATGGTTATGCAGAGACCATATTGATTAAGGACTATACCGTCCTAAAAAAATTGATGCCCAACAAAAATCTAAACATGTCAATACACAGTACCATCTCATAATTAATTGTATATATAATAATAAAGGCATTATGTATTTATCTAGGTACTTAATATTTTAATTAAGTACTTAGATGACTAATTACCGTCATCAACATTTAACACTTAATTATTCGAATAATCATTCATTTTCCCATTATTCCTAATTATTTGAATAATTAAATATCAAAATAAAATATTAATTAGTGGGATGCTACAATGTTGATGCACAATACACCAATCATGCCATAAGGGGTATTGCAACCCTTAACTATAACAACATGTATACTTCCGCAAACATAAGAAATTATTTTTAACACACATGCCTAAAAGTATTACTAAGCCTCTAGGAACACACGAGAAGATTGGTTTCAAAGCATATCTTGGAGAACAAAGGTGGTTTCTAACACTAAGACGCCAAGACAATCCCTTTGAGAAACATCTAAAGATTGAAACTTCACTTAAACACAACAAGGTGAACGAAACACAAATAACCCAATGCTCAAGGGTAACCTTAATAAGGGTTGACAAATTGGGATAAATTAGGTAACGTTTAAAATAATAACCTCCCAGAAGTGGGCAGACATAACCATTCTTATATAAGGTAGTTTCATCACTTCTAAGTGTTCCATGCATTTTAGTAACACACACAAGAATACAAAATCACCTCGTTCACATAGGCGCACAATTATAACATTTTCATTTCATTTCTAGTTAAAATGTACATCTACACCCTTAGCAAGATATATATACTTATAATCAAAATCACCCCTACAACAGAATGCATGTTTTCTGATACACCCATATAACCCAATTTCCCACTCATCACAAAATAATTAATAAATAATATTCATGTTCATAACAATGTTGCTGATACATCTACTTAATATTACATGTGTATTTCAATGGTAATCCATATTACAAAAACACCAACAATGATACCATTTGCCTTTTTTTCCCATGCACTTGCAACCACCCCATGGTCAGCACAACTGTTGGCATGGCATTTAACTACAATCAAGCACAATTTATGTTTTCACAAATTTCTAATAATAATGCAATAAAACTGAACATACTTTTTGTGGGAGAGTAAGAACACAATGCCATTTCATTTTATTTTCAAAGCCAAAGATAGGGTTAGAGAGAGGAGAGAGAAAAGCATCATTTCTTTTCGCATTCAATATATTTTCAAACAAGTGTCAAAATGGTTTCCTATAGTTATGTTTTTGTGTTTACAAGGTTCTCTATCATTATTTTCTTGGATACGTTCATATGAAACTTTGAACCAATTAGTCACAACTTTATGAAAATGTCAAATTTAGACAAGTTGCTCACAAACTAGAATTTGAAAACCATCTTCGAGACTCAAACACATAAGGGAAAAAATTCCTACTTATTCCCCTATATACAGGGAAACACTTAAAGCTGACGGAACACCAAACTAGTGACAAGATTAAAATGGCACTCGTCTTTTTGGAGGTACCAATCGTAAATGCACCGAAGCGCCCTTGTTGCCCAATGACCAAAGGCCTACAAAACCTATCAATAAAACTATCTTGTGGGATTTTTTTCTCTAAATTGATGATTTCTAGCAACTATCTCACATAAATATTAAAGGCATGTGAAAGCCAAAACCTGTTTCTATACCCAGGGCCAAAATGGCAGGTTGAAACCAAGCTGCATTTTTAGCTTTTAACAGCTATTTAGAGTTGTGAACTAGTTCGTTGGGCTCCTAAACACATTATGAAACAATGTTCAAACAAATATCCAAGGGACAACCTAGGGTTCAGTTGGACACTCCACATGACAAGGTACATACCTAAAGTTTTCTTTTCTCATTTCGGGGTCTGTAAGGTTATTTTGCGCCTCCATGAAAACTAGTTTTTATTAACATTGCGCAAAGTCGTCAAAATTAGTTTGAATAAGTTCCTATTTATCCTGCTAATGACATGGTTTCTAAAATGAAATCTAGTAACATAGTTTGTCTATCAGTCTTACGAGGTAAATGGGAGAATAATGTGTATAGTGCATACCAAATAGAGGTAAAATTTGTTACAGTAAACACGTTTTAATTAATTTACCCAAAATTTACTCTTCTTTAATTTTATTTACAGATCCATTCAAAATTAAGAAAACTATAACGTTTAGAAAAATATTCAAGGATAAAGTGAGATGATTGTACACACCGAATTTTGCACATGCTACATTGTCGGAATGGTTCAAAATCCCCAATGATGAGTAATATCTTTTCTAGTGGTGTTCAAGTTCAATTTCCCATTTGCAGTATATATTTGTAGCCTAGAATGCTTTCCTTGTCCATTTCCATGCTTTTCTCACTTTCCTTTATCATTTTGCTAGTTTTTTCCTTAGCTTTTGACTTTAAGTCATGAAACCTCGCCCCGACGGTTATGCAACCGCTACTTGGTGGCGATTGAGTAACTCATCGGTGGTTGCACAACCACTGATCTGTGCAGACCGACGGTCCTATGCGCATTTTCCCGAGACTCTTTTGGCGTGTTCTGAACGTGTCAACTTCTTCAAACTTGATTTTAGCGCACGTTTCTTAACCAATTTGGTTGTTCTTGAGCTCATTTGATGCGTACCAACTTCTCCTTCCCTTCCTTGTTGTTAATTGTGAGTTAACTACCCCTTCTTTGAGAGAGGTGGCATTTCTTGCTGCCAAATGGCTTAGACCATTTCTCTGCCTTTTTCCTATAAGAGCCAAGCTTCTACCCAGAGCATTGGTTGGAGATTATTGTTTTGAATTGCACTGTTATGCTGCATCGTAATCCTGCCGAGAAATACACAAGCAAGCTCAACTCTCTTGCCTTATTATTCTCTTGCTTACATTGCTACCACTTGCTTTGCAAGCCATTCCAGCTCCATCACTTTCTTTTCCATTTCATCCACACAAGCCATCATAGTTCCCAAGACTCGTTTGAATACTAAGTTGGAAAAGAAATTGAGGGGAAACAAACCAAAACAAGTTATGGCATTGTCACAGGTCTACAATTTCTAGGTTGGGGATGTATTTGGATTCTTAAAGCTTTCCTTGTTTTAGTAGATATTATTCCAAATTCTATTAGAGTATATTAGCTTCTGTATCTTTCATTTATTCACACAAAGCTTCTACTGAAATCTACTTCCTTGCCTATCCATGTGGGTTTGCACAGGAAGTTTTTCTGGAAGAAGCTTCTGCATCTGTTTAGTGTTATTGTAATTTCCCTTCATTTTTATAATTAGGGGAAGAATAAATTTTGAGAAGCTTTTCTTTCTTCTCGTGAATCTGAGGAAAGAATAGAGGAAATTAAAAATCCACAAGTACAAATTGGAAAAACCTTGTTGTAATTAGAATATATTAGATCTTCTTTGCACATGGAAATAGCCACATCCGATTGTTTGTTTGTTTTAGTTCTATCAATCTAATGTAGAAGCAATTTTAATTTATTATTAGAAATTTAATTTATTGGAAATTTATTATTATTAAAAATCCACAATTACAAATTGGAAAAACCTTGTTTTATTAGAATAGATTAGATCTTCTTTGCACATGGAAATAGCCACATCCGGTTGTTTGTTTGTTTTAGTTCTATTAATTTAATGTAGAAGCAATTTTAATTAATTATTATAAATTTAATTTGTCTGTGTGTATTTCCTTTGTTTCTAGAAAGCATCAAAAATACAAAAACATATATTAAAGTAATTTGTTTCCTTATTTGTTTATTTCTTTTATTTAAATAATTGAAAATCACAAAAACGAATAGATTAGTTTATTTCCTTCGCTTAATTAGCTAGTTTTCATTTGTTAATTAGTTGCTAGTAGCACATAGATTTAATTAATTTGAAGAAAGTAATTGAATTGTTTTAATTTAAATATTTTGTTTCCATTGTTAAGTTAGGAACATAGAGCTAATTAGAAAGGAATCAACATATATCCCCACGTATCCCTAGTTGGCTTAGGATCGACCTTGCCATCTTGCAGTTTTCTTTGCGAGATTGTTTGTTTCTTTGCTTCAATATTTTACACATCCTACATGACCATTCAAAGCCCTCGACAACCAAGAGACCAAGTTTATGATCCCCAAGTCCCGCAAGCCGAATGCATCTCACCTATTTACAGAAAATTGACACAGTCCTTAGAATCTTGGTTTTCCAGTCCACACCACTTCCACCTGCCATCATCTCACAGTTGACAACGTTGAACACTGAAGTAGAAAATTCTTATGAGTTATGGAAGAATCATCCTGGATGAAACTAGTTCCCACAATCCACTCACT
This sequence comes from Taxus chinensis, assembly GCA_019776745.2. NCBI lineage: Eukaryota > Viridiplantae > Streptophyta > Pinopsida > Cupressales > Taxaceae > Taxus > Taxus chinensis. The sequence continues at coordinate 679,656,525 of CM034154.1, read as the reverse complement.
TGTCCTCTTCACACGTTTCATGCTCTCGTGCTTCCATGACCTTGTCTGGAAACTTCTATGAGGAAAACACAAGATAGTTCCCACATCTTCCACAACCCATTGCGAGTATTTTCTGTGAGCCAAATATTGACTTCCATTTACACTCTACCATCCTTTTAGACCATTCCATCTCACCCACACAAGTTAGGCAAATATTTTACTGCCTTAGACAAGCAAATATCCATTAGTGCCCGTATAGGACATTAGATTTCTTTGATCTTTCCTTTATTCATATTTCACCCATTCGCTATAGTTATCCATTATGTAGCCACTTTCCATTCCACATCGGCTGTCCCTAGCATGACCTCAGGAGGTCGAGTGCACTTGAAAGTCACATGTTGATTTTCAATCGTACAAAATTGGTGAACCTGACATGAAGGACTAGTTCCTTTTTATTTTCATTGTTTCTACCTTCTTTCATCCATCCTTCTCCTCTCCCATTATTCTATGGGTATTTATATACCCCACGAATATGTTAGGTCAGGAATACGGTAGGCCCATTTTGGGTCTTGAGATGTATTATTACCACATGGGTATGCAACATTGCCCTCACTATCTGGGTGGGTTGATAATTACTCATCTAATTTACCTTATCCTCACACTCCTCCTCAAGGTGCCAACAATGGTTCATTAGTCAGGATCAAGGAGATTGATCAACCTACGTATAGCTTGCAACCTGAGTTCTCTGGTTCAAACAACATGACATTCATGGGAGAGTAAGGGTCCATCCTCGGGTCTTGTTCAAGACTCGTAAATCAACATGCAATCTGATTCATTCCCACCTTACCTATTTCCAGATGAGGAACTCCTAGCACACTTATCCTGAAGCGATCAATGTCTTAACGCAATAGACCAGTCCTTGGACATATTGCAATAATACATTGATGTTCTTCTTCAGAACAACTTTGCTACTCCTCCTCCTACAAGAAACACATCTAAAGAGGGATGGCCTCCTAAGGATCAAACCATAACATGACATCATGTGCCTTTGCTTCCCAACCAGACTCAGAATGCACCTAAGCTAAATGCAACACCATATGCGGGTGATATAATTTCAACATTGGTGGATAGAGTTAGGGAGCTAGAGCTTTCCCAACCTTCTCATGCTACACCTTTTGCAGGGAAAAGAAAGATCCCCACCATGTGAAAAAATCTGGTTACGTACCCTCTGCACCTTCACCCCCTTTGGTCTACATGGGTGTCCCTAACCCTGGTGACCTTCTCACTAGGTTAGGCATGTTAGGTATGCCCTCTCAAACTTCATACAGGTATCCTCCATAGGCACCCACCGGAAGTACGTTCTCAAATTCCATTCCAACTGGAAATGTGGTGTTCCCTGGTTTTACACCTTATACTCTGTACCTAAATAATGTTCCCCTATAAATCCACATGTATTCTAAATCACTATAGGGGGACATGTTTTCCTTTCTCGGCTCATATGCTCAGCCTCAGGGGATGCCTTACGCCCCTGCAAATTCTTATGTTTCATGCCATATCATCCTCCTATTCTACCCCCACCTCCCCATCAAGGGTCATCCATGGTAGAGTCTTATGTGTTGGGTACATATGCTGAATATCTTAAGGAGCCCCTTGACTTTACCATATGAAGTGTAATGCTTCCATGAACTGCTTCCTTGAATTTCCAAAGTTCAAAGGGGAGGAGGACCCAAATGTGCATATTAAAGCATACACAACTGTTGTCAGAGAGCTACTCCCATGGGATGTGGTTGTAGCTAATATTTTCCCCAAGACCTTTGAGGGGATCACTCTCGACTGGTACTACAAGATACCAGAAGCCTCAATCTATTCATTCAAACAACTTGTTTCCAATTTTATAAAGGATTTTGACATGAACAAACTCTTGCGAACAGGAATAAGGGATTTCCTCCACATCAAGCAAGAACACAATGAGTACATCACCCATTTCATTCAAAGATGGTGGCAAGTCCTCTACTCCTTAGCTAGCACTCCAAACATGGACCAAATAAAGCTTTGCGACTTGTTCCTTCATTCTCTCAACTAAGAAACTAAGGAGGAGGTCTAAAAGTTTCCTCTTAGGAGCTATAGTGGAGGTTTTAGAGGGTTCTCTCCACATTGACCAAGCGGTGATTGATAGTGGCCAGAATATGTATGACTCAAATGGGAGACTAGTAAACCCCTCTCAGGGTAATTCAAACTACCTGAATGGTTCAAAAAATAATAACCAAGGACCTAAAGTCCTCAATAAGAATTGTGGTGCTACAACGGATGATGTAACTAACCAATCCAAGAAGTTGAACGTTGTTAACACCAAAAATGCAAATAACAATAACAACAATGTGAATTCCAATAATCAAAGGAGTAACAACTTCACTCCTTCAGTTAATGTGGTGGAATTTAGTCGTCCTTCTCCCCCACCTCAGCAAGCCCAGGCCCAAGTGTCAGTTCAATACCCCAGAGCAGATATCCAAACCAATATCAGAACCAAGGCCAGTGGCCCCCAAATTTCAACTTTAACAACCAACAATATGAAAACAATAATAAAAACTATGGGGCACAACAAAACCAAAATCAAAGACCTCATGATTACGATCCTTGATTTGTATTGTGGTTTCCATAGGGTTAGAGGACATGATGTTCGTACGTTCCATGATTGCAAAAATTTATACAATGGCTTCCAGAGGACCAAAGGTAGCTCTTTATTGAGATGTTTTTGGCTAATCGTATGACACCAATGCAAAATGCTTACATGGGTCTCGTTTCCCCTCATAATTCTACCCTTGGGGTTTATAGAGACCCTCTTCCAATGCACCCTGAGAATGGAAAGCTTAACCCTCATGGAACTAACAAGGGAACTACCTTTGGAAACAATGATCATGAAGCATTTACTTCATCAAACCATTTAGTAGCTCCTACTTTAAATGGTCAAAATCAAACCAAGATGATAGGCTTGGTTGAGTTGGAGACTGAACCTGAGGTTAATGCAATGACCCATGCTCTTGTGATTATTCCTCACAACCTCTTCTTGCCTACCCTTCAATGTTATATGATGCACCAATAGCCCCTAAACCAGTGGGGGCCTATGATTTAATTACGGATTTTACCAAGACCTTTTCTCACATTTCCTTTTTGGATTCTGTTGAATAATTCACATGCGCATCGAGCAAATTTATTAGAAGCATTAGGCCTTGGCCATTTAATTCACGCCACCCCTCCTCCCTAAGGCCCAAGTTAATCACATAGACTTTGATGTTTATCCTCCATGACAACCCGAGAGGGATGCGGGATTTGTATTTGACATCAGCAAGATGCCAACTGATACTGAGTTGGCATGAAGAGGTGACCCTACGCATTGTACCTCCAAGTTTGGATCTATAACAACTATGTTAAGCATATGCAATGATAAATGATGGGGATTGTTATCAACATAGTCCCTTTCTCATTTCTTCAAAATCTAGGCTATGGAGAAACCAATTATTCTTCAACACGAAATACAGCTGAGAGGCTACGATAGTCTCAAGGCAACATCCATTGGGACTATAGTGCTTCTGGTTACCCTTGGAACAAAGACTTGTGTTGACTAAGTTTTATATTATAGATTGGGAAACCTACTATAATATGATCTTAGGTCGACCTTGGATACATAGAATAAAGGAAATCCCTTCCATACGTTGTTCCAATAGGTTAGATTCTTACACCTGGGTAAGGTTTTCATAGCTCAGGGTGACCCAAAGCCATTTGACATCCATTTGGCCAACCTAAAGAAGAAACCTGGATTCATATTAAGTTTGAGCTCTCCCGAGCCAATCAGTTGAACAAGCCCCAAGACTCAAAGGCTAAGTCCCAACTTTTCCAATGACTGAGTTGGAAACCCCTAAGGCAATCGAAGGGGTTGATTCTAGTGAAATTAAAGCTACTTGTAGTAGAAATTGTCCTCGATAAAAAACTATAACAGAGATCGTCAAGATTTTGGAGAATGATTTTCCTATTATTCTCCTATTTGATTCCCTAGGCATAGGACATGTTCTTGGGATTGGTTCTCTCCCATCTAGCATCTTTGATGAGGTCTGCATGGTTGAGTTCTTAGAGGTCAAAAAAGAAGATTATATAAATGATCAAACTTCTATCTTCCCCAATGATTGTTGGACTACTCAACTATGATGGTGTGAAGTGTCACTACGGCACTGGGGCGGGGGTGATCCTTACTTCTCCAAAGGGAAGGATCATGCTTTTTCACATTTAGGCTAAAACTTTGAATGTACAAATAATGCCGCAGAGTAAGAGGCTCTTATTTTTTCTCTCATCGTGCCCAAAATGATGGGTATTGATAATGTTAGAGTTTTAGGTGACTCCTAAATGATTGCTAATCAAGTCTCAAAAGTTTACGAGACCAGAGTAGAGCACCTACAACTCTACAAAACTATAGTTTTTGAACTCAACAAAGGTTTTGAATTTCATTTCTATCAAATCCATATCTAGAGAGCAAAACCTCTTAGATGATTCAATGGATACTTATTCCTCTCACTTTTGTCCAAGTGAGTAATTGAAAGAAGCTGATTTATGGTCTCATTTTGAACCAAATCCCTACTTTGAAAATTGCCAACCAATGCGATTCTAACATATGTTGAAGCTAAGAATGATCCTACCACCATGGACTTTGCAGAGAATGATGAGTGAAATCTTAGGATTCCTCAATGCATATAATGATCTTCATCCTAAGCACAATGAGAGAGGATTTTATCTTAGACCTCACCCTTCCTCCTACTTTACAGATCACACATTATATTCTTCCTCATCGGATGTACTTGAGATCTATGAGGTAGAGGAAGAAGAGTCGGAACTACCTCCAGCCTTGCCTGAGTTTGAATAGGGTAACACCTCTTTGATTTAAGGGACCATAGATATCAATATAGGGATGGAGGAGGATCCCAAGATCTTAAATCTCGGTTCTTCTCTTACCCTAGATGAGATAGAAGCACATATTAAGGTTATCAAAGAACATTTAAAATCTGTTTCCTTTAGTTACAAGGAAATGACAGGAATCACTCTGACATGATAGTTCACAACCTCGTCAAAAAACCTGGTGCCAAACCTGTGAAGTAGAAGTCACGAACCATGAAGCCAAAGGTGGATTTAATGGTCAAGGAATAAGTAATGAAGCTTCTTTAGGTGGGTTTCATTAAACTAGGTGAACCATTCCATGTGGGTGGCTAACATCATCTTCAGTGCTTAAAAAGAATAGGAAGATACACATTTGTATCAACTTTAGAGACATCAACAAATCCTATCCCAAGGATGAATTTCCATTAACTTCCATTGATGTCATTGTAGATGCAATGACTGGCTATGAGTTATTTTCACTTATGGATGGCTTCTATGGCTATAATAAGATAAGGATATCTGAGGAGGATCAAACCAAGACTACCTTTACTACTCCTTGGGGGACCTGTTGTTGTAGGCTCACAGCACCCCTGGATGCAGATCAGGCTTCTAGGTTGATCACTCTAGCATCCAGTGTGATTGCACAACATGGAAACCTCTCTCCAAGTGTGGGGACTTGTGAAACTGAGAGAGGAATCTCCAGATTAGAGGTTGGTTCCTCAAACTCCTCTGATTTAGATCTAATGCTTGCATAACTACAGAGGTTCAAATCCTAATCCTACTCTAACTTGCAAGGAGACAGGGATAGAAGTGTAAGAAATTGAAACTAACTAAAGATGGTGATGCACCAAAAGGAGGAGTGGTGAACACTTCTTTTTCTGTAGATAGACATAGATCATAAAAAATGCAACATAAAACATCATGCACAAGCTGATAAGATGTAATCAGAAGTCTGAAATGAAACAAGCAACACAAACAGAGGACTGAAAACTGATCACAAAGCCTGTATTGTCATTTCCACTGTCAAAAATCCTTGTATTAAAACATCAAAAAGGTAGAAAACCTGTTACAATTTTAGAAGAGGTCTGATACTTGCAAAAATCACTTGTTCTAGGTGAAAGAAGAAGCCTGCTATCCAAGGAAATGTTTCCCCCTCAGAAATGAGCCAAATCCAAATTTTTCATTGCATGGGTCGAGCCCAGGGGACAGGAAACATACAAAAACATGAGAACCCATCCCTCCTTAATTGGAGATGCATTAAAACGGCATGGGGGACCTTACAAACCCATACCCTGTCATTTTGACCAGATTACAGGAGAATGCGACCCATTCTGCATTAAATCTGGTCGCTGAAATGTCACTTCTGGCCATGAACACGCGTCAGATCCGTTTCTCAATTTTCTCTCTTTAGACTACACCAAAATTCAAGATTAACCCTAGAATCACATAGAGAATTTCATAATCTTTCCATTGATATAAAGAACGTGCAAATCTGAGCTCTGGATCAAAAGATATGGAGATCTGAAGATCTAGGGCACAAAAATAGGTGAAAACGGATTTTTAAATTTCTTCCCGCGCTCTGCCACCTGGATGACACGTGGCATGCATTGATTGGTCGTGTGATTCTCTCTCCTTCTCTACTTCGTTGGACATGTGTCCTCTTTTTATTGGCTCGGATCAGTGCTTGAAACCTCGCCCTTTGCCTTTTGGACTTTTCTCCTTGTGATATGTGTCATGATTTGGTTGGTCCGCGGGTCTGCCGGCTCTTCGCGCCCTTCGCGTCCATTTGTCCCAAATGTCTCAGTGCTTCACGGGACAAAAACTTCCAATCTTCCTGAAATGGGCTTCCATGTCCCTTTTCTGCCGGCTGACACGTGGCATGATCTGATTGGCCCTCGGCTTTCTCGGCTATCCGCGTCCTGCGCATCCCTTTGTCCCACTTGTCCTTGTGTTGAAGTTTCCCATTTCGGTCGAACTGGTCAGTTCGCGTCCTTTGTGTCCTTCTATCCCAAATGTCCCAAATGTCCTAGTGCTTTGTGGGTCAAAAACTTCCGAACCACCTGAAATGGCTTCCTTTGCTCTCAGCCGCTTCACCTTTTCACGTCCTTCGTGTCCTCGTGGCCCAGATGTCCTAACTACTTAGTATGAAAGTTCTCCATTTCGGCTGATCCGGGCGGTTCGCGTCCTTTGCGTCCATCTGTCCCAAATGTTCCAGCTGTTCCTAGGACAAGGACTTAGCTGATTTTCACAATTTTTCCTGGCCCAAGCTTATCTTCTGCAACTTTTTCACATTTTCTCAGAGCTTGCTCTTTCCTTCTTCGGCCAGGGGAGTTAGAAAAATTTCTGAGGGGACCCAAGAAACATGATTTTTTCCCTGAATCCGTCCATTTTCCTGGGACTCAAGAATTCTGATGTATGTTATCAAATTAACCCTGGGGGGTGAATTTGGATAAAAATTTGGCGACTCAGCGGGGATACCTGCCTGCTAGGTAGAAGATACCAGTTGCCTGAAGCAGTCCATTGGGCATGGATTCATCAAATATTCTGTTTAGAACCCAACTGACTCAGAATGTGCAAGGAGGAAGATGGAATGTCACTTGATGAAAGCAAGGACTGCAAAACATCTCCATGGATAGCAAGCTGTGCTAAAGCACTTAGGGAAAACAAAACTAACCTACAACAAAACAATGTGCACAAGCACTTGGAGGAAAGAAAATCTAATCTAATATTTACAGAGGTAGTGAACTTCCCTCTAGAAGCAACGCTTGAGATAGATTCCATTGACTGGAATCTACAGCTCTTCACCTTCTAGTGAGGCTAATTGGAAAGCATTGCTATTCTTGCACTTTGTGACCATGTATGGGCCACTCCAAATGGCATCAAACTTTGAATGCCTTCCCAGTTTTTCTCTATCCACATCCCATTTCAACACTAGATCTCCAACTTGAAAAGATCTATCCTTGGCCTTTCTATCAAATGTCTTCTTGATCAAAGCTTGATCCTTTTCCATTGCTTGGGATGCCTGATTTCTAATCTCTTGCAGCTCCATCAACTCTGCATACCTCACCTCCATGGGTTAAAATTCAAGCAACTCCAACTGCTTCATGAGTTCCAATGTTGGCAACTCCAGTGACATGGGCAAGATTGCCTCTCTTCCATAGACAAGCCTGAATGGAGAGTTACCTGTGGATCTTTTGGGAGTTATCCTATCAGCCCATAAGGATGATTTCAGCTTGGTATGCCAAGACCTCTGGTTCTCATCAAGAGTCCTAATGATCCTCAACAAGTTCTTGTTTGTAGACTCGGCCTGGCCATTACCTTGAGGGTAATAGTTCGATGAAGTGCTTAGGTAAATACCATTCTTGACAGCCCACTCAGTCACCCTAGATCCAATGAATTCCAATGCATTATCAGAGATTATTGTAGCAGGTACACCAAATCTAGTTGTTATCCCTTCATAAAAGTCTAAAATGCTAGACTCATTCGCCTCTTTGAGTGCTACTGCCTCTGTCCATTTGGTGAAGTAGTCTGTGGTTGTCAAAATCCATTTGTGCCCTTGGCTTGAATTGGGATTAATGACTCTAATGAAGTCCAAACCCCATTGCATGAATGGATGGTCAACTGAGATTAGATGTAATGGAAGGGCAGAAAACTTCTCTTTTCCTGTGAAGAATGCAAAATTCTTACACCTCTTGATCCATGCATAACAATCACTGAAGATTTTAGTCCAATAATAACCAGCCTTCATGATTTTTAGAGCTGTCACTCTTGGTGCAAAATGGCCACCAGCTGGTCCATCATGGAACTCTTCTAATACCCTTTGAATCTGACCTGTGCTAATGCATCTCAGCAGCACTCCATTCACATCTCTCTTGAACAAAACTCCATCAACAATGGCATATGGGACAGCCTGCAATCTGAAGTGTCTCCTTTGGGTCTTGTTCATCTCTGGAGGGCATAGGCCCTGTGCCTAGGAAGTGCATAATACCTTGGGTCTAGCAAGCAGTGTGGGAAACATTTTCTTCTTCATGATTGCCACTTGGCTCATGGCTGTCCTGGACTGTCAAAATAGCCTCTTCTTTGTTGCAGACTTCTTTTTGCTTCCCTAGAAACCAGCTACTCACACAGTCCTTTCCCTCTTACCAACTTGGTGATCTTGATATCAATGTCATATTCCATGACACGGGTGATCCAACCTGCCCTTTTCTCATTCAAATCCTTGTTGAGGAGGAAGTCCTTAACTCCAGCATGTGAGAAAAACAACTAGACCTTGTTGTTTGAGATTAAATGCTTGAATTTCTTCAAGCTTTCTGATTACTGCAAGTACATGCTTTTCAATAAAAGAGTACCTTACCTCATAGTCATCTAGGCTTTGGCTGAAGAAGGCAATCGGCTGCTCATCATTATCTTTGTTCTGCTGTACTAGAATGGCAGAAATAGTGTCATCACCTCCAAATGCGTAGAGGATGAAATCCTTGGAGAAGTCCAGGTTGATGAGAGTTGGTGCCTGAGAGATAGCTTCTTTGATTGCTTCAAAACTCTCCTTGCCTTTTGCTGTCCACTTAAAAGCCATGCTATTCTTTAACATTTTGGTGATGGGCTTGATAAGGGCTACAAAATTTGGGACAAACCTATCCGAACAAAGTTTATCCTTCCCAAGAAACTTTGAAGAGCCTTCTTGTGGCTTGGAAATGGTAGTGCTCTTATGGCTTCAACCCTCTCTGGATCAATTGCCAGTCCCTCTTTCAAGACAATATGGCCAAGGAGCTTTCCTTCATGTGCAAGAAAGATGCACTTCTTGGGATTCAAATACACTCTTAACTTTCTACACCTCTTAAACACCTGCCTCAGATGAAAAAGGTGATCCACTACATTTTTGGAGAATACAGTGATGTCATCAAGATATATCAAAACTATTTTTTTGATCAACCCCTTGAATGCCATATCCATTGCCCTTTGGAAAGTGGCCCCAGCATTTGATAGCCCAAATGGCATCTTCTTGTAGGCATAGGTCCCCCATTTGGTGGTGAAAGCCGTCTTGAACTGGTCATCTTCTTTCACCATCACCTGATTATACCCTGAGTAGCCATCTAGGAGAGAGAATCTCTCTGAACCGGATACTACTTGCAATATTTGTTCCATTGAAGGAAGCGGGTAATGATCTTTGAGAGATGCCCTATTGAGGTCTCGGAAGTCCACACACAACTTGATTTCTCCGCTCTTCTTCCTGACCGGAACCAAGTTAGCAACCCAGCTTGAGTGCTTAATCAGGAATATAATGCTTGCCTCTATTAGCTTATTTAGCTCTTTCTTCATTAGAGGCTCAATGTGAGGGTTAACCAGTCTCTGCTTCTGCCTGATGGGCTTAGCATCTGGATCCAATTCTATGGTATGTTGTGCCAAATTCAGATTGAATCCTCTCAAGTCTTCATAGCTCCAAGCAAAGACATCTGGAAATTCTTGGCAAAGCTGTATGAAATCTGATTTCTCCTGCTCAGTGGCCACTTTACCAATTTGAAGTGTTTTGCCTTCCCCAACCGGAATTGGCTCTAAATCTTCTCTCTTGACCTGTATGTTAGCCTTTTCCTTACGGAACTGGTCGTTAGGGTTGAAGATTGACTCCAAGGTTATGAGGCCTTTTGGTAACTTGTTAGTTCTCAGCTGCACCACTTGGTCCCCATACTGCTGCTCTAGTCTGTCCTGATTCCTAGCTGAGAATTCAGCCTCTTCTTGTAAAAAATTGACGATCTGTTGATCATTCTCAAACACTTTCCAGCTTATATTATTATCTGGAACTGCTGGCCTCACAATCACATGGATATGTGGCTGTGTTTTTTTCCCTTTTGATGTTGTCAAACACATCAAACGTTGCTCCAACTGCTGCAAGCCTATCCGCAGCTTCAATTTTCTTCCTGGGTATGGACACGATGTTGAAAGCTTCGAAATCCTCAATGAGGTCCCCATACCCTATTCTTGTAGTTCTTCAGCAGGTCATTTTTTGTAGCATGTTGTCCCCTGACTTGATTGATGATCAACTCACTATCCCTGAACACCTGCAAGTTCTTTATGCCCTTTTTCCTAGCCCAATGAAGTCCATGAATTAAGGCTTCATACTCAGCTGTGTTGTTTTGAACAAGGAAAACTAGAAATGAAAAGCTGAATAATATTTGATGCCATGAGGTGAAACAAGCATAGCTCCTCCTCCTGAACCTTGCCTACTCCTTGATCCATCGAAAAATAATTTCCATACCTCATTGTCATCCTTATGATCTGGCTTGGTGATGTTGGGGAGAGGTTGATCCTCTTCATGTAAACAATAAACCCCTAGCTCAGATTCTTCTACTTCTTGATAGGGATCAAAAGCATGTATCTTGTTTTCCCCATTCATCAAGAGTTAGATCTGGGATACTTCCAACCTTGGTGTCAGCCTCATCAGTGCTAGGGTGATCTTCTTGATCAAATGCTGAGCAAATTGGCATTAATCTGACTTGGAGTGTAAGGCTCAATATGGAATTTTGCAATAGGGTTCAGACCTAATTGTAGCCTTAGTTCCATATCTTGTTCTGAATAGCATGTGTGGACCAATCAGGAGACAAATACCCCCCAATCTTGGCTGTGAAGTCCCTTGACAAGCAAAGGGCAAAGAGTGGTGGAAGGTCTATGATTGATACATCTTGTAAAACAACAACATTTGGGACATGCATTGCAAGGTAAGAATCAAGTTTTTAATCACCCCAACTGTTGCTACTGCTGTTCCATCTAGCTGCACTACCCCTTTAGATGTTGTTTCATACTGGAGCTCTAGCTGATCAGCTATCTGTTTAGGCATTACTGAGCTACTTGCCCTGGAGTCTATCATGCAATTATGCACTAGCTGATTTCCAATGATCAATGAAACATAGAAAGGAGGGGGTTTTCAACGTTTTACCTTGTTGTCCTCCATGACTTCCTTCAGGCTGGGCAACATTTGTAAGCACTTTTTCGTTGCATCTGAACCTGCTGATTCGAAGCTGGCCAATCCTTTCATGGCAGCTTGTAGCAGATCTCTTTGGCCTAGGATAGATAGGGATTCCCACATTGATATGTTGACGTTAGTCTTTTTCATCTGATCAATGATACTGAATGGTGATGAAGGATCTCTCTGTTGTCCTTTGGTTTGCACATTTACTCCTTGCACGTGGGCAGCAACAGCTGGCATTTGAGTTGGCTTGGGGATTGTTCCTTGGCTGCCCTTGTGCATTTGAAACTAGACTTTTGCTTGCCAATCATTTGTGGAGCCCATGGAAGGTTGTGGATTAGTTGGGGCTAATGGCTGTTCTTCACCCAAATTTATTTTCTTTGACCTTGTGTTGGCCGCAACACCTTGAGGAAACTACTTGATTCATGCCACCAAAAATATTCTGCTTGCCAGTTCACCAATGTGGTGTCATTTGGGGCTGATTGCTGTTGGAATGTTTCTTGTTGTTGACTGTTTCCTTGACGGCCCTCGCCTTCCACACCAGTAGTTGTCACCATTAGTGCTTGATTGAGAGCACCATTGAAACACATGGATTGGTTTATGAGGCTCGTTGCATGGAAAGCACCAATCGTATTCCTGAGCAATGTTATTCTATGTTGGCACTAATGCCTTAGAGGCAGATATGGAATTTGGGAATTATAAGGCTGAAATGGTCTATTAGCGGGAGGCCTTACTTGGCTTTGATTTTGATTCATATTTGCAACTGGATTAGGTGGTCTTTGTGGTTGGTAAGGCTGCCTAATAGGCTGAGCTTGGGGTTGATAAGAAGGCCTGAAACCTTGGGCTTGCTGCCTCTTGAGAGTAACCAGCTCATTGCCTAGGTTTTGCAATTGCTTCATGACCTCTTGAAGCTCATTTGGGGCACTTGGAGATGAAGTGGAAGCTTCATTTGAACTCTAATTTCTAGGGATGGGAACAGGAGCCAAAAAGGGTGCTTGACTAGTGCTTGGATTTTCTAAGTTTGGATACAAGGGCATGGGAGGCCTAGGAGCCAGTTTACCAGCTTGAATAAGACAGTTTTCAGCCCTAATGGAAATGCCATAAGCCATAGGGATAGTTATGCCTCCCATGGACTGAATCAACATAGAAATATTAGAATTTAAAACTTTGAGAAAGTAGAGAAAAGAACCTTCTGCTGTTGGCCTGACTGTCATTGGAATTCTCTCCCAAGTCTTTTGAAATCTGAAGTTGAAATCGGTTCAGCTGCTCATTGGGAGCTCTCTTGATAGTTTTCAGCTACTCCAAAAGAGACAAGTTGTCTCCCTTCTCTCCAAATTGCTCATGAAGTGCAATACACAGCTGATTCCAGTTTGTGATAGAACCAGCTCCAAGGCTCCTAAACCATTGTAATGCTTTACCCTTGAAGGAAGATGCCAGTAACTTGACAGCCACTTGCATTTCATTGATTTCATGAATTGCACAAAGGTTAGCAATATCTTTAACATGATCACCTGGAGTAGTCTGATTTTCTCCAGTGAAAGTAGGGAATGTTCTTCAAGGCTGCAATAGGAACTGGATGTTGTGCATTGAGAGCAAGTGGGCTGCTGCCTGTGAAGTTGACGTAGGGGTTGCTCTGAGCCATTCTGATTGGTCTTAAAAACCCTTGTTGACTGAATGAAAGGTCTACCAGGTGGAGGAGTTGAGAGAGTTCTGTTTGGTGGAGATGGGGACCTTTGAATCTTTCTTCCTCTTTGCCTTCTTCTTGGAGATAATTGCAGGTATTCAAACAACACTTCTTCTTCTCCAACTCTTGACCTTGTGGTGATTCTTCTCATGAGTTTTCAGGCCTGCACTTGAAACCAATCGATTCTTCCCCTTGGAGTCGCCAGATATGCAAATAATAGCTCTTTTTAATCAAGAAAAATGTAGCAGATGCACATCAAATCTGCTACAATAAAAATGAGACCTCTCTGTCCCACCGAGCGTGCCAAAACTATTGTTGCAGGCTCACAACACCCCTGGATGCAGGACCAGGCTTCTAGGTTGATCACTCTAGCATCCAGTGTGATTACACAACATGGAAACCTCTCTCCAAGTGTGGGGGACTTGTGAAACTGAGAGAGGAATCTCCAGAATTAGAGGTTGGGTTCCTCAAACTCCTCTGATTTAGATCTAATGCTGTGCACAACTACAGAGGTTCAAATCCTAATCCTACTCTAACTTGCAAGGAGACAGGGATAGAAGTGCAAGAAATTGAAACTAACTAAAGATGGTGATGCACCAAAAGGAGGAGTGGTGAACACTTCTTGTTCTGCAGATAGACATAGATCATAAAAAATGCAACATAAAACATCATGCACAAGCTGATAAGATGTAATCAGAAGTTTGAAATGAAACAAGCAACACAAACAGAGGACTGAACAACTGATCACAGAGCCTGTATTGTCATTTCCACTGTCAAAAATCCTTGTATTAAAACACATCAAACAGGTAGAAAACCTGTTACAATTTTAGACAGAGGTCTGATACTTGCAAAAATCACTTGTTCTAGGTGAAAGAAGAAGCCTGCTATCCAAGGAAATGTTTCCCCCTCAGAAATGAGACAAATCTAGCTTTTTCATTGCATGGGTCGAGCCTAGGGGATAGGAAACGTACAAAAAAACATGAGAACCCATCCCTCCTTAATTGTAGATGCATTTAAAACGGCATGGGGGACCTTACAAACCCCATACCCTGTCATTTTGACCGGATTACAGGAGAATGCGACCCATTCTGCAATAAATCTGGTCGCTGAAATGTCACTTCTGGCCATGAACACGCATCAGAGCCGTTTCTCAATTTTCTCTCTCCAAAATGAACAAAAATTCAAGATTAACCCTAGAATCATGTAGATAATTTCATAAGCTTTTCCGTTGATATAAAGAACGTGCAAATTCGAGCTCTGGATCAAAAGATATGGAGATCTGAAGATCTAGGGCACAAAAATAGGCGAAAACAGATTTTTAAATTTCTTCCCGCGCTCTGCCACCTGGATGACACGTGGCATGCATTGATTGGTCATGTGATTCTCTCTCCTTCTCTACTTCGTTGGACATGTGTCCTCTTTTTATTGGCTCGGATCAGTGCTTGAAACCTCTCCCTTTGCCTTTTGGACTTTTCTCCTTGTGACACGTGTCATGATTTGGTTGGTCCGCGGGTCTGGCCTGCTCTTCGATCCCTTCGCGTCCATTTGTCCCGGAATGTCTCAGTGCTTCGCGGGACAAAAACCTTCCAATCTACTCGAAATGGGCTTCCATGTCCCTTTTCTGCCGGCTGACATGTGGGCGTGATCTGATTGGCCCTCGGCTTTCCCTCGGCTATCCGTGTCCTACGCGTCCCTTTGTCCCACTTGTCCTTGTGTTGAAGTTTCCTATTTCAGCCGAACCGGCCGGTTCGCGTCCCTTCATGTCCTTCTGTCCCAAATGTCCCAGTGCTTCGTGGGACAAAAACTTCCGAACCACCCGAAATGGCTTCCTTTGCTCTCGGCCGCTTCACCTTTTCGCGTCCTTCACGTCCTCGCGGCCCAGATGTCCCAACTGCTTAGTACGAAATTTCTCCATTTCAGCCGATCCGGGTGGGTTTGCGTCCTTCGCGTCCATCTGTCCCAAATGTCCCAGCTGTTCCTAGGACAAGGACTTAGCCGATTTTTCACAATTTTTCCTGGCCCAAGCTTATCTTCTGCAACTTTTTCACATTTTCTCAGAGCTTGCTCTTTCCTTCTTCGGCCAGGGGAGTTAGAAAAATTTCTGAGGGGACCCAAGAAACATGATTTTTTGCCCTGAATCCGTCCATTTGCTTGGGACTCGAGAATTCTGATGTATGTTATCAAATTAACCCTGGGGGGGTGAATTTGGATAATAGGACCTTTTTCTAAGTAGTCATACCATTTGGATTGAAAAAATGTTAGAGCTACCTACCAATGAGTAAATGACATATATCTTCCATGATCTTATCCATAAGATTATGGAATTTTACATCAATGACCTGCTGGCTAAGTCCAGGAAGTGTTGCGATCACCTTGAGGTGCTTCACATTATCCTATTTCATATTATCGAATACGATGTAACGTTAAATTTGAAAAAGTGTGAGAGGAAAACTATTGGGGTATATCATTTCTTCTTGAGGAATTGATGTAGATCCAAGAAAGATTAGGGTAGTTCTAGAGATGACTCCACCTTCAGACGAATTAGGCATTAGGTATTTTCTAGGTAAACTTGTAGCAATCTGCAGGTTTATTCCTAATCTAACTTGCATCATTCATCCTATTAACAATTGGTTAAAGAAGGAGTGTAGTAAATAGTGGAATTTTGAATGTAACAAAGCATTTGAATTAGTCAAATATTTTCTCATGTCACAACTTACACTCATGCCACCCAAATCTGACCTTTTCTCTGATATTATACTCTCAAGCCACCAAGGTCTTGATAGTTTGCATGTTGGCACAAGAAGACGATGATAATCATGAACGTGTTATTTATTTCATTAGTCACACTTTTCTTGACTATGAGACATGTTATATGTAGGTAGAGAAAGAATGCTTGGAAATTGTCTTTGCAACGAAAATGTTAAGGTATTATATGTTTAACCAGGAAACACGAGTGATTGTCAAGTCTAACCAATTGCGAACTTTCTTGACTCGGTGTACCTTATCTAAAAAGGTTGGATGTTTTCTCACATTAATGGGTGAATTCTAACGCATCTTCATCAACCAAAAGTCCATCAAAGGACAACTTATTGTTGATTGGTTGGCGGACAACCCGATAGATTATGGAGACCTAGTAGACCTAGATTTCCTTGATGAGTGCATGTATTTTATGTGGAAATAAAGCCTCCCATTACATCGTGTCCATGGTATTATGATATCATTAATCATATTATGGATTGTACGTATCCTAAGGGAGTAACCTCACAACAAATGTGGTGGATATGCATCATAGCTTCCAAGTATGTAATTGTAGAAGAAGTGCTCTATTGCAGAGCCTTCGATGACATGCTTTTGAGGTGTGTAGACGAAGAAGAATTAGAAAATATTCTCTTCGAATCCCATAGTGGATTCTGTGGGGGTCACTTTAGAGGGCATGCCATTACTCAGAAAATTCAATATATGGGTTATTTATAGCCCACCTTAGAGCATGATGTTGTAGAATATATACGCAGGTGCCATAAATGTCAAGAATTCTCACATGAGATACACATCCTTTCTCAGGCTCTACATCTGACTGTGACCACCCTGACCCTTCTCTACTTGGGGTTTGGATTTGATAGGGAATTTCTCTCCCTCATCAATAGAAAGACACAACTTTATCATTATGACCACAAAATATTTCACAAAGTGGGTTGAGGCCATGCCTTTCACTACTGTAGTTGGGTCTGTGATCACCAAATTCATTTTGAATCAAATCATCTGCAGGTATGGAGTACCACAAGTCATTATCTTGGATAATGGCATGTCCTTCAATAATTAAGAGGTGTTGTGAGTTGTGTTCGCAGTTTAAAATCTCACATCACATAGCCTCTTTATATTGCCCTTAGGCCAATAGACGGGCTGAGGTGACAAATAAAACAGTGAAGTCAATACTCCTCAAAATAGTTAAGGAGAATAAACGTGACTGGCATTTAAAGTTATTTATGGCCTTTTGGGCCTATAGGACATTAGTACGGACGCCTACGGGGGGAAACCCCCTTTTATTTAGTCTTCAGATGTGAAGTGGTCCTACCACTAGAAATAGAGTTACCTAGCCTTCACATATCTTTGCAAGGAATTTTGAATGAAGATGTGTACCATGAAGTGCAATTAGTGAAATTAGAAACCCTAAAAAAATATCGACTTAGAGATAAGCAACACCATAATGTTTATGCTGAAAGAATGTGTTGTTAGTATAATAAAAAGGTCTATGAATGAGAAATACATGTAGGAGACCTAGTTTTTAGACTGGATAGCCAGATCGATAAGAAGATTGACAAAGGACAAAATTTTAGACCAAAGTGGTTAGGTCCATATCAAGTCATGGAGGAATATAATAATTGCGTGTATCATCTGTGTACTTTAGAAGGTTATGAGTTTGGTGAATCATTCAATTCACTTCACCTTAAACACTTCTACGCATAGTTCATTTGCAATTCCACATGTACACTATTACATCCATTGCATATCATTTGCATAGTCATATTGTAATATTGTGAAAAAAGAAACTTATTTTTCAAGTGACTTTCAAAATTAATGAGAATTGGGCATTTAATCATACTTCTTCAACCATTCATTACATCATCTCTAAACTATTCAATCTTTTGTAATCCTACTAGATGAAGTTTTGACATAGATCCTACCACGACCTACACAATTAGTTCTAGTCACGACTACTTCTAGTTTAGGTGTTTTTCCCATAGTCTATACTGGAAGCTTCTTGGTGTCACATCTTTCCTTAAAAATCTCTCTTTTGATAAATCAATCTAAAACATTTCACCCGGATTGCTTGTTTTCCTGCTTTAACCCTCTATGGTGAGCCCTAACATCCTACTAGTTGTGTGGGGGTTGAGGCTAGGAGAAATTATTCCCTCCTAAAAGCACAAGTCAAAGTTTAAAAATCAATCAAATCAAATAAAAAAAGATAAAGAATCAATAAATACAAAACAATTTCATTTTTAAAATAAAGCCACACTTCTTTTCCCCACTAGTCTTTGGTGATGATTCGATGCTTCCTACAGGTTAACATGAGGCTGGGAAAGGAGGGAAGTGCCCTTACTCGCCTATGCCTTGTCCTTGGTGATGATCCCATGATTCTTACTAGTAACATGGGGCAAGACTTAGGGGGTCCTTTCATATAAATTAATAAGTTGTAAACAATTTGACAAGTAAAAAGTGCTTTGAGTCCTTTGTAATCATCATAAAATGAGCTAGATGCATAAGTTTTAAGAGATTTAATCCAAAAAACCATATTTTTTCAATCAGAGGCCATCTGCGGGTCTAAATCTAGTTAAACTTGCAAGCAAACTACATTCTAAATTGGATAGTTAGCCTTGCCTAGAGTTGAGTTGTAGTTTCCTAATTGGATCTTTGTCAAAATCTTATCTTCTATATCATTAATTTCATTCATCAAATTCATATAACTTGCATCCTTCTTGACTCTCAATGTTGATCCCTCACATCCTATTGGTTGCATGGAGTTAAGAATGGAGTGGGTTCATTTCATTATCATATCACTTTCATCAAATTTGTCAACAAAACAGGAATACGGAATATTGCTTGAAAGCCAAAGTTTTGAGTTTGCAATTTGTCCTCATATGCATCACATATATATCAAAAGAAAAAACAAGAAATAAATCATTTTATTACGCATTTGCATCATCATAATAATTATCCATACATGCATTCATAAAATCATATAAAAATCATCGAAGATTCTACACATATAAGAGTACAAGGATGAAACAAGTCATGAACAAGTAAACTCTTACACAAGATATCTAAGGAAAAAAGAAACATATGTATATATATGTAATGATCAGGTTTGTATATAATTTCGGTCACACCCCAGATGTGGTCAAAATGCTCACAATGAGCACAAAAATCCAAAAAATTCGATATATACAATAAAAAACTTCCCAAAGCAATAAAGGCCTATGCCCTATCCCTCTCTATGTGGGATCCAGATGAAGGTGCACGGGTGGGAATCATGATGTAGAATCCTGTGATGGGAGTGAGATTCCTCCATGCCCAGACCGGTGAGAGTGACCATGAGATGAAGAATCTAGGATGATATCCTAGTGGTGGCCTCACTGTGGGAATGCTCCTACCATTGTCTCCTCTCGACCATTTGATATGCAACGAGATTGGTCCTCATCTTGGTCATAACTCCCACTACAATCCATGTTAGAGAAAACACGTCAGTATGTCCATCCCACCATGATCAACTGCCCTGAATCCACGAGTAGTTTGTCTCACGTCATTTCCATGGGGTTTGCAAAGGTATCCATAAGAATGATACGAAATAAGATCTCTCCAGCCATCTACCATAGCTACAAAACAAAAGATATGAACAATACTGAGTTAGAAAACTTTTGAAAAACAAAAAAATAAGAAGTAAAATGCATAATTCACTAACATTTCTAGTCTAAGTAGTAGAGTCGAGAGAAGAGTGTTAACTTACTCGGATCTCCTGGCTACCAGGATGGGTCTACCGATGTTGTTGGTGGTGGTGGAGCCGCTGCGGGCACCTGCTCCACTAAAATCTCCTCCAAAGCCACCCGCTATCCTAAAATAGACTATTCATCACCCTCTCTCTCATGTGAGGGAGAGCTCCTTTGAATGAAGAGTCTCATCCTCAGCCTCAGCTACCTGCTATGGAATCCTCTCTGGTGGCTTTCTACTATGTATCAATGTCTCCTCTCCTCCCTCCTCAGTCTTTGTCCTTTCCTTGACCTCATTCTCCTCCTCCTCCCCACTATGCACGGGAGTGAGCCTCAATTTGAAGAATCACCCCCGACCTAGTTAGATCTAGGGAAGCCTGTGGTGTGCCAATTGGGATCCCAGGTGTAACAATAGTCCACTCAAGCTTTCCCCTCTAGGAAGCTCTAGCCTCTCTAATCCCCCTGGATATACATCGGAACTGCTGGGAGGGCATCAATATAAGGTAACCCAAACTACTGGGGTACCCTCTGAAGTGGATGGACCTTCCACCCGGCTGGTCATGTCCACTAATGTATATAGTAGTATGCTATATGTAACGCCATAATCCCCTTATAGACCAGTATGTCAACCATGCAAACATCTATAGTAAGTGTTGTAACAAGCTGATGACACCCCTTTAGGGGGCCATAAATGTCCATTTAACTTCTCTAATAGCCCCAAGATCGGTTATCCCGACACCCCTCTAGTAGGGGACCATGTGCTCGTAGACCCATCTAGTCACTAATGTAGGATGGACTAAGGGATTTTCCCTTTAGTCGAAAAACCCTGTAAATATCAGGATATGTGGCTCCTAAGATATTAACAACCCATGCGTATATGCCACCATGCTACTCTATACTCTGAATTATGGGAGTCCAACAATATAGTAACTTGTCCCCCACCCTTGTCCCCAACCAAGAATGAAGCCAAGATGCCAATAATAGCCTTACGCAAGGTAAGGATAGGGGCGGAGGGGTAACTGATAGTAACCTTATGCCATGCTTGGCACTAGTATCGGGTTCTAACGCATCTCCCATGTAAGAATCCCAACTGCGAGACTACACCACTGATGTATCACTAGGAGATAGTCAATCTCCATGCCTATGATAGGAACCCCCAGAATCCTGTAGACATCCTCAAGAGTGATAGTCCACTCCCCTCTGACTCTAGGAAGACGGAAGGTGTTCCGGTCTGCTTCCCAATAACTCAATAGATTAGCTAACAAGTAATTAGGTGGTGTAACCAATGGTGTCTGGGATATCCTCCATATCCCGACTCTATGCAAAGTATCTCTCTTATCCTGAGTGAGCGGAATACTAAGATGGGAAGGATCTAATCACACTCTCTAGCCCTGCTCCATCTGATGTATGAACCCTGCATTCACAAACATCAAGAAATGAGAAAGTTAGAAACTCTATATGCATAATAAGCTCATCAAGAACATCATAAAACAACACAAAAACCAAAAAAATTCTTCACACTTGGTTAATTTTAGCCTCTACCTCGACAATTATGCAACTGCCCCTCTATGCAGAGTGGTGGTTGTGTAATCACCGATGTGGTTACGTAACCACCCCTCTCAGTAGAGCGGCAATTACGTAACTGCCACCTGTGTAGAGTAGTGGTTCTATCCTGAAAAGGGTACGCCATACCCTGGGACCTAAAAACCTTTAAAAATTAAAAAATACACCATTTTTAATGAAGATAAAAGACAAAGATCCCATGTGGCACCCCTAGTGAAAATTTTGACTACAAAATTAGCAAAAATAACCCCCTAGGTTAAATTTTTCATATTTTTCACATTATAGGTTAAAAATAAACAAATGCAAATAACTTACCTGTCTTTGAGCTGACTATTCCTCCCACTGGTGGGGCTTCCATCACATCTGTTATTCTCTTAGATTCGACTGTACTTCATATGTGAAACCATCATAGGTGATCCAAAGCTCAAAAATATCTAAGTGGGTGAGTGAAAATGATTTCTAAAAATAGTGATTTTGGTTATATATAGCATGTTTTAACTCTATTTTTGAGTATGTGTGTTTTGCAGGGCTGGAGCATTGACACAGGTATATTTCTATCCTTGTGGACATGGTAAGTCCTCTTTTCATTTTATTTTAGCATGTATTTTTGTCAATTTTACATTATATTTACACTTTATTCCCGTTTTCTTCTTGTAGGCAGTTAGAATCTTGGATTGGTGCAACATTTAATACACACGGTGCATGTCAGGTATAACTTCTAACCCCCCTATTTTGGGAACGTCATACTTAGACTCTACGTTTTACAGTCTCTTCATAGTTAAAACACTTCTGCTGAGGGGGCAATATGTACACACCCAATTTTGCACTGTGTTACATTTTTGAAATGGTTCAAAATCCCCAATGATGATTAATATATTTTCTAATGGTGTTTAAGGTCTAATTTCCCAGTTTACAGTATATATTTGTAGCTTAGAATGCTTCCCTTAATCATTTCCATGCTTTTCCTACTTTCCTTATCTCTTTCGTAGCTTTTCCTTACTTTTGACTTTAAGTTACGAAACCATGCCAGTGGTTACGCAACTTCCCTGATTGGTTACTAACCATTGGTATGCCTTTAGCAGTGGCAGTTGTGCAACCACCCCTGATATGCATAAGACCGGTCTATGTATGACTGTGGTCCCGTTTTTTTAACAAGACTCTTTTTGGCATGTTTAGAATGCGTGTCAACTTCTTCAAAATTTGATTTTAGTGACATGTTTCTTAACTAATTTGGTTTTCTTGAGCTCATTTGATGTGTGGCTAATTTCCCCTTCCCTTCATGTTGTTAATTGTGAGTTAACTATCCCTTCTTTGATTGAGAGGTGGCATTTCTTGGCTACCAAATGGATTAGACCATTTCTGCTGCCATTTTCCTATAAGAGCCAAGCTTCTATCCGAAGCATTGGTTAGAGATTAATGTTTTAAATTACACTCTTATGCGGTTCGTAATCCTTCCTTAGAAATAGCATAAGTAAGCTCATTTCTCTTTCCTTATTATTCTCTCACCTACATTGCCACAAGATTACTTGCAATCAATTCTAGCTCTAGCATTTTCTTCAATATTTCTTGCACACAAGTCTATCACAGTTCCCTAGATTCAGTTTGAACACCGAAGTTAGAATAGAAGCTAAGGGGAAAATAAACCAAAACCATTTCTAGTATTTTCATAGTTCTACAATTTATCAGGTTGGGGACATGCATTTGAATTCTTAAATCTTTCCTTATGTGTAAATTATATTTTATTCCACAATCTATGTTAGAGTATATTAGGTTTCTGTAGTTTTTCTTTATTCTCACACAAGGCTTCTATTGAAATTTATTTCCCTTCCTATCCCTATGGGTTTGCATGGGAATTTTGTCTGGAAGAATATTCTACATCTTTTTAGTTATACTGTAATTTCCCTTCATTTTTGTAAGCTTCCATAGATCCTATTGTTTCTTCCGAGGGAAGTTTCGGGGGAAGAAAAGATTCTAATAAGATTTTCCTTCTTCCCGTGACTTTGAGGAAAGAATAGAGGAAATTGTAAATCCAAAAATACAAATTGGAAAAGTCCTTGAATTGAATTCAGAATAGATTAGATCTTCTCTACACAAGGGAATAGTCACATCTAGTTGTTTTCTTGTTTTAGTTTTGTTAGTTTTTAGAATAGAAGCAATTTTGATTAATTAGAAGAGATTTAATTTGTGTGTGTGTATTTCCTCTATTTTCCAGAAAGCATCAACAAATTATAAAAACATAGATTAAAGTAATTAGTTTCCTTTTTTTTTATTTCTTTCATTTAAATCATTGAAAATCACAAAAATGAGTAGATTAGCCTTGTTTTTCCTTTGCTTCAATTAGTTAGCTCTCATTTATTAATTAGCTTCTGGAAACACATAGTATTTAATTAATTTTGAGGAAATTAATTGAATCAGTTTAATGTAAATCTATTTGTTTCCATTTGTTAAATTAGGAACATAGAACTAATAAGAAAGGAATTAACACATCTACCCACGTATCCCTAACTAGCTTAGGATTAACCTTTCCCTCTTGCGGTTTTCTTTGCAAGATTGTTCTGTTTCTTTTCTTTATTAATTTACACATCCTCACAATGACCACTCAAGTTCCTCAACAACCAAGAGACCATTTCGTATACATACTCCTGAGTCCCACAGACAAAACTCAGCTGATCTATTTGCATGGATATTGATGCACGGGTCTTAGAATCTTGGTCTTTCCGGACTACATTGTTTCCACCCACCATTATCTCATAGTTGAAATCGCATGAACATTTTAAATTAGAAAATGCTTATGAGTTCTGTGAAAATTCAACCAAGTCAAGATTAGATCTCATAATTCACCCACTTCATCCTATTCACACGTTTCACTCCCACACTTCCATCGACCTTGTCTAGCAAATTTCTACAGAGGAAAATGCAAAGGATAGTTACCACGACCTTCCAAAACCCATTGTTATGACTAAAAAATTTCCGTGAGCTCAGATATTGACCGCCATTTACACGTTACCATCATCTTAGACTATTACATCTCACCCACACAAGTAAGGACAATATTTTTCTACCTTAGACGAGTAGATTCCATTAGTACCTGTACAGGACATTAGATTGCCTTGATATTTCCTTTATTAATATTTCACCCATTCATTATGGTTATCCATTCTGTAGCCACTTTCCATTCCATATCAGCTGTCCTAGCACAACCTCGGGAGGTTGAGTGCGTTTGAAATTCATGTGTTGATTTTCATTCGTACAATGATCATACCTAAGATTGAGTTAGCGAGTGATCAAAGAACAAAAAGTGCACAATGTGCAGCCATCCAAGCATTTTATCAAATATTTTGCGGCCACGAGCAAGTTTCCACATTTTTCGAACATATCTAATGGGGCATTTACAACTACAACAACTGAAAAAAAGTCACTATCCATTCAAATTTTATGGATTTCCATATCGTGTTTGCACATGCAAGGAGGATACTGGAAAGGTTGTGGAGACAATTTCTCACCTGCCATTTGCATTTTCTTAAATGTTTTAAGGATTTTTCAAAAAACCCATTTTGGGAAGTGAACAACCACCATCACAGTTTACGTGACCACAATTTGGATGTGATTTAAAAAAATAATTCATAAGCCTTTTGCAAGTCCCCACATGCACCTGCAATAATCCTTGTTGTCGATGAGCATATATTTCTTTCAGGCAAAATGAAAAATAGTACACGATCTTTTCTATGCTTGCACATTTTACATACATGCTTACCAGGGCAGTTGCCACTACATTTTGACTAAATTTATCTACCTTTGTGCTTTGATGGAAGTCCACGACCCACTCTAAATTTCCCATAGGACAGAGGATGGGAAAATACTTGTAAAGGTAGTGGACACATGGCTTTACACCTACCCATACGTTGCAGGCCATTTCCAATGGCATGTGATGGGAGGCGTTGGATAGACTGGGGGTTTGGCTTGATTGTGCCAATTGTATTTTCTTGAAAGCTTCCAAACTACTTTCAACAAAACCACTTGTGCATATCCTGCAACCTTGGCATTCCATGAGACTACATTTTCTAGGAATTTAACCAAACGGTCCCACACCTGGTACAGGGGTAGAACCATACTTCTTTGAGGCGTCCAAAATTATCTAAATCATCCATGGCCAAATAGGTATTTTACATTCTAGTTGAAGACTAAGTTATTATTTTCTAAGAGATACCATACCTTATTGTTTGCACACAGGAGGAGAATCAAATTCAGGTACTAAATACAGGTCACCATTTTCACTTGAAATCAATTAGACCAAGCCCAAAAATGGTGAAGAGAAAATAAAAACATAGTTTCATAACCACAAGGAGTAAGACAAAGCTAAATCCTATATGAGACATCCAGGTGCAATTTATTCAAAAGTTTTGAGCTTAATTTATTGGAGAAAAATAAGAAATCCAAATTACATCCAAGTATATTACTTCACTCAGCCTTCTCACCATGAAATCTTTAACCAAAACCAAGGAGTTTTCCAAAACCATCCTCTATCTAGAATCCTTATTCATTCATCAACACACAGACCAAAAATTCTCTCACGAATGAAATATCACATTAACCAAAATTATTTTATTAATTATTTATTGGTATGAGGTTAGCACATGCTCCAACAAAATTTGAGGAATTTAAGAATATTTGATAATCTAATTCTTTCCATTTTTGATTTGTTGTTAACATCTTAAATTTCAAATGATTTAAATCATTCAATTTTCTCCAACATTTAAAATAACTTATTGACATTATTGTTTTTTATTATTTTAAAATTCACTTTAACAAAAACTTCACCCACTCTCGTTAAAGTACTCATCTAACACGTAAGTTTCCTCATTTTAAAATTATGTAGAATCCTTTTATACATATCCTAATGAAATTTAGTTAGATCAATGTTTAACATTAAAACTGACATCATCACACGAGCCGAGGCATGAAGGAACTTCAAGGGTTCCAAAGGTTTATTCGCGAAAGGAAAAATTCCAATATTCCCTTATTATTTTACTATCACCATTGCCTAACTTTTAATGTTACCATTATTTTATGATCGTAAAAGGAGGTTATGAATGTCCATCGAGCCATCTGCCAGGACGGAAATGATAATATGATGAATGTGAGGATTTTCACTCACGGGAGTGGTATAAACCCGCGTTGCATGGAGGATTGACTCCTACCAGAAATAAAACATCTCAGAGGCTTACATTTTAGTCATTTTTAAAAGATAGATGAGTGTGCTCTTGAACTTAAAGGAGAAATGAGATACAAAGATATATCTCCAGACAACTACGTTTATCCTTAATCAAAGTCTAAATTTCTAATTGTAAAAAGGTAGTAATATTTTTCTTACACTCCATTTAATTTTTTGATTTTAAGAATTATTCATAATGTAATAACGACACTAGAACAACAAATTCACTCAAACCAAGGGCTGACTCAAGCCCACACAACTACAATCGAGATGTGGTAACCGGAGGGGCATTACAAAAACAATAAATAAAAGACGTGACTAAGATCTTTGGCATGAATTTTTTTTTTTATGAATAAGATCTTATGGCATGAAGATATTTCAAAACACATCTTCGCCTCATATTAAATTGATATTGACATGTCGATTTTGGGGCCACATGTGAATGTGTTGGCCAACTCTTCTATAAGGTTGCGAAAGATGTGCAACTTTGCACACTCATAGATGACTACAATCTTTCCATCATCATATCTTTGTAGAGACTCATCCAAATGCACATAC
Source organism: Taxus chinensis (assembly GCA_019776745.2). Taxonomy (NCBI): domain Eukaryota; kingdom Viridiplantae; phylum Streptophyta; class Pinopsida; order Cupressales; family Taxaceae; genus Taxus; species Taxus chinensis. Next base: position 679,629,169 of record CM034154.1, on the reverse strand, counting down.
ACAACTTGTATTAATGATTTAAAGGTGAATTGTTTTCCTTCTCTTCATGTGAACAATGAATATGAATGTGTCATGGATTATAAGAACACGTGCTTTTCTTGTAGCATTTCATGATTTCCTATGAAAACTATATATATGATTAACCACTACCTTTTCTCACCTCTCAAATAATGCATACATTACATATTACAATTTTTTCAACCATGACGATGCTATTGGCAGTATTAGATGTTTCGGAGAAGAGTATCTCATCAACGTTTACCTTTATTGAAAACAATAGAGACATATTTTATTACAAATTTTCAAGATTTACAAACATAAGGGTGTGCTACATTCTTGGAGTATATTATAAGATTGTACCAATTGATTAAATTGTAATTGTAACATATAGATCATAGTTTTGTGCCAACATATGCATTACTTGAAGCCTCAAAAATTCCTTCCGATCTCACCTCAACAATTCTCTTCGATCCCTCCCCATTGAAGTATTGAATATTATCAAATAAATTAAAACTTTTTGTATGCATTTTAGTTGCACTACAACATAATTAATGTTAAGTAAAATGGAATATTTTGTAAGGTATGTTATATTATAATTTTGTTATTTTGCAAGTTATGTTCAATTAGAATCTTGTTGTTTTATTTCACTAATCTTGGTACTTATATTAAATTTATTGTGTATCATATGGATACAACTATGAAGGACAATATATTGATTGTGTTTATTGGTCATATAATAATAGCCCTAAATATTCAAACCAGAGGAGTTACTAGGTCTTCAAAGTGTTAAATGTTAACTTCTAATTTTTGATGTTTCGGGTATTTAAATGTAGTACACAAAATATTTAATTAATTGAATCGAAGGACATGATCCCAATAAAAATGTGAACTTGTTTTGAATGGAAGGAAATGAGGATTGTCTACATACATACATGGGTTATATTGAATGTTTCATAAATTATATAAAAACATTCTCATTTATTTCCTGTAATAATTCACTTCCAAAAATATTATTTTCCCACATGTATATATTGTTTTAGTAGTCTATCTCCCGCAAAAATTATATATATATATATATATATATATATATATTGCACGTATGCATGTATGGACCATGTATGTATGTATGTATAGTGCACTCTTTGTTTACTCTTATCAATTGAATTACAAAAATTTCTTGCAACTTTTCATTACAAAATGGTTGGATAAATAAATATCTTTCAACTTGAAATTAAGACCATTCCTTCAAATTTAATTATTTTATGCAAGGAAGTATAAGCTATATGTAGTAAAAAATTTGGATGATAGAAGTATTTATAAACATATTAAATTTAAAAATTGATGTTTCAAACAACAATACTTAAAAAACACTCATTTATATAATAATCACTACTTGTAAAAAGTAAGTTGCACATGAATAGTCTCGTTTAACTAGGGCCACATTAAGGGTTGTGAACACCCTAAGCAATACTAGAGTTAATGCCTTCTATAAATAAATTAAATTTATAGTAGAAAACCAATTAACTGTGACCAAATATCGTATTGCTTGATATGTTATGCCTCTACCATATGAGAAAAACTTCCTAATAATTTTTTGTAGCTAATACTACATGAAATCCCCAATTAATTCTTTGACATATAATCTAGCACAATCCTCCTTTTCTCATATATTTCCCAGCTAGTTTTTCCCATGTTCTTTACATATTCACCTTTCTTGATCTCTCCTCTAAAAAACTTTCAAGACTTAAAAACAATATAAAGTATGAAAAATACATGAGTATGAATTAAGTTTAAGAATCCTACAAAAAATTCACTTGCATAAATATTTGAGGCCTCCTTAATATCATATTTTTAATACAATTATGTAATTTTGATTTTATTTTGAATGAAATGGATTGAATTGGTATGTAAGGTTGGACACTAGTTGCTACTAACATATATGGAACTAATAAATTTATATACTCTTCATAAAAACTATTGTAAAATAAAATAAATTAGCACCCCCTAAATTTTAGTTCCCTAGGTAGTTGCCTAGGCCTTAATCCCTCTCCGCGTTTAACTTAATAAATATAAATAATTATCTTTTATATAAAATATAGTTTGGTATTCTCAAGATAAAACTCTAGAAAATCCAATTTTACGGGCTTTTATGCATTACTGTTAAATTGTGAACTTCATTAAAGTCAACCTCAAGTTATAAAAAGATTCAATAAGACATTATTTTATAACACAAACATTTGTAGGTGTGATATGTTGTTTTAGCCAACAAATATATACTAAAATAACTACGCCATTAGTTTTAATAGGTTTAATTACATCAATAAATCATACATAATTACAACACGAATATGAGAGTCTAATATGGAACATAGGAAATATAGAAATAACTAGAATACTTATATATATGTTGAGCAGACAATATGCTGCTCAAGAAAGAACAACCTGAAGGTTCATGTGTGGGTGAGAGGTATACTTAGAGATGTAGAAAGGAATGGGAAGGAAACATGTGTGAAATACAAACTAATCTAGGACTTAGCCATTTTCATGGTCACAGGATATTTTTGGAAGATGGCATGCAGAGCACACAAATTAGATAAAGACTTGTGCGACACGTATATGCTATTTTTGGAAAAGAGGCTATCAAGAAATTTCCATGGGTACCACTTAATAATATAATTTACATTGTCAGTTAACTAGAATAGGTCTATTATTAGCACACTTGTATGTATGTCTCTTACTATAAAGACACATCGCTATTTCCAGCATGTGACCTATTTTGGGAATTAGGTAAGCGGTGAAGGGAAAGTCCCCAACCTTATAAATATGTAGTGAGATGTGTAGTCTGAGATGTGTGTGTGTGTAGAGATAGACATATAGAGATATTATATAATTATGCTAGTTTTGATGCGCGCATAAGAATTGATGCCAATTATTTTAAGGAGCTTCTGTATAATTAGTGTGTTTAATAAAATGGAGTGTTTTGGCTGAATCAAAGTGTTAAACATGGCTATGATTAAGTTCTTGCATGGTTGAATTTTTTATGACTATTATTTAGATTCATTTCTCTTTAGATCTAGATCTAGAATATTCTTTGTAGAATGATATGTTAATTCTAGATCTAAATGCATTAATTTTTTATCATGTTCATGTCATGCAAAAATAACTCTAAGGAGGATCCTGGTGCCTTTGTACACTTTGGGTGAGCGCTAAGTCTAGGATGAGTGATGTACTAGCACACTTGAGTTGTTCTTGGTAAATTCTAGGTTGCATCATTGGTTTCGTTATCGGGACCTCCTTTTCCATTTTTTTCAGGATGGTTTATAATGAAGATGTATTGGTTAAATCTAGCAAGTGTTGAGGAGTGGATACAAGATCTAGAAGAGGAGTATGCATGGAGATTCAGAATTGGATCTTAGTTTAATGCACTCACTTGGGTGGAGTAGAAATTATATGATTGTTTGTATGAGATATTTTTTGCTATCTTTCTAGTAAAAATATACAAATGGTTGGTTTATTATGCATATAAATGGAACTGGATATACCACACACTTGTCTGGATGCAGGAATAATTTCAATCCCTCTATGTTTGGATGTGTGCTATGGATACTTGGTTTTATGGCATCTTGAACAGCTATATTCTGGAGTTCTCAATTTCTACCTATTCTTGTACAGAGGTAGCCAAGTTTCAATTTCTACAGTATCCAAGGGGAACCTATTTATAAGGCATTCCACTTGAAATCAAGATTTTTATGGTAACCCTGAATTTGGAAGAAAAACTGATGGCCAAATAAACTTCACCATGTATAGGGGCAAGAATATGATTGGTGAAATATGGTGGACTTAGTGGCAGTAAGGCAGAGGGGAGAAATGTGGCTTAATTATAATGAGGCATGTGAGAGGGAGATAGAGAAATAATGTGACATTGTAGATTAGATGGCATTGAGGAGAGAGATGGCTCGTGTAGGTTTTGGAGCTCACATAGGAGACATAGAGTTAGAGAATAAAGAAATCCCCCATCTGGGAAATCATGACAAGGAACCCTCCTTAGCCTCATAAGGAAGTGTTCCAATAAAGATGACATGGGCCGTAGGTGTGCAACCGAACCTACCTGACAACCTATCCCTTATGCTTGGTTTTCTAGTGTGTAGTACGACAAGTAGTCAGCAAGTTAATTTAAGTCGTAGGGTAGAAGGATTAAGTTAGATAATAAGTACAATGATGGTAGGGAAGACATCTTCATTGTTGTTTGAAGGTATTTTTTCAAGCACATCATCCACACAAAATGCAAGTGCATAGAATGTTGGATTCGCTTGTGGGAGTGGTATCACTTCACAAACCATAGGGGTTCAGTTCAATACTACTATTGTGGCATAAGGAAGTACATCTTTTGGTCCTCTTACAGGAGGAGGATCAGGCGGTATATGTGGTTCTAGTTCTGGTGGATCTAGTGACTTTGAAGGAAGAGGAAACACATGAGGTTTTGGATAAGCTAGGAAAGGTCCGTACCAACCCCAAAATATTTAGATGGAAATGTCTCTTCATGTCCCAAAGTATAGGACCATAGAGGATGTTGTTGAACATGTACACATGTGTGAAATATTGTGGCATGTAAATGGAATCATGGTTTCTAAGTACAAGGCAAGCCAATTTACAACTACATTATAGGGACATGCACGTAGTTGGTATAGGAAGTTTGACCCTGATAAAACTTGTGTGGATTATACAACATTAAAATATGCATTCTTAAAAGAGTTCTATATCCCTGAGTTTGAGTGGAAGAGTATAAGTGCCCTCAAGGATATTAAACAGGGCATTACTAAGAGTGTCCAGGAGTATGATGCCCATTTCAGAATTCTTTTATCTAAAATTTCTTATGATATTCATGCAAGATATCATGCACAACGGTTCTTTGGAGGGCTGATTATACCTTTTAGAAGGGAATTTTCACATAATACATACACTTATCCATGTGAAGCACTTGAAGAATATTTTCATGCTGAGGAATTTGGGAGTAAAGACATTGGATTCAACCAATTATTGGAAGCATAGATTGCAGCTATGGAAAATTAGTTGGAGAAACTATTAGCAAATTTAGAAAATGAGACATGCTCAAGGATTTGGTGTATATATTTTGAAGTGGAAGGTCACACCAAGGATAGTTTTCCCCACATATCAGTACATTCATTACTACTAGACTGTGAGATATTTCATATAAACCATGATGTTCGCCACTTTCCATTACTACAACACTCGATAAGAAATAATGTATCCTACTATTGTAAGATTTTCTGGTCCATGACTCATGATACCAAGGACTGTAGATTGATTATTCAAATCCATGATGCTATAGATATTGGTGTGAGATAGACTAGTGTATCAAATAACTCTAAAGGAAAGAATGAGAATTAGGATTAAGATCACAATCAATCGTGTTATGATCAGAATGAGTGGAATTTTAAATGATGTCCTGAAAGAGATTGAGGATACCATAGTGGATTCAGGGGTTGAGGCCTTGGTGGTGGATGAGGCAATTTTTCATGTGGGATGTGCTTTACATCCGGATCTCCTGACCACTATAGGTGTGAATGTCCTCAGAATATTACATGTTCTTTCTGTGGAAAGAATCATAGCTATGAGGAATTTTTGGACTTGTATGAGCATCTTAGTAAACATCATGAATAAGAGAATAAAGGCACAAGTATGGTTTGGATCCAGCACACTATGAAGAATCAGTGGATGCCCAAGTTGACACTAGAACCTAAGGCATTAACCGTAAATATTACTACACATTTTGACATGGAACACACCAAAGAATCATTACAATACAATCCTACCATCACTAAGGAGGAGGTTATACATGAGCGGTACCAATATCCTACCCATCAGAAGGAGGTTTATCAAGAGACCATGGAGGTCCTCAGAAATCTTTAGGGTGAAAAACAGTGTTTGAAGGAGCAATCATTGAAGATGGAACATGAGAAAGAAGTAGGGAAGGTCCCATATAATATTGATGACTTAAGGTAGGTGTGTAAAATGTTATGCTAGGAGAATATCATTCCATTGTTAGGTAATTGGCTAAAGGGAAAAACTTTTCTCATAAGTATTGAGACTGGACAGAAGATCCTGTATGTAAATATTCCCCTTGATAGTAGAGAATACAATAGCAAGGAATTTTGTTGGGGATGGATGGCTTTTGAGCAATATATTTATTGACATAGGTGTGGAAGTCAATGTTATTACTTTAGATGCATGGGTGTAGATGGGGAGACCTCCATTACAGCCGTCTTCTAATGTGTTATTTATGGCTAATCAGACTAGGGCCACTCCCATAGGAATTTGGAAATATGCATATTTTACTATATAAGGGGCCAAATGCACTATAAATTTTGAGGTATTGGCACTTGCATTAGTAGATAGCTTCTTACCTCTTCTTGGGCACCCTCGGTGTTACACAAATAATGTTGATTTATGGTTCAACAAGGGATACATTAGTTTAGAGAATAAGAAGGAACGAGTTGTAATCCCTTTAACAAATGGGAAATCTGGGCCATATGTTGAATCATTGAGTGAGGAAAATTTAAATAGGATCTATGTTTGTGACATTCAAGACCCAAAGGTTATTGAGCCATCTAAGGAAGGAATCCTTCAGTGGGAAGATTCACAATAGATAAGTGACACTATGAGTATAGCTTACGATAATTAGGCTCATGGTACTTATGAATCAATACGACTCGAAGTACAGAGCATATTTTCATGGAAAATTAGACTCCATTCCATTAGAAGAATAGGTAACTCAGTACCTCAGTATAATAGAGAAGAAGATATTATAGCATTCCTGCAAGCCATGGAGGAGCAATAGAAAGACAAATTTAGGAGAAGGAACATGTTAGCATATAACTTGTGTGGGACAGTAGCACACTTGTGTTTATTTCACAGAGATAATCTTATAAAATGGAAAGAAATCAGGATTTCTCTTTTAACTCAGTTTTTCAAGAGGAATGCACATACTCAAATCTATACTTATCATGGTAATCAACCTGTTCAGCACCACATCCAGTAGTGTGAGATACTCTGGATAGAGGGCCAGGAAGCTTTACCACCTTCACTCTGGGTACAAAATTTTTATTCCACTCTACAAGGCTACACACACACTTGGTATTTATATGTGGAGCTACATAGAGAAACTAAAAATTGGCAAGATTTGATTGCAGGAATGATCTAAACTTTTGAATACTTCTCTATTAAACCTCTAATAGAAGAGGCATTAAAGGTTATAAAGTTCTTAACTATGAGAGATCATAAAAAAGTGGAAGAATTCATTCAGGATTTATTTGGTGAGACAGACTTAGGAGCGTGTTTTGATGAAGAAGAAGAAACTGAATCCATGTTACTTCAGTGTGCTTAACTTGAGAAAGAAAAAGGAAAGATGGTATACATAGTGGATGATTCAACAAGGATTCGTAAATTCTTGGATAGTGCAGATAAGAATACATGCGCATATCATGAACCTATGAAGACAAAAAAAGTGAATATTGCCACAGATACTAAACCTAATAAGGCCATAATTGGGGATTATTGGTATAGCTCTAAAGTGGAAAAACTATAGAGTTACTATGGGACTTTCAAGATTTATTTCTTAGGGGATGTCATAAATTAGAAGGCGTGCATGAATCCATGAGAGAGATGAAAATCAAGCTGAAGGAAGGTGCATGATCGACCAAGAAGAGACCCTATATGATGAACCCTAACTTGCGCATCAAAGTTAAGAAAGAAATTGAAAAAATGTTGAGATCTAGCATCATCAAGCACTTAAAAGAGTTTGAGTGGGTTAGTCCCATGGTTATCAGCATAAGTAAGGATGGTCAGATTCAGATTTTTGTGGATTACAGAGAACTGAATGCTACATGTGTAATTGATCATTTTCCTACACCTTTCACAGAAGAAATATTATAAGGCATTGTAGGGTGTGTAATCTATTCTTTCACAGATGGACTCTCTGGGTATCATCAGGTTAGGATTGCACAGGAGGATCAAAAGAAAATAACCTTCACCAATGAGTGTGGAATTTTTTCATATACTGTGTAGTCATTTGGTTTGAAAAATGTGCCTGTTTTATTTTCGCACATAGTTGTTCATTCATTCCAAGATTTCATCCAAAAATTTTTACAGGTTTACTTGGGTGATTGGACAGTGTATGGACTTGTTAAGGATCATTGTAACAATATGCATTTAATGTTTGAAAGATGTATACAACTAAGTATTTATTTGAACATCAAAAAGTGTGTATTTGCTACACCATTTGGCACTTTATTAGGGCACATTATCTACAAGGATGGTTTGTTGGTTTATCCAACTAAGGTTTCAGTTATTATAGGCCTAGAAGATTCTACAAGTTAAAGTGAAGTATGTGAATTCTTAGGTCATACTGGGTATTATAGAAAATTTATCAAGGGATATGCTAAGGTTGCCACACCCCTGGAGGAGTTAATAAAAGGAAAAGAGACATTTTATTGGGGAAAACCGCAACATTGCGCATTCGAGACATTGAAGGAGAAACTTACCACATCGCCTATTTTGGGTTTTCCTTCATGGCACCAACCATTTCATGTACATGTGGACGCTTCTGGCATGACCATTGGTGTGGTGTTGGCTTAGCTTGGAGAAGTTATTATAGATCATCCTATATGTTTTGCTAGTAGAAATATGACTCATGTAGAATAGAATTATACAACTACTGAGTGCGAAGCATTTTCCATGATCTATGCACTACAAGAATTCAAACAATGCCTACTAACAACACCATTTTTCTTTTATATTGATCACATGGAATTGAAATAATTGGTAAATAAGCCCGTCTTATAAGGGCACATATGTCAATGGGTGATCTTATTCCAAGAATTTGATTTTACAGTTGTGGTAAAACCAGGGAAAAGTAATTCTGGGCCATACCATTTATCAAGGATACAATCAGGAGAAGATATGAAAACAATTAAAGACATAATGCCTGATGCACAATTATATAGGCTATATCGCATGCCTTAGAATTAGAGGATATTATACTCTTTCTACGTATAAGTACGGCACCAAAGGGGCTAAAATCCTTAGAAAAGAAACAACTTGATATTAATGTATCACCTTTTATGTTGATCAGTGGTGACCTATACAAGTTAGGCTGGGATGAAGTATTGCACCGATGTGTATTGGAGCATGAGCACACAAATATCATGGAAGAGGCTCATGGTGGTATTGCAAGTGGGCACTATGCAGGTGATGCCACTACGCATAAAATTTTACTTGCTGGATTGTTGTGGGAGACCCTGTATAAAGATTACAAGGAGTATTGTAAGGCACGTGATCACTGTCAGTGTCTAGGAAAACCAGGGAAAAGAGATGAAATGCCTTTAAGACCTATTTCTAGTGCATAACCGTTTGAAAATTGGCTATAGATTTTGTTGGTCCTATTTCGCTAGCCGCGCGTAGGAATGGAGCATGATACATCCTTACTTACACGGATTATCTCACAAGGTGGGAAAAAGTAGCAATTACCAAGGATTGTACAATAACAACAACACCTAGGTTTTTATGGAAAAATATTCTTAGAAGGTATGGATGCCGACTAAGTTTGACAAGTGATAAAGGCACACATTTTTTGAATGAGACAATCATATGATATTATTAGATGATTTTATGATTACACACCATAAGACTGCACCCTATTATCCTCAGGAAAATAGAACTGCTGAGGCCTTCAACAAAATATTGAGCCAGACATTGACAAAAAATTGTGATGTTGGAAGGAAATATTGGGATGATAAAGTTTCTACTGTGCTTTTGGCATATAGAACAACATATAAAAGGTTGAACAAGGCCACATCGTTTTAGTTAGTGTTTGGCATGGAAATAGTTCTTCTTATGGAATTCATGTTACCTTCTTTGCATATTGTGCATGCTAGGGGTCTAGCTGATGAGAAAGCATTAGCATAACAGATTGAAAAGTTGATCAAGCTCGATGAGCGACGCGCAATAGCATGTTGGATTCAGAAGTAAGAAAAGGCCAGGTAGAAAGCATGACATGACAGGCACATCAGGGATAAAAAGCTTGAGATTGGACAGATGGTGCTTCTTTATGTTTCTAAGTTTATGCACTATCTAGGTAAAATTAAAGTACATTGGTTAGGACCGTATGTTATCACTCACATACTTGAAATAGGCTCTTTCTAGTTAGAGGTGCTTGATGGAATGCGGTTACCCGGTTACTTCAACGGGAGTAGGCTGAAGCCCTACTATAAATAAGTCTTCTTGGTGTTTGTAATAAGGCAGTGTTTCCATTTAGATTAGGTTTTCAATTATTTATTTCCTTCTTCTTCGCTATGCTTTGTCAATTTAGTTGGTGTTTTTGTGTAAATAAGTGCATTTGCACGCCAGAAGCTAATTACTATTTGAAGAATTTTTATGCGTAGAGGAATGCACATACCATTTGTGTGGGGTGGTTATTGATAATTAGGTACAAGACTATTGGAAAATGGGTACACATAAATGAACAAACTACTACAGGTGCTATTTAAGTTGGAGAGTTGTTAGAAAAGAGACTGCTTCTAAAACGAGGACCATAGATGGAGATAAATAATGGAACAAGTATAACGCGGGGTAAGAAGAGGCCATGGAAACTACCAAGGGAAGGCATAGTGGTGAGGTACTCGGGCACATGGGAGTGTGCTGAAGAGAATTCCGTGGCTAGAAGGTAGGACGGTGCGCTAGAAGGTTATAGCTTGGGTGTAAAGATGTACCACACAGAAAGAGTGAAAATGGTTAATTAATAAGAGAATTGTTGGTAGGTAAAGGAGCAATAAATGCACTAAATTTTTGAAAATCTATATAAGGATGTGATGTGAGTTCATTCTTACCATTGTAATCGTAAGAATTTGAAAGAGCTAGGTGCGATTGAGTTGAGTGAAGAGTATTGAGGTGCAAAGAGTGTGAACAAGACATGGAGAGTAGATTTGTGTGCAGGAGAAGCTTGCATCCCCATTGGCGAAGGGTTTGAGTGAACCAGAGCATTGGAAAAGAGCTAGGGCACGTGATTTCAACTAGGGAACATAGATTCAAGCTAGGGTTTGGGTTTACATGTTGCAGAAGATAGAAGACGAGTATTTAAGGATATGAAATTGTGAGATACAATTGTGATCAGGGGATAATTTTTGAAAATGTTCCCTAAACATCCCTAAATGGTTTCAGTGCAGTAGATCATCTCGAGAGCTTTCCAACGACTGTGAGAACGCGAAAAACGGACATCGGGAGCTCTAGATATGTTCGGTCAAAGTTCGGTCAACGGGAAAATCAACTCTAGTCAACTGGTCAATCATGGACCAATCGCACTGCGACACGTGGCGAAAAGGGAGTTTGTTGATTTTCGATCTATTTGCCTATCGGGAGATGACAAGTGGAATATATATATTTGACCAAGTGTTAATTATTTACATGGTCGAAATTATATCCAAAAAAAAAAAATATATTACTTTTCATATTCCACGCCACATTTGAAACTGTCCACCTTTTTAGGGATTTAGGTGCCTAAAATAAATGCTATGCGCCACCCAATTTGCCCCAAGGTCAAAGCGCCTATTATATAGGCTTAGGTGGCTTACTTGCCACTTTAAATGCGCCCTCTTCACCTATTTTAAACCATGAGATATGCTCCCAAGCGCTCAATGTGGGATAAAACTCTTAAAAGGCGCCTAAGGAGAAGGAAGAGGAGATATGGGGGGGATTTGAACCGTGACCTCCATGCAAAAAAGATAAGGCTTTTGACCGCCACGCCACTTGTTGAGAAACAAAATGGAGCTATATTGTATTTAAAAAGAAGGTACAGGTCTGTGTAAAGAGCTCAAGGACCAGCTTGCAGAGAACTCCATTTTTGAAGGCCGTACACTCAGATTGGGCACTTGGAGTAAAAAGATGAAATGTAGAGAATTCTGAGAAGATTCCAACGATATAAGGTTTGATCTTTTTTGATGATTTTTAACCTGTTTTTGGAAGCTTTGAATGCAGATTTTAACAGGGATCTTCAGGACAGCCAGTTGGAAAACACGAATTTCAATGCACTTCTAGTTCGAATTGTGACTTGGTGTAAACATGAAAATTGTTCAGAATTCAGATCTGATCTCAGAAATATGATTTGTTTTCATGGAATGTTTTTAAATCTCCATTTGTAGGTGTTTTTCTAACACAGTTGCAGGGAGATCACATTGTGAAAACACTATAGGAGCCACGGATCGTTCTTGGGAGAGTTTCTGCTATTTTTCAGAGTTCTTGGGACATTGATCAGCTCATTTGCAGGTTTTGATTCATTATTGGTTGTTTGTAAGGGTTATTGTACTTGCAATTCAATATTATTAATGGATCGGTTCAATCTGAACCCGGGGACGTAGGAATTCCGAACCCCGTAAACAATCTCTTTTGTTATCTGATTCTTTTCAGTATTCTGATTATTTCTTTGCTACACAAGTTTTCCGCACTTCTATGGATGAAAAATAATCATAATTTAATCAATTTGTGGATTCAAGAATACTTAAAATTGGTTAAAAAAATCACGATCTTTAGAAACTATAAAAGTGATAAAAATACACATCACGTTTTCAGATCAAATTGGCACCAAAGAAAGCACCTGCGGCAGGAGCTAAGGGAAAGAAGAAAGTGGAAGTAGAGGTTGAAATTACTCCCGAGAGAAATTTCTCAGAAATATAATACCTAGAAGATGTGATGGTGGGACAAGAATGGGAGTCTCACATCCATAAGTGAAAAATATGTGACTATAACCACCACACATCGGATAACAATAAGGAGTTGGATGCATTGCTGAGTACAAAGACAAACAAGCATACATTAGAAGACATACCAGTGTATGATGATGCTAGAGAGAACTTGCTGAAGCATATTAGAGTTTACCAGTTGTACGGTCTCTCGTACTTCATAAAATATGAACCCTTATATCAATGGTTGATGAGCATGGTACATGAATATTTTTTCTATTTCACCAGACGTAGGGTAAGAATTACTACAACATTGATTTTGACACTGATAGGATTAAAGGCCACAAGATTAGATCTAGATAGTGACTTAACAGATAAAAAAACAATCCTAGAGACAAGGAAGGAGTTACGATATACCAAAGGACTGTGGGGAATGGATATAGATAGGCTAAAGAAGCACCCATTGGTACAAGCAGCTGCGCACCTGGTGACAAAATTGAATGACCAGGAATGATGGTCGCATGTGAACACAATGTGGCTACATGTCACAAAGAATATGTCATAGGGGGTAGTCTATAACATTGCAGGCTACATTGTGGATACCATTGTTGAGGAAGCGTGCACTTATGAGAGGATTAAATTTGGTGCTATCCTAATGGATTTGGTATTTATGGAGATCGGAGTGCCCAATGGGCCAAAGGAAAATATTTGGGATTAGCCCAAGGAGAACAAGTTACTTGTGGAAATATTTAATAAGTACTTGTGCAATGGGTCAATGAGTGGGTGATTCAAGCAAAGGGCAGAGAAGTGGTATGACAGGATTTGCGTGGAGTTTGAGGAAGAGTGGCGAATTCCCAAGGAGTTCCCTTCGGTGGTGGGAAAGGTAGTACAATTCATGATGTACCAACACTTTAGCATTACACATTTTTCCATGAAATATGGGACTTGGAACCCCTGGTGAAACCTATCATATGCCTTTACAGTGCGCTACTTCCAGGCATCAGTCCACCAATTTTCTGATGCGCACCACTTGAGCTTCATTGCAGACAAGGTAGACTCTGACTACCACACCCTAAGGAAGAATTATGTATATCTAGGCTGGAATGCCTATGTTGAGAGGCTAATTTCATATATGATAAACATGAATCCTGTAATTTTGGAAAACAAAGATAGTGGAGCTGCGCTTGTGTATCTTCAACTTAATCCTAAGTTGGAGGGTAAAAAATATGTAGAGAATGAATTCACACTCCCATAGATGCCAAAGGGTAAGCATATAATGGAGAAAATTCCAACCCCAAAACTTGCAAAGACCATAGTGGTGGAGGAGGAAGAGGAAGAAGAACGAGAAGATAGTGGTGGCCTGGAACATAGAGGATGAAGGTAGCCTACAAATAAGGTGGAAATTGAGAACACAACCACTCCACCCAGGTACAATAATAAGGTGATGAAGAATTGGATGTAACCCAAGGAGAGCGACGTTTCAAAAGGGTAATCAAGAGAAAAATAACCCAAAGAGATACTCCACAATCAGTACGGAGATCACCATGACTCTCTTCTCAGAAGGGAACAACTGAGAGGAAGAGAAGGAAGCTGAAGCTAAATGAGGAGGCAGTGGAGTTTGCAAAAAGAACACTTGAATATCCTACATAACCCAAGGACATGGAAGAGCCAAGGGATACAGAGATGAAATTTAAATAGGTACAGGAAGGAGAAGTAGGGCCAGATGATGCTTGAAATATAGATGATCCAGCTCTAAATCTTGACACTCCAGTTCCTAAGGGGCCAAGAACTAAAAGAACAAGTGAGGAGTATACTATTCCATCTTTGGGCTATGCTGAGGACACAAGTAAAATTGTTCACACCCATTTTCAAAGCACAGTGAACCCTAAGGAGTTATTTGGATGGGAGATGATGAATGAAGACATGGCCACCATGCACACAAGGAAGTAACTATCTTGGTCTATGCACACTCACATGGATGAGCCAAAATTTGACATGTGTGAAGAATCCTACGTGTCTAGAAGATTGAAGAAGGCACCTCAGGCCAGACATATAACTATAAATCCCACTACTATGTCTGATGAACATATAAGTAATTCCTTGGTAAAAGTATCTACAGAGGTGGTGCGAAGGAACATAGAAAAATCTTCCATAATCAGAGCGCTAAAAGAAGAAAAGAAAGAAAAATATGCAGAGATAGCATGCCTGGAGGGAGAGAAGGATTTAGAGTAGAAGAATAATGAGGTGTTCATAAGAATGGAAGAGGATCTCGTAGACCAAGTCCTAAGAGAAAGACCACACTTGGAGTCCAAAGTACTTGAAAAGTTCCCTTTTGCTATGCATTATGTGCATACCTTGGTGGGTTTGGTGCTTGAGGATGGACCTATGCACATGCCAACATCGAAGGACCTTGAGTAGGAAATAGAGTGAGTAAGGGATTTGGTAATGAGGAACATTTAATCTTATGAGGTATTGCTCCAAACCTTGCAGGATGAGCTGAGGAAAGCAGAAAAAGCATTGAATATTTGTGTAACTCTAGAGGTGGTCACAAGGATAAGGACCATGGTAGAGGACAATGCAGTCTTGAAAGTGATGAAAGATGAGACATTGGGACATACAAAGAGATTGACATTGGTAAAGCAAAAGCGTGAGGCCTTTGCAATGGCCCAAGAACCCCATAAGGACAAGTTAGATGAACTAGGGAAACTTATAGCATAGAAGATGGATCTTCTAGAAGGAATAATGTCTACAATGTCTAACATTATGTTAGTATTACATAATGAAAAGGAGGAAATTGCCCAAGATGAGTTGGAGTCTATTGCAGTATATATCCCATAAAAGGCAGAGGCCATGCTGAATGAGTGACAAACATTAGAGGTAGAAATAAAAGAAGAATATCTAGAACTGATTATTCTAGTTGAAGTAGAGGATACTGCAGAGTAAATAATTATTCTTTGTATAGTAATTGTTTACATTCATCCATTCATTATTCTGTATTCTTTCCATAATCAAGAGGAAACCATTTCTGGGGTGGCAGTGTAGTTTAGTGTGGGGTAATGTTGAGCGACAATATGTTACTAAGGAAAGAACAGCTAGAAGGTTCACACACGAGAGCAAGTTATACTTAGAGGCACGAAAGGAACGAGAAGGAAACCCATGTGAAAGATGGTCTGATATGGGACTTAGCCATTTTCATGGTCATGGGCTATTTTTGGAAGATGGCATGTGGAGCACACAAATAGGATAAAAACTTCAGTGACATGCATAGGCTATTTTTGGAAAAGCGGCTATCAAGTGCTTTGCATGGGTACAATTTAATAATAGAATTTCCACTATCAGTTAACTGGAAGAGGTCTATTATTAGTGCACTTGCATGTGTGTCTCTTATTGTAAAGGCACATGGCTATTTTCAACATGCAACCTAGTTTGGGAATTAGGTAAGTGGTGAAGGGAAAGTCCCCACCCTAATAAATATTTATGTAGTAAGCTTTGAAAAATATATGTATACCCAAAGAGATAGTGAGATAGATATATAGAGATACTATGGAGTTATGTTAGTTCTGATGCGCGCATAAGCATTGATGTCGATTATTATAAGGATCTCATGTATAATTACTATGTTTAATATAATGGAGTGTTTTGGCTGAATAAAAGTGTCAAACATGGTTGTGATTAAGTTCTTGCTTGGTTGAATTTATTATGACTATTATTTAGATTCATTGTTCTTTAAATCTTGATCTGGAATCTACTCTGTAGAATGTTCTGTTAATTCTGAATCTGGATGCATTAACCCTTCATCATGTTCATGTCTTGCACAAACCACTCTAAGGAGGATCCTGGTACCTTTGTGTGCTTCAGGTGAGCACTCAGTCTAGGCTGAGTGATGTGTCAGTGCGCTTGGGTTGTTCTTGGTAAATTCTAGGTTGCATCAATATATTTAGGATATATTATATAAATAATACTAGAGACATAAATACAATGAAATCACAAATATAGTATTTATCATTACACGAAACAAGAAATAAGTTTGAATAATAAGATGAATCAACCCTCAAAAGTATGACCTAAAAGCTGAAGCATATTAAAATAGTATATATTTAACTAAAATTGTGCATATTAGGAAGTCTACACAAAAATGGCACTATAGAAGAAAAGATGAATTTAATTATGTAAATGTGTCCTTTTCAACCTATTCTACATAATCCTATCATAGTTTAATAAAAATTTGAAGCTTCCACAATTCATAGTTTTAGAATATGTTTTTATGAAAAATATTTCTTCAGTTTGTCAATATGATCTCCTTTGGAAAAACCCTAATATACCTTCACTATCTTGGAAAATCTATAAAAATAGGGGATATTAGTAGGGCATGTATTATCCCTCCATTATTATTAGGCCTTGTATGATTTGAGAAAATTACAAACAACACTTGATGTAAGTCAACAATCAATCCCATAAATAAAAATGATACAAACCTTATCTTTCATGTGTAAAAAAAGTTAACAACCAGTATGAGCTATCATGAATAATTAAAAAGTTTGAACCTAGGCATTTTTGGCTGATTCCCTACATATTTTTTCATTACTTTCGTGGGTCCTTTTGACCCTTATTTTTTGATTTATTTTGGTTTTTTCATTTCTGTTGGTGCTTAATCCAAACCCTTGGGTCAAGATGGTATTCTTCATCAATTCTATGAAAATGTAACACTTATATGTGCTTCATATAATTCCCTTTGATTCAAAGATTAATCCGAGTCAAGGAGAAACCTTAATTTGTAATAAATATCATGCATAACAAGATAAATGAAAGGAATCAATAGAAATGTTAGAGAACTGGTTTAATGGACTGGTTAATCAAAGGATAAAAGCTTCAGAGTTACAAGTGATTAGGATATGCCTACATCTTTTGCAAAGGTCAAAAACATGCAAATCAACACCAAAATGATCCAAACTGATCCAATAATTTGAAGTTACGAAGGCCTAAAAGCATGCAACTTGACCAAAGAGTAAAAACCTGTGAGAGTGGTTGAAAAAATCAGTTAAAATGGACTTAGCCATTCTAACAAGCCTAGGACGTTCAGATGACCGTCAAAGTTATACACCGTCGAGTAGTTCAAATGCTCACGATGCAAAGAGACACATGGATAGATTTTGGGTCTCTTCATAGCATTTGGGTTTCGTGGACTTCAAGTCCACAGAATATATCAAAGACAATACAGATTCGGATTTCCACAACAGGGAAGGAAGAGTCAGCGCAATCAAAGGGAGAACTTCAAAGCTAAAAGGTGAAGACATGTGTCACCATTTTGGCGCAGGGAGAGCAGATAGACAATGGACTTCAAGTCCTCAGAATGAGATAAGTTTCATAAGGGCGTCGGGTCTGGGAAACAACCAAGCAAGGTTGAAGGGTTAAAGGAAGAGCACAAGTTAAAAGTCGTGATGGGAAGGAGTAACCTCAAACCAATGAAAAACAAACATGAAAGCAAGAGAGCATGACACTGCAAAACCCAAAGGCAAATCTGGTCTAGCATTGTGAAATATGAAGACATATGTGGAGCCTTCTTACTAGCTCACCTTTCACAGCGATCAATCAAGTTCTAACACAGCCTAACATTTACAAGGATCATGGAGCTTTCTTATTGGATCATGTTTCACAACGGACAAAGGGGGGTATCAAATAGACTTACATCGTAAGTAGATGTGGAGCCTTCTTATTGGTTCGCACTTCGTAAGGGTTGATGTAGTACTAATAAGACCGACATTGGTTCATGCTTCACAATAGATCATAAGGTCTATCAAAGGTTTGACACTATGAAGGAGCGCGGAGTTATCTCATTAGCTCATGATTCGTTGCAGCTAATCAAGGTAAATGAATAGTCTGACACTATGAAGGTACGTGGCATTGTCTTATTGAACAGACCTACGTGCAAAGCCAGCATGTAAAAAATCAAAGGGAAAGTAGACACCCAACCCCAAAGCCAACCATAGACCAACACATGGAAAATTCAAAGAAATGCACACATAGGCAGAGGAAATCCCAAGTCAATCAAATGTTGCGGCGTGTCACTCTCTTGTTCATCCTAGCCTTCAAAACTTCAGAAGGCCATATCTTTCATTCTATACCTCAAAATCACGTGAAATTGGTCTCATTGAAAAGGTCTCCTCGAGCCCTTTAGTTTGGCATAATTTGATTCAGAAATTGATGGCGTTCAGTGGGGAAAAATGGAAAACCATCTCAACCTAGTATTGAAAGCTCAACATAACTCAGAGTCATGTTTAAACTCACTCGTGAAGGCCATAAATAAATAATTTTGCATGAAAAGATATAGAGTGCATGGAAAAAGAATATTATTTCATTCTTTTACAAGGATAAGTATAGATTTGGATTATTTTTAATCAAAATTGTGCAAGGATGATCGACTTAAACCATTGTTGGAGTTATCTTTTATTTTTTTGCATGTAATCTTGCATTGGAATTATCTCTAAGTGGTTCTAGAATGATGTTGTAATTGAATATGTTGAGGAGTTCAGTTCCACTTCATTTTCTTATATATACCAGTCCTTTTCTAAGCATTAGGGGAGTTCGGTTTTTGTAACTGATTGCTGCAAAAATTTTCCAGCAAGCGCCCACTGTTAATAAAGTTATTTTTCCTTTCCATAAATTCTTTGCAATCTTATGCATTCAGGTAGTTTATTCTTGTGATTTTTACCAGAATTTATTAAGTTATCTGCATATGTTATCTACCCTTATTGCAAGAATAGGTTTTTGTGTGTTAATTTTAGTGTACATGCATATTATAAGTTGTATATTGTGAGTCATCCCTTAACAATTTTCAGTTATTTTTCCTTGAAATTTCACCCAAGATCCTCTGATTCGTGTATGTTTTTCCTTTCATTATCAAGTTGTGCACATCTCCATATCAGCACTATCCAAAAACTCATGGTGTATCACACCTTTTTAATATTTCTTTCTAACCCTTGCCCTCATCACTTTTAGTTAAATATACACTTACAGGGAACTAGCCCTTCAAATATAGAGATTCACCTCACTCTAGGGATATCCATAGCCCATGAGGTGTTTCCATTGTCTATCCAAGGAAGTGAGGAGAGAGAAGATTTTTTTTTTCCAATCCTCACAAGTGCGCACTTCTATTAGATAACAGGTTATTAGTCTTAAGTTGCAAAGATTTACCCTTGATGGGGATGAAGATAATTTTGACTGGAGCATTAGTGAGTTTAGGATTAGATGATGTGGATTGAGTTGTAGATATGGATGGTGGAAGCAGATTTTGTATTATTCATTTGAAAAGGTCTAAAGGGGTGGTAGATTGGGTGGTTTTAGGATTAGTAGATGTGGGAATGGTTGAAGTTGTAGATGAAGTGAGAGTATAACCTATGGATGCATTGGATATAGATATTTGCAAGGTTGATTATGTAAGGGATGGTGTAGATTGGGGTGTTGATGTAGGTATAGTAATGATAGTGGATGTAGTGGATCTAGGTTTAGGTAGAGATGATGGACGTGTCGAGGTAGTTATGGGTAAAAGACTAGATGCAGTGGATGAAGGTGTTGATGATATGGGTGTTATAATTGATGTCGTCATTGTGATTGTGGTTGATTTTGATATGGTGGGTGTAGAAATTGATGAATTTGTGATCATAGGTGGAGAGTCTGAAATAGATATAGATGTGATAAGTGATGTGGTGATGGGTGTGGGTGATGTGGTTGGATTTTTGTCTATAATGTTGATCATGTGAGCATTAGGTGGTTGTGATGTGGAAGGATGGGTTTGATTGTTAGGTGCATGATTAGGGAAAGGTTGCTTGAAGACGTCAAGGGGTTGATTAGGTTGTGTGTTAGGATTGTCCACTTGAAGGTCTCCAGAGTCTATGATTTTTTGCATGACATATTTAAATGAGTGACATTTTTCGATGTCATGGCCGCAAACTTGATGATATTTGTAGTAATGTTCCTCATGGTACCATGTCAGTTTAGGTCATGACTTGTCAAATGGTCGAATGGGAGGGAGATGAATGAGTTTGACCACCATCAACTTATCAAATATAGCGCTATAGGCTTCTCCAAGAGGAGTACAGTTGGGCGGTGGTCTAGAACCATGTTGTGTGGGCTTTGTATGAGAAGTGGATGTAGATGAAGATTTGACCACAATGACATTGGCGGTTTTCTTAGGTTTATCACCATGTGTGGAGGATTTAGTGAATTCTATTTTAGGTTTGTTTAATCATAGTTTAAGGTGTCCTTGCTCAAGGGTGCGAAGTTCAATTTTGCGAGCCATGGTAAATGCTTCTTTGAAATTCTGAAATGATTGGATTTGAAGAGTGGAAGAGATGTGCTTTGCACAAGACTGTGAGAAGAGCTCAATTATTTCAGGTTTTGGAAGGGAAAATGAGAGTTGGTTAATGATGCCACGTCATCTAGAAACAAATTTTGTGATAGATTCATCATCATATTGTCAAATGGCTTAAAGGTCTGTGATGGTAATCTTACGCGCAATGTTTATCAAGAAAGGATTAATGAATAGTTACGTGTGTTGAGTGAAGGAGAATAAATAATGTTGTGGGATACCGTTATACCAATCCAGTGCAAGACCAGATAATGACATAGGGAATATGTGAAGCATGAGGTCTTAATCGTGGGCGATAAGATAGTATGCATCTCTAAAGGAATGTAGATGTTCTTGAGGGTCCTCCTTACTATTGAACTTATAAAATTTACGCATTTCCTAGTGAGTAGGATACAGATTTACTCTAACATTTTGGTTGATTGGTTCCTTGCAAATTTGGTCGTATGAAAATGTGGTTTTAGATCCCAAAGTAACGGCTTCCAGATTAGCCATTATACTCAACAATACTTGGATGGGATCATTAGATGGTTGGTTTTGTGAGGTTGAAGGTTGTGATTGTGATGTGTATGAGGTTGACGGATTAGGTTGTTGATGCTTGATAAGTTTGAGAATGTGTGGGTGTTGATGGTGTAGACACTAAAATTAGATCACACTCCTCCTTCGTCCCTCGACATATAATCCCCCCTTTATTACATTTACCAAGCCATGACCCCCTTAGCCCCACTAATATTAATTTAATTAATTTAATTAAATTAATGCTTTATCCTCACTATATTTATTATTTAAATATCTTATTTAAATAATATCTACACATACAGTTCACTTAGACACCTCACCAAGCTAACTCAACCTAAGACCTATTCTTAGCAAGTTACCATAACTAACTAAGAATTACCCAAACCCTAAAAATCAACACCTACATTCCCTCTAACCACATTTTTGCATGCTCACAAGAGGCTCCGAGTCTAATCCGTGGGATAACGACATGAGATCCAAGGAAATCAGGAGGATCTCCCTAAGTTTAGTAAACCTAGGAAATCCCACCTTAACCGATGTAGTTTACCCCTAACCGTCGCCGGTTAAGCCGGACCACCGTCGGTTACCCCTTTTAACCCAAAACAACCTTATTCTCAAGATTGTAACTTGGAACTTGGAACTTGGAAGCAAGAAATTTGATGAATAAGAACAAATCTAATAGAGATAACACATCTTTAGAGAGCCAATTCTAGCAAGAACTCAAATCCAAGGAAGGAGATTGAGGATCTTCTCTTGCACAGCCATCCCAGCCACGTTCTGATCTATCTAAGCAAAGAGGAGTGTGCATGCAGCCCATGCAGAAGCTTTTCTTTAGTTGGTGATCACTTGCAGCCTTCAAACCCATCATCAGCACCTCCATCCTTCACACATAGACCTTCAGGAATGAAATCCAAGTAAGTACAACATCATACTGTCCTGGTTATTTCATTTCATCATTATTTTATCATCCATTGTTTATCTTGCTCCCTATTGAACTTCTCCAACATTTTCACATCCATAGACCCATCAAAACCTCACAAAAGTCTACTCTAGTCACTCATTACCTCGTCCCGACCAACCAAAATCCTTTGTGCAATCACAAAGGAGACCAAAACCCTGTTTTGTGACATTTCCAAATCTCACAGTAACCGGCGCCGGTTATACCTAACCGCGGTTGGTCATCCCTGACCGATGCCAGTCTCTGTGTTTGCCCACACAGCCTTAAATAGAGACCTACCCACCTAATTTTACCTCACCCCTCACTCACATGTGACCTACCCGAGACCTTCATCAAGCCAGCAGAGACCCAGAACCTATCCCTTGACCTTGGATTCTATTCTAGCTTAGCCTGTTAGATTAGATCTATTTCTTATTGTGTTTTTAAGTGAGATACCTAAATCATTTTAAAATTTTCAGCACTAATTTGTTTAAAACAGTGGACTGACAACCATCTAGGAAGTACCATGCTTCTTGGATCTAGCTCACGCTAGGCGGTTCATTGCCCATATTTTAAAATTCTTTCTGGTGGTTTTGTTTTCATTACATGTAGTTCCTCCTAGCCAAAAGGAAGCTCTCACCGTCAGCTGTGGATTCGGAAGTCATACGCGTGCAACAACCCATCAACCAACATTTGAAGAGGGATTCACCTACGCCCGTTACCCTATCTATTTCGTCAATAATTCAAAGAAACAATCTAAGAAAAAGGTGAAACATTTTGACACACCCGGTGGAACCCATCCAGGGTTCCTTGCATTTCATTCATTCCTAGGAAAAAATTGTGTGTTTGTTTCCTTTCTTAAAAAAAAAAGCATACACACTAATTTTCTTCCCTGGAAATGGACTTCTTCTTTCTATTTTCTCTAAAGGAAACTTTTTCTTTTCGTGTATTTAAAAGGAATCATTTCTTCATGTTTTTTGCATTGTAGTGAAAGAGCATCCCTCTTCCTCTTCATCTTATTGTGTCATCCAATTTCACATTTTCGATTTGGGTTTAAAAACAATCACATTTCATTCTGATTTATTGCATTAGCTCACATTAAATGAGGGAAACCTATATGCTGGAGGTCATGACCAGTTGATGGTTGACAAACAAATCATAGAAAAGCACTTCTATCCTTTTCTCTTTCTCTGAGTATTACCAAACCACACAAAAATTCAAATACATACATTCTTAAAAAAAATCTTACCTAGAAGAAGCTGTAGGTGATCACACGATCATGGCACAGTGGGTACCCAGCTCACTGCTCTATCGAGTCATACTTCAGAGTGAAGCCCGCTCCTACCATAACATACCTGAAACCTCACCCTTTAGATCTCCTTCTTTTTAGGAAGCCATCCTCACCAAAAACTTTATTTCACAATTCATGTGTCAGTCCCAAAATAGCATAAGCTAAACAAACATAATAGAAAAGGGCACTCTTAGGATCACATTTTCTTAGTGTTTTTGCTTAGCTTGCATTTTGAGGTGAAAGATCATGTTAATCACTTTTTTATTCATCCTTGCACGCTCCTCATCATAGCTAGTGTATTCCGGCTTCACCTGAGTGTACCTAGGCCATATCATCATCATTTCTAGAATTCTGGTCTGATTCTACATCATATTTTAATTCACAACCATTTTGTTTCATCATTGTTTCAATTTAACAGTAACCATCATCGGTTATCCCTGACTAGCATCGGTTATAAACTATCGGTGTCATTTCCAGGTCCTTTTGCTAACCTACTCAAAAGGACATTTTCACTTCACTTTTTTCCACTTTCCACAGTCCCTGTCACTGTCACTTCTTCCATTGATGTTTTACACATCCCCAAATTTGGCATACTTGTCATATTTTTTCTTCTGCCTCGCTGTTTACTCACTTTCCATTTTTACAGTGACTGGTAGTGGTTACCCTTGACCCACGTCAAATTTCCCTAATTGACATCGGTTAGCCTGTTTCATATTCCACCCACCATTTTTTACTTCATCCATTTTTTTATCACCAGAATCCCCTGTTCCTGTTGTTCTCTGTATCATTTACAGAGAAGAAAACCCTACGTGATCAATACTGGTTCACATGGTACTGACCTGAAGACAAGCAAATGCTCTCGTGTTTCACGCCAGTTGCCAACTGATCCTACCTTTTCCTTCACCACCTTTTATTTTATCACCAACCATGAATCCTATCCAGCCTACTTATATCACTACCAGAGATGAGGAGTTCGCATGAATCCTTGACCAGAACCCAGCTGCCTTGCAATTTTACCTCTACCACTCATCCACTCGAGATGCCTCAGGTCAGTTGATATACGACATGCCCGTATCTATCCCCCTGACTCTTGCACCCACTTCCACATCAACCCCCATCTGGGTCTGTGCTACCCACATCCACCTTACCCCCAGTCATTTCGCAGTTAGGTTTTATACCTGCCATGACTGCCACATCTGTTATCTCTATGGCACCCATTACATCTACCATACCCTCAACGATTACCCCAAACACAACCTCATCCACCCCTCATGTCTCACACATACCTGTAGCTATGTTCCCACCCTCCATTTTTGGTGATCCCTACCCCATTTCAGAACGTAGTTCTTTCCATTCCACAATCATTAGCCCCTATTCCCACTAGGGTTACCACGACCCTTCCTCCCCCATATACATACTACCAAGAACCGCCTGTTTCATCTATTATTCATTCCGGGTATGTAACCCCTATTTCATTACATTCTTCTCAACCACCTTACATTGCATCCCTAAACACTGGAATGCCACCCTCATTATATACCCAAAACCAACCTCCTCACGCTATAGGAGGCATCCAATCATCACAACCCACCAATGACCTAATTAAATTTATGATGGATAATATGTAGACATTAAAGGCATCGGTTTCCAGCTCCTTCAATACTCTCACCTATGATAAAATTTTCAATGAGCCTATTCACCCATGCATTCCCATTTGTTCATACCATGTGCATTGGGAAATGCCTAAATTCAACCGCTTCAATAGTAAGGAAGACCCACACTAACATTTGTGCTCGTTCAAACACGGGTGTTATCTGATTGCTCATGATGATGCCTTGCTTTTGAGAACTTTTCCCATGTCCCTCATTGGAATTGCATTAGATTGGTATAGTGTGTTACCCAAACACTCTATATTTTCGTTCAATCAGGTAGCCCAAGCTTTCTTGGATCATTTCTCTATCAATATCGCCAAGAAGGTTACCATGACCAATCTATATTCCACACGTCAATACAAGGATGAATCTATCGTAGATTTTTTTGCTCGCTGGTGCAGCCTGATCAATCAACTTACCTTCCAACTGCCACAAACTGAACTCATCGAGATCTTCACTCTAGCTTGCGCCAGACATATCTCCCTGACCTTGTAGGTCTAAACTTTCAGAACATTCGATGAGGCATTCACTATGGCACAAAAGTTAGAGATTCACGCCATCGAAGAGAAGAAAATCCAATTACGAAATAAGAATTTGACATTCAAGTTGAATGAAACCTCTTCTTCTTCCAAGCCACCAACCAATTATTCAAAGGCTAAAGGTACTGCTAACGCAGTGGTACTCAAGGCTGACCCAACTCATCCATCTAATCAGGATACACCCTCATCTAATCTATCACCTGTATAGGATTTTCAATTCAGACAAGAGCAATGAAAATATACCCCAATTGGGGAATCTTACTCTTCTGTCTTAGAAAAGATTATCAAAGCTAGAGCCATCACCCTTCCACCCATAAAACCACACACTGGTTTTGACCTTTCTCGCCCCATGTTCGAGTGGTATAAGGAACATGATTTCTATAACTATCACCGAGTGAAGGGTCATAGTGATAACAACTACATTAATTTCAAGAATATTGTCCAGGAGATGCTCAAGAAAGGTGAGTTAACTACAGATAATCCCAATGCCACCCCCAACCAAAATCTAGAAATCTTCAAAAAACCATTTCCCAATCATGCCCCTTCATCCAATCAAACTAGTGAGCCATCCACTCACGATACCCATACCTGTGAGGTTCACACAATCTTTAATGAGGTACTTGTCACCTCTCAATTACCTCACATCCCTTACATCAAGGAAATCCTAGTCTGAAATACTCCTTCCACATTGGAACCCACCTCCACCATTCCTTCATCGACAAAGGAACACCTTTCATCTCCTTCATCACTAATGGAGGAGTCTTCCAATAACATCGAGCCCCTCTCACCCCTAGCTCCACCACTTAGAGAAACTTTACCTGTTGTACCTCCTCCACCCATAGAGGAGATCCCATTACCTCCTCCACCCACAAAGGATCACCCATCACCTCCTCCATCCACAGAGGAACACCTATCTATTCCTCCACTCATAGAGGAACTCCCATCATCTCTCCCACCCATCACAGACCCAGTGGAGATACCTTTGCCTCTTGGTGAGCATTCTCCATTAGCTACCCAACATCTAACAGACCTATTTTCATCTCTCTTACCCACAGAAGTTGAAGCTATCCAATTCCCCATCTCTACGATGTATTTTACGGGAATTCCCATTAGGTCTTCACCAACTCTACCCACAGACGTGCCATTCTCACGTTTGGCTGATCACTTAGATTATGTGGACAGGTATTTATTAGGGGGCGCCTCTTATTCCCTATCTCCACACAGATGCAGAGATGCCTCGCTGACACCTCCACTATCTACCCAAACACATTTCCACTCATCAAACCAAATACAACCACTACTGTCGCACCCCCTTCCACGATACCCATTAGCACTCACACCACACCCTTACCCATAACCCATCCTATACCTAAACATAAACCCATACCCACAACATTTGTCTCCACTAAACCTATTACCACTTTAGGGGTCACCCCTACCACCAACCTCACTCATCCACCTATTAAACTGGATTTAGCTACATCCTCCAACATCAATACCACACCTTCTCCAACACCCAAACCAAAGAAACAAACTCATCGACCTCATACCCCGACCTCACCAATCACACCCACACTTGTTCCATCTGCCTTAAAACCTCAGCTGCCCAACATGGTCAAGCACCCTTCACCCATCCATAAACTAATAACACAACAACCCATTCCTTCCTCACAAACCTCTAACCTACCCAGGCACACAACACGACTCATACCCGCACCTGCAGTCTCTTTACCACCAATACCTCCAATAACTTCAACTATTGCTTCACTAACCACTACACTTCAGTCATTATCCCTCACACCCCAAGTACGAACCACATCATCTACCTTCATAGCACCCCCGTTATCCCCGTGGGTAACTTGCCCCCTTCCTCCATCTATTTTCCCTTCTAGTCCTCGTACACCCGCATCACCTTTACCCAAGAAGGTGTAACCCAAAAACAAAACCCCGCTACCCCATAACAAGGTAGTCAAAACGACCCCAAACCCTCCTACCCGTCCATCTACTATACCCCTACCTAAACGAACCCAACCGATACCCCAAACCACACCGTCACCTAAACCCATAGCTCACCCCATTCCTACTCTTTCAAACACAATTCCCTGACAACCAACCACACCTACACCCAACCCCACTTTCACTTCTCATTGTGATCCATTAGCAGGGTCCTATGCCAAAATTTTAACCAACCTCCTTGAGACTTCTGTTATCACATTACTACCACTACGACCTTACGATCCCCTCAAACCCAAGCCAAAAGAGTTTTATGATACTAAAATTTACACATACCATCGTGTGCCAGGGAATGATGTGGAAAACTTTAAGGCCTTAAAAACTGTCCTTATCCAATTGTGTCCACTAGAAAGTGACTTTGACAACGATGACCTTCTTGACAAGGATCCTGCTTCACCAAAACCCATTCCCACACTACCCACTCCATAACCACAACCTCCACCCTCACAACTCAGAGCCACCCCCAAAATTTTAAATTAACATGGGCCGCATCAGAGAACTTTCCATGCCACCACCCAAATGTCGTTGTGCCCAACTGACCTCATAGGGTTTTTCTCCTCTAGTAGGTTTTTTCCCTTCATGTCGTTATACCACTTACCCTACACCTTCTCCATTTGATAAATTCCCTCAAATCAACATGGTACACGTCACTACACATGCGCAGAAGGGTAAAGAAAAGGCAGCTGACCCACCAACCAATCCTATACCCAACATACCATCTGCACCCATACCTAAAATAACTATCCATGGCCCCACATACCCCATTTCTAATGGCATCACACATCGCACCATTCTCAAAGAATTGCACCAATCTCCCCTCAAAATGTCCTTATACGACCTCATCCAAACCTCAGAATCCCATCGTCAAGCTCTCATGGAGGTCCTTCAATCTATTGAGGTTTTACCCAATGACCCTACACCCGTAGCCTCCATCACCACACCCCATCATTTAGCCTCTCTCACCAAATTACCCCCTTCATCCTCACCTGACCTTGTTCACCAAGTGGCCTCCCTTAGCTTTTCAGAGGAAGAGATTGAGCCATACCAAAATGATGACCTGGACCCAGCCCTCTTCATCTCTGTCAATATTGATGACATACGCGTACGTTGTGTGATGATTGATGGAGGCACTAACATTAACATCATTTCATCCCATGTATTTTCTCAAATGTGCATACTTGAAAATTACATGCATAAACATCCAGTCATGTTGCGTTCATTCAACAATGCTATCACCTCCACACTAGGGCACGTTCGTGTGGGCCCCTGCACTGTTCCAAAATTATTTTATGTTTTGGAGGGGGAATTCCAATATAACTTGTTGCTTGGTAGACCCTGGATCCATGTCATGGGTTGCGTTCCTTCCACTTTACATCATTGTGTAAAGTTTGAACATGAAGGACACACTTATACCATTGCAGTTGACCCATCACCTTTCAAAACATGCAACATGCTTTACCGACCCAATGATGTGCTCATACCTATCAAGCTGTCTACCTCTGCAACCACTACCACTTCACCTACACCTCCACCTACTAGTACAGTCATTGCTTTCACTACACATACCTCCTCTATACCTACTGCTACTATAACCTCCACGGCTGACCCATTAGCTGCCCAATCCGTTAACTCCACCTCCACATCGACCTCTAACACATCATCCATACCAGCTACCCACATACCAACCACTGATCCCTTGGAAGGTGTTTTTCAATGCCTCACTCTGGGGGAGTACCACCTATATAGTGTCAACACATTCCTTACTCTGCACGAGTATGGAAGCCTTCACCAACACCCTCGCTATGATCACCGTTTAGGAGAATGCCTCCTTTATGGTCCTCCTCATCTTTGTATTAGTCTCACCTATGGGGGACTTGATACTACCACTTACACACCTGAACCACCATCACAACCCTGCCCATTTTCCGTTGACTTCCAATCACTTACCAATCGCCGTTTTTCCCACACCTTCTTACACCGTTGTGCGTGGAAGGGTTTTAGTTTTGGATTTTATGAGCAAGGCCACCATACCATTATTCCATGTACCACCCGCAAACATAATGACTATAGTGGTATCAGATTCCCCAAACCTCCTACCAAACAAGCCCACATTGAACTCATTGAAGACCCTACCCCTTCTCCACCTTCATCACCACCCTCACTGACGGAGTCAACAGATCCTGAATCTATCCCTCCTAACTTTTTTTTTCATAAACACCATTTCCTTGGGGCCTTTGACTTATCAACGTGAAGGCGAGGCCCCTTCGAATCTCCCATTCTTGTATCCTAAGATGATCAATAATGACACACCTACCATTAACGTTGTTCAATGTCAGGATGATGAATCCATACTCACCTACCTTGGTGTAGAAGATGCATATATTCATTGGTCATTACCTTCTGAGACATAAACCATGTTTAATGAATCAACTATCGAGATCAACATTCATACTCAGGACGACCCACACATCCTAAAGATCAGATAATCTTTAGATGCTGCTGAACAGGAAGCCATCACTTATTTTCTTTGAGATCATCACCACGCTCAATGCCAAACCTATCAAACAAAAGTTAAGGAAAATGCATCCTCACATTGCTCTTTTCATCAAAGAAGAACTTCAGCACCTTCTTTCCATTTCCTTCATCTTACCGATTGATTATCCTCATTGGATTTCTAACATTGTCCCTATTACTAAAGCAATAGGGGGACTCCACATTTGCACGGACTTCCGTGGCCTCAACCTAGCCTACCTGAAAGATGACTTTCCCTTTCCTGGTATTGATCAACTGGTTGACCTCACCACTGGTCATGAAATTCTCTCACTCATGGATAGTTTCTCGGGTTATAACCAAATTTTTCTTACCCCAGAAGATCAGAACAAGACCACATTCATTAACCTTTGGGGAACCTTTTGCTATCGAGTCATGCCTTTTGGCCTTAAAAATGCTAGTGCTACATATCAACGTGCTATGAATTACATCTTCCATGATATCATGCATCGCATATTGGAAGATTACATAGATGATCTCTTAGCCAAATCTAAACATCGCACCGAACACCTCACCATCCTCAAAACCATCTTTGACCACCTCATTAAATATTGTGTCTACCTTCAACCTAAAAAGTACGTCTTCGCTGTTCTCTCAGGAAAGATCCTGGGATTTATTGTTTCCCTTTGTGGTATAGAATTTGACCCAACTAAAGTCAAGGCCATTCTGGAAATGCCTCCACCCACTAACCTTAAACAACTCTGTATCTTGCAAGGTAAATTGTAGTCCATTCACCGTTTCATTTCACAATTATCTGATCGGTGTCAACCATTTCATCATCTACTTAGGAAGGATGTCTCCTTTAAATGGGATGATGATTGTCACAAATCTTTTGAGGCCCTAAAACAATACCTTCTCCAACCACCCGTACTCATCCCACAGAAAGATGATCAACCTTTTTACCTATACATATCATTCCTTGGCAGCCATGCTTGCTGATCGCGATGAACAACATAGGGAATAGGTGGTTTATTACATAAGCCATACTCTTTTGGACTATGAAACCTGATACAACCATTTAGAAAAGCTTTTCTTAGCCTTAGTTTTTGTTACCACCAAACTCCGCCATTACCTACTCAACCACAAATCCTACGTTGTGACTAACACTGATCCTTTACACTTCATGTACGCCAAACCTTATAAAAATCAGCGTGCCGCGCGATGGCTTATGCTTCTAGCTGATCTTGACCTCAAATTCATTCACCAAAAGTCCATCAAGGGCCAGGCTATCACTGACCAACTGGATGACGTACCTATTGCCAGGGACCAAACCTCTAATTTTGAATTTCCTGATGAATCCATTGCTACCCTTTCCCTGGACGAACCCCCTTATCAAATGACATTGTTCTTCGATGGTTCCAAGTGTCAGCATGTGGGTAGGGCTGGTGTTATCCTCATTCCTCTAGATGGAGAACCCATGCCTTTGTCTTTCAAACTAGAATTTTAATGCACCAACAATATTTCCGACTACGAAGCACTCATACTAGGTCTCCAAGCTACCTATGCCCTAGATGTCAAATCAATCCACATCTTTGATGATTCATAATTGGTCATAAACCAAGTCCATGGTATGTACTAATGTCGTAACGAGATAATTCAAAAGTATAAACATCATGTAGACATATTTTTGACCACCTTTGATTGTTACACCCTTCAAACCATCCCACATTCAACCAACAAATTTGCAGATACCATGGCCTGCTTAGCTTCCCAAATACCCGCTTCCCCTTCCGATTCCAAAATATTTTTCACCGTAAAATGACTTCATTCACCTTATTATTTACCTCACGATGTTTACTCAATTGGAACTGACACCCCTGACCTGAGTGACCTTTGGTATAAAAAATACTCTGACTACCTTTCCTTCTCCATCTTACCTCTTGATCTCACTCATAACGGTCAATGCACCTTCCTTAAAAAAGGTCTCCCATTTCGTTATCCTGGGGGGACTCCTCTATAAGCATGGCTTTGATGGTATTCTTTTACGATGCCTCGCAAGTTCTAAAATTCCTTATACCATTAAGGAGGTTCATGATGGCATATGCAGAGGTCATTTTAGTGGCCTTGCTATTGCTAAGCGTATTATTTTCCTAGGATATTAATGGCCAACCCTTAACCATGATTATTGCAACTATGTCAAACATTGTGTGAAATTTAAACAACACTCTAACCTTCATCATACACCCAGTCATGCCTTACAAGTCACTCGTGACCTTTGGCTCTTCTCTCAATGGGGTTTGGATGTGGTTGGAGAAATTAATCCTTATTCTTCCCAACGCCATTAATGGATCATAACTGCTACCAAATACTACACAAAATGGGTGGAAGCCATACCACTCATCTCCATGAAAGCTAAGAAAATATGTGAGTTCATTAACCATCACATCATTTGTCACTTTGGTGTCCCTCATCGCCTCATGACTGATAATGGAAAACAATTCAAAAACAAAACATTGCAAAAACTTTGCGACGCCTTCGACATTCAACTTAGTTTCTCATCACCTTATTATCCAGAAACCAACGGCCAAGCCAAATCCACTAACAAAACCCTCAAAAAAATTCTCATGAAAGTGGTTGATGATACTGGGAGGGATGTGCATATGCACATTCATTTTTCCCTATGGGCATACCGCACTAGTATTCACACTTCCACTATGGCCACACCCTTTTCGCTGGTCTACAGTACAGAGGTTGTTCTACCTATTCAAGTCTAGATCCCCTCACTCCACATTTCTCTCCATGACATGCTTACTGATGATGAATTTCGTCAAGACTGCTTAACACAACTAGAGTTATTAGATGAATGTCATCTTAACGCTCTAGATCACCTTCAAGTTTACCAATAATGTATCAAATGTGTTTATGAGAAACATGTTCATGAACACACCTTCCAATTCGGTGACCTTGTCTTGAAAGAAAATCAACACGTAACCAAAGCAGAAAAAAGTAAACAAGGAAAATTCACTCCTAATTGGCTTGGACCATACATCGTAACTCATACCTATGGATCGAGTGCATATTGTTTGTCCTCGCTTGAGGGTAAACCCAAACCGAGCCCCTTAACGCATTGCATCTTTGACCATTATATTGTTGAATCATTGTCCTACCTCACCCTTTGTCTCTTTACAAGCTCGTCCCTTGAGCGCTATCCACTCCACACACCTCCCTAATAATTAAACAAGAATCATGTGAGTACCCGTCACTTGTTATCTTCTCTTGAATATGTGTACCATGGCACTGCACATAACATGATTCTCATGGATACTTTTCATCTACCTTTAGATGAGATCCCATGGTCATTCCACCTCACCTTTTGAACAAGAGTCCTATCCTTCACCTTGGTCTTGTCCATGATTTCAAAGACCTCCAATGGGACCAAACTCCTTGAGTCAAACTTCTAATATAAAAAATATGACTCCCTCAAAAGGAAATATTCCTCTCGACCAAATTGCTACTATAAATAGACTTATTCCTCGAAGGGCAGCTATATGAAGCTTTCAAAAAAAAAGGAGAGAAACTGAAGCTTCATGTATCGATCAGATTCACGAAGACCTCAAGGAGTACCATATTATTTATCCCATATAGACTTCCTTCCTCAATCAGTCTCTCAAAATAAAAACACTTTTTAAGTCATGGACTTGCCCATTGTGATGTCGGACCTCTTGCCCAAAATACCTGTCACTCCAAACATATATAATTAACTACCTTTCACCCACCTTACCATTTCCAATCTCATTTCCTAAATCGCCTCAAGGGACATCTTGCACTTTTGAAATTTGGTGATCCTATGACTCCTTTCACTGTAGAACAGTTAATCATGTAATGACTTTTGGGTCTTATGTTCATCACCCCCTCCAAGGTATGATCTACTCGATATGATCCTACCTAATCAGGTGGCTTTATTAGCCCCCTCTTATCTTTTAACCATATTTTTTAACGTTTTGATTACCTTAAATAGGACTTGTTCCTCGACACTTACCTTCGAGGTAGTCCTCCGCTTTCACCATAATTTCCCTCACTTACATCATTTTACCTATAATCTACCCACACATATTAAAACTCAACCCACAACATGCCCACAAACCTACCAACTCATTTTCCTATTCTTCCTTAGCTCATGGGAGAACTACATCGACCTGAGGTCCCTTTTTCACTAGGACTATGTAGGTAGTAGTCTGAGGGCATGGGGCCCTTGGAGGTTAGCTCAACCAATCTCTACCCTAAACAATTCATCAACCATGCCTAACCATTTACCCCACATTTCACTTAGTTCCCCTTTACTAAAAAAATTGGAAATTAAGCCACATAAATAACAAGTTGTTTACCATTTTATACATTTGTTACACCTACCATCTCTCTATCATCACTATGCATAGATTATATAACATTTCACATATGACCCATAGTATCATTCATCACAAACAATAATGAATCATAAACTAACTTGACTCAACCATGCCTATAACCTGACTCAACCATGCCTACAACCTAACTCGATCCATGCCTATAACCTGACTCGATCCATACCTACACTGACCTGACTCCATCATGTATAACTCACCTAATTTCAAACCACATTAAAATAACAAGTCCATATCTCATCTAACACAAGCCATACATCTAATATCTCATAAGCATATTAACACATCACAAAATACGATGAATCTCATCATATAAATCAATAAATGTGTATCTCAATATACATGTCTATCTCATCATGGCCATCATCTCAAAAAATTTGGCACGTAGGCCGATATACAATACAAAATATCATCGACACGCAGGCCGGTCTCATATATACACAAAGAATGAATGAATCCATACAAAAAATCTTTAGCACACAAGCCGGTATATGCTCACAATATACAAAAATCACTCGTACATCCTCACTGTCTTCGGCATGCAGACCGGTATGTGATCAAAAATATAAAAAAATTCAGCACGCAGGCCGTCATATATAAAAAAATAATCACTACTATACATGTAGAATCAGGGTGGCCACATATCAGACAACCTACCAGATGTCCTCCATCTCTGTGTCCCCTGTACCCTCAGCCTCCTGTGTCCCTACTAGAACATCACCTCACTCTGGTCTCCATGCGCTAGTGGCCTCACCCTGATTGGGCCTCGGAGCTCGCTGCCCTCATGTGCTCTCCACACTATGTGTGCAAGATCTCATCCTCTCACTGGATGCTTGCTGTGTCTTATACTCTCCATAGGAGAGGAAGTCTATCCCGACAACCATGAGCTGGTCCTGATAGTATTGCACCTCACCAAGGGCATCTTATAACCTGGATATAGGTATGGTCTATGGTGGTCCCATAGGTCTCGGCCCCTGTATCTGCCCTGCGCCATCCTGTGAATTGGGACCAGCTCCATGTACCTGTGGTGGTGCCCCCTACCCCGGTGCCTGTGGTGGTGCCCCCTATCCCTGTGCTTGTATTTGGGCCTGTAAGAACCCAATCTGTATCTGGGATGTGGCCAAATGACCATGTAATCTTGCCACCTGAGCTTGTAGGGCTGCCACCTAACCATCTCTGTCCCCATCTCCTCCATCACCTCCACCCTCTCCCTCTGCCATCTGGGCCTACAGACTGGCCACTTGTACTCGTAGTTCCACTACCTCTACCTCTGACCCCTCTAGCTGTGTCTTTAGTATACATATCTATGTGATTAGCGTCGCTACTTGGCCCTTTAGGGTATCTCTCTGCACTGTCACGGTAGCTAAGTCTGCCTGCCCTGGTCTGGGGGGTATGGCTCCAAACTGAGCTGCCCACCACTGCCTATACCTATCTGTGCATCCTACGTCATCAATCCGCTGATCCACTGGCTGCTCCTCCTCTCCTGTAGGCACTGTAGGCTGTGGTAGAGGGAGAGGCCTCTACACGTCATCTCTCCGATACTGTGGGAAGGGGTGGAGGAATATCCTGTACGAGCCCAAACTGCCATCGGACCCTGTCGACCGGGATCATCTCATCCTCCCCAGTATGGCAAACCTATATCCACCGCTCTAGTTAGAGCTCAGCTAACTCCTCATGTATGTGCCTATATGAGGGGAATCCCACATATGGCCTCCTGATAATGTCCACTCCGGATAACCCCTCCAACGACTACGGAAAATGGGCCACATCATATGTCAACCTATTTGACCTCTACTCTCCTGCCACTGGTACCCATATCCTATATCCCAACTGAACACATCTCGGTGGGAATGCATCTACTCAGGGAATCCCTATAGGTCAAACATAGACTATGTGCTCATAGGCCCAGCAGTGCAGTATAAATGTGCAACACAGGATGAACCTGCAGAACCGCCCATACGCCCATAGCTCTCTGTAAAGTTGCACCAAGAATGTTGGTGCCTAAGCGAAGTGTGTCTTGTGCACCATCATATCATGGAAAACCCCCATCAGTGAGTGGGGAAAGCATCCACCCTCTGCATCAGGTAGTGCATAGCAACACACTGCCTCCATCAATAAAACTACTAGCATCGTCTCATCTGGATGGGCTAGGTACATCTCGTAGTAGTTCAAGCTGGCACTATGAAAACTCAACTCCATTGCCCCCTCACCAAATACGGTCCCGATCAGCTCCTCTGAGGCCTCAGATGAGATAGAATACACATGTGCCCCTAATATGGGTAACCTCAGAATTTGGAACACATCCTCCAGGGTGATGCTCATCTCACCCGTCGGAAGGTGTAACATGTTGGTCGCAGAGTCCCATCTATCGATGAGCATGACCATCAAACTAGGCTGCCAAACAACATGTCGGTAGTGCCAAATACCACTCAAGCACACTACCTCCACATGCTGCAGCTCCAACGGGCTCGCTAGGCCACGCAATGTCACCAATATTGGTGAAACCCTTTCTCGCGTGTGTAGTTGTGATCGACCCTACATCCAATCCAAAGCACAACATTAATCTACTGTTGTTGCAAATCAGCAGCACCCCTGGATGCAAATCAGGTTTCTAAGTTGATGTTTCAGGCATCCAGTGTGATTGCACAACATTGAAACCTCTCTCCAAGTGTGGGACTTGTAAAACGAGAGAGGAATCTCTAGATTAGAGGCTGGTTCCTCAAACTCCTCTGATCAGATCTGTTATTTTCACAATTGTAGAGGTTTGAATCCTAATCCTTCTCTAAATTCCAAGGAGACAGAGATAGAAAGTGCAAAAATTGAAACTAAACTAATAGGTGATACACCAAAGGAGTGGTGAACACTTCTTGTTCATGCAAATTGACACAATTTCATAAAATGCAACATGAAACATCATACACAGGCTGATAAGATGCAATTAGAGGTCTGAAATGAAGCAAGACAATACAAACAAAGGACTGAAAATTGATCACAGAGTCTACACTGTCATTTTTCACTGTCAAAATCCTTGCATTTGCAACATCAAAGAGGCAAAAACCTGTTACAATCATGAAAAAGGTTTGATACTTGCAAAAATCACTTGTTGAAGGTGAAAGAAGAAGCTTGCTATCCAAAAAAATGTTCCTTTTCAAAAAATGAGCCAAATCTGGCTTTTACAATGCATGGGTCGAGCCCAAGAGAGAGAAAATGTGTAAAAAAACATGGAAGCAATTCCCCATTGAATGAAGATGCATTAAAACAGCATGGGCTTCCTTACAGACCCATGCCCTGACATTTTTGGCCATGCTGAAGAAGAATGTGACCCATTTTGCATTAAAACTGGTTGTTGAAACGTCATTTCTAGTCATTACCACATGCCAGAAGTTTTTTTGATTTTCTCTCTCCAAACTCCACAAAAATTCAAAATTAACCTTGGAATATTGTAGATAATTTCACCAGCTTTCCATTGATATAAAGAATGTGAAAAACTGAGCTCTGGATCGAAAGATATGGTGATTTGAAGTTTTAGGGAAAAACAGGGCCAAATCGGGTCGCTTTGATATTTTTGGCCTGGACACGTGGCGAGTTCTGATTGGCTACGGGCTTTCTAGGGGAAAATTTCCCACAAAAACTCCACCGAGCCATAACTTGAAAAATACATGGAGTTACGAGGAAAACTTTACGTTTCTGGAAAGATGAGAAAGAGCTCTATCCAATGGTGCCATTTCCAGAAGGTTTTGAGTGCCTGAAAAGCAAAATTTTGTGACTGAGGCACAAGAGAGGGAAGAATGAGAGGAGTTAGCCACAAAATGAGTAGGGGGGCACATTTTGGATAACATCTACCTTTACCATGACCTTATTCATCACTTATCATTACCTACCACTCTATTTCACCTTACCCATCCCAACTACCTAACCTACATCATTTTTTTGGGCCCTTTTGCTTAAAACCCGACCGGTGCCGGTTCCTCCTAACTGAGCCCAGTCACCGTTAAACTGGAATTGGTCACCTATTTGGTGATCGACACCGGTTCAACTTGACTGACCATGGTTACCACGTAACCAGCATCGGTCACCTGTTAGGTGACCGATCTTGGTTCAGCCCGACCGACACCGACCAAGCTTGACCGACGCTGGTCACTGTTGCAGAAAAATTTGCTACTTCCCAAACCCCCCTTTTTTTTAAACCATCCCACCTATCCCTTTTACCCCACCTACACTGACCTAAACTACCCCGAAATCGCTACCCACCCCACCTATCCAATTTCCTACCCCTCCCCCCCTCTTTTTTGCCCATTTTTCCCCCCACACCTGATTTAATTTTTTTTCCTACCCACCAAATACAAAACCCACCCAAATCCAAAAATAAACAACCCTTACACCCTCTACTCTATCTAATTCACATTCAAGAGTTAGGTGCTTACCTCACCGTGCTGCCACCGTCTTAGTGGCATGTCTAGCTACTGTGATGGTGGTCTGCCCGATCCCTCTCTCACCTCTGCCATCACCGAATATCTACCCACACACTCCAACCAATTGAATCCCTCGCTAAGATCTCATGGACCCGCTACTAACCAACCCAACCACTATCAACTCACCCTGCCAGCTCACTATCCCGTTTCCTCCAGACGCTTTTCTCACGTTTCTCTCTTTCTTATCTTTTCTTCACTTCAAATATCACAAATGAATAATCCAAATGTGGATTTTTTGTTTTTATACCAAACCCGACCTCACCGATGTCATTTCCCCTCGACTGACATGGGTCTCATGCCCTACCTAACCATCGCCGGTCTTCCTATACTGACGTCGGTTATCCATGATCGCCATTGGTCACCCTACCTAGACATTGCCCTTACTTTTCCATTTTACCCCACCCTCTACCTTACTTTTTACCCCATACCTTTACCCAACCAATTACCTTACCTTTCTTAACCTCATAATTTACTACCTCCATCTGTTCTCCTTTGGGGACTCATTCTTTTACCCTACCTCAACCTTACCCGTGTTGCGGACCAAGATATTTGGACTTGGACCATCACTAGTGACCTTTGACCTCATGTGTTCGCTATACCTTGTGGCACTGTTACCTATGTTGATTTACCCAATGACCTTACCGAGCCTATGGCTATGACCGTTTATCTTGACCTACCTTTGGTGTACCGAAACATACCTAAACGTTCCTACACCTAACCTACGTTGTGTTTCCTGACCTTATCCTATACCTTGGATACCAGATTCACTTCACCCTTGTTTGGATAAACCTTTCGACCTTAGACGATGTAGAGTTTGCCTACTCTTTAACCCGGTAGCGTGCGTTTGACTACTGCTATCTTTAACCCTGACCCATTACCTAGATCACCCGAGTAGACCTTTCACTCCTTTTTCCTTGTACCAACTTGCCTTTTCTTCACATTTACCTTTTATCAAACCACTCACCACTTCAAACTGCTACCTCGTTAGTTCTTGGTTTGAGGGGGATCACCTTCACCCTCACATGGGGCAACCACATCTTATTTTTGTTAGCATCGCTTACCAATACAAGCTACACAACAAAAATGGGCAAAATGTAGACACTAAAATTAGGTCACACTCCCCTTTTGTCCCTCGACATATAAGCCCCCTTTATTACATTTACCTAGCCATGACCCCCTTCACCCCCACTAATATTAATTTAATTAATTTAATTAAATTAATGCTTTATCCTCACTATATTTATTATTTAAATATCTTATTTAAATAATATCTACACATATAGTTCACTTAGACACCTCACCAAGCTAACTCAACCTAAGACCTATTCTTAGCAAGTTACCATAACTAACTAAGACTTACCCAAACCTTAAAAATCAAGGCCTACATTCCCTCTAACCACATTCCCACATGTTCACAAGAGGCTCTGAGTCTAATCCATAGGATATCGACACAAGATCTAAGAAAATAAGGAGGATCTCCCTAAGTTTAGTAAACCTAGGAAATCTCACCTTGACCGACGTCAGTTACCCCTAATCGTCGCTGGTTAAGACGGGCTGCCGTCGGTTACCCCTTTTAACCCAAAACAACCTTATTCTCAAGGTGGGAAGTGGGAACTTGGAATTTGGAAGTTGGAAGCAAGAAAGTTGATGAGCAAGAATCCATCTCAAAGAGATAACGCATCTTCAGAGAGCCAATTCCATTGAAAACTCACATCCAAGGAAGGAGATTGAGCATCTTTCTCCTGTACAGCCATCCCAACCACGATCTGATCTATCCAAGCAAAGAAGAGTGTGCATGCAGCCCATGTAGAAGCTATTCTTCCATTGGTGATCACTTGCAGCCTCTAAACTCATCATTAGCACCTCCATCCTTCATACACAGACCTTTAGGAATGAAATCCAAGTAAGTACAACGTCATACTTTCCTAGTTATTTCATTTCATGATTATTTCATCACCCATTTTTTATCTTGCTCCCTATTAACATTCTCCAAAATTCCCACCTCTATAGACCCATTAAAACCTCGCAAAAGCCCACTCCCGTCACCCAATACAATGTCTCGACCAACCAAATCCCTTTATATAATAAAAAAGGAGACCAAAACCATGTTCTGAGACATTTCCAGATCTCACAGTAACCAGCACCGGTTATACCTAACCGCCTTCGGTCACCCTTGATCGATGCGGGTATTTTTTTTTTGCCCACACAACCTTAAAAAAAGACCTAACCACCTAATTTTACCTCACTCTCACTCACCCGTGACTTACCCGAGACCTTTATCAGACCTGCAGAACCCAGAACTAACTATTTGACCTTTGGATTCTATTCTAGGTTAGTCTGTTAGATTAAATCTATTTTCTTATTTAGTTTTTAAGTGAGATACCTAAATCATTTTAAAATAACAATAGGATTTATTTTTTTTACAACATTAATTTGTTTAAAACAGTGGATTGACAGCCATCTAGGAAGTATCATACTTCCCGGATCTAGCTTATGCTAGGTAGTTCACTGCCCATATTGTTTAATTCCTTTTGGTGGTCTTGTTTTCATTACATGTAGTTCCTCCTAGTGAAAAGGAAGCTCTCACTATCAACTATGGATTCAAAAGTCATATGCACACAAAACCCCATCAACCGACATTTGAACAGGTATTCCTCCTACGC
Organism: Taxus chinensis; assembly: GCA_019776745.2. Taxonomy (NCBI): domain Eukaryota; kingdom Viridiplantae; phylum Streptophyta; class Pinopsida; order Cupressales; family Taxaceae; genus Taxus; species Taxus chinensis. Next base: position 679,587,061 of record CM034154.1, on the reverse strand, counting down.
CCGTTACCCTATCTGTTTCATCAACGATTCAAAGAAACAATCTAAGAAAAAGGTGAAATAGAGACATCAAAAATCAATATCCAACCATAACGATCCATTGTATTAATTCATCACAAACCATAATCTAAATACATCATAACTACCATCACAAAGTCATGCACACAAAATTATACCAGTAGCATAACTCTATGAAAAACTAGATATCAGTCTCTATCTATCAAAACTATGTAAATCAATACATATATATAGGGGTTGGGACTTTCCCTTCACCACCCATGCACTCTCAAAAAAATATGCATGCCAAAAATAACCATGCCCCACTACAAAGATAATGAAGGAAGCATATAAGATTCACCTAATTATAAATAATCTATAACTAACTCTAGATCTAATATAGTTCTAATACTACATGACTCTTGATCTTCTTCATGTTCCAAAAAAATATTTGCATAGCCTCCAAGTCTTCTACCTTGATCCAATGCATACTCAACACTCTATCCTATTTTTAGCCCATACATGCCAAACGGCTAAGTCCAAACTCTGTCTATCCTGGGAAAAAATCCTCAAGGCACAAATATGTCAACCTTCTGCACCTGTCCATGTGCCCCCTTCCTTTGCGCCAACTATCAAACGCTCTCTTGATACTTAGTCAGTATTTCACCTGGTTAACGTTACACCACACTAATATCATTTCTACCCCCAGAAAAGGGTACTTGTACCTTATCCCTCTAAAGAATAAAGAATAAAGAAGTAAAGAATGATTGGTCATAATGAAAGGATGTAATCATACATCACCAATCTGGGAATTATTCTGTTGTAGGAATCAATAACTTAGGGTACTCATTCTTGATGTTTTCTTCCAACTCTTCCACATCACCGAGTACCTTCTTTTCCCTCGCAGGAACATCTCCAAGTATGAAATCCATTTCATATATAGTCATGTATTCGATCTTATGCTTCAACACCCTCAACAAATTTTCCAATCCTGACACCATGTCATCCATAACATCCATATTTCATGCCATCAACTTCCCCAATTCTTTGATCCTGTCATCATAAGGGTCCCTGACTGCCTTAAGTGTGTCACACTTCTCTGCTAGTAATTCTAGCCTCTCCTCACACCCCAAAGTATCATTTTTTTTCACCACAAGGACTACATTATCATCTTCCAATGTGCTTGTATTAATAATATTCTTAGTATCTTCACATATTTTCAACACCAAATTTTCCATTTTAAACTTATCCTTCAAAGTATCGAGTATGACATCATACGTAACTATCCAGCATGTAATATTTGTCTTGGATTTTCTATCTCTGTGGTAACATTCTTCTGTTTCCCTATAACTTGTTCTACCTCACTCTACTCATGCATTGCACTCTCATCCAACATCAAATGAACTAACATACACAAGTAATGTAATGCAGATGGAAACATCTCAGACACCCTTTCTTCATACTGTGGCCTCACTTACAAAATTTTGTCGCCAATTTTCTCTGCAATATCCAAAATGACACGCACCTTTGCCTCAACTCACTCTTTCACCTCTGCCAAGCACTAAATTTACTCCTCTTTATCCTTCCTATCCTCCAAAAAGGTCCAAATTGTAGCCACTTTGTCAACATTTCAATGAGAAACCTCTGCAGATATCTTCGTCGAAGCATTGCTTGCTTGCTCATAAGAGAATTGGGTTGGCTTTATGGTCACATTTATAGACAACATAACCAAAATGTAGTCTTATTTTCCCACACAAACCATAGATGCACTGGAAAATCACTCAGATAGATCTAAGTGCTCAACCGAAGCATGCAAAGGCACAAGGTCATTCTTTGTTACTACCTTACCACGGTGTTAACATACATGTTCATAATAACTATAATCAAAGCACATATTCCATTCTATCAATTAGATCTATGAGCTTAATTTAGAAACACACATAATAAAGAACATACAAATCACATAAAGATTAATACCATGTTCACCATATAATAACCATGAGGAGAGACATCAACAATCAATATCCAACCATAATGATCCATTGTATTAATTTATCACAAACCAAAATCTAAATACATCATAAGTACCATCACAAAGTCATGCGCATAAAATCATACCAGTAGCATAAATATATGACAAACTAGATCTCAGTATATATCTATCAAAACCATGTAAATAAATACATATATAGGGGTGGAGACTTTCCCTTCACCACCTATGCACTCTCAAAATAAGATGCATGCCAAAAATAGCCACACACCGCTACAAAGATAATGAAGGAAGCATGCAAGATTTGCCTAATAATAGTTTATCTATAATTAACTCTAGATCTAATCCTATTATTAGTTCTAATAATGCATGACTCTTGATCTTCCTAATATTCCAAAAAAATCTTTGCGTAACCTTCAAGTATTCTACCTTGATCCAATTAGTGCTCAACACTCTATCATGTTTTTAGCCCATACATGTAAAATGGCTAAGTCCAAATTTTTTCTATTATGGGCACAAATTATTAGGGAAAAAATATGTAACCTTCCATGCCTATCCATATTCCCCCTTCGCACCACTATCAAATGCTCTCTTGATACTTAGTTAGTATTTCACCCGGTCAAGAGGTATTTTTTGAAACTGAGTCCTTTAAGGATTTATATTTTCTGGATCATACACCTTTTCCTTGAAGACCCCTAGTTCCCCACCATTTTAATCCTTCTTTTAAAACACCTCCACTAAATAATATGGAACAACCTCCACCAAGGGATCCTTTTGTGGTTACTGCTTATAGACCAATAAAATTCATTAGAATGGTAGGCTATCCAATTGAAGTAACACATGAAATCATAAATTTTTTTCCTAAATTTAAAGGGAATAATGCCATAAGTGGAGATAAAAAACTTAGATTTTTTCAAAACATTATGGATGACTATGAAGTATAGCATGAAGATGTTGATGTTAAGTTATTCATACATACTTTAGAGGAAGATGATAGGGAATGGTTTAATTTGTTTCCTGAAAATTCAATTGACTCCTGATCAGATTGAAAAATGCTTTTCAGTTACAATATGGTGATAAGAATGATCCTAGGTTTCTCTTGACTGAGTTTGAAAATATTAAGAAAAATCCTATTGAGTGTGTGCAAGACTTTAACACCAGTTTCAATAAAAATTTAACTATATTGCATATTAATCTAAGGTGTAGTGATGATTCTTGCTTGATCAAGTACTCAGATGCCTTTCATAAAAAGTAGCTTATTATCTAAGGGAAATAGATTTGGGAATCATCCCAAAGGAGAGCACTGGGTTGATGATAGAGGAAAAGGGCCTATGGGTTCAGGAAATAAACAACAAGCTCTCAGAGATAATAAAACCATCCCTGATCCATTGACTGTAAGAGTGTCCATGGTAGAAGAGGATGAAATCCTTTATTGGTGTGATAAATTTTTGTTGCAACACTCTCCTTGTGAGAAACTTGTTGAAGATGAAGATGTTGCTAATGAATTTGGTTTTGATAACATATGTATGATGGAATTTCTGAAAGATTCATTTCTAGGAGCCACTTCAATTGATCTCTTATATGCCATAACTATGGAGTAATTTTGGGCTTGCATAAATAATGTATTCTCCCTCTTTTCTACCATTAATGTTGATATAGATATGGCTCAATTAGTTGAGATTCCAAATCATCACTTTGAATTCTTAAGAGCTTTAATGATGATTAATAAGTATGATGGTGGAATCCCTTCTGAGGAAGATATGAAACTATCAATGAATGCTATTGTTTCTCAATAAAAATACTATAACTTTCAAAGCAGGTAGGTCAAAGGATTTGTCCCCGCTTCTAAACCAAAAATGCCTCTCTTGACCAATATCCCCATATTTGTTCCTAAGAAAGATACACCTGATAAAGTTTCTATTACCTCTTCAAAGCTAATTACCTCTGCCTCTGCTCAAGTAGTAAATGACAACATCCCATCAAAAATGGAAGTTACCTTTCCCCCTAATTCAACCTTACCCAAATATGAAACATGTGATATGGCTACAATTCTAAGTTGGATAAAAGTTATAGTCCTTATTATAGAGTTACTTAGAATTCTTGAGCATAGAAAGAGGGAATTTGAATACTTGGGGCTAAAGGATGATACAATTGTCAAGGAGATGAGTACAAGTAATGTAATAACTCCCCATAATGTTGTTGAAGTTGAGATAAAGGAAGAATTAGAGAACATGGAATAACCCCCATATGTGTGTTTAGGAACATCCTTGGTAGAATCCCAATTGGATGTGGATCCTTTCTTTTCTACTTTGATTTTCAATAAGCAACTTATTCAAAATTGTATGTTTGATTCAAGTACTTCATGTAATATCATGCCTTTAGAGGTCATGAATGAATTAGACATCAAGATAACATCAGATTTTAGGAGATGTTATGCCATAGATTCAAGAGATGTACTTGTTGCTAGATATGTATGAGTTCTGGTAGTATAACTTACTGCCTATCTTGGCAAGTATTTGACTATGAATACAATTATAGTTGATTGTCCTATTAAATGGGGCATGCTACTAACAAGAAAGTGGGATGTCAATGTATGAGGCAATGTTTAGATGGATATGTACTATACCGCTATACAATTGGAAGGAAAGCTAGTCAAATTGCATGGAGAAAATAAAATTCTCCATCTTATTGAGGATCCCATGAATCCCTCTTACAAGGTATTGTTCGTTGATATAGATTTGGGAAACTTAATAGGCTATGTAGATTTTGAAGATCATTGTATGGATGCTAATTCTCAATTTGAAGATGTCAATATCCCTTAGACCATGACTTTTGATGGAGCATGTTCTAAATTTGGAAATGGAGATAGAGTGGTTATGAATTCTCAAAATCAAGTTTCCTCTAGCTTCTCTTTCAAATTAAAGTTTGAATGTGCCAATAACATTGTTGAATATGAGGAATTGTTCCTTGGATTAAGAGTTGCATGGAAGCTTGGGATAAAGGATATCATTATTAAAGGAGAATCATAACTGATTATAAATCAAGCCAAAAAATTGTATGTAACTAAGAACAAGAGGTTGAAATAATATAGGCATGCAGTCTAGGATTTCATCGAAGTTTTTGATTCTTTTAATATCCATTATCATGAGAGAGCTCAGAATGTAGAAAATGACAAGCTGGTTATTATGGCATCCTAGTATGATAATGAAGTTATATCTTCTTATTGCCATTATGAAGTAGAAGTGCTAGTCAGACCTTCACTTCTTGAAAAAAATCAACATTGGAAGGTTTTTGAGGATGATGCTCAGATTTAGAGGTTTTTAAAATTTCCAAGACAAGTTCACTAATCAACTCATTGATCTTGAACCCATGGTGGAAATGTGTGAAGGAAAGCAGACTCTATTTGGAAAATATATAATTTAGTTAAAGAAAAATATCATTCCTAGAGGACTTGTTAGCCTAGAATCAAATTTTGATAGTGCAGACTGAGTTATAAGAAATCCTACATATGCATCTAGAGATGTTGAAGAGCACAACTTGGGAACTTCTCAAAACACAAGAAATTTTTAGTTGGGGAGTAGTATGAATAAAGAAGAAAACATGCTTATACCAAGTTGTTAAAGAAATACAAAGACTGCTTAACATGGTCATATTCAAAAATGAAAGCTTATGAAGAAGACCTGTTTCAGCATGAGATACCATTGGAGCCTCACTCCAAGCCCTTCAGATAGAAGCAAAGGCCCATCAATTCTCTTCTTGCAACTAAAATGCAAGAGGATCTGACTAAACTACAAGATGGTGGGATAATTCAACGTTACTACATACTCTTCATGGGTTTCCAACTTAGTGCTAGATAGAAAGAAGAATGGGGGACATCAGGATTTGTGTGGATTTTTGAAATTTGAACAAAGCATCAATTAAAGATAACTACCCACTACCTAATATGGAAACTATGTTACAAAAGGTAACATGATCAGAGCTATTATCTACATTAGATGGTTTATATAGATATAACCAAGCGGTGGTGAAACAATCAGAACATTTCAAGACTACTTTCACTACTATGTGGAGGAAAATGTCTATGCTAGGATTACTTTTGGACTAATGAACTCTAGAGAAACTTTTCAGAGAGCTATGGATGTGGCTTTCTTTGCTCTTATCAATGATTTCATTGTAGTATATCAAGATGATGTAATTTTTTTTCTCTAAGAAAAGGTGTGACCACTTGGGGCACCTTGAAAATATGTTGCTCATATGGAGAGAGTATGAGATTTCATTAAATCCTAACAAATATCACTTTAGAGTGAAAAACCAAAAGATACTGGGGCACATAGTGTCACAAGGAGTCATGATAGACCCTGAGAGGGTAGAGGAAATTTGTAAGGTTTCCATTCCTATGTTTAATAAGGGAATTTAGCCTTTCTTTGGATATATAAACTTTAGGAGAAGATTCATCTCAAACTTTGCTGAGATTACTATTCCCATCACAAGTATGCTGAAGAAGGATAAAGTCATCAAATGGGAAGAAATGTTTGTACAAGAATTCAAAGGAATAAAGGAGGAACTTAGGATTGCCCCCATCTTAACCAGTCCTGCTTATAAGAAAGCATTTCAAATTTTTTCTTTTACCTCAAAAAATACAATTGCTTCTGTGTTATTAGAGAAGGACCAAACAAGGCATGAAAATCCCATTTCCTTATTTAACAAATCCTTACAGGGAGCTTAGCTAAAATATTCCATCATGGAGAAAAAAGATTTTTCCTAGGTGAAAGCCACTAAAACCTTCAGACCTTATATTCTAAGCTCCAGAGTTGTAGCTTATGTTCCCCATGCAATGGTGAAAGAAATTTTTCCAAAAATGGAGATTTCACGTAAAATATGTTGTTGGGGTCAACAAATTGCAATAATATTACATGGAGATTCAAACCAAAAATTTGGTTTAAGGATTGGGCTTATCAAGGTTGATGTCAAAGGGAAATTTGCAAATGGTAGAGATACACAATGTTGAAGAAGGTGGACCGCATCCTGATTAAAAGGTAAACACTTAAGTTTGGTATAATGATATAATGTATTACTTGATGAACTTGAATTGTCCTATGCAATTAGACAAAAACCAAAGGAGGAAACTGAAACTGGTTTCTCAAAATTACATATTGACTGATCATGGATTGGATAGGAAGAATCCAGAACCTGAGTTTTTCACGGATGTATCATTGAAGAAGAAACATCTAAGATAATTACAAAATTTCATGGAGGAGTGTGTGGATGCCATTTTTTTGGGAGAGTCACTGCCCAAAATTTTTTAAGGGTCGGTTATTGGTAGCCTTCATTGTTTAAATATTTTTCCTTGTTGGTTCAAATATGTGAGGGATGTCAACATTTTTCTGGAAGACTGAAAGCCTCTGGGGCCCCTACCCTTGCAGCATGTATATGTGGAAGCCCCATTTAAAAAATGGGGATTATAATTTATTGGTGAGATATACGACTCTTCAATTGCTATTTATAAGTGGACATTAGTAGCCACTGATTGCTTTACCAAATGGGTTGAATCCATTCCGAAAATAAAAGAAACTCATCAGATAGTCATGGAATTTATACTCAATAACATAATTTACAAGTTTGGAGTTCCTTCCAGGATAGTTGCTTACAATGCCATGAGCTTTAGAGCTAAATCATTGGCAACTATGTGTAAGGAATATGGTATAAAATTGGCTTATGCATCAAATTATAATTCTCAAGGAAATGGCAAAGAAAAATCAAGTAATAAAAACTTACTAAAGATCCTTAGAAGGAAATTAGAGATAAACGAGAAAAAAATGGGGTGAACAACTCAAGTTTGTACTATGGGCATACAAAGTTACCATTAAGAGGTCTACTAGAAAAATTACTTTTTGAGTTAGTCTATGGAATTCATGCCCTTATTCCTTTGCATTTGAAACCTTTCGACATATCAGTTCATGTAAAAATTTGAAAATGAGGAATACGTTAGTCCATATGAAACAAGGATCAATCAAATTATGGAATTGGATGAAGAAAGAAGAGAATCCCCACCAAAGACATTTCAAGTTTAGAGAAAGACTCAAGAAAATATTTGAGTAGAAGGTCACTCCAAGATTTTTCAGTGTTGGAGACTTAGTCATGTTATGGGATAACATACACAAAAAATAAAGGAAAACATGGAAAGTTTAATGCCTTTTGGATGAGGCCCTATTCTATTTATATTAGAATTAGGGAACATAATTTCTTTCTAAAGGACTTGGAAGGAAATTTTCTAGAGTTTCCTGTCAATTGCAGGCACATCAAAGATATCTTGTACTAAACCAAAGGATAAAGTATAATTGCTGTCCATTTTTTACACCCTTGTAAATATTGAACAACTTGAATTACCATGGGTCATTGGGAATAGCCGCAACCCAAAAGAGAAAATCTACCAAAGTTTAGAAAGGATGCGGATATTTTTAAGCACAGCCATGGGAAAAATAAAAATAGGTAAAAGCCGTATATTGAAGGAAAAGGGTCCGCAGATGTTGACTCAAAGCCATGCCACATTGGATAAACCATGGGTCAAACAGAAAATGTAGTAGAGCTATAGAATGAAGAAGATAGTTCCACGGATTACAAAAACCGTATGAAACTAAAACAGAAAGCTACGTATTAAAGGAAAACAATAGTTTTCTATAGGAGGCTAAAAAATGGATATAACTTTCAAATCCAATGATATGATCTTTGCAATCTTATATCATTGAAGAAATATTAACATCTTCTACACAATCCCAATCAGATTTCCTCAATCAAATGGTGGTAGGTGGGTGAAGTAAAGGAAGACGTCTCCAACATGCAAAAGAACTACACTAGTTGACTTAACCACTAAAATTTAATGCAGTATGGGAAATGTTCCTTATTCTACAAAGAAACTGGTATAGGGAAGTGGTCTTTCAAAAGTGATCAGATATTTTTATATAATTTAATGAAAATGGTCGGTGGTTGGAAGGAGGATTTCAAATTTAACTCTCTTTTCTTCTTCTTTCTTCTCCTTCCTTTATATATATATATATATTGTAAAATGAAGCCCCATTTTAAGGGGGGATACTTTGGGAATGTGAAAGAATAATTTTGTGTTGCACAAGTGTTCTAAGAGTTGCATCCCTTGGATCAAAACTCTGTGAATTTTTTTCATCTTCTTCATGCATTGTAATGATCCGTGCATGATATTCAAGCAATAAAATATCTTGTTTTGTGGCTTGTTAATGCCTTAGCTAGTGTTTCATTGTGTTTCCTTGCCTCTTTATTTGTTTGCGAGTATGTTATATGTGTTTTTTCTAGGATCTACACCTATTTTGCATCATGAAAGTGAAATTCAGGATATGGTTTTGAACTGTGGCTTTCGTTGTAGCCCTCTTCCTTATAATTTTCTTCCATTTTCTCTCTTTCAAAAGTATCTTTCCCCTTATTTTATTGTTATCACCTTCTCTAGTTTTAGCATTTCTGTTTTATGCATCTCCTTCTCACTGATGGGGTCATTGTATTATGATTCATTTAACCAACTCATAGACAAGTTGGTGTCATTATAACCAAGGCGGTGTCTAAAGTTGTATGTAAAATTAGAAATAAAATCTTATTCAATGATACTTCTTCCTAAGAAAACAAACTGAAATTAAACATTCATGACAAGGAAACACACAACAAATAAATTACTAAAATAAATATGTAGTAAATAAACTATTCTAAGAAATAACAAAAAAATCCTTCTCCTTGGGGAAGAGTGAATTTTGGCCATTCTCTTCCCTTCGGATTTGGAACAACTACAATTAAATTTTAATAAATGCACTTGTATTGATTCAAAATTGACTTACAATATATGCCCCCCATTTCCAAGTATATAGAAGAGGTATTTATAGGCATCACTCCTAGTTTAATTAGTCAACACACCAAGAACAACTTCCTGTTCTTGGGTGGATTTATTCAAAGCAACAAATCCTAAAAAATTTTGACTACAACAATCCACTTATCACGGAGAATATTTCTACAACTCATCCCTTTAATCTAGGAACACAAAGTGGGAGAGTACTTATTCAACATTCTTAATACTATTCCATTATTTGTCTCATCCTTGAAACATGGAGAGAAAATGGAGGAGTGCTAAGTCCATGACTTTGAATTCTTCTTAGAATGCCACATGCATGCATGAATTTGGATTGCCACATGTTTGGATTTGTATTCTTGGTTGATGACGTGGAAGCAAAGAGTGGGATAAATAGTTCAGTGCTCCTTTACATTACTTTGGAATAAACCAACATAATTTCACTAGTTGGGTGTTTCAATAGCTGCGTGAAGAATTTCAGTAGTTGTGCGTTTAAGTAGATGCATGAAGACTTTCAGTACCTATAATCTATGAACTTGGAGTAGAATTACTTATGACCTGCTTTTTACACACTATTACATTCCAAATTTAGAAGAAATATCAGGAAATAACAACAATTAGATTGCAAATATATTTCTAAAGAGATGATAAGATAAATCCTATATTCTACCTTAAATATGCTTGAAAGATTGATTTTAAGAGAGAGAATAAGAGTGCTATTTTGTGATATAATGAGACATAATTTGGTCTCATCATTTCCCCCACACTTAACTTCTTGTATGCCCTCATGTAAGCTAATGATTTTCCTATAGAATCTGATTTTTTCAATACTTTTGAATCTTTCAAATTATCTTCTCCTCTTTTCATGATAACAACAAACTGGGATTCTAGAAGTAAAATTTGTACTTCTTTCTTATTCATGTTCTCATGAGGTTTTTCTTAGATGATGTAGAGATATTTTTCCCCCCCACACTTAGATTTTTGTTTTCTCATGCGTTCTTCAAAATATTTGGAAGAGAGTGAGTCTCCCCGACACTTAGCTTTGTGCATGCCCTCATGTAAACTATTTTTTTATTGAGAAGCTAATAGATCCCAATTTCTGTAAACTAGAAAGACGTAATCCACATCATCTACTTTGTTACTTGACTTGATCAACACATGTAGATGTTGATAAATTTCTCTCTGTTTCTCTTCTTTTTTTGAATCTTTTGAGAAGTGAATCTATTTGTAATTAAAACAAAAAATAACAATATTTGAGAATATAAAAATAGAATCTACCATACCATACTCAGTAGTTATCCTTGCTTTCATCATGTTGTATAACCTTGATTTCTATCTGTAGTTGAACTAAACAAATAGATATGAAGTCAAGGCCTCTGCAACATAAAAATTTTCAGTAACAAATAATTTCATCAACCAAGTTGGCATAAGATAAATAGTCATATGTATCCAAGAAAGAATTTGAAGTGCATTTTTTTAGTAATTGGCTAGCTAGTAAACTGGTTTTCTAACTAATCACTATCCTTTTGAGAAATAAACATGATGGAAAATCAGGAAGCAATATTCTAGAGTTTCTGCAGCATCCAACCAACTTAGAAAGTTGATTATAGTCTTCAACTTCTCCTTCAAAATGTAACCTTTGTGATTGAAAAGAAGGAATAATATACAGCCATTGAAAACAAATGTATTCTTTTGCAGAGAATCAATTAACCCTTGGAATCCTCATATGATGAGTGCTCCATGAAATGATGAAATTGCTTTGAACAAGTAAACTACTTAGCAGCTTATGTTGTCACCAAATTGTGAGCAAATTAAATACAAATATTAATGTATTATATAACAAAAAATATAAAAAAAACTTCATTTGTCTGAGGTATGGTTTGGCATAGGAGAAAAATTTGGCTATAATTTTTCTTTCAAGAATTAGGTGTACATGAAAAATAAGAAGTTGAGAAAAAATGGTAAACTATTATGGGAAATGGGATGGTTAAGGGAATTATTCATTTATTGGGAATGAATGGTTTATTATTAGAGGTTGTGGGTATGATCCCTGAATACAAATGGTATGTTGGCATTTCAATTATCATATACTGGTTGAGCCAATATTGTTCTATAGTCATGAGAAGAGTTAACATTGACTAAAAAATAGCAAAGGATTTTTTAGTGGTTCCAGTAGTTGGGACAATGAGTTTTAGAAAAAATCAACAAAAATTGAGACATAGAGGGTAGCATGGAATGAATTAGGTATTGAAAATGAGGAGTATTAGAAGAATACTTGCATGCATCATAAGATTTTTTTAACAAAAGAAAAAAATAGTCTTCAACATGTTATATTTTTAGCTGAGTGCATTCATACCGCGATATCTTGGGCGTTTCTCAACAAAAATGAGTGATTTAAAATGATCTAAAAACAAAGCATGGAAAAAAAAAACCAAGAAATCGTTTAAGATATTTCTTTAAGAGCTGTGAGTAGTTTGCATTAGAAAACGCTGCTATTTTTTTCACACAAAAAATATTTATCAGTTGAATCTTTTTCTTTGACCTCCTCTGCAATGCCCCATTTCTTTTTACATTTTTCCTCCCAATCTATTTGCACAAATATTCCATAGAAATAGTTGTCTCTGCTAACATGCACAAAGTTAATTTTTTTTGCATTTCTTGCATGCATGAAATGTTATTTAATCTTTGCAAAAGTAATAATACATGAAAAAAAGAAATATTTTAGAATAGGAAACCCAAATCAATTTTATACCCTGTAGAAATATATTCTTTTAAATTTTTTATAAATATTAAGAGATCTTATCATCGAATTCCTATTGTATCCATTCCATCACACCAAAATACATGGGCAACTAGCCACTGTTAATTGCCGTGTATATAGGAAATGGAACTAGATATAGGTTTTATTTGATGATAATGCATATTTCTATTATGAATTTTCATCCACATGTTGACTAAGGTAGTCAATCTTATCAACAAGCTACAATATCATATTGAAATGATCAATATGATTATAATAGAAATATTTCTTAACAGAATATATAATTGCATAAACACATGTCTGATGGAAAAAATATAAACATGAAATGATGTTTCCATTTTATTGAGGGGGGGTTTCTTTTGGCAGTCTCCAATAAGTTTCTAAATCTAATTACAGAAATAAAATTTAAACCTATTTGTAAAAAAACAAAATGTTGAAAATAAATTTGTAGGAAAATAAAATTACAAGAAAAGAAATTTTGTTTGAAAATAAAAATCTTGAAAGCAAATTCTAATCTAGTTGCATAAAAATAAATTCTAAAGACGATATTAAATAATAATCTCCCATCACAAATCTTGCTAAGAGGTATTCTACTATGACTAGAATATTCTTTTAGAAAAATATGAGTCTCCTAATAGCACCATGATCTTCGACAATGGTGCCAAAAATGATGGGTCGTTTTATTACCAGTCATTTAACCAACTCATAAACAAGTTTGTTTCATTATAACCAAGGCGGTGTTTAAAGATGTATGCAAAAGGAGAAATAAAATCTTATTCAATAATACTTCTTCCTAAGAAAACAAACTGAAATTAAACATGCATGAAAAGAAAACACGCAACAAATACATTACTGAAATAAATTTGTAGTAAATAAAGTATGTTAAGAAATAATAGAAAAATCCTCCTCCTTGGGGAAGAACGGATTTTGGCCATTCACTTCCCTTTAGATTTTGAGCAACTACAATTAACTTTTTAGAACTGCACTTGTATTGATTCAAAATTGATTTACAAAATATGCCTCCCTTTCCAAGTATATGGAAGAGGTATTTATAGGAATCACTCTAAGTTTACTTAGTCCACACACCAAGAACTAACTACCTATTCTTGGGTGGATTTATTCAAAACAATAAATCCTAAAATTTTTTGACTACAACACTCCACTTATCATGGATAATATTTCTACAACTCATCCCTTTAATCTAGGAACACAAAGTGGGAGAGTACTTATTCAACATTCCTAATACTATTCCACTATTTTCTCATCCTCGAAACATGGAGAGAAAATGGAGGAGTGCTAAGTCCATGAATTTGAATTCTTCTTAGAATGCCACATGCATGCATGAATTTGGATTGCCAAATGTTTTTATTTGTATTCTTGGTTGATGACATAGAAGCAAAGAGTGGGCTGAATAGTTCGATGCTCTTTTACATTACTTTGGAATAAACCAATAAACTTTCACTAGCTAGGTGTTTCAGTAGCTGTGTGAAGAATTTCAGTAGCTAGGCAATTTAGTGGCTAAGTGAAGACTTTTGGTAACTGCAATATATGAACTTCAAGTAGAGTTTCTTATGACACGTTTTCTACACATTATTGTATTTTGAATTTACAAGAAATATTAGAAAATAACAACAATTAGATTGTAAATAAATTTCTAAAGCGATGATAAGATAAATCCTATATTTTTCTTTAAATATGATATCTGTTATTAAAACTACATCTAAATTCACTTGAAAGCTTGATTTTAAGAGAGAGAATAAGAGTGATATTTTGTGATATAATGAGACCATATTTTAGTCTCATCACTCACCATGATCCCTTGGGATATTAGAGTAGAGTTAGATAGTTTCATTTCAATTCCTAGGAGTTGTTTAGTAAAAGCGGAATAAGTAGAGGAATCTGACCTTCTCTAGAGGTTTATCTTAGTTCTAGTCCCACAACTTAGAGACAGTCCCATATTGCCTCAAAGCCCCAAATTCTTATGATTTAGGATGGGATTGGGAAACATATACGCAGAAGATAAATGGCTAAGGAATATACACGTGTCTCCATTCCAGTGAACTTTAGAACAGATGAGCCTGAAAGACCTCAAGTCCGCAGAATCAACTAAATTTCAAAAGGTTTAGGGTTTGGGTGGTCTGATGTGTCAAGGAACTATATGTGGAAGCATTTATGTGGAACCAATGATGAATTCAACAATCCAAAGTAACATGGAGCTTTATCAATTGTCTATGTTTTCATACCCTGAAAGAGTTTGAATTGTGAGAAGCGTGGATCTTTTTGATTTGTTCATGTTTCACACTTTGGCAAGGTATTAATTGATAAAAGTAAATTGTGAAGTATCATGGAAATTTATGATTGGTTTATGCTTCACATTTTGACAGGGCCGATAACACAAAGGTGTGTAGATCCATTTCATTAGTTTAAACTGAGTCCTTGGAGGATTTATATTTTGTGGATCATACTCCTTTTCCTTAAAGACCTCCAGTTCCACACCGCTTCAATCCTTATTTTGAAATACTTCCACTAAATAATATGTCACAAACTCCACCAAAGGCTCTTTTTATTGCTACTACTTATAGACCAATAAGATTAATTAGAATGGTAGGCTATCCAAATGAAGTACCACATGAAATTAGAAATATATTGTCTATATTTCAATGGAACAATGCCATAAGTGGAGATCAACATCTTAGATTTTTTTCAGAATGTTATGGATGACTATGAAGTAGAGCATGAAGATGTTGATGTTAATTTATTTGTACATACTTTAGAGGAAGATGCTAGGGAATTGTATAATTTATTACCTGAAAATTCAATTGAATCCTAGGTAGAAATGAAAAAATCTTTGAAGTTACAATATGGTGATAAGACTGATCCTAGGTTTCTCTTACTGAGTTAGAAAATATTAAGAATAATCCTAATGAGTGTGTGCAATAATTTAACACTAGGTTCAATAAAAATTTAAATAGATTTCCTATTAATCTAAGGCCTAGTGATGATTATTGCTTGATCAAGTATTCAAATGCCTTTGATAAAAAAGTAGCTTATTATCTAAGGGACAAGAATCTGAGAACTTTTAGGAAAACTTTCTCTATGGATGTCTAAATTTTATAACAATATTAAAGCAGGCTGGAAAGCCTCCAAAGAGGGAAGGTGTCAAGCTAATTAATTAAAAGAATCCTCAAGAAAATAAGATAGTGGACTTAGAATAAGTGGGTAAGACTTTGGCTGGAGCAGTCAAAGAAATTTCATACAAGATTACTAGAGAAGAGAAAGGCTTTGGTTTCAAATCCTCAAGCTCAACACCAGGCCTAAGGATAGAATAGATTTGGGAATCATACCAAAGGAGATAACTGGGTTGATGACAGAGGAAAAGAACCTATGGGTTTAGAAAATAAATAAAAAGCTCTCAGAGATAATAAAATAGTCCCTGATCCATTGACTGCAAGAGTTTCTATGGTAGAAGAGGAGAACATCATTGATTGGTGTGATAGATGTTTGTTTCCACACCCTACATGTGAGAAACTTGTTCAAGATGATGATGTTGGTTGATGAAGCTGGTTTTGAAGACACATGTATGATGGAATGTCCAAAAGGTTCATTGAAAGGAGCCACTTTAACTGATCTCTTATATGCTAAAACTATGAAGGAATTTTGGGCTTGCATAAATCACGTATTCTCCCTCACTTCTACTATTAATGCTGATATAGATATGGCTCAATCATTTATGCTTCAAAATCATAACTTTGAATACTTAAGAGCTTCAATGATTAAGAATTATGATGGTGAAATCCCTTTTAAGGAAGGTAAGTAACTATTAATGATTTTTGTTTATTGCTCAAGAAAAAGACTATAACCTTCGAAGAAGGAAGGTCAAAGGATCTTTCCATGCTTCTAAATAAAAAATGCCTCTCTTGACCAACATCCCCAAAGTTTCTCCTAAGAAATATATACCTGATAAAGGTCCTGTTACCTCTTCAAATCCAAGTACATGTGGCTCTGCTCAAGAAGTAAAGGACAAAATCCCACAAGAAAATATAGTCACCTTTCCCCCTAATTCAACATTTCTCAAATATGTAACATGTGATATTTTTCAAATTCTAAGTCAGATAAAAGTTACAGTCCCTATTATAGAGTTATTTAGAATTCCTGAGAATAGAAAGAGGGGAATTTGAATACTTAGGGCTAAAGGATGATATAATTGTCAAGGATAGGTGTAGATCAAGAATATCCGTGCTTGTTACCTGTCCAAGTTAATGCACCAAACTAAACACAAAAAGTAATGAAAAAATCAAATGAAATCTATACCTGATAGTTATGATGGGATCCAAAGACATAGATGGGAGGAAAGCCAATGTAGACAAGACAGACACACATGAGAAATCCTGCAAAGTAGATTTGAGAAACCTACGATGCACAAATCTTGGTAGAAAAAAAACAACGTTAAAAGATATTTGGGTGGAATGCCCGAAAAGTGGGTCTGGGAAGCGATGAAATTCCTCAGCGGATGTCAGTCCACCGTTTTCAATTAAGGAAAGAAGCATACATGATAAAAGATGTAGGTAAATGTTTAGATTTTCTGATAAAAAATAAGAGACAAAATGTAAACAACAGACATAATATAAACAACAAACATGAAACTATGAAAACAATGCTAGACTTATGTTACCTATACTTGGCACCTATCTACAGGTTGATTGACATCGACCAGATTGTGATCGGCGTCGATTTCTTTAAGCGGGTGTCGATTAGGGTAAATCAGCGTCAACTGGAATGGGTTGGCATCAACCGGAGGCAAGTTGCAAAAAGCTTGATGGATGAATGATGAGGACTGGATCGTGAACACTTGCAGGAGATGTAAAGATGCAGATAGAGTTTCACCTTAGCTAGATGTAGGAACAGAGTCACCAAGAGGTCGATGAATCCTGATGATGTTGATGTTGTGAGGGGCAGAGTAATGGTACACCCTCTCAGGGATTGATTTGGACACAATTCTCTCTTCTTCTGATTGAACAATTCGAAGGCTCAAGGATTAAATTTTATGTCTCTCTTTTTTGTCTAACCAGAACGAAATTATAGCCCTGTATTTATAATTGGCACTAACCAAGGTACAATTGGCACCGTTCCAAAAAATTAGCGTCAACCGAGTACCAGTCGGTACCGATCAGGGAACAGATTCCCAAAATGGCCAAAAAAGATGAATCGGAAAGATAAGAGTATTATCCTTCCGACTCAAATACGGGAAATATCACGCTACAACAGTTTGGGGAGAGGAGAAATAGGGGGGATAGATGATAGAATTGATATGGGAAGGTTAGGAATTGATATGGGGTAGATAAGTGGTTAAGATACATGTAAAAAGTATAATTAAATAGTTAATACTTAATTATCCATGGGTAAAATATAATGGGGGTATAATAAACTTAGGATAGATGTTTAATTAGACTATTTAATTAATACCCTAAAGGAAAAGTGGTGATATAAATGTGCCCCAGGTTACCCGAGAAGGTAAACGAATGCATGGGACACTAAATTGGGTAACCAATTTTAGGTGTCTACATTTTGCCCCTTTTTGTCGAGTAACTTGCGATAAGCAAAGTTGCAAGACAAAAACAAGGAGTTGGAAGAAAGGAAGAAAAGTGATGATGTGATTCCTATAAAACGAGGGATGGGATGAATCTCAAAATACCAACCGATCCCAATTTTGAAAAAGGTAGATGAGAACAAAGGATGCCCCAACTAGATATCTGGAGTAGATTTGATCATTGATTGATGCATGAAAATAATAAAAAGGCAGCAACCTAAGGAAATCAAATTGATAGGGAAGACTAGATGGTCTTCGTATGAGATGACGTTTAGTGGCTATAGACCTATGAGTAGAAGGAGGACTGCAAAATAGTAGTAACCAAAGAGTGACACATTGGTAGGGACAACTAGACGGTTTGCGAATGAGATGATGTTAGTTCCTACAAACCCGCTATCTTTAGGCTGCCACAAATGCGAGTGACCCATGTACAGGGACCAGACTTGAAATGGGTGATAACATCAAAAATATGTGACAAAAGGCAACACTAAGGTCATAATAATAATCAGATAAACAAGCCAAACATAATTTCTTTGGAAAAAAATGAAGAGACATTCTCGTTGGAAGAATATGATGTGAAAAGACAAGAATGTAACCAATCAGAAATGATTGGTCTTAATCGGCGTCGATCAAACAAAATCGATGTCGACTAAACCAATCAGTGCTGACCAGAAAAATCGGCGCCAACCATCCCAAAACCCTATAAATATGGCAAAGGGAAATGGTAACAATTTATTTGCATTGTGACGATTGATTTAGAAAAAGTTAAAAATTGAATTTGAGCAAAATAGAGGCTTCCAGGAGTAGTCATAAGCGGAAGAGGACACGACTTGGGGTAAGTGGATCTACTTTAGCCTTGTGTATGTGTTTATCATTCATTAGCATACTAGGATGCTATATTTTAGGAAAAGTGGGGATAAGTGGGGAGGCTAGAGTGTCTTGGACACTCGGCCTCTCCATTGGTGTCGATTGACAAAATCAGCACCAATTGGGTTTTCGATCGACGTCGATTGGATAGATGAGACTTAGAAATTAGAGAAATGTGCTTTTGATGTTTCGATTTGAATAAATGATAAGCTAACACTATTTTTGACGTCGTGGATGCAGGCATGAGAGGATTTACACATGCTGGATGCTATTCCCCGAGCTTCTGGAGACTATTCTTCCTGATGTGATAGATGACGATTGGCATCACCTGGAGCTAGCCGGGCTCAGGGGCTTCTGTTACTACCAACGGGTGCCCCGAGACATGGAGTTGATGTGAGCCTTGATAACGATGATGGGATAGCAGGACATGCACGTTCTAGTTTAGGACGGGTGAGATGACCATCACCCACGAGGATATCTATAGGATCCTTAGGCTCCCAATTACAGGGGACCCGATAGAGACCACTCCACAAGAGCAGTAACAGAGAGCCCTAGGATGATTATATGGAGACAGGGCAGATGATTCAGAGATAGTGTCTGAGGCGGGTGACGATAGCCTCACAACATAGACAGGATGATGCTAGGAGTAGACTGATCGCATTGATTCAGATGGCGATATCCTACTTTTCTCTACCAGATTCAAGAGGCAGAAGATTTCCACTACTTTTAATGGACTGTGTCTGTGACATCCTGGAGTTTAGGTAGGTGTTTCGCGTTTGCGGATGCCTTATTAGCATAGATATATCATGAGCTGTGGATGTACACCATAGGCAGATGGACATGTATTGATGTCAACTTGGTGCTCCATTATTGGGCATATGAGTATATAGTAGTGATCAGGCCATTAGGGCTTCCATGGATTCCAGGAGCAGAGGGGGCCCTTGAGTATGGATTCTGACAATGGTGGGCAAACATTGCCCCAGGAGATACAGGGAGATCATCAGAGTGGTATATAGAGCGATTCAAGACTTTGACACCAGAGTAGGTTATATGGAGACCATACTAGGTCTACCCGACATGGGCCAGTCAGGATGCTCACCTGGTGGAGCTGAGACAGAACAGGGTGGTCAGGGGCCATAGGCCAGAGATTTTAGAGTGAGTCCTATTTATACGGGTGATGAGGTAGTTTGGTTTGGTACAGAAAGTCTCGACCACATATGTGCCATATAGGCGGGAAAATAGAGAGACCGACCTGCCAATTTTGATCCCGATAGATCCACTGAGGGAGGCCCACCTCCCACAGATAGTGATGATGACGTAGGAGTAGATGATGGCTATGGGGCATGGTACCACACAGAGCTACCATGACACCTCCCAGCATCCGTATATGTAGATGAGGATGACATAGCTACATAGTTAGAGAGATTAGAGGGAGAGAATACCGTTCTACAATAGACACATCAGGCATCCTTGGAGGAGATCAGGACTTTGACGGAGGAGATAGATGCATTGATACTGGAGAGAGATACCGCTCATCAGGAGTGGGATGCAACGATACAATAGAGAGATCGCTATCATAGATAGAGAGAGGTCCTCAGGGCCAAATACGGTGATACAGGCACCACCTCAGAGTTAAGGGCACAAGGTATGGTAGTAGGAGGGCCACCACCTGTAGCAACAACACCATTATGAGCACCCGGCATGGTGAGTCTGAGCACTTATCAGGCTCTCCTTACTGAGGTGAGATACTATGAGAATGCCTTGACATAGCATGCCCCCGATGTGCCTCATTACGGGGTGAGGAGGAGATCAACGATAGCCGTAGCTAGTGGTGCATCGGTGGGTGCGAGCACCAGGAGAGATCGAGATGATGGCAGGGCCACGGTAGTAGGTGTCTCTAGCTCTGTAGGAGATGGCCAGGAAAGACATCCTAAACTAGAGGAGGGTGGAGGAGATAGTGTGTTCTACCTATCTGACTTCACGATTTATATGTGTTATTTTTGTATCAATATACTAATGTAGCCTCGATTTGAAGGCATTTTTAATGTATGATGTATATGGCTTGATTGGAAGCCATTCACTCTTTTGTACACAAATATATGTATATATATATTTTCATCCTTTTGTGTTATGTGATTGGACTCTTGTATTTAGATTTTGATAGATAGGTGTCATGGATAGAGATAGATGTTATAGATGTGATTTATCATGGATAAATGGTTGATTTTAAACTAACATGTTTTTTTAGATGTTAATTTAAAATGATATAAATATATGGATGCACATGTGTTTTTAATACATGCTTTTTGATGATATTTAGATGAGATTGATGAGATGAACATAGATGATAGACTTTGACTGAGTAAATTAACATGTTAAATGTCAATTTAACTAGATGAACAACAAATAAACATGGGAAATGTCTATTTAGAATAAAGAAAGAGATGCAATGTTCTTAAAAAGGCCCTACACCTAGATAGAAAAAGAATGATAAGTTAGACTCCTCACTAACCATAAATAGAAACCTTGATGGTATACCGAAAAAAATGATGTACATAGGGTCATAGATATAGATAAAACAAACCTGACACTAGTTAGTCGCAAACCAGATCCAGGAGATAGATGAAACTAGAAGCAAGTATGTATCAATCCACAATACATGAAGGACGGAACATGTGCTTAGACAGGGTCTCCATATGATTGAAAAAGGTCTTATACCTTAGCTTTATGATTTTTTTGATAGAAGAGCAAACTGATCAAAGCGGGAAGTTTCCAAGATATGGAAAGACTGATTGATATGGGAAGTCTTTTTGAGATGCTAAAAAGTGAACAAACTGACCAAAAGGAGAATTTAGTTACTATAAAAGGCTGATTGATGAGAGAAGCCTGAAAATGCCATGAAATAAATAGCTGTCCTTCAATGGAGAGGTCTGTATTTTGATTTTGGTGGTAGCCATCCTTCGAGGGAATGGTCTACACTTTTTTATTTATTTGATAAGGTATGGATAACTATCCTTCGAGGGATCAGCCTATCTTTTTAGGAATTTGGATAACATCTCTTTTTTTTTTTTTTTCTTTTTGGAAGAAGCTGAGTTTAGACCAGATAGATCAGATGGGGGGAAAAGAAAACATATATAAGCACGTATTCATGTCCCGAGTGGATTCGATTAGGATAGATGAAGTAGTGATTAAGGTGTTCCTACCATGAGGAGGAACAAATCCATAAAAAAATACTATGAGTAGAGCCATAGTGTTCATATTTAAGGTATAGAAAGAAATAATGTGGAGTACCACATAGTTATGAATCACTACAAAATGTGTGACTAGTTGTAGATGGATGAAAGATTTGTTTTGCGACTAAGATCGTGTACGATAAAGTTTAACAGTAGAAGGGCCTCAGATGCAAGGCATTAAGAGGTTCCATTTTTGGTACACCATCCATGGAAGATAGGCTATAAGACCTGGACCCATACTTATGAGTGACAACGTATGGACCCATCCAGTTAGGAGAAATCTTACTACGCTGACTCTGTTCTAGTGTAGTGAAACTTTGGTTTTCTTTAAGAACAAGATCACCAACTTTGAAGTCACTGTGCTGCAAGTGCTTGTTATAAGAACATTTGACATGCTCAAGATAGACTTGATGATCCTCAAGAGTATTGAGACATCGCTCATCTAGCAACTCCAACTGCGTGAGATGGTTTTGATGATAGTCCTCATCAGAGATAAATTCTCTGAGAGAGATGCGAAGAGATGGAATCTAGACTTCTAAAGGAAGGACTGCCACAGATCCATAGATGAGAGAGAAGGGAGTAGCACGAGTAGGAGTACGAATGCTAGTATGATAAGCCCAAATACCAAAAAGGATATGTAAATGCCAATCCCTACCAGCTTGACTAGTTACCTTTGCGAGGATATTACGTAAAGTTTTATTAGAAGCCTCAGCTTAGCCGTTAGCTTGGGGATAGTACGGAGAAGAAAAGCTAAGTTTGATATTGAAAGCGTCATAGAGGTTCTATAAATCGATGTTTTTGAAAGACTTACCATTGTCTGTGATGAGTTTGTGTGGAATAGCAAAGCAAAAAATGATGTGTTGATAGACAAAATCAACAATGGGTTTAGTTTTGGTTGATGAAAGAGGAATAACTTCCAACCACTTAGTGAAGTATTCCATGGAAGTAATGATGGAGTGATGTTGCTGCAAAGAGTGTGGATTGATGAGACCAACGAGATCAAGACCCCATTGTGAAAAGGCCATAAATCCGCTACGGGTTGCAAGGCCTGACTAGGGATATGTGTGAGATGAGCGTGTTGTTGACACTTGACACACTTCTTGACATAGTCGTAGCAGTCTTGATTAAGAGAAGGCCAATAATAACCTAAACATAGGATGCAATTAGCTACGGCCAAACCACCAAAGTGTCCACCATAGATACCGTCATGGACCTCCTAAATGGCTTTAGATGATTCAGGGGTTTTTAGGCACCGAAGTAAAATACCATCAAAACCACGTTTGTAGAGGATTCCACCCAGAATAGTATAGCGGTTAGCACGTAGAATAAAAGATCTTATGTCATTGGAAGTCAAATCTGGAGGAAGCACTGAATGGGATATATAATAAAAAATGTGTTGATACCACTCATCTTGAGTGTTGGTTGTGAAGGCGTTGATTGAATTCAACTACTTGAGATGAGATGGTTGGTCTAAATGCTGAACAACCACATAAAGTCGTGAGTCTTTGGTAAAAGGTGGAATAAGTGAGGCTAAAGAAGAAATTGTATCTATGAATCGGTTTGTAGTGTGAGGAATAGCTTGGATAGTAAATTTATCAAAAGATTGAAGCTAAAAGAGAAAGATATCGCGATATTTTTGAAGGATATCATTTTTGCACTGGTAGACACCAGTGACTTGATTAACGATAAGTTCAGAGTCACCGAAGATGTCGATATGGTGAGCGCTGAGATTAATGGAATTTTGAAGACCTAAAATGAGAGCTTCATATTCGGCCATATTATTGGTACATTCAAAGCTAAGCTTGTGTGCAACAGGGATATGTGCACCCCAAGGAGGAATCATGACGAAACCTGCACCTCCCCCTTGCTGAGATTTAGACCCATCAAAAAAGAGTTTTAATTTAAATGGAGACATACCGAAATAAATTTGTTGGATGTAATCATCTAGGAATTGAGCGAGGGGGACTTGGGTGTCTGGAAGAGGAGTTTCATCTAATTGATCCACAATGACCTGACCCTTGATAGATTTTTTTGAGATGAACTCAAGGTCAAACTTTATCATGAGCATGAGCCAACGAGTGATACGATCATTGTGATAAGGTTTCGCATACATTGTCCTGATTGTATTGACACTTGTAACAATGTAAGTTTTGTGATTAAGGAGGTAATGACGAAGTTTAGAAGTTACGAAGAAGAGAGCACAACACAATTTTTTAGCTTCAGAATAGCATGTTTCATACTCATGAAGAGTATGAATGATATAATAGACAACCTGTTCTTTACCATTAGCATCTCGATGTGAGATCATGGCTCCCAGAGCATGGTCAGTCACAGAAACATAAAGATAGAATGGATCCCCCTCACATGGAGGTGTGAGAATAGGTGGAGAAAGAAGATAAGTTTTGAGATCATCAAAGGCTTTTTGGCAATGCTCATCCCACTCAAAATGAACATTTTTACGGAGGAGATGATGAAAAGGTTGGCAACGGTCCGAAAGTTGTGAGATAAAATGACACACTGATTGAAGGCATCCTTGAAGACCATGGAGCTACTTTAAGTTGGAAGGTTGAGGCATCTCGAGGATAGCTTTTATTTTTGCGGGATCGACATCAATGCCCCTAATAAAAATGATAAAGCCTAAGAGTTTATCAGTGAGAATGCCAAACACGCATTTAGATGGATTTAAGCGAAGATAAAAATGAATGAGTCTCTCAAAGAGAGGTGCAAGAATGAAAAGATGATCCTGATGGTGTTTGGACTTATCGAGGAGTTCATCGATGTAATCTTCCATAGTTTTGTGTAAGAGATCATGGAAGATGTAGGTCATTGCACGTTGATAAGTTTCTCCTGCGTTCTTAAGACCGAAGGGCATGACGCGATAACAAAAATTCCCCCAAGGAGTTATGAAGGAAGTCTTATGCTGGTCCTCTGGTGCGATGAGAATTTGGTTATACCCAGAGAAATCATCTCGTGACCTACAGTTAAATCCATGAGTTGGTCAATATTAGGTAGAGGAAAATCATCTTTTGGACAAGCGAGATTAAGATCCTGGAATTCAGTGCAAATTTGAATTTTCCTAGTAGCTTTAGTTATTGGTACTACATTTGAAACCCATTATGGATAGTCAATGGGTTATATGAAGTTGGCGGAAAGCAAGCGCTGCAACTCTTCTTTAACAAGGACGGCTACACAAGGATGCATATTAAGCAGTTTTTGTTTAACTAGTTTGATGTCTAGAAGAGTAACGATATTGTGGACCATGATATTAGGATCGAGGCCTGGCATATCTTTGTATGACCAAGTAAATGCTTGGAAATGGTGGGAAAGAAAGGAAGTGAAGTCTCCTAACTCCTGTGGATTAAGAGATTGGCTGACCTTAATGATGTGAGGGTATTTAGAGGTCTCTGTATTAAGGTCGACAGTGGCTTCATTGAGAAGCGTAGACGTGTTAGAAGGAATGGTTTTAGGAAGATAAGAATCCTCTGCCCCTAGATAGGTAAGGACAGAATCATCATCCACACAGTGGATAGTATTGATAGTGGGAGAGTCGTATTCAACTATTTCAGGGAAGACTAATGGTATGGAAGTGGATTTTCCATTAGTCTAATAGGTCAGTGGACCTAAGAAAATGGTATTGACTAAAAAAAATTTAGGTGGGATGGAAATGGTGTTGTCCACATTAAGTGATGCTTCCGACCTGATGAGAGAAGATGGTTCCTCAATGGAAAGAGGCTCATCGAGAATGGTGATGGTGGCTTTCGAGAGAGGTTTAAACCCTAAACCAAATTTTTGATGTGGTTTAAGAGTTGGAATGGACGCGAGGTCATGCACACCCTGTTTATACTTTCCCAGGCCAAAGCCTTTCCACATGCATCGATATAGATAAGTTTTTGTGAACGCAAGATTTTGTAGACAATCAAACCCTACTGAATAGGGTTTGGCCCTGGGAGGAGAATCTAGACAATAGTGAGGTGTATCAAGACCTCCATAGATGAATTTAATCTGTTGATTGGGTAGACCAATGGTGACGATGTGACCAAGACATGGTTGATATTCAGGTTGTTTGTCTGGCCTACCATACTCATTAGATTTGAGATGGGTGTCAAAAGAGAGAAGAGGAAGCTCTCCTAAAGAAAAACGCTACAATGTTTCTTCTATATTTTGTAAATTTGGTAATTTTTTTATAGGTATGGAAGAGGATGAAGCCTTATCAGGAGAACAAGCATTATCCTTTGGAGGGGCAGACCCTGTGGTCATGCCACATTGTACGAAAGGGAAAGGATCTCCTGGATGAGTATAGATTTTGCCCTCATACTGATATTTTATGCATCGATGGAGGGTTGATGGGATAAAATGCATTGTACAAATCTAAGAGTGTCTGAGGATCATATTGTAGTGGAATTTTCCTTCAACAATGTAAAAAATCTCATGAAGCAGTTTCTTGCCTACCCGAATGGGTAGGACCACAGTTCCTAAATTAATTGCCAGCTGATCGTTAAATGATCGAAGGGCAAA
This sequence comes from Taxus chinensis, assembly GCA_019776745.2. Taxonomy (NCBI): domain Eukaryota; kingdom Viridiplantae; phylum Streptophyta; class Pinopsida; order Cupressales; family Taxaceae; genus Taxus; species Taxus chinensis. The sequence goes on along the minus strand of CM034154.1, from coordinate 679,560,253 downwards.
AGGCAGTGGTGACACTACTTTATTTGGTAACTTAAGTAGCTCGAATGTGTGGGAGGAAATGACATTGAGTGCAGCACCACTGTCGATCATAGTGCATTTTAACGTAGTGTTATTGATTTGAACTGTGATAAAGAGAAGAGCCTCTAAATCCTCAAAAGAAAGGGGGGGAATTTTAGAATCCTCGAAGGGAATGGTGGTTGACAGTCTATTCAATCCAACAACCATCTTGAAAGACTGGGGTTCATCTGAATTCACTGCAATATGGCACAGATTATCAATCAGAGCCTGGCGATGCTGGGGAGATGACTGAATGAGGTCAAAAAGAGACATTTTGACCAGAGCATGGGTGAGTTGTTGTATAATACTTTCCTCAACTGACATGGGAATTTTAGCCCGAGGTGAAGCATGAATAGAGATCTAGGTCTCGGGGCTGATGAGGAAGGAGGAACTCCTTCTGGGGCCACAGAAATGATGACCCATGGTCGAGAGGCTGTAGAAGATGATGGATTATCATACTATTGTGCTCTAGTGACAATATGAATTGTGTCGATTTGAGAAGGTGGAAGATCATCCAGAGTGGAATTAATAGAATCAGAGGCCTGAGTAGACCCTTCAAGCTTAGATGGAGTTGGGATGACAGGAGACACTTGTTCCTCTTCTTCTTCCAGCAGAAGATCAATTTCTTCCAAGAGGTTGTTAACGACACATTGAAGGGCTTTACATCCCTTGGTGTCATGACCTGGAGTGCAGTGGTAAGCATAAATCAAATCAAAGTTGAACCAGGAAGGTTTTAATCCTTTGGGATTATAGGGTTTGATCGGAGGAATATATATAGATGAATATTGGATAAGTTGGCGAAGAATTTCAGTATAGAATCCAGTAAACAAAGATGAGGACAGAGATGAAGGCACCTCTTTAGTCTTAGCAGACTGCCGAGGTAAAAGAACCTACATATCTAGTTTGACAATATTTTTAGGGATTATTTTTCTGTTCTGGACATTGGGAAAAGCAGCGTTAGCTGCTTGAGACAGAAGCGAGGCAAGATTGATTTTGGTGGAGGAGGTGCTCCTAAGATAGATTTTGAAGATGACAAAGATGTGACAATTGTTTTGGTCTCTGGAGATGAAGAAGGCTGCTTGGCCGGAACAGACGATGATCTAGATAAGACTGATTTAGATGGGGGAGGAGCTCCTGTAATAGACCTAATAGGAGGCACAAACAGTGCCTTGGATTTTGGTGACAAATATTATGGTTATGATAAAATAGGTGATGCCTTTCTAGTGGGTAAATCCACTTTACGAGGCACTGGTGAAGATGGTGTTGTAGAAGAAGACAACTTTTCAGTGGATAAATCCAATCTTTTATGAGGCGCAGAGAGGGGATTTTGAGGGAAAGCACCAAGAGTCTTGATGGTCTGAAATATTGGTTTTACCTTTTCAGGGATGGTGACAACTTCGACCACATAAGGTGATTGTAACCATTTTGGAGGAAGTAAAGGAGATGATACTGATGATGTAACCTTAGGTTTAAACTCCAATTGTTTATGTCTGAGTCTAGGTGTCAAAAAAATAGGTGTCGATGCTAACTCTTTAGATGTTTCCTTAATAGGCAAGGAAGCACTGATGGTGGAAGATATAGGTAATGAAGAGGTAGCCTCTTATGAGGAAGGTACTTCAGATGCAGTAATTGTGGGTGTAATTACTATAGAAAAAGTGACAGGAAGGGTTAAGATTGAGGATGATTCCGAAGGTATAGAAGTTGGTACAACTATGGGCACATTAACCAAAGGTATGGTCGTGGAAAAAATGGGAGTGACAAAAGTAGAAGTATCCGTAGTAGAAATTTGAAGGGTTATAAATGACTCAAGCATTGAAAGAATATCTGATGTTGAGACAGATGAAGATGACACTGTCTCAGGTATAGGTGGAAGATTGGATGGTGAGGCAGAGGGAAACAAATGTATTTCTAATAAAGGAAGACTCGAAGATGGTGGGATATCAGAATTTGAAGGAGTGGGGGAGAGTCCCAATTAGGTTGACATGTTTGTGGTTGATCCTGATTTAGAAGAAGAATCATTAGTAGAAATGAAGCTGATCGTATGAGTGTTTGGTTTTTGAGTCCCTGAAGTGTCATTGTTCGGGGAATGATTTGGAAAAGGCTGTTTAAAAACATCAAGTGCCTGATTTGGGGGAGCATTTGGGTTATCTAGAATGAGCTCACCTTTGTCAATGAATTTTTGGACGAGGTTTTTGAAGGTCTGACATCATTCAATGTCATGGCCTTTGCTTTTATGATAACGACAGAAGTCATTTTCCCTATACCAGAATGGTTGTTCCTGGCTCTCATCAAAATTTATAATAGGAGGAAGTTCGATCATGTGAACTTCCAACATTTTTTCTAAGATAGAAGTGTATGATTCCCCCAATGAAGTAAAAGATCGAGATGATGAGGGTCATTTTCGAGAAGATGAAGAATCTATTCGAGGTGTTTGATCAGAAGTGTTATCATCTCGTGAAGTTTTTAATATAATAGCGTTGGTGGACCCTTGATTCTTGTCTTTGTTAGAAGCGGAAGGGTTTGATTTTGTAAATCGAGAAAAATCTGGTTTAGACTTAGAACGGAGTTTTAGCTTCCCTTGTTCAATGGCACGAGACTCAAGTTTGCATGCCATTGTAAAGGCTTCTTCAAATGTATGAAAGGTTTGAATCCTTAAAGTGGAGGAAATATGATTGGCACAAGATCGAGTGAACAACTCGATCTATTGAGATTGAGGGAGGGAGAAAGACAATTGATTTACTATACCTCTCCAACGAGTGACAAAGTCTGCAATATACTCGTCATCGAATTGACGAATGTTATAAAGATCTGTAATCGAGATCTTATGTGCGATGTTTATTGAGAAGTTTTCAACAAACATCTAAGATAATTGAGAGAAAGAAAACAAAGAATGTTGGGGTATGTTATTGTACCAGTCTAAAGTGGGCCCTGCTAAAGACATAGGAAAGGTACAGAGCATAAGCTCCTGATCTTGGATTATAAGTGTAGACACCAAATTCATGTCTTATGACCCCTTGTGACCCGCATCCCATTTCGCAACCTAACCTCATTACCTAAACCTTACATAATTATTTATTAATTACCTTGTAATTGATAAATCCCCATCACCTCACCTGCCACCTCATTTTGCCACCTCATCATGACCTAGCCCTAATCCTAAACTAACCTAATTGAAACCTAAAACTTGGTCTACACCTACACCCATGACTAAGGACCCCTTTCTCGCACCTAAAACCGACCTTCTAGTCACTTGACCAAGCCCGCAACTAATCTCTCGGGAGAAAAGCAGGGAAGGTGGGCTGTTTTACTAAAAATAGCCTACTTTTTCCTTACCGATGCCGGTTCCTACTCGGCCGCCGTCGGTTACGTAACCGCCATCGGTTCCCTGTAAATGGCCTCCCCAAACCAAAAACAAAGGATCGTAATTTCATTTTTGGATCAGAGAAAAGGATTCTTTGAATCAAGAAAGAGCATCAGGAGCGATCGAGAAAACCCAGATCTTTACTTGACTGAGCAGAGATAAGTGAAGAGACAAGGAGGGTTAGCAACAAGGGAGAGCAAGCCAAGGACTGCAACTGGATACCAGAGCCATGTGATACTCAGCTGATTTGATCTGCTATGTGCCAGACCATCCTACCTCAGTTCTGCCTTTGCCATCAGAGCTCTTGGACTTGCATCTCCGCGAATAATCAGGAACCTACTTCTTGCATGTACTCTTTAATAACATTTCTTTGACTTTTTGAATCATAAGTCCTCACAAATCCATTCTTGGATCCACTACCCAACGTGTCATTGCATCTAACTATCATTCATCTACCTCTCATCACCCTATTTCCTAATATTACCTATATACAGCCCTACAAATAACACAACTACCAAATAACACCACCACCCCACAAAACAACTAACCTTCAGATCCTAGACTCTACCGATATCGGTCATCAGTAACCGCCATCGGTTATCAGTAACCGGCATCGATTATACTGACTATAACCAATAACCAGCCTTTCCCCTACCCAGTTCAACAAAGCAATTTAATTGATATCTTATAGTATTTTGTGTTAATTCATATTAGTAGGGGAACTGACCACCTTCGAAAGGAAGTTTTATATTTCCTAGGCCTAAGGCAGTTTCCTCATTTATTGTCTAATTAAAATCTTGTGGTCTTGTGTTCTTATTTGCAGGTAGTCCTTCCAAGACAAAAAGGAGTTCTTCGCAGTCAGCCTGATCTTTCTCTACGGTACGCGCACATCATCTCAACATTCTACAGGTATTCCTCCTAGCCCCAACCCTTATCTGTTTCTAAAAGGAACAAAACATTCCGAGTGAAACATTTTGGCACACCCGGTGGGACCCATTTTGGGTTTCTGTTTCTCTTGCTTATTTTTCATTTTAGGAAGCATACTTGCTGTTGCTGCTTTTGTTATATATTTCGTAAAGAATTTGTCTTGCTTTCCTAGTTTCGCATTAGTGAAAGTCATCTCTCTTGCTTTATCGAACATAATTTTCGATTTGGGTTTAAAACACGTGCATTGCATTCCTGCTTGTTGTTTTTCAATTCTAGTGAACGTAGATTAAGTAACAGGTCGTACACGTGGGGGTGATATCCACGGTATTGATAGGAAATTAATCTTACATTCACTGCACAACACATACCGAATCACTTCACAATTAACACAACAACTCAAACATCCCCCCTTTTTCCGCGGTATTCCTCCGCCCAATTGAGGTAACCTTATAAGCCAAAACAACTTGACATTTCCCCTAAGTCTCTTGTTTAGGATTCTGACATCATTCTACGTCTAAAGGCATAAGCCCACGATAATTAAAATTAACCCTAGGGTTAATCTCTGGATTTGCGTGTGCATCTTGCTTGTTTTTAGTTCTGTTTTCTTTCTCATACTCTATCTTCTGTGATCAATAATTGGACAAGTACACTAAACGTTGTTAAAAATAAAATTAGCAGCCTTTTTATATCTTGTTAGCCCAGACTTCTTACACCGACATCGGTTACCTGACCGACGTCAGCTATAGTATAACTGACATCGGTTACTAGACCGATATCGGTTACTGTCTTTTCCAATTCCTGACAAACCAGCAACCTACCAATTTTACCAGTCTAAGTTTGTTTCTATTCCTGACAGATTGAAACCCTACTGTGAACTCCTGTCCATGGTTGTTATCACTCGAAAGCAAGCCTCCGCCATGGTTTCACATTCTTTCTTTGTTTCTTTTCCTGAATCACCCCCTTCACATTCTGTGGGGAATCCTACGGATACCAGCGAGGTTCCTAAAATTCCTGTGGGAGATAAGGACTTCGCCAAGTTTCTGGATGCTAATTCTAGCACTGTACAATACTATTTGTCTCATACCCCTGACCGTACGCCTGATGGTCAGCTCCTTGTTGGTATGCCTATTAGTATAGCTGCTCATTTAGCTCCCACTCCGCCTGATAATACCGCCTTGCTTTCTGCATCTCTAGCCCCGTCTCCCAATCCGACGGCTTCAGAGGTTCATACGACTCAGATTGGCTTTCCGTTGGTTAACCTCGGACCCCACATATCATTACCACCGACTACCCCTACCTCATCTCTCTTGCAGACTGCTCCGTTCATGACTTGCTCTCTGCCACCTATCCACACGAGCTTTCCTTCTCAAGCTCCGCCTACCTTTTCATTCCTATACACGTATCCAGTGACCTCAACATCCTATATGGGACATCCCTATTCGGTTGCCTCAACATATTCATCCTCCACACCTTATCAACAATTAACCCCACCAGGGTCTAGCGGTGGTCCTTGGCCCAATTTGCCTCCGTTTACCACAACCACACCATCATCTCATCCAACTACTAATCTAATTAAACAAATGATGGAAAAAATGCAAAACCTGGAGGCTTCTGTTTTAGGAAGTCATAGCGCCTTGACATACGCACAAGTTTTTCGGGAGCCCATTCACCCTTCTGTCCCCCTTCATTCATATCCTCCTCAATGGGAGTTGCCAAAATTTACTCGTTTTAATAGTAAAGAGGATCCTCAACAACACTTGCGATCATTTAGACATGCTTGTTATTTGATTTCCCATGATGATGCCTTGTTACTCCACACCTTTCCCATGTCCTTATCAGGACCTGCCTTGGAGTGGTACAGTGCTTTAACCCAACACTCAATCTTCTCTTTTAACCAACTAGCCCAATCTTTCTTGGATCACTTCTCCATTAACATTGCTAAGAAAGTATCCATCACTGACCTTTATGCCATTCGACAATTCGAAGACGAATCTATTGCAGATTTCGTTGGACGATGGCGCGGCCTTATCAACCAACTTACATATGCCTTGCCTCAGACTGAACTTATCGAACTTTTCACGCGGGCATGTGCTAAGCACATTTCTCCTACTCTCCAAATTCAAACTTTCCGTACATTCAATGAAGCCTTTACTATGGCTCGAAAACTAGAGATTCGAGCCTTAGAGGAAGAGAAATTGTGGTTGCGTAAAAAAAACCCCAATTTCCGAACTCCTGATTCTACCAATAAACCAAATACCACCACTCCTCACGCGTCCACTTCTTCTAAATCAAAAGGATCTGTCCACGCGGTGATGGTAAAATCTCAAATGCCGTCCAATACTCCACCAAAAACCACCTATAAGTACAAAGCCGAGCCCATCAACTACACTCCCTTGGGAGAAACATATGGTGTGATATTGGAAAAATTGCTCAAAGCAGGAGCCATTACATTACCTCCTGTTAAACCTCATTCTGGGTTTGATTCCACTCGCGCCATACCTTCCTGGTACAAAGAAAATGACTTCTGTAACTTCCACCGCGTGAAGGGACACAGTCATGAGAACTGCAAGATGTTGAAAAACATAGTGCAGGAAATGGTTGACGCAGGGGATATAACCCTCGATAATCCTAATGCCCCTGCCAACCAAAATTTGAAAATATTTAACAAACCATTCCTGAATCACTCTTCCAACAGCAACGTAAACCATGATATCTTAGCCGAGGAGAGTGTTCATGAGATCCATGTAGTCTTTGATACCCAGCCCAAAGCCTCTATCGAGAAAATTTTGAATCAAGCCTCTTCACTAACACAGGAGCCCGAACCTCCTTTACCACCATCGAACCAAAGTGAAATCATTCCTTTACCCATAAAGGAGTTAACTGCCCAGACTTCTCTTCCCATCGATGAGTCTTCTTATACCACATCCCTACAAGATTGCGAATGGATGTTATCTAACCTATCTATTTCCCAGATTTCCCCTTCTACCCTCTTGCTGCACAAGAGGAAGGTACGCCACTCCTTTTGACATCCTTAGACGAGGAATCTCTTGCACCGACATCACCAAATTCTTTAACCATGACGGATCCTCTCGAACATGCCCTCTTACCTATTAGTCTTCATCGCCTAAATCTTTTCAACAACCGGTTGACCTCTTGACATCTATTGATACAGTGCCTCGTTTACCCCCTGTATCACACCCACAGTGGACCGGAATCACAACCCACCTTTCTTCCGTACAAAATTTACATTCAAACCTGAAGACTGTCATTCCACAGAAGATAGACAGGCCCTATGGGAACGTTTGAGTACGCCATATTCTACTCAAATGCAAATGACCGATCCTGAGATACCTCCACCATATACCCGAAGTGTTTACAGAAACTCAAAATGCCTATGTCCTCACTCTCACCCCCCCCCTCATCCTATACTCAATGCCCCATCCACCTCTATCAACCTAACCAAATCTTCCCCTACGCTTGGGACCTCACCCATACCCAGTCTAACACACCCGCCTAAGCGACTAGATTTGTCCAAGAATAAAGCCCCCCCCACTTAGGAGACAGACTCAACTCAACCTCAACCTATGCCTCTATCACAACTCAAAACCATCATCGTCATACCTACCTTCCATATTGGGACCTCATCCTTCCACCTTGCACATCAATATATCATACCTCCTGCGTTTTCTTCAAAACGGACCTACGCCTTCTGCACCCATACAGGATCCCAGGGTATATATCACATTCCCTTTGCCCTTTGGGCTTATCGTACTAGCATCTCCTCACAATGCACACCTTTTCTTTGGTATTGGTACCGAGGCTGTCCTGCCTCTCGAAGTACAAATACCCTCCCTTAGCATATCTCTTCAGGAATATTCTCACCAACGATTGATTTCCTGCCAAGAGCGGTTTAGCCCAATTTTTGAGCTTTTGACGAGCGTATTTAACAGCTCTTGATCACCTTTCAAATCTAGCAAAAAACGATCAAGCGTGCTTATGATAAGCGACTTCATGAGGCACATTTAAGGTGGTGATCTTGTCCTCAAGAGACTCAAAATGAACCAAACTAGAGAAAAGAGCAAACGTTGGAAAATTTGCTCCAATTGGATTGGGGCCTTATATATCACTCAACTTATGGAGCAAGGCACTTATAATTTAGCTTACGCTTAAGGTTAAAACCTGAGCTGAACCCCTAATGCCTTGCATCTTCGAACCATTCTACTGTTGATTTAGTGTTATATCACTCTTATCTACCTACGACTCATCCCTGAAGCCTCATTTACCGCTACATACATTTTGTTCTAATCTCCGACAAATAAAATCAAGCTCAATTCGCACCTCCCCTCAAAATGCCGTCCCATTTTTTAGTCTAGTCCATGACTCAAAGTATTAAAATACCACCTTCTTATGGGATTTTCTTGAGTCAAACTTCCTAACCAAACTGATGCTTTCACTCCAAAAGAAATCTAGTCATCTAATTTAATATAGACTGCTCCTCGAAGAAACATAATGCCAAACTATTGCTGCTATTATATATAGACGCTCCCCCTAGGTACAAAGCCTTAAAAAAAAATTTGCATTAAAATCATATCTGCTACATAAATAACTGCTCCCTCGAAGGACATCTATACCAGTCCAGCCTTTCTAGAAGCTTCTCGGCATTGATCAGCTTCGTGAAGACCTCAAGAATAATACAATCAATATCCCTTGTAGACTTCCCCCGCATCGATCAGTCTATATTAGTCAAAAGAAAAGCCTCATTCAAAGAATTTTGGGTCATGGACTTGTCTATTTGGGTAGGTTCTCTTCGTCAGAACAATCACTTTTTGTAACAAGTTCTCTATACCTCAGCTATATCATCCACCTCACCTCACCATTTTTTTCAACTCAAGGGGACGTAACGTACACACGATATTTGTGATCATACAACTCTTTCACCTATGGACCTTCTCGTCTATGCACGTGTACCTAGAGGCTTCAAGCTTGTTCTCGTTGTGTGGTTGTTAGCTCTTTTCACCTACGGAGCATTCTTCCACCTTTGCCTCGCATCTAGGGATTGTGTGGATCTTAATCAGGACATGGTTCCATTCTACTGGGTAGGCTAAATGCGCTTCACTTGTATACCTTTTACAACATCACCAATCATCATACCGGACACCAACAACCTACCTTACCAATATTAATATTCAATATTCTTACCAACAACCAATTGCCTAAATGTACCAAATTGCCTTGAATTCACTATCCCTGATCCTAGGGAGAACTAATCGCTGAGGCCCCTCCTTGCTTTGGCAATGGGCTAGGGAGGAGCACTTTGGAGAACATGGGGTCTTCCAAGGTTAGTTTGACCATTCCCTACCCTACCCTATTCATGTGTGGTAAATATAACTATTTGGTGTATGTTAATTAATCACATCCTTCTTTATCCCTTTTTCAAAACCAGGTCCGAAAGTCAAAACGAAAAATTCTTATTATTATATCAAATCATGTACATATCTCGTTTTATTTAGATGTTAAACAAATACATCTTCTCTATCACGGACACGCAGGTCGGGGTACTATTAGTTATTCTTTATGACCTTGCAACATTTATTTAGACCCTCACGCCGCATCCCGAACTAGGTGTGATGCTCGTGATCGTCGACCCCTCTTGCCAGGCCTCTCTGTCCTCAAAGGTACCATGGCTATGGTACCGCCCACTGATCTGCCAATATCTCCTGTAACATATGAATATGCCCCTCTCGCTGGAGGAATCCAGCTCTAGTCTCTCTGCCCGTGACTCCGCAAACACTAAAATGCCTTTGTTCTCATTCACCGGCGTTTGGAGTGGCTGAACCCAAAGCTGCAGACGATCCTCTCGGCTGTAATAACTTTTTTTTGTTTAACTTTAATGTTAGGACAATCACGTACACCCGCAGTTTGCTACCCACCCTAATCTATAGGGACTCGTCGTTCCTGCATCCATTACCCGCGATCGGCTGCTACCGCTTTAGGCCCTTCTGGAGGTGTTGTCTGGGGAGGTGAGAATACTACCTCTGCATCGATTCGTATATAGGTATATAAGCATGGGGTATATTTGCACCAAATCCAAATTGTCACGCACTGATCTATAGGAATCCTCTCATATCACCTGGCCTGTGCCCTGCGATCCACCTCAATTGCTCTACACCCCTCAATTCCTCAGCTATATTCTCTGTTACCATATAGTTCCCGTAAGGCCGCCACAGATATCAGCAATCGTCATCCTCTCCCATACCTACCTGTAATACCTCAACTGTCACCCGTCACGGCCTGAGATCTTGCCTCTTGTTCTGTCTGGACCCATCGTCTGAATCCCAACCTCTGTACTCCGGTTTCTCCTGATTGATGGATCGGCCTACTGGTCGCACACAAACAATGTGCTCATAGGTCCAACAGTGTAATAAGTATGTACAATCCAGTGTCGTCCTGTGATTTTGCCTACAAGCCCATAAACCCCTGTATAACTCCGCCAAATCTGTAGGTGCCCATGTAAAAGTCACGTTCCTTTCTATCATCTCCCAAATAACACACATCAATGCCTTTGGAAATCTTCCCCCATCCGCCCTCGGTAACGTGTAATACCCTACCGCTATCATTAATATCACTGCTAACCTTGTCTCCTCAGGGTGTGCTGCATACATTATCCCATATGTGAATGAAAAACCTCGCTGTGTTAAATCTCGTGCGTATGGAACCAAATACTGCTGTTATCGCTCCCCGCGCCGCGCTAGGTAATGCCTGATATACTGGTTCTCCTGTAATAGGGGAGTCTCAAAATACAGAACACATCTTCCAATGTTACCGTCATCTCCCCTGTTGGCCAATAGAAGGTATTTGTCTCAGGATTCCATCTCTCAATCAACGCCTGTAACATAGCATGGTTACGTGCGATTCGTGAATAATAGCGGATTCCACTTAACCCCAACGATTATCAATGTCCATTCAACTGGCGTTACAATCCCGCTCGGATTCGTGACAATAGCGCTGGTACACTATCATTCATCCTCAACCCTCCTGCCTCTACCACCTGCATACATCCAAATAACAAACAACCATTCAATTCCTCAAATCCCCCCATCCCCCCGGGTTTTTTTCAAATTCTGGAAATTCCTACAAGCAATCGGTATCGTTTTACAGCTAACCGGTACCGGTTGAGTAACCGATACCGGTTATCCCTAACCGATATCGGTCACTGTTACTTTCATACACCTTGCACTAAACAACCACCTACGACAATAAATTGCTCGTTTATTCCCCTCTATATACACAGACATACCCAAACCCTGATTACCTACCACGTAACACTCACCTCATTTATAACCCTTGTTATCATCTTTTTCTTCTCATATCTACCCACATACTCTCCCCCATCTTATTCACAAAACATGCAGAAATCAAATCACAACCAAAAACGTTTACCTCTGGAGTTTACAGCAGCTTGAGGTGGGCCCTTGTCTTCCCTCTCGTCCCCTACCTACTAGATGCTTCTCCTCGTTCTTGCCATGATCACCACTCTTTCAAATTCACCTTTCTGCCTTCTGAATCTCAGAACACATTCACTTTCCCTGTCTCTTTCTCCTTATCACTCAAATTTCTCATGCAATTACCTGTCTTAGTCGTCAAAAAGCGTCGCGTTCACGTATATTAACTTCTTGCATGGCTCTCAAAATTAGAACTTAAGTTGGCCACCCTAGCTTTTTAATTTTTAGAAAAGCTCATACCTAAATAACCGGTATCGGTTATGTAACCGATATCGGTCTACTAACTACCTACCGCCGTCGGTTATCAACCGATATCGGTTATACACCTGCCTTTTTGAAACATGGTTCTTTTCTTCGTTTTTACCTACTTTTTGTGGCGCCCGCCTCTTTTCCTGTATCTCATCACCATTATCCATATTTGTCCATCCACCACACATATCATTACAATTTCATTAACATCATCTATTTTACAAAAACAACAAGTCATCAACTAAGGATACCAAAACAAAACAAAAAACTATCTATCTATACATCATTTGGATCCAACTCATCAGATACATATATAACAATGTCCCAAAACCAACACCAAAACATGCAACATTTCATCATATAACACATCATCCATATATCAACATGTCAATTAAACTCATCATACATTCTATATCATAAACCATCGACAAAATACTTAAAAACATTTTGAACACAATATGTGGATCAAAACATCATCTCTATATATATATACAAGTTTTCAAATATACACTGTGGCCCTGCATCGGGGCCTCTGTGATCTCATAATCCAACAAAGCCGGCATGCAGGCCGCAATAACTATCAATAATCTCGACCTCGGCTCACAGGCCGGTCCCTCATATCAAAAATATACTCGGCTTCGCAGGCCGGGTACCAACTGTACAACCCGTACTCGGCTCGCAGGCCGGTATACAATAAATGAAATGAATGAATAAATGAGTAATATGTAGGCATGCAGGCCTCTATAAAACATAACCAGTTCGTAGGCCGGTGCCCATATCCCAATATACAAATACAAAAACCATGCCGGGCTCCCTCAGCTCTCCCCCACCGCCCTCAGCACCTCTCCCTGCTGGTCCCTGTGGTGCCTCTCGCCTCCTGCCATGTCACAGACACGCCGGGCTGTGGCTGCACCTCCCTGAGATCTCTGGCTGTGAGAGGTCTCTGCTCTATGAGCTGCATAAGGTTGATACTCAACTCCGGTACCATCAAGAATATCCTGATAGTATCGGGCCTCCGCTCTAACCTCCATATAGCACTCTCGAGCCACTGAAGGAGCTGGGGCTGGTCCCCTGACACCTAATACTAATGCCCCCTGAGCCTGTGCTAGTGCCGCTGCTAGCGCCTATGGCCGCGGTGGTACCGGTACCTGTGCTGCTGCTGGTACTACTGCCTGTACCTATACCTGCCCCTGTGGCTGTGCCGCTGCTGGCGGTGGTATCTGTACCTGTGCCTGGGGCTGTGGCTGCGCTGTTGCTGGTGGTGGTGCCTGTGCCTGTACCTGTGCCTAGGCTAGCTGCCCCTGTAGGACACCTATCTGTGCCTGTGCAGCAGCCAACTATCCCTGTAATAGCTGCACCTGGCCCCGGAGCTGATCTCTCTCTGCCGTCACAGCTGCCAAGTCTGGCTGTGCGGGCTGTGCTACCCTCGCCACTCTCTGACCAGCCCACCACACCATGTATGCTCTTGTATAACCAACATCATCTACTGTGTCATCTGTTGGCCTCATCAGCACCCAATCTGGATCCAAGGGCTGTGGTGCAGCAGTGGGGCCTCTACATCATCCCTCCTGTACTGAGGGAAGGGAGGTGGCTCGTCCTGTCGCAGCCCCATCTACCTGCGTACCCTCTCTAGGGGTATCCTCTCGTACTCTCCCGGCCTCCGTCCTGCTATCCAGAATGTGTACTGGATCAAACGCAACTGTAAGTGGGCTCCTCCGTGAGGGTGATGACCTCTATAAGGTCTCCATACAATATCTACCGCTGTCAGGCCCTCTAATAAATGCCTGTAGTAGGCAACGTCTCTCCCCGCAAGCACTGCTCATGGCTGCCCCACGACTCCCAACCACCTCTGAAAGCCGTATCTGTATATAACCTGTGGCCCTGGTTGCTGGGGCAGCCCTACTGGTCTGATGCATATGATGTGCTCATATGCCCAACAGTGAAGTAAAAAATTTGAACAAATACCAAATCGCCGCATCCGGCGATAATCCCAGAGCTCTCTGTATAGCTGCACCAGATACATTGTGCCCACGCATAGCAAGTATGCTTCCTCCACCATCTCAAGCAACACCCCATCAATGATCGTGGAAAGGCGGCCTCCCTCTGAGTCATGGGAGGGCGAAGCAGGGTGATCCCAATCATCATCAGCCAGCAAGCCGGGTCTCGTGTCAGTGCCCGCATGTTATCATGTCACCAATAACGAGGCAACAAGATCGGGAGCATGGGCTGCTCGATGGTTCTTATTCTCGGACTTTTTTTTCCGCTATGCGATCGGTTTATGTGCCCTTCTAGTCTTGAGCTACTTCCCTTGATCTCTTTTTTTTGTTCATTTTGCCGGTGGTGGAGCATTAGCGAAATAAACATTGGAAGGAGGAATCCCCGGTCGGTTTTTTTCTTGGAACAGCGCAGCCTTGGGGTTCGTTTCCACTGAACTGTATTTAATAGGGGTGAAGAGGGCCTGCGGAGACCTTTTGTCCGCAGGTACTACGGTTATTTCCCTGACGGCGTAGTTTTTGTCAGTTCTGTTCCTTTTTATATGGCACCGGATCTGACGGACAAAGTACCCCACCCACGGATCTACAATTTGGTGTTTCAGGGTTTTGGCAGACGATATTCTCCTTACACCGCTTGTCCTTTTCCCTCGGTCCTCCCCGCAGTTCTCGGGCTGTGACTGCCCGGTTTTGTATGTTTTTTTATTCTTGATTGTTTCAGTCTGTCTACGTCTCAATCCGTTGTGTTTCTTTTTTGTTTTGACTCTTTGTCGCTGTTATTACTTTCTTCCGCGATTCTTGGATCCACGTGGCGCTGCTTTGTTCCTCTTGTCTCTGGCCTCTCTTCCTGCATCTCTCGTACTTCCATCCTCTCTCTTCCCTGAGAAGTATTCCTTCTGTCTTTTGCTTTTCTTCCCTCAAGTGCGGGTCCATCCGTTGGCTTTTGGACTTTTTTTACATATTTAGGCGGACACTTTTTTGGCCCTTTACTTCCATCTCTACTAGGATTTTCGCACGCCCTGCCTTCTCTATTCACATTCTATTACCCTATTTCTTTCCGCGTCCCTAGTTTTGTCGGAGGGGACATAATAGCGACCGACATCGGCCACTGTCATTTCCCCGGAGCCGAACCCCCGCGCGGCCCCCCCACCCACATTTTTACATTTTTCTACTTATCTACCCACCCAAACACCCTAAAAACCTACCCACCAAGCCGCCTATGCCCTATAGATTACCCCATCTATCCTCTTCGCTGCTGGGGCAGCCCTACTGGTCCATTTATTGCATATGATTTCCTAAAACATGTAAATTCCAACCCAGTGAACCCCCAATTTCGAACTTAATACCATTCAAATCGCCGCATCCGGCGACTAACCCCAGAGCTCCTTTGAACCTACCCGCAGCAACCAGACACGTCGTCGGTGCCCACGCATGGCAAGTATGTGGTGGTCCAGCATGGTCCAGCCCCTCCTACTCCATCAATGCTCTGTGCCATAAGCGGCCAATCCCTCTGATTTGCTGGGTCCCCGAGCCAAAGCAGGTGCTGCCCAATCCTCCTCAGCTCGGTGCCAGCAAACAACTCACTTCTCCAGGTAAAAACAGCTCCACATGTCACTCAATAAAAACCTCCAATACTCAACTCCCCATGATCAGACAAATCGCGCGGCTGACTCAAATCCAACACAAGTGACAATGACAAGCCGTATTTTTCTTTTTATAGGTTTTTCACTGAATCTACCTGGATATCGGTTTCATTTTGCCCTAAGGAACGAGCTAGTCGAAGGATGGCTATACACATCCTCCGAATGTTATAGTCATTCTCTCCAGTAGGGATGTTGGATCAGATTGGTCTAGCCCGGATCCCATCTCTAAGCATCCAGTGCGATCGGATCAGGCATGGGATACTATCTCCATAGCTCTATATCGCTGGACTTGCTACTCGAGATCCCACCTCCAGAGAAAGCTGGTTCTTGCTCCTAAACTGACCTGCCACAGATCTACTCTAATGGCAGGATCCGCAGCTAACAGCGGGGGCATCTATATTTCGCAAGGTCACCAGGGAGAGAGAATGCATACAAAATGAAAGCCTACATCCTAAAGACGGTGACTACTTTACCGCAAAAGGAGGGTGTGAGAGTTTATCCCTCCAAACCCCCTGTGTGAAATATCAGAGGCAAAGTGCACACTAGAAGAGGTGATGACCAGTTCACCATAATCTAGCAAACCCACATTCAACCACCCCACCCAAAACCCACCCAGCCCAAAACACAAACCCACCCCACCCAAAACAAACCAACCCAATTCCTGCAAGACCCACATAACCCAAAACCAAACCCACCCCACCCAATATACTTGCCAACCCAAAGACCCAAAACCCACCCCACCCAAAACAAACCCCACCCACACCCCCAATGCACACCAACACAAAACACAGCCAACCCAAAACCATACCCATCCCACCCAAAACTTGTATTTTATTGCCCAAAACCTGGTATGCACAATTCCAGTCTATTACAACCCATAAACCCACCCACCCATCCCACCCAAAACCAAACCCACCCCACCCAAAAACAAACCCTTGCCCACACCCCAAAACACTGGCTTCAACACAAAAACCAATTTTGACCCCAGAGCCAAACCCACCCCCACCCAAAACTCTCTCCCTTAACCCAATGAGCCCAACCCACTTCATTTTATAGAACAAATGAGAAGGACCCACAGAGAAGGGAAAATGGAAATCCACACAAGCCAAATCAAAAACAAACAAAACAAACCTATAAGAGGCCATTAAATTGAGTGGAACACTGGGTAGACATTACTTGGTAAAAGGCTCCCCAAACTGTCCGACCACGGCCCTGCAGCAGAGAACCGAATGATGACCATGCCTCTTAAACCACACAGAACCCCAGCTACCAAATAAAACACTGTTCTGCAACCCGATGACACGTTTTCTTAAAAATCTCAATCAATTTCTACCGAAATTTGGAATTTCTTGATTTTTGTTCCATCGGAGCTCGGAAACACCGATTCACAACCCCCCCACACCCACATTTTTGTGCGATTTTGTCTGACTTATCTACCCATGCAAAACACCCTAAAAACCTTCTGAGTGCAGGCGCCTTGCCCTATTTTGGGCCATGGCTAGGCGTTTTCTGTCATTTGATGGGAAATTATGTCAATTTACTGACTGGATTTCCGAACACATTTCCTTTATTTAAATATATCCTACCCTCATTAAAATCCCAATTTTATCAAAATACGGAGCTCGGATGCACAAAAGTTATGGCCGTTCCGAAGTTTTCGGACCAAATGTTGACTTTTCTGTCCCTGCCTTCGGCCATGGGTCGGCTTTTCGCGTCCCGCTGGTCCAGCTCCCCTCCTGCTCCTCATGCCTGTAGCACAGTAGCTCCAATGTGCTGATTTGCTGGGTGAACCGGCCGGTTCGCTCCCATTTGTCCCAAATGCTGCCTTTTGCTTTCGGACCGTCTGGGCCCGCAAACAACACTCGCTCCGGTTCGGCAAAAATCACCGCTTTTCGTCCCGCTTGTTCCGGGACAAAAGTTCTCATTCTCGGCTCGATCCGGCCGGTTCAGACGTATCAATTTTGGTTTTTCATGCATAACAGAGGTGACCCTCTCAGCAGTTAGTCGTATTTTTTCTCTGTTTATACCGGAATTTCACGCCCGCCACGTACTTTTGTCCCATTTGTCCCTGCTGCGTTTTCAGACTTTTTGTGCTGATTTCGAACCGGTATCGGTCCGGTTAAACGCGCTTTTCTGTCCCACACGTCCCAGAGGTCGACCTTGAGCAAGACTTAGCCAATTTCACGATTTTTTCTGGATTGACCAATTTATCTTCTTGAACCCTTTTTAACAACATTTTCTCAGAACTATACTCTCTTCCTCTTGCTGAACAGGGGAGTTAGTTTACAAATATGAGGCCCGACCCTAGGCCTCAACATGACCCTTTTTCGGCCCCGAATCAATATAATTGCCTCGCCCTACCCATGTTGGCCCGATCCAAGGCCTCAACCTTACCTATTGGGGGTGAATTTTGGCCTAACAGGTCCCTTAACCGATATCGGTCATGTACCCAAGGCCTCTGCCCTAACCCATTCGGTTTTTCCCCGACCCAAGGCTTTAACCTACCCATTTTTTGCCCTTATTTACCATTTGCCTCACCCTAACCACATATCACCCAACCCAAGGCCTCAACCTACCTACTTTTGCCCGAACACCATTTGTTTCGCCCTACCCATTCGGCCTGACCCAAGGCCTTGCCCAACCCATTTAGCCCCGACCCAAGGCCCTCGCCCTACCTATTTGGCCCGACCCAAGGCCTTAACCTACCTATTTGGCCCGACCCAAGGCCTCGCCCTACCCATTCGGCCCGACCCAGAGGCCTTAACCTACCTATTTGGCCTGACCCAAAGGCCTCAACCCTACCTATTCGGCCCCGACCCAAGGCCTTAACCCTACCCATTTTGGCCCGACCCAAGGCCTCGCCCTACCTATTCGGCCCGACCCAAGGCCGCTCAACCCAACCTACTTCGGCCACCCGACCCCAAGGCCTTAACCTAACCATCACCGGCCTGACCCAAGGCTGTAACCTAACAACTTGGCCCGACCCATGGCCGTATCACTTCAACACCATACCCACAATCAATGTTTTATTTTATCCATCCATCTTGTACCTTTTGTTTAATCGAGCTCACATGTTCGTGTTTTAGCATGATTAGGGTCCTTGACTTGATCTGTCGACCAACTTTGCCTACACCTAGACCGTGACGTTTATCTCAACCAAACCAACCATTTGGTACTGCTGAACACAGGCCTAAATGTTCCTGTACCTTACCTGTTATATATCGTGGAGCTACTTTCCTATGCCTTGGATACCAGGATTATATCACCCTTGTTTGGATAAACTATCGACCTTTGCCTATACATTGCTGATTTGCTAGTCAAATCATGTACCCTAGTCGTACGATTGCATTTCAACATGCATCCTGCTTCCTTGGACCTACCCCACCCACCTTAGCATCCCCTCTACAAACATGTCACCCTTTATCAACCCTATCCCTGATTTCCTGTTTGCTCAATCCTGTGCTAGATTTGAGGGGGATTACCTATATCATTAATAGGAGAAACCACTTCATATTATTGTCCGCGTAGCTTTACAAACACAAGCTACATGACAATAAGGGGCTAATGTAGACACCAAATTCGTGTCTTACGACCCCTTGTCAGACCCCGCATACCCATTTTGCAACCTAACCTCATTACCTAAACCTTACACAATTATTTATTAATTACCCTGTAATTGATAAATCCCCCATTACCTCACCTACCAACCCTTCATTTTTGCTACCTCATCATGACCTAGCCCCTAATCCTAAACTAACCTAATTAAAACCCTAAAAACTTGGTCTAACACCTATCACCCATGACTAAGGGACCCCTTTTCTCACACCTAAAACTGACCTTCTAGTCACTTGACCAAGCCCGCAACTAATCTCTCGAGAGAAAAGCAGGGAAGGTGGGTTGTTTTACTAAAAATAGCCTACTTATTTCCTTACCGATGCCAGTTCCTACTCGACCCGCCGTCAGTTACGTAACCTCCAATCGGTTCCCTGTAAATGGCCCTCCCCAAACCAAAAACAAAGGATCGGGATTTCATTTTTGGATCAGAGGTCGAAGGATTCTTTGAATCAACAGAGATCATTTGGGAATGATCGAGAGAGTCCGGATCTTTACTTGACTGAGTAGAGACAAGTGAAGAGAGACAAGGAGAGTTAGCAGCAAGGGAGAGCAAGCCCAGGACTGCAACTGGATACCAGAGCCCTGTGATACTCAGCTGATTTTGATCTGCTGTGTGTCAGACCATCCTACCTCAGTTCTGCCTTTTGCCATCAGAACTCTTGGACTTGCATCTTCGTGAATAATCAGTAAGCTACTTCTTGCATGTACTCTTTAATAACATTTCTTCAACACTTTTTTGAATCATAAGTCCTCACAAATCCATTCTTGGATCCACTACCCAACGTGTCATTGCATCTAACTGTCAATCATCTAGATCTCATCACCCCCTATATTCCTAATATTACCTATATACAGCCCTACAAATAACACAACTACCAATAATAACACCACCACCCCACAAAACAACTAACCTTCAGATCCTAGACTCTACCGATATCGTATCATCAGTATCCGCCATCGGTTATCAGTAACCACCATCGGTTATACTGACTATAACTAATAACTTAGCCTTTCCCCTACCCATTTCAACAAAGCAATTTAATTGATATTTTATAGTCTTTTGTGTTAATATCATATTAGCAAGGGAACTAACCACCTTCGAAAGGAAGTTTTATATTTCTTGGGCCCAAGGCAGTTTCCTCATTTATTGTCTAATTAAAATCTTGTGGTCTTGTGTTCTTATTTGCAGGTAGTCCCTCCAAGACAAAAAGGATTTCATCGCAGTCAGCCTAATCTTTCTCTACGGTACGCGCACATCATCTCGACATTCTACAGGTATTCCTCCTAGCCCCCAACCCTTATCTGTTTCTAAAAGGAACGAAACATTCCGAGTGAAACAATAAGGTAGCAAGCATTCTTGAATGCTCATAGGTTTTGTTGAGGATCCTCCCAGCTATGAAATTTTGAGAACTTACGAAGTTCCCATTGGGGAGGATAAGGATTAAAAGCCACAGATGGATGAATTGGTTCATTACATACTTCTTCAAAAGAGTATGATGGGTGAGCCCCTTTGGTGGATGCTTCTAGGTCTGTGATTTTCTTAAAAAGAAGTTGGATGACATCAGATTGGGGAGGGGGCATGTTACAATGTCCCGTATAAGAAGCAAATGGTATGTTTTGTTGAGGCGTTAATGGGGGATTCATTTTCTGATTAACAGGATGATAGGAGGAATAACTAGGTGTTTTGGGTGACGCCTGGTGAGGTATTTGTTGTGAAGATCCTGCATATAAATAGGCTGTGAGATGACAAGTGGTTGAGAGAAAGGTGGTTGAATGAAAGATAGAGCCTGTGATTGGTGGGTTCCTACCCTTTCTAACTAAATCGGAATGGATTGAGGAATGTGGGTGTTGATTTGATTTGATATGGTGGGAAACAAACTCTGAATGAAGCTTTTGACTGTCAGATTGGTTATTAGGGGTTCTGACGCCAAAGGATGGGTAAAGGTCACTGTCATGGAGCATTAGAAGAAAGACCAGCTAGAGGATGAGAAGGAGGAATTGAATGACTCGTAGGAGGGGGTTGATTCACAGAGAGGTACTGACCCTGAGACGCGATAGATGGCATAGAAGAATTAACAATGATTTGTGGGAGTGTGGATGCATTCATCATAGCTAAAGAAAAGGGCCTTTCCAAAGTAGGTTGTGGGGTAGCCAAGGTAGTCGCGGAACTAGGGATAGGTAGGGTCATTTGAGAACCATTCGACATGGTCGGTGGAAGAGAAAAATGAGGCATAGATGTGCCACCTTATTTCATGGTTCAAGGCAAGAAAAAGCATGCTAACTGCTCTATAAAATCTTGGGATGGTTCATGAGAATAATCGTAAACTTTTTGGATCGGTGGTCCCTGATCAGATATTCAAATAGACTTATGCACTAGGTAGTCCATAAGGGATACCGGTTTGTGATCAAGGAGCTCCTGAAATTCAGGATCTCTGTAAGGAACATACTCTATATCAGAGGTGGATGACACCTCTGAAGGACTGGGGGAAGTTGGTCATGATGGGATCACTTTAGAATGATAGAAAGGATTATATGACCAAGATGGGGAACCAACTAACAACGGTCCCAAAGAAGATCTGAGGGGTGCCGAAACATCCACGTTAGTGGTGATCTCGGATGAAGAAGAGGCTAGTTGAGCCATTTTTCTAGATTTTGACCAGGTGATGACTGCCATAAACAAGTAAAAACACAGAAAAAATATTGACCTAACTAATGCATAGATAATTCAAGAAGCGTAGGTGATTATCTCTTTTAAATTTTCATGCTTTTTAAGAAAGAAAATGTTTGGGAAGATTTTTTAGAACGGGGACTACTCAATTGGCCAAACTAAGGATGGTTTGGGGAATGTTTTGGTGAGGAGTCCCAAAGGCACTTCAGTAAAAGAATTGTATGTGGCTTGATATAGGGGCCTACCCCTGCACTTCACACACCACTGCGATAAGGGAGTCGGGTGCTTTGCCAATATATACTAGAACTTTCATGAATTTATAGCACGACCCGAGTACTGCGTAGGCTCTTCCTCTTGGATGTCACTTCTAATTAGGTGAGGTCAAGGAAGGATTTTTTGTTTAAATGCTTTATACCTAGTGATTTTGGCTTTGTGTGCAAGGGTGAAAAATAAAAATCAAATAGTGTCATTACCGATTTTGATCAATTTTCCAACCTATTTAGAAAACTAGATGAAGAACATACAACAGAAATGACAAAGAAAAAGTTCTTTTTAAGCACTAAAACCAATGTGTTTGATTTCAATGAAGAAAAGTCAAACAAGTTCTTTCCCAATGTGATTAATTCTTTTTAAGCCCCGAAACTGAAGTGTTGGAGTGTGATAAAAACAAACAAACAAGTTCTTTTTAAGTTTTTTTTTTAAAGGAGAAAACACCGCAAAAGAGAAATACCTGTAGATTTAGCTATCCAAGGTGTGTGGACTTCAAAAAGCACGTTGTTGAGCTCTTCCCCTCAAAAAATCCTGTGAACAAGAAAACCTCTCCGCAAGACAAGGTTAAGCAAACACGCAAACAAATCCAAAAAGATATATCTAGATAACTAGATACTAGTCGAAGAGAAATTTCTATTTAAGAAACTAGAAAAATTTCAAGAAAATGACAATTTTGCACAAAGAGATAAATCAAAAAGTGCAGCTTTGAAATCAAAATGAAAGGTTTACTAAATTTAGAAATAGAAATGGGAATCTAGATATGCAAGAAAGAAATAATTTTGATTTTGCAAATTATAAACGAAAGAAACAAGACCAAAATAAAGAAAGGAAATGCTTAAGGAAAAATGATGAAAATTAGTGAAGAAAAAGAACAAAAACTCAAAAATGGAAAAGAAATGAACTTACAAATAGGGGACTTTGGTCAGGTCCCACCAGGCATGCCAGAATGTAGATCAATAATTTCCGCACTTGTTTCCTGTCTAAGTTAATGCACCAAACTAAACACAAAAGTTCTGAAAAACTCAAATGAAATTGATACTTGATAGTTAAGATGGGATCCAAAGACGTAGATGGGAGGAAATCCAATGTAGAAAAGATGGGCGCACACGAGAAATCCTACAAAGTAGATATGAGAAACCTGCGATGCACAAATCCTTGGCAAAAAAAACAACGTTAAAAGATATTTGGGTGGACTTCCTGAAAAGTGGGTCTGGGAAGTGATGAGCTTCCTCGGCAGACATCATTCCACGTTTTCAATTAAGGAAAGAAGTATACATGATAAAAGATGTAGGTAAATGTTTAGATTTTCCGATTAAAAATAAGAGACAGAATGTAAACAAGAGACAAAATATAAACAACAAACAGGAAACTGTGAAAACAATGCTAGACTTATGTTACCTGTACTTGGCACCTATCTGCAGGTTGATTGACATCGACCAGATTGTGATCGGTGTCAATTTCTTTAAGCGGCACTGATTAGGGTAAATTGGTGTTGACTGGAATGGGTCGGCATCGACCGGAGGTAAGTTACAGAAAGCTTGATGGATGATTGATGAGGATTGGATCGTGAACACCTGCAGGAGCTGCAAAGATGTGGATAGAGTTTCACCTTAGCTAGATGCAGGAACAGAGTCACCAAGAGGTCGATGAATCCTCACGATTTTGATGTTGCGAGGGAAAAGTAATGGTACACCTCTTAGGGATTGATTTAGATAGATCTCTCTCTTCTTCCGATTGACGATTCGAAGGCTCAAGGCTTAAGCTTTCTATCTCTCTTTTTGTCTAACCAGAACTAAATTCTGGCCCTGTATTTATAATCTCCACCAACCGAGGTACAATCAGCTCCGTTCCAAAAAATCGGCATCGACCGAGTACCAGTCAGTGCCGATCAGGGACCAGATTCCCAAAATGGCCATAAAGGATGAATTGGAAAGATAAGAGTATTATCCTTCTGAATCAAATACAGGAAATATCCCACTGCATGGTTTGGGGAGAGGAGAAATAGGGGGGATAGATGGATAGAATTGATATGGGGTAGATAAGTGGTTAAGATACATGTAAAAAGTATAATTAAATAGTTAATACTTAATTATCCATGGGTAAAATACAATGGGGTATAATAAACTTAGGATAGATGTTTAATTAGATATTTAATTAATACCCTAAAGGAAAAGTGGTGATATAAAGGTGCCCCAGGTTACTCGACAAGGTAAACAAATGCGGGGGACACTAAATTGGGTAACCAATTTTAGGTGTCTACAATAGGAGTATAAGTAATGTAATAATTCCCCCCAATGTCGTTGAAGTTGAGATAAATAAATAATTAGAGAACATGGAAGAATCCCTAGAAATGTATTTAGGAACATCCTTGGTAGAATCCTAATTGGATGTGGATCCTTTATTTACTACTTTAATTGTTAATGGGCAGCTTCTTCACAATTATATGTTTGATTTAGGTGCTTCATGTAATTTCATGCCTTTAGAGGTCATGAATGAATAAGACATCAAGATAACATTAACTTTTAGGATATGTTATGCCATAGATTCAAGATATGTACATATTATTGGATATGTTAGAGATCTGACAATATACCTTGCTTCCTGTCTTGGAAATTATTTTACTATGAATATAGTTAAAGTTGATTGCCCTGCTAAATGGGGCATAATGTTATCAAGAAAGTGATATTTTAGTGTAGTAGGCAATGTTTATATGGATATTTACCATGCTCTATACCATTGGAAGGGAATCTAGTTAAATTACATGGAGAAAAGAAAATGATCATTCTTATTGAGGATCCCATGAATGCCTCTTATGAGGGATTGTTCGTTGATACATATTTGGGAAACTTCATAGCCTTTGCATATTTTTAAGATCATTGTATGGATGATAATGCACACCTTAAATATGTCAATATCCCTTGGACCATGATTTTTGATGGAGCATGTTCTAAATTTGGAAATGGAGCTGAAGTGGTTCTAACTTCTCCAAATTAGGTTTCTTATAACTTATCTTTCAAATTAAATTTTGAATGTGCCAATAAAATTGTTGAATATAAGGCATTAATCATTTGCTCAAGAGTTACATGGAAGCCTGGGATAAAGGATATCATTGTTAAAGGAGATTCAGAACTGATTATAAATCAAGTCAGACAATTGTATGTAACTAAGAGCAAGAGGTTAAAATAATATAAGCATGCAGTCTCAGATTTCATCGAAGTGTTTGATTCTGTTAATATTATTTGTCATGAGAGAGCTCAAAATGCAGTAGGTGACAAGCTAGTTATTATGTCATCCCAATATAACAATGAAGTTGTATCTCCTTATTGCCATTATGAAGTAGAAGTGTTAGCTAGACCTTAAGTTCCTAACAACATTCAACATTGAAAGGTTTTTGAGGATGAAACTTAGATTCAGAGGTTTGTAACTTATCAAGATGAGTTCACTAACCATATCATTTATCTTGAACCCATGGTGGAAATGTGTGAAGGAAAGGAGAATCTCTTTGGAAAATATATAATTTAGATAAAGACAAATATCATTCCTAGAGGACTTGTCAGCCTAGAATCAAACTTTAATAGTGCAGACTGAGTTATAAGATATCCTACCTATGCATCTAGAGATGTCAAAGAGCACAACTTGGGAACATGTCAAAACCCAAGAAAGGTTTAGTCAGGGAGTAATATGAATAAAGAAGAAAAACATGCTTATACCAAGTTGCTAAAGAAATACCAAGACTGCATGAAATGGTCATATTCAAAACTGAAATCTTACAAAGAAGACCTTTTTCAGCATGAGATATCATTGGAGCTTCACTCCAAGCCCTTTAGATAGAAGAAAAGGCCCATAAATCCCCTTCTTGTAACCAAAATACAAGAGGAGCTGACTAAACTATGAGATGGTGGGATAATTAAGCCCACTAGATACTCTTCATGGATTTCCAACTTAGTACTAGATACAAATAAGAATGGGGACATAAAGCTTTGTGTGGATTTCAGAAATCTGAACAAAGAATCAATTAAATATAACTACCCATTGCCTAATACAGACAATATGTTACAAAAGGTAACATGATCATAGTTTCTGTCTATATTGGATGGTTCATTTAGATATAACCAAGTAATAGTGAAACAATCAGAACAATTCAAGATAGATTTCACTACCCCGTGGGGAACATATGTCTATGCTGGGATGCATTCTAGAGTGATGAACACTGGAGTAAATTTTTAGAGAGATTTGGATGTGTATTTCTCTCATTTTATCCATGATTTCATTGTAGTATATCAAGATGATATAACTTTTTTCTCTAAGAAAAGGTTTGACCACTTTAGGTAGCTTGAAAATATGCAACTCAGATGCAAAGAGTATGGGATTTGATTAAATCCTACAAAATGTGACTTCAGAGTGTAAAAGGAAAAGCTTCTGGGGCACATAGTGTCACAAGAAGGAGTCACGATAGACCCTGAGAGGGTAGAAGTAATTGGTAAAGTTCCCAATCCTATGTATAAGAAGGGCATTCAGTCTTTCTTTAGACAGATAATTTTTTTTGAGAAGATTCATCTCCAAATTTACTGAGATTACTATTCTCATCACAAGTATGTCGAAGAAGGATTGGGTCATCAAATGGGAAGAAGGGGTTAGACAAAAATTCAAAGGAATAAAGGAGGAACTTAGGAATTCCCCCATATTAACTAGCCTTGATTATAAGAAATCATTTCAAATGTTTTCCTTTGCCTCAGAAAATACAATTACTTTTATGTTATTGCAGAAGGACAAAGAAGGGCATGAAAAGCCCATTGCCTTCTTTAGAAAAGCCTTATAGGGAGCTGAGCTGAAATATTCCATCATGGAGAAAAATATTTTGCCTTGGTAAGAGTCACTAAAACCTTCAGACCCTGTATTTTAAGCTCTAAAGTTGTATCTTATGTTCCCCATATAATGGTGAAAGATATTTTGTTAGCAATGGAGATCTCAAGTAAAAGATGTTGTTGGGCCAACTAATTGCAAGAATATTACATGGAGATTAAAACCAAAAATTTGGTTGGAGGAATAGGCTTAGCAAGGTTGATGGTAGAGGGAAATTTGCAAATGGTGTAGATACACAATGTTGAATAAGGTGGGACACATATTCATTAAAAGGTAAGAACTTTAGTTTGGTATAAATATATAGTATATTACTTGATGAACTTGAATTTTCCTATGCACTTAGACAAAAACCAAAGGAGGAAACTCAATCTAGTTTCTCAGAAGTACATTTTGACTGATCATTGATTGGCTTGGAATAATCCATAAGTCGAGAGTTTTTTGAATATTTATCAATAAAGAATAAGCACCTAAGATAATTACAAAATTTCATGGAGGAGTGTGTCGAGGCCATTTTACTAGGAGAGTCACTGCCCACAACATTTTAAGGGAAAGTTAATGGTGGACTTCATTATTCAAATATGTTGCCTTGTTGGTTCAAAGATGTGACAGTTGTTAACATTTTTCTGGAAACTGAAAGCCTCTAGGGCCTTACCCTTGTAGCATGTGTCTGTGGAAGCCCCATTTAAAAAATGAGGATTGGAATTTATTGGTGAGATATTATACTCTTGAAGTACTAGTCATAAGTGGATATATGTAGCCACTGACTACTTTACCAAATGGGTTGAAGCCATTACCACAATAAAAGAAAATCATTAGATAGTCATGGATTTTATACTCAACAACATAATTTCTAGGTTTGGAGTTCCTTCCAAGATAGTTGCTGACAATGTCACGAGCTTCAAAGCTAAACCATTGGTAGCTATGTGTAAGGAATATGGTATAAACTTGGATTTTGCATCAAATTATAATCCTCAAGGAAATGGGAAACCAAATTCAAGTAATAAAAACTTGCTAAAGATCCTTAGAAGGAAATTAGAGATAAACGAGAAAAAATGGGGTGAACAACTCAAGTTTGTACTATGGGCAGACAAAGTTACCATTAAGAGGTCTATTGGAAAAATTACTTTTTGAGTTAGTCTATGGAATTCATTCCCTTTTGCCTTTTTACCTACAAATTTTGGCATATAAGTTCATGCAACAATTTGAAGATGGGGAAGAGGTTAGTCCATAATTGAGGAAGTATGGCAATCTTCAATGACAGGCTGATCAACTTCCACAATTGAAAACTCTTTTCTTGATTTCTGATCTCCAATAACTTTCCAGATTCTTCTTCCTTTTGAATTTGTCTTTCCGAATTCTGGAAACAACCTTCTAGCAGGGTCTTTACCGAAGAAAGATCTTCTTCCTTCCAGATTTGCCAATATTAGTGATAAATTTCAATTGATAGAGGTTAAGACACTGACATTTATCAAAAATTAATTCAACATAGAGTTGTCACTAAGGATTTTCACCTTAGTTGTGCAAATGCACTGAAATTGATCTGTCAAATGTCTGTCAGCACTAAACTCATGCAAAGATTCAAATATTTGACCTTCCTTTACCCGTATTTAACATTGATGATGTAAACTTAGTGCAAAAACCAACAAAAACTAGAAATATTGCATGTAGAACTTGTAACTTTGATTGATTCTTACAAATCTAGACACAGGATGACGTTTCAACAATGTATTTTCACTTTTAAATTTGTAAGAAGCATTTAACAGGGTCTATAAGAATTTTTGATGGTGTTTAAACTTTGCACACACCTTCATGTCCCCGGAAGTGGTGCCAATCTAGTGTTGTTTCCGCACAAATAGGTCCCGATGTTCAAATAATCCTCAACAATAGCACCATTTAGGTGTTGTTGATGAGACAAATGGATATGAAATGTCAACAAATCATCCCCGGCAATGGCACCAATCAGTTGTTGGTATCCAAATTGATTCTTCTTTGCAAGATGAGCAGCATCACATATTTAACAAGAAGACTAGAGACATATAAATCATCATGTATGTCATTTTGTAGCTAGGGAGGTGATTCAACTGGCTCTTTTTCACTCAGATGTTGGAAAAATGGATAGCACCTTCAAAAGGATTTGATCTATCCTCACTACTTTAGGTTGTGCCTTTTAGCTAGGGTGAGAGGACCCATTTTGTAACCTCTGTTTGTGAAGGAGAATGAAGATATCCTTCTTTGCACAAATTTGAAAGGAAATCTTGAGAAAATGTGATCAATACACCACAATTTAACTCTCATGAGTTGTCACTTCTAAAGAATGGTGATATTTTATAAACAAGGTTAAGGTTACTAAAGACATTATGGAATCCTGATTGCTTCTGTATATTTTGGTAGTAGAATTTATTCACTTATGGACATACAGGGAAAATAGGGGTAGTTCAAGTAGGATTCATTGTTTTTGAATAATTTTTGGTGGGAGATTAAGTAGGATAAAATTGATTTTGCCAGATCTTTGAGAACCTTCACAACAATAGGAAAACTAAATGATAGAATGCTTCAGAATAGATAAAATATTCCTTCAACCAGAAGATGTGCATCATTGGAGGACCATATTTGCACGGTTTCACATAATCTCCAAGAATTTAACACGAAGGCTCGAGCTAAAGACTCAATTAAATATTAAAGACCCCTGGTTCCTCACACCTAAGATACACTCAAAGACTTACAAACAATATTTATAAACAAAATGATAGTAAAGTGATTTTAAATTGTTTATCTCATTATAGGATGAAGGCTCTTCTCGTAGTGAAATTGCAAATGCCACTAAAATATCACAGGGATGAGATCCTGTGTGATTTGGAGGTATTTTAACATAAGATTGCAACAGAAACAAGAAATACTATTTGCAGACATTCTGAAATAAAGCAGACACAGATTTGCCCAATATTAACACAGATTAATTTGAAGTTGATTAGATTCATCAGCGGGGGAAAGTTTCTTGAAAAATCTCAGAGCTTGTCAATGGTTGTACACTTGCAACCAACTTGACATGATAAAATCTAAAACATAAGAGATTAACATGTTTCTCAAATGCTCTCTTAGGAAGATGGGCTTTCTCAAATTTTCTCATAAGAATTCAACCCCTGACCTTTTGCATGAATAAATCATGCTTTTTATAACACTCAATTTACATCCAAGCTTTTCCCCCAAGAAAAAAATATTCAAGGAACCTTTTTTTGTTACATGTTTGATCATGATTTCCAGAAAATGACGTTTAACAGGTTTGCAATAAAAAGTTTCCAGCTGTTCAAAAAGGTTAATCATTGCAAATATCTCCATAATTGTTTTAACTGGGAGCACGTTTTCATCCTTTGTGCATGTAAACTCCATCATTTCATCCTTTTCCCATTCTTTCCTCTGCAACTTTGCTCTGCATCTAGCTTCTCTAGTAATTTGTATTTTTGCAAGTGCCCGAGAAATTCCAACTTCAAAATATCAACCTTACATTCCTTGGACTCACAAATTAAGCTCTAAATCCATTCAATTGCACTTTGCAGACAAAAACAATAATAAATGTAATAAAAAAATGATGAAAAACAATGCGTATTCACATCTCTAGAAGTCTTGGAGCAAAAATGACAGTAAAATCATATGCAATGCAAAACAACCATTAATTCTGCCCTTTCTCAACTTTAAATTAGAGCCGTCCACGTGGAAAAATCTGATTCGAAGTGGACCTGGGGTTGCCTTTTGCATTTTATGACTTTTGGAGAAAATGCACAATTTTCACATTTTTCCCCACCCCTCCACCTTTGAAATACAGGCTCGACACGTGGCTTAATCTAGGTCTTTGATGGAGTTGCATCTTATTTCTGCAATTTTACCCTTTTTAACAAAAAGGCAAAATTTCCAATTTTCCTCCACCGACCCACCTTCCCACTTGTAGCTTTTGATGTGGGCCCCAATGAAGTTGCAGGTTATTTCATAACTTTGCTCCCTCGTACAAAGAGGTAAAAAACTTTAAAATGTTCCATCGACCTGCCTTCCCCCTTGTAACATGAAAAATTGCCACGTGCCCTTCTTCAAGGTCAAAGTAAAACTTTTTCCCTGCTACTTCATATTTGCTGAATAGCCAATCAGAGACTATCGAGGAAGTGGGGCCAATTTGGTATTTTTTACAAATGTGACAAAAGTGGCAAATTTCACCAAAAAGATGCGTTGAGCCGCAACCAATTAAAAATGAACACATCTACACCTTTAAGGCAAAAAAGATAAATTTGCTTCACCTTTATAAATTTGACCAGCCAATCAGAACTCAACGAGGCCGCGGGGCCAAATTGATCTTTTTGCAAATATAGCAAAAATTTACAAGTTATAAAATAGACCTGATGTGCCTCATCCAATCAAAAGAGACCACATAGATGAAGATGCTGAGATAAATTTTGACAGGGAAAACACGCCCGTCGAACAGTAAGATTCAAGGGAACTTCACCATTTATGCCCAGAATTAAATCTTTCTTCAAGGACAAATAATTTGCAAATAATTCATGGCTCGACAGCAATCCATGACAATATAGAAGGATTTACAATAACACCATGGTAAAGATAAAACTTGTACGCATCCATTTGGGGAGATAGAAAATACGATGAACCAGGCAGATTGGGAAATTTCTAGAGCAAACGGAGCGAGATCACATTGAACACCAACAAGTCCAATGGGGGTGGTTTCCATTTTGAGTTGGTTCTATCCTTCCTTGTCCTAGGTTTCATTCCACCCTTGGTCGGGCTGGTCTTGAAGACTTGCAAAATCTTAATTTCCTCCTTAAAGTAGGATTCCTCCCACTTATGCTTATGAACTCTAATGTTATCCTTCAAATTTTTCTTGATTTTTTTGACCATTTTTGATAAGTTCACAACTTTATTTCAATTATTTTTGTGATTGGTTGATTTTTTAGAATTTTTTGATTTTTTTTTAATCTTTCTATGATTTTTGATTTTTTTATGATTTTTGACAATTTATGATTTTTGGTTTTTTTATAATTTTTTATTTTTTTATGACTTTTTGATTTTCGACGATTTTTTTTTTACAAGTTTTGATTTTTTATGATTTTTGATTTTTGATGATTTTTTTAATTTTATGCGATGAAAAGGGAAATTTGGGCAGGGTAGGAAGAAATGGGAGGAAAAATGAATGAACATGATGGGATAACGGGTTTCTAGAGTGTTGCAAGTGCATCACGAAGGGAATAAAAGGGCCCGAGGGACCACGTGGCAAGTCATTTTCAGCATGCATAGTAGAGAACAAGAGCCTTTGAGAGAGCACTATGGCCTATTCTATGATTGTGGAACACTGAGAAGACTTGGTGAGAGAGTATTGGTGGCCAGGGGATGGTGAACATGTGGTTAGCACCTTTTTATTTTGTTTTGTTTTCCATTTTTGCATTTTTTAGATTAGGGTGGGGGTTCTGGTTAGTTTAGCGCTAAAAGGGGTTTAAAGCGGTGCCTATGCACACGTATTGGTGCCTATGCACTAAAAAATATCACCTTTTTGCTATATAACAACACTTTTACAGTGGGGTAGGAGAGTAGGTTTAGGATTGGTGCTTATGCGTTGGGGTAGGGATACAATGTAGTGTCATTGTTATATTTTGGTGCACTTGATATGGTTTGGCATGTATGCTATGTATAGTAGTGCCTATACGGGAAGGGATAAAGCTCAACACGTATGCGCAAGGTGGGAAAATAGTGGAATTTTTTTTTAGTTATGGTGTTTATGCTAGATATAGTAGTGCTTATGTTTGGGTTAGGCTGGGTAGGATAAAGTAACGCTTATGCTTACAAAGTGGCGCCTATGTCTGGGTTTGGTGCATATGATGAGTAAAGTAGCAATTTTCTTAGAGTTGCATTTTAAGGGTGTTGTGTCATAAATTAAAGTAGAATTATGGGGGCGGAAGGTAGATTGTGGGATGGTGGGGAACTAATATTCTTGATTTGGTGTATATAGATGGTATTAGAAAGTGTTCAAGTTAGGCATCAGGATTTTATTGCATTATCAACATTTCTTGGAGGACTCCAGGATGAGGAGTTTTCTTTATTAGATGTAGTTGGATTACTGAATGTAGCGAGGATGTCATCCATGCAATAAGATCATGCTTTACTTACACCATTGGTGGATAGATGACACTTAGAGACTAACACATTCTGGTTATCAACCAAGGAGATTACGATGACATTGGAGAATGTCTATCATATTTAATGGATTCCAGTGAAGGGGGAACATGTGGTTTGGCAAAGGGGTTTGATTGTGGTTATTGAAAGATGCGGAGGATGTACCACGATAGGGGCTAAGGATCGATTTGGGGGGATACATTTCAGATGATATTTCATGGGGAAATTTATGATGTTGTTGTGCTTCTTGATTAGTTATATTTTACTGTCAGATGGATGAGGACATTATTTCACTATTGGTTTTGTAGATGTAGTACACACAATGTGGCATTCAAAGACTATATATGCTTCGGAACCTATAGTATTAGCATGTTTATATCATGATCTGCACATAGTATCCTACTAAAGGGGAGTAACATTGGAGTGGGCATTTTGCTACAACTCTGGAGCTATAATCACATAGTTGTGGGTAGGCTGATAGGTATCCATTGGCAGCGTCAGGATGGAGAGACCTCATTTTATGGATGGTATATGCATATGGATAGGAGGGAGCAAGTGAGTGTTATGTTTCACTACATACAAGTGATAGATAAGATACAAGCAGGAGATATTATGTGGCAGCCATACAACTAGTGTGAGGCATGGATTGGGGATCAAGTATAATTGATCTAGATCTAGAATCCATTTTTCTTAGTAGGGGGTTAACTATAAATGCTTGAGTGATATAGGAAAAATCTCATCCTTCGTCAAGAAAGACAGATGGTTCCCCCAAGTACAGTGACATTGCGACAATATCAGGCCTTAGGAGAGGAGGCACGATATTATGATATCATTATGAATTCCATACTTCCAAAGGTACCATAGTATGCATCCTACTTAGTGGAGAGGAGGTTAGCATGGTTAATGGCTTTAGGAAGTACTTCCAGTGTTTTGAAACTGATAC
The DNA here is from genome assembly GCA_019776745.2 of Taxus chinensis. Lineage (NCBI taxonomy): Eukaryota > Viridiplantae > Streptophyta > Pinopsida > Cupressales > Taxaceae > Taxus > Taxus chinensis. The sequence goes on along the minus strand of CM034154.1, from coordinate 679,525,999 downwards.
AGGATGGGTGTGCGGGTGGAGGAGATGACATATATAGCTTAGTGCAAGGATGAGCACTGATTTTGGATAGACATGGCCCATATAGGCCTCCATTTTTATTCTTTTTTGTTATTGTGTATTTTATGATGACCAAAATGGTCATAGTTTTGATGTATTTTTATGAGATAGATGTATTATTTTGATGATGTGAGGACAATTGATTATGTGGATGACATGTACTATTTGTTTTGATAAATGAGACAATCAATATGACTATTTTTGATGATGTGATGACAAACTCTAGTTTGATGTTTTTGATGTATAGATGATGATGTATATGTTGGTCAGATGATGATGTATTGCAATGATGATTTTGATATTTTGATGTATATACATGGAGATGTTGTTTAGATTATTTTAAATAGTTTATAGAAATTTATTATTTATGAGTTTATATGTAGGTTTACGGTGATATGATGATATTAAATAATTTTTTGATGTGGTTTTAGAGATTGATTTGATGTAGTTTGATTCTGATATGATGATATTTGATGATGATTTGATAGTTTTATTTGATGTAGTTTTATTATGATGTTAGATGATGATTTGGTGATGTGATGTGAGATGATTAGATTATGATGTGATGATGCTAGATGGTTAGATTATGATGGATTCGTATTGTGATGTTGGGTGATGATTTGATGTAGGTGATATGATGATGTTGGAATTTTCTTTCTTTTAAACATGTGATATGAATTTAAAGTCTTTGATGTTAGATGATTTATATGTTATGATGATGAAATGATGATTATATTTTATGTGATGATGAAATATTTTTGATATATTGATGTGGATGAGATGAATTCTTAATTGTGGAAAATGAATGGATATGTATGATGAGGTTATTAGATGTAAATGGATTTGATGTGATGATGTGTTTTGAGTGCTATAGTTATATGGTTAATTGTTCCATTTTGATGTGTAAATGGATGATAGTGATGATGAGATGTTTGGCATGTTTTACTATGTAGTTTGTGAGTTGAATTAGGAGATGTTAAAAATGATTATATAATGTTACTATGGATAACAATGTGTATATTCATGGTAAATGTGATGGGATTTTTACAATTTCACTATACAAAATAAATATAACTAGGTAGATATTTACAATGTAATCATTCTACTAAATGAAGTAGAATAACATAGAGAAAGGGAAAGTGATTGCAAAGAGGAATATATAGTGATAGCATGTGGATTGGGGGGTTGAAGAGGAATGAAAGCCTCAGGATCCTATAAGGGTTGCATCTCTCAGAATTGAGGTAGAGACTTGAAATCTATTTAATGTTGCAGTTCCCAATATGTTGTTGTAGAAAATGCAACCTTTTCTAGGATCAAGATAGTGTTCCCATTCATGATATATCCGTTACTTCTTAGTCAAGACTAGAATAAGTATGGATTAGGATAGTGGGATGGGAAGAATATGGGTATGGATGGAGATGTGGATATTTATAAAGGGGGTTTCCCCTAGTGTGTTGATGTGTAGGCAAGGAACTAATGGATGTAAGAGCTAGTTTACCATACCATTGGAAATTAGTGTTCACCATGGTAATTTAACAAGGTGCCACAAAAGTGGTTTTCACTATTTTTTTTTTTTTGGTTGTTGGATACTGGGAACTTAAGCATATGAGAATTTAAGATGCATGATACTCATGGGCTCATCCAACTCATACTCATCTTGGCCTAACTTTGCTATGATGACATATGTCCCAATCCAATTTTGTTTGAACTTTCTTTTCTTTTTACAGTCGACGTTGGTATTGTGTTGATTCTCTTTGAGGAATAGGTCAACAATTTGAATTCACAGGTTTTGATGCACTTACCATATTGTCTGTGAAGGAAATTTTGGTAATATTTGATATGGTCCAAGGCTTGCAGGTGTTTCTCGTCCAACATTTCTAGCTCATAAAGGTGATGCACATGATAGTCTTCATTGTCGATGAGGATTTGGAGAGAGACACAAAGGGAAGGGAGCTCGATCTCAACAGGAAGGATAAATTCAGTGCCAAAGATGAGGGAGTATGGAGTGGATCCAGTAGGGGTGAAAATGGATGTATGATATGCCCATAAGGTAGGGTAGATTTTCGTATGTTAGTCATGTCTTTCTTGAGTGAATTTTTTTTGAGGATGTGATTTAGTGTTTTGTTGGATGATTTAGATTGGATATTTATTTGTGGGTAATATGGGGTGGAAAATTTAAGCTTTATGTGGAAGTGGTCACAAAGTTCATGTAGTCTTTTATTTTACCAAACAACCCAAGGCACACTAACACATCACTCAAGAATACCTGAGTGCTCACCCGAAGTGTGCAAGGGTACCAGGTCCCTCTTTTATGGCAGATTTGCCAAGGATTTAGCATGATAAACACACATATAATCTAGATCCATAATAACCATTCAAAAGTAAATCATAAATAGATATAGATCACAACCACATGCAAGAATGAATTGAACAAGAATCAAGATTAGGTTTACCATGCAAAATTCAGTAACAAAGGTATCATTAACAAGAATCCATCCACAGAACTCCATTGTATTAATCACCATAAAACACAAAAGATGAACACATACATAAGAGTATCATTATAGGTCATGTGTACTCATAACCCATCCGCATAACTCTACTACAAATCTCATGCTCTCATACCGTGCAAATCAATACATATTTAAAGGTAGTGGGGACTTTCCCTTCACTACTCATGCATTCTCCAAAAATATCCCACATACTAGAAATATCCATGCGTGCATTACAAGCCAACTACAAGATCATAGAAGCCCACTAATAATAGATTATCTTCTAATATAAACTATAGATCTAATCCTATTAATATCCTAAGCCCTGCATAGTATTTTAACTTCCTTTGCATGAGATCTATCTCAAAATAGAATTTTCTTGAACTACAAGTCTTTATGTTCTATTCTTATCTCTAAAAACCTTACGTAGCTGCTACTCCAACCCCTTTATTCTTCCAATCTTACTCATGGCTCAAAATGCAACCAAGTATGGAATACAATTTGTCTGGGTGCGATCCTTCATGTGCTTTCTATATTACCTTCACACGTGATTTTGTGCCTAACTCTCATGCGTCAAAATACCTCATGCCATTTATACTTAGTATCCTTTTCAGGGGTCCAACATTGTTGCACACTAGCTTGATTTCCACCCCTGGTAATTATTCAACTACCAAGTACAAAAATCTTCATAGAGGAAAATTTTATAGAATTAAAAAATATACATCATCCCAAAAACCATCAAGGTGACTAGAGGAGTTCGAGGAACTCTACGTCCACTTCATCCCTTAGCTTCTTCCACTCTAACTCCTTCAACATATTCCTTGGCATTGCCTCTATAATATCTAATACTTGGTTCGGTGTTATCTCATCAAATATACTCTTCATCTCCTAGATGACCACCACTAGCTCTACACAAGCTCCCTCAAAAACCTCCACGTGTTCCAATATGGAAATTTGAAGTTTTCCAATCCTGAACTCAAGCTTCATATTGAATTTGTCCTTCTATGTGATGGTCTCAATAATAAGAGGTGTGCACTCAAGTTTTTTGGTGGGGACCTTCTCTTGTATTTATTTCAGAGCTACCTCCTCATCCATCATTATAGCCTCAATAAATGGCTCACACTTTTTGTATTGGTTGAAACCTATATCTGCCAGTGTATTTGTTTCCTTGAGTTGGACAAACAAATCTTCTAACTCTCTGATCCTAGCTTCAACTACGATCTTGTTGTTCTCCTTTTCCAGATCATCGAAGTCTGTGATGGTCTATACCCTACCCCCTTCTCATAGTGTAATTTCTTCACAAGCTCTTCAATCTTTTCCATAACACACAAATCTAGGGTCATGTATTCTCATATACTCCACAATCCTATAACACGTTCAATCAGCTAACCTGTGAGATACATCCTCCTTCTCGTGAATTAGAAAAATTCTTTGTCCACCCGTGACATCAGCCACTGAAATAAATGTGTGGATTTGTGTAGAATAGAATCTCCCATAACTGTAAAACGCTAGTTTGTTCTAGCTCTCTCTACACATAGTCATCAATCCAATGGTTTCCAACTTTGTATGCTCCTGGGAGTACCTTTACCAAGTCTGACCTCATCATATTTTCATTTTCCTCCATGTGGTGGTTAAACTTTCTTATTTTACAATGAGTGAGCTTCGATTTATAGATCTCCACCTGTAAAACATCAGGATAGTACTAAATTTATGAGCATATCTCTTTTAATGGCTCCTTCACACAACTGTGGGCCTCTTTGTTTACAAATTTATTAGCTTTGGTGCCATCCTGTTGTTACTACATGCCCTAGGTATTCTGACCTTCAACTGTTAACTACCCAAGCCCCACAAATTTCAACTGCTTCAATTACACGGAACCTTCTACCAATTTTCTTCCAACTCTAACTTGCATTACCTCAAGTATCTCTTCACAACTCGAAAGCACTTATGGGTCACAAAAATTTTGTCCTAATAAGATCGTCATCATTATTCAATCCATCGGTATAGCACTCTTATTTATTCAAGGCTCTCCCATCCATTCATTTATAGCATCAAATAAATGGCTCACACTTTTTGTATTGTTGTGATTTTTTGAAACCTATTATCTCACCATGTATTTGTTCCCATTGAGTTGGAAAACAAATATTCCTAACTCCTGATCCTGCTTAACTACGATACTTTTGTTGCTCCTTTCCAGATAATCGAAGTCTGTGATGGTCTCATACCCTACCCCTTCTCCTTAGTGTAATTTCTTCACAGCTCTTCATCATTTTCCATAACACAACACATCTAGGTCATGTATTCTCATATACTTCCACAATTCCTATAACACGTCCATCAGCCTGACCTGTGAGATACATCCTCCTTCTAGTGAATTAGACAAATTTTTGTCCACCCGTCGACATCAGCCACTGAAATAAATGTGTGGATTTGTGTAGAATAAATCTCCCATAACTGTAAAACGCTAGTTGTTCTAGCTCTCTCCACACACATAGTCATTTCCAATCCAATGGTTTCTCCAACTTTGTATGCTCCTGGGAGTACCCTTTACCAATGTCTGAACCGTATAGCATTGATTTTCATTGCCCTCACCCCCTTTTCTTTGTGTGTGGTTTAAATCTTTTCTATTTTACAAGAGTGGAGCTTCGTTATAGATATCCACCTGTATAAACATCGGTAGTATAAATTTAGTGTATGTAATATCTCTTTAATGGGCTCCTTCACTAAACTTTGGGCCTTCCTCTTTGTTACAAATTTATAGCTTTGGTGCCATGCCTGTTGTTACTACATGCCCGAGGTATTCTGATTCATCTTTCAACTGTTAACTACCCAAGCTTTCCACCCCCCCACACAAATGGTCAATGCTTCACTTACACGGAAACCTTCTTGTAACCAATTTTCTGCAACTCATAAGTCTGGCACTACCTAATTATCTTCTTCATTCAAACTGCGCAAGAACTTTATGGGTTGCACAAATATACTTTTGAGGGACACCTCATAAGATGTCGTCAGTTATCATTCTTCAGAATCCCACTCTGTAGACCTTATTCTTCAAAAGATAAGCGGTAGCCAGACTGACAACACGAATCCCCCTGTTATTTTATTACTTTTTCATGTACCTTATTTTCCCTTGACCCATGCTATTTCAAGTTACTTCTTAACCACAGCTAAATTTTTTTCGCTTTAATGTTAACTTTTGGGACTTCACAGTGTCACACTCCCGTCCATATAAATCGTGTGTGCTCTATATACTATTAGCCCCGCAAAACTAGTTTACGTCGTTTCTTGCAACAACACAGCGTACCAAACCTATACAACATATCACAATAGCTTTCATCAGTTGTTTGCTACCTCACATTACCACTACTTGATCATTTCCTTGCGTGGCTTCCAATCAATCTCAACCGTCCGCCCTTAGGACACCGTATGCACAATAATGATCTTATCTCATCTCACTTACACACTAACGTTCTAAGAGGATTCTCTTTAACCAACCGCCAACCTGTAATAGAGCCCGGGACGCCAACAATTTTACGGTACACTCATAATCCTCTATGCATGAATACAATGATAGTAATCAGCTTCTAGTGCTACAAGCGTGCGTTGAAAAAAAACAAAAACTAAATTGCATGAAACTTATGTGATAAGGGACAGGATAAACACATAGAGGATGCATTAAAGGAAATCTTCTAATGTCTAAATGTGTAATCCCTAGCTTTATAGTAAAAATACCACCACAAAGACTATTTTTGAGAGATTAGTAGGGTTCATCCCTAATCCCCATGCATTTATACTTGGGACAATCCATGATCCATCTAGAGTCTTGATATGTTGACCCGCGCATGAATCAAGTATATAAGTCACAAAATATGGTTACCAAAATAAGCTTGGAAATTTCGTAGGACTGGCACAAAACCACACCCAATTGAATCATACGAGAATCATATGTCAAACACTTTCAATATGCTTTATGTGTTAATTGTTTTCGATCTTATTTTCATCGCCCTTTCTGCCATAACCGACCTTTTACGGTCTTTCGCCTCCAACTAGTAATAACAGGCTTTTCATCCAACTTCATTACTTATCAATGCACTCTTCAAGTGCGATGCTCATCATCTTTAGCCTTCTTGCATGGGAATATGCAGGAATTTTTTTTTTTTTTGTTTTCGTTAGGGAATCATGGATCCACTAAGTCAGTAGACACAACCTCTATATTAAATACTATCTCTTGATTAAGGGTGTGGATGTCTTGGGATTTACCTAACCTCTTAAAAGTTGTCTCTAAATGCCAAAATTATAGAGAGAATTTATCTCCCAGGCATGTCCCTTCCACAACACCCATCATAATTATAGCAATTGTACTGTCCCAAATATGATTTTTTTTGTTGAAATCCTCAATTACAGTTTCTAACCTGTGTGGGGTCGTATTAGTGGTGCTGTCTTACGGGTCCTTCCGGTGCCCAAGTACACCATTTAATCGCAGATACCCGCAGTCCTGATGGTATCACTTCAGGAACAACCGCACAGCTACCCTAATATTTTTTCCCACCAATCCCAGTGGACAACCCCTCCCCATTTTACATGCTTTATTATGTTCTTTCCAATTCAGCAAAGAACCCTTGTGGTGCTTCGTGCAATCCTTTTTGTATTGGTACTTAAGTTCTAACTCTACTTGGAAAGATCTGTTTGTACAATTTGTTTTATAATGTAGCGGTCACCGCTCCCTGTCCCAGTCATACAATATTGGGCGGGGAAATGGATCTCAACCTCAAGGACCACACACCCCAGATACCATGTACACAAACTCCCCTTTCACCTTCGCCCACACCCACGATACTTTTAAACACAACTGCCGTATCTACGTCTATGGCCAATAGGTAAAAGGTTATTTTCATCTTATGCTAAATGCTTTTGATATGTGCGGACAATGGTCAAAAGCCTTACATACTCAATACAATCCGTGTAATCATCTCCCAATAAAGGCCTGCTAAAAAAAATATTTTGTGTTTTGCAGTTAGCATTATTTCCTACAAATTTGCACCTAACAATGCCCCCGAAGATTCAGTCCTAATGACAGTACACGCAACTCCATGTACACACTGGTTTGCAAAACCTCATCCAGACCAAATCTTGATATCATATCTCCTACTAAATTACATGTAATGTGTGACGTATATACAATGTGTTTCTTCGCTAGAAAAGCCTCATTCTTCAGGCTACCTACACTGTACGCAAGACATCACAACACCCAGTATCCTCTAATTTAGAGGGCACCTGTTTAATATGAACAATGTGCATCCTATGGTCGGCAATTGTCTGTCCTCAATGATTTGCGTGTCCTCACCTCGAGTTAATCCTTGATAAAATTTGTGGTTTCCTGAGTTTTGTTTACTCTTTCTTGGCTCCCCCACTTGATTTGTTTAAAGTCAGCAAATTCTCTGAAACCAACAAAATCCAATTGTACATATGCCCCATGAAAATTTTCTGGGCCGCGGGGGGGTTTGGTTGTTCACTAAAACTAAAGTTTCATGTGATCTATATAGAAAATAAAAAGATTTTCCAGTCCACAGGCATGTCAAAATTCTTTTATGCATCACCAAATTCAGGGATTAATGATGTCTAGGCATCTTTGTAGTTTGGATATAATTTTGTTAGCCAAAGTTCAATTTTCCTTCTTGGCCAAAAACAAATTAAGCTGACCTAAAAACATACCTTCTCCATTCTGGGCCTAGTACGATGTCAATGGCCATGCCAGAGGCGCGTCCTGGAACATGGAATGATTGGTCATGAACTAAAAACATGTGATACCTATACACAGAATAAGTTGTACTTCAATGCTCAACCATGTGCACTGTTGCAATCTCCCAATGGAAATTTCCATACTCTCATATTTAATTCCTTTTAAGGGTACAACTCATCCTAGCATAACCTTGATGATTAAGTGTTGTTTATATACATACATTTCGTTTGCCCTAAGAATCAATGCACCCGCTTTGGTTTAGTAGTTTGACTCTATTAGCCCCTAAAACATGATAGGCACCTTAGAAGGGATCCTAGAAACAACCTTCTTTAACATAGATATTTCCTAAAAAGATTCCAAAGGAGTGTAGCAACGAACCAAGTCTTACCATGTGTCTAGAGAGTCGCATGGATGATTTTGAATTCTGACACGTCTTCATACCCATAAGTCTTAAATTTCAAATGACAGCCTGTACAGCCATAAACTGCCACATACTCCCACCACCCACCAAGTATACCTACAAGACTGATGATATTGTAAGTCTCCTAGACTGTGTTTGCCACAACAATGTCGTGATATTTTTATATAAGTAGGTTTTGACCTTTCATTCAATCCAAATGGCATTGACCAAGATTATGTAATACCGATCCAACTTAGGGGTGTATCTGAAGTTGACTTTTTATGATGTCTGTTAGATAATTTCTCACCTGATGACTATCTAGAAAATCCATCAATGAAGGCAGTCATATCTCGCGCCCCCCCATACTACACTTCCACCAATGCCATAGTAAAACCATTGGGAAAGGATCTATAACACATAGTCACCGCAGTAACATTCAACTCCTATAATCCCACACACAATCCATATATTCTCTTTTACCCTTATGCTTATCAACATAGGGCTTACACCACTCATATTTCCTCTTCAATGAGCTCACAATGATTCTAAGATTTCAACATCTTATCAATTCTCTTTCCTTACCGGACGTTAACAGAATTACAATTCATACTATAAGGCCTTTTCCTAATCCGGGTGCACACCTTCCTGTCAACTGATCCCATACTCACCTAAGAGCATGTACCTTTAAAATCATGATATAGCCTAGTTAGGAAATAAAAGTCCTCGAATTGCACCAATAACTCACTACATTTTGTAACATCTAAGTCAAGACCAATAATCACTAATGGATGCCATCCTTCGGGTCTATTTGTTAATTGGGTGACCTCTTGATTGTTCGCACCTAGCTTCTTTATGATATGGGCCTTGCTTTTCTCATCCTGAACTATGTCTATCGAGCTCGTGTGTACCCGCCAGTATGATTCAAAATTCCATCTATTCTCCACCTCTTTATCATCAATCATGTAGACCATTGTACCTTTTTCTTTTATAACCAGGCATGCCCAGCTACTCTTCATCTGTATTCTTGCTTTCAAAGTGCACTCTAGATCTGACTCACAAGTAATTCCTGAATAAATGATCCTCAGCCTTTTTGTTACTATATTCCCCATTTAGTTTTCAAGCGCATTATAGAGGTAAGGCACTCCATTCACTGGAGGTTTAGCCCGAAAAATAGTCAAAGGTTTGAATCATACCTACAGTCCTGTGCTTTTCCAATTCCCATTTATCTATGTAGTTTCGACATATTTAACACATACCATGTGACGCACAAGCCACACACAGAGTGAAATAGAACTGTACACCCAATAGTGATGGTGGTTTTAAGGCCTCCTACCCCTTTGCTAGCAGTTCTCTCAAATATGAACGTGGTTTGCAACAGTTAGAAGATCATTGCCATGAAAATTCACATGTTCTAGGTAGTGTAGGCGGATTTCTCCTACGAAATCATGGTAGAGGAAGGTGTATTTTATTCACCTTTTCCCACCATCTCTAAATTTATCTAGCCTTGTGTTCCATCCACTCAACACCGCTTCTATCCTCACACAAGGGTTATCCAATAATTATTCTTTTTTTCACCTTGTGATTAATCCTACTAGGCTTCTCATTAGCGCCAAGTATATGTTAGGATTTCATTTAATAGTATACCTGGTACCGTGTTTCACAAGCACCGAACACAATTTGTGGCTGCTTACACAAGTAACCAAAACACTCTTCATCTCACACCCAACCCATTCATAAATCCCATGCACCTAGTTTTAATAAGAAATGTTGGTTATGTCCACTCATGAAAAAATAGGTGTCATCCCATGAATAAACTCCTTTTTTGATGGGATAACGCAATTCAAGATCTCTAATGGTGAACACATGAATTTTGTTCAAATATTTCTTCCTCAAAGGTTCGAATAAGGTGCAAATTTTCCAAGTTTCAAAGGGATGATCCCCACTGCTTCCTTTTTCTCCAAAACTGGTAATGAAATTATTAAAACCACAAATAAAAATTTCACGTAATACCAAGGCACCCAACTAATGCAGAACATGTTAACTCTGCAAGAACCAAGATCTCAAAGTCCCCAATAACCTGGCCACTTGTTATATGATAGTGGCATCCTTCAGACTCAAAGGTGTAGCTTTAGTTCTATTTTCCATATACAACATTTTAAAGATGGTGTAATGAGGCCTCACCATCTAATTTCCATGCATCCAAGGTGAGTACATTCATTCTGCACTTAGTATCAATCAAATGTTATTCAACAAAAATAATCAAACATACACATTTAAAGTAAAGTGATTCTTTATCATATCAATACAATGAGGAGGGAATTTCACATTTGTCATATAGTCTCTGGATGAACTCCAGGAACGTGGAATATTCCCTTTAAACCAACTCATAAACAAAGGAAGTGTGTTTTCGTTTGCCAACATTTTACAAACCTCCTTTAAGAATTCAAACGTCTTTCTGAGGGAAGGAAGCCTCAACGATTTTTTCCTGCTCAACTTCATGGGACTACTATATTATTTAAGAATGTATCTCACCTGTAAAAAAAAATTTCTAATAACCTCGATAGTTTCTATGGACCGTCCTCTTATGGGTAGGATCTGTATACTTTGCAGGCATACTTCCTATCTTGTAATTTAAAAAGTTTGTGTTGTGGAGTCTCACGCGTTAGGGAGCCTCAACGGGTGTAGTAATCATTACAGGTATTACCTCATGATCAGGGGATAACTTTGGCATCCACTGATCTTCCACCACCTACTATACTTAACCAGTATGTGCCATGTCCTTTATGTGTGCTTTCTCTTGTGCTCAAAAATCCAGGCATTCTTCTATTTGATCTTTCTACACCAGGAGGAGAAATAATTATGAGGGAATTCACATTCTAATGATAAGGGATCCACATGTTATAACAGGTTCCGTGTCCGAATTCCTCTTCTCCACCCTCTGACCTTAGCTTCTAAATTCTCCATGGTAACCTCACCTCTACCATCTCCATCAGGCGTGCCCTTCATTGATTACGATTCTGTTGTACGTGTTCCTGTTTCCCTTGATTTCTTCGACGTTTCTTTGAAAAAGTGCCGAAAACGGCTAGCGGCCCGGGCGTTCGCCATGCGAGCAACAAAACTGTACAGACAAGGTGAACACAGCACCTTATGGGAAGCTAGTGACGTTGATTTAATTCAGATAGGGTGTTGCATTGCGTATGACCCTCAGAATCCACAGATGATCATGAGAGCTTCCTTTTGGTGGGGAAGGAACTACTAAACTAAAATGGAACACAAGACCACCGAATAAAAGTTAAAAATATGGGTGTAGGAATTCCTAGGTGTGCTGATCCAGGAGTGTGATATTCCTAGGAAGATAGCTGTTAGTCCGCTTATTTAAAAATAATTTAATGCTAGAATGAAGTAAAAAGTAAATCATATGGTAATTAAATTATTTAGGCATCTCATTAAAACACAATAAGAAAAGCCTAATCTAATAGGCTAGGTTTAAAATTTTGTTTTTGTTTTTTTAAGATCAGATGTCAAGTAACTGGTGATGGGTCTCTGCAGGTTGACAGATGTCGCCGTAAGAAGGGTTCACAGTGATAAGGTGATTGAGAATAGGGGATAAAGGTCATATTCTGGGATGTTTGTAAATTACAGGGATCGATGCTGGTAAGGGGGACTGAGCTGTTAAGGGTGGACTGGAGGCTGGTTTGGGGAGAACCGACGTCGATTACTGTGAATACGGGCCTGCCACCATAATGAGTTGGATCTCCCTTTTGATTACACAAAGGGCTAGGGTCAAAGTGAGGATTCAGTATTTGGATGGGATTTGGGGAGGTTTAATGGGGATCGGATGGGGAGGGGGTGAGGGTTAAATTAAAGGAGTCAATGGGTGGCTAAAGAACAAAGGATGAAGAACAAGATTACATGAAGAACCAAAAGGAGTAAAATGTTCTACTAATTGAAAATATAGTTTGGGAATGCATGTGAGTGATGAATGAAGGTGCTGTAAGAGGTTGAATTTCTGCAGAGGATCACCAATTTTAGAAGAGCTCCTGCATGGGCTGCATGGCACTCCTTTTTGACTTTGGTTAGATCGAATATATGCTATGGTGGTGCTTGGGATGGTAAATGCGGATGTTTGGCAAGAGAAAATTCTGTGATATACTTCTTTGCATGCGTGTCTTGTGGAAAATTTTTTATCAAAGACTCTGTATCTTCATGAATCTGCTTAACCTTTTTCCACCTCGAAAATAAGGTTTTTTGGGGAATTAAAAGGTGACAGACGGCGTTTTGGTTTTGTTGGCTAACTGGTGGAGGTTAAGGGTAAACGACATCGGTAAGGTGGATTTTCTAGGTTACAAAACTAGGTGATCCCCTTGAATTTTCTGGGATCCTCATGTCGTTCATGGTGATTAGACTGGAAGCTCTTTTAAAAAAAAAAAAAAGGGGCATGTGAGAATGTGGTTAAAGGGAGAATTAGGCATGATTTTTAGGTTTGGGTAAGTCTTATTAGTTAGTTATGGCAATCTTATAAGACAGGTTTCGGGTGAGGTGGCTTGAGAGGTGTTAGGTGAGGGTGGATATGGGGCATTATCAAATAGGAGACCTCTTAAATAATAAATTATGGTGAGGATAATGAATATTAATTTACTTTAAATAATTAAATAATATTATAGTGAGGTGAGGGGGGCCATGGCTAGGTTGGATGTGGTTCACGGTGTTTATTTTGGCGATGGACCAAATGGAGTGGACCCAATTTTGGTTTTTGTCTACATTTTCCCACCTTTGGTTGCGTAGTTTGTATTGTATAGTGATGCTAACAAAAAATAAGATGTGGCTGCCCCCATGTGTGGGTGGATGAGGCTGATCCCCCTCCAAAACAGGAACTGACGAGGTAGAGTTTAGATTAGAAGTGGTGAGTGGTTTGGAGAAAAGGTAAATTGTGATGAAATTGAAGGTGGTGGTAAACAGGGAAAAGGAAGAAGGTTAACTTGGGTAATTATGGTAAGGGGTCAGGGGTCAAAGGTAGTTACCAGTTTTAATGCACACCACACGTAAAACTACAGCACATACCAAGTTGAAGAGAAGAAAACTCTACATGTTCTAAGGTCGATAGGTTTATCTAAACAAGGTTGGAGTGATTACGGTATCCAAGGTATAGGATATGTCAAGAAAACAACACAGGAAGGTGTACGAACGTTAGGTTGTTGGTTCCGGACACCAAAGATGGGTCAGGATAAATGGTCATTGGCAAGAGGCAAGGTAAGGTCATTAGCGTCAATTAAAAACAGGTGGTAACAAGTTGCAGGTATAGCTAACACATGGGTCAAAGGTCACTAGCGATCTTTCCAGGTCCAAGATCTAAATCATGACATGGGTTCGGGCCGGGTAGGGGGTTAAAAGAACAAGTCCCCAATTGAGGACGTGGGTAGGTAAATAAAGGACAAGGGTAAGAGGGTGAGGGGAAGGTAGGGTAAAGTTGGGGTGTGAAAAAAGAGTGACGGGTTAGGGTGTAATAGGGCAGATGGAGTCAGGTTGTGGTTTTAGGAATGGAGCGAGTCAGGTTTGGGTTACGCAGGATCGAGTCAGGGTGGTTAGGAGGGATCGAGTTTAGGTCTTCTAGGTATGTTGAGTCAAGCCTTAGGCATGGTTGAGTCGTGTTGGTTTGCATGGATCGAGTAAGGTCTAGGCATGGTTTTGAAGTTAGGTTTGGTTAGGCATGGCTATGTTTAAATTAGTTTAGTTGTGTTAATGAATTTGAGAAATGGAATGATGATGGGGTCTGTTTAAAAGTTTTATATATCGGCATGATGATGGTAGAGAAATGGAAGTCATAATAAATGTATGTTGTGGTGATGATAAGAATGTTAAGCATTGGTGTTGACCTGTGTGGTTAATTTCCAAGTAGATATAAAAAGGAAACTAAGGACGGTTAGAATGTTAATTTGAGGAAAATAAAGATGAATTGTTAGGGGTAGAGGGGTGGTGTCTCAGATAACAACAAGAGCCCCATGCCCCTTAAGAGTGCTACTAGATTCATGGCAAAAAGGGGGGGGGGGGGGGGGGGGGGGGGGGGGGGGGGGGGTGGGGGGGGGGGACCTACAGGCCAATGTGATCCCCATATTCTAGAGAAGAATATGAGGAGGTAGTGAAAAAGGAGTGGTAGGTTTTAGGCATTGATTGGTTTTAGTTTGTTAGGTGTAGTGGGTTATAGGAATTAGGGTAGGTTGAGTCAATTTGTGGTGGAAGAAGAAATTCCCCAAAGGGACTATCGTCGAGGACCAAGTCTTGTATAAGGCTAATCAAAACGTAAGGAAAGAAGGTTTTTTAAAAGATTAAGAGGGGGGTAGGGTAATAAAGCCACCTGATTTGGTTAGGATCTACCTCAGAGGAGGTGATGAATGACCAAGACCCGCAAAGACATACATGATTGATGTTCTAAGGGTGAAAATTAATTAGTCACATGATCACCAAATGTCTTGTTTCCAAAGGTCCCTTGAGGTGGTAGGTAGTAGAAGGCAAGGGGAGTGGAGTGAAAATGGTGGTGTGTGAGAGGGGTGAAAGGTGGGTTAAATATTGATATGGGAAGAGGTATTTAGCATGCTCTGTTGGGCCAAGAGATCCAGGGCACAATGGGAAATCCATGACTAAAGTTGTCTATTTTGATGTATTTGGGATAGATGTGATTGATGTGGAAGTCTAGGGATGAAATTATCCTTGAGGTCTTTTTGAAGCCTGATCAATGCTGGGAAAGTTCACGTTTTTCTCATTTTTTAAAAAGAGATTTTACAGCTGTCCTTCGAGGGAGTAGTCATTTATAGCAACGATGAACGAGGAGGAAGAGTTTTTGGAGGGAGTCATATTTTAATTAGAAGTTTGACGCAAGGATTTGGGTCCCAGTGAGGGCTTGAGTCAGGTACAAGACCAGGTGAAGAATATATTCTTGTTCAAAAACTAGGGTGAAACGACCATGGGATCTCATCTGAAGGTAGACGAAACGTATACCAATGAGAATCATGCTATGTAGCACCCTGGTACAATAGTCAAGAGAAGATAAACAAGTGAGGGTTACCACAGATTTTGGTAATTGTTGGTGGGTGCGAGAAGTGAGAGTGCTCAAGGGATGAGCATGGAAAAGAGGCAAAGGTGATGTAGGAATAAAAAAAACAAAATTCATATAGAATGGTCGACGATTGAAAGGCATTAAGGGCTTAGGTTTGGGTTACATTAAGTTAAGATAAATGATATAAGCGCCTAATCCATAGTATGAGTATGATGTATGGGTCCAAGCCCAATTAGGAGTAAAAGTTTCCCTTTTTACTTTTTTTATACTTTGGTTACATGTTGATTTTTTTCAGGATTAAGGTCACACTTGGAAGGTCATTCATAGAAGAGTTTATTTTTGTAGGCACGTTTGATATGCTTTTTTGTAGGTAAAATTTAAAGGGGCCAAGAGTGTTAAGGGAGGACGTTTATTAATAACTACCTCTGATCCTAGCTTCAACTACGATCTTGTTGTTCTCCTTTTCCAGATCATCGAAGTCTGTGATGGTCTCCTACCCTACCCCCCTTCTCATAGTGTAATTCTTCACAAGCTCTTCAATCTTTTCCATAACACACCAAATCTAGGGTCATGTATTCTCATATACTCCACAATCCTATAACACGTTCAATCAGCTGACCTGTGAGATACATCCTCCTTCTCGTGAATTAGAAAAATTCTTTGTCCACCCGTGACATCAGCCACTGAAATAAATGTGTGGATTTGTGTAGAATAGAATCTCCCATAACTGTAAAACGCTAGTTTGTTCTAGCTCTCTCTACACATAGTCATCAATCCAATGGTTTCCAACTTTGTATGCTCCTGGGAGTACCTTTACCAAGTCTGACCTCATCATATTTTCATTTTCCTCCATGTGGTGGTTAAACTTTCTTATTTTACAATGAGTGAGCTTCGATTTATAGATCTCCACCTGTAAAACATCAGGATAGTACTAAATTTATGAGCATATCTCTTTTAATGGCTCCTTCACACAACTTTGGGCCTCTTTGTTTACAAATTTATTAGCTTTGGTGCCATCCTGTTGTTACTACATGCCCTAGGTATTCTGACCTTCAACTGTTAACTACCCAAGCCCCACAAATTTCAACTGCTTCAATTACACGGAACCTTCTACCAATTTTCTTCCAACTCTAACTTGCATTACCTCAAGTATCTCTTCACAACTCGCAAGCACTTATGGTTCACAAAAACTTTATGTCACTCATAAGATCTTCATCATTATTCAATCCACTCGGTAGCACTCTTATTTCTTCAAAAGAAAGGTAGCCAAATGACAACCCTAACCCCCTTATTTATACTTTTTCATGACCTTATTTTCCCTTTGACCCATGCATTTCAAGTTACTTCTTAACCAAGTAATTTTTCCGTTTAATGTTAACTTTTGGGACTTCACCTTGCACACTACAGTCATAAAATTCTGGTGCTCTATACTACTTATTAGCCGCAAAACTCGTTTACGCGTTTCTTGCACCAAAGTACCAAACCTCTACAACATATCCCAATTAGTTTCACATGTTGTTGCCTACCTCACATTACACTACTTGATCACTTTCCTTGCGTGGTCTTCAATCAACTCAACCTTCCTTAGGACACCTTATGCACAATACTTATCTTATCTCATCCACTTACACACTAACGTTCAAGAAGGATCCTTTAACCAAGCCAACCTGTAATAGAGGGCGCCAACAATTTTTATCTCTACACTTCAATCCTCTATGCATGAAAACAATAGATAGTAATCAGCTTCTAGTGCACAAGCGTGCTTATTGAAAAAAAAACACAAAACTAAATTGATGAAACTTAGTGATAAGGAAAGGAAACACATATAAAGGAATGCATTAAAGGAAATCTAATCTAAATGGTAATGCTAGCTTATTAAAAATACCAAAAAGACTTATTTATAGTAGGGCTTCATCCTACTCCCATTGAATTACTTGGGAAACCATGCTCCATCTAGCGCTTATAGTTGACAAGCGCTTGAATCAAGTATATAAGTCACAAAATATGGTCCAAAATAATGCACTTGGAAATTTCTAGGATGGCACAAAAAATTTGAATCATACAGAAGAATCATATGTCCAACTTCAATATGCTTATTTTTAATGTTTCGATCATGTCATGCTTTCTGCATAGCCTTTTATGTCTTCTGCCTCCACCTAGTAATAACATGCCTTTCATCCAACTTCATTACTTATCAATGCACTCTTCAAGTGCATGCTCATCATCTAGCCTTCTTGCATGTGTAATATGCAAGGAAGGTAACATGAGATCCACAAGTAGAAAAACCTCTATATTAAATACTAGCTGAAAGGGTGTGGATTTATTTAACCTCTTAAAAGTTGTTCTAAATGCCCAAATTATAGTAGAGAATTTATCATCCCAGCCTTTCCTTCCAACATCATAATTATTAGTCAATGTATGTCCCAAAATCTTGTTGAAATCCTCAACAATTCTATTTACCTGTGGGTGATAGGGTGCTGTCTTACGGTGTGCCCCCATAAATTTTGCCAATAGTATCCTGATGGTCTCATTAAGAAAATGAGTACCCCTATCATTTTTCCAACTCAGTGGACATCCATACATGCTTATTATGTTCTTCCACAGAAACCTTGGTGTTGTGCAATCCTTTGTAGGTACTAATTCTACCTACCTTGTAAGATAGTTTGTACAAGTTATAATGTAGCGTGATCCAGTCCTACAAATGGGTGGGGAAATAGGACCCATAAATTCAATTTCCCACTTTTCAAAAGGTTCTACGCTAGCAATAGGCCTAAAAGGAATTTCATCTCTATGCCAAGCTTTTGAAGGTGCTGACAATGGTCAAAAGCCTTACAATACTCAATACAATCCTTGTAAATCATCTCCCACTAAAGGCCTGCTAATAAAATATTGTGTGCAGTAGCATTTCCTACATAATTTTCACCTACAATCCCACTGTAAGATTCATCCATAATGACAGTACACTCATACTCCAGTACACACTGGTGCAAAACCTCATCCCGACCAAACTTGTATAAATCTCCACTAATTAACATGTAATGTGTGACATGTATAACAAGTTGTTTCTTCTCTAAAGCCTTCATTCCTTCAGGCACCACACTTGTACGTAAGAATACAACAATATCCTCTAATTTAGAGGGCACGTGGTTTAATATGAACAACTGTGCATATGGCATTGTGTCCTCAATGCTTTGCGTGTCCTCACTAGAGTTAATCCTTGATAAATGATTTGGTCCTGAGTTACTCTTTTCTGGCTCCACCACTATTGTAAAGTCAAATTCTTGAAACAAAAAAATCCAATGACATATGCACCCATGAAAAATGGGTTTGTTCACTAAATACTTAAGTTTCATGTGATCTATATAGAAAATAAAAGTATTTTCCAGCAAGCATTGTCAAAACTTATGCATCACGTAAATCATGGAAAATGTCTCGCACTTTGTAGTTGTATAATTTTGTTTAGCCAAGTTCAATTTCCTTCTTGCAAAACAAATAAGATGATAAAAAATACCCTCTCCATTCTGGGCTATTACGATGTCAATGGCCATGCCAGAGGCGTCCATGTGCACATGGAATGATTTGGTCCATGAACTAAAACATGGAATATACACAGAAATAAGCTTTTACTTCAATGTCTCAAATGTGCACTGTTGCACTTCTCCCCAATGGAAATTTCCATTACTCTTCAATAATTCCTTTAAGGGTACAACTATCCTAGCATAACCTTTGATAAGTTTTTTTTAATAACTTGTCTGCCCTAAGAATCCATGCACCTCGCTTTGGTTAGTAGTTTCCTCTAAGCCTAAAATGATAGGAACCTTAGCAGGATCTACAAACAAACCTTCTTTACATATGATATTTCCTAAAAGAGTTCCAAAGGGTGTAGCAAAGACACACTTCTTAATGTTTAGAGAGATTCTGAACTACTGACACTTCTCAACCATAAGTCTTAAATTATCACAATGATCCTTTACTAGCCCATAAACTGTCCAATCATCCAAGTAACCCTACAAAAACTTATGAATGAAGTCCTAGAATGTTTGCACAACAATGCGTGAAAATAATGTAGGTGCATTCATCAATCCAAAAGGCATGACCATATATGTAAACCTCCCAACTTAGTGGTGAAAGTTGACTTTTTATGATGTTCTTTAGAAATTCTCACCTGATGATATCTAGAAAATCCATCAATGAAGGAGTATATCTCGCGCCCTACTACACCTTCCACAATATCCATAGTAAACAATGTGGGAAAGGGATCTATAACACAAGTAACATTCAACTTCCTATAATCCACACAAATCCATATCCTTCCATCTTTATTTATGCTTATCACCATAGGGCTAACCCACTCAGACTCTTCAATGAGCTCAATGATTCTAGATTTCAACATCTTATCAATCTCTTCCTTTACCTTGACGTACAGATTACAATTCATACTATAAGGCCTTTTCCTAACCGGGTGCACACCTTCCTCAACTTGATCCTCATCTCACCTAAAGAGTCATGTACCCCTTTCAACTCATGATAGCCTCTAGGAAATAAGTCCTCGAAGTTGCACAATAACTCAATAATTTTTGTAACATCTAAGTCAGACCAATAATCACTAATGATGGCATCCTTAGGTTCTATATTTGTCTTAATGTTGACCTTATTTGTTTTCCTAGGCTCATGATATGTGCATGCCTTCTCATCTGCACTATCTAAGAGCTCGTGTGTACCCGCAGTATGATCAAAATCCATATTCTCCACCTCTTTATCATCAATCATGTAGACCATTTTACCTTTTTCTTTTTCTAACCAGGCATGCCCAAGCTACTCTTCATCTGTATCTCCTTCTTCAAAGTGCACCTCTAGATCTGACTCACATAGTAATTCCTGAATAATATCCTCAGCCTTTGTACTATCTCCCATAGTCAAGCGCATTATAATCTGTAAGGCCTCATTCACTGGAGGTTTAGCAGAAAAATAGTCAAAGGTTTGAATCATACCTACAGTCCTGTCTTTCCAATTCCCCATTTCTCTATTTAGTTTCGCATAAACATACCATGTGCGCACACAGCCACACAGAGTGAAATAGAACTTGTACACCAATAGTGATGGTGGTAAGGCCTCCTACCCCTTTTTCTAGAGTCTCTCAAACTTATGAACGTGGTGCAAAGTAGAATCCTTGCCATGAAATTCACATGTCTCGGTAGGCGGATTTCTCCTAAGAAATCAGGTAGAGAAGGTGATTATCACCTCCCACCACTCTAAAATACTATCCTTGTGTTCCATCCACCAACACGCTTCTATCCCACACAAGGTATATACCAACATATTTCTTTTTTTCACTTGATCTATCCACTAGGCTTCCATAGTGCACAAAAATATGTTAGGATTTCATTTACTAGTATACCTTGGTACCTGGTTGTTTCCCAAGCACCTAACACAATGTGGCCTGCTTACACAAGTAACCACACTCTTCATCTCACACCCAACCATTTCATAAATCCCATGCACCTAGTTTTAATAAGAAATGTTGGTTATGTCACTCATAAACTATGTGTCATCCCATTGAATAACTCCTTTTGATGGCTCAAGCAATTCAAGATCTCTAATGGTGAACACATAATTTTTGTTCAAATATTCTTCACTCAAAGGTTCTACATAAGGTGCAAATTTTCCATGTTTCAAAGGGATGATCACCCACTCTTCCTTTTTCTCAAAACTGGTATGAAATTTATTAAACCACAAATAAAAATTATTCACGTAATACCAAGGGCACCCAACTAATGCTAGAAAATTGTCTACTTCTGCAAGCACCAAGATCTCAAAGTCCCCAATAAACTTGGCCACTTGTATAGTTATAGTGGCATCCTTCAAGACTCAAATGGGTGTAGCTTTAGTTCTATTTTCCATATACAACATGTTTAAAGATGGTTGTAATGATGGCCTCACCATCTAATTCCATGCATCCAAGGTGAGTACATTCACTTCTGCACTAGTATCAATCAAAATGTTATTCAACAAAAATCCATCAACAACTACATTTAAAGTGATCTCTTTATCATAATCAATACCATGAGGAGGTAATTTCACATGTAATATATGTCTCTTGTGATGAACTCCAGACTGTGGAATATTCCCCTTTAACCATACTCATAACAAAGGAATTGTGTTTTCTTTCTGCAACATTTTACAAACCTCCTTTAAGAATTCAACGTCTTTCTGAGGAAGCTCAACTATTTTTTCCTGCTCCAACTTCCATGACTACTATTTAAGCATTGTATCTCACCCTGTAAATTTCTAATAACCTCGATAGTTTCCTGATGGACTTCCTTCTTATGGGTAGGATCTGGATACTTTGCATGCAATACTTCCTATCTTGTAATAAAAAGTTTGTGTTGTGGAGTCTCACGCGTACGTGTAGCCTCAACGGGTGTAGTAATCATTACAGGTATTACCTCATGATCAGGGGATAACTTTGGCATCCACTGATCTTCCACCACCTACTATACTCTAACCATTACTGTGCCCTTGTCCTTATTGTGTTGCTTTCTCTTGTGCTCATTAAAATCCAGGCATTCTTCATAATTTTGATTCTTTCTACACCAGGAGAAAATAATTTTATGAGGGAATTCACACTTCTAATGATAAGGGGATCCACATGTATAACAGGTTCCTTGTACGAATTCTCTTCTTCCACCACTCTGACCTTAGCTTCTAAATTCTCCATGGTAACCTCTACCTCTACCATCTCCATCAGAGTGCCCTTCATTGTGATTACGATTATGTTGCTCACCTTGTTCCTGTTTCACTTGATTCTTAGACGTTTCTTTGAAACTGAAAAAATAGATAGGGTAACGGGTGTAGGAGTAATACCTGTTGAAATACTAGTTGATAGGTTGTTGCACACATATGACGTCAGAATCCACAACTGATCATGAGAGATTCCTTTTGGATAGGAAGAAATACCTGAAATAGAACACAAGACCACTGAATAAAGAGTTAAACAGTATATGCAGTGAACTCCCTAGTGTGTGCTAGATCTGGGAAGTGTGATACCTCCTAGATGGCTTGTCAGTCTACTGTTTAAAAAAATTTTAATGTTGGTAATGAAGTAAATCCTATTTTAGTTAAAATGATTTAGGTATCTCATTTAAAACATAATAAGCAATATCTAATCTAACATGATAGTGTTAAAATAAGATCTGAAGGTCAAGTAACTAGTTCTAGGTCTCTGTAAGTCTGATAGATGGTCTTAGGTAGGTCATAGGTGATTAAGGGTGATGTGATAATAGGTGGTTAGGTTACTGTTTTAGGTTGTATTGGCAAGTAAAGAGACTGATTCTGGTTAAGAGTGACCGACACCAGTTGGGGAGAATCGGTGTTGGTTATTGTGGAATACTAGAAATATCATAGAATGAACTTTGGATCACCTTTATAATTGCACAAAGGACTAGGCTGGTCGAAGGTGAGGTATTAAGCTATGTTTGGATGGGATTTGGCATGGGTGTAATGGGTATATGGAGGGGTGAGTATTGAAGGATGTTAATGGGTGGCTAGGAGAATAAAGGATGAAGATACTATGATTAAATGAATGAACCAGAGGAGTAGAATGTTCTCACTTACTTGGTATCAGGTTCTAGATGTCTTGTGAGTGAGGAATGAAGGTGTTGATAAGAGGTTAAATGTTATAGAGGATCAAAAAACATTGGGGAGTTCTTGTGTGGGCTGCATGTTCTCTCCTTCTTTCCTGATTGGATCAAATTTGTGCTGGATGGTTGCTGGATGAATGCTGGATGTCTTTGCAAGAGAAAATGCTTGATCTCCTTCTTTGCATGTGTGTTCTCATGTGGAAAACTTTTTATCTCAAAAGATGTGTTATCTCTCAAGAATCTGCCAACCTTTTTCCAACCTCGAAAATAAGGTTTTTTTGGGATTAAAAGGTGACCGACGGTGGTTCTGGCTTAACTCGGTGGCAGGTTAAGGGTAATCAGTGTTGGTTAGGGTGGGATTTCCTAGGTTTACTAAACTAGGTAGATCCCCTTGATTTTCTGGGATCTCGTGTCGTTCACTCCACGGATTAGACTGGAAGCTTCTTTTAAGCATGTGGGAATGTGGTTAGAGGGAATGTAGGCATTGATTTTTAGGTTTGGGTAAGTCTTAGTTAGTTATGGAACTTACTAAGAATAGGTCTTAGGGTGAGGTGGCTTGATGAGGTGTCTAGGTGAGGTGGATATGTGGGCATTATCTAAATTAGGAGATTTAAATAATAAATATGGTGAGGATAATGAATTAATTTAATTTAAATAATTAAATTAATATTATAGTGAGGTGAAGGGGGCCATGGCTAGGTGGATGTGTTCAAGGTGTTTATTTGTCGAGGGACCAAAGGGGAGTGTGACCCAATTTTGGTGTCTACATTTTTCCCCTTTTTGTTGCGTAGCTTGTATTGGTAAGTGATGCTAACAAAAATAAGATGTGGCTGCCCCATGTGTGGGTGGAGGTGATCCCCCTCAAACCAGGAACTGAGGAGGTAAAAGGCAGAAGTGGTGAGTGGTTTGATAAAAGGTAAATGTGATGAAAAGGAAGGTGGGTAATAGGGGAAAAAGGAGTAAGGTCTACTAGGGTAATCTAGGTAATGGGTCAGGGTCAAAGGTAGTAACAGTCAAACGTGCACACACATGTATAAACTACAACACGCTACCAGGTTGAAGAGTAGAAAAACTCTACATTGTCTAAGGTCGATAGGTTTATCAAAACAAGGTTGAAGTGATTCTGGTATCCAAGGTATAGGATATGGTCAGGAAACACAACACAGGTCAGGTGTAGGAACGTTTAGGTGTGTTCCGGTACACCAAAGGTAGGGTCAGGATAAATGGTCATGGCAAGAGGCAAGGTAAGGTCATTAGGTCAATCAACACAGGTAACAGTGTCGCAAGGTATAGCTGAACACATGGGGTCAAAGGTCACTAGCGATGTTCTAGGTCAGGACAGGTAGGGCAAGTATCTAAAATCATGACATGGAGTAGGGCTAAATGAGGTATGGGTAAAATAACAAGTCCCCAAATGAGGATGTGGGTAGGTAAATAAAAAGAGATGGGAAGGGTAAGAGGGTGAGGCAATGTGCAATGGTTGAACGGTCGGTAAAGGTAACTGGGTGGGTGGAAAATCATAGGTAAGGTAGGGCACATGACCGATTAGGGTAAAACTGGCAGGTTAGGGCGGGTGATGGTTTTTTGTTATTCATTTGTCAGGTAATTGGGTAACGACATTTCTAGGAATGGATTGAGTCGGCGAGGAGATGGTGGGTGGGTTGGTGACGGCTCCATGGATCGAGTCATTTGATTAGTTGGTGTTTTGATGAGACTTTTAATGGTTTGTTGTGATAGGTGGAAACTAGGTGATTAGGCATGATGGAGTCAGGTCTTAGGCATGGACCGAGTCAGGTTATAGGTGGATTAGGTCATGGATCGAGTTAGGTCTTAGGCATGGTTGAGTTAGGTTTGTGTTAGGCATGGTTTATGTTTAAATTAGTTGAAGTTGCGATTCATGAATTTGAGAAATGAATGATGATGTGGGTCATGTTTAAAATGTTTTATAATATATGCATGATGATGGTAGAGAAATGGAAGTCATAATAAATGTATGTTGTGGTGATGATAATAATGTTAAGCAATTTGTTGTTTGTGTGGTTTAATTTCCAAGTTTTAGATATAAAAAGGAAACTAAGTAGTGGTAGAATGTAATTTGAGGAAAATGAAAGATGAATTGGTTAGGGTAGAGAGTGGTCGGAGCTAACCCCCCAAGGGCCCCATGCCCTCAGAGTGCTACTTACATAGTCCTGGCAGTGAAAAGGGGACCTCAAGCCAATGTAGTTCTCCCATATGCTAGGGAAGAATATGAGGAGGTATGAAAATGAGTTGGTAGGTTTTAGGCATGATTTGGTTTTAGGTCTGTTAGGTGTGAGTGGGTTATAGGAAAATTAGTGTAGGTGATGTCAATTGTGGTGGAAGAATAAATTACCCCAAAGGTACGCGTCGAGGACCAAGTCTTGTATAAGGTAATCAAAATGTAAATAAAGACGGTTTAAAAGATAAGAGGGGGAAATAAAGCCACCTGATTGGTTAGGATCATACCAAGTAGGTCATACCTTGGAGGAGGTGATGAATGCAAGACCCTAAAGTACATTGCATGATTGATTATTCTAAGGGTGAAAAGTAGTCACATGATCACCAAATGTCTTGTTTCCAAGAGGTCCCTTGAGGTAGTAGGAAAGGGGGAGTGAAAATGGTGAGAGGGGTGAAAGGTGGGTAAGTTTGATATGGTATGAGGTAGCATGCTCTTTGGGCAAGAGATCCAAGGGCACAATGGGAAAATCCATGACTAAAAGTTGTCTATTTTGATTTGTATTTGAGATAGACTGATCGATGTGGGAAGTCTATATGGGATGATTAAATTAACTCCTTGAGGTCTTCATGAAGCTGATCGATGTGGGAAGCTTCAGTTTCTGTCTCATTTTTTTTGAAAGAGCTTTACATAGCTGTCCTTCGAGGGAGTAGTCTATTTATAGCAGCGATTGAAGAGAGGAAGATGTCATTTTGAGGGAGTCATATTTTTATTAGAAGTTTGACTCAAGGAGTTGGGTCCCATGTGAGGGCTTTGAAGTCATGGACAAGACCAAGGTGAAGAATAATATTCTTGTTCAGAAAGTAGGGTGAAACGACCATGGGATCTCATCTAAAGGTAGATGAAAAGTATCCATGAGAATCATGCTATGTGCAGCACCGTGGTACACATATTCAAGAGAAGATAACAAGTGACGGGTACTCACATGATTCTTGTTTAATTGTTGGTGAGGTGTAAGAAGTGGAGAGTGCTCAAGGGATGAGCATGGAAAGGAGGAAAAAAGTGATGTAGGACTAAAAATCAATAATAGAACAGTTAAAGATGCAAGGCATTAAGGGGCTCAGGTTTGGGTTTACCATCGAGTGAAGATAAACAATAAGCACCTGATCCATAGGTATGAGTCACGATGTATGGTCCAAGCCAATTAGGAGAAAATTTTCCCCATTTACTTTTTTCTGCTTTGGTTACATGTTGATTTTCTTTCAAGACAAGGTCACCAACTTGGAAGGTTCATTCATGGACACATTTTTCGTAGGCACGTTTGATATGCATTTTTGGTAAACTTGAAGGTGGTCAAGAGTGTTAAGATGGAATTTTTCTAATAACTCAAGTTGTGCTAAATGGTCCTGATGAAAGTCATCATCATTGAGCATGTCATGGAGAGAAATGCAGAGTGAGGGAATCTGGACTTTGAGAGGCAGAACAACCTCTATACCGTAGACCAGAGAAAATGGTGTGGTAGCAGTGGAAGTGTGGATACTAGTGTGGTATGCCCACAGGGAAAAAGGAATGTGTGTATGCTAGTCCTTCCTAGTATTGTTAACCACTTTCATGAGAATTTTGTTTAGGGTTTTATTAGTGGATTCGGCTTGGCCGTTGGTTTGTGGGTAATAAGGTGATGAGAAACTTAGCTGAATGCCAAAGGCGTCACAAATTTTTTGCAATGTTTTGTTTTTGAATTGTTTTCCATTGTCAGTGATGAGGTGATGAGGAACACCAAAGTGAACAAATGATGTGGTGATTGATGAACTCACATATTTTCTCAGCTTTCGTGGAGATGAGTGGTATGGCCTCAACCCATTTTGTGTAGTATTTGGTAGCGGTAATAATCCATTGATGTCATTGGGAAGAATGGGGGTTGATCTCTCTGACAAGATCCAAACCCCATTGAGAGAAGGGCCAAAGGTCATGAGCGACCTGTAAGGCGTGACTGGGTGTATGATGAAGGTTGGCGTGTTGTTGGAATTTTACACAACGTTTGATGTAATCACAACAATCATGGTTAAGGGTCGGCCAGTAATAGCCTAGGTGAAGAATACGCTTAGCAATAGCAAGGCCACTGAAGTGGCCTCCACATATGCCATCATGAACTTCCTTAATTGTATAAGGAATTTCAGAACTCATGAGGCATCATAAGATAATACCATCAAAGCACATGCTTATAGAGAAGGACCCCCATGATGACGTAACGAGAGACCTTTTTAAGGAAGGTGCGTTGTCCATTATGGGTGAGATCAGGAGGTAAGATGGAGAGAGAAAGGTAGTCAGAGTATTGTTTATACCAAAGGTCACTCGGGTCAGGGGTAGCGGTTCTGATGGAGTAAAATTCATGAGGTAAATAAGAAGGTGATTGGAGTCATTGTACAGTGACAAAGATTTTAGAATTGGTAGGTGAAGCGGGTATTTGAGAAGCCAAGCAGGCCATGGTATCTACAAATTTATTGGTTGAACAGGGGACGGTTCTGAAGGTCATAACGGTCAAAAGTGGTCAAAAGTATGTCCACATGATGTTTATACTTTTGAAGTATCTCATTACAACATTGGTATATACCATTGACTTGGTTTATAACCAATTGGGAATCACCAAAGATGTTGATTGATTTGACATCTAGGGCATAGGTAGCTTGGAGACCTAGTACGAGCGCTTCGTATTCAGCAATATTGTTTGTACAATCAAAATCTAATTTGAAAGACAAAGGCATGGGTTCACCATCAAGAGGAATGAGGATAACACCAGCCCCACCCCTGCACTGACACTTGGAACCATCGAAGAAGAGCATCATTTGATAAGCGGGTTCATCCAAGGAAAGGGTAGCAATTGACTCATCTGGAAAGTCAAAATTAGAGGGTTGATCCCCAGAAATAGGTGCGTCAGCCAATTGGTCGGAGATGGCTTGGCCCTTGATGGAATTTTGATGGATGAATTCAAGGTCAAGGTCAGACTAAAAGCATAAGCCATCATGTGGCACGCTGATTTTGATAAGGTTTGGCATACATGAAGTGTAAGGGGTCGGTGTTGGTCACAACATAGGTTTTGTGGTTGAGTAGGTAATGGCGGAGTTTTGTGGCAACAAAAACTAAGGCTAAGAAAAGTTTTTTGGGGTGGGTGTATCAGGTTTCATAGTCCAAAAGAGTATGGCTTATGTAATAAACCACCTGCTCCCTATGTTGCTCATTGCGATGAGCGAGCATGGCCCCCAAGGAGTGATCAGTAGTAGAGATGTATAGGTAGAAGGGTTGATCGTCTTTAGGTGGGATAAGTACAGGTGGTTGGAGAAGGTATTGTTTTAAGGCCTCAAAATATTTGTGGTAGTCATCATCCCATTTAAAGGAGACATCCTTCTTGAGTAGATGATGAAATGGTTGACACCGATCAGATAATTGTGAAATGAAATGGTGAATAGACTGCAACTTACCTTGCAGGCTACGGAGTTGTCTAAGGTTAGTGGGTGGAGGAATTTCCAGAATGGCCTTGACTTTAGCAGGGTCAACTTCTATACCACGTAGGGAAATGATAAATCCCAGGAGCTTTCCTGAGAGAACCGTGAAGACACACTTCTTGGGCTGAAGGTGAACACAATATTTAATGAGGCGGTCAAAAATGGTTTTGAGGACGGCAAGGTGCTCATAGTGGCATGTTAGATTTGGCTAGGAGATCATCCACATAATCTTCCAATATACGGTGCATGATGTCATGGAAGATGTAAGTCATAGCCCACTGATATGTGGCACCAACATTTTTAAGGCCAAAAGGCATGACTCGGTAGTAGAAGGTCCCCCAAGGGGTGATGAACGCAGTTTTGTGTTGATCCTCTGGGGCAAGCAAGATTTGGTTATAACCCGAGAAGCCATCCATGAGTGATAGCATCTCATGACCAGTGGTAAGGTCAACCATTTGGTTAATGTTGGGTAGAGGGAAGTCATCTTTTGGGCAGGCGAGGTTGAGGTCATGGAAGTTCATGCAAATGCAGAGTCCCCCTATCACCTTGGTGACAGGGATAATGTTAGAAATCCAACGAGGATAATCAATGGGTAATATGAAGGAAACTGAAAGAAGGCATTGAAGTTCTTCTTTGACTAGAAGGGAAATGCAAGGGTGCATTTTCCTTAGCTTTTGTTTGATGGGTTTGGCATCAGGAATGGTTATGATATTGTGGACCACTATGGTGGGGTCAATACCAGGCATGTCTGCATAAGACCAAGTGAAAGCATGGTTATGATCTTTGAGAAAAGAAGTAATGGCTTCCTGTTCAGCAACATCTAAAGATTGACCGATCTTTAGGATGTGCGGGTCATCCTGAGTATGAATGTTGATCTCGACAGTCAATTCATTCAACATGGTTTGTGTCTCAGAAGGTAATGACTGATGAATATATGAGTCTTCTGCACCAAGGTAGGTGAGTATAGATTCATCATCCTGACATTGAACAACATTAATTAAAGGTGTATCATCATCGATCATTTCAGGATACAGGAAGGGAAGAGAGGAAGGGGCCTCGCCCTCGCATTGATAAGTCAAAGGCCCTAAGGAAACATTGTTTATGAAAAAAAAAAATTAGGAGGGATAGATTCAGGATCCATCGACTCCATCGGCGAAGGTGGTGATGAAGGTGGAGCGGGTGAAGAAGGTAGAGAAGGGTTGATGTTCTTGATGGGTTCAATGCAAGCCTGTTTGGTAGGTGGTTCAACAAAGCTGATACCACTATGGTCGTTATGTTTTTGGGTGGTACATGGAATGATAGTATGGTGGCCTTGTTCATAAAATCCAAAACCAAAACCCTTCCATGCACATCGGTGTAGGAAGGTGTGGGTGAAATGGTGATTGGTGAGTGACTGGAAGTCAGCAGAAAATGGGTGAGTTTGAGACGGTGGTTCGGTGTGTAAGCATAGTAGTATCAAGTCCCCCATAGGTGAGACTGGTATGGAGATGAGGAGGACCATAAAGGAGGCATTCTCCTATGTGGTGATCATAAAGGGTGTTGGTGAAGACTTCCATACTCTTGTGGAGTAAGGAATGTGTTGACACTATATAAGTGATATTCTCCCAGAGTGAGGCATTGAAAAATGCCTTCCAAGGGATCGGTGGTTGGTATGTGGGTAGCTGGAATAGATGATGGGTCAGTGGTCGACGCGGAGGTAGAGCTAATGGATTGGGAGGCTGAGGGGTCAGCCGTGGAGGTTGTGGCAGTGGTAGGAATAGAGGAGGCATGTGCGGTTGAGGTAGCAACTGTACTGGTAAGCGGAGGTGTAGGTGAAGCGGTAGTGGTTGTAGAGGCTTTAATGGGTATGAGCACGTCATTGGGTCGGTAGAGCATGTTGCATGTTTTGAAAGGTGATGGATCAGCTGGAATAGTATAGGTGTGTCCTTCATGTTCAAACTTTACACAGTGATGCAAAGTGGAAGGAACACAACCCATGACACGAATCCAGGGTCTGCCAAGCAACAGGTTATATTGAAATTCCCCCTCCAAGATGTAAAATAGCTCTGGAATAGTGTGGGGGCCCACGCAAATGTGGAGGATGAAGGTGCCTAGTGTAGAGGTGATAGCGTCATTGAATGAACACAACATGATGGGATGTTTATGCATGTAATTGTCAGGTATGTGCATTTGAGTGAATGCATGGGATGAAATGATATTAATGCTAGCACCCCCATCGATCATTACATGTCGTACACATATATCATCGATGTGGACAGAGATGAAGAGGGTTGGGTCTGGGTCATCGGTTTGGTGTGGTGTGATCTCTTCCTCTGAGAAGCTAAGGGAGGCTACTTGGTGAGTAGGGTGCAGTGTGGATAAAGGTGGCAATTTGGTGAGAGATGCTACATGATGGGGTGTGATAATGGAGGCTACAGGGTGTAGGGTCATTGGGTAAAACCTCAATAGATTGAAGAACCTCCATGAGAGCTTGATGATGGGATTCTGAGGTTTGGATGAGGTCATATAGGGACATTTTGAGGGGAGATTGGTGTAATTGTTTGAGCATGGTGCGATGTGTGACCCCATTAGAAATAGGGTATGTGGGGCCACGCAGATAGTGATTTTAGGTGTGGGTGTAGATGGTATGTTGGGTATAGGATTGGTTGGTGGGTCAGTTGCCTTTTCCTTGCCTTTGTCTTTCTGAGCATGGGTAGTGACGTGGATCATGTTGATCTGAGGGGAGTTGGAAAAAGGAGAAGGTGTAGGGTGAGTGGTGTAATGACATGACAGGTAAAAAACCTACTGGAGGAGAAAAACCTTGTGAGGTGAGCTAGGCACAATGACATTTAGGTAATGGTGTGGAAATTTCTCTGATGCGAACCATGTTAATTTCGAATCTTGGGGGTGGCTCTAAGAGATGTGGGGGTGGAGGTCATGGTTGTTGAGTAGGCAGTGAGGGAAGGACTGTGGGAATGGGTGTTGGTGAAGCAGGGTCCTCATCGAGAAGGTCGTCATTGTCAAAGTTGGCTTCCAGAGAGGACACAACTGGATAAGGATGGTTTTCAAAGCCTTGCAGTTCTCCACATCGTGCCCTGACACACAATGGTAGGCACAAATTTTAGTGTCATCAAACCCTTTTGGCTTGGGTTTGAGGGGGTCATAAGGTCTGAGTGGTGGTAATGTGATGACAGAAGTCTCAAGGAGGTTGGTTAAAATTTTGGCATAGGACCCTGCTAGTGGATCACAATGGGAAGTGAAAGTGGGTTTGGGTGTAGGTGCGTCTGATTGTTGAGGAACGGTCCTTGCAGGAGGGGGAGTGGGTTGAGCCATGGTTTTGGGTGCTGGAGTGGTCTTGGGTGTTGGTCGTGTTTGTTTGGGTAGGGGTATGGTAGATGAACAGGAAGGAGGAAGTATGGTTGTTTTGACTACCTTATTAGAGGGTAGTGGATTTTTGTCTTTGGGTTGCACCTTCTTGGGTAAAGGTGATACGGGTGTCTGAGATCTAGAAGGAAAAGTGGATGGGGGAAGAGGGAGAGTTACCCATGGGGATAATGGAGGTGCTGTGAAGGTAGATGATGCGGGTCATGCAGGGGGTGTGAGGGATAGAGACTGAAGTGTAGTGGGTAGTGAAGAAGTTACTGAGGGTATTAGAGGTATGGGTGGTAAAGATGCTGTAGGTGTGGGTGTAAGCCATGTCGGGCACCTGGGTATGTTAGAGGTTTGCGAGGAAGGAATGGGCTGTTGTGTTTTTGGTTTATTGACGGGTGGAGGTTTCTTGACCGTGTGGGGAGGTTAAGGTCCTAAAACAGATGGAAAGGGTGAAGGTGATGCAGGTATGATTGGCACAGCTGGGGTATGAGTTCTATGGGTTTGGTTCTTCTGTTTGGGTGCTGGAGTAGGTGTGGTGTTGACTTTGGAGGATGTAGCTAAATCTAGTTTGATAGGTGGATGAGTAAGGCTGGTGGTTGGGGTGACCCCTAAGGTAGTAATAGGTTTAGTCAAGGAAGATGTTGTAGGTGTGGGTTTGGATTTAGATGTATGTTGGGTTATGGGTAAGGGTGTCATGGATGAAGTTGTGATAGAGGTGGTTGTGCTTGGTTTGATTGGTCGAAATATCTTTGGGTAGATAGTGGAGGTATCAGCAAGTGACATCTACATTTGCATTGAGACAAGAAGCAGAAGGCGTCCCCACAATAAGGCTCTGTCCACATAATCTAAGTGATCGGCCAAGCATGAGAATGACACATGTCTGTAGGTGAAGTTGATGAGGACCTAATGGCTATTCCCATAAAATGTGTCTTAGAGATGGGGAATTTGTTGGCTTTAGCTTCCGTGGGTAAGAGAGCCGAAAGTAGGTCTGCGGGATCTTGGGTAGCTGATGGAGAATGTTCACCTAGAGGAAAAGGTATCTCTACTGGATCTTTGATAGGTGGAGGAGAAAATGGGTGTTCCTCTATAGGTGGAGGAGATGATGGGTGCTCCTCTATGGGTGGAGGAGATAAACAAGCATCCTCCATGGATTGAAGAAGTATTGTGAATGACGGTTCCCTGGGTGGAGAAGTCAAAGGTGAAATGGTCTCGATATTAGCGAAAGGCTCCTCCACAGGTGAGGAAGGAGGTGAAAGGTGTTCCTCTATGGGTGGAGGAATAGGTGAGGTGGGTTCCAATGCAGAAGGAGGATTTTGAGCTAGAATTTCCTCTATGGAAGGAATATGGGGTAATTGGGAAGCAACAGGTGCATCACTAAAAATAGCATGGACCTCGCGGGTATGGCTATCATGAGTTGAGGTCTCACCAGTTTGATTAGATGAAGGGGCATGATTGGGAAAGGGTTTCTTAAATATGTGTAGGTTTTGATTGGCCAGTGCATTAGGATTATCCATGGTTAGCTCACCTTTCTCGAGCATTTCTTAGACAATGTTTTTGAAAGTGATGCAATTTCCGTCACTATGACCCTTTACTCGATGATAGTTACAGAAGTCATGCTCTTTATACCATGTGGGTGTGGGGCGAGAAGGGTCAAAACCAATGTGTGGTTTTATAGGTGGAAGGGTGATGGCCCCAGCTTTGATGAGATTTTCTAAGATAGAAGAGTAAGGTTCCCCAATTGGGGTATATTTCTGTTGTTCTCATCTGAATTGAAAAGTCTGAACAAGGGTGAGAGATTAGATGAGGGGCTAGCCTGATTTGATGGATGAGCTGGGCCAACTTTGAGTACTACTGCATTAGTGGTGCCCTTAGCCTTTGAATAACTATTCTGTGGTTTGGAAGAAGAGGAGGTATCATTCGACTTGAATGCCGAATTCTTATTGCGTAATTGGATTTTCTTCTCTTCGATGGCCCGAATCTCTAACTTTTGTGCCATGGTGAATGCTTCATTCGAATGTTTGGAAAGTTTGGACCTACAGGGTCAGTGAGATATGTCTAGCACAAGCCACGTGAAGAGCTCAATGAGTTCTATTTGTGGTAGTTGGAAGGTGAGCTGATTGATCAGGCTACGCTAGCGAGTGACAAAATCTGCGATAGATTCATCATCATACTGACGCATGGAGTATAGGTCAGTCATGGTAACCTTCTTGATGATATTGATGGAGAAGTGATCCAAGAAGGCTTGGGCTACCTGATTAAATGAAAATATAGAGTGTCTAGGTAACCCACTATACCAATCTAACGCAGGTCCAGTCAGAGACATGGGAAAGGTCCTCAAGAGCAAAGCATCATCGTGGGTGATTAGGTAGCACCCGTGTTTGAATGACCACAAATGTTGTTGTGGGTCTTCCTTGCTATTGAAATGGTTGAATTTAGGCATCTCCCAATGTACAGGGTATGGGTGGATAGGAATGGATGGGTGGATGGGCTCATTACAAATCTCATCATAGGTGAGAGTGTTGCGGGAGCCAGAAACTGATGCCTCCAATGTCTGCATCTTGTCCATCATTAATTTGATTAGGTCATTGGTAGGTTGCAATGGTTGGGTGCCTCCTGTAGCGTAAGAGGGTTGATGTTGGGCATATGATGAGGGTGGCATTCCAGTATATGGTGTTGCCATGTAGGTAGATTGAGAAGGAGGTAGTGAAATAGGGGGGACGTACCTGGAATGAATAACAGATGAAATAGGAGGCTGCTGATAATACGTATATGGAGGTGGAAGGGTCGTGGTGACCCTAGTGGCAATGGGGGCTAATGATTGTGGAATAGAAAGGACCACATTTTGAAAGGGGGTAGGGGTCACCGACATGGGAGGTGGTTATGTAGCTATGGGTATATGCGAGATAATAGGGGGATGAGGTTGTGTTTTGAGTGGTTATCAAAGGTATGGTGGATGTGGCGGGTGCAACGGATGTAGCAGACGTGGCAGTCAGAGTGGGTATAGGACCTAGCTGTGAAATGAATGGGGGTAAGGTAGATGCAGGAAGTGCAGAGCCAGATGGGGCTGACATAGGAGTGGGAGTGAGAGTCAGGGGGGATAGATACGGGCATGCCGTATATCAACTGACCTGAGGCATCTCGAGTGGATGAGTGGGAAAGGTAAAACTGTAAGGCGACAGGGTTTTGGTCAAGGAGTCGTGTGAACTCCTCATCTCTGGTAGCGATAGTGATAGGTTGGATAGGATCCATGGCAGGTGATAAAATGGAAGGTGGTGAAGGGCTAGGTGGGAGTGGTTGACAACTGGCATGGAATATGAGGGCACTAGCTTGTTGACACATCAGTACCATGTGAACAGGTACTGATCAGGTTGGGCTACCTTTCTGTAAATGACACAGAAATACAACAGGAATAGGAAGAATAGGTGGAAATAAGTGGATTAGGTACCAAATGTTAGCTGGAAAGTGGCACAGGATAACCGATGCCAGTCAGGGTAAACTGATGCCAGTTAGGGGTAACCACTGCCGGTCACTGTGGAAAATGGATAGTGAGTAAAAAAACAAGGTGTAAGGCCAAATCTGACAGGTATGCCGAATACTAATGAGATTTACAAGGTCAATGGGAATGATAGTAGTGACAGGGACTCTGAATAGTTGAAGAAGGTGAATAAATGTCCTTTTGGATAGGTTAACCAAAAGGACCTGGAACCGATGCTCGGTTGGGTATAACTGACGATGGTCAGAGGGTAACCGATGATGGTCACTGGACCGACACCAGTCACTGTGAAATTGAAACAGTGATGAAAGAAAAGTGGTTGTGAATTAAAATATGATGTGGAATCAAACCCAGAATTCTGAGAATGATGAGAATATGGTCTAGGAACACTCAGAAGAAGCTGGAATACACCAACTATGATGAGGAGTGTGTAAGGAGAAACAAGAAAAATGAAGAACGTGACCTCTCACCTCAAAATGCAAGCCAAGCAGAGACACTAAGAAAAATGTGATCCTAAGAGTGCCTTTTCTATTATGTTTGTTTAGCTTAAGCTATTTAAGGACTGACTCATGAACTGTAGAATAGAATTTTTTGGTGAGGATGGCTTCCTACAAAGAAGGAGGTCTAAAAGGTGAGGTTTCAGGTATGTTATGGTGGGGGTGGGCTTCATTCTGAAGTATGACTCGATAGAGCAGCGAGCTGGGGAGTACCTGCCAATCCTCATATCAGTGCGATCATTGACAGGTGTTCCCAGGAAAGATGTTGTTTAAGAATATGTATTTGTTTTGAATTTGTGTAATTTGGTAAGACTCAGAGAGAGAGATGTGCTTTCTATGATTCATTTGTCAACCATTAGCTGGGCATGACTTCCAGCGTATAGGTTGCCCTCAATTAATGTGAGCTAATGCAGAAAATTAGAATGAAATGCAATGATTTTAAGCCCAAATCGAAATATGGAATTCGATGACACAAGTAGATGAAGAGGGAGAGGGATGCTCTTTCACTAAAATGTAGGAAACAAGAAGAAATGGTTCTTTTTACGTACACCAAAAGAAAGGTTTCTTTTAGAGAAAATAGAAAGAAAAAGAAGGTTACCAAGGAAGAAAATTAATGTGTATGCTTTTCAGAAGGGAAACAAACACACAAATTTTCCTAGGAATGAATAAAATGCAAGGAACCCCGAATGGGTCCCACCGGGCGTGCCAAAATGTTTCACCTGATTCTTAGATGTTTCTTTGAAAGTGAAAAAACATAGATAGGGTAACGGGCATAGGAGGAATACCTATTGAAATGATGGTTGATAGGTTGTTGCATGTGTATGACCTCAGAATCCACAGCTGATCATGAGAGCTTCCTTTTGGCTAGGAGGAACTACCTGAAATGGAACACAAGACCACTAAATAAAAGTTAAACAATATGTGCAGTGAACTGCCTAGCATGTGCTAGATCCGGGAAGTGTGATACTTCCTAGACGGCTGTCAGTCCACTATTTAAAACAATTTAATGTTGGTAATGAAGTAAATCCTATTGTAATTAAAATGATTTAGGCATCTCATTTAAAACACAATAAGAAATATCTAATCTAACAGGATAGGTTAAAATAAGATCCGAAGGTCAAGTAACTAGTTCTGGGTCTCTGCAGGTTTGACAGAGGTCTTAGGCAGGTCACAGGTGATTAAGGGTGATGTGAGAATAGGTGGGTAGGTCATTGTTCTGGGTTGTATTGGTAAATACAGTGACCGATGCCGGTTAAGGGTGACCGATGCCGGTTGGGGAGAACAGTGCCAGTTACTGTGGAATACTGGGAATGTCACAGAATGAGCTTTGGATCTCCCTTATGGTTACACAAAGGACTAGGCTGGTCGAAATGAGGTATTAGGTTGTTCGGATGGGATTTGGCAAGGATTTAATGGGGATATGGAGGGGTGAGTATTGAAGGAGGTCAATGGGTGGCTAGGAGAACAAAGGATGAAGATACAATGATTAAATGAATGAACCAGAAGAGTAGAATGTTCTACTTACTTGGAATCTAGTTTCTGGACATCTGTGAGTGAGGAATGAAGGTGTTGATAAGAGGTTGAATGTTGCAGAGGATCATCAAACATTGGGGAGCTCTTGCATGGGCTGTATGTGCTCTCCTTCTTGCCTTGATTGGATCAAATATGTGCTGGATGGTTGTTGGATGAATGTTGGATGTCTGTGCAAGAGAAAATGCTTGATCTCCTTCCTTGCATGCGTGTTCTCATTGAAGCTTGTTCTCAAAAGATGTGTTATCTCTCAGGAATCTGCCAACCTTTTCCAACCTCCAAAATAAGGTTGTTTTGGGGATTAAAAGGTGACTGACATGGTGGTTCTGGCTTAACCAGGTGGTGGTTAAGGGTAACCAGCATCGGTTAGGGTGGGATTTCCTAGGTTTACTAAACTAGGCAGATCCCCTTGATTTTCTGGGATCTCATGTCATTCACTCATGGATTAGATTGGAAGCTTCCTTTAAGCATGCAGAATGTGGTTAGAGGGAATGTAGGCATTTATTTTTAGGGTTTGGGTAAGTCTTAGTTAGTTATGGAAACTTACTAAGAATAGGTCTTAGGGTGAGGTGGTTTGATGAGGTGTCTAGGTGAGGTGGATATGTGGGCATTATCTAAATTAGGCTATTTAAATAATAAATATAGTGAGGGTAATGAATTAATTTAATTTAAATAATTAAATTAATATTATAGTGAGGTGAAGGGGGCCATGGCTAGGTGGATGTGTTCAAGGTGTTTATTTGTCGAGGGACCAAAGGGAGTGTGACCCAACATTGTAATCTATACACCAAATACCACTGTGTGTCTCATGGGTTGAATTAGTTGATAATTTTTCCAACTATTTTGCCATAGATGCAATCTGAGCTTCCAAAAATGAGCTAACTCTAGTGTTTATGCTCCTAACTTTCTCAACATGTAGAGCTGCCTCAAGTGCCTCACACAGATTTGTAAAATTCTCATGTGATAGTTCCCTTCTGAAAGGTGTGATTAAACCTCCAACAAACCACTGAGCATGCTGACTGGGGTTAATATCATAAGATAACTTTGATAAAAAAAAATTTAAGCATGCAACATACTCCCTTATGTTCTCAGCCATGCTCTACTTAATTTCTTTCAATGCAATGATGCTTTTATGTTCAAAATCTGGTATATGGAACTCAGCTAAGAAAGTATCACGTATCATGGTATAGTCTACACAAGTCTAGTTCGGATCATACTTCTTATACTATGTGCGCGCCCTTGTAAAGTAGTAGAAAATAGACTTGCCTTACACTCAGGAGTTGTGATCCCCTTAGTGTGCCATAGTATCTCACACATATGTACATGCTCAGCTGCATATTTAATTCCCCTATACTATGGTAGGAAAAAAGAAATACCGTAATAAATTTTCTAGGATTGGTGTGGACTGTGTCCATCAGATCCAAAACCTGTATTCCCTCTACCTCCAGAACCACCAGATCCACTAGATCCCAAACCACCTGATCCTCCTCCTGTAGTGGGCACCAGACCAAAGGATGTGTGACATTTTGTCCCAATGGTTGTGCTAAACTGAATGCTCATGGTCTACAAATTTTTACTACTTCAGGATGTAATACCAATGTTCTACACTGATGAAACACCAGAAAAATACCTCCAACTAGACCCCTAAATAAAAAAGATGACATATTTTCTACCATAGATGAATATTCTATGTGATTAAATCCTTTATTTAATCAAAAGTGAAATAGACCTGTTACTACTAAAGTACCTACACTAGCTTGTTTTTCAATGATTGTCATAGAAACTAGAAAAACCAAGCGCAAGGGCTAGGTCACCAAGAGGGATCAGATGCACACATGCGGTCCTTAAATTTTTAGTCGGTGCACTCTCATATGAAGCCTAAGATTTTTATCTTCCATTCTTTCCCAAATGGGGGAGTACCATATGCTCTGGATCCACATTTTATACATGAGCTCCAAATCCTTCATGAGCCATCTCTCTCCGCAACACCATTCGTTCCGCAACATCACACTACTTCACCAAGTCCCTCTCGCATGTCTCATTAAACTTAAGTCTCCTTTCTTATCTCTATCTCTCTATTTCCAGGTATGCCTTATTTCACCACACCTACTCCTACCCCCAAGTGTGGTTAGGTTTAGCTATCCATAGGATGCTCTTCCACATCCAGAGTCATAATCAAGATCTTAATCGCTAAAAAGATAATGCGCAAATAAGATCTTATAGGTTTGAGCAAGAACTAGAACTCAGTAACCTATTAATAGGAATAAGTAGAAACTACGTACTCTAAAGTGTAGCTATGAAAAACACCACTCTACTAATGATCGACAACATGTGTCCAAGTTAGATCAACATCATATAAATTTTTGTAATCTTCCTGAGTCCAAACAAGTGCTCTATACCTCAAATTTATCTTCGATGTGTATGCTACCAACCACTCATACAAATCTATGGGAAAATAGGAAAATAATGTCTCATAAATCTCATGATACAGATTTTGTTTAACCCACATGTGTGCATCAAATTCAGGTTCAATGTTAAATATATGAGCAAACTCTTCCTCTAAATTCTCTACCCAATCCTTAATATTGGACAAAGTAAATCGATACGTCTTCATCATGCAACATCCTTGCAAATATCTTGAAAAGAGGTCCTAGAAATGGAACCAAAATGTAGTATTTTATGTTACCAAATAACCCAAGGTCTACTAACACATCACTTAGGTAGACCTGAGTGTTGACCCAAAGTGCACAAGGGTAATAGGTCCCTCTTTTATGGAAATTTGTCAAGGAGTTGGCATGATAAATGAACATATAATCCAAAACCATAATAACCATTCAAAATTAAAGCATAAATAGATCTAGATCAAAACCGCATGCAAGAATGAACTAAACAAGAATCAAGATCAGGTTTACCATGCAAAATCCAGTAGTAGAGGTATCAAAAACAAGAATCCGTCCATAGAAATCCATTGTATTAATCACCATAAAACACAAAATTTGAATACATACATAAGAGTATCA
This sequence comes from Taxus chinensis, assembly GCA_019776745.2. NCBI lineage: Eukaryota > Viridiplantae > Streptophyta > Pinopsida > Cupressales > Taxaceae > Taxus > Taxus chinensis. The sequence goes on along the minus strand of CM034154.1, from coordinate 679,485,034 downwards.
TCATAAGTCATGCAAGCTCATAACCCAACAACATAACTCTACTACAAAGCCCGTGCTCTCATACCATGTAAATCAGTACATATTTATAGGTAGTGGGGACTTTCCCTTCACTACTCTTGCATTCTCCAAAAATATCCTGCATGCTAGAAATAGCCATGCGTGCATTAAAAGCCAACTACAAGAGCATGCAAGCCCGCTAATAATAGATTATCTTCTAGTATAAATTAAATATCTAATCCTATTAATAACCTAAGCCCTGCATGATGTTTTAACTTCCTTCACATGAGATCTATCTCAAAATAGAATTTTATTGAACTACAAGTCTTCATGTTCTATTCTTATCTCCAAAAACCTTGCTTGGCCATTACTCCAACCCCTTTATTCTTCCAATCTTTCTCCTAGCTCAAAATGTGGCTAAGTATGGAATACAATTTTTCTAGGTGTGAGCCTTCATGCACTATCTGTTTTTTCCTCCTTGCATGATTTTGTGCCTAACTATCACCCATCAAAATACCTTGTGCTGCTTATACTTAGTATCCTTTTTAGGGGTCCAACAGTTTATAGAATTCATGATTTTTGAAGGATTTTTGATTAACCATGATAACTACAAAGGGAATACGATAGCAGAAAATGATATGATTAAGGATCGATTTGGATTTTTTTTTTTCTGGTGACATAGGTGAGTAGAATTGACTTGACCCTGGTAAAATATTCTATAGCAGTAATAATGAATTTGTGTCCATCGGATGAGTTAGGATTAAGTTTTCCCATGAGATCAAGACCCCAGGTGGAAAATGGCCATGGAGTAGTGATGGGGGATGTAGAGATTTAAATGGTGCATGGATGAGTTCAGCATGATTTTGGCATGGAATGCATTTATGGACATAATAGCTTACATATTTTTTTGGAATAAGCCAATAGTATTTGGTACGCAAAAGTTTCTTGGAAAGTACCACATAACTAGTGTGAGCATTGTAGATGCCATCGTGAACTTCCTTGATTGCTCATTCATCCTCTTGGGAGTAAAGTAATCATAACAAGATTCCATCATATTCTCTATGGTAGAGGATTTAGCTAAGGATAATGAATATGGATGCACGTTGGATGAATAATTTACAATGGCCATGAAGAAGGTCATGTGAAAGGATACGGTCATGTAGATAGGTATAGATGTCGTGATACCACAGGGAGTTAGGACTAATAATCTCACATACCATCTCATATTCAAGGATGTCATATGACAAAACCATGAGTCATTCAACTAGGAATTGTGAATGATGGGCATTTGAAGGAACGTGTAACAAAGAGCCAATAGTTTTCATAACATTTGTTGGTTTGTTGTTTGCTCATGGAACTTGCTCAAATGTGCTGAAAATAAAGCTTAAAACTATCCATCATTCGCTTATATGGTATGATAATATCATCTATGGTTGATTATTCATTATTAACCTACTTGATGATGATTTTTGAGTCACCAAAGATATTAAGTTCCTTGATATTCCATTGGATAGCCATTCTGAGTCCAGCGATAAGTGCATCATATTCAGCTATATTATTGGTATAGGGGAAATTGAGATGAAAGGCCTTAGGGATGAGATATCCTTTGAGTGTGATGAAAAAGATGAGGATTATTGTTCCTAAGCCATGACGTGTGAAGGATCCATCAAAGTATAATGTCCAACTATATGATTTGTTGATAGTGAATACCGATTCATCAGGGAACCATGTATCGAGTGGTGTGGAATCAAAAAATGGAGCTTTAGCTAATTGATTTTTTAAAACCTGTCCTTAGATAGCATTTTGATTAACATATTCAATTTCAAATTCACTTAAGAGAATAATCCATTTATCCATCCATCCTGTCAAATCTGATTTTGAGAGTAGATTTCTAATTGGATCTACTTTAACAATGAGCTTGACTATATTATTAAGCATATAATGCTACAACTTTTGAGAGGTAAATAAAACAATATGCCATGATTTTTCAAAAGGGGTATAGTTGAGCTCATAATATATTAATGTTCGGCTTATGTAATAGATAGCTTGTTCTTTTCCATTGAAATCATGTTGTGTAAGGAGAGATCCCAAGGTGTGTTGAGTAGTTGAAATATAGAGAAGAATATGAATTCCTAGAGTGGGAGACACTAGGATTAAAGGATGAAGTGGATATTCTTTGATTTTATCAAAGGATGCTTGACATTATTCATTCCAATAGAAGGATTTTCCTTTCTTCAGAAAATGGTGGAATGGATGGCATTTATCAGTAAGTTTCTTTTATAAACCTCCTGATGGCCTATATTTTACCCTTTAGAATTTTGAGTTATTTTAGATTTGTAGGTGGAGGAATTTTGATAACATCTTTGAATTTTTCTAGATCAATTTTTATGCTATAACATGAGATGATGAATACCAATAGCTTTCCTGATGTGAGGTCAAAAATACATTTCTCAGGGTTGAGGCATACTTACATTCTCGAAGATGCGATGAAGAACCATAGGATGTTCCTCTCTAATTTTGGATTTTCCCAGAATGTCATCGACATAATATTCAACAATGTCATACATCATTTCATGGAATATGATGGTCATGGCACATTGATAGATGGTACCAACATTTTTGAGGCCAAAGGGAAAGACTTGATAGAAAAATGTTTCCCATGTCATAGTGAAAGTGGTCTTGTGTTGTTCTTCTTATGTTATTTTGATTTGATTATAGCCAGAGAATCCCTCCATGAGAGATAGAATTTCATGCCCGGTCATAAAATCCAAGATCACGTTGATATTTGGTAATGTAAAATCATCCTTTGCGGAAGTTTTATTAATGTATTAGAAATATGTACAAATGTGGATGCCCCTAGTCTTTTTTCCTATTGGAACGATGTTAAAGATCCATTCAGAATAATCGATTGACCGGATGAAGCCAACTTCGAGAATATTTTGAAGTTATTATTTGATGAGTAGGGATACCCTTGGATGCATCTTGTGGAGCTTCTATTTGAATGGTTTTACATATTTATACACCACTAGATTATGAACCACCAATGATGGATCGAGTCCAGGCATATCCACATAGGACCATGTGAATACGTCTGAGAATTATTTAAGAAGTGTTGTAAAAGTGGTATGTTATTCTATAGATAAAGATGCCCTCAATTTAAGGATCTTGGGGTCCTCTTCACTACCAATGTTAATACCAATGGTTTCTTCAATTAATGATGATGGCCCGTCTTGTAGCGTTTCAGAAGCTAGAAGGAGTTGGTCCATAGTTGGATCATGTTCCAGGTATAAGGGATGTTTGAAAAATTATCTAAGGGGATCCTCCTCATTTATATGTAAAGAGGAGTAAGGATGAGGGATGGTGGATTGGGGTTGGATAGATAAGATAGGATATTTTTCTCCAAAATAGGAATCAATATTTAGATATATTTTGAAACCTTTTTTTCAGTCTTCGGCTGGTATATTATCTCATGTTCCCATCAACTAAATAATTTCTTGATCATTGTGAAAGGTGTAAAGAGGGATATGGTCATATTTCTGGTCCTATTGGATGAGTTGGAAATAAGTGAGAGTGATGTCAATGGCAAGGATGGTGGTGTTATGGAATCAATTTGTGATGGCAAGATCGGCATATTGGCTATAGAGAGAACTAGTTTCAATAGTTTTTATGGCCTCCTTAGTCATCTCAGTTGTGTCATTCAGGTCATCACACATACCCTCATTATGTGGTTGGTATCCTAATCCATGTCCATCCAAGTTAGGGATGATAGCAAGGGGTTTGGGGATGCCTTTCTTTTTATGACCTATACTTAGACATAACCCATACGAGTCATCATACGCTTAGGGATTAGATATTCATTACTCAAGAAGTATGATGGTATAGAATCGTCTATGAGCCATGTAGTGTTAGATGGATCTAGGTACTCATCCATGAGATACTTAAAAGTGGATAAAATTGGAGGAGCCCAATGAATATGATTTATTTTTAGATTAACACATGTTGGACCTTCCATGCTATTTGGGTGAAAGTGGTAGTTACTCAATACTAAAGTTTTTATATTCCCCCCACCCTATGGATTTTGGCTCGAGAGGAAGAGTGGGTAGGAGAGGATGGATGTGGAAGGAGTGGGTAAGAGGGAAGAAAATGAGGATGAATCATTACGTGAAGTGGATGGAAAACCAACAGGTGAAACATATGAAATAGTAGATGTCATGGATGATGGTGACGAGATAGTTTGTGTGATGGGATAATACGGTTCCCTATAACCTTGTGCTTCAAGTGATTGAAAATACAATAAGGGTTGAGGGTATCCATGGATGGTGACCTCCACACCAAAATGATCAAACTTTATACATTGATGTAAGTTAGATGGAACAACATCCATTTCATGGATACAGGGGTGACCAAGCAATAAACTATAGGGGAAATAGATGTCTACGATGTGTACTAGGGTGGGTAACATGACTGGCCCCACATTAATGGGAAGGTATAAAGTGCCCACTGATTTTATTTTAGTATTATCATATTATTTGATATTTATTATTTATTTTCTTAAATCCAATTCATCATACCCTAGGTGTCAGATGAGGGATAGGGTACAAATATTAACACCAGACCCATTGTCCACTAATATTCATTCGACACAAGTATTATCGATATGAACCTCAATGTAGAGAGGGAGGTTGTGGGTCGGACTATGTAGTGGTAAGTCTTGCTGGGTGAAAGTGAGTGGAAGTGTTAGATGAGGGTAAAGGTGAGCGACGAGGGATTTGAACTTGGTTGGATTGATAATCATTGGGATGTGAGTCTCCTTAAGAGGGTGATAAAGGATATCTTTATGTATGGAAGATGTTTTGAGAAGATCCATAATGGACATCTATATGGGGGTCTTCTCAAGTTGTTTGATAATGTTATATTGATCTTGCAGAGGTAGATTGGAAGAAAAAGGGGCAGTCCCTTAAACCACTACATGGCTCCTATGAGTAATAACCACACACTGAGGGTTTTGAGAAGGTCTCTTGACTTTGATGGTGACCAGTTAATGGGGATGATAGTGAATATGGATAATAAAGGATTAATATTGGAAGGGGACACGTCTATCATTTATATTTTTAGAGTGATGGATGGATGTTTCATGGGTTTTACTAGTCTTTTTCTGACCCTGATATTAAGTGTGGTTCTAACCATGATTGGGAAGTGGATTTTGAAAAATTCCTAGCTTCTCATTTTGAGAGGAAGAGTATGTATTGTTTTTTATTTCAATTTCACCCCGATAAATTAGGTATTAGATGCAGTTCTTGAGTTTCATACACCCTGTGGTGGCATAAACCTTGATTTTGTGAATTTTACAATACTCATTTTCCCCGAACCATGATGGTTCAGATATGGACTCATCAATCTATTGGGTTTGTGTGAAAACAACCATATTAGTAACACTTGGTTTTCAAGTAACACTTGGGTTGACCCTTTGGGATGGATATGGAAGAAAATTTGTGGACATGTTGAACATGTTTGGTCTGTGTTTCCTCTACCTCCAGAACCACCAGATCCACCAGAGCTAGAGCCACCTATACCTCTTGATACCGAACTTGTAGCTGGGGTCAGACTAGAATATGTACTTCCCTATGTCCCCATAGTAGTACTGAATTGTAACCTGACATTCTATGAAGTGTTACTACTCCCAAAAGAGAGTCTAAAAATATGTGCGCCTAAATTATGTGTGGATGATACAACCAAAAATGTACTTCCATATAACAACAAATCCATTTGCGTTGCCATCATTTTTATTTTTATTTAACTCACTCCTACTCTCCCACTGCCTGGATTAGCTTTCTGGCTATTAGTTGTACTAGAAATTAGAAAACCAAGTGTAAGGGAAAGGTTTCCACGTGGATTCAGATGCACGCCCATGACCCAGGTCATCTCTGCTGGCGTGTTCCTACGTGAGGCTAAGGAGGGTTCCTTGTCATACTTTCCCAAATGGGGGAGTTCCTGATGCTCAGGTTCAGTGTCTTCTATGTGAACTTTAAACCCTTCCCAAACTATCTCCCTCTATAATGCCATTCACTATGCAACATCCCACTACTTCTCTATCTCCCTCTCACGTGCCTCATTATACTTAAGCTGCCTTTACTCTATTTTCCTCTCTGTCGCTTGGTCTACCATCTATCACCAAACCTTCTCCTACCCCCATGCATGGTGGGGTTTAATTAGCCATCAGTTTTCTCTCCAATTTTAGGGTTGCCATCAAAATGTTGATCACCAATGGAATTCCTTGTAGGTAAGTCCCCTTGGGATACCGTAAATACTAGAATTCAGCTACCTTTGGGCACCAATAAGTGGAAATTGAGTACTCCAAGATATAGTTATTCAAAACACCATGAAACCACATATCCATAGCACGAGTCCAAATCAGATCACCATTATAAAGGTCCTAAAATTATTCTTATGTCCATACAAGTGTGTGATACCTCCAATTTAGTTTATATGCATATGCAACTAGCCACTCGTATAGTTCTATCGGAAAGATAGTGAAGAAGCTCTCAAACAAAAAATTATACAAATTATGCTCCACCCACATGTGTGTATTAAACTCAGGTCCAGTACTAAAATATCATGCATATTATTCTTCTAGGTCATGTATCCACTTCTCAATACTTGCTAGAGTCAACCAATATGTCTTCATCGTGAACCATCCTGAAAAAAAATGAAAAAGAGGTCCCGAGAATAGAACCAATGATGTAACCTAGAATTTACCAGTAAAATCTCAGGCGTGCTAGCACATCACTCAACCTAGACTGAGCACTAACCCAAAGCATGCAAATGTACCAAGACCCTCTTTAGGGTTGTTGTTGCAAGATTTTAGCATGATGAAGACTTAAAACATTCAGATGCATGACTAATTTATCATTTTATAGTGCATGTTTAGATCTAGATCTAGAGAATAACAAACTTAAATGATAACCATGATGAAATCAAGCATGCAAGAACTAATTATACTCAGGATTTGATAATTTGTTTCAACCAATACACTCCATTACATTAAACATGATGAATACATAGAAGCTTATTACAATAGTTAATACCATAGTTCATTTACACATCATATTTGGTAGCATAACCTCACAATAGCTCAGTTCTTACATATACTCTCTATACTACACAGTTCACTACATATTTATAAGGGTGGGGACTTTTCCTTCACCACTCATCTATTCCCAAAATAGGTCACATGCTATTATTAGCCACACACCATTATAATAATACCCTCACATGCAAGTGCGCTAATAATAGACTTCTCCTATTTAACTGTCAGTAGTAACTCTATTCTCATCTTGTACCCATGTAAATCACTTTGTAGCTGATCCTCCAAACATATCCAATGTGTGTCATGTAAGTCTTTATCCTGTTTGTGTGCTCTGCATGCCATCTTCCAAAAATAGATCACGCTCATGAAAACGGCTAAGTCCTGAATCTGTCTCTGTCTTCAGCGCGTTATTCCTTCCCAATTCTCCCACACTTTTGAATGCACTCTGATATTTCATGTGAATATTCTATACAAATTCTGCTGAGGGTTATACATGTTCTACTCAACATTACCCCACACTAACCACATTACCTACCCGGAAATGGTTTTCTCCAAAATGAATCAAAGAATATGAATAGAAGAATAGAAAGAATTTTTATGAATAAAAGAATGACTTTACCCTGTAAAATCTTCTGATTCAACCTGAAGAATAAATTCTAGATATTCTTATTTTATTTCCATCTCTAAAGTATACCAATCATTAAGTGTGACCTCTACCTTTTCTGGGATATCTATTGCAATTGAATCTAGCTCATCTTGCGCAATTTCTCCTTTCTCATTCTGCAAGACCAAAGCAATGTTGGACACTACATTAATTCTCCATTCTAATAGGTCCATATTTTACGTGATGAGTTTCCCAAGCTCATCCATCCTTTCCTTGTGTGGTTCTTGTGTTGCTGTAATGGCTTCACAATTTTTATTGACAAGTGCTAATCATTCTACATGGCCCAAGGTCTCATCCTTCATGGCTTTCAGGACTTCATTGTCCTCTATAATGGTTTTGGTTCTTATAATGGCTTCTAGGGTTGTATAAATATTCAACGCTTGATCTAATTTCTTCAGTTCCTCTTGCAAGATTTGGAGCAACCCCTCATATGAAGCAATATTTCTCATCACTAAAGAATTTTCCCTCTTCGCTTCCTATGTTGGATCCTTTGGTGCTGACATTCTTAGAGGTTCATCTTCAAGCACCAAGTCCACCAAGGTTTTTACGTAATGCATTGCTGAAGGAAACATTTTGGGTACCTTAGGATCTAAGTGTGGATTTGATTTCATGATATTGTCCCTAACTTCCTCTATGCTGATGAAAATAGTGTTCTTCTTCTATTCCAAGTCTTTTTCTTTCTTTAGGTTCTCTATTTCTACATCCTTAGTTTTGAGTTCTTCTCTTAGTGCCCTAATTGATGTAGCCTTATCCACATTTCGGCATACCACCTATGTTGAGAGTTTCAACAAAGCATTAATCAATTGTTCATTTGACATAATAGTAGGATTTACTATTATCTATCTGGCCTAAGGTGTCTTCTTCAACCTATTTGATACACATGAATCTTCACATACATCAAATTCATGTTTGTCCATGTGTGCATGCATAGACCATGAAAGTTTCTTCCTTGTGCACATGGTTTCCATATCTTCATCCATCATCTCCCACCCATACAACTCCTTTTGTGTCATTGTGCTTTGAAAACGGGCGCAAACAATTTTACCTGTGTCCTCAGCATAGCCCATGGCCGATGCAACATATTATCCACTTTCTTTTTTTGATCTTGGCCCCTTAGGTACTTCAATATTTGGATCTTTTTATGCTATGCCCTGAGTAGTCTTGTGTGATGTCTCATCTACCTCCTTTTCTCCTTCTTCTCTATCCTTCATTTCTTCTTCCTTTGGCTCTTCCACGTTCTCTGGAGGAGTAGGAGATTTAGGTGCACTTTCCTTAGAATCTTCCTCCTCCATGTCTAGCTTAAAATTTCTCCTTCTCTTCTCAGATATCTCCTTCTGTGGAGAGATTCGAGGTGATCTGTGCACTAATTGTGGAGTAGCACCTTGGGTCCTGGTTCTCCTAAACACCCTTTTGAAATGACACTCTACTTGGACTGCATCCAAGTCCTCATCATCTCCCTCTTGTGGCTGGGTTGGAGTAGTCATGTGCTCAGTTTATACCCTATATGTAGGCTTCCTCCTGCTTCTGTGCTCCTAACCCCCACTATCTTCATGCTCCTCATCTTCCTCATCTACTTCTATTGTCTCTGTGGGCTTAGGTGCTGGAACATTTTTTATTGTATGATTACCTTTTGGTGGCCCTGGGAGCGTGAACTCATTCTCCACATACTTATTGTTCTCCAGCTTGGGCTTGAGTTAGAGGTACACAAGCATTAGTGTAACATCTCCATTGACCAAGCTTATTGGCTTCATTCTTATAATATCTAAGATAAGCTTCTCAATGTAGGTAGTCCATCCTGGATATACATATGTTTTTCTTATAGTGTAGTAGTCAAAATCTACCTTATCTACGATGACGCTTAGGCGGCGTGTATATATGAATTAGTGAAATGATGCCTGGAAGTAGCATTCTCTGAAGGCATATGGAAGTTTTCACCAAGGGATCCAAGCTATGTCTTTCATCGTAAATTACGTGATGAAAAAATTCTAATAGAATGCAAACTGTAATGCCTTACCCACCACCAAAGGAAACTCCTTGGGTATGTACCCTTCTTCTTCAAATGCCATGTGGAGCCTATCATACCAAATCTCTTCCCTTTGTTTAAATGACCCACTCATGGTCCCTTCACATAAGTATTTATTAAATCTTTCTACCAGAGATTTATGTTACGTGGGGTACTCCCAAATCTTCTCCTTTGGCCCATTGGGCACTCTAATATCCATAAACACCAAAGCCAATAAAATAGTGCCAAAGCTAATTTTATCACCTGTATGCACTTATTCAATGATTTCTTTTTCTATGTGATCTGTGATATTGTAGATCACTCCTTGAGACATATTCCTTGCAACGTGAAGCCACATTGTATTCACCTATGACCACCTTTCTTGGTCATTCAACTTTTTTATAAGATGTGCAGCTACCTGCACTACTAGGTACTTATTCAATTTGTTGATGTCCATGCTGTGCAAACCCTTGGCATACCCCATCTCCTTCCTTGTCTCCAAGATTTCTACTTTATCTGTCAAGTCACTCTCCAGATCTGCTCCTGAGGCCCTTAGTCCTGTCACTATTGAAATCAAGGCAGCTGTGATTATAACCCTCCGTCTGGTGAAGTAGAAGAAGTCGTCATGGACTCTACTCATCAACCATCGATACAATGGTTCATAATTTCCAAAGTATGGCAGCTCGTACAATTGGTAGACTCCAATCTGATTAACTTCTCACCAGCATCATCCTACACTGGCATATCTTCTGTTGTGTACTTGTTCATTTTTGTGCTCAACAACACATCTAGTTCCTTCTTATTATCTGATGTACAATGGTTGTAATCACCGATTTTACATTTACAGATGTGGGAATCCCATTCTTTTCCCATGATCAAGCCCTCTGGATACTACATTTCTAAGGAATTACTCTTGGGAGGAATTTCTTCTTCCTTTTCAACCTTTTTCTTCCCTTTTACTCCTGCTGTGGGTGTTTTCTTCGGCTCCATTTGAAAAAGATCTTTTTTCTACCCTCTGTAATCGAGTAAGTTGAAACCCCTAGTTCAAATCTCTGTACCCTAGTGGAAATCACTTGACCTATATTTATTTGTAATGCATCTGCTTTGATCAAACCCTTCACCTATGGGAACGCAAGCTTCTCTTGTGCATAAATATTCTCTCCACGTCTGGTTTCACACTCTTCACACCTAAACACGATTTCTCAGCTCATTTTCACTTAGCTCTTTTCAAATTATCTCAATTGTAATGGTAAAAATGAACTCACAACCCATCCTTTTATAGATTTTCAAAATGTTAGTGCATTTATTACTTCTTCACCTACCAAACAATCCTCTTATTAATCAACCATTTTTGTTCTTTCTGTGCATGGTACATCTTTGTGCCTAAGTTATAACCTTCTAGCGCGCCTTCCTACCTTCTAGCCATGCAGACTTCTCTTTAGCATGAACCTCCATGCACCTAAGTACCTCATGCCATAGTGCACCTTCCACTTGGTAGTCTCCCATGGCCTCTACTTACCTTTTTTTATACTTGTTTCTATCATTCATCTCCATCTATGGTCATCTTGAATCTAGAAGCAATCTCTTTTTTAATAATTCTCCAACTTTGAATAGCACTCGTAGTAGTCTTACTCCTTTCATGTGGAATTATTTTCGATAGTCTTGTAACTAGGATATCAATAACCACCCCACACTAAGGGTATGTGTAGTCCTCTGCACATATAAATTTTTCAAATAGTAATTAACTTCCAGTGCGCATAAACGTGCTTATTAAAAAAAATACCAACTAAATTGACAAAGCATAGAGACAAAGAAGGAAATACATTAAGGAAATGACAGAATTGAAAACCTAATCGAAATGAAAAAACTACCTTATTACAAACCACCAAGAAGACTTATTTATAATAGGGCTTCATCCTACTCCCATTGAAGTAACCAGGGTAACCAGTGTGTCCATCAAATGCCTCTAATTAGCAAGGATCCTGTTTCAAGTATGTGAGTGATGACATACGGTGCCAACCAATGTAATTTGAGTTTTGCCTAGATAGCACAAAAAATTAGTATCATAAAGGAGCACCATCTGTCCAAATCTCAAAAATTTTATCCCTGATGTGTCTATCATGCCATGCTTTCTACTTGGCCTTTTCTTGTTTTTGACTCCAACGTGCTATGGCTCCTCACTCATCTATTTTGATTAACTTTTCAATCCTTTCTTCTAATGCTTTCTCATCAGGTAGACCTCCAGTGCATGTTCAATACACAAAGATGGTAACATGAATTCCATAGGAAGAACTACTTTCTGTGCCAAACACTAATTTAAATGGTGTGGCTTTCTTCAACCTTTTATATGTTGTTCGATATACCCAAAGTCATTGTAGATAATTTATCATATGAATCCTTTCTTCCAACATCACATATTTTTGTCAATGTCTTGGCTCAAAATTTTGTTGAATGCCTCAGTAGTTCCATTAGCCTGAGGATGATAGGGTGTAGTCTTATGGTGTGTAATCATGAATTCATCCAATAAAATTCTAATTATCTCATTAAGAAAGCATGTATGCCCCTATCATTGGTAAAAATTAAATGGACATCCATACCATCGTAATAATATTTTCCCATAGAAACATGGCTATTGTAGCCACTATACAATCCTTTGTAAGCACTGCTTCTACCCACCTTATCAGATAATCTATAAAAGTGATGATATATTGTGATCCAAGTCCTACGTGCACAACTTGTGAAATAGGACCCACAAAATAGATAGGCCCATTTCTCAAATAGTTCTGTACTAATAATAGGTCTTAGAGGCATCTCATCTTGTTAACCTAGTTTCACCAAGATGCTGATAGTGATCACAAACCTTGCAATAATCCTAACAATCTTTATACAAGGTCTCCCACCATAATTCAATGAGTAGAATCTTACAAGCAGTAGCGTATCACCTACATAATGGTAACTTGCAATAACACCATGGGATTCCTCCATTATATCTATGTGCTCATGTTCCAGTACACAATCGGTGCAATACTTCATCCTGGCCTAAACTTTGTATAGGTCCCCACTAATCAACATATAGGGTGTCGTGCCCGTATAACAAGTTATTTCTTCTCCAAGTATTTCATTCCTTCTGGTTGACATACATATTCGTAGAAAGAAAATGGTGTCCTCTAATTATGATGGCACTTGTTGTAACCTGTATAACTATTCATCTCACATGGTATTTTCAATTTCCTTTGCTTCCTCTCCTGACTGTATTATGGATAAATGGTCCTGGTCCAGAATTACTTTTCCCTAGTTTTACCACAACTGTGAAATCAAATTCTTGAAATAAGAGTAACTCATCTACATATGCACCCATGTAAAATAGGCTTGTTCTACCAAATACTTCGATGTCCATGTGATCTATATAAAATACAAATTGTGTAGCTAGTAGGTATTGTCTGAATTTATGTAAGTGCATAGATCATTGAAAAAGCTTCATGCACTATGTAGTGGTGTAATTTTGTTTTGTTGGAGTCAACTTTCTACTAGTAAAATAGATAGGATGATTTGTAACACCTTCTCCAGTTGAGCTAATGCCAATACTATGCCAATGGTCATGCCAAAGGTGTCCACATGTACATGAAATGGTTTATCCCATAAAGGAAAACACATAATAGGCATGGTAGTAAGTTTCTCCTTTAATGTCTCAAATGCGCGTTGTTGTGGTTCTCCCCAGTAGAACATACCTTTTCCTTTTAGGTAACTCCTCCAAAGGTGCAGGTAACCTTAGCATATCCCTTTATGAATTTTCTATAATACCCCATGTGACCCAAGAATTCATGTACCTCACTTTGGCTGGTAGGCTCTTTTAGGCCTATAATGACTGTAACCTTAGCTATATTGACCAAAAAACCTTCCTTGCAAATAATGTGTCCTAACATTATTCCAACTGGTGTAGAAAATATGCACTTCTTTATGTTCAAAAGAGATACTCAACTATCTACATCTTTCAAACATTAAGCGCATATATTATCACAATGATCTCTAACTAATCCATATACTGTCCAATCATCGAAATAGACCTACAAGAAGTTATGAATAAAGTCCTTGAACACTTGAACAACTATGTATGAAAATATAGTAGGAACGTTTTTCAAACCAAAAGGCATCACAGTATAAGCAAAGCTACCCCATTCAGTAGCAAAAGTAGTCTTTTTCTGATCCTCCTGGGAAATCCTAACCTGATGATACCTAGAGAATCCATCTATAAATGAATAGATTTTACACCCTGCAACACCTTCTAGTATTTCCTCACTGAATGGCATAGGGAAAGGGATTAGTCACACATGCATCATTCAGCTCCCTATAGTCCACACAGATCTTAATCTGGCCATCCTTCTTGACACTGATCACCATTGGACTAACCTATTCTGACTTGTCAAGGGGCTTGATGATTCCAGACTTCAACATTTTGTCAATCTCTTCCTTTGACCTTTTCGCGCAAGTTGGGCTTCATCCTGCAGGGTCCCTTTCTTACTGGGTGTGTACCCTCTTTAATATTTATCCTCATTTCCCCTAATGATTCATGTATGCAACTTTAAGCTCATGGTACCCCCAAGGAAATAAATCCTAATAATACTATAGTAACTCTATGATTATTACCACTTCAGATTTTGACCAATAGTCTCCATATTATGGCCTCCTTATTCTCAACATATGATCCAATATTCACTATATTTGTCTTCATAGGTTCATGATAAGCACGTGTTTGGTCTTATCTGCACTATCCAACACCTCACGCCTACCTATTGAATGGGTTACATCCATATTTTCTACTTCTTCATCGTCCACTAAGTAGAGAATTTTTCCTTTTTATTTCTCAAGGAAAGCATGCTGAAGTAGAGTGGCATCGACCTATGTTTCTTCAATAAAATTGCACTCCTCAGTTTCCTTCATCCAATAAATCTTGAAGGAGTTATTCAGCCTTGGCACTATCTCCCATAGTTAAGTGCTTTATTTCTTTTAATGCTTCTTCCACCGGAGGCTTGGTAGAGAAGAAGTCAAACATTTGGGTCATTCTTGCAATTAAATGCTACCAATTTCCAGTCTCTCTATGGAGTTATACATATACATACCAAGCATGTACGCATAGCCTTGTAGTGTGGAATAAAACTTGTGCGCCCATAGAAAAGGTGGTAAATCTTCATGCCCCTCTATCCAAAGTCTCTCACACTGCTGAACATGTGGTGTTGAACAGGTTGATTACTATGATAAGTGTAGATTTGAGTAGGTGCATTTCTCCTGAAGAACCTAGTGGAAAAATAAATCCTAATTTCATTCCATCCTATAATATTATCCTTGTGGGCCACCCACCAGCACACTAGACTATCCCGCGTAGGGTATATGTTAGCATATTCCTTCTCTCCAGCGGGTCTATCCACTATGTGATTCTACGGTGCGCAGGAATACCATATGATATCCCTCTCTAGTGTAACAAGGTACTGAGTTATTACCTATTCTCTTGATATAATGTGGTTTACAATCCCCTTAGTGAAATATGAATCGTTACTGTCACGCCCCACCAACTCACAAGTTTTATGAGCCCAGTTTTCACAAGAAACACTTTTAGTATCACTTTGATATACTATTCATCCTCCTAGTGAATGATTCCTTCTTTAGATGGCCCAAGCACCTCTGGATCCTGGATGACACATACATAAATCCTGATTCAGGTCTTCTTCACTCAAGGGCTCAACATAGGGTGCAAATTTTCCATCTGTTAATGGGATAATAACCCTTTCCTTCTTGTTTTCAAAACTCATATAACCCTTTTTGAAATGAAGATCAACATTTTTTTTCATAGCACTACGGATGTCCCAGTAGAGCTAGGAAGCTATCCGACTCTACCAACACTAAAACCTCAAAATATCTAGTGAAATTGGATCCTTGTAATGGTAATGGATGCATCTTTTAAAACTCTGATAGGAGTGGACTTAGTCCAATGGTAAGCCATGAACAATACATTAGAGGATGGCTGCAATGGAGGTCTCCCTATTTGTACCCATGCATCTAAAGTAAGAACATTGACTTCCACGCATTTGTATCAATAAATATATTAATCAATAGTCCACTCATGCATAAAAACATTCAGAGTTATTTCCTTTTCATAATCTAGGCTATGAGGGGGGAGATTTTGTATGCAGGGTCTATCGCTCTAGTCCTCAACACTTATGTGTAGAGTGTTTTCATTTAACCAATTACCTAATAGTGGAATGATATTCTCCTAGCACAACAATCTTGCACACTTCTCTCAAGTCATCCATATCAGTTTGGACCATCTCTGATGCTTTATTTTGCTCCATATTCCATGATTTCTCCTTTAAATACTATGTATTTCACCCTAAATATTTCTGAGTACCTACATGGTTTCATGATAAAACCTCCTTCTGATGGGATAGGATCTCGGTACCGTGTATGTAAAACCTCCTCCTTAGTGATGGTAGGCCTCTTCAAACAATTCTTCTTTGGCATGCACCGCTTCAGCATGGGTCGTGATCTTTACTTGTAATACCTTGGATTCTACCTCCAACTTGGGAAACAAATGATTTTTCACAACGCAAGTTGTATCCTAACCATCCATGTGCCTTTGTTTTCTTATTTATGTTGCTATACTAAGATGCTCATGTAAGTCCGAGGCATTCCTCATAACTATGATTCTTTCCATAAAAAGAACATGTAATATTCTTGAGGACATTTACACTTCTATAGTGGCTCAAGAGATCTGCATGTATAACATGTTCCATGCGAGGTAACTCACCTTCGTCTGCCACCATGAATTCTTCCTCCAAATCCACCATCGATATCCTTGATCCTCTACCACAACCACCTTCAAAACACCCTTCATTCCTATCATAGCATGCCTGATTGTGATCCCAATCTTGATGCTCGTTCTTTCCTTTATTTTTATCTAAAACTCATGTTTCTATCGTACACCAATATCTATAGTATGCTATGGATCTGAACCAATCAACTCAAAAGTCTTTCTATGTCATGAGTCATGGACCTGCATATTTTATGGTAGCATGAAGCGTTCTTCCTTATCATGCACATTGCAGTAATGGGACAGTAGGCTAGCATCATGGTTTAAATTCCATATCTCACAATCTAACAACAACAAGTGCACTAATCTATGGGGACAACTATCCTTTGTGTGTCCTTCCACTTCACAATCTATGTACCAAATCCCTTTGTATGTCACAAGTGCTGAATTTTTGGATAGTTTCTCCAATTGCTTTGCCATAGCTGCGATCTATGCTTCTAAAAAATGGGCTCATGCCTAGTGTCTATACTTCCAATTGCCTTAGCGCGTAAAGATAATTCAAGTGCTTAGTGCATGGATCAGTGTATGTCTTATGTGATAATTCCCTTCTAAAATGTGTAATAAGGACTCCAAAAAACCATTGCTGAATGTTGGCTTGCATGAATATCATAAGACAATCTTAGATAACAACGCTTTAAAATGAGGCATCATACTCTCTGACACTCTCAGTATTTCCTTGCATTAATATCCTTGAGCACACTTATACTATTTTTTTCAAACTCAAGGATGTGAAACTCTTTAAGGAAATGCATCATTTTGAAGCTATATAGTCTACGCAAGTCTCATCAGGGTAAAACTTTGTGTACTAGTTGTGTGCACACCCTTGTAACGTAGTAGAAAATTGAGCTTACCCTATTCTCAGAATATGTAATTCCTTTTGCATGCCATATTATTTCACACATGTGTACATGTGTTCAATAAGCATCTTCTATGTCCCATATACTCTAGGAAGATGAAGAGACATTTCCATGTAAATATTTTGGGGTTGGTACGGTCCTTGCCCAACTTGATCCAGAACCTTCTGTGTTTCCTTCTACCTCTAGAGCCACCAAATCCATCTAGAGCTCAGAGCCACCTATACCTCCTGATGCCAAACCTATAGCTGGGTTTGGACCATGAAGGATGTACTTCCCTGTGTCCCTAACAGTAGTACTGAAATATACCCTAACAGTCTACAAAGTGTTACTACTCCTAGAAGAGAGTTCAAAATTCTTCACGTGCCCTAATTTCTGTATGGATGATACACCTAAAAAGGTACTCCCATATAACAATGAAGTCATGTTTGCACTTCCATCATTGTGATTCTTATATGAATCACTCCTAGCTCTCCCACTTCCTAGAACTAACTTGCTGACTATGTTTATTGTACTAAATACTAGAAGGCCAAGCACAAGGGAAAAGTTTACAGGAGGATTTAGATGCATTCCTGTAGCCAGTTACATCTCTATTGGTGTGCTTCTACATGAGGTTGAGGAGGGTTCCCTATCATGCTTTCCAAAATGAGGGAGTTATTGATGCTCATGTTCCACATCTTTTATGCGTGAACTTCAAACTCCTTCCTAAACTATATTTCTCCTCAACGTCATTTTAATCTACAACCTTCTGTTGCTTCTCTACCTCCCTCTTGCACACCTCATTATACCTATGCCTGCATTTCCTCTCTCTGCCTCTCTGAAATGCTAGGTCTACCATCTATTCACCAAATCTTCTCCTTGCTCCCTGCATCGTGGTGGGGTTTAGTTAGCCATAATGGTTTAATCTCCAAGTTCAGGTTTGCCATCAAAATTTTGATCTCTAGTAGAATTCCTTGCAGGTAAGTTCCCCTTCGGATATCGTAAAAAATGGAATTCAGCTACCTCTGTGCACAAATAAGTGGAAATTGAGTACTCTAAGATATATATGTTCAAAACACCACAGAATCCACGTATCCACAACGTCCAAATTAGATCAGCATCATAAAGGGCTTGAAATTCTTCCTGCATCTAAAAAAGTGTGTGATACATCCAATTCTATTTAGATGCATAAGCAATCAGCCACTTGTATAATTATATCTGGAAAGATAGTGAAGAAGCTCTCATTATAAACCGTTCATACATATTATGTTCCACCCATGTGCGTGTACGTTAAACTCAGATCTCGGTGTTGAATCATCCAGTGTGTATTCTTATTCAAGGTCATGTATCCACTCCTTAACACTTGTTAGGGTCAACTGGTATGTCTTCATCACAAACCATGTTAAAAATAACTAAAAAATAGGTCCCGGATAACAAAAGAAATTATGCAACCTAAAATTCACTAGCCAAATCCCAGGTGTGTTGGCACATCTCTCAGTCTAGACTGAGATGCTCACCCAAAGCATGCAAAGGTACCATAGCCACTCTTTAGGGTTGTTATTGCAGGATGTTATCATGATGAATAATTAATGCATTTAGATCCATAACTAATATATCATTCTACAGTGCATGTTCAGATCTAGATCTACAGAATAACAAACTTAAATGATAACCATGATGAAATAAAGCATGTAATAACCAATCATACCCAGGATTTGATAATCTATTTCAGCCAATACACTCCATTGCATTAAACATGATGAATACACAGAAGCTTATTACAATAGTTAAAACCATAGTTCATGCGCGCATCAGATTTGGCAGCATAACCTCACCATAGGTTAGTTCTTACATACTATCTCTATGCTACATATTTCACTACATATTTATAAGGGTGGGTACTTTCCCTTCACCACTCATCTATTCCCAAAATAGGTCACATGTTATTATTAGCCACGCGACGTTACAATAATAGCCTAACATGCAAGTGTGCTAACAATAGACTTCTCTTGGTTAACTGTTAGTAGTAACTCTATTCTCAGCCTGTAACCATGCAAATTGATTCATAGCCAATCCTCCAAAAATAGCTAATGTGTGTCATGTAGTTCTTCATTCTGTTTGTGTGCTCCACATGCCATCTTCCAAAAATAAATCATACTCGTGAAAATGGCTAAGTCCCGAATCTATCTCTGTCTTCAGTGTGTTATTCCTTCCCGATCCTCCAACACTTTTGAATGCACTCTATTCTTTCACGTGAATATTCTATATGAATTTTGATAATGGTTACACATGGTATGCTCAACATGATATAACTGGAGTAGGAGAGCATTTTTTTTTTGTCAATGAAACGATTAAATATTTCTTGTTGCTTCCCTTCTATGAAGTAGGTTCTTGAATTATCATCACTTTTAGTATTGACCATTTTTTCTTCATCTTCACCTCAAGTGTAGTTTTCTTCTGCATTGGCATCAAAAAATTTGTCATTGAATATGTCATTTTTGGCTTCTGTATTTATCTGGTGGTTCATTTCATCTTCATTTCCTACTTGGGATTGCACAACTCTTTTCTTAGGTGCCACTAGATCATGATGTTTTTGAGATGTGAAAAATATGATGGAGGTGTATTAAGTACGTGAAGGATGTGTGGATGAAGAAAGGATAAGATTTCTTATCGTCTGATGTACAATTTCAACAACCTAACCTTGTTTTTGGACAAGAGGGTGGAAGAAGGATTGAGAGGATTGAAGAAGGATTTTCCTCGATGTGAGGGCTTAGGATGTCCCTTAGTGTGATAGATTAGGATTATTGGCTAGGAGATAATGATTTGATTTCCACATTCAAGGTGTCAAGTAGTAATATTAAGTTAATCATGTAAACAAAAAATCTTAGATAGGGTGTTTGGGGTGAGAAAGTGTATGTGTAGCATTGCATGAAGGTGTAAGGATATCTGAGCCTAGTACATGTTGTGATTAAGAGGGGATATGTGATATAATAGGTTCTAGTATATTTTTGGTCCATGTAAGTGTTATGATGTCAAAAGGAAATGTTATATGGTTAATTGGATGTTTTGTGACGATGAGATGAATGTGTGTTTAGATTGGGTGAGATGTCATGAGCTAATTTTCATAGATAAAATGGGGATGTATAAGTGAATTTTAGATTTTTTTATGAAGTGGGAGGGTGTTTGTGAATTTCCTTTTTTTATTATAATTTTTTTTATTATGAGAAAAGGTTTTTTTTGTTTATTTATATCAATAGGATGGTGTGAAGGGGGTGAGTGACTTTAAGATGAATGACAAGAGTACGGTCAAAGAAATATGATCAAAGATGTATGATGATAGTCAAATGATAGGTTTGTTATGATGATGTGATGGAAAGAGAGATAACTATGGGATATGTATACGGGTATTGACAAGACACTCAAACAATCACAAACATGCAAGCACACCCTAACTGGTCAAGTGGGATTGTAATCAAACTTTATCCCACTTTTAACACCACACATTGGCGATGCTGCCAAAAAATAGCTCTCCACATATGTCTCAATGTGAGGTCAACTAGTGAGTGATCTTGGGGAGTGTGGCCTCCTTGCACCATAGTTTTATATGTGGCCAAAGTTTGCATAGACTAGGATATATGAGCTCACTAGGGGAGCCCCCAATTACCTTGTGGTACATGGGGCCCAAGTCTAAGTTGCAAGGATGTTGTCTTAAGCCTAGGTATTGGAACATGGAAGCCCCTCACTTCATGTTGATCTTAAAACAAGTAAAAACTTAGCCAATAATGATATCTCTCTAATAATTTATATGCCCTGCCAGAACATGAGGTGTGTCTATGTGTGTGGAGGTTAAGCCCACGGTCATGAGACCCGTAGGCCTATGGTAAGTGCGTGGATGTCACTTCCACAACACATTGCCCCTAAAAAATAAAAAAGGAAGAATGTTAACCTATTTTTATCCTCAAGATCATCCTAGGATATGAGAGGAGACCATACATGGTTTCACCTTCAGGATAAACAATCAACAATGAAAAACACACACGAAAGATGGTAGATACACGACAATAAAAATTAATGATAAAGATTATGTGATTGGATCTTCAAAAGGGGGTCTTAAAACACAAAGGCTAGTAGTTGTTTCTTATAACGTCAATATCTTCAACTGATCAAGTTTTAAGAAAAGATGATTAGTATTTTTTAATTAATAAAAAATCCTATAACCAAAAAAATTAGATAAACAAAAAATGAGTACAAAAACGAGTGGAGTCTCCCCTTGTTTATGCAATAAGTCTATAAAAACATAATGTTAAGACCTGCAAACAACCACCAAAAATAGTTGGAAGTAAATTTAGATTGGTTATCTCTAAGAAAACTTTTATTCCAACAAAGGCACCAATAACTAGGTTAAAGGTGCTAAAACGAGTCAAAGGCGCCACTAAAGGTAGCAAAGGCGCTAAACTAAGATTAAAAAAATATAACAGCAAAAAGTGATGAAGTACAAATAAAATCCATTACAATACAAGGAAAATGTGCTAAAAGATAGGGTAAAGGTTCTAAAATATAGAAATAAATATTATTAGTTCATAAGCTCTAAAGTGTAAGCATAGGCATCAATTATTATTGCATATGCACCAACTCCTACACAAATAATGGTTAGAAATATAATTGTTGATGTTTGTCACAAAGGTGCCATAGGTTCTACAAAGGCACCAAATGACAGTCCTACAATTAGAGAGATTAATTCCTAAAACAAAATCTCTAACCTATGGAAAAGGCACTAAACCTTATAATATAAGCACCAAAACACAGGGTATAAGAGGTATATATTTTTACCAAATTTACACAGCCAATTTTACTCAATATATTTAGCTAAATACAAATTAAAAATTGGGGAAAAACCCCACAGTGGGTGCCAGAATGTAGATGCAAAATATTATTAGTTGCAAATAAAAACTAGGAACCAAAATAATTAATTCCTTATATAACACTCCTTAACACTACCTCATATTGAGTAAGGATGGAAGGGAAAGATGAACAATACCTGTAACTTACCAATGAATATATTTCCCTTGATGTTTTTTTTTCCTCAAGATGATTTCTTGGAATTGCTTGCTTCATATTTTTTGGACACAAACGGGAAACACCTCCCCTTTGTAGATTGAGAATTTTCCTATAAATTCTTGATGGATCTTGGAGAGCTTCTTGAGATATTTTGGTAGCATTTAGCTATGATTTTCCAAAGTTTTCTTTCATGGAGGGTGGAATGCCAATTTATATCTTTTGGGATAAGAAATGGATTGTGAGGATTGATCCAAGTGGGATGAAGATCAATGGCTAAGGATTGAGGAGAGGTTTAGAAATTTCTAGAATGGAGAATTTTAGATTTTGTGAGAAGTCTCCATTAAATTTAAAATTCAATGGAGGGAAGGAGAGGTTTAGTGAGGCTTCTAGAAATAGAAGGCTCTAGATTTAGAGGTAGATAATATGATTAATTTGGTATTAGGCTAGATTAATAAGAGATAATTAGAGATGTGATTACATGGAGAGGCTAGGTGAAGGGTAGGTATAGAGTATTTGGGTAGTTGAGTGGGAATTTTAAATTCCTAGAAATGTTTAAATGAGGTAAGGGAAGAGGTTTATAATAATTAATCTTATGATTAATTATTATAGAGTTAAAATGGGAATTGTGGGATAATGAGTTAGTAATAGAGGGGGGAAATATATTAAGAATTAATAATGTTTAATAAGTGTTTTATTAATTAATTAATTATGTCAACATTTTACATGTCTACACCTCCCACTTTTTAATATCTATCATCCCACTCATTCCTCATAATTCCCCCTTTTCTGTATATTAATGCTTATTATTCTTTAATATTCCCTATTGCCACCCATATTCTCTAAACCTAGATAATTTATCCCCAATCCTATCACTTATCATAATTTTACCCTAAACCCCTCTTTTTATAACCCTCATTTATCCCCACTACCTTTCATCATTCTACCCTCATTTAATCCCTCCTATGATTTTCCACTAACCTCATCACTCCCCTCATCATTCCGCCCTCCTTTACTCCCCTACATGCCTCATTAACATGATCAAATGCCACCCTCGTATCCTTTTTTAGCCTCTTTTGAATTGAAATCCGCATCTTTTGCATAACTCTTCTCCTTTCTCATACAGTCACCAGTGTCTGACCTAGGTCATCATCGACCTTATATCATAACCTTCACCCCTCCTTTCTGAAGGCTAAAAATTTGAGATTACCTAGACATCTTTGTGATTATTGCATCTTGCATCATCCTTCAATCTTCTATTATCAACTGGATCACCTTGTTACCCCCTTATATGTTATTCCTTTAGTATAGTACATCTTTAATATTTACTTGGAGATCTTGTTCATGTGTATTTGTATCTGTTTTACAGGTTTTTAGGTTTTCCCTTAACACTTCCTAGTCTCTCAGCCATCTTTGATCATTCCTGGATCCATCTTTCCCTCCTATCATTCTACCAACTTCTCTTACTCTTATTTGTTCTTCTTTGACCCAGCCTGGTCGTCGTCAACCCATCTCCCATTCTCATAAAATATTCCACCAATAGCATCTTAATCACCCCATATTCATCCTGAAACCAATCCCAAATTTAGAATCATCCCCTAGCCTTGTTGCTACTGATTTTAGACCATGCCTACTCCGATTGTCATCAACTAAACCAGTTGGACCTAGGTCTCTATTGACCTGATTAGGTTTTATTTATTTATCAACATTCAGTTGTTATCAACTCTTGTTTCAACATCTTTAGCTCATATCAAATCTCTGTTTTAGATTTTTCATTTGCATAATTTTTTCCATTATCGATTATCAAATCTTATTATTGAAAGAGGCCTAACATCCATCCTAGGAAATTTTAACTTTTCGGGATAGACCTCGTTGGCTAGCCCTCCATCTTTATTGCTAATATTTTTTTATTTTTTAAGTTTTCTTTATTGCATAGGTCATCGAAGCTCATATCAAAGATAACCTTTTTTTGTGTCCAGAATATCTTCATCGTCATCAACATTATGAGGTCACTAAAAAACTCCCATATTTTTAGGTTTATTAATTTCTCGTTTGGTTTTCACTAATCTAAAATAGGAAGCATGAAAATTTTGTCAAACATTTTAGCATGCCCAGTGGGAGCCTCCCTTCCTCAATGAGTCTTTTCTTTAGTATTCATCATTTTTAATTTCCTCTCCATATTTCTTTTTCCACTAATTTGCAGGTACCACTCACTTGCTTATGTGATTTTGTGGGTTGGATTATGTGGGTCATTGATGTGTTATGCCTTGAGATTGAAATAAAATAGGTAATAACATTACCCAGGTATTCCTTATTTTTATTCTTGGTCCCCTTTTTCTTCTCTGAATCTCTTGTATGTTGTTTTCATTGAATCTTCACACTTCATTTTAGGTCTTAAAAATAAAACCCTCACTTTTTGCTTGCTCACATAGTATAACTAGGTATTTAATCCTTTACATTCACCTCTTCCACAGAAATCTGAACTCACACATTGTAGTCATTTTTGTTCCCTAAAATAAAAATGAAATCCTGTGTGTGTTGGGCTATCACCTAGCGGGCACTGGGTGCTCACCTGAGGCATGTGTGGGCATCAAGTCCCTCCTTTATGTGATTTATGTGAGAATGCATTATTTACGACCAAAACTTAAGTAAGTAGATTGGAAAGGAACCATACATTCATCTTAGCACTCAGAACGACTTCTAGACCATTGTATTCATTTAGATAAGAAAAGCATTACAGAATATAGATCTGAATCATAACATAAGGGAAATACACAGGGGTTTACACCCACTCATGTGAAATATATATAAAACTAATCCATAAAAATGTAAGTAAAAATGGAACCACACATATATTCATATTAAGTATGTTGATAACCACATTACATTAACTGAGGCAACGATAGTGCAGATCAATGTCAGGCATTGGAATTGGACTTACGCCCTTCATAGTACAAAGAAAAATTTTTAGACCCATCCTCTTGATACAACATACTCCTACTGATCCTGTAAACACAACCCATGGAGATCTCACAGTATTCCTCCATAGATTTGCCTCCTTGCATTCTCTAACTCTGCATCTGTCTCTCCTTTTTCTTCTATCGAGCACTTATATATATATAGATTTTACAATCACCACCATGACTTTCTAAAGTTGTATATCACTTGTCATGTGTCCAAGTGGTCCTCCATAGGAGGATGCTTCTTTAGATGCAAGCTCTCCATCCTTTTCCATGATTACCTTTTGGAATATTCTATCGCAAGGTATATTCCTTTCGTGGGAACCAAGTTTCCAGGCTAGCACCTTATCCACTTCGCATGTGCATTCGGGTCATGCTTTCCCTATGTTCTACCTAATATGCCAAATATGGCTAAGTCCCAAAACCTTGGCTTTGTCTTGCACCTAAAACTCCTAAAACCTTGTCCTGCATGCTTTTTCCTTGCATGCCCTTCTTCAAATAGGCCTTGCGTGCCCATGCGCCTTCTTGTACTTAGCCGATATTTTAGGGGCTCAACATCACCCCATACTACGCCTGTTCTCCACCCTCAGGAACACCTTATCAATGAATAAAGAATGAATATCCTTGAATAGTTTGGATAACGAATAAAGGAATGAAGAATTTGGGGAAGAATGAAAGAATGGGGAAACTATGATTATTTATACAAGAGGAAAGGGAAATATTTTGTCAAGTATGCCTCCAAATTATTCCAGATATCGACCTCACTCTGTGCCTGTTGAAAAAGGTCACCAACTAGGGAGCTCAGCTCTTCAAAGCTTAGCCCTTCTCCTTGGGTATTCATTGTTTCCATGATCCCCTCAAACTTTTTTCCTAAATCCTTGAGTGTGTCCATACTTTGAGTGATCTGAGGATACAAATCCTTCAACTAGTTCTTGATTGAGCCCTGCAAGGTCTCAATAGCTTCTGATTTCTTCTCAACCTTGGCTAGAATTTTGTCACGTTCTACTCTATTCCCCTTGTTCTTCTCCTAGAACTCCTTGAGCTCTACTTCATGGGTGGTAACT
Organism: Taxus chinensis; assembly: GCA_019776745.2. Taxonomy (NCBI): domain Eukaryota; kingdom Viridiplantae; phylum Streptophyta; class Pinopsida; order Cupressales; family Taxaceae; genus Taxus; species Taxus chinensis. Next base: position 679,458,510 of record CM034154.1, on the reverse strand, counting down.
AGAATGCTTGCCACTCTATCTCTATCGATGCAGTTTTCATAAGCAGCCTCAGTGACTTGGGTGACAACTTTCACATCCATTAGGGATTTCTTGTATTGGGCAACAATTGCCACAACCTTAATTTTTTCCTCCTTTTCTTTACATGCTAATGCCTCCTCTGCAGACTCCAAGGCCAGTGGTCTTCTTTCCATTCTGAGGACATGGGTCAAGTCCTCTAGACACTCCAGGGTGGATCCATACTTATGCATTGGTGGCATTAATCTTGATGCTTCAAGAAAATGAAATCTGACTTCATATCTACTTTCTTGTAAACCTTGCACACCCTTGCATTCTCTTCTTTCAACTCATGCCTTAGATGTGCACTGATTAGCTCCTCTTACTTTAAGTCCTTGGTTCTTCCCTCAAGATCTTCTTCCTTCTTCTCCATTTATTCTTCTACAAACTTCACCCTGTCATTCCTCCCCAAGAGTCTGGCCTCTACTTCAACCGAAACCTTATTCAACACATTGCAGATTTTCTCATCTGATAGCCATTGAACATTTACCAAGGGGTTGCCACCTTTTGACTCTGGTGCCTTCATTATTTCCTCTTGGATTACTTTGAATTCTAGATCGTCAATGTGGGACTCAAATTCCAAAGAAAGCATTTTCCTCATGTGTGGGTATACACCTTCCTCATCAAAGGATGTCATAGCCAATAGTTACTCCATTGGTGTGGTGCTTTGAAAGCACACATGCAACACCTTGTTTGGATCATCAATATAGCCCATCCTTTGAAACTGTTATGCCTCTGCACTCTTTCTCCCTGTACACATGGCCTTAGGAAAGCTCACGGAAAAATTGGGATCCCATCTCATGCTGTCATATTCCTTTTCTACACTTTCCTCCTCTCCTTCCTTCATCACCAGGTCCATGATTTGTTCCATTTATTGCTCTACCAAGTCTTTGATGATATTTTCCACTTATTTCTCCATGGCCTTGTCTATCTATTCCTTTGTGAGGCTTTGGGTCCTTTTTTATTTTGTAACTTCCTCACTTACCCCTTTGTCCTGAGTATCCTATTCTTCCTTTTCATTCTTCCTCTTGACAAATATGTAATCATTTTCTTCTTCCTCTCCTTCCTCCTCAGAGTCATGTACTTCATAGATAGGATGGTCTTCTCCTTCTAGTTCATCTTCATCATCATCATCTCTCTCACCTATATAGGCCTCCAAGATCTCTGTATCATCCAAGTCATTCTCCTCTATCACCTTCTGCTTCTTCCTGACAGGAGATTCTACTTCCTTATCCTCCTCTTCTGGTGACTTCTCTTGAGTGATGGGTTCTTCGTGCTTCGGCTCTTCTTCTTCTCAAGTATTTAATTTCATTGGGGACTTCTTTCTCAGAGTGTGAGTATTGCGATTAGCACTTGTCTCCAGCATGCTTACCGCTTATGTAGTTTTAATATTGGTGATTTCTGTACCTCTTCTCTTTCCATCTTCTTTAGTGCGGACTTCTTTCTACCTGTGGGGTCCTCAGGGACGGATACATTATTTTCCAAGTATGTGCACTTTTCAAATTTTGGCCTTATGTGAAGGTATATCCTTGTTGCAACCCTTCCAGTGATTGAAAATGTTACTGAATTCATCATCTATATCTCGTGGGAGACATATCTCTCCATGTATGCACACTTCTTGTGGTAAACTAACTTCCTACACAATTCTCTGTAGTCTTGATCCACCTCACTAAGGTTGAAACTTAGTATCTTGGCCTCTTTGAACCTGTTCACCCTTGCTTGGAAGTATTGTGTGGTGAAGGAGAAAGGAAGCTTGCACCAGGGGCCCATTTTTTCATCTGTCAACCTAAATATGCCAATGTAGAAGTGTTGATATATTGAGAATTCTTCTTCTCCTTTCATGAGCATGGGTAACTACTCTGGAATCCTCCATTATTCCCCCGAACACGTCCCTCATCCGCTTATACCACTATTCTAATCTTGCCTTGTGAGTGGTTGTCATGGTCTCACAAGTATATTTTGTGAACCATTTCGCGGGTGAGGGATCCTCTTCTGGGTACTCCTAAACAAATTTTTTTGGCCCATTAGGCACTCTGATCTATGAGAAAACAATTGTGAGGAGGAAATTGCCAAATAGTATCTTCTCACCCTCTTATGTGCTGCTAATGATTTCATCCCCGATGAAAGCGGATAAGTTGTAGACGGTCCCCTCAGATATTTTCTGGCATACATTTAGCCATGCCTTGTTCACTTGAGTCCATCTCTCTTGGAAATTGATCTTGGTTACCAAGTGCATGACCATCCTCATCATGGGGTTTGGGATCTCTGTGATGTCAAAGTATTGCGATACGTTCTTATAGTCATATGCAACAATTGTTTCCTTAATGGCCTCCTTGTCGATTAGGTCATCATCATTGTTATCCCCCTCACAGATAAGGCCTGTGAACTTGAAGATTAACTAGGGAGTAATGCGTATCTTGTGCCCCATGAAATAAAAATGGTCTTAGTGAATGCACACCATTAGCCACTGATAAAGGCACTCATATTTTCTAAAGTAGGGTGATTCGTAAAGTTGTAGTAACCCTGATTTAACCTTTACTTCGTCACTGTAGATGGGAAATCCCTATGGTGTCCTCTTGTTTTTTGGGAGAACCAACTCCAAAGCCATTAATTTTTCTATCATGCTAGTGTGGTGATTATAGTCATTCATAGTCATCTTCCGCAAATGAGATTCCCATTCCTTTCCTAGCAATACCCTATCCAGGTATTGCATCTCCACATACCACTCTTCATTTGTGCTTGCGACGGAAGCCGTTTGCTTCCCTTTTCCATTTCTCTTCTGCTTCTTAGGTGAGATGGTTGTTTTCTTTGGTGTCATTCTTCTGGTTAGGTTAATACTTCAATCATCTTCTCCTTGCTCTGCTCTACCACTTTATCTCACCCCAATGCTCAATATTGCGAGGAAACCCTCCTAATACTGTGCCCAAGCCACCAAACCCTAATTGAAACAATACTTCCACAAGACGACACTTCTCAACAAATCCCTCCACGCCCATATACTCCTTTCCTACTGATTTGCAAATCTACTCTAGTCACGTCCTCTCAGAGTTCCTAAATTTTTCTTTGCACAGATTGCCTTTGGATGCCCTAGTTCGCGAGAACTCTTTTCACTTCATAAATGAAAGGTAAATAATGAAGTTCCCAAATTCTTATTTATAGATTTTCCTTCTTTCTAGCATTAAATCTTATTTTACCTACCACCGTACTTAGCACTAAATGTGTATTTTTCCACCAATCCAACCTTACGCGCCCAATCTTGCGAGAAACATGTTACAACATTATGGCGTGCAAATAATCCATCATGAGAGAAGAATCTTATGTGCATGTCAACAATGCCAAAGGAACTTCTTTTGTCCACCTGATTTTCACTCTCGCCTATCCCATGTTATTCATGTGATTCTTCAATCTCTGTACATGGTTTCTCTAAAGTCTTATCCTAACACCAACCTTTTTCGTCCACCTCTTCTTCTATACGCTTCCTTCATTCTTGCGTGCTTTATATACATCAACCGGGCCATTCACCAAAACTTCTATTGCCAGTTCAACTTGTATTACGGGCCTATACTTCGCATCACTCCACCCCACACTAAAACAGATGCGTGGTCCTATACACATGAAAAACCTTCAAAAAGTAATGTGGTTACCGACACCCAAGGTGCAAAACAAACAATAGAACAAATGAAGAGAAAGAGAAACACAGAAAAGGAAATTTCATAAAGGGAAACCTATACTAAATGGAAAAAATGCCTTATTACAAACACCAAGAAGACTTATTTATAGTAGGTCTTCAGTCTAATCCCATTGAAATGGCCTGGTAATCCCATTCCATCCAGTGCTCTCAACTGACACGCGCCTGAATTAAGGATGTTCAAGATGATATAGGGCCCCAAATAATGGACTTTCAACTTTTTGGGATGGTGCATAAACTTAGAATCATATAACAATACCATCTTCCCAGTCTCAAATTGCTTATTTTTGATGTGGCAATCTTGCCATGCTTTGTATTTAGGCTTTTCATCCTTTTGACTCCACCTGGCCAATGATCGTCTCTAGTCCAATTTCATCAATTTTTCAATCCTTTCTTCTAAACAAATCTTCATGTGCATGCTATGCGTAGAGAAGGTAACATGAATTTAACGGCTAGGATAGCCTCAGTGCCAAACACCAATTGGAATGGTGTGGATTTATTCAACCTCTTGTAGGTTGTCTTATTGATCAAGGGATCATTTTTGAAATTTACATAAACATCCCTAAATGGTGTCAGTGTAGAATATTATTTTGAGAGCTTTCCAATGACTGTGTGAACGTGACAAATGGACATCGGGAGCTCTAGTTATGTCTGGTCAAAGTTCAGTCAATGAGAAAGTCAACTTTGGTCAACTACTAAATATTGGACCAATGGCATGTGGTGAAAATGTGAAGGGATTCATTTTTTGGTTTTCAATCTTTGGTCTTTGACGGTCATAAAAAGATAGCTCATTGGAAACAAGAGGCTCAACTTTTGTTACGGAGGGGAGCCCGACCGCCGTGTGGACTATGGTATTATCGCCGACTTGGTGGGTCCATAAGCCACCACATTTCTTGCCACCACGAGTCATATTCACTTGATTTTCCTATCAAGAGATGACAAGTGGACTATATTCTATGGACCGAGTTAATTATTTTATATACCACATTATATGGGTTGAATTTATATTAACTAGGTAAGTCCACTTACAAACCAATTTACATGCCACATATCTAGCAGGTTTTATTTTGAAACCATGTATTAATGCAAAATGTACAACCCACATAAATTTCAAACCCTATATATTTTGCTAAGTTCACATGGGGATGGGAGGATGAAGAGGTGTTGGGGGGCAAAGTCCATGGTGGAAGTTTCCATGTGAGAAGGAAGTGGGGGCGGTTAGCCTCAAGTGGTCCCAAGACCACTATGTTTGCATGGGGAAAGGCTTATTAAAGCCTCAAACATTATCAAACCCACAAAATGTGGGATTTTATCCCTTTTCAAATGTAATCCACCACCATGGGGAATTAATCCCATTTTTCATGTACGGGCTAGGCTAAAATGAGCCTTAAGATAATTTTTAATCCATTATTTTCGGGCCCTAATTTTTGTATAAATAGGGAACCCATTTCTATGTAATGGACACACCGGCACAACTGAGAAGCTCATTCCTAGGGCTCAGAAAGGCAGACACATTAGGCCAAGAAGCTTATTATTTTGTAAGCTTATTTGTGGGATGTGAGAGAATTAGTAATAGAGAAATTTTAATATAGTTTTGTAAACTATATTAAATTCCTAAAATTACTATAGACAAATATTGTTTATTGGCCTATTATTTTAGGCAATAGTAGATGGAATATTTTTGATTGGGAGTAAAATTTAAACTACCCAATAGGCCCATTGAGCCATATTAATCACTTGCAAAGCCTATATTGTCGACCAAAGTGTTGGAAGGTGCATTGATAGCATTGGGAATGCTGATCGAAGCCAAAGGAGATTGTGCATCACGAAGGTGAAGAACAATTCAACTGATCATCAAGAATTCTTTGAAGAACTAGAGCACTAATAGGAAAGTTAAATTCCATTAGGTTTTCTTGTGAAAGTACTATTGTAACTTACAAGTTTTGACTAGTGGAATGGTTTGAAAGAACCCGGAGACGTAGGCAATTGCAGACCTCCTTAATCAATTATTTTGCAATTGTCTTGTATTAATTTTTAAATTGATTACTTAAAAGGAGAAAATTGTTGGCAATAATTAAAGCCTACAAGGGTCCGAGATTAGGTAGAAAAAAAAATGATTATATTCGGATCAAGTTTGGTATCAGAATTGGTTTAGCTCCATTTCTGCTTCAGTAAATCTGATTAACAGAGTGATTGCTTCAAGATTGGTGCAGTTGGTTCAGTTTTTGTGAATAGTGTACAAGTGCACTATGGGCAAGATGTCTAAATAGGTGAAGCTCAATGAGGTTAAAGCTTATAATCACCAGATCCAGGAAGATAACTCTCTCCTGCTATCAATGTATTACTCCTTGGAAGAGGATAATGCTCACTTGAAATAAGAACTAAAAAATAAGGATGAGCTGTTGGTAAGGTTGTAGTGTGGTGATCAGAGAAAGGAAATACCTTCAACTTTATATGCAGTGACCATAGCAGATGACTGTAATGAAAGTTGTTCACCACTGGAATCTTCTTCTTCCTCCCATTCGGTTTTAGATTCAGGTAATGAATTATTTGGTTTGTTTGAAAAACATACTAGAGGCATTGGATCTAAGTTACTAGATAAAATGGGATATGATGGAAGAGGCCTTGGTAAAAATGGCCAAGGCATTTCTAACCCAATACAGGTTGAGGATTTTCCTTGTTTTGCAGGTTTGGACTATCCTAGTGTGGGGTTGGAAATTGGAGAATGCTTCAAGAATGCTAACGGGAGACAAGATTTTGAAAGCAAAGTAAATACCCCACTAGTTGTAACAACCCAATTTGTCACTTTGTCTCAAATTATATATTTTTTTAAAACTTTATTCAGCTGATTTAAATACCCATATATTTAAATCTACATAAACCTTAATGCAATCCATTGCTGATAACTGTCATGAACCATGTGTAGTTGTATGAGAGAATAATGAACCTACTTGTTCCCCCTCAATGCTCTGTATGATCCCTTACATGTAATGTAACCTTTGGTTATCATTTTTCAAGGTATGATATATAAGTAAATGCTCCTAAGTGTCTACCTGGGTTCCACCTATGAAATCCACAGGCATCCGACAACTTAGATTAAAGGGAAATATCGACAGTGTAATCAGTAGCTTACACCACTTTGCGCAAAGTTTCTGAGTCATGTATGCCATGCTCGATTCCACGATGGCACACTCGTCATAAGGAAATTTTAGTTTCACCTTAATCACTTATTCAGTTATATGGATTCACAACTTAAATATTGTAAACAACTACAATCCTTGAATAAGGTACAAACCAATTTAACCTACACGAAGATGTACCTCTATGTCATCCTATGATGCCTATGGGAAAGAAATTTTTCTCGTAACAATTCACCTTGTTACTCACCCACATCTCTTCCTGTAGCCATCATAGGTTGATATAAGGGTGCGTACCCAAGAGGTCCAATCTATCTTGTAACTCTATCAAGGTTTTTACTTAGGACAACACCATACTACAATCTAGTCTCTTGATGAGACAACTCATTACAAATGTTAAACGACAGTATCCTAATGGTGAAAATCGTCACCATAGGGATACAACTGTGTATTATATGCAGTGAGTTCACCCACCTAGAATCCTATATTGGTGCATGGTGTTTAATATTTTCAAGGTAATCATTATAGAATGGCCTAGGACTTACAACACCTTATCCACGAATGGGTCATACCTAAGGTCCAGATTGAGTTGATCCTAGGACCCCCAATCTCTATAACACTTAATTACCTTTTTAATATCTCATACCCATGTTATCCATTGATAGAAACAATACTATCAATGTCTATGACCATTATTACAGTTTCAAAAACTATCCCAACTTTAACATTTAGGCTCATGTTCCTTATTTCATATTCTAGGGATATGTACTTATATGAAGCTAAGTATTTAGGTATGATTCATTCCTTGAATTAAGTGCCCTAGGCTATCAATGACAACTATCCTTTCAATTTAAGCACATCACTTTACTTAATTGTAGCTTAGTAAAGAGCATTCATTTATTTTACTATATCCAACAAGTAAGATATATTTGGGGTATCCAATATGATATATTTTATGGACCACTTACCAATTTATATTTCCCTATCATAGCCTTTTTAAAACATCTCTAATTCTTTTTGGAGATAATTACAGTATTGACTGGGGATGAGATTCAAGTGTTATGTTCTTTTTAACTTAGTAAGCATGTTCCCATATTACTTCCATTGTGTCCGACATGCTTATGTGTTCATAATGATGCATCATGGGATAGCCCCCTAATTGAAAACATTTCATCTCCTTGAGAAAAAAATATTTCATAACACAATTTATCACAATTTCTGAAATTCCCAAATAGTAATACCATACTCAATATATTTTCATGTTAGATTACCTTAATCCCTTGTCCTCTTGTTTCTTATGTCTATCATCCTTTTATTGGACTTAGATGTTTATTTCACTTACAAATCAATATCAAATTATTATATCTCTGATAATATTTAGTATAACTTGTGTTTATAAAACAGCCATAGCACAAAAGTACCTGATTATCATAACCTTTCCATGGTTTCATTATAATCTAGTTGCTTTCTTAGCAACGGCCATTAAGATTAGACAATATTACTTCTAGATATCTTTTACTGGTTGTGTACATTCTATACAAAACCTTTGGAGAAATTAACACAACTTTACAAGTAGGTTGATATATTGCACTTTATAATGAGGTAGTTACCAATTGAGCAACCTCAACTATTTCCAAGTATGCTTAACATATAATTACGTTAGAACAATGATATTTTTAGGCAACGTTCCTCCAATAGTCCCTTATATGTATCCTTAGAATTCTCACATATGTAAGATGTGTATAGTACTTACTACATGCTTGATACTAATGATTAATATAATAGTATTGTAGATGTTGATTTCTTAACTTGATAGATTTATGAAACATAACTCATCAATCGACAATCAACCACTTACAAAACAATATATATATATATATATATATATATATATATATATATATATATATATATCAGCAGAAAATTTGTCTTAATTATATTTTTGAGATAAATACAACTCATGCCTTTAAGCATGACCAAAATATTTCTTTAAAATGAATAAAATAGTTATATTCAGTAGCAAAGACCTTTCCCATTTCCAAGAAGATGTATTTCATTTAAGAACATTCAAGTGAGTCATATCTTCAAACTTTCCTCGATCAAAATAATATACAAAACTAAATACTTCACCCTTCCTTCTTTGCGTTTATCTGCAAAAATTGTTAGCATGAGTCATTTCCCAAGAATTGAGCATGATAAGCACCAAATTACCATAATGAAATACTTTACTTAATTATTTCATAGAAATAACCCATATCATTTTTATGAATCAATATGCAAAGCTTAAGTAGATAAACAATTATTTCTATAACATGACAGAAGCAAGAAATTTAATGAACCATGGAAGAAATCAATTTCAGACGTACTTTTCCATACAACTGCTTCAGTCGCTCAGAAACAATCATACAATACATAAGATACATGAGAATTATAAGTATTCAAAGGATACCGTATAAGAGTATCAAGATTTCACTCATGCAATCCCATACTTGTATGCCTAAAATAATTTTACTCAACCATTAAGTAACCATATAAATATCAAGAACACTTTTAAGCATTCTCTCAAATCTTCATAATAGATCTAACGAGGATTTCATACATCCATAAGGACTGCTAATGGTTTAGGCAATAATACCAAGACATCAAGAGTATTTGGTTAACGAAATAAGATATTAGAGCGTTTAACCTCGAGGATAATAGAGAGAGAAGATTCATGGCATCCCACCATATAGAAATCAGGTATAACTTGAGTAACAGGCTACATATTTAATACTTACCTCAACTTAAGCACTTAATGAACATTCTAAGACTAGAAAAGAGTACACAATTCCTGGTAAGTCAAGACTTCACATGAATATAAAAACAATCTCCTAACCCATTCTACTAAAAAAGGTTAGATAATATTGAACTAAATTCATGACACAACTAGGAAAGGTCAATAAGGAGCTTCTCAAAATTTCAAGGAAACCCCGTATTTAATAAATGAAACTGAGTACAGTTTTCTATAAGAGAAAGAGTCACTTCTGAGGTTTGCTGAGGTACAACAAAATTCAAATCAGAAATCATTACACCCAAAGATGATTTTTCACATATCACGGACTCAGTTTAAAGGATGAATCCAGTTATCATCTATTATGAGAGTAGGAGTATATAGCTTAACCATTTTGCCCCAGAATGGGTTACCGTAAAAAATCAATGCCTCCAGTTTCTTAATAGAACACATAGTATGACAATGTGATCATCAAACTTGAACCGTGTTAATTACTACAGAGGGGTAATACCACCAAAAAATATAATCCTGAAGCCAAGAGACTTCATATTTTGGTACAACTTTAATCCCCAACCCTACTTAATGACTCAATTTCTAACATTTAGAACATAAACTCAACTTCTCGATAAAATGATCAGCCCATAGAAAGGGATCATCAAAACTCAAGGGATAGCTCAAGGTATTTCCCTTAAACCTTCTAACAGTTGATTAAATGGTGAGTCATACTAATGATAATTAATCATCAAACCTTTATTACATGTTTTGATCTTTGAACAGGTAATTAATAAACCTAGCAAGCATAGATAAGAGTGTAAGGGGTCAAAGAAATCAAACTCAACTATCATTACCAGCTCATACATTCAGATGGGACGTACCCAATAAAAGGGAACTGTTTAACACCTTTTCAACCATAAAATCTAATGTATAAAATTCTACATGATCAGCTCACTTTTTAGGATGGTTTCCTAATGGTCAATAGTGAACTACATCTCTTACAAGAGGAAGGAGATTCTTAGTCAAATTCGTCATCACTTTCGAACTCAGCAAGAATTGCAAGAAAAACCAAGCTTTATTAATAATAGTGAATAAATTATCCCACTAAGTAACATATAAGGTTTTACAAGAGAATGTCCGTCCTCCGTTATAGAGTCTAAAATGAAACATAAGTGACCAGATTTTAACAAGTTGGTACTTAACCATCACAATAATCAAATCTCAATATAAGCTTTCCACAACCAATTTTAAACCCTGAAGGAGTTAGTAATAGTTCTAGAGTTATTAATGATGAAACAAGGAGATCAACATGAATATAATAGAATGAAGTATCTGGAACTTATACAATCTTAAATTGTAAACAAGATAAAACAGTTAACTGCTAGAAAACTCATCTATTTAGCCAAGCCATCATAGTGGCTCTGGAGTATACCATAAGGTGCCATTCAAAAATTCCCATTCAAGGTTCGAAGGGGCAGGCCTTGAAAATATTACAACTGTCCTTATTATCTACAACTCGATGATAATATTAAATTCAGATTTTTCTTCTTCATTACACATATTTATTTTAAATAAAAATAGATTCAATTATAAGCACCGAGCGATGCCTTCTACAAGACCAATCATGACTCCATAGGCATATATTTATTTAAAGAATCAAACCTAGTTGCGTAAACCCAACAACACTAGGTCAAGGAAAGAAATCTACAAGAAAAACTCACACAGAATAATTTCCAGAATTCCACAATATCTTGCTATATTTATTCATATCCTTGAAGATATGGGTAACAAATTAAATAAGTTTTCTACAGTATGGGTAGATTTCAATTCACAGCTGCAAGAAGATTTCAACAATATTGGCGTATCAGAAACAAACCCCTTAATCATTATAGCATTCAATCCTCAAACATCTTAAGAGTATATTTTTTTCTTAACGATAATAACCCTCATTGAAGCATGTACTTAGTTAATCACTTTTAACAACATACATCATGAAGCCATAGTAATTCATACTCTATATAGCAAGTATAAAAACGAGTCTACATCTTTGAAATTATAAGCACAAATTTCATTAAAGGCAAGGTTATTTTTTGTGAAATTACTAAATAAAGCAAGAAATTATGAAAAATTCAAAGTGTATCATGCCCTGTTATGCCAGGTATTTTCTTTCCTTGTCAAAACTTTCACGATTTTTCAAGAATATCCCTAGACCTTGGAAGCGAACTCCTTCATCCCCCGATAGATCACAATGCTTTCACATGATATATTAATGTAGTCCAGGGGAATTTTTTGTTCCAAATATTGAACTGAATGTTTTCTTCAAGAAAACTCACATCAACACACAAATAAAATTCCACTTTATGCATGCCATAGCTTCTACGAGTTTCTAGCCATGAAATGAATCGATACCAAAAATTGCCCCTATTTTCCAATCCATCCATACACTTCCCGAGGAAGGTGGGAAATAAAAGACATTAAATGCAGAGTTAATGGAGCTTGCCACCAATTTGCCAACCAACTATTATTAGCTCTCCCTCAAATTTAGCAAAGTCATACATCATTCCATGCAAGGTGATTTAGATAACTAAAATACTTCATATCCAAAATTAGTTGGCAGAGATAATTAATAAACAATTAAGGGACTGATGAGTACACCTATTAGGCGGTGGGTGCCACCTCATCAAATCGCTTGAATTTGGGAAAAGCCTTATATCCTTTTTAAACGACTAACCAATATTTTATACAAATAAAAATTTGGATGTCCTTTCATTAGCATAACTTAAGGCTTCATACTATTTTCATATGCATATACATCCTTTCAAGATAGCTAAAGTAATGCCCAAGTCAATCTTCTCAACTGATAGAATCATATGTTAAGTTTTAGAACTATACCACTAGGATTCAGATTGTCATGTTTTTACATTAGCTAATAAATATTCAATATTAGTTACTTAACTAATTTAATCTTTTCGAAATTCCCTTTTCGAAATCTGATATATATGTGTGTGTGTGTGTGTGTGTGTGTGTGTGTGTGTGTGTGTCTATATATATATATATATATATATATATATATATATATATATATATATATATATATATATATATATATATATATATATACACACACACACATATATATATACATATATACATACATATATATATATATATATATATATATACATATAGATATATGTATGTATATGTATATGTATATGTATATGTATGTATGTATGTATATATATAGATGTTACTAATGTTAGCGTTGATCAAGAAAGTTGCTCATGTATACTCGTAGGAGTTGATGCCCTTAATTCTTAATAATTAAGTCCTTCACTGATGACTATATGCCCTTTATCCCTGTAAATACGATCATGATAGCATTAGTCATCAAATGGGGTAGACTATCAGATGGTCGGTTAAAGAACCTATTAGAAACCAACAGGAAGTCTTGATCACATTCCAAATTAAGTTCGCTAAGCGAACTATCAAAATTGTCAAATCCTCAATATAACTTAGTTATACAAAAACTATAATGTTAACAATTTAATAGACATAAGAAATAATATCACAAATCACTTTCAAGGCTTATATTTACACCAAGGATTTTATGACATACAACATTACAAACGACACGTAATGTCACCTTAGCAAAAATAGTTCATCAATAAGATAGACTCTCAGATTAACATGAGTTCTTATCTAAGGAGATCATCTTTAGCTTATTCATGATATTGTGATTACGTGTTCACATCAAGTTTCCATTTAGTTTTTTATACGCAAGGGTACCAATAACATAGGGTAAAAACATTTGTCCTTTCATTAATTTGACAACAATAATGAAAGCATGGGGTGTTACACTAGTCCTACAAGAATATTCTGAGTAGGAAAGTTGTGCTTCGTCGTCACAGACAGGATGTGGTAAGAGAAATCAACAAAGAGGTAATGAGATTCCACCTCCAGTTTCTTACGATAATCATAAGCACAATAAAACTTTTGATCCACTTTTGCAGATTAAGAAGTATGGTTATGATTTTAAAAAGATGTGGAATTCCTTTCCATGTACTTTTTATGGATTGCATAATCATTATGTGGCCAGATACTGGAAGAGAAGGACACTGATGAAGAAGTTGATGTCATTCGTCAAGAACAAAGAAAACCAGAAAGACCAATCTCGTCATGCAGAGTTGAGAAATGGCAAAAAGAGTTCCTCATCCCAGAAAAAGGAGATTAAGAGGAATTTTTCTGCTCATTGCCAAAGGAATGGGCATCGGGTGGAAAATTGCTGGAAACTGCATCCATCTCGCCATTAGAGTAATGGCAAGCCAAAGATGGAATGGAGGCCTATTGCAAAGGCAGAAGAGGTTTCTACGTCACCACCAGTTGACAATTCAACCCAAGACCAGGTAATACCTGAAAGTGAAAGTCCTTTAAAATGGGTAAGTCAACAATTTTTCAATTATATATTGCATAATTCAGATTGATGAATCGTATGCAGTATTAAGTTTGGAGATCAGATTCTGTGAGAAAATGCTGAGAGAAAGGTTTGCAATACTTAGTGGATTTTCTTACTTAGAAAATTTGATTAATGCTCCAAATATATCTCCTAATCAGCGTGTGAGTACCTATTATAGCTTGGATATAGGATTTGACTCATATAAAGCTTGGATATTGATCTGCCATTTGTGTAGACATTAGAGTTCACAGAGATCAGCTCAGAACTTCATTCTGTGTAGAGGCATTGTGACCGTGTAGTAGAATGGTAGCTGAATCACCGTTGGCATTGACGTCGGGTCGGAACTTCATTCTGTGTAGAGGCATTGTGACCGTGCAGCAGAATGGTACCTGATATTAGTATGTCAACAAGCTGAGCTCTCAAAGTATCAGCTCGGAACGTCATTCGGTGTCAAGGCATTGCGACCACACATATGAATGGTAGCTGATCAACAGAGACTTAGCATCATACATCGGAGGCTTGAGGTCTTGAAAAAGGCTTAGCATCATGTATCAAAGGCGTTGAGGTCTACAAAGACTTAGCATCATACATCGGAGGCTCGAGGTCTTGAAAAAGGCTTAACACATGTATCAGAGGCGTTGAGGTCTACAGAGACTTAGCATCATGCATTGGAGGCTCGAGGTCTTGAAAGAGGCTTAGCATCATGCATCAGAGGCGTTGAGGTCTATAAAGGGACAAGGCATTGTCCATCATTAACATCAGATCAATCAAAGCTCTACGTAACATGGAGTTCCTTCAAACCAGTTTGGATTCTACGGAATCAACTCAGAGCCAGGAGCTATGTTATAGAGTAAAATAAGATCCTTGTTGTCAGATATCAAGAATCTTAGCACCGCACAAAAGGAGCATTGAGGTTTCACTCAGAAACTTAGCACCAAAAAGTGGAGGCATGAAGGTCTTCTTTGGATATCAAAGTGGCACAACGGAAGCATCATGGACCCATAACCCACAGGTCCCAGGATCGAAGCAGAGTTGTCAAAGTGAGAAGGTTGGAAAAGAAGACCCAAGGGTCTACTACAACAGCACTTCTGAGGAGGCAGCAGAGTTTTTCAGATTCAGGACAGTATGGAACCTTTTTGGGACAAAAAGATTTTCTCAGTGGGGAGGTGTGATCAAGGGATCAATTCTGAAAGTTCCCTAAACATCTCTAAATGGTATTAGTGTAGAAGATCATCTCGATAGATTTCCAACAACTATAAGAACGCGAAAAACGGACATCGGGAGCTCTAGATATGCTCGGTCAAAGTTCAGACAACGGGAAAGTCAACTCTGGTCAACTGGTCAGTATTTGGACCAATCGCACTGTGACACATGGCTTGCCACCACTCGTCGATTTTTCTCGATTTTCCTATGGGGAGACGACAAGTGGACTACAGGATTATTTCTATTCCACATTGTATGGGTCGAAATAATATTATTTTGATAAGGCCACTTTCCAAAAGCCACATGTATATTGATTTTGATAAGGCCACTGTGTATACATTATATATTAAATTAATATTAAATCCTACACAGCTGCCAAACATATGTCCACGTGGTAAAGGCATGCATTGTCATGTGTGGAAGATTCCACATGAGGAGAGGGAGGTGAAGTGGTGGTAGGGGGGGCAGTTATAAGCCCAACGTGGTCTTTGACCGCTATGCGCATGGAAAGGCTTAATAAAGCCTAAACTATTATCAAATGCGCCATTTATGGGATTTTTAAAGCCCATTTAACATGTAATCCGTGCCAAAATTGGGAATTTAATCCCTTTTTAAAATTCATCCGCCCATTATTGGGAATTTTTATCCCAATTTCTATGTATGGGATTAGGCTAATATTAGCCTATGGATAATATGCAAGTGCATTATTTTTGGGCCCTAATTTTGTATAAATAGGGAACCCATTCTATTGTAATGGACACACTGGTGACACACATTACACAACACAAGCTTATTATTTTTTAAGATTGTTGTGGACACACATTGTAGACACACCGATGCAATGGAGAAGCTCATTGCTAGAGTACGGAATAGTGGACACCGATGCAATGGAGACACCGATCCCGAGCTTATTATTTGTTAAGCTTATTTGTGGGATGTGTCGACAGGTATTGTCTATTGGCCTATTATTTTAGGCAATATTAGATAGAATATTTGTGATTGTTAGTGAAATGTAAACTACCCAATAGGCCCATTGAGCCACACCAAGTACTTGTAAATCCTGGATTGTCGACCGGAGTGCTAGCTTCACATTGTTTGCATCGGGAAGGCCAATCACAGCCGAAGGAGATTGTGCATCAAGAAGGTGGAAGTTAGGTGCTATTTCTCACCCTTGTCATCCGAAGGTTTGGTGTACTGATAGGCAAGTAAAATTCCATTAGGTGTTCTTGTGAAAGTACTATTGTAACTTACAAGTTTTGACTAGTGGAACGGTTCGATCACAAACCCAGAGACGTAGGCAATTGCCGAACTCCGTAATCAATCTGTGTGCAATTGTCATTATTGTCTTGCATTATTTTAAATTGATTACTTAAAAGGAGTAAATTATCGACAAATATTTGAATCCTATAAGGGTCCGAGATCAAGTCGTAATAATCTGATTATTTTCGGATTAAGTTTCCATAACGTTAATGAACTGGTAATTCACATCAAAGTCAACCATGGCTACATACCTAGTTTCCATGAGAACAATAACTTGGAAATACAACTAACATCATCTCATTTTCATCACAAATATCAACTCAATCATGCTTAATTATCTATTTTCCATGACATCACTATAATGGAAATTCAGCCTATCATTCACAACCTAAATCAACCAAACCATGCCTAACACATCTAAGTTTCCATAATATAAATAACTTGGAAATTAAACAAAACCATGCCTAATCATCTAAGTTTCCATGACATCAATAAAATGGAAATGAAATTAAAAATAAAATCGTCACTCAAACCATGCCTACATGTCTACATTTCCATCAAAACAATAACTTGGAAGCTAACACAAAAAACAAACCATAACATCAACGATTTTTAAACCATCCCTATAGACCACCTCTAGCTTCACCACCTCACCAACTCCCTACAGATACTTAGGGGCACATTTTAGCCTAAACCTTGGCCTTATCCATGACCTTACCTATACAACCACCCTGACATCACCCATTTGACACTCGAATTTGCTTACTCATTGTACCTTACAACAATGTTACTCATGTTTTTTAGCCTACCAACATTTCCTTTCCTCATGATGTGATGTTTATGTTGACCAGACCAAACCTATCGGTGCTTTGGAACACACCTAATTCTCATTCTAAAACCTAGCCTTATTGTGCTTCCAAGATCGTATCCTATACCTTGGATACCTGGACCACATCAACCTTGTTTGGATAAACTATCAACCTTTGTGATGTAGAGTTTGTGCACTCTTCAGTCTCGTTCCTTGTTGCATTCTACACATGTGTGTACATTTTAATGCCAATGACTATTACCCATAACCATATTACCATCACTTATACCCACATATTACCTCCTTTTTAATAACCTACCACTTTATCAAACCCATCATCGATTCATAATCTCACTTCATCAGTTCATGGTTTGAGGGGGATCACCTCAACCCATGCTTATGGAAACTTAATCTCAACCCATACGTGGGGAAACCACTCCTTTTTTTGTCAATGTATCTTATCAATACAAGCTACATGACAAATAGGGGAAAATGTAGACACCCAAAATTTGGTCGCAACCCTCTAAACTCCTTCAATTAATTAATTCCCCCATCATGCCCACTTACACACATTTTATTTAAATTAATTTACTAAAAATTAAGTTAATCATCTACTTCACCTGTCCACCTCATCCTAGACCTATTTCAACCCTGTTCATTACCTAAGACTAAGTCCCAACTTCCCTTAACCAACTAGGACTTATTCTAACCCTAATCTTAATGGCCTATTATCCCTCTAATTACTGTCACACTCTATTTAGAGCTATTCCACACTCGTGACCTGGAACCAAACTCAAGATCACGCCAAATTTAGTAAGCATCTAGATATTTTTGTAACTGTGATTTATTCTTCTTAACCGGCACTGACTATCCCTCGGTTGGTACCGGTCATCTAACCACCATTAGTTACCTTAAATAAGAGTTTATAACTCTTTTTTCAGGTTCTAAATATGGTTTTCTAGCTCTTGCAACCTTGCATAATGACTGTCAAGATTTTTAATGATGTTGCAACATACCAGAGACCATTACAACATTTAGACACCACACAGTTCATTAAGAGATTGATCCAGAGGTCCAGTGCACTCGCATGGAAGCACCGTGTCCTCCTACCGCTACTACATTCATTCAGGATCACAGTCTCTTGAAATAATCACGAACACCTACTTTCTACCTACATTCCACAATTAAGTATTATTTCTTATTTGTTATTAGTTTTAGTATCTTAGTTATTTACTAATTATCTATTTCATTCTACCACCTCCTATACCTAGATCTCTCCTACAACACCTTCTAACCATTTGCCCACAAAACCTCCATATCTTGCCTGATTACCATTCTTATGATCTCTGAGTCTTTCCATTAATCCCACAACCTCACCCAAACCTTCATAACTCTCTGTGAAATCACAGAGAGCTCCCAAAACCTTATTTTTAATATTCTTACCAAATTTACCCTAGCAACACCGGTTACCCAACCAGCATCGGTTCATTACCAGTACTGACATCGGTCACCTAATCAATACCAGTCTCTGTGAATGGTAATATTTCCAAACTAGAAAACTCATATCTCTTTCCAAATAGCCCAAAAACTAACCAAATATTCCTTGGAACTCCTTTATAGCCTCTGTTCACACCTATAGACTTTCAACCACCTACCACCCTTCCAAGATTTAGTCTTGCATGAATTTAATAGACTATATTTGAATTATTGTGCTTTTGTAGGATAGCTAAACTCTAAACTACAGTAGGCCTATTTATTTTCTATTCTTATCAACATCTAAATTGTTTTAAAAGTTAATTGATAGCCTTTTAGGAGGCACCTTACTTCTTGGATCTAGATTTTACTAGGAAATCCACCAATTGTTGTTTTAATCCTATTTTTTGGTCTTACGTTCTATTTCATGTCATTCCTCCTATTCAAAGGGAAATTATCACATTTAGCTTGGTCAAAATTCTACACGTGTAAACCATCTACATAAGCACAGGTATTCCTCCTTGATAGTGAAACACCATACCCCAATGTGATGTGCTTCATAATATGCAATGCTTGATGTACTAGAGGTTTATTAAAAAAATAATCAAATGCATGGACCATACCTTTAGTCATATCTCATTAGCTTGCAGTCTCTTTTTTTAGCTCACCATGTACATATTATGCACGTGCACAACCTTGCAGAGTGGAATATAGCTTATGTACCCAAAAATATGGTAGCAAGGTCTCTTAGCCTTGCGCCCATATTCTATCAAAATTATGGATGTGTGACAAAGGAA
Organism: Taxus chinensis; assembly: GCA_019776745.2. Taxonomy (NCBI): domain Eukaryota; kingdom Viridiplantae; phylum Streptophyta; class Pinopsida; order Cupressales; family Taxaceae; genus Taxus; species Taxus chinensis. Next base: position 679,438,870 of record CM034154.1, on the reverse strand, counting down.
GAGTCTTCCCATGATATTCACATACATGCGTAGGAATATTTCTCCATGTGAACCTGGTTGAGAAGGCAATTCTCACCTCTCGCCATCCCAACAAGTTATCTATATGTGTCGCCCACCCACACATTACTATATTGTGTAGAGTATAAACCAACATGTTTCATTAATCACCTTCAATATTCCAATGTTCCTCCATGACATGCAAGAAAGACTTAAGATTTTCTTCACCAGTGAATCACGGTAAATAAATTTTTCCAATTCGCCTAACTGTGTGTGGTCTAATAATTCTAGTTACTCTTCCTTCATCTCACATCTGACCATTTCATATGTGTCATGGGCCCAGTTATCACAAAGAACACTTGTGATGTCACTAACTGATTGCACATCTCACTACTGTAACATACCTTCCTTGAATGGTTCCATAGTCTTAGGTCATGACTTGTGTGTGTATAGATCCTATTTAGATTTTCTTCCCTTAAAGGATCAACATATGGTGAAACATTTTCTTTATTCATAGGTATAATTACACTCTAATTTATGATCTCAAAACTTATATATCCCTTATTGAAGTGCAAATTTGTATTATTTTCATAACACCATGGTCACCTAGGTAATGATGGGAATTTGTCTGCTTGAGCCAATTCTAATACCTCAAAGTCTCTAGTAAACTTGGTCCCCTAAATGATGATCACTACATCCTTTAATACTCCAATGGGAACTACCTTAGTTTTTTTGCCATATACAATACATTCGAAGATGGTTGTAATGTGGGTCTTCCCATTTGATGCCAGGAATCCAATGTAATAACATTGACTTCTTCTCCCATGTCAATCAATATGTTGCTTAGAAGCCAACCATGCACAACTGCATTTAGTGTGATCTCTTTTTCATAATCAATGCTATGGGGAGGGATGTTCACATGTAACACCTATCTTTCACACTCTTTTCCGGTGCGTGGCATCTTCTTCCATAGACATTCTCCTAGAAAGGGAATAATATTCTCTTGCCTTAACATTTTGCACACTTCCTTGACCTCATCCAAATCCTTCTTCAAACTCTCAACATTCCTCCTTTGCTCATACTATCTGGACTTCTCTTTTAGACACTAGATTTCTCCCTAAAAATTTCGAATGACATCCATTGTCTCTTGATACACTTCATTCTGGTGGGAAGGGTCTGGATACTTCGCATGAACCACTTCTTCTCTTGAGAATAGATTCCTTTTCCTTGGTACTTATTTAACATATGTAGCCTTTTCTCGTGTTATCACCAGAATAGGTTCTAACCCTAACTCATGCGCCACTCTAGGAATCCATTATGTGTCAGCCTTCTTTATACTCACCATCCAGTCGCCCTTGTCCTTCCGGTGCTGCTGGCTCATGTGCTCAAACAACATAGGGCACTCCTCATAATTATGCTTTTTCCCACACCACAATCATTGTAATAAATCTGGACACTCGCGCTTGTAATGTTTTGTAGATCCATGGTTATAGCAAGTTCCTTGTTGGAACTCACTTCTTCCTCCTCCATGGTTACTGCAACCATAAAATCCTCCATGAGAACCTCTCACATGCGCCCCTCCATCCGCGAGTTCCTCATAACAGAAATCCTCTTCTTTGGAACCACTGACAAGGCTAGTTTGGTGCACACCATGATGAATGGCCTCATGGATCTAGTCAATAAGCCTACAATCCTTAGTATCATGGGTCGTAGAGGTGTAGATCATGTAGTAGCAAGACATATTCTTCTAAATTACACGTTGCAACAAGATACATCTACTCACATCATGGTCCCCGTGAAAAATTTCAAAATCTACTGCTATGGTGCGTATTGAATTCTGGGGGAAACTATCCTTGGCATGCCCCTCTACTTCACAATCCAAACACCAAAGACCACTATGAGTCTCATGTGTAGAGTTTAAAGATAGCTTCTCTAACTGTTTGGCCATGACAATGATTTGAGCTTCCAGAAAAGGGCTCACACTAATATCAACACTCTGAACTACTTCAGCACGTAAGGCAGCCTCTAGAGCCTCGCGCAGGTTAGTAAATGCTTTATGGGACAATTTCCTCCTAAATGGAGTGATCAACCCTCCAGAAAACCATTGAGCATGATGTGAAGGGTGAATTTCATATGAAAATTTTGATAGGAGAGTCTTAAATCATGCATCATACTCCCACACACTCTCTTCCATTCCCTATTGGATCTCCTTTAAAGCACTGATGCTCTTCTGCTCAAAGTTCGATATATGGAACTCTACTAGGAAGGAATTAATCCATGTGGTGTAGTCTACCACCATATGATATGGGTTGTACTTCCTATACCATTTATGCACATGACCTTGTAACATTGTTGCAAACTAAATTCCCTTTCACTCCAGGGTAGTGATCCCCTTTGTGTGTCATAGAAATTCACACTTGTGCATGTGTTCTGTAGCATCCTTTATACCCTGGTAATCTTGAAAGTGTAAAGAAATTTCAAAGAACGCCTAAGGAGGTGGCTGAGGCCCCTATCCACCTAATCTAGATCCTTGGTTCCTTCTGGTGTTTCCTCTGGTGTTCCCTCCAACATATCCACTGGATCCACCAGGTCATGTGCCTCCAGATCCACCAATTCCAAGATCCTTCTGTAACTGGAAATGGGCCTAAAGTGGTCGTGCCTAGTGTCCCCAACATCTCACTAAAATGTGTGTCAACAATCAGTGAGATTTCTCCACTTCCAGAAGTGTATCCTGTGCCACTCCAAGATGTGTTGCCTAAACCTTATGTACTTTTACTTTGCCCAAAAATTCCTCCAAACACCGAATGGTATGTGCAGCCATGGATGTTCCAAACAAAAAAATATATCTCCTGGGTGTCGATCAGTCACTCCCACTAATACCAACTGGGTTATCAATACTCCTATGATTTGGAAAACCAAGCACCAGGGGTTGGTCTCCAGGTGGGTTAAAATGCACGCTAACAGATCTCCTTTCTCCATGCAACAAAATATCATCAAAACCTGAAGGGGCCTCTCTCTTGCACTTGCCAAGATGGGGTAGCACAGACTTCTCAGGCTCCATTTCCTCCGCATGAACTTTAACACCCTCTCGCAACGTCTACCTCCATACATCCATCACACTTGTAACCTCACGTTGTCTAGTCATCTCCCTTTCACGAGATTCATTATACTCAAGTTGTCTCTCCTCCCTTTCCTTTTCATTTGTAATGTATGCCATCTTCCTTCACCCTATCTTCCTCACCCAATGCTCAGAGTAGCTTAGTCAGCTATGGGGAACACTTCTAAACTAAGAGTAACGACCAAGATCTCCATAGCCTAAGGAATAACACTAAAAAATGACCCTCTAGGCTCCCTCATAAACTAAAACTCAGCAACTTCTGGGAAATAATACGTCGAAATGGAATGTTCTAAAGTATAACTAGCCAACACTCCCTTCCACCAGTGATCAATAACACGTGTCCAAGTCAAATCTACATCTTGTAACCTCTTATAGTCATCTTGGGTCCACATGTGTGATCTATTGAACCACCTTGATCTAGATACATATGCTGAGAGCCATTATATAGCTCTACTGGGAAGAAGTAAATGAATGTCTCATACAACTCATGGTATACATTTTATTCTACCAATCCATGGACATTGAACTCAAGTCCAGTGCTCTAAATATTTGAGCAAACTCATCCTCTTTTCTCTTGAACCACATTTCAATGCTTTCTAGATTCAGGTGATCTTTCATTACACATAACAAAGACAAATATCCATGCCATTTCTCAAAACGACTTCAAAAAGAGGTCCCGACAACGGAACCAAGATGTAGTCATTTTTTATGCCCTCAAAGAACTAGGAAATCCCATGCGCACCGACCTATCACTCATCGGGTGTTGGAAGCTCACCCAAGGCATGTGTGGGTGCCGAGTCCTTCATTTATGTGAGTTGTGTGAGAATGCATTATTTACAACTAAAACTTAAGTGAATAGATTGGAAAGGAACCATACATTCATCTTAGAGATCAAAATGACTTGTAGACCAATTTATTCATTTAGATAAGAAAAAAATTACAAAATATAGATCTGAATCATAACATAAGGGAAATACATATGGGTTTACACCCACTCATGTGAAATATATACAAAACTGATCCATACAAATGTAAGTAAAAATGGAACCACACATCTATTCATATTAAGTATGTTGATGTCCGCATTACATAACCGATGTAATCATAGATCCATATGATAGTGCAAACCAATGTCATGCATTGGAACTGGACTTAGGCCCTTCATAGTACAAAGAAAAATGTTCAGACCCATCCCCTTGATACAACATACTCCTACCAATCCTCTAAACCCAACCCATGGAGCTCTCACAGTATTTTTGTATAGCTTCGTCTCTTTACAGTCTCTAACTCTGCATCCATCTCTCCTTTTTCTTCTACTAGGTGCTTGAATATATAGCTTTTGCAATCACAATCATGCCTTCATGAAGTACTAGATCACTTTCCATGTGTCCAAGTGGTCCTCTATGGGAGCATGCTTCTTTAGATGTGAGCTCTCCATCCTTTGACATGATGACCATATGGAATCTTTTATCACAAGGTATATTCCTTTCATGGGCACCAAGTTGCCAGGCTGACACCTTATCCACTCTACATGCATAGTTGGGTCATGCTTTCCCCATGTTCTACCCAATATGCCAAATAAGGCTAAGTTCCAAAACCTTTGGCTTTTCTTGCACACACATGCTAAAAATCCTCCTAAAACCTTGTCATGCGCGCTTTCTCCTTACGCACCCACGCACCTTCTTGTACTTAGCCAATATTTTAGAGGCTCAACACACATTAACTTAAACATTAGATACATCATATACCAAGTGGAACTATTGGGATTTCATCACCCAATAAGAAATCCATCATAGTGTTTTGACAGTGTTACACTTTTTTTTACTATCGGTATATTGGTTAAGGGTCTGAAAGCCTTGTCGCTACGATGTGTAAATTGTGGGGGTAGGCCCCTATATTAGCCCCTGTACCAGTATTCATCATAGATTCGAGCCTCACATACCTTCAGATATATCGAGGAATCCATCCAAAACGTCCTAAAACCAGCCTTAGATCATCCTTTTCCTAGGTTCCCTCTGAGCTTTCTTATTTTCTTTTCTTTCACACATCTAATAATCAATATAATCAATACTCTGTTGCGTGACTTTTTTTTTAGTGATAATCAGCATAGGCACTTGGTTGGTTGTTTCACGCCCGTTCTTACTCAGTCACATATTATATGTCTCTTCATCTAGTGTTCCCATCTCTAGCACACTCCCCTAGCAGATGTTAGCCCTTTTTATTGTCTCCTCTTCAGTGGTTACTCAACCTATCACTTCCATCACTCCCTTTAGTTAGACATCCATGGTTCACACTCATTCTCATATTGAGACCATCCCATTCCTAAATCATCATTTGATCCCCTCTAAGCCAGCTACTCCCCCATCTTCCACTTTTGTAGAGGCCTTCAGGCCCCATATTGTACCCCACAGATATGTGGAGTTCCAGGAACTCTTAGACGTTAACCATATGGCCCTTTATGACTACCTCATATGTAAATCCAATCACCTTCCCCTTAACAAACCTCCTCTTCAATAGATCTATGCTTACCTTTCCCAGCCTAAGTCCACTTAGGTGCTTATCTCTCAATTTTTCATCTTCTTCCATCATGCCATGAACGAGTTGGGATTGGCCCAATAGGATGATATATCCCTTGATTCTTATACTCACCTATGTGCTCAGTTTATTACCCCCATCCCATCTAGTTTACCTTGTATCAACCCTACCATCTCATCTTTTATCCCCATTACATCCATTATTTTAACTGATGCCATCACTCAGTCTCTTCTAGAATATAACTTGTTTACTCCTTCATCGGATCCACCTGTTCAAAACTTGGCCTCCCTTCCTATATCTCAAATCCATGCTAACGTAATTTATTCACAACCATTCCCTTCAAAATCTACTCAAACACATCAACCCCCCTCTTCGCACCACTTTCCAACACATGTTTCATCATCAACATACCAATTCCTCTCAACCTCTTTATCATACTCTTCCTTAATCAACTTAATCAACCTTCTTATCACATATTAACAATCCCCTCAATCTTTCCCTATAACATTTCAGAAAAACTATTCTATTTCTCTTTTACATTACAAGCGTTGGCATGTGATTTTCTTGAATAAGGTGTGTTCCCTTGATTGTTGAAAATCATGCTTGTTATGGATAAATCATTTCTGCTCTTGGGATTCTTTAGAATGAAATGATATAACTTGCAAGAATCCATTTTCACTTCTTGTTGATAAGCTGCAATTGGATTTTGAGAGTTCCAAACTTATCTCTTTTTGACTGACACATCCTTGGATCAATTTCAGTGATCCAAGGAATGTTTAAAATATAATTAACAGACTGAATGGAAAAAATTTAAATTCAATAGTTTGAAAGGCATAGCGGACTGAACTTTTGTATTTTGCAAATTCTATAGGCTTGACACTTGTGTGAAAGTGTCCTTCATTCGGTTGTATGTTTGTGCTTGGGTCTTTGGGATTGATCTCTGCAGGAACATTATTGGCTTAAACCAAGATATAGTCTGCTTAATGACTAGGAAGGGCGATCAGAATTCTAAAAAATAAAGGACTATCCTAACGGTATCCTAAGCTAGGTAAGAACGTAATTACTTCCTAGCTATGTCTATTTAATTGGGTTATAATCTAACCTAAGATTCTTATTATATTGTGTTGGGGGGTGACCTAACCTACAGCTCTTGTGCTAAATGAATATGGTAAGGGGAGATTACTATAGGTAATTCTTGGCCTATGTTAACCTAATGCCTAATACTTTATGGTTAGGTGAATTTAATCTAACCTAAGGTGGAAACTACCTAAGGCAATGTTTTAGATACCTAAGGAAATGATTTAGGAAATGATTTTTTGACTAACCTAAGTTTTGGGGACATCTAGCCTAAACTAATTAAAGAGGGGCCTATGGTCAGCATGACACTATGGTGACGGTTCCAATGGATTTTATTTGATTTGATTGGATTTAAATTCATGGAAGTACTACCAGTTTGGCAAGGGCCAGTTAGAATTTAGTGGGGATTACGTGGAGGCTTCGATAAGTATAGAATTGCATGTTGATTTGAAATTGGTATCCTGCCAGTTTTGGGAGGCGGTGGAAAGGAGAGATAAGTAGGAGAATTAGGATTAATGGCATTTATGCACCTCAGTTTTTGTGTACAAACCATCTTGGAAACACGAGAGGTGAGATTTTTGGGAGGTTGTTTGGTTTTACATGCCTCACAAATTTCACTCTGCATGGAGCTATCTGGTTCTTCGAACCAACAGTTCAACTTCTTTTTCTTCTTAGTTATTTTTGGTTTCTCTTATCTATTTTTGATCAAGGGAATGTATAAGAGGCATTGGAAGAATTTTTTTTTGGTTGTTGATCATGTCGTGGAGAAGAAAAAGGGTTAGAGGCTAGGCTAGAAGGCTCCTTCAAATTGACAGAGGCACTATTAGGCATGATAGGCTCTACCCATTAAGATCTCTTGCTTTCTTCTAAATGAATCATTAAAACAACTCTGCTCTTATGAGATAATTGTTTGTTTGATTTGTCTGGTTATTTTCTTGCATGTTTTAGGAAATCTCTATGGTTTTTGGAATGTAAATCCATTACTGGTAATGATAATATTTGGGAAATTTTCTCTGTGCTAGTTTAATGGTGATATTCATGCGAACTTGTATTTGAAGCTCTGTAACTTGTATTTAAGGCTGTTGTTGACTGAACTGACATTCGTTACCTTATGCTTTGTTCTAAAATATTTTTAGATCCTGTGTTTTGCTTAAATTTGTAGTGGAGCTTCTTGGTCATCTTTGGACTGACATTTAGTTGCTTGTATGGTTCTGAGTCTCTAGCTTGTAGTCTTGAGCTTCATGTGGCTTGTTCTGGAGCTTCGTGATTTGTTATGAGCTTTTAATGGAACTTTGTGTTTGTTCTGGACTGAGTGGAACTTGGTGTTGTTCATAAACTTTTGGTTGAATCTTCATATTCAACACTGTACTCATATTCAGTTCTTGCAAATGCTGAACTTGTAGTCGAGTTTTTTAGTTTTGTTCTGTACATATACTTTGAGATGGAAGTTTTATTCTTATTTAAGGAATTGAAAATTCTTGAACTCGTATTAGAGCATTGGTGTTTTGTTTTGAGCTTTTATTTAGGGCTTTGTGCTTTCAATTTAGACTCATATTTAAACTTCGTGCTTGTTTGAGCCAGTATTAGAAGCTTGTGAAGTCCTAAACTTTTGTTCAAAGCTCATGTTCGATGTTGTACTGGTATTCCATTCTTTCTTGTTCTGAACTTGAGTTGGAGTCGACAAGTATTGAAATCTATACTTGTATTCTAAGCTGGAGTATTGTTGGTTTTATAGATGTGAAAAGCTTTAAATCCATTTTTAAACTGTCTGCTTGATAAGAGCTTGAGAGATTAGTTTCGGTTTGAAGTTGATTTGGTAATCTATTTTGAGATCTTCTTTTTGTAGCTTCTTGAGTGTGACCGACTGTGGTACTTCCGTCTTTTAGACCATACCGCCTTCTTTGAACTTGACAGGGTGATGTGAATACGAAGTGTATCCTATTCCTTCTCTACCCTAAGTGAACCCATGTCATGTTGAAGACTTGACTATCTTTGTTAGATAGGATTAAATGAACTGGAATTATATCTCATTATGGGTATTGATTGATTTTTGGTAGTTCATTTGGAATAAGTCATTAACAATTTTTAGAGGCTTTATGGAAATACAATATTCTTTCTCCTTCTTGTAAAAGATGTCTGAAACAAATAATTTCCTTCCTTTTCGTAATCTTTTAAATGGAACTCGAGATTCCTTGTTTTTGATTCTATTTCTCTATTCGAGTTGGAGGTAGGAATGGGACATCTCATGACTTAAACGTTATTGGGGTATTCTTACTCTCTTCAGTTCTTTTTAATTGATTTCAGGGTTTTATTAAAGAGATGGATTGACTACCTTAGTACACTAGAATTTTTTTATGAAAGGATTTATATTATCTCTATTTGGATTGTTTTGTATTATTGTTCTTATTTAGATCATGAACTACTTACTTCTTTGCATTGAGTTGTTAAAGCCTTGTAATGAGATTTCAGTTCTTGAGTTCGTGATTACTTTTGAACTTGTATATCTTTTTTTGTTTGTGGATTTCTATTCCTTGTTGGATTCATTAAATGAACCTCCCAGATTTAAAAAAAATGAATGATTATGATCTCTTGGGGATAGTATAATGTTTTAGGAACTGTACTGTGTACTTCATTCTATGGACTGAGTTTGAACTTGTGTTTGAGGAATGGAATAGGTAAACTGGTTTGTTAGATTTTTTAATAGCAAAGTTTGAAGTGTGATTTATTTAACTATGCGTTAGGTTCTGTGTTCTATTTTGGGAACTAGTGAGGGAATTATAAGTTTGAAATAGAAATGAGAATTCATTTCATAGTATAAATGAAATGAATTATAGATTGGTTCCTTTTCTATTTGAGATCCTTTTTTTGTTGTTAGGATAAGTTCATTTGATTGAATTTTTCTATTTTCGATCTTCTTCTGAGATGGACAATTCATTGAGGAACATTTGGTTTTAGGTCTTTGAATTGACGACATATTTGTGTGTCCTAAAATTGTAATTTTCTTTTTGATGATTAGCATTTGGGGAGTGACATGTATTGATTCTTCTTCCTTGTTACATGGAATGATGAATTATTCTAATATTAGCTATGGTGTAATTAACTTCTTTTGTTGCTCAGTAAAGATAAATGTTTATTTTCTAATCTTATATTACTATGAAGAAATTAGATGACAAGACCTGTTGATTGTTTTAAAGTAATTAATAAGATCAATTTAACCTTATGATATAATACAGGGGTTGCAGATTATATTATGCTCTTTTCTTAAAAGTGAATTCAGACTCTTATTAAAATATTTCTTTTCTAGATGTTATTACTTATGATTATATGTTTGATATATTAATTTTTTCATTAAAGAAGAGTTGTTTTAATGGAACAATTAGTAGAATGCACTTCACTTTAATGCTTAGTGCTTATCATGCTCAGTTCATTAAACTAGCCCATGTTAGCAATTTTTGTAGATGGAGATCGTAAGTGATAAAATAAGGAAGGAAATTTCATGATGTATTGGTTTATTTAATTCTGGATCTTATGTAAAGAGTTTCGAATCATTCTTGAGTTTTATTGGAAAAGAAAAGTGTTGTTCTTTTAAGATCTTAATTATGATTGACATACAAAATGTCTAAATTGCATAGTCTTGTAAATGTATATTTAAAATCATGAATTGGAAGGTCTTTGTGTTGGACTAAAACTTGTCATGTGAATACTTTTGTACTTGTATGATGGAAATAATAGTTGATATCTTTGTGGTATTTATTCTTTATATCTATGTATACTATTGATGTTATAAGATGATGAGTTGGATTAAGGAGATAGTATAATCTGCCTTATATTAATGAACTTGTTAAATTGCAAGGATGTCATTCTCTATTTACATAACTATAGTTTAATAATGAAATATGATTGGGACATACAATTAAACTATATAAGTAATGAATAAGATAAAAATGTTATGTTAAACCTAACATCTAACCATGAAAAGGAAGAATCTTCCTCTCTCATGGAATGAAAGGTAAAAGGAATAGTGGTATGATCGTTAATCAATATACTTTGTTTATAAAGTAAACACTAGCTAAATCTAAGTGGATGACACACTTGATTTAGACAAGCTAGGTTGCATTAAGAATTAAACGTCTGATGTTTGCTGTCCTGTTTTTGGGATAACTGCTTGTTATGCCAAATTAACTAATAACAAATGTAAACATGAATTAATTAAGTTCTAGATATCTAATCAGGCTAGTGTTGGATAAATAACTTAAGGTAATGTTGGAATTTGGATTAGGTAGGGTTGTTGTAATTTGATTTTTTTAATCCAATTTAATTATGATTACTGACCACTAAGGGGGTATGTAGATCTTGATGAATTAGTTCTAACGGATGTTGGCACACACCAACTGCATGAATGTACCCTCAAGAAGTCCATTGACTTCTCTAAGGATAGAGTGTTACGTAGTTGACATGTGGTAACACTGTTCTGTATTGTTCATTTAGGTCTATAGACATCTGGACTTGGACTTAGTTTCTCTCTAGGTCAAGTTAATAGCATGTTTGAGATATGCAGTAGCTTTCTATGCCTTAGGGTACCTTGGCACATTTGGATGACTTAGGTCAGCCGAGTATGCCCATATACCCTAAGTCATAGTGAGAATCTTCCTATAACAAATTATGTTGCTAACTAGAGACTAGGGTCGAACCTTGGGCAAGTGGACTGACGATAGTTAGTATAGACCATTCTAGATTAACAGAAGAGTTAAGTGAAGGAAATATTCCAAAATGACAAGTCTGTCATCTAGGAATAGTAAAATGAACAGTATGTTGCAAATATTTGGCCAAAGTATCGCGAGTTGTTAGTTGCATTGTCCAATGTCACCTAGTTTAAAGCAACATGATATCAAATGAATATTAGTAACAAGTATTCATATATGTTCTTTAAATACATCACTCAGTACTTGGAATAGGGTAGGAGAACCAAGTATACGTAGTATACATAAATTATTCTATACTTTAAGTAAACATGAAATATTGGTTGGTAACTGAGTCATGGAATGAGATATTGGTAGTATACCAATTCATTATAGCTACATATGGTTATATGTTATGAGATTTATTGGAATGGAATGTATGTTCTAAATGATGTTTTATTTAGAATAGAGAACATTATGTTTCAAAAAAAAAATCCCTTGTTTCTAAAGTCTTAAAATGGGAATGTTACATCTTGGTATCAGAGCTGAAGCTTGTAGCTCTTGGACCTATTGTGTCCTTAATCTGATGAAACTTACATTTTTCCTATTGATAGAAAATGGTTAGAACAAGAGGAAATTTTACAAATAATCCTCCACCCAAGGAAGGAGCAGCAACTACCTAGAAATGTCGATGAGATCCTTGCTGCCCTGTTGGACACAAGAGATCATTTGGCTGTACTTGAACATCAAGTAATGGGCAATGAGGAGGAAGAAGATGTTGGTAACAATAATAAGCCACCTCTTGAGGAAAATGCACTAATTTAGGTGTTGATAATAACAATGTGAACATACCTGATCAACCTAAGAATAAAAATGCTAGGTTGGTAGACTGAACTCACTAATGATATAAAAAGGATAAGTCCACCCAATTTTGATGGCACCACATTAGGGGATGGAGTTAAGAATTGGCTCAGTGAAATGGAAAAATACTTTACAATAAGGAATTTCTCAAAAGAAACTAAGGTGATATGGGGAGTGTACGCCGAAAAAGCGACAGGCGAGCATGGGAATCTACAAGTGACTCTTCCTGCGTACCCTACCTCTCGAGGTCGTGCCGAGACAGCCGGTGGGGGTAGAATATGTGTGGGATGCAGACAAACTAGTTAGGCAGTCTAATGTCTTCGACACGCACTAATGGAATTTACGAATCTAAGGCAAAGAAGGCCCTTCTAACTTGGACTCGTGTGATAGATCGATCGGCAAGGATGACCACTCGAAGGCTCCAATCAATATCGAGCTCTGGCGTGATTCGATCTATGGGTTGTGGAATACGTGGAAAATGACCTGGGATAGTTTCGTGTATGTCTCCAGATAAGGTCATATGGTGGATGGTGAAAAAAATTGACTTTACGGATGATTTTCTGGCCTAGTCCAGAATTCTCTAGCTTCGTTAGCCGCTATATCCAGTAAGGACAATTGTTCGATGATGATGGGTGTAAGTGGAGTGGATTGGAATACTAGTGTGCGTAGGCCAGTGTCTATATCTGATTGTCTTGTGGATTCGTTGGGTTGTGAGATCTGTGGATCACAACCATGGACTCTTGGATGTTGCGGTCCTGTTATGGTCATACATGAAATCAAGTCCTAATCCCTAGTATCCAATAATCGTACGCTTTCTCAGCTTCTATGTTTAGGGCCAACAACTGTGTGATTTTCTCAGAATATCTCACAGGCGTTCGTGCAACCTGGATCCTTAGACTAGTATCTATATCTGTGAGAGTGTCTCCTGCACCTGACTGTGGGACCAAAGGATCACAACCAAAGGTTTTTTCTCTTTCGAACCCCTCTACAGTCATGTGAATGTTTACCTAGGGCAATATGTAGTTTGGTTGGTTTGACCAAAACGTGTGTGCTTGGTCGTCTTCTATGTTTAACCCTCTCAACTGAGAACTGATTAGTTGTAAATCTGTTGTTGTTTGGAATACTTATATTCTGAGATTTTGGTCTATGTCAACTATTGCTGTGACGACGTTTGGTTGAGGCACGATTGGCTCAAATATATATTCCTTGGGCTCCTGAGGTCCCGTGATTGTCATACAAAATAAAATGTAAATCTAACTGTAACAAAGCAAACTCTAACTATGTGGAATAAATCTAAAACATATATAACTTCTATTCTTCTAAGAAACCTTTTAAGAATTTACTGAAAGCAAGCTATTTAAATGTATCTAGGAATAACAACTAAACAATAATTTAAAACAGACAAAATAACCGAGTGTAGTTATCAGCCTGTGCAATTTGTAGATTTATTCTAAATAAAATAGCTCATCTAATTTATCTGCAAGATTCTCGATCCTACCCCAAAAGTGAGGAGTGAATCATAGTTTCTCAGAAACTATCAATCCTCACAGCTTCCCTGGCAATATTGAGAATAGAATTCACTGAAATGAAGCAATTATCTACTCTATTTGATATGATTCTAACTAGAACTTTGAAAGTTAAAACCTGGATTCCACAAAACAGTGGCGAATCCGATGGTGTGTGTGATCTTGTCCCCTCGGTATGATCTCCTCGTTCTTTCGTGTTCACGTGGATCCAGAAAAGTGTGTAATGCTAGCATCGACGGGAGTAGATTTTGGGACAAGGACAGCTCAGAATGTAGACCGAAAATGCGAGTAGGAGAGGGACAGCGCAAGAGTACAGATCTTGGCTTATGCGATTCCTAGCGGCATTTTCCTGTGAGTCATGCAACATGAAGCGACCAGAACCTGAAACTATCCTGTTTGAAGAGCAAAACCTGTAACTTTAATGGCTTCCTAAGCTATTCTATTCCAATGGATTGGATAAAACAACAACACTATTTGCACAAGCTGGATATGTGGCTTACCAACAGCTGGAATAATGCTAAATGAGCATGCAAAGAATTAAAACTATGGCTTCTAAACAGAACAAAAGACTGAACTATGAAAATCAGAGCATGAAAGTGAATGAGGGGTAGACCTGGTTGGATAAAACAAACAACACTGCTTGCACAAGCTGGATATGTGGCTTACCAACAGCTGAATAAGGCTAACCAAGCATGCAAATGAACTAAAACAAGTACTCTAAGCAAAATTATAGCTAAATCTAATGCAAAGAGAAATTCAGAGACAAACTTCAGGCCATTTGTTTGTGCACAAACCATTTATTTATAGCTTTCATTCACCCAAAGATCAAAACCAAACTGAACTCTAAAAACCATAAACAATGACCAAACACTATTCTAGGGGACCAAAAACATAAATGCATGCCCAAGTTGGCAAGGAAAAAATGGTGAAACGTTGATATTTTACGTGAGTCGCGTCAAAGCGCTTTCTGGAAAATACGTGCAGGACCGCCGCTCTAAGCAGGGCGGCGGTTACAGGACCACCGCCCTGATCAGGGCGGCGGTCACGAGACCTGTTAGGAAATTATATTGTTAGTGCTCCATTAGTAAATTATAATTACGTGAAGTAATTATAATGTTATTTGATGTTAGTAAATATGTTAGTAATTTGCTATATAGTTGTTAAATAAAACAACTTATAACAAATATGAGTGTGTGAGTTTGGAAAACTCACGTAGATTGGTTGGAGAGTTGTTATAGCTACTTCCTATTATTTAGGAAGTCTATTTCCTATATATATGTAAATGTATCTGAATGTAATATATGATGTGAATAATATATTTGGTGTTTCTGCTGTGCAAACTTGTGCATTCTCCAAGAAGACCGCCGCCCTACAGGGCGGCAGTTTCGTCACTGAAGATCAAAAGGCCAAGGAAAGAGGGAAAAAGGGGAAAACAAAGGGTGCGGGGGCTAAGCGGGGCATGCGGGATGTTAACGCATACTCTGAGGGATTTTCCGGATCCCGAACACCTTGCGAAGAGACCTGTATCATCATTGGGGAACTTGTTACACTGTTCCGGTAGTACAGTACCTTACAATTTTGGGTACGTACATATTGCCCCCTCGGAGAAGCGTTTTAGCCATAAAGAGGCATAAAACGGTGGGTCCGAGTATGGCAGTCCCAAAATGGGAAGTTTAGAAGTTGTACCTTACACATCCGTGTGTTGAAATGATGCCATCTGAAATTCCTGCTACCTGCAAAATGAAAAGAGAACTCAAGTGCAGATAGATACAATAATTTTGGAAAATAAACACTAAAACAATAGGGAATGAGAACGTACCATTCGTGCGGGGATAGGGACTTACCTCCATCAGCGCTCCAAACCTGCGAAAAAGTCTTTTAAAACGAATCAGGGTGCTATATATATGAAAGTGGGCCCCATTTTCCTATTCATTTGTGTGAGTTGATTTGATTGTTTTTGAGCTCTGGGGCCCACGGTGACGGTTTCTTGCATGAGTAGAGTCAAAACGTCCGCAGCGAAATTGTGATCATGCCTCCACATGCGGAACACCGCCCTGCTAGATCACAGGTTGGTTTTCTTCAATTTTGTGTTTTTCCCCCCTTTAATTTGAAATGCTAAATTTGTTGTAATGGGGGGGTCATTTTTGAAAATGCTAGTGTTAAAAGGTTCATCTAGGGGGGGCGCCTACTGGGTAGGCTTCGTTTTTAGGTTAAATGGTCCTTTTTTAACTTGTTTTTAGGCTTTTTAGATTAAAAACCCACGTGGGTTTTTGGACCACGACCGCCACCCTGGCCAGGG
Source organism: Taxus chinensis (assembly GCA_019776745.2). Lineage (NCBI taxonomy): Eukaryota > Viridiplantae > Streptophyta > Pinopsida > Cupressales > Taxaceae > Taxus > Taxus chinensis. Next base: position 679,422,778 of record CM034154.1, on the reverse strand, counting down.
AGGCGGTTAAATGACCGCCACCCTGTTCAGGGTGGCGGTTACACGACCGCCACCTTTAAGGTGGCGGTTACAAAACCGCCTCCCTGCTCAGGGTGGCGGTTTTGCACAGAATGTAAAAGGAACTTATATTTGAGATTACACTTGTATTTTTTTACATTTCTACGCGTTTTTATGACTCTCTCGGTATTGTTTGGATATTAACTTGCTCTATTTTGTGTGTTTTTGGGTGTATGCAGGCGAGAGTGGAGTACATTAGATGGAGTAGGGAGAGAGAGTGTGATTGGCTCTCAAGCGGTACTGGATGCCCTTTCACAGGACGAGGAGGATACACTACAGAGGGCCGGCATATTGCGCATATCACGCGTGCCCCATGTTGCACCATCTAGTCACATCCTTTGTGACTTATTTTCTTATTGGGATGTAGATCGGAACACCTTCTGACTGCCAAGGGTCCGTGGTGAGTGGACCATCACATTAGAGGATGTCTATCGCATTCTGGGGGTCCCGATCATCAGGAGGTGACTTACACTAGAGACATCAGGCTCCCGGGCACAGATTGCACAGTGGGCAGCATATATGGGAGATGCAGTCATCTCCATGGGGTCGAAGAAGGGGGTGAGAGTTCGATCCATTCCTTCTTTGCCTATCCCTATATTTCGACAGGCCATCATGGGGATCCTTGCCTCAAGATTGATCGGGGACAAGGGAGGGGACACATTGTTATATTGCTGGACCCCCATCATTGCAAAGATAGAGGGGCATGGCCGGATATATGCCTGGGGTGCAGATATTCTGGGGACCACCTACCATGATCTATATAGGGTGGTCCGTTTACAGGGACAGTCATTGAGCCACCCAACTCTAGTCATGAGTTGGGTGTATGAGCATTTTGTCCCTTATGGCAGGGGTGTGGAGGTGGCATATCCTGGGGCTGTGAGGGCAGCCAGATGGACGGACATGTCGGTACTCAGAGCACCTCATCAGCCAGTTGCCTCCCTTACTACTGCATACATGGAGGCGACACCGTACCGGCTTATGGCCGGCATATGGGGTGAGGAGACTCTTACCCTGATCTCTTACTCCACCACAGGGCAGCTCATTGATCGAGTGGGATGAGTAGAGGTACATCCTTTCGGCCAGGTTCCTCAGCAGTTTGGTCTTCCATATGCAGGTATGCTTCCCCCAGTGGCACCAGTTTACAGATCATTTCGTGAGGCCAGAGGGGGGCCTAGAGGCTGAGGTTGGACAGTGATCACTCCTGGCATTCCTATTGCAGCCAGGAGGATAGTTCGCGCTAGAGGGAGAGCCGGTGCACCTCGGGCACCTTTGCTTCAGATTGCTGCGGGTCCTACTCATAGCAGTGATGACCCCATAGATATTGACTCCGATTCTGAGGAGCTCACAGAGGGAGGGATAGAGGAGGAGACCGAGGACAGCGATCTTGAGTGGCATGACACTCAGGATATTATGCAGGCAGAGAGGGTTGAGTAGACCGCAAAGAAGGACACTCTAGTTTCAGAGGAGCCACTCTCTCAGGGCCATGGTGGAGAGGATGAGTCAGTTGTAGGGAGACATGTTGCCCCTGCCACAGGAGCAGCCCCTCAGTCGGCAACGACATCCGCGGCAGGTGCTGGTCCCAGCGACCCATCTTGGATGCCTGGGGATCCGAGTAAGTTACCCTTTCTCCCTTTTAATGTTTATTTGTAGGCTCTCCTTAGTTGCTATTGTTGTATCTTTTAGCCTCTTTCTTGGTTTTTGATTCATTTTTCTCCTTTATTTGCAGAGACTGTTGATGAGTGGCGGGATTTGATCCGCAGGGTATGTACCGATTCCCTGATGATCCCCATGGATAGGACCCGTGCGGAGCTATCCGTAGATGCCGGGGAGCCCTCAGTAGCCGGTAGGCATACAGATGTCTTCGCTCCCATTTGGCACGTGGCCAGGATGGTGTCGACCCTCTGCACAGAGTTAGCGGGCTACAGGACGGCTGAGTGCCTCATGAGGAGCCATTCTCGTGGTGAGACTGCGGTTGCCCCTCAAGACCTTGAGCCCTCCATACATTCAGAGCGCCAGCGTAGCCGGAGTCCTAGGTGTGGGCGTGCACCTTCGGAGGGGTCGCGTAGGGACTGAGAGGCCTCTTGGCCCTCGTGTACTTTGTATTATATATTCTTTGTATATCATGGGCTCTTTGAGTGTTTTGACCATGCTTAGAGCATGATGGCATTGTATATAAACATTGATTATATATATATATGCATTCGTTTTTGGATCAAAAGCTTAGTACTCATGTTTTCCTTTCTATTTCCAGTTTCCTTGTGTATACTACGATGTATGTTTATATGCTTTTTAGAATGTATGCAATGGAGAACAGATGATGCAAATGTTTGCTTTCTTTTTGTGTTTCATGATGCTGATACATGATATTGCAGATATATTGTGATTTTGAATCTTAGCTTCTGTGAGCAATTTGGATACCTCATGTTTGTTTTGTAAAGTGATGAATATAACCAGTACAATGAACAGATTAACTTGCCCCACTCCTAACTCCACACAACTAGTAAGATGCGAGGGCTCATCACCGAGAGCTAGAAAGGGCACAAGTTATGAGGTGTAGCTGAAATGATAGTGATGAAAGACAGACAAAGCTTTGGTGGAACCAAATTGGATGCTACAAGCCAACTCCACTCGAGTGACTTCATAGTTTAGAATGCCCTTGCTTTGCAGTTTATCTAGACTTAGACCCGTAGATGGTCACATAGTAGACAAGATCTAGGTTTTTAAGATTTTAACTCTCTTGGAATTTTGAACATCTGATTCATTCGTTTTTGACTCAAAGTTTGAATTGTTTGTTTATGACCTTTTAACGTTTGCTGTGTCAAGAGGACCCCCTATACTTTGTCCCATGCTACTAGTAAGAAGCATGGGTTTATCACCATGGGCAAGGCATAGGTGAGTAAGGGCATTTCCATCCTTTCCCAACCCTACATCACTAGTAAGAGACACAAGCTCATCACCGAAGGTTGGTGGGGCAAGGAAATGTGTAAAAATAAAATTTTCTGTTTAATCACTTTTTGACTTACTTATTTGAGTAAAATGTCAGTATGTGCTTATTTCCAAAGAGATGTATATATGGGATAGATGTGACACCATGAAGCTTCTAGAACAGACCATAGGCAAGAAACCTATCCTAAGAAGAAATCAAAGCGAGAACAAACTTGTAGATCTTGGTATGGTTACCGTTAAGACTTTGTCATGTCTGATTTATTTGATAAAATATTCCGAGATGATTCGATGATGTATGAAGATGGAGAGGTATGATTAAAGATCTTTATAACAACAACATCATGAGTTTGTAATGAATTGCTTTGAGAATAGATTCCTTGATCACAATTTATGTAAGAAACAAGTGGACAAAATGATCTTAATCTATATGAAAATGTAATGTAAATAATTATATAAATAGTGCTAGTTACTTATGCGTAGAATCGCTTGAGGTGCAGGGAATTGACTGTTTCACCAAATTCCTCACCTTCTAGCGTACATAAGAGGTAAGCACCATTTCCGTAGTCCTTCATGACTTGGTATGGGCCCAACCATTTGGGCCGGAATTTCCTTCCTTTGCCGGTCTTCTTGTCAATCCGGCTGTCTAGCCTTAGAACTAGATCACCTCCATATATGTCGCATTCATAGACCTTCTTCTTATACTGCCAGCACATTCAGTCAGCATAAGCTCTATGCCATTGTTCAGCATCTAACCTAGTTTCATCTAGGTTTTCTAGTTGGGAAAGGCGTGCTTCTCTGTAAGCGTCTTCATCCAAAATCCCTTGCAGTGAAATGCGGAGACTGGGTATTTCGACCTCAAGCGGGAGAACTGCTTCTGCCCCAAATACCAGTGAGAAAGGAGTTACTCCCGTTGGTGTTCTTATTGAGGTTCGGTAGGCCCACAAGGCCGGATATAACTTCAAATGCCAATCTCACTTGTTTTCTTTTACCGTTTTAAGGAGAATGGCTTTCAGCGTCTTGTTTGTCACTTCAGCCTGTCCGTTGGCTTGAGGGTAATACAAGGAAGCCGTATGATGGCTTATCTTAAATTTATTGCATAGTTTGCGAACCTCTTCATTTTTAAAAGAAGTTCCATTATTAGAGATAATGATTTGTGGGATACCGTACCTGCAAATGATTTGGTTCAAAATGAACTTGGCGATCACAGAACCAGGTACAGTAGTAAGAGGCATGGCCTCCACCCATTTGGTAAAATATTCAGTGGCCGTGATTATAAAATTATGGCCATCTGTGGATGAGGGAGAGAATTTCCCTATTAAGTCTAGACCCCATGTAGAAAAGGGCCATGGAGTAGCGATTGGTTGCAGAGCTTGTGCTGGCATGCGGATCTCATGGGAGAATTCTTGGCACTTATGACACCTGCGTGCAAACTCTATCACGTCATGTTCTAGAGTGGGCCAGAAATAGCCCATTCGATGTATTTTTCAAGCGGTGGCATGGCCACTGAAGTGGCCTCCACATATACTGCTATGGGATTCATGGAGAATCCTCTTGGACTCTTCTGTGTCGACACACCTTAGGAGCATTCCATCAAATACTTTTCGATAGAACACCTGCTCTATAATGACGTATTTAGCTACGATTATGCATAACCACCTTCTTTGTTGTGGTGTAACTCCCTCCGGGCACGTATGGTCCATGATATAATTAATGATATCAATGTACTAAGGACACTTAGAGATAGCAGGTTGGGTTTCGATGTAGTATACGCATTCATCTGGAAAGTCTAAATCTACTAAATCGCCTCCGTTTAATGGGTTGTCAGCTAACCAATCCATGATGATTTGCCCTTTAACCGACTTCTGATTTAAAAATGTTAATTCGAATTCTCCCATTAAGGTTATAAAACATCCAACCTTTTTAGACAATGACCCTTGTGTGAGGAAAGTCCGTAGATGGTCCGTTTTTACCATGACCTTCGTTTCTTGATTTAGCATATAATTTCTTAGGCGTTTAGTAGCAAAGACTATGGCAAGGCATTCTCGTTCTTCCTGTGTATAGCGTGTTTCATAGTCAAGCAGCGTTCGGCTAATGAAATAAATCACACGTTCTTTCTTGTTATCGTCTTCTTGGGCCAACATACAGGCCAGCGAGACATTGGTAGCTCGTGAATATAGAATTAACGGGCGATCTAACTTAGGTGGCATTAGCGTAGGTGGTGATAAAAGGAAATGCTTAACTGCATCAAAGGATTCATTGCAATCTTTGGTCCAATCAATGCTATAGTCCTTCTTGAGTAAATTGTTGATTGGATGAACGGTGAAGCTTAAGTCTGGGATGAATCTTCGGATTGCACCTAGCTTTCCGAGAAATGATCTGACTCCAGATTCATTTGAGGGTGGAACCATTTCAAGGACAGCCTGGATTTTGGTTGGGTCGACATCTATCCCTCGTGACGATATGATGTAACCTAAGAGCTTCCCTCCCGTTACACCAAAGACGCATTTCTCTGGGTTTAGTGTGACTCCGTATTCTATTAAGCGTGAAAGAATGACATGGAGTACTTCCGGATGGTCACAACGTTTCTTGGCTTTAGCCAATAAGTCATCTACGTAAGATTCCATGATTTTATGAATTAGATCGTGAAATATGTATGTCATGGCCCGCTGGTATGTAGCACCGGCGTTCTTGAGACCGAATGGCATAACAACGTAGCAATAGGTTCCCCAAGGAGTTATAAATGTGGTTTTAGCTTGATCTTGCTCAGATATTCTGATTTGATTGTATCCCGAGAATCCATCCATGAGAGACAAGAGTTCAAAACCAGCTGTTGCATCAACAATAACATCAATGGATGGTAATGGGAAGTCATCCTTAGGACATGCTTTGTTGATATCTCGAAAATCTATGTAGATGCGTATCTTTCCATTCTTTTTGAGAACGGGAACAATGTTCGATACCCATTGGGAGTATTCGACTCGTTTGATGAACCCTACCTAGAGGAGTTTTATTACCTCCTCCTTTACCATGAGAGCTACCTTCGGCTTCATGGGTCTTGATTTTTGTTTAATTGGCTTTGCATCTGATTTAGTGACGAGGTTGTGCACCGCAATGTGGGGTGCGACTCCTGTCATATCCTTATAATTAAATGCAAACACCTTCTGATGTTCTTTGAGGATCTGAGTATGTATTTCCACTTCTTCTGGGGTTAACGAAGAACCTAGTTTCAATATTCTCGGTTCATCTTCTGTCCCGATGTTGACATCGATTGTTTCTTCGATCAAAAAGGCGTTACCCTCTTCGAACTCAGGTGGTACTGGAGGTAAATCCAAATCATCCCCATTTTCTACTGCGTATATGCTAGGTTCCATTTGTGAGGGAAGATCCGTTACGAGATTTTTGAAGTGAGAAGACGAATGTGGAATTAAGGATAAATCTAGCATATGATAGGAGAGATGTAATGCTGCATAGGCGTTTAAGTAATCCAAAGTAGTCGCATCACTATCAATACGGTCTAGGATGGTAGATTCACTTCCGCTTGAAAGAGGATTTGTCATTATTTTTATCAATGGTTCATCACGAATGGACACCATGAACTGGGTATCTTCTAACTCATTGCTTAGAGTAAAACGTGATGCTGAAGTTGCTATTGAATCGGCAAGAAGATTTTTCTCTCGCGGGATTGCTTCAATGGATATGAAGTTAAATGCCTTGCTTAAATTTAATACAGCATATTTGTAAAGCTGCAAGTGTTTGGCTTTGGTTTCGTATACTTCAGAAACTTGGTTTTTCACTAATTGCGAGTCTCCCAAGACTCTGATGTTATCAATACCAATTCTTTTGGCTAAGGTGAGGCCAAGGAGGAGGGCTTCGTATTCAGCGCCATTGTTTGTGCATTCAAAGTTTAGCTTAAAAGTGAATGGGAGGAATTTCTCCTTGGGTGAAGTAAGAATTATACCTGCCCCCATTCCGTAACAACATTTAGCTCCATCGAAATGGAGAGTCAAATACTTAGTCAGGAGTATAGATGTCGGGGCATTTTATGTGTTTGCGCACTCTACTTCTACCATACAGAGGTCCTCTGCTGGAAGGGAACCAACACCTAGGGAATATCCTATGCCGACTGAATCAAATGCTAAGAACATTGGTGAATCTTGTTCTATCAACTCAATGATTTTCGCAGTAGTCCCTAATGATACTGTTTCTTTAGTTTTATCTTTGGGGGTTGGAATTGTTTTGGCTATGCTGATAGTTTCAAGATCCGTCGTAGGTACCAACTTTTCATCTGGTTTTGGGTCAGTGGGTTTATTAAGTTGGTTTGTTGGAAGTTCAAATTCTGAGTGCACCCCTGGTCTTTTCTTTAAATCAGCTAGGTGCAAATCGAAAGGTTTTGGATCACCTTTGGCTACAAATACCTTTCCTAGATGCAAGAATCTTGCTTCTTGAAATAAAGTAGAAGGGATTACCTTCATTCGGTGTATCCATGGTCGGCCGAGTATCATATTATAATTAGTTTCCCGATCTATAATATAAAACTCAGTCAGGATTGTTTTGGGCCCTAAGGTGACCGATAGTATTATAGTTCCTATCGAAGTGGCTTTAAGGCTATCATAGCCTCTCAATGTATTTCAAGTAGTGGAACAGTTTGTTTCCCCATATCTAAGTTTTTGAAGGAAAGAGAAAGGGACTATGTTAACTGCGGCCCCATCGTCAACCATTTCCCATTTTACATAGTTATTAGAAACCCAGACTTGTAAGTGTAAGGCTGGATCACCTCGGCATGCGATCTCAGCATCTGTGGGCATTTTACTTATTTCGAATATGAATTTGACATCCTTGTCTGGCTGCCCCGGAGGGTGGATATCAAAATCTACGTGATTTACTTGTGTTTCAGGAGGTGGAGTGATGTTAATTAGATGACCTAGACCTAATGTTTCTAAAAGAGCAGCTCTATGAGGAGGAGAGTTCTTTAGTAAATCCAAGAATGAAATGTGCGAGGTGGTCTTTGTTAGGTCACTAATTAAATCATAGGCACCTATGGGTTTTTATACTATTTGTTGACTCTTATCTGTTTCTAGCAGATGACTTGGGCTCGGTTGAGAGAAATATTCTTGTGTTCTTGTTATAGCTTCGATAGGTAGTTCAGCGTCTAATTCTACCAAACTGACTATCTTGGGTCTTGGTTGACTTCCTAACTGTGGCGCAACTAATGGATTTAGTGAAGTTGAGGCTTCATGATCATTGTTTCCCGTCATTGCACCTTTGTTTATTCCAGTTGGATTCAGCCTATTGCTATCATGATTTGGGAGCGGATCGTTAAAGATCTTGAGGGGAGCATTCTGAGGGGAAACTACCCGGCTATTTTAGGCAACGTTGGCTGCCACACACTTTTCTATGATCAGAAAATGACAGAATTTCAGAACTTAGCTCAAGGGAAGCTAACGGTAACTGAATACTGGGAGCGGTTTACAAAACTCCTCAAGTATGTACCGCAGTATCAAACTGACGAGAAGTTCAGAATACGGAAATTCATCATGGGATTGAATCCCGTGATAGGGGGAGAGGTCGATGTTCACAGTCCAACCACTATGGAAGGAGTTGTTGAAAAGGCCATAAGGCAAGAACAGAAATTAAAGGCTATTTTTCTGCTCATAAAGAGGAAGTGCGGAGAAGACTGCAAACCCTTCTTCAACCTCTCTTGCACCCAGAAAAGGACCATGGAAAATTTTTGGAAACAAGAGTAAGTTTCCAGGAGATAACAATAAGAAAGCAGTAGTAAATAAGCCTGCTGGAAATGTAAGGGATAATTTTGTTAAAAATTATAATAATGGGCAGAAGCCCTATGGAGGACAACGTGACAATTACAAAACTGGAGGCAAATTTGAGCCTAAAAAGGGACCTGTAGGAGGCTGCTACAATTGTGGCAAGATCACTACGCAAATCAGTGCCCTTTGAAGAAGGATGATCGTAATCAGCAGCATAAGATACATGCTGCAGTAGCGACAAGCAAGCTGAAAAGCAAGTGACACCTATAGAAGTTCCGGGTAAGTTATCGGCATACCTGTCACTATTCTTTTTGATACAGGAGCTACTGAATGTTTTATATCTAATAAACTTGCTTCTAAACTTAAAAGAAAAGCTGGAAAAATGGATAAATCTTGGACTGTACAGTATGGTAATAATTCTGTTCATACAGTGAGTATGTGTCTTTTTGGGGCAATCCTTGACTTACCTAATTTTTCCACGGAAGTTGATCTCTATGTTGCACCTTTAGGATCGTATGACATTGTTATCGGTGTCAATTGGTTAGCTGACCATAAAGCAAAGGTAGACTGCTATGAAAAGAACATAAAATGTTTAGATGATCAGCTGGAATCAGCAGAGATTCAAGGTGTGAAACGGGAAATTTCAGTTAGAAAACTGTCAGCTATGCAGCTTAAAAAGGCTAAAAATAAAGGATGCACCCTTTATGCAGTAAAGATATCTGAATCTTCAGAAGAAGATGATGATTTCATGAAACAATTCCCTCTGTTACAAAGTTTCAGGGATGTTTTTCCTGAGGAATTACCAGGGTTACCACCCAAGAGAGAATTTGACTTCACCATTGAAATCAAGCCAGGGACAGAACCTATATCCAAAGCGCCTTATCGGATGACTACTACAGAGTTAGTCGAGCTAAGGCACAGTTGCAAGAGCTTTTGTCTAAAGGTTTGATCAGACCAAGTGTTTCACCTTGGGGAGCGCCTGTAATATTTGTGAAAAAGAAGGATGGAACACTAAGCTGTGTGTATTGATTATCGGATGTTGAACAAAGCAACAGTCAAGAACCGATATCCACTTCCTAGGATCGATGAATCTATTTGATCAGATGCGTGGAGCAGCGGTTTATTCTAAGATAGACCTTCGATCTGGTTATCATCAGTTAAGGATTAGAGAGGAAGACATTCATAAAACAGCTTTCCGAACAAGGTACGGACATTATGAATTCACAGTTCTACCCTTTGGATTAACTAATGCACCCGCAGCCTTTATGAATTTAATGAACAATATTTTTCAAGAATACCTGGACAAGTTTGTACTTGTATTCTTGGACGATATTCTCATTTATTCTAAAAGCGTTGAGGAGCACAATGAGCATTTGAAGATAGTTTTGGGAATTTTGAGAAAAAGAAAGTTGTATGGTAAGTTATCCAAATGTTCTTTCTTTGATTCAGAAGTTCACTATTTGGGTCATGTCATAAGTAAAGAAGGAAATTGCTGTAGATCCTTCAAAAATAGTGGCAATAACTGAGTGGCCTGCACCAAAGAATGTGCATGAAGTAAGAAGCTTCATGGGTCTTGCTGGTTACTATAGAAAATTTGTAAAGGATTTTTCCAAAGTAGCTGCACCAATAACTTCATTGCAAAAGAAGGATAAGAAATTCATGTGGAATGACAAGTGCGAAGCGGCTTTTAAAAGTCTAAAAGACCAGCTGACTTTGCACCTATATTAGCTGTACCAGACCCCAATGGGAGTTTTACTGTTGTAATGGATGCTTCTGGGGAAGGCCTTGGAGGTGTTTTGCTACAAAATGATTAGGTCATAGCATATGAAAGTAGAAAACTTAAGATACATGAGCTGAATTATGCCCCTCATGATGTGGAACTTGCTGCCATTGTTCATGCACTTCAATTCTGGAGACACTACTTACTTGGGAAACCTTTTGAGTTAAAAATTGATCACTTAGGACTGAAATATATTTGTACTCAGCCCAATCTGAATGCCAGACAGAGAAGATGGTTAGAATTTTTATCACAATATGACTTTGATATTAGCTATATCAAAGGAAAGGAGAATAGGGTAGCTGATGCTCTAAGTCGTAGGAGGCACATTTCTGCTCTTATAACATTAAGAACTCAGTTTAAAGACGAGGTAAAAAGTTGCCTCAGAATTATATGTATACTTTCAGACAAGTAAAAGCAGCGCTTGCTGCAGAACCAAAGGATATAAGGTATAAAGGTTTTCATTTTGATAATGAAGGAATCTTGCATTATGAAAACAGGGTATATGTACCTATGTTGTACGATTTGAGAAAGAAGTTGTTAGTTGAATTTCATAATTCACCTTTCTCTGGACACCCAGGTATCACAAAAATGCTGTGCTGATTTAAAATAGCAATACTTTTGGAAAGTTATGAAAAAGGATGTAATTAATTTTGTGACTCATTGTCTGGAATGTCAGCGGGTGAAGGCAGAACATATGCACCCTGCTGGATTGTTATATCCTTATAGCATACCGCAGTACAAATGGCAAGTAATAACCATGGATTTTGTACAAGGACTACCCATGTCCAGGAATAAAAATGATGTTATCCTGGTAGTTGTAGATAAACTGACCAAGGTAGCTCCATTTCATCGCTGGAAATCTAAAGGATGATTCACTAGTGCTGGCCAAAAGATTCATGCACGAAATTTTCAGATTGCATGGTGTACCAGAATTGATTATATCTGACAGGGATCCTAGAATGACGTCAAGGTTTTGGAAAATGCTTAATGCAGCCCTTGGAACGAAACTAAACTTCAGTTCTGCATATCATCCGGAAACAGATGGACAAACTGAGAGGGTAAATCAAGTGTTGGAGGACATGTTGCGAATGTACTGTATGGATCAACAGTATAAATGGGAGGAGTATCTTCCATTAGTTAGAGTTTGCATACAACAATACTTATCACTCATCTCTTAAAATGGCACCATTTGAAGCACTTTATGGAAGAAAGTGCAGAAGTGCTGGTAGTTGGGACAGTGTTGAGGATAGAGTGGTAATTGGACCAGAAATTCTCACTGAAATGGAACAGCAAGTTAAGCGTGATTTACGAACGACTAAAGGAAGCAGCAGATAGACATAAGAGCTATGCTGACCTTAAGCAGGTTGATAGAAGGTTTGATTTTGGTGATAAGGTTTTTCTTCGTGTTAAACCTAGAAAGAGTTCAATAACTTTTGGCAAGGCTGCCAAGTTTTCACCTCGATTCGTGGGACCTTTCGAAATTGTTGAAATAATCAATCCTATAGCTTATCGTTTAGCATTGCCACCTGCTTTATCTCACATGCATGATGTTTTCCATATTTCTTTGCTTAAGAAATACATTTCAGATCTGTCACATGTTTTAAATTGGAATTCCTTGCAGGTCCAAGACCCAGGAATAATCGTGGTTAAACCCACACAAGTGCTGGAAACTTGCCAATTACATTTAAGAAATCATGAAATACAACAATGTCAGGTCCAGTGGGACCAGTTTAACGAAGAAAGTGCACCTTGGGAAAACCTGGAAGAGATGAAAATGGATTTTCCTTCTCTTTTTCAACAGAATGAATTCTGTTGACAAAACATTCTTTTAAGAACTTTTTTTTTTTTGAATTTATGGAAGCCAGTTGAAGGCAAACATTATTTAGGTTGAATAAAATGTGTTATGACATTGATTTCTGGAACTATTCAAATATGAAATAGTCACATTATTTTTGTACTGATACATTGATTGACCTGAAGGTTAATGAATATGTAATCATCGGGACGATGAATCTTTTAGGAGGGAAGCATGTAACACCCTGAACTTTTGTTACTTCCTCCTGAGCATACAAGTGTTGATATGTGATTTCTTGTAAAAGGATGTGTTCCTCGATTAAGAAATCATGCTTGATATGTACTGTATTTTCTTTGCAGATTGCAGATCTTGACTGAGTCGGAATATGATTGGGACTCTTTTATTTCTTTCATTTGGTATCTGAGTTTAATCTTATCTTGGAATGAATTACAGAGTTACCCTTCTATAATACCTAGCCTTGGATCAGTTGAATTGATCCAAGTATTGCTTTAAGTTTGTTCGTGATGAATTAAAATTACAAACCTTGAATAGGTTGCAAGGTCTAGAGCATTGAATAAGCTAGTCCGGAGTATGACTCAGGTTGATCATGTGAAATGGATTGGTTCCCGATATCGAAGTATATCTGGAGGTCTCAATCGTGGACCAGATAATAATTCAGTTTCATATAATTCTGTAGCCTAAGGCGGAACAGGAGCTAACCCTGTTCGAGAATGTATGTTGTAGGTCTTTTCTGAGTGTACAGAATGTAGACCTAACTGGAATTATTAATGATTAGTAACCTAAACTAAACCTAACCTAGGGGTTAGATTAGTGTTAATCTAACCTAGACCTAGGCTAAGAGCTGATGTCTAAGTTAGTATCTATGTGTAAAGTGGTTAGACTAGGAGGTTATCCTAAATTCTAACCTAAGTTACTAACCTAACTAGTGAGCAAGAATGTAAAGGGGCCTATGGAGGGGTGCGAACCATGGGCGGCATTTTTCTATGTAATTAAATGCATTGGATAAGTATGAAGGACAGGTATTGGCGGAGGTTTTAGAAACGGCTAACCTGAGCCGACGTGGCAGGTCGCCAAGACTGAAAATGGTCTGGAGATTTTATTTGTCTGTCGCCAATTTTGGCGGTCGGTGGCAGTGGAGTTTTGAGGGAAAATTGGAGTGAATGCATTAATGAGCTTGGAAGTCGAGCTCGGAACTCGCGAGAAGGCATGCAAAATTGGAAAGTTGTTGGTTTGTTTGGCTTATCGCGAATTTGGTTTTCCTTCTGCCTGTTCACTGGTTCTTCGCACCAGTCTTCTTGAGTTGCATGGCGAGTATGAGGGTATCTAGCTCTTTTCTCTGGCAAGGAAAGGAATATATATGTCATGGAGATAGCAAAATTTTGTTGGTCGCTCTAACTTGGAAAAGGAAAAGGAAGTCCGAGCTCTTTCAGTGGTCTGCTTCGGATTTTGAGCAAAAATCCAGGCATGTTAGGGGCCTAACCTTTAAAAATCTTGTTGTCTTTCAAGTGATTTCATTAGAACAACTCTGTTCAAATGACTTATGGAAATAGATGATTTCCTATGGTTGTCTTGTGTGATTTGGTACTGTATCTTTATGCTGTTTGTTTTTCAAATTTAACCCTTAATGGGTGTGTTGTTGTATTTCGAACTGTTCTCTATTTTATTGTGCTTCACATTCGGCGTAAAAAGTTTGAAACATGTGCTTGAAGGGTATCTTCCGGCTCCGTGAGAACCCGTGCATTCTTCTCTTGCTGGGTTCAGGATACAGTAGAAACTTGTTGTTGATTGAAACTTGTTGATGAGGCTTGTTGTTGATTGTTGTTGAAAAGATACTGTTGGACTTTTGTGTGAATGTTCAGTCTTATTGGACTTCTTTGCAAGTTTGTGGTGGTTATCATTGGTGAAGGTTACAGAACCTAGTAGGGCTTCGCTATGGTATTTTAAGTTATTTTGAACGAATAACTTATTGTGTTTCAGTATTTCATTGCGCCCCTTTTTGAAATTGTGTATTCCTTGCTTTGTGGTTATGGGTTTCAACCCGTTATCAGTATGCAATATGTATATATTCATATTTTGTTGTAATCAGAACGACTCTGCGGAGTCAATTGAATGATTTACTTATATTTGGACCTCTGTTCAAGTTAAATATAATTGAATATTGGTAATTGATGAGCCAGTGACTTGAGGGAATAACATGTACTAAGACCTCTATTATTTGTAAGAATACCTTCGTGTTGCAAGGATTTTATGGTACAGATTCTTTGGGTGTATTTTTACGTTTACATTCTGTGTAAACTTGTGTGAAGAATTGGCAAAGAGTCAGTCGGGTTCCTTGTGTTGAAATCAGTATTTAAATTTGCTTTTGCCTGATTTTTTTATGTACACCATTGATTTGCCCAGATGGAATCATTTGCAACAATTTGTCTTGCCACTGTTGTTCGGGTTCAGTTGAATTCGTGGAAGTTATCCTGTATTTTCTTTTGCCTCGGTAAAAACTTGACTTGGTATACTGTTGTTTTGACATTGTGGGATTTCCTGAGTAATGATTTATATCAAGTAATGCGGCCTTGTATAAATGAATCGTGAATGCTATACGTCTGATTCCGATTGCGTACAGATGTAAATACAGAATGATATGTTTCCTTTCTGTTTTTCCTAGTTGGATGAGGCTGTGTATGTTATGGAATTTGTAGGATAATCTTCACATAGTCTTATGGAAACATCAAATTGCTTAATGCGATGAAGTTTGTTGTTGGCCGCGATATAATAAAAGTTCTTGATTTCAACCTTGGGTCGAAAATCCTTACTGTGTTTAGAAGGGACTAGCTTGGGCTATAGGTTTATGTGCAGGATTGTTAGCATGTTAGTCTTTTTTGCAAAACTATCCTGTTTTAAAGCTAGACTGAACTAAGCTGTCGACTACACCTCGACAGGCAATGTGGAGAAACCCATCTAGTTTGCCACTTGTTGTGGAAGGTCTTGTGAGTCTGTTGTTGATAGTCATCATTATAGGCGTGTTAGCTACTGTACAGAAGCTTTGTTGTGTTTGATTTTTATTTAAACAGTGATTTTTCTTGTGGCTCGTCAGACTTATTCGTATGCATGTAGGATGAAGGCTTTCCATATGAGGAGACGGTACAGTCATGAGCTTGTGTGAAGGGAAATGTGAATGATTTGTTTCTTTCTCTTCTATCATAACAATGCATGTCGATATCTGTTTAACAGTTGGAATTGTTTTTGTATCATATTGATGGAATCACGATTTGTTATGATATTCCTTTTTCTGATGAAAGTAACGATTTGTTCAATATTGCTGATCTTGGATTCAAGATAATTGCTTTGGATACTTTCGTTCTTGATTTCTAATATTTGATGAAATAATTGAGAAGTGTTGAAGACTATTTTTTAACGATGATAGAGTTACAAATTTGTAGCCATTTTTGTATTTCAAAAGGCATAGTCTGAATATGTTTATTTGTTTGGGAGAATTGATCTCATTTAAACAGGGTGTTTAATGAAAAACAATTGACGGATTGCAATTGTTTTAAAAGTTAGTGCTTATCATGCTCAGTGCATCGAACTGACTCATGTTGACTATTTTTACCAGATGGTTGCCGTAAGTGGTAAAAGCAATGCAGATCTTACCCGGATGATCAGATTGTTTAATTTGATTTATAATGAATTACAGCTTGATTTTCTAAATGTACTAAATGTGGAAAGATGTTTCTTTTCCGTTGAGCATTGTATCAAGTATGCTGAATGCCTAAAATGTATTTTGTATAGTTCTGAAAGGAATGGGAAATAAGTATTTGTTACTTATGTGTTGTATTCTTAATTCTGATAGTTGACCTTCTGCGGTTTATATACCAGAGTGGCAATGTTATCTTGTGTAATTTGGATGCTTTTGTGATTGTCAATGAAAGCTTATAAGAAAATGTGATTGAATTCTTATGAGTGTTTAGTAGTTATAATTTGTTCTATCGAAAGCTAAATTGAAATTTAAATCATTGTCTTTCTAAAAGATAGGGCTAAAATGAACTTAAGCAGAACGCTAATCAAGCTGAATTAAATTACTAATCCCTAGTCCTGAGCATGACAGGACAACATTAAATTGGATTCTTAACCATTTATATCTTGATGCTAATAAGAATGATATAAATTTAGTTAAGAGAACTGATATAAAATCTAATGGGGTTTAGATGACAATCTCATGTGAAGATTATGAGATATTGTCCAATTCTGTTGTTTTAGAATCATGTATATTCTAATAACTCCTTGATGAGGATCTTGACCTTATTACCTCTACCATGTAATGGGTTTTATTGAGGAAGGTCGTCTTAAGACGAAGAGTCTAGGGATCGGGAAAGGCTAACCTTAGGGGAAAGTCTTTAATGTAATTTAAAACTCAACGTGCGGTAAATCTTTTCGAGGCGGATTTAAAGGTTGACGGCACAAGTCAACTGCAGGGCTGTACCTCCGAGAAGATTAGGATCTTCTCGAAGTTACAACAATACAGGTGACTTATGACGACACCCTTTGCATTGATCGCTAAGATTTACACTTTGATCTCGAACGAGTTACTCAGGGACCGATTAGGAAGGGTGGTCATGTTATAAGGCTGCCTAGGAGATTGGGGGTATCATGAGACACTGGTTTAACTGTAGGGTTAAACAAGTATTTCATGGGTATCCCTAATCCTCGTGGGCATCCATATAACATTATCACCTTGATAATCTGTCTCCGAGTGATTAAGTTGTGATAGGAAGGACTGACGGAAGTCGGTATAAGACATTCTATATAACATAAGAATGGGGTGAAGGGCGTATTCCAGATTGACGAGTATGCCGTTAAGGAATACGAGACATAAACAGTATGTTTCAAATCTTTGGCCAAAGTATCGCAAGCTGCTGATTGCGTTGTCCCTAATTCACCTAGTTTAAGGGATGAGAGGCCGATGAATAATGGTAACAATTATTCAGTTAGGTTCCTTGGGACAGAGCATTCTGAATCCCAGAGTAGGGAAGAGAACCGCAAGAGTGAAGTGTTAAATAAAAACGCCAACTTTTATTACTCATGAATAGATCGGTAGATTACCGAGTCATGGGAATGAATAGATCGGAGGTACTCCGAGTCATTACAGCTGCATATGGTTGTCTGTTATAAGAATGGTTATTTGATTTGTGAGTTCTAAATTCTGTATTTAGAACCAGGATGCAATTATCAAAAAAAAAAAAAATTCACTTGTTCTAAGGTATAAATTGAGGATGTTACAGGCAAGGCTACCAAGTTATTGCCTTGGTTGTGTGGGAGCCTTTGAGATAGTTGAAGTAATCAACCCTGTAGCTTACCGTTTATCATTACCTCCTACTTTGTCATGAATGCATGATGTTTTCCATATTTCTTTGCTTAAGAAATACATTTCAGATTTATCACTTGTTAAATTGGAATTCCTTGCAGGTCTAAGACCCAGGAATAATCATGGTTAAACCCATATGAGTGCTAGAAACTTGCCATTTGCATGTAAGAAAAATCATGGAATAAGTCAATGTAAGGGTCCAGTGGGACCAGTTCAATGAAGAAAGTTGCAACCTGGGAAAATCTGGAAGATATGAAAACTGATTTTCCATATTTATTTGATTAGAATTGACTGTTGATAAATGAAAAAAAAATTGTGATTTTAACTTTATATGTCATTAATTCTACCAATTTTGGGCAAATGGCTATTTATTTTTGAATAAAGAACTATGTGAATGCTGATTTATAGAACTTTAAATCCTGATATTGTTGCAAACATAGATTAGAAGAATTAATAAATTTATTATCCTTAATGTAATGTTCAAATGAGATAATCATCAGGATGATGATTCTTTTTAGGAGGGAAGTATGTAACATCTTGGATAAATTGTTCTATTTCTCTTTTGTATTACAAGTGTTGGCATGTGATTTTCTTGAATAAGGTGTGTTCCCTTGATTGTTGAAAATCATGCTTGTTAAGGATAAATTATTTCTTCTTATGGGATTCTTTTGAATGAAATGATATGACTTGCAAGAATCCACTTTCACTTCTTGTTGATAAGTTGTAATCAGATTTTGAGAGTTGCAAACTTAGCTCTTTTTGACTGAATCGTCCTTTGATCAATTTCAGTGATCAAAGGAATGTTTTAAATCTTCTTAATAGACTAAATGGTAAATTTACATTCATTGGTTGAGAGACACAGCAGACTGAACCTTATATGTTACAAGTTATTTGGGCTTGAGTGGTCGTGTCTTCATTTGGTTGTATGTTTATGCGTGGGTCTTTGGGATTGACCTATGTAGTACATTTTTGTCATAAATAAGAATAGTCTGCTTCATGACTATGAGGGGGATCAGAATCCTAAAAACTAAAGGACTATCCTAATAGTATCTTAAACTAGGTAAAAAAAACCTACTTCCTAGCTACGTCTATTTAATTGGGTTATAATCTAACCTAAGATTCTTATTCTATTGTGTTGGGGGGTGACCTAACCTAAGCTCTTGTGCTAAATGAATAAGGGAGAAATTTTGCTAAGGTGATATTAGGCTATGTTAACCTAATGCCTAATACTAATGGTTGTGAATTTAATCTAACCTAAGGTGGTATTACCTATGGAAATGTTTTAGACCTAAGGAAATTATTTAGGAAATGATTTTTTGACTAACCTAAGTTTTGGGGACATCTAGCCTAAACTAATTAAAGAGCATGACACTATGGCGATGGTTCCAATGGCTTTGATTTGATTTGATTAGATTTAGATGCATGGAGGTATTGCCATTTTGGCAAGGGCTAGTTAAAATTTAGTAGGGATTACATGGAGGATTCGCTAAGTATGGAATTGCATGTTGATTTGGAATTGGTATCCACCAGTTTTGGGAGGCGGTGGCAAGGAGAGATAAGCAGGAGAATTAGGAGTGATGGCATTTATGTACCTCGATTTTTTTGTGCAAACCATCTTGGAAACATGGGAGGCAGGTTTATGGGAGGCTATTTGGTTTTTCATGCCTCATAAATTTTTCTTTGCATGAAGCTATCTAGTTATTTGAACTAGCAGTTTGAATTCTTCTTCTTCACTATTTTTTGTTTCTATAGTCTATTTTTGATCAAGGGAATGTATAAGAGGCATTGGAAGAAAAAAAATTTGGTTGTTGATCTGTCGTGGAGAAGAAAAAGGGTTAGAATCTCGGCTAGAAGTCTCCTTTGAATTAACAGAGGCACTATCAGGCATGATAGGCTCTACCCATTAAGATCTCTTGCTTTCTTCTAAATGAATCATTAAAACAACTATGCTCTTATGAGATAATTGATTGTTTGATTTTTCTGGTTATTTTCTTGCATGTTTTAGGAAATCTCTGTGGTTTTTGGAATGCCAATCCATTACTGGTAATGATAGTTTTTAGGAAACTTTCTCTGTGCTAGTTTAATGGTGATATTCATGTGAACTTGTATTTGAATCTCTGTAACTTGTATTCGAGGCTGGGTGTTAACTAAACTGGCATTCGTTGCCTTATGCTTTGTTCTGAACTATTTTTTAGAGCCTATGTTTTGTTTAAATTATTAGTGGAGCTTCTTGGTCATTATGGACTAGCATTTGTTGCTTGTATGGTTCTGAATCTTTGTTTTAGTCTTGTGTTTCGTTGAGCTTGTAGTGGAGCTTCGTGGTTTTTTTAAGCTTGTGTTGAAGCTTCATGATTTGTTGTGAGCTTTTAATGGAACTTCATGTTTGTTCTAGACTAAGTGGAACTTGGTGTAGTTCTGAACTTTTGGTTGAATCTTGTGTATTCAACACTGTACTCATATTCATTTCTTGTGAATGTTGAACTTGTAGTCGAATTGTTGAGTTTTGTTTTGTATATATACTCTGAGCTGGAAGTTTTATTCTTATCTAAGGAATTGAAAATGCTTGAACTCATATTAGAACATTGGTGTTTTTTTCTGAGCTATATTTAGCACTTTGTGTTTTGATTTAGGCTCCTATTTGAACTTTTTGTTTGTCTGAGCCAGTATTAAAAGCTTGTGAAGTCCTAAACTTTCATTCGAAGCTCTTGTTCGACACTATACTGGTATTCCAATCTTTCTTGTTCTGAACTTGAGTTAGAGTCGATGGGTTTAAATCTATACTTGTATTCTGAGCTGGAGTATTGTTGGTATTATGGATGTGAAAATATTTAAATCCATTTTTGGGACGGTTTGTTCGATAAGGGGTTGAGATATTAGTTTCGGTTTGAAGTTGATCTGGTAATCTCTCTGAGATCTCCTTTGTGTAACTTCTTGAGTGTGAATGGTTTTTGTACTTCCATATTTTAGAATATACCCACCTTTTGAACTAGATAGGGTGAGTGAGTGTGAAGTATATCTTTCCTTCTCTTCCCTGGGAGAACCCCGCGTCTTGTTGAGGCTTGACTATTTTGTTCATAGGATTAATGGACTAGAACTATGTCTTGTTGTGGGTTTGGTTGATTTTTGGTAGTTTGTTTGGTACAGTTGTAACAGTTTTAGAGGGTTTATGGAAATACAATATTCACTCTCCTTCCTGTTTTAGATGTTGAAATAATTAATTTCCCTATCTTAATCTTTCAACTAGAATTTGAGTTTCCTGGTTGTGATTTTGTTTCAGTTGAATTTAAAATAAGATTCGAACAACTCTTGACTTAAACTTCATTGGGGTTTCTTACTCTCTTCAGTTCTTTTTAATTAATTGTGGGTTTTATTAAAGAGATGGATTGAGTACCTTAGTAAGCTAGATTTTGTATGAAAGGATTTATATTATCTCTGTTCAGATTGTTTTGTATTATTGATCTTACTTGGATCACGAACTACTTACTTCTTTTCACTGAGCTATTGAAGCCTTGTAATGGGATTTCAGCTCTTGATTTCGTGATTACTTCTGAACTTGTATATATTTTGTTGTTTGTGGATTCTATTCGTTATTTGATTCATTGAATGAACCTCTGGGATTTAAAACAAAGAAATGATTATGATCTCTTGGGGACAGTATACTATTTTAGGGACTGTACTGTGTACTTTATTCTGTGGACTGAGTTTGAACTTGTGTTTGATGAATGGAATAGGTAAACCAATTTGTTAGATTTGTAATAGAAAGTTTGAACTGTGTTTTCTTAAAATGTGCGTTCGGTTCTATGTTCTCTTGTGGGAACAAGTTAAGGAATTCTAAGTTTGAAATAGAGATGAGAATTCATTTCATAGTATAAATGAAATGAATTATAGATTGGTTCCTTTTCTATTTGAGATCCTCTTTCTGTTATTAGGATAAGTTCATTTGATTGAATTTTTCTGTTTTCGATCTTCTTTTGAGATGAACAATTCATTAAGGAACATTTAGTTTTAGGACTTTGAATTGACGCATAGAATTGTGTGTCCTAAAATTGTAATTTTCTTTTTGATGATTAGCATTTGGGGAGTGACATGTATTGATTCTTCTTCCTTGTTACATGGAATGATGAATTATTCTAATATTAGCTATGGTCGTAATTAACTTCTTTTGTCTGCTCAGTAAAGATAAATGTTTATTTTCTAATCTTATATTAACTATGAAGAAATTAGATGACAAGACCTGTTGATTGTTTTAAAGTAATTAATAAGATCAATTTAACCTTATGATATAATACAGGGGTTGCAGATTATATTATGCTCTTTTCTTAAAAGTGAATTCAGACTCTTTTAAAATATTTCTTTTCTAGATGTTATTACTTATGATTATATGTTTGATATATTAATTTTTTCATTAAAGAAGAGTTGTTTTAATGGAACAATTAGTAGAATGCACTTCACTTTAATGCTTAGTGCTTATCATGCTCAGTTCATTAAACTAGCCCATGTGCTAGCAATTTTTTGTAGATGGAGATCGTAAGTGATAAAATAAGGAAGGAAATTTCATGATGTATTGGTTTTATTTAATTCTGGATCTTATGTAAAGAGTTTCGAATCATTCTTGAGTTGTTATTGGAAAAGAAAAGTGTTGTTCTTTTAAGATCTTAATTATGATTGACATACAAAATGTCTAAATTGCATAGTCTTGTAAATGTATATTTAAAATCATGAATTTAGAAGGTCTTTGTGTTGGACTAAAACTTGTCATGTGAATACTTTTGTACTTGTATGATGGAAATAATAGTTGATATCTTTGTGGTATTCTTTATATCTATGTATACTATTGATGTTATAAGATGATGAGTTGGATTAAGGAGATAGTTATAATCTGCCTTATATTAATGAACTTGTTAAATTGCAAGGATGTCATTCTCTATTTACATAACTATAGTTTAATAATGAAATATGATTGGGACATACAATTAAACTATATAAGTAATGAATGATAAAAATGTTATGTTAAACCTAAACATCTAACCATGAAAAGGAAGAATCTTCCTCTCTCATGGAATGAAAGGTAAAAGGAATAGTGGTATGATCGTTAATCAATATACTTTGTTTATAAAGTAAACACTAGCTAAATCTAAGTGGATGACACACTTGATTTAGAAAGCTAGGTTGCATTAAGAATTAAACGTCTGATGTTTGCTGTCCTGTTTTTGGGATAACTGCTTGTTATGCCAAATTAACTAATAACAAATGTCAAACATGAATTAATTAAGTTCTAGATAATCTAATCAGGCTAGTGTTGGATAAATAACTTAAGGTAATGTTGGAATTTGGATTAGGTAGGGTTGTTGTAATTTGATTTTTTTAATCCAATTTAATTATGATTACTGACCACTAAGGGGGTATGTAGATCTTGATGAATTAGTTCTAACGGATGTTGGCACACACCAACTGCATGAATGTACCCTCAAGAAGTCCATTGACTTCTCTAAGGATAGAGTGTCGTCAGTTGACATGTGGTAACACTGTTCTGTATTGTTCATTTAGGTCTATAGACATCTGGACTTGGACTTAGTTTCTCTCTAGGTCAAGTTAATAGCATGTTTGAGATATGCAGTAGCTTTCTATGCCTTAGGGTACCTTGGACACATTTGGATGACTTAGGTCAGCCGAGTATGCCCATATACCCTAAGTCATAGTGAGCATATCTTCCTATAACAAATTATGTTGCTAACCGAGGACTAGGGTCGAACCTTGGGCAAGTGGACTGACGGTAGTTAGTATAGACCATTCTAGATAACAGAAGAGTTAGAGGTGAAGGAAATATTCCAAAATGACAAGTCTGTACCATCTAGGAATAGTAAAATGAACAGTATGTTGCAAATATTTGGCCAAAGTATCGCGAGTTGTTAGTTGCATTGTCCAATGTCACCTAGTTTAAAGCAACATGATATCAGATGAATATTAGTAACAAGTATTCATATATGTTCTTTAAATACATCACTCAGTACTTGGAATAGGGTAGGAGAACCAAGTATACGTAGTATACATAAATTATTCTATACTTTAAGTAAACATGAGAGATCAGTTAGTAACCGAGTCATGTAATGAGAGATCAGTAGTATACCAAGTCATTACATCTGCATATGGTTATCTGTTATGAGATTGATTGGCAGAGTGTGTGTTCTAAATGATGTTTTATTTAGTACAGAGAACATTATGTATCAAAATTTAAATTTCCCTTGTTTCTAAAGTCTTAAAATGGGAATGTTTCATTCCCACCTACTCATATCCCTCCTCAACAACCTATCTCTCTGCCCATCCAATCACATCCTTTCACTCATCTTCCCCCTTATCATCCACCTCCTCAAACTCCCATTCACTCGTAGCATTATCAATCTCATCCTCAATTTAACCCATCCATTTGTTATCATCCACCAACTTCTTACCCTTCTACTTCTAACGACCCCCTAAAAGTATTGCAGAGTAGATTGGCCAACTTGGAAGCTGCTATTATAGGTCCCAAAAGATCATTTATGTATGAAAAAATATGCAATGATCCCATCCATTCTTCTATCCATGTTAATACTTATCCTCCTCACTGGTAAATTCTTGAGTTCTCTAATTTTAATAGCAAGGAGAACCCTCAGAAGAACCTCCACACTTTTATACATGCATGTTACCTTATCTCCCATGATCACGATCTCATGCTTAATACCTTCTCCATGTCATTATTCAGACCTATGATGGACAAGTACAACAACATCCCCTAGCACTCCCTCTTCTCATTCACACAGCTCACCAAGCTCTTTCTAGAACATTTCTCTATCAACATTGCTCGTAAAATCATTATCACTGACTTATACATTATTAAATAGTTTGAAGAAAAATCCATCATGGATTTTTTTCACAAGATTACATGGCATCATCAACCAATTTTCATTTTCCCTTTATTCGACCGTGCTCATTGACTCTTTTCCCGCTCATGTGATAAGCACATTTCTTCCACCCTCCACATCCAGTCCTTTCAGAGTTTCGAGGAAGATTTCACCATGGCTCATAAATTAGAAATTTTTTCCCTTGAGCAAGGCCATGTTAAAAACATATCCAATAAACCCAAAATGGAGTTCACAAATCCTTCTCTTATCACCATGATAAATCCAAAAGTGCGGCAAGTGATATTTTCATTAAGTCTTCTTCTGCTCCCACCTCCCAAGATAATCCTTCACATATGGCTCCTCAACCTACCCCAAACTATACTCCCCTTGGGGAGTCTTATAGTTCCTCTTTATTAATATTATGGATGCCAATCTCATCCTACTTCCTCTAATAAGACCCCTCAATGAATCATGAACCAAATCTACTTGGTATCGTGAGGAATCCTATTGTAAACATCATCGAGTATGCTTTCATGAAATTGATAAATATCGTATCTTCAAAGACCTTTTTTAATGACTTATCAACTTAGGAGGGCCTCCAAGTGAATAATCATAATGCCCCTCCCAATAAACCCCTATAAATATTAAAACATCCCTTTCCTAATCACTCACCTAATAATCGGGTTGCTCCTTCTACCATAAAAAACACTTGATGCTCATATGATCAATACCCTCACTCATGTCTCTACCTATTTGTCCTCATCCACTATATCCACTCCAACTATGCCTGACATATCTACATCCCCTACTTCAACATATACTCCCCTTACATCCACTATGCCTCCCTCTCTCTTTCCCATACTTGCACATCAATCTCTCCACTTACCTTTGTCTCTGCATCTATTTACATAATGACCATGTCTATCACTAACTCTATAATCCCATTAGCATCCATTACCATATCTATACCTAAATTTATACCCTCTCCCATCTCTACACCTTCTATTAACTCTACCCTAAGTAGTGTCCCTATCCCATCCTCATCCTCCATGAGATTAATCACTTACATCCAATGATTTATCACATCTCCTCATCCTATCCAATAATCCTCTCCTCCTTCCACCCTTACATATACCAAACCATCCACACCCAATTCATCTTAATCCACATCTAAGGATGATTATCCGATAAAAATTATCATCATTCCCGCTAAAGGTAAAACCCCGCAACATAGGTCTACAAACCTTGGCACTCCCAATCCAAATATCATTCACCCATCCACATAGAAAAATAGAGCTTCCCTCTTTAAATCCTCCTCAATCTTGGCCATCCAACTTCAAATCATCCATCTTGAGGCTTCCACCCTCACTTGTATGGTGAGGCCCTTCATTTAGAACACATATCACCACCTCATCTACATCCAAAGAGAATCCCCCTCATCTTTCTAAACCTACATCAAAATAAAAAACCTCTATCCATTTGCCTAATTCGACATCCAAAATATCAACCTCTACACCATCTACATCATCTATTATTTTTTTCCAAATCCTCTCCGAAATCCACATCTAAACCACGTACCTCATCTACATCCAAGCCCTCAACCCATCATTCTAAATCTGAATCCAATCCACCTATCCCTCCATCCTGATCTCAATCATAATATAATATTCTCTCCACATCCAAATATGAGTCCCAAAACCCCCACTAAGGCTCATAAGAGAAAAATATCATATTTTCCCTCATCCACTTCTTCTCAATCCAATCTATCCCAAGTCCATAAGACTCCTTCCTCTAAAAATTCTATTGGATCTTATACGGAGATCCTTCAGTGTCTTCTCCATGCATCTGTGGTTACCCTTCTAACCATCAAACCCTTTGACCCACGCGGACCTAAGCCCACATGGTTTGACTCTAACACTTTCTGTGCTTACCATCATCTTCTCGGTCATAAAACTGAACACTAGAAATCCCTCAACATCCTTATCGACCCTATTATAGAGGAATATGATCTTCTTATTGAAGAAGACCACACTCTTTTGTCTACTTCTAAATCTGATCCTCCAACCACATCCACGACTTCTAAATCAGACTTCTTCATTATCACACCTCTATCTTCTCTCTCTTATAAGGATGGCCCTCTGCTTTACATAAAAGTTGTCTATATCACCATGCGGTCTCACCATCATGAGGCCTAACTCTATGCATCATCCAAGTCAAAGCTCTTCATCATTACTCGTCTTAGTGAGTCATCTCGAGCCTCTTCTTTAGCCAAGGCTACGGTAACTATCTTAGCCACACCCAATCCTACCACCATCAAACAAACCATTGTAAAATGGTTATATCAAGCTCATATTAAGATGTCCCTTTATGAGCTCATTTAAATATCTCCCAAGCATAAACATGCTCTTATTGAAGATTTATAGTGTATCCCCATATCATCCGACGAACCTCAACCCCTTACAGCCCTTGTTGGATCCCTCATCACTTCTGCCACCATCTCTTTTGAGGACTCTTAGATCTATGAATTTATTCCAGAAGACCAAGATCTTACCCTCTTCATCATGGTTCATATCAATGAAACCTTCATTCATCTATCCATGATTGCAAATGGTGCTAGTATTAACATCATCTCTTCCCATACCTTTAACTATCTTAAAATTTCTGATACCATTGTTTCTCAATCCCCCTTTTTCCTTCGTGATTTCAATGACACTATTTCCCCCTTCCCTGTACACGGTCATACTTTTCATGCATGTTGGCTATAAACTCCTTCATGAGATATTCTACATTGTAGAAGGGGGGTTTTAATATGAGTTCTAGCTTGGAAACCCATAGGTTCATTCCATGCATTATGTCCTATCCACCATTCACTATTGCATAAAATATGAATATGAAGGGAATATTCACACACTCCCCACTAAACTTCCTCCCTTTAAATAATGTCACATGATGTATCAACCAAATGAAGTGTTTATCACTAAGTATGAATCTTGTTCTGAAGAAT
Source organism: Taxus chinensis (assembly GCA_019776745.2). Classification (NCBI taxonomy): domain Eukaryota; kingdom Viridiplantae; phylum Streptophyta; class Pinopsida; order Cupressales; family Taxaceae; genus Taxus; species Taxus chinensis. Next base: position 679,395,176 of record CM034154.1, on the reverse strand, counting down.
CTACCAGTTCTTTTGTGCTTGCATCTAAGTTACCCCATGATGGATCCATTGATGATGTGATGAAGTGCCTCTCTCTGGGGAAGTATCAAATCCTTTCTCTCAATTCCCTTCCTTCTCTCAATCACCTTAGCATCCCTAATAAGGCACCTATGTATCAATCTAATGTTGGGGACATCATTTCCTTAGTCCTAACCCATCTTGATGCAGCCTAGAATTTACTAGATAACACCCTAGACATGCTAGCACATAACTTAGCCTAGACTGAGCACTCACCTGAAGCACGTAAAGGTACCAAGTCCATCTTTAGGGTTGTTGTAGTACGATGTTAGCGTGATGAAGGGAGAAACATATAGATCCATAACTAATCCATCATTCTACAATACATGCCATATTCATATCTATGAAATAACAAGATTAAACAATAATCATGATTGAATCAAGAACATGCATTACTCAATTACACACAGAAATGACACTTAGATTCAGCCAATAAATTCCCTCTATTAATAAAAACAGAAGCTCCTTACAATAATGGCATTCTATACCGATGCATGCATGGATATGATATAGTAATCTAGTCATATGCACATATCTCTTTATGCTTACATCTTACGCTCTGCATATACCTATATATCTCTCTCACTATTAACTATTATGTGATTCAAATCATATATATAGGGTGGGGACTTTCCCTTCACCACCTATCTATTCGAAAAATAGGCCGCATGCTACTAATAGCCACGCAATGTTTACAAGCATATCCACACATGCAAGTGTGTTATCTATAGTCCTCTTACAGCTAACTGAAGTGATAATCCTATTCTTAGTTTTTATCTATGAAAAATTATTTGATTTGATCCTCTAAAGATAGACAATGTGTGGCACACATGTCTCTACATCATTGGTGTGTTCCACATGCCATCTTCTAAAAATAGCTCTTCATGCTCAAAATCAGCTAAGTCCTGAAATTTTGAACTTTCCCTCCACACGTGATTTCTTCCTATCCATTCGCGCCCTTAAACCTGGCCTGTTTCCCACATGGACTTCTTGTGTGAGTTCTTTCAAGTGTTCTTTGATCAACATTACCCCGCACTAATCTCATTATCACCCCGACAATGGGTATCTCCAAAAATTGAAGTAAATAATAGAATAATTAAAAGAATAAGAATGAAATAATGTAGATGAATAAAGAAGTTTTATGAGGCATCCTCCTCTGTATCAGTTTGAAGTATCAACTCTAGATACTCCTCCTTTATTTTGGCCTCTAAGGCCTGCCATTTAGTGAGTGATTATTCTGATTTTTCTAGAATGTCCACAGCAATGGACTCTAATTCATCCCCTCACAATCTCCCCTTTTTCATTTTGTAGAACCAACACAATGTTGGACATTGAGGTCATTATTCCTTCTAGAAGATCCATCTTCTGCGCAATGAGCTTCCCAAGCTCTTCTAGTTGAATCTTGTGTGGCTCTTGTGATGTTGTCGAGGCCTCATGCTTCTTCTTAACCATTGACAATATTTTTGCATAGCCCAATGTTTTGTCCTTCATTTCTCTCTAGAGCTCATTGGTTTTCTTCCAGGGTCTTTATATTGATAAGTGCCTCTGAAGTTGTGTAGACATTTAAATCATGGTATGCTTTCTTCAATACTTCTTGTAGCAGATCCACCAACTTTCCTACATAATGTATCGCTGAAGGAAACATCTGTGGTACCTTGGTCTCTAAGTGTGGCCTAGCTATTATGACATTGTCTCCAATCTCCTCTGCGATGTTGATAAATACTTCATTCTTATTCTGCTCTAACTCCCTCTCTTGCATTATACACACTATCTCTACATCCTTTGTCTTTAGCTCCTCACACAATGCTCTTATCATTGCAGATTTGTCCATGTTTTCTTCACGCAACTTCAGTAGAAACCTTCACCAATGCGTTGTTAACCTGCTCATCTAACATGACAGTAGGCTCTACTATCATATGTCTAGCTTGGGGTACGTTCTTCAGCCCATCTTGAAACACATGAATCTTCTCATATATAAAATTCAGGCTCATCCATGTGGGTATGTATTGACCATCCCATCAATTCCTAGCCAAATAAATCCTTTTGTTCTATAGTGCTTTGGAAACATGCGCAGATGATTTTTTTGGTGTCCTCTGTATAGCCCATGATTAGTGAATTGTGTTCCCCACTCATCCTATTTGATCTAGGACCCTTGGGAATTGTAGCTTTAAGGCTAGGATTCTGTCCCGTTACACCTTGAATAGTCACATGCATGAATCTAGAGGTTTCTTTCTCTCTTTCTTCTCCATCCTTTATCTCTTCATATTTTTTCTCTTCCCCATTCTGTGGCTCATCTTCTTGCTCAAGTGGGGTAGGAGATGCATGCTCACTCTCCCATGATTCCTCTTCTTCTTCATCTAACTTCAACTTTCTTATCCTCTTTGGTTCAGCAGCCTCCTTGTGTGGAAAGAGACGAGGTGATTTTCTTACCATTTGTGGGGTTCCACTTTGAGTCTTTGTGCACATGAATAATTTTTTAAATCTGTGCTCCCCCTAATCAACCTTTGTATCTTCCTCTTTATCTTGTCCTTGAGGTGGAGTGGTCACGTGATGTGACTCTTCTCTGTCATATGTTTGCTTTCTTCTACGCTCCAAGCCTCAACTATCTTCACGCTCCTATTCTTCATCCTATATTTCAACATTTTCTATCGGCCATTGCGTCGATATGTTTTCCATTGTGTGCTTACCCTTAGGTGGCCCTGGGAGCGTGAATTCATTCTCCACATACTTATTGTTCTCCATCTTGGGCTTCAGCTGAAGATACACTAATGCTGCCCCTATATCTACTACAACTAGACTTATTGGCTTAGTATTCAATACCTGTAAAATGAGCCTCTCGACATAGGCAATCCTTCCTAGATACAAATATTTCTTTCTTAATGTGTGGTAGTCATAGTCTACCTTATCTATATTGAATACCAACCAGCACGTGTCTATGAACAGATGCTTGGAAATACCTTTCAATGAATGCGTAAGGAAATTTACACCAAGGGCTCTAGACTCCATCTCTCATTGGGAAGCATGCGATGTAAAAATGATTATATACAACAAATTGGACTTTTTTTCCCACTACTAATGGTAGGTCCTTCGGGATGCACCACTCTTCTCCAAATGTCGTGCGGAGCCTGTCGTACCATTTCTCTGCCCTTTTCTTGACGTCATCTATCATGGATCCTTTACATAAGTACTTGCTGTACCTTTCAGTTGGTGAATTATTCTCCATTGGGTATTCCCATACCTTTTCCTTTGGTCCGCCTAGTACTCCAATTTCCATGAATACCAGTGATAGTAGAACAGCCCCAAAGCTGATCTTCCCTCCTGTGCATGCTTCCTCGACTATTTTCTCTACAATGTAGCCTACAATATTGTAGACTACCCCTTCTGACATCTTATGCACAACATGTAACCATATAGTATTTACCTATGACCACTGCTCCTAGTCATTCAACTTTGTAACAAGGTGTGATGTTGCTTACACAACTGAATAGCTCTTCAACTTGTCTATATTTATACCGCGCAGACCCTTCAGGTACCCCAACTCTTTTTTGGTCTTTAAGATTGGGGATTTATCTATGATATCATTCCTTATATCCTCTCATGTGGCCTTCAAACCTATCACCATTGAGATAAGCACAGATGAGATTCTAACTCTACATCCGTACAAAGTAGAAGAAGTCCTCATGCACTCTACTTATGAGCCACTGGTACAAGGGCTCATACTTCCCAAAATATGGAATCTCATATAAATGGTAAACCCCAATTCTCTTCAGAAGCTTCTCACCTACATCATCATAAACTGGCATGTCATCTACCATATGTTTGTTCATCCTCGTAGTGAGTAAGGAATTGAGCTCCTTTTTGTTCTCCATGGTCGTGTGATTATATTCACTTACTTTTTTCTTTTGATGGGTGAATCCCATTCCTCGCCTGACAATGACTCCTTTTGGATATTGCATTTTTGAAAAATCACTTTCGAGTGTCATCTCTTCCTCCTCGATGACCACCTTCTTCTTTTCTTTTGCTCCTGCCACAGCTTCCTTCTTGGGTGTCATTTTTACCCTGAAATCATCTCCTCTTTAACTTTTTACTTTTTGAATCAAACCCTAGCTCAATTCAATCGTGACCTAGGTGGAAACTTCATGCCCTAAATCCTCTCTGTCACCTTGATTCACTCAAACCCTTCACCACTGGGGATGGAAGATCTATCTTTCTACACAGATCTATTTGTCATGCTTGGTTTCACACCCTTTGCACCTTAACCCGATCAAATCGGCTCTTCACACTTATCTCTTTCCTCAAATACTCTTAGTTGTAACCGTAAAAAATGAATTCGCATCCCATCCTTATATAATTTTTCAAATTTTGATGCATTTATTGTCTCCTTCACCTACCAAATATTCTCTCATTCATTGACCAAATTCATTTGTTCTGTGTGGTACATCTTTGCATGCTCCAGCTATAACCTTCTAGTGCACCTTCTTACCCTCTGGTCATATACTTCTCTTCAGCACGTGCACTCTTGCTCTTGAGTACCTCATCATTGTACCTTCTCTTGAGTATTTATCATGGCCTCTGCTTACCTCATGTTATATTATCCTTTCATTCATCTCCATCCTTGGTCACTTTTGATAAGGAATATTATTTTGACTTAAAGCACACTCTGTAGCAGCTTATTCCTTTCACCTTTCAATTCCCATAGTCTTTTACTTGGATAACTACAACCACCCCACACTAAAAGTATGCGCATTCAGTCCTCTGCGCATAAAAATTCTTCACATAGTAAAAAGCTTCATGCACATAAGTGCAAGCTTATTACACAAGAACAAAAACTAAATTGACAAAGCATAACGAAAAAGAACGAAATACATTAAGGAAATACCTAATTGAAAATCTAATCTAAATGGAAAAACTCCCTTATTACAAACATTAAGAAGACTTATTTATAGTAGGGCTTCATCCTACTCCCGTTAAAGTAACCGGGTATTCATGTTTCATCAAATGCTTCTAACTGGAAAGCACCTTATTCAATTATGTAAGTGATGACATACGGCCCCAACCAATGTTCTTTGAGCTTGCCTGGATGATGTAAGAACTTTTAGTCATAAAGAAGTACTATTTGTCCAATCTCAAACTTCTTATCCCTTATGTTTATGTCATGTCCATGCTTTCTACCTGGCCTTTTCCTGGTTCTGAACTCCATCGTGTTATGGCTCATCTCTCATCTATTTGAATCATCTTCTCAATGCACTCAACTGAAATCCTACTCATCAGCTAGACATCTAGCGCATGCATAATGCGTAAAGAAGGTAACATAAATTCTATTGGAAGAACGGCTTTCGACGCCAAACACCAACTAAAACGGTGTGGCCTTTGTTTAATCTCTTATAAGTTGGTTCTATATGCCCAAAGAACAGATGAACACTTTATCATACTAATCCTTTCTTCCAACATCACAAATTTTTTTTCAATGTCTGGCTTAAAATCTTGTTGAAAGCCTCAGCAGTTCCATTTTCCTAAGGATGATAGGGTATAGTTTTATGGTGTGCAACCATAAACTCATCTAATAGGATCCTGATTGTCTCATTCAAAAATTGTGTACCCCTATCACTTGTCAAACTTAAAGAACATCCATAACTTGTAAGAACATTCTCCCATAGAAACCTAGATGTTGTAACTGTTGTATAGTCCTTCGTAGGTGTTGCTTCTTCCCACCGTGTGAGATAATCTATGCAAGTAATGATATAGCATGCAATCTAGTCTTACGCACGGAGCTGGTGAAATAGGTCCTACAAAGTCAATGGCCCGTTTCTCAAATGGTTTGGCACTTAGTAATTGGCCTTAAAGGAATATCATCTCTTTGTCCTGGTTTTCCTAGGTGCTGACAATGGTCACATGCCTTACAATATTCTTTACAAACTTTATACAATGTCTTCCACCATAATCTAGCAAGTAGGATTTTTCAGGGAAGTTACATCACCTGCATATTGGCCTCCTGCTAATACCACCATGGGCTTCTTCCATAATATCCTTACGCTCATTCTCTAATACACAATAGCGTAATACTTCATCTCTTCCTAACTTGTAGGGGTCACCATTAATTAACATAAATTGTGTCGCACGTATAGTAAGTTGTTTCTTGTCTAATGCCTTCATTCCTTCTGGTGCCACACCAGTCTGTTGAAAGATAGCAATGTATTCTGATATCTGATGGCGTGCATTGTAACCTATATAACAGAGCATCTGGCATGGTTTCTTCAATCCGGTTGTGCCTCTTCTCCTAAGTTGAATTCTAGATAGGTGGTCTGGTCCAAAATTACTTTTCTCTTGGCTTTACCACAACTGTGAAATCAAACTCTTGAAATAAGAGTACCGATCTATATATGTGCCCCTGCAAGACATGGGATTCTGTTCACCAATTACTTCAATGCCATGTGATCTGTATAGAATACAAATGGTGTAGCCAGCAAATACTGTCAAAACTTGTGCAACACAAAGATCATTGACAAAGCTTTACGCGCTCTGTAGTTATATAATTATGTTCAGCAGGAGTCAGCTTCCTACTAGCAAAGTAGATAGGATGATCAACAATGCCTTCTCCAGGTTGAGCTAATATTGCACCAATGGTCTTTTCCATAGGCGTCCACGTGTACATGAAATGGTTTTTCCCATGAAGGAAAATGCAAGATAGGCGCAGTAGTAAGTTTCTCTTTCAATCTTTCAAACATGCGTGCTATTATGCAATTATCCCCAATAGAATGTACCTTTTCCTTTCAGTAAATCCTCCAGAGGTGCAGAAATTTTTGCATATCCCTTGATGAATTTTTCTATAATATCCTATGTGACCTAAAAATCTGTGAACCTCACTTTGACTGGTAGGTGCTTCCAGGCCTATAATGACTGCAACCTTAGCTGGATCAATAAGCAATCCTTCCTTGCAGATTATGTGTCCCAACAGTATTCCAAAAAGTGTAGTAAATATGCACTTCTTGATGTTCAAAGAGATACTCAATTGTCTGCACCGTTCTAAAATTAATCGCATAGATTGTCATAGTGATCCTTAACAAGCCCATATAATTTCCAATCATCGAGGTAGACCTATGCAAGAAGTTGTGAATAAAATATTTGAATTCCTGAACAACTATGCGTGAGAATACAGCAGGCAGTATTTTTCAATCCAAAAGGCATCACAGTATAGGAAAAATTGCCCCATTCAGTAGTAAAAGTTGTCTTTTCCCTAATCCTCCTAAGCAATCCTAGCCTGATTATACCCAAAAAAACCCATCTGTGAAGGAATATATTTCACGTCCTGCAACTCCTTCTAGTATTTCCTTAGTAAATGGCGTAGGGAGTGGATCTACTACACATGCAACATTCAACTCCCTGTAGTCCACACATATTCTAATTCGTACCATCCTTCTTCATACTGATCACCATTGGACTAACCCATTCTGACTCATCAAGGGGCTTGATAATTCCTTATTTGAACATGTTATCAATCTCTTCTTTGGCCTTTTCACGCAAATTGGGGTTCATTGTGTAAGGCCTCTTTCTACACTAGGCGTGCACACATTCCTTAAGCTTTATCTTCATTTCCCCAAGTGATTCATACACTGCCTTTAAGTTCATGATACCCTCGAGGGAATAAGTCCTTAGTAATCCCTGTAGTAACTCAATAATCTTTGCCACCTCCGAGCCTGACCAAGTAGTCTCCAATTATGGTCTCCTTAGGCCTATCCTCTGATCTTATATTGACCTTCTTTGTCTTCATTTGTTCATGGTATGCATGTGTATCCTTATCTGCACTATTCTAAGACCTCGCGTGCAACCCTGTGAATGGTCAATATCTAGGTTTTCAACTTCCTCATCATCCACAATGTACACCATCTTTCCTTTTTCTTTCTCAAGGAAAGCACATTCAAGCAATATGGAGTCTTCTCCTTCTTCTTCAGAAATGCATGCGTCTAATTCTATCTCACCAAATAAATTACTATATGAGTTTCTTTGCCTTTGCACTATCTCCCATGGTTAATCAGTTTGCCAAATTTTAATGCCTCTCTCTATTGGAGAGTTTGGAAGAAAAGTAGCCAAAGGTCTAGATCATTCCTGCAATCAAATTTTTCCATTTTCCAGTCTCTCGATGTAGTTTTGCGTATACATACCAAGTGCATGCGCCACCTTGTAGAGTGGAGTAAAATTTATGTACCCAGAGTGAAGGTGGTAATGCTTCCTGTCCTGCTATCTAGATTCTCTCACACTACTGAATGTGATGTTGAACAGGTTGATTACCATTATAAGTGCATATCTACATAGGTGCATTTCTCCTTACAAACCTAGTAGATATGGTGACTCCAATCTCCTCCCATTCTAGAATATTATCTCTATGAACTATCCACCAGTGCGTTGCTATCCCACGCAAGACATACAATAACATGTCTCTTCTCCTGACCTAATCTATCCACTATGCCTCCATGGCTTTCAAAAATATAGGAAGATCTTCTACTCATGTATACCAAGGTACTGCACCACCTATCCATTGAATAGAATGAAGTCCATTCTTTCACGCAACCACACTTTTTACCTCGTGCCCTACTATTTCATATGTACCATGAGCCCAATTTTCACAAGAAATACTCATAGTATCACTAACAGAATGATAATCCTCCCACTATAGGATGCCTTCCTTTGATGGCTCATTGACCTTTGGGTCCTGAATAGCACGTACATAGATTTTGTTTAAATCCTCCTTACTTAGAGGTTCAACATATGGTGTATACTTCCCATCTATCAAGGGTATCACAACCCTTTCCTCTTTGTTCTAAAAGCTAATGTACCCCTTATTGAATCTCAAATCAACATTATTTGCATAACACCAAGGGTGTCCAAGGAAGGCTGGAAAATTGTCTGCTTCTATAAGTGCTAATACCTCAAAATCCCCAGTGAATTTGGCCCCTTGTATAGTTATGGATGCATCCTTAAAAAATCCTATGGGAGTGGCCTTAGTCCTATTTTCTATAAACAAAACACTAGATGATGGCTGTAATGGAGGTCTCCCCATTTGTACCCATGCATCTAAAGTAAACACATTGACTTCTGCACCTGTATCAATCAAAATATTGCTCAACAACCATCCATCTACAACAACATTAAGAGTGATCTATTTATCATAGTCAATGCTATCAGGGGTAAGATTCACCATCCAGTCTCAATACTTGCGCACAGAGTGTTACCTTTTAACCAACTTCCTAATATTGGAATGATGTTCTCTTGGCATAACATTTTGCACACTTCTCATAGATCATCGATATCAGTTTGGATTGTCTCTGATGATTTCTTCTACTCCTTTAAGTATTGTATCTCACCCTGAAGATTCCTTAGTACTTCCATGGTATCCTAGAAAACTTCCTTTTGATGAGCAGGATCTGGGTACCTTACATGAAAAACCTCCTCCTTGGTGATCGTAGGCTTCTGGTATGATGCCTCTCTTGCACATGTCACTTCAATACATGTGGTAATCTTTACAGTTAAGGCCTTAGGTTCTAGTGCTATCTTGGGCATTCACTAATTTTCCTCCATGCACTGGATCCTAACCATCCTTGCGCTAATCCCTATCCTGGTGCTTGTTTTTGTTCTTAGAGTTATCGGTTATACTTGTATGTCATACCCCAATGTCTATAGTATCATGGATCTGACTAATCAAACAACAATCTGTAGTATCATGGGTCGTAGACTTGCAAATCTTGTAAAAGAAGGATAGATTCTTCCTTATCGCGTGCTGTAACAAAGGATAGTGGCTAGCATCATGATTCAAATGATAGATTTTAGAGCCTAAAAACAATGAACATATAGATCTGCAGGGGAAACTATCCTTGGTGCGACCTTCCACTTCACAATCTATACACCAAATTCCTGAGCACATCTCATGGGCTGAACTTTCTGATAGCTTCTCTAACTACTTTGCCATAGCTACAATCTATGCCTCCAAGAATGGAATAATGCCAGTGTCAATGCTCCCAACTACCTCAACATGTAAATCTACTTCTAGTGCTTCTCGTAGATCGATGTATGTCTTATGTGACAGTCCTCTTCTGAATGGTGTAATCAATCCACCAAAAAACCACTATACATGTTGGCTTTCGTGAATATCATAAGAAATATTAGATAGGAGTGTTTTAAAATGGGCATCATACTCACATACACTTTGAATAGTGCCTTGCTTAATATCCTTGAGTGTACTTATACTCTTCTGCTCAAACTCATGGATATGAAACTCTTTCAAGAAAGCATCCTTCAATGCTGCATAATCCATGCAAGTTTGATCAGGTTCAAAATTTCTATACCAGCTGTGTGCACATCCCTGTAATGTAGTAGAAAATTGACTTTCCTTACGCTCAAAATCCATGATCCCTTTCACGTGGCACAATATTTCACACATGTACACATGCTCAATAGCATCCTCTATGCCTCTATACTTCGAGAGATGAAGAGACATCTCCATATATATATATATATATATATATATATATATATATATTGTGGTTGATGCGGGCCTTGACAACCTAATCCAAAACCTCATGTGTTTCCTCTACCTCTAGAACCACCAAATCCACCAGAACTAGAACCACGTATACCTCTTGATCCTTCACCTGTATATGGAATAGGTCTAGTAGATATACTCCCATGTGCTCTGACAGTAGTACTATAATGAACCCCTACAGTCTGTGTGGTAGTCCCACTTCAAGAGGTGAATCCAACATTCTGCGCGCCTCACGTTCTGTGTGGATGATGCACCTAAGAATGTTACTCCAAATAACATTGAAGCCGTCTGTCTTTCCATTGATGTAATTGCTCCCTGACTTACTCCTTCTCTTCTAATTCCCAATTTAGCTTATTGACTTATTGTAATAGATACTAAAAAATCAAGCATAAGGGTTAGGTCACTAGGTTGATTAAGATGAGCACCTACGGCCCAGGTAGTCTTTACTGGTGCACTTTTGTGTGAAGCCAAGGGTGGGTCTTTGTCATGATTTCCAAGATGGGGGAGTTCCTGATGCTCTAGCTCCACATATTCTACGTGAGCTTCAAATAATTCATGAGCCATCTCTCTCCTCAATGTCATACTTTCTACAATAGTACATTACTTCTCTATCTCCCTCTCATGCGCCTCATTATACTTAAGTCACCTTTCCTCTCTCTACCTTTTTACCACTAGGTCTACCATATTTAACCAAACCTATTCCTACCCTCACACGTGGTGAAGTTTAGTTATTCATTGGTTTACTCTCCAGGTTCAAAGTTACCATCAAAATCTTGATCGCCAGTGCAATACCTTGCAGATATACTCCTCGAGGATACCGAAAAAATTGGAATTCAGCTACCTCCAGGAAAGAATAGGTTGAAATTGAGTATTCTAGAATACAACTATTTAGAACACCATGAAACCACGTATCCACAACGCGAGTCTAGATCAGATCAACATCATAAAGGGCTTGAAATTCTTAATGTGTCCAGACAAGTGTGTGATACCTCCAATTCCGCTTAGATGCATAATAAATCAGCCAATCATATAATTCTACTGGAAAGATGGTAAAAAATCTCTCATATAAGTTTTCATACATATTTTGTTCTACCCAAGTGCATGCGTTAAAATCAGTTCCAATGTTGAACCACCATGCATATTCTTCCTACAGATCATGTATCCACTCCTCAATACGTGCTAGAGTTAACTGATACATCTTCATCGTGAACCATCCTGAAAATAATTGAAAAATAGGTCCTGGAAATGAAACTAATGATGTAGCCTAGAATTTATCAAATAACACAATAGATGCACTGGCACATCACTCAGCCTAGACCGAGTGCTCACCTGAAGCACGCAAAGGTACTAAGTCCCTCTTTAGGGTTGTTGTAGTAGGATGTTAGCGTGATGAAGGGTGAAACATATAGATCCATAACTAATCCATCATTCTACAATGCATGCCATATTCATATCTATGAAAGAACAAGCTTAAACAATAATCATGATTGAATCAAGAACACGCACTACTCAATTACACATAGGAATGACACTTAGATTCATCTAATAACTTCCATCTATTAATAAACACAGAAGCTCCTTAAAATAATGGAATTCTATACCGATGCATACATGGATCTGATATAGTAATCCAGTCATATGCACATATCTCTTTATGTTTACCTCTTACACTCTGTATATACCTATATATATCTCTCACTATCAACTATTATGTGATTCACATCATATATATAGCGTGGGGACTTTCCCTTCACTACTTATCTATTCCAAAAATAGGCCACATGCTACTAATAGCCACACATCATTTACAGGCATAGCCACACATGCAAGTGTGCTATCTATAGACCTCTTACAGTTAACTGAAGTGAAAATCCTATTCTTAGCTTGTCTCCATGAAAAATGCTTTGATATGATCCTCTAAAGATAGACAATGCATGGCGCGTATGTATCTGCATCATTGGTGTGTTTCGTATGCCATCTTCTAAAAATAGGTCTTCATGCTCAAAATCGAATAAGTCCTGAATGTTGAACTTGCCCTCCGCGTGCAAGTTCATCCTGTTCAGTTGTGCCCTTAAACATGGCCTGTTTTCCCATGCAGAATTCTAGTGTGAGTTATGTCAAGTGTTCTTTGATCAACACATCTCAAAACCAATCTCATCTATGGTGGCATTGATTTCCCTTCTTCTCATACAGATGATCATCCTCAAAAAAATCCATACACATATGGATTTGATTTACTCTATAATAAATCCTTTGCTTATACCTACCTTCAATGCTATGCATGGAAAGGGTTTGGTTTCAGACGTTATGAACAAAGTATTCATAATATTTTCTTTGATCAATCCTGCAAGCCCCATGAGAAGTTTGGTTTGGGATTCGAGGATCCCTCCACTCCAAATCCATGAACTTCTTCCTCATTTCACATCTTCATTAATCCATTATCCCCTAATTCTTCTGACCATCCCACAAATGCATATGACACCGTGTCTCTCCCTTTTGAATTTTTTAATCTCCACCATTTCCCTTGGACCATTCACCTATCGGGTTGAAAATGAGACACAATCGTTTCCTATTAAGTATCCTAAGATGATAGAGGAATATTCTCCTATCATTGATGTACTTTAATGCAGTAATGATGACTCTATCCTTTCTTACATGGGGGCCAAGGATTATCATATCTATAATTCCCTACTGCCTAACACTTCCACCCATCTTAATGAATCCACCTTTGAAATAAAAATAGGGGTTTCCCAAGAGCCCCACATCCTCAATGTAAGCAAATCTCTTGATCCCCAAGAGCTCAAATCCTTTATCTCCTACTTATCCAAGCATAGCCAATCCTTTGTATGGCTATATGCCTACATGCTCGATCTTGATCCTTCCATTTTCGTCCATAACATCATCACCATCCCTGGAGCTAAACCCGTTGAATAGAATTTATGTTGCATACAACCCTGGGTTTCCCTCCTCTTCAAAGAAGAGCTCCAATGTCTTCTTTCTATTAATTTCATCCAACCCATTGACTATCCAAAATGGGTTTCAAATATCATGTTCATTGCCAAATCCTTAAAAAGGCTCTACATCTGTACTGAGTTTCGAGACTTAAACCTCACTTGTCCTAAAGATGACTTCCCCCTTCCCAATATTGATCAGCTCATCTAACTTATGGTTGACCATGTGATGCTCTCTCTTATGGATGGTTTTTCCAGTTATAATCATATCCTTATCACCGCTGAAGACCAACATAAGAATTATTTCATCACCCTTTAGGGGACCTTCTACTACCAAGTCATGCCTTTTGGTCTAAAAATTGTTGGGGCCACATACCATCATGATATGAACTACATCTTCCATGACCTTATCCAAAAAAATAATAGAGGACTATATTGATGACCTCTTAGGAAAATCCAAGCGTTGATGTGACAATGTCTCTATCCTTGATATCATCTTTGAGCATCTCATTTGTTTCTTCCTCCATCTCAATCTAGATAAGTGTTTCATCATTTCCATTAGGGGTATTAAATTTGAACCCACCAAAATCAAATCCATCCTTAATATTCCCCCCTCTGATCTTAAACATCTCTGTAGCCTCTAAGGTCGGCTTCAATCATTATGTCACTTCATCTGGTGGCTCTCTAATCGCTGCCAACCATTTTATCATCTCCTTCATAAAGACACCCATTTCAAATTAGGCTATCATCTTCTTAAAAAATATCTCTTATCTCCACCATGCTCACACCTCCACGTGAGGGGGAGCCTTTCTATCTCTACATATTTTCCTTTGATCATGCTCTAGGTGCATGGTTGGCACACCACGATGAGTAGGGAAGGAAGAAGGATATCTATTGCATCATCCATACTCTTTATGATTATGAAACCTACTACACTATGGCTGAAAATATATGGTACGCCATCTTCCTTGCCACCTCTAAGCTTCATCATTATATCCTTAATCACAAAACATTTATTCTAATCCTTACCATAGTGATCTCATCAATCGATTGCTCATGATCATGGCCGAGTTTGACCTATAATCCATCTCTCCAAAATCAATCAAGGTATAATCTATCGCTGATCAAATCATTGAATCCCCTCTTCTTGATACTAAACTTCCTCATGAATTATTTCCTGAAAATCTATCTTCACCCTCGATCAAGAATTCTCCCCCCCTTAGAATGACACTTTTCTTTGATGGATATAAGTGTCTCCGAGGGGGAGGTATTGGTGTCATCATCATTCCTCCTTGGGATACCCCTATTCCCATTGCTTGCAAGCTTAACTTTGAATGTAGTAAGAACATGGCTGAGTATGAAGACCTCATCCTAGGCCTTGAAACCGTTGTCATGCTCGATGTTCAAATTCTTGACATCTATGGTGATTCTCAACTCATCATCAACCAAATCAAAGGAACCTATGAATGAAAAAATGAAGTCCTTCAGAAGTACAAAGACATCCTCAACTTTCTTCTTGAGGCCTTTGATCTGTATATCATCCAAAACCATCCCTCGTTCTTTCAATCACTTCTTAGATACCATGGATTCTCTTGCC
This sequence comes from Taxus chinensis, assembly GCA_019776745.2. Lineage (NCBI taxonomy): Eukaryota > Viridiplantae > Streptophyta > Pinopsida > Cupressales > Taxaceae > Taxus > Taxus chinensis. The sequence goes on along the minus strand of CM034154.1, from coordinate 679,380,037 downwards.
TCCTCATCCCATGGAAAATGGAGGAATCTAAGCTATCTATTTTTGTATATCATATCATCCAACCCTATCATGTCTATGAACTCCCTTGTGTCAATCACGTTGACACTAATTAATCTGATCTTTTGTATTCTCAGATATTTGAATATCTCTCCCAATCTAAAATTCCCTCCAATCGGTCCAAAAATGGTAGGAGTTACTTTCTTTAATGCGCTACCAGCTATGTTATCCTTGGCGTAATCCTTTATAAATGTTGGTTTTATGGAATTCTCACACATTTCCTTAAATATTTTAAATCTTCGCATTATATCCAGGAGGTCCACAATGGCATCTATTATGGACACTTTAGTGGCTTAGCTATTGCTAAGCATGTCCTTTTCCTAGGATATTATTGGCCTACTCTCAACTAATATTGTTGTGAATATGTTAAAAAGTGTGTTAAATGTCAGCATAATTCAAATCTTATCTACATTCTAAGCTAGGATTTACAGCCGGCTCAAGACCTTTGGTCTTTCTCACAATGGGGGATCAGCCCCATTGGTATTATCAATCCAAACTCTTCTCATTGCCATCATTCTATTATCATCACTACTGAATACTTCACTAAATGGGTAGAAGCCATTCTGCTTGCATCTACTAAATCTAACCAAATCATTAATTTCATCAATCAACACATCATCTTCTGCTTTGGCGTTCCTCATAAGCTTCTCATGGACAACATAAAGTCCTTCAAAAATAAATTCCTCAAGAAACTTTGTGAATCTTTCAATATCAAGCTTAGATTCTCCACTCCCTACTATACCCATGCTAGTATCCAGGACTAAGCCTCTAATAATACCCTTTATAACATTATTGTTAAGACCATCGATAGGTTAGGTTGTAATTAGAATCTTCATATCCCCTTATCTCTTTGGGATTATTAGACTAACATCCACATCCCCATAGGCGTTACTCATTTCTCTCTTATCTACGGCTCCAAATTCATTCTTCCTCTTGAAGTCCAAATCATTTCCTTATGTGTCTCTCTTTGCAACTTTTTCTCTGACAAATATTATTGTCAAGAGAATATAACATAGCTTAAGTTGTTAGATGAACATTGTTTGATTGACCTTCAACATTGTCAAGTCTATCAAGATCCAATCAAATGTGATTATAACAAGCATCTTAAGCCACTTGAATTTGACATTGGTGACCTTGTTTTAAAATAAAATTAGAATGTCACTACTCTAGAACAAATCCAACATGAACAATTTTTCTCCCAACTATATTGGACAATACATTTTCACACATAAATATGCGTCTAGAGCTTATCGTTTAGCCTCTCTTGATGGTAAACTTGAGTCGAAACCTCTAAACACCTTGCACTTGTGATCTTTCTATTGTTAACATCTCTACCAATGTGGTCTTATTCACCTTAATGATCCTCTTTCTGTCATCATCCTTTCCATCTCTCATCGTAATGATTCAGAATTATGTGTTCTACCATCACTAGCCCATATATGACCTTAAATATGGGAACCAAAACTCTTCTCGTAACATATTCCTTATGGAAAAGTTATTCCTCTTAGTGATAACCCCAAAATCATTACATATATCACCATCTTATCTACCCTATGGAGCCATGTTAATTGTTTGTGGGTGTCACTTGTGCATCTTCTCATCCCCTCCCCAAGTGGTCTACTTAGTTATCCACAACTCTATCCCAAAGTAAAAACCCCAGATGCTCATGTCAAAGTTATATTATCCCAAAATAGATTGCTCCCTTGAAGGAAAACTATTCCTATAAGGAAAAATGATTAAAAGTATAGAATGATCCCTCAAAGGAAAAATATCATGCATATATTATCCTGTCATCTTAAAAGTCAAAATCAAAATCAAAATCAAATTTTTAGACCACTCCCTTGAAGGATGGATACTATTTCATATCATGGAAATGAAGGATTCCCATATTGATCAACCTTATTACAAGTAAAATTCAAATATTAAAATCAAGCACGCATCCCCAAAAATATTCCCGCATGAATCATCTTTCCCATCTCCCACAAACTACCTGCATCAACTGTTTTGTGTCATATTTCTCAAAGTTGGGGCATAGACCTAGAGTTGTGTCATATTTCTAGGAGAACTTATTTCCCCATAAAGGCTCCATCTTAACCCCCCTTGTCATGTCTAACATGGGTCTATAGGAACATTTTCCATCTCTTCCCCCCATGATCTTAAATGTGACTAACTATCGTTAGTTGTATGTTGACAATTATCATTAGTTGCAAGTCCATTACTTTGCATTGTTCCATTTCATGCTTTGCCTCCAATCCAGTTTAAAAGTAGCGGTATATGTGTGTTCCTTTCTATGAGAAAAGTGATTTCACAATCTCTGGATCACCCTAACAAGGTCGTGATTTTTTCCTCATTATCTTAAATCTCACATCCATACCCAATCCATCTGATAATCATATTATTTAAACCTATCAGGTTTCCCTAAAAAATATACTCAATGTCCACATCACCTCCTATCAAATAAAGACATCGCATGTATCCCCATCTACACACATATATCCATCCATCACATACATATCTAAATCCATCACATCTATTCTAATCTAAAACATCTCATATTTACCAATGTATCATATTAAAAAATTTAAACCACACGTCACATCACATATCCATATCCATATCCCATCATCATGTATCTAAAAATTTATCAAACCATCACACCAAAATCATATATATATATAAATATTACATCATCAAAATGCCTTTAACATCTAAAATCAACATCCATAACATAATAAAAACCATCATCACACAACATATGTAATCCGACGAAATCATTATCATATATCATCAAAATAGATCCATACATCTATGATAGACCTCTACATGCTCTATCTAAAAAATCTATACATCAAGTCTATCATGTTCACTCAGTGAATGGTATATCATATAGCCTAACTCATCCAGGAATGGGCATATGTTTTCTCTCCAGACCTCCCTCCACATTTTCATCTCACCTCAATTGTGTCATACTCGCAATAGTCCCTGATGCCATCGGTTACGTTTCTCTCCTCCCCTCTATATACACAATATATCAAGCTACCTCAGGTAACCTCGTAGTTACAATACGCTCGTAGTATCATGTTTCGACTCCTAAATATTGATATTTCTCCATTGACATGGTTCTAGGTAAAGGTTTATATCCTGCTCCATGTGTGGTTCCCAATGCAACCTCACCCCATGTCTCTCCTGATGCACTCCCCACCTGTCCATACTTAGCTCGTATGGCCTCCCTCTGTTTGTGGTACATATATCACTATTAATATAGTGAGATACCTCTCCTTCCATGTAGTATCTCAGTCCTTCCTCATCACATCAAACTCCACCCATAGACATGCTATATCACTTGCTTATCTTGCTTCTGCATCCCCATATCTATCACCTATAGGCTCCACCTCCTCTCCTCCATGTGTTACTGCCTCCTCTCTATCTAGCACCTTTACATCCAATCCTTCCTATCCTCCCTCCTTAGCCACCTAGACCACCCACACTGCATACCACCACTGTAAAACCCATGTCCCACTCCCACATCGTCATCATCCCATGGATCCCCTACCTCTTCTAGTGGTTTCGCCATCACTGAAGTACGTAGATACCTCTCTTTCTCCTCCCACGTATATGTTATGGGTTCCCTTACAACAACTTGAACCAATATAAACTACCTATTAATGAAAATTCATAGCACCCCCAAATGAGTTATGGATTTTATTTTCTAAGGAAATGTTATTTGGTGTGATTGCACAACATTGAGCTTTCCCAAAGTGTGGTACCTTTGCAAATGGGGAAATCTCTCTAGAGAAGGTTGCTTCCTCTTCTTAAACTACCTGCCATAAGCTATTCCAGTGTAGGCAAGCTAATCTAATCCTAATCTAACTTCCAAGGAGATAAGGAGAGAAAGAAAACTAGAAAAACAGAGCCTACACTAAAACAATGATACACTAGAGAAGAAAAGTGTTGATTATCTATCAAAACTACCATGGAACAAGAAGAAGTGGGCAATGGAAAGGATGGAAAAGTGCATCACAGAACAAAGATGGATTCACATAGAAAATTTCCCAAAACTCCATGAACACAGCTCCAAAACCTAAAATGAACATCCAAACATGCACAAATACCTGTAATGAAGAAAGGCAAGAAGAAAACAACCAAAAAAATGAGCAAGGACGGACAAATGCATCACAAAACACGTTTTTTATTGCTCCAGAAGTTTGCACAGAACATCATTTCATGGGTAAGAGGAAAAAAATTCCATTACAGAGTAGGGGAGGAGGTTCAAACTCCATTTTTGACCTTGGGGAAGAAAATAAGGGAGAGGCAGAGAATAAGGATGAACAACCTTTTATAAAATGAGCCAAAACTAGCTTTTATCACTCGAACAGAATGAAGGAAATGAGAAAACGTGGGAAAATCTGATTTAAAACTCTAACCATCGACAAGATCCATTAATTAGCCTACAAAATGATGGGTTTTCATGAAAAATCCCATACTTCATCGTACATTTCTTTTCAGAGAAAAACAGAGGCCCATACTTCATTAATTTTGGTGGTTGAGGTCATTTTCTATAATTTTTCCATGCCAGAGATGTTTTCTCAAATTTTTCCCGTGAATCTTGACCAAAAATAAAAAATGAAGATTCCATCATGTGGATGATTTCAACATATTTCCATTGATTCCAAAATCATGAAAATCCAAGCTCTGGATGAAAAAGATATGGCCCTTTGAAGATTTAGGGAAAAAGTGGCAAAATTAGGGCAAAATTCAGGTTCACAGGCCAAAATTTGAAATTTTTCCCTCTTTTTTCAAATTGGGAAAATTTCCCAAAAATTCTCCACACCTCACTCCTCCGATGACACGTGGCACCCTCTGGTTGATCCGCAGCTTCAAAAAAACATTTTGCCCCTTTTCGCGAAATTGGAAATTTTTCCAAAAATCCTCCGCGGCCTTGTCATTCCGAGACATGTGGCATCTTTTGATTGCTTGGCAGGAATGCACTTCAACTTTTCACCTTTACACTTTTATGGTTTTGGTAAAAAACCATAAATTCTCCCAACACCCCGATCCCCACCGATGAATAGAAACGTGGCACCTTTTGACTGCTTAACGAGGTTGCACTTCCATTTTTGCCTTTGAAGCATTTTGACCAAACGCTAAAAAACCTGAAGTCCCTTCGACGCCTGCCACTCTACCTTGACACGTGGCATTATTTCATTAGCTGCAAGCCTTAACCAATTTATTTTCCTTTGCATGCTTTCAGGCCAAAATTTTCCTTTGATTTTTTTGCCCAAAAGGGCTAAGTACGAAAAATTCTCCCTCGGGTCTGCCTAGGGAAAAGTTCCCCTCCAAACTCCACTAAGCCATAACTTGCAAAATACAAGGAGTTAGGAGGACTTCCTTACCTTTCTGGAAAGGGAAAAAAATTCTCTATCTAATGAAACAATACCCAGAAAATTTTGAGGGCCTAAAATGTGTAAAAATTTGACTGAGGCACAAAAGGAAGCTAGTTAACCCAAAATAAGAGGGAGCTTATTTTGGTTAAAACTACCTCATATCTCATTGAAATTAGATGACCTCCACCATCTTTGGCCTCCATTCTTTTACCCATCAAATCCTCCTCATACCATGTAGCTCTATATACAAACTAGGCCATGCTGGGAAGTCTCAGTATGGAATCCATCTCACATCATCCACATATAATCTTCCCAATCTGTCCCTAAACCAATCCTCACCCCGTGCATCCCTGTCCCCATGAGCCTCTTCAGCTTGTCATCCAAAAAATCTGACTCCCAACTATGTATTGTGTCATGTGACCTGTGGAAGCCTTGGTGGCATAATCACTTCTATGTGCTCATATTCCAAATAGTGTAATAGTAATCCCATATCTAATCCAAACCTCTTCTCTATCACATACATATAAATTTCATGATAAACTTGGGCCAGTAAGGATGCACCAAATGAAAATACCATCATGTGTTCTATCACATCTACTAAAACACCTGCTAGTGTCTACAGGAATCTAGTTCCCCCTGAATACGGTAGAGTGTAGCTTGAGATGGTCATCATGATCAAGCACATAAATATGCTCCTGGGTGTCCCCACATCATATCAGGCCTCTATATGGAATTCCCCTAAACTAAAATCTATCTGTTGAACCTCATCCCCAAACAACTGCCTTAGTGCATCCATTCTCATATCTGTTGTAATTGGCTCTATGGGCTCCCCTTATATTGACAACCTCAATATGTGGTACAAATACTATAGAATGACCGTAATATCTTGGTCCTGAACTAGAATGTGTTAGTCCCACACATCCTATCTGTCAATTAGTGCAATCATCAATCCCACATCTCTCGGTATCCTCTGATAGTTTCAAAATCCATCCAACCCCAATGTAGCTAAGTGATCACACTCCACATTAGTCACATTCCTCCTAACATGATCATACAAAATTGAGACTCTATCTTTGAGGTACAGTGTTTACCTATCCTGTAAAAACCCGATCAAACAATCATCCAATACTATCAATAAAAAAAATCATCCTTTTTTTATCCATTCTAATAACCTACCACATATTTCTCCCCAATCAGTCCTAACCCGATCAGGTCAACGCCCATTTTTTTGCATGGTCATTTCCACCCAAGTTGGGTCAATGCCACCCTTCCTTGGTCGACAACGACCATGCCCAAATCACTTCCAACCGCCCCCTATGTGCCCCTCAAAATATAGAAACATACGTAAAATTTAAATCAATATTAATTAAAACCTCAAACAAATATAGGTTTCATTACTCACCATCTTTCGAGTCCTTTGGTGCTTCCTCGTTGCTCCTCCAATGATCCAAAAATCCAATTCCACAATTTTAAATATATATATTTTTACCTTTGACCTTCAAACCCCTATAGGCTTATTATAATTACCAATAACATTTTCCTTCGTTTTAAGTAAAATAATCCAAAATAATGCAAGAATATAAATGACATTGCACATGGATTGATTACAGAGTTCGGCAATAGCCTACGTCTCTGGGTTATTATCGAATGATTCCACTAGTCAAAATTTGTAATTACAATGTTATATCTTACAATAAAACCTAATGGAACTTTACTTGCCTATAAAGTGCTCTAGCCTTTCGAAGAATACCGATGATTAATCTTTCCATCCTCCACCTTCCTAGTGCACAATATCCTTTGGAACCCGATCGGCCTTCCATATTTTTGCAAGATGCCTTATGGCTCTCTGGTCAACAATTCCAGGCTTCGCAAATAAAAGTGTGGAGCTATGTGCCAATTGGTGAGTTTTTAATAACTCTCAATTTTTTACAATTTTCCTATTAAAATAATAGGACTTAGCTTCATCAATATTGCCTATAAAATATTAAATAGGAATTACTCTCCAAAAATTTCCTATAATTAATTATAAGGCCCTTACAAAATAGTTTGGAAGCTTATAGCTTTTGTTCCCTCTTTAAATAATATAATCAGGTCCCCTATTTATATTGATTAGGAGCTTGGAATATAAGGATATTTGATAATATCCATAGCTTATTTTTAAAGCTCCCATAATAATCATCAATGGATTCATCTAACCCAAATTCCATGTGGCTTAATAATAATTTGGCCACAAAATATTTAAACCATTTCAAACAATATCAAGGCATTAATAGGCTTTGAGCGGGTTAATAGGGATTAATTCTCTTTTTTTAAGCCTTTAAATAAGCTTATGCCATAGTTGAAAAAATCAACCCCATAATAATATCCACTCTTCACGTGGATGGAGCAGATTTATGTAGGGAAAATACCACATTATATGCAAGAATTTTTAATAGGATTTATCCACCAAAATTTGTTTTCACATGGACTTTCTAATATATATATTATAAGATTCTAAAACCTTTTTAAGTGGGTAAAACATTAACCCACTTTTCATTCCATGTGCCCAATTAAAATATACCAAGTGTATAGAAATAACATATCCATGTGTCCATAAACAGTATCACCACATGTCACTCACCGGGAGTATCCACATTAATGCCACATCATCATTTTTGTCAGGTTTGACCAAAACTTTGACTTCTTATATCTTTCGCATAAGGACTCAAATTTGGTCAATTTAAAATGCATCAGAAAGTTCTTGGAAAGATCTATACAATAGTGATGACTTTAGATGATTTCAAAATCATTCATTTTTTCATTGACCAATGTTGACCAAACTTTGACCAGAAACAATTTACACGTGGAATTTGTTTTCGATGTTCAAATAGTTGACGAAAAGCCTCTTGGAGTCATCTCTCACGTAGTGCCAATCCTAAAATATTTAGGGAACATATATCCTCCACACTATCCTCAAGATTATCTGGACTCCATCACCCTCAAATCTCAAATCTCTCAATCATCACAAGTTACACCATCCAAATGAGCCTTTGGGTCGACTCTGGAATTTATATAGCCACCACCCCCCATTCGCCGTCAACTCTCCCTAGTCACTGCTGATTTGACCTAGTCACCAAGGTGTGAGAGTGGCTGATTACTTCTCATTAGGTCACATTCGGTGTTTAAAGTAGAAAACAAGCTAAACAAGGCCTAGTATAAAGGTATATTCCCAACAAGTCATGGTGAGCAATGTTTTGTAGGTGCTATAAGGTACTCCAAGGAGGTGATAAGTGTGAGAGGATTGTACAAACCATGTTTAAGGTGTTAAAGGTCAGCATATAGGTATTTTAGATCTTGAAGGTGAGTTAGCATAATTGAGGACTTGAGAACATGACTAGTACTCACAAAAAAAATGAGATGAGATAGAAAGTTACATGGTACACCATGACAAAATAAACCATGGGAGATGGTAGAAGAGTGAGTCTTGATAGTGTGAGAAAATATTTAGGGTCAAAAATTGAAAATCAAAGTTGTAGATCCAAATTCTCCAAAAATGGGTTTTTGAGAAGGCCCAAATAATCACCTCAACTTCTTAGCAGTTGTGCTAAATTAAAAAAAGAATCTTCAGATAATTCATAAGATAAATCTTTCAAGGAAATTGGGATAAAAATCTAATGTAAGAGTTATGAATTCAGAATATGGTTAAATGAAAAAGTTCTAACCATTTTTCTAATATGGTTTGAAGTCCTCCATAACTCTCTCCTTGAGAGATAGAATAACCATGAAAGGTATGGACATAAAATGAGTTGGTTAATCCTATTTGGTGCTTTAGACATGAAAAATAATCTCCAGGGGTCATGAAAATCCATTTGTGCATCTACATGACTGATTGTACTGTACAGAAAATGATTATTTATGAAGAAATTTACAGGCATATGTGTATGACTAGTGTTTCATGAAGAAATATCAGTGTGCCAAATATCATTTATTGTCATATAAATGATCATAATGTCTCTTGATAAAATTATGTGAGAAAATTTTGACTTGGAGGTAAATTTCTCTTTCCTACCGCTTGAAGACTGTGTATGCCACAACCATTCATGGTGCTTTGAGTAATTTTATGTATGTGACCCCTATTTTTGAAGCTTAAAATGGTTATCAACATGTTATATAAGATAACAATGTCTTGTTTAATTCCAATGCATGCTCCTATGAAGTGATTTGAGGGCTCAAACTTATTGATTTCCAACTGTCATAGTGGTATGTTTAAGAAGGTTGATAACTTGAGTCGAACTGGTAATTCTTGCTTAAGAACTCATGTATAAAAGTCCTCATAAATGGTGTAAAATCTATAAAATAAGTCACTAAAAAATCACAGTAGTATGGAAGTGAAGAACAAAGTGATTTAAGCCTTTAAACATCTATCTAGGGTTTTTGTGTGAGAAAACCATCACCCTACATAGTTCTGAGAAAACTATCTCATTTGAGATTGTTAGCTTGTTATTAGTTAAGATAATAGGTATGAGAAGGTGTACAGAGCCTTGAAATATGTTACTACATCCATAGATGTCTGAGAATGCTCATGAATGCTTCAAATCCTTCATCTTTTCAAGACTATGTTGAGAAAATTTTGCTACATTGGAAGAATCAAGAAAATTTGAGTGAATGACCATATTATTTGACAAAAGCCCCTAGTCTTTGAAACTGTGTAAGTGTATTCTCCTTCATGAAGGTGCCTCTACTATCATGTTTTCTTGAGAATATACATGGATTTAAGAAAACCCTCAATGTTTCAGGCTTATGATGATAAAACAACATATACCTTGCTTTCAATGCATACTTCTTGGGAAAATATGTGTATTATCATGACCTCCCAATTGATGTAAAAAGTGCCTTCATGGTCATCTTCTCAAGATCTGAATCTCATTCTTCATCCTTTTAAAACATGTAATTGATCTCTTCAAGTTGTTTAAAAATGGGTGTCTTGTCCTAAAGCATGCAAAATGAATACATCTTGTAATAACATGAACCTTTTAAGTATGGAAATGGTAGTATGCATTTAAACCATCATCTCCAAGTGATGAAGATAGTTAAACACTTGGTCTTCATTTTTTGTAATCTCCTAACTTGCTTATGTGACTCAAATGAAGAATATGAGATGAATGGTGAATCTTGAAGACAAAATGAAGATTATGGAGGATGCCTAAGGTGTGTAATAATACATTATCAATAAGTAACTCCTTATACATGGTTTTACAATTCTAGAAGGACAATGCTTTACTCGCCATATTAGAATACAAAATTAATGTAACTTTCAAATCTAGCATCTACTGATTTTTGAATGATAGTAAATGAGTGTGAAACTTATTTTCAGATGGTTGGAGCATGTTTTCTTGTATTTTATAAGTTCATGAAGAGTTATGTCAACAAATACAATGAAAGGAATATGAAAATTGATCTAGAAAAAAGTATGTTTTGATCATTTTGGTAGTGTATGGGTTATATCTTAGTCTTCTTGGTTCGAGTTGAGAGGAAATGAAAGTTGTATAAAAAATAATGTGAAGTGTAAGAGTCGAGAGAGATAAGTATTCTAATGTAGCAAATAAGTTAGATGTTGTTTTGAATATTGCTTTCTGTAGAGACAAGAATGTGTGTGCACTAATTTGTGAGATAGGTGAAGAGGTGATGAAGAAGAGCTGAAAATTTGATCACTAGATTTTATGTAAGAAAAAAAGGATAAGGTGATCAAAATTCACTAATGAAATTCTGAGTTGTATCTCAACAATTTGGAAATGGGTTCTTCTATTGCAATTAGGTGCTTACAAATTCAATCAAGCATGTACTTGGTTGTGAATTGAAGGGGATGCTTCAAAAATGAATTAGGTACTTCATGATCATTGTAATTGTTGTAGAACATTTTTTCTTGATATTGCTTTAATCTCTATGGGTTTTTTTTCTTTATTAGGTTTCCCACCTTAATTCTTGTGTCCTCATATGTTCTTTATTTCTTCTCTCATGATAGCATGTTTTGATTGGTCTATGGTTAAATGAAATTCAATGAATGTGGTATTGATTACTAAGTAAAAATTTATATATTTTAAAAGCACTTATTCACCCCTTCCCACTCTCAGTTCTTTAATGTTCAACAATTGGTATTAGAGAAGGTACTTTTAGGATAAATTCTAACCACTTCAAGGATATCCTTCTTACAAAACATGGATATCAGACAAGGTATCTCCATGACTAAGTCACCTCTTTTTAGTTCAACAAATTATACCTTTTGGAGTGTCAGGATGAGTGTATACCTTCAGTCTCTTGGACATGACATATGGGAAGTAGTTGAAAATGGTTACACTATTCCTATCACCTATCACTTCAGAAGCTTACAAGAAAGCTCATGATAAAAATTCAAGACGTATGAATTCTATTATTTGTGGGCTATTTGAGACAGAATTTGTAAAGTTCATGCACTACAAAAATTCCAAGGAAATGTGGGAAAAACTGAAGAATATATATGAGGGAGATGAAAAAGTAAAAACTTGCCAAATTATAGACCTATAGAACATAATTTGAAGGCCTAAAAAATGAAAGAGGATGAGAGCATTGTTTCATAACTGCAAAGGGTGAATGAAGTGACAAACATAAATAAGTGGTCTAGGTGAAAAGAAAGAGAAATCTGTAATTTTCCAGAAAGGAATAAGATCCCTTACTTCTTATTGATTAGACAAAAGGAAGATACTAAGGAAGGAACACCCAAAAGGTTCACATGTGGGAGCAAGGCACATTTGAAGGCTTGGAAAGATAGGGAAGGAAACGCGTGTGAAAGATGAGGACTGATCTGGGACTTAGCCATTTTTATGATTACAGGCTATTTTTGGAGAGAGCATGTGGGGCGCACAAACATGTGGAAACTTATGTGACGTAGAATGCTATTTTGGGAAGAGTTTCCACTAAGCACTTTGCACGAGTTCAAGTGAATAATAGATTTACTATTGTCAGTTAACTATGAGAGATCTATTGATAGCACACTTGCATGCATGCACATTGTTGTAAAGGTGCATGGCTATTTTTAGCATGTGACCTATTTTGGAAATTATGTAAGTGGTGAAGGGAAAGTCCCCACCCCTATAAATATATAGTAAGCTGTGTAGTTTAGTGTGTGTGAGCTATTATGGAGTTATGCTACCAGATATGATGTGTACATAAGCTTATGATACTAATTATTGTAAGAAGCTTATCTATTTACTGTGTTTAATATAATGGAGCATATTGGATTAATAGTGGTGTCGAATGTGACTATAACTAGTTATTGTATGGGTAATTTCATTATGTTTATCATTTGATTCATGATTCTTTAAGATCTAGATCTAGAATATGTATCGTGGAAAGCTTATATTGTTTATGGATATGCATACATTAACACTTCATCATGTTAACATCCTACATAAACAACTCTAAGGAGTGGCCCGGTACCTTTGTGCACTTCAAAGGAGCACTTAGTCTAGGATGAGTGATGTGCCAGCTTGCCTAGGTTATTCTTGGTAAAATTATAGGCTGCATCATTGGTTCCATTGCTGGGACCTCTTTTTCAGTTTTTTTCAAGATGGTTCATGATAAATACATACCGATTCACCATAGCAAGTGTTGAGGAGTGGGTAAAATATCTGGAAGAAGAGTACACATAGAGGTTCAACACTGGACCTAAGTTTAACACACACATGTGGGTGGAACAAAATTTGTATAACTATTTGTATGAGATCTTATTTTCTATCTTTCTGGTAGAACTATATGAGTCGTTGGTTGCTTATGTGTTTTAAACAGAACTGGAGGTATCACACACTTATCTAGAAGGATTAAAAATTTCAGGCCCTCTATGATGCTGATTTAATTTGGATGTGTGATGTGGATACGTGGTTCTGTGGCATCTTGAATAGGTATAATCTGGAGTACTCAATTTCTACTTATTATTACCCGGAGGTAGCTGAGTTTTGGTTTTTATGGTATCCAATGGGAACCTATTTATAACATATTCCACTGGAAATCAATATTTTGATGGTAACCCTGAACTTGGAAGAAAAAATGATGGCTAGCTAAATCTCACCATGCGTGGGGGACAAGAATAGGATTGATGAAATATGGTAGACTTAGCGAAAACAAGGAAGAGAGAGGAAAGGTGGCTTAAGTACAATGAGGCATGCAAGAGGGAGATAGAGAAGCAACGTGACATTGCATAGTGGATGGCGTTAAGGAGAGAGATGGATCATAAAGGATTTGAATCTCACACAGGAGGCATGGAGCCAAAAGCATTAGGAACTCCCCCATCTGGGAAAGCATGACATGGAACCCTCCTCAACCTCACAAGGAAGCATGCCAATAGAGATGACTTGGATTGTAGGCACACCATCTAAACCTACCTGGTAACCTAGCCCTTGTGCTTGGTTTTCTAGTATCTAGTAAACAAGTAGTCAACAAGATAATTTATGTAGTAGAAGAGTAGGGGTAATTTAGATAGCAAGCACATCGACGGTAGGGAAGATGTATTCATTGTTGTTTAGGGGTATTTATTCAGGCGCATCATCCATACATAATGTGAGTGCACAAAATTTTGGACTCACTTCTAGGAGTGGGTACCACCTCATAGACTGCGGGGGGTTTAGTTCAATACTACTGTTGGGGCACATGGAAGTACATCTTCTGGTTATATATGGAGGATTAGGAGGTATAGGTGGTTCCAGTTCTGGTGAATCTGGTGGTTCTGGAGGTAGAGGTAACACAAGTGGTTCTATATTGGGTGGGAAAGGTTCGCTTCAACCCCCAGAATATTTACACGGAGATGTATCTTTGTCTTCTAGAGTATATAGGGCATAGAAGATGTTGCTGAACACATGCACATGTTTGAAATATTATGGCACGCAAAAGGAATCATGGATTCTAAGCACAAGGAAAAGCTAATTTGTGAATAATTTGTAGATTATGTAGCATTAAAGGATGCTTTCTTAAAAGAGTTCTATATTCCTAAGTTTGAGAATAAGAGTATAAGCACACTCAAGGATATTACACAAGGCACTACTGATAATGTCTGAGAGTATGAAGCCCACTTCAAAACACTTTTATCTAAGCTTTCTTATGATATTGCTGCAAGCCAGCATGCACAGTAGTTTTTTGGAGGTTTGATTACACCTTTTAGAAGGGCGTTGTCACATAATACATACATTGATCTTCACAAATCACTTTAAGTAGCTTTCCACGTTGATGTAGTCAGGAGTATAGACACTAGATTCAACCCATTCTTGGAAGCACAAATTTTAGCTTTGGCAATGTAGTTAGAGAAACTATCGGTAAATTCAATACATGAGATGCACTATGGGATTTGGTGTATAGATTGTGAAGTAGAAGGGCACACCAAGGATAGTTGTCACCGCAAATCAGTGCGTTCATTGCTGCTAGAATGTAAGATATGTCATTTAAACCATGATGTTAGCCATTTCCCATTATTATAGTGTGCAATAAGGAAGAATGTGTCTTGTTATTGTAATATTTTCTAGTCCACGACTCAAGATACAGAGGACTGTAGATTGATTAGTCAGATCCATGATGATATAGATATTAGTGTATAATAGACAAGCATATCAGATAAATCTAAAGGTAAGAATGAGCAGCAGGATTGGGATCATAATGAAGTGTGCTATGATTGGAATGAGGGGCATTTTGAAGGAGGTCATGGCAGAGGGCAATGATACCATGGTGGATTTGGAGGTTGAGGCCATGGTGATGGATGATGTGAGTTTCCTTGTGGGATGTGCTTTACATGCGGGATCTCCTGACCACTACATGCACGAATGTCCCTAGAATATTGACATTTTCTTTCTATGGGAAGAATCATAGCTATGAGGAATTCCTAGACATATATGAGCATATTAGTAAGTATCATAAACAAGAGAACAAAGGTGCAGGGATGGTTAGGATACATCGTGCTGTGGAAAATCAGTGGATGTCTAAGTTGACACTAGAAACCTGAAGTATTACTTATAAATATTAATACACACATTGAGGTGGTTCATGCCAAAGAAGCATTACAACAAAATCCTACCATCACTAAAGAGGAGGTTCTACATGTGAGGTACCCATATCCTGCCCATCAGAAGGAGGTTTATCAAGAGACCATGGAAGTCCTAAAAAATATTTAGGGTGAAATACAATGTTTAAAAGAGAAATCAAGGAAGATGGAATAGAAGAAGGAAGCAAATAAGGTCCAATATAATATTAATGACTTAAAGGAGGTGTGAAAAATTATATGCTAGGAGAATATGATTCCATTGTTATGGAATTGGCTAAAGGGAAACACTTTGTGTGCAAGTATTGAGAATGGACACCAGATCCTGCATGAAAATGTTCCCCCCTTATAGCATAGACTATGACAAGGAGATCACTCTAAATATTGTTGTGGATGGATGGATTTTGAGAAATATATTGATTAACACAGGTGCGGAAGTCAATGTTCTTACTTTAGATGCATGGGTGCAGATGGGGAGACCTCCATTATAGTTGTCTTCTAATGTGTTGTTTATGGCTAATCAGACTAAGGCCACTCCCATAGGAGTTTTAAAAGATGCATCCATTACTATACAAGGGGCCAAATTCACAGGGGATTTTGAGGTTTTATCGCTTGCAAAAATAGACAATTTCCCATCTTTAATTGGGCACCCTTGGTGTTATGCAAATAATGATGATTTACGGTTGAAAAAAGGATATATCAGTTTTGAGAATAAGGAGGAAAGATTTATAATCCCTTTAATAGATGGGAAATATGCACTGTATATTGAGCCTTTGAGTGAGGAAGATCTAAATAGGATCTATGTGTGTGCCATTTGAGACCCAGAGGTCCTTGAGACATCTAAGGAGGGAATCCTTTAGTGGGAGGATGTACAATTTATTAGTGATACTACGAGTATTACATGTGATAATTGGGCTCATGGTACTTATGAGTTAGTAGGGTGCAAAGTAAGAAGTGCATTTGCATGGAAATGTGGACCTCACTCTGTTAAAAGGATTGGTAACCCTATACCTTATTACACTGGAGGAGAAGACCATACAATATTCTTGTGCACCATGGAAGAGCAGCAAACAGACCAAATTGAGAGAAGAAATATATTAGCATATACCCTATGCGGGAGAATAGCGCGTTGGTGGGTGGTTCATAGAGATAATCTTATAAAATAGAATGAAATCAGGATTTCACTTTCTAATTTATTTTTTAGAAGTAATGCACCAACTCAAATTTGTGCTTATCATGGTAATAAACCTATTCAACACCATGTTCAATAGTGTGAGAGATTCTAAATAGAGGTCCAGGAAGCTTTAACACCTTCACTCGAGGTGTAAATTTTTTATTTCATTTTTAAGGCTACACACATGCTTGGTATGTATATGCGGAGATACATAGAGAGACCGGAAATTGGTAGGATTTGATCACAGGAATGATCTAGACTTTTGGCTACTTCTCTACTAAACCTTTAGCGGAAGAGGCATTAAGGGTTATAAAGTGTTTAACTATGGGAGATAGTGAAAAGGAAGAAGAACTCATTTAGAAGTTATTTGGTCATTTAGACTTATGAGAGAATTTTGATGAAGAAGTAGAGACAAAATCCATGATACTTCAGTGCACTTGCTTTGAGAAATAAAAAAGGAAATATGGTCTACATAGTGGATGATGAAGAAGTAAAAAATATGGATGTCAATCATTCGACAGGGATGCACAAGGTCTTGGATAGTGCAGATAGGAACACCCGCACATATCACGAGCCTATGAAGATAAAGAGAGTGAATATTGGCATATATTTTGAACCTAAGGATGCCATAATTGGGGATTATTGGTCTGACTCTAAAGTGGAAAAAATAATAGAGTTACTATAGGATTTTTAGGACCTATTTCCTAGGGGATACCATGAATTAAAAGGAGTGCATGAATCATTTGAAGAGATGAAGATAAATCTTAAATAATATGTGTGCCTGGTCAAGAAGAGACCCTATAGGATGAACCATAACTTGCACCTAAAAGTTAAGGAAGAAATTGACAAAATGTTTAAATTTGGCATCATCAAGCCCCTAGAGGAGTCTTAGTGGGTTAGCCCCATGGTTATCAGTATAAAGAAAGATGGTCAGATTAGGATTTGGTGGATTACAGAGAACTGAATGCTTTATGCATAATTGATCCCTTTCCTACACCTTTCACAGAGGAGATATTAGAAGGCATTATAGGGTGCAAAATATATTCTTTCACAGATGGATTTTTTGGGTATCTTCGGGTTAGGATTACACAGGAGGATCAAGAGAAAATAACCTTCACCACTGAGTAGGGAATTTTTTCATATACTATGATGTCATTTGGTTTGAAAAACGCACCTATTGTATTTTCATGTATAGTAGTTCAAGTAGTTCAGGATTTCATCCACAACATTTTACAGGTTTACTTGGATGATTGGATGGTGTATGGACTTGTTAAGGATCATTATAAATTTTTTTTCTTAATGTTCAAAATATGTAGATAGTTAAGAATCTCTTTGAACATTAAGAAGTGTGTATTTACTACACCATTTGGCACTTTGTTAGGTCACATTATCCGTAAGGAAGTTTTTTTGGTTGATCTAGCTAAAGTTTCAGTTATTATCGGCCTGGAAGAGCCTACTAGTCAAAGTGAGGTGCACGGATTCTTAGGTCACACTAGGTATTATATAAAATTTATCAAAGGGTATGTTAAGGTTTCCGCACCCCTAGAAGAGTTAATAAAAGGAAAAGGGACATTCTATTGGGGGAAAATGCAACAGCAGGCATTTGAGACATTAAAGGAGAAACTTACTACAACACCTATTATGCACTTTCCCTCATGGGACCAGTCATTTCATGTGCATGTGAATGCTTCTGGCAAAACCATAGGCATGGTATTAGCTCAGCCTAAAGAAGGTATTATAGATCATCCTATCTGTTTCGCTAGTAGAAAGTTGACTCCTACATAGCAGAATTATACAACTACTGAGCACGAAGCCTTGTCAATGATCTATACGCTACATAAATTCTAACAATACCTACTAGAAACACCATTTTTTTTATATTGATCACATGACATTGAAATCCTTAGTAAATAAACCCGTCTTATTGGGGGGTATATGTTGATGGATTCTCTTACTCCAAGAATTTGATTTTACATTTGTGGTAAAACTAGGGAAAATTAATTCTGGCCTAGACCATTTATCAGGGATACAATCCGGGGAAGACGTGTAAATAATTAAAGATACAATGTCAAATGCAAAGTTATACAAGTTACATCACGCACCTTCAGACTTTGAGGACATTGTTTTCTTTCTATGCATAGGTGTGGTGTCAGAAGGGCTAAAAGCCTTAGAGAAGAAACAACTTGTAATTCACATAGCACCTTTTATGTTTATCAGTGGTGACCTATACAAGTTAGGTCGAGATGAAATATTGTGCTTATGTGTATTAGAGCATGAGCACATAGATATCATGGAAGAGGATCATGGTGGTATTGTAGGTGGGAACTATGTAGGTGACGCCACTGTGCATAAAATTATACTCGTTGGATTATGGTGGGAGACCCTATATAAGGATTATAAGGCATATTGCAAGGCATGTGATCATTGTCAGTGCCTTGGAAAACTAGGGCAGAGAGATGAAATTCCTTTACAACCTATTCCTAGTGTAGAACCATTTGAAAAATGGGCTATAGACTTTTTCGGTCCTATTTCGCCAGCTACATGTAGGACTGGATCACAATACATCGTCACTTGCACATATTATCTCACAAGGTGGGCAGAAGTAACACCTAGCAGGGATTGTACAACAACTACAATAGCTAAGTTTTAATGGGAAAATATTCTTACAGGTATGGATGCCCACTGAATTTGATAATTGATAGGGGAACACATTTTTTGAATAAGACAATAAGGATATTATTGGATGAATTTATGATTACGCACCATAAGACTACACCCTATCATCCTTAGTCAAATGGGATTGCTGAGGCCTTCAACAGAATTTTGAGACAGACATTGACAAAAAATTGTGATGTTGGAAGGAAATATTGGGATGATAAAGTTTCTTTCGTAATTTGGGCATATAAAACAACCTATAAAAGTTTGAACAAGGCCATACCATTTTAGTTAGTGTTTGGCATGGAAGTAATTCTTCCTATCGAATTCATGTTACCTTCTTTGTGTATTGGGCACAATGGAAATCTAGCCGATGAGAAAGCA
Organism: Taxus chinensis; assembly: GCA_019776745.2. Classification (NCBI taxonomy): domain Eukaryota; kingdom Viridiplantae; phylum Streptophyta; class Pinopsida; order Cupressales; family Taxaceae; genus Taxus; species Taxus chinensis. Next base: position 679,360,350 of record CM034154.1, on the reverse strand, counting down.
TTAGATGAATGAATTGAAAAGTTGATAAAGTTGGATGAGCGACGAGAAACAACACATTGAAATCAAAAGCAAGAAAAGGCCATGCAGAAAGCATGGCATGACAGGCACATCAAGGATAAAAATTTTGAGATTAGGAAGATGGTGCTCCTTTATTATTCTAATTTTCTCCACCATCCATGCAAGCTTAAAGTGCATTGGTTGGGACCGTATGTTATCACTCACATACTTGAAATAGGCACCTTCCAGTTAGAGGTTCTTGATGGAATACGTTTACCTAGTTACTTCAACGGGATTAAGTTGAAGCCCTACTATAAATAAGTCTTCTTTGTGTTTGTAATAAGCTATTATTTCCATTTAGATTAGGTTTTCATTTATGTATTACCTTAATGTATTTCCTTCTTTGTCTCTTTTTTTTTTCAATTTAGTTGGTGTTTTGAGTAATAAGCGTGTTTGCGTGCTGGAAGCTAATTACCATTTGAAGAAATTTTATGTGCAGAGGACTACACATACCATATGTGTGGGGTGGATATTGACAACTAGGTACACATAAAGGAACAAACTTCTACAGGTGCTATTAAAGTTTGGAGAGGAGTTGTTAGCAAGGAGATTTATTCTAAACAAGGACCATAGATGGAGATAAATGAAGGAATAGTATAACACGAGGTAAGTAGAGGCCTTGGAGACTACTAAGGGAAGGTGCAATGGTGAGGTATTCAGGTGCATGGAAGCGTACTAAAGAGAAATCAGCGGCTAGAATGTAGGAAGGTGTGTTAGAAGGTTATAGCTTGGGCACGAAGATGTACCTTGCAAAAATAATGAAAATGGTCAATTAATGAGAGGATTGTTGGTAGGTGAAGGAGAAATAAATGCACTAGATTTTTGAAAATATATATAAGGACATGATGTGAGTTTATTTTTACCATTGTAATCACAAGAATTTGAACGAGCTAAGTGCGAAAGAGATGAGTGTGAATGAGCTGAGCGAAGTGTAGTGAGGTGCAGAGAGTGTGAAACTAGACGTGGAGAGCATATTTATACGTAGAAGAAGCTTGTGTCCCCATTGGTGAAGGGTTTGAGTGAAGCAGATGCATTGAGAAAGAGCTAGGGAACATGGTTTCAACCTAGGGCATGCAGATTCAAGCTATGGTGTTGACTTGATCACTACGGAGGATAGAAAGTTGAGATTTTCAGATGACACCAAAGAAATTATCTACCTCAGGAGCCAAAGGAAAGAAGAAAGTGGAGGCAGAAGTTGAAATTTCTCCCGAGTGTAATTTCTTAGAGATGCAATACCTAGAAGGTGTGATAATTGGACAAGAGTGGGATTCCTACATTCTTTGCATCAAGATATGTGATTACAAGCACCGTACTTCTGACAATAAGAAAGAGTTGGATGCGTTGTTGAGTAAAAAGACCAACAAGTGCATGATGGAAGATATGCCAGTGTATGATGACACTGGGGAGAAATTATTAAAACAGGTAAGAGTCTATCAAATTTATGAGCTCCCATATTTTTGTATGTATGAACCTTTATCCTAGTGGCTAATGAGCAGAGTCCATGAGGACTTCTTCTATTTTGTCAGACGAAGTGTGAGGATTACAGCAGCCCTAATTTTGATGCTAACAGGATTAAAGGGGACAGGGGTGGACCTTGACAATGATCTGAATAATAAAGTGGAAATCATGGAAACATGAAAGGAGTTAGGATATACAAAGGGCCTGCATGAAATGGACATTGACAAATTGAAGAAGTACCTAGTGGTATAGGAAGGTGCGCATCTGGTGACCAAGTTTAATGATCAAGAGAGATGGTTTCAGGTAAATACCATGTGGCTCCACACTAAGAGGAAAATGTCTCAGGGAGTGTTCTATAATATAGCAGGATGCATTGCAGAAACCATCATCGAGGAAGTGTGCACATGTGATAAAATTAGTTTTATTGCTATTTTATTGTCTCTTTTATTTGTGGAAATTGGAATGCCCGATGGGCTGAAGAACAAGATTTGGGACTACCCCTTGGAGAAGAAGTCCCTCATGGAGAGGTTTGAGAAGTATTTAAGAGAAGGGTTAATGAGTGGGCCATTTAAGTAGAGGGAAAATATGTGGTATGACTAGCTTTGCACAGAATTTGAAGAGGAGAGGTGCATCCCTAAGGTGTTACCTTCAATGGTGGGCAAGGCAGTATAGTTCACGATGTACCATCACTTCTGCATCACGTGATTTGCTATGAGGGATGGGACTTGGAGCCCATAATGAAAATTTTTGTATGCCTTCATAGCTTGTTACTTCCAGACATCAGTACATCAATTCACTGATGTGTGTTGCCTATGTTTTAATGAAATAAGGTAAACTGTGACTACCACACTTTGAGAAAAATATATGTGCATCCAGGTCGGACTACTTATATTGAGAGGCTCATATCAGACATTATAAACATGAAGCCTGCAATCTTGGCTATTGGGGACAATGGAACTCCACTCATATACCTTCAGCTTAAGCCTAAATCAGAGAATAAAAAGTATGTATAAAATGATTTCACACTCCCAAAACTTCCTAAAGGTAAGCACATGGTAGAAAACGTGTCATCCCCATAGCCTACAAAAACTATAGTAGTGAATGTGGAGGAAGAAGAGCAGGAAGATAGTGGTGGCATAAAACATAGAGGCTAGAGGAAGCCCATAGATAGAATGGATACTAAGCATGTAGGTACTCCACCTTATGAAAAATAAGAAGAAGAGGACTCAGAAGAATCCAAGGAGAGCACCATTTCAAAAGGGTTTTCAAAAGAACAAGGAAACAAGGCACAGGAACTCCACAATCTGTTAGGAGGTTACCATGACTCTCACATTAGAAAGAGACAACTGAGAGGAAAAGGAGGAAGTTGAGGCTGAATGAGGAGGCAGAGGAGTCTGCAAAGAGCGTGCCTGGAACCCCTATACAGCCAAAAGAATTGAAAGAACCCAAGGATGATGATATGAAGGATAGAGAGGAAGGAGTGAAGGGGGAAAAAGGTCCAGAACATGATTCTACTCAAAACATAGAGGCTCCAAATCCAAACCTTGGTTCTCAAATTCCTAAGGGTCTAAAAAAAAAGAGGACAAGTGAGGAGTTTATTGTACTAACTATGGGCTATGACAAGGACACAAGTAAAATTGTCTGCACCTGATTCCAGAATACAGTGGGCCTCAAGGATTTGTATGGATGGGAGTTGATGGACCCAGACATGGCTACCATGCACACAAGGAAACAATTTTCCTGGTCCATGTAAATTCACATGGACGAGCCTGATTTTTATGTATATGAAGAGTCTTGTGTGTCCAGAAGAATGAAAAAGGCACCACAGATAAGGCACATAACTATCAAGCCCAATCTCATGTCTGATGAACAAGTGAGTAATTCCTTGGTGAAAGTATCTACAAAGGTGGCGTAGAGGAACATAGATAAGGATGCCACTATTAGAGCACTATGAGAAAATAACAAGGCCAAATATGTAGAAATAACGTGTCTAAAAGGGGAGAATAACTTAGAATAGAAGAAAAATGAGGCATTCATCAGCATGGAAGAGGAGATCAACGATCATGTCCTGAAATCAAGACTGCACTTGGAATCCAAGGTACTTGAGAGGTTCCCTTCAGTTATGCATTATGTACATACCTTATTTGATTTGCATGCTAGTGCCAAAGGACCCTGAGAAGGAAGTAGAGAGAGAAAGGGTCTCAGTGGTTAGAAAAATTTTATCTTACAAGGCATTGTTCCGAACTTTGTTGGAAGAGCTAAAGAAAGTAGACCAAGATTTGAACATCTGTGCAGCTCTGAAAGTAGTAATTAGAATTAGGATGATGGTAGAATACAATGAATGTTGGTGTGTGTGACATGCCTAGTCATCATCCACATCACTTGATGAGTAATCTTTCCTTGCGAGAGTCATAGGTCTTAAGAAGTCAAATGACAAGTATCAAATTCAGTCATAAAATCTGTCATTGTCATTTGTGTAAATGCGTCATAGGAGTTACATTCCTTGTTTAGGATTGTAACTCCTCCTTTAGTGCCATCATATATATTAGTGGCGTCATTGAGGTTCTTTCCTTGTTTAGGCATTAGGGTTACACAACACCGCTATTTGTACTTCCTTTTTTATCTATGAGCATGAGAAGACCTATTTTCTTATTTTCATATTCTTTCCATTGTTCAAATCTTGCTTATTGCGTTAGAGCTACGATGTTACCATGGGAGTGCAACTTTATTATGGTGCATTATTTCTACATTGGTTCTCACAAATCCCTCTTTCATGGTATCAGAGCTGGTTTCAGTAAAACATGCACTCTTCGTTTATCAGTTGCTTATTACTTTTGGTTTCTTCTTATTTCCTCATGCAAGTATTTTGATTATTACTTTGTAATTGTATTGCTCACATCGCATTAAGGTTTTTCAGTAGTTGCAAGTTTGAGAGTATTTGGCTGGTTTGCTTTATCATGGTTGCTGAGTTTGTGATTACTTCTATTCTCGTGAGCTCAGATTTTTCTTTGGCATGGACATGTGGTTCATAGTTGGCTCGTGTTTTGTTCCCGCTTGGCATTTAAGTCATTGGTTGGTTTTTGCACTGGTTTCAATCGACAACTCAAACTATGCTCCTGTGTGGACATGTTTACATTGGATTCTCTAGTTTTTACATTGTGCCTTGATCCTTGCTTGAACGGGCTTGTGGCCTCTACCAGTGATGCCTTGCTTTGGATCATGTTGAATGCTCATGGCCTACCTTTATTAAATCATGGCACTATTTTTGTTCAAACATCTGTAGGATTTTTTTGTTGGCTTGTCAACCTCTGCATTGGTTTTGTAGCTTGAGTCCCTCATGCCCACCTACCTTGCATTGTTTCTTGTTTCCTTGGAAGCTCAGTTTCTTCCTTTGTGAATGTTTTGACTTGCCATCATTCTACCCTGATATCTGGCTTGGAGAATCATTTTTTTGCATAGAAGGATCTCTAGGTTGCTCCTCCTATTTGATTTCCTTATGTGACCTCCTGTCTATGCTTGGTCCTCTTTGTTTGACTGCTACATTCAAATCTGGTTTGGTCTTGGCATTGGATTTTTCCACTTTGAATTCTGGCCAATGCAACTACCTGGAGCTTGACATTGATGCGTTGTTTTTGACCTACTCAATGCTCCTCATGGCATTGACCTCTCTCTGACCTGTGTCACAACGGTTACACTACAGGTTATCTATTTATTCTTATTCCTCTACACAGTGGCCTCAATTTTTATCAATGTGTGGCTTGGTAGCTCAGCTTGATGGTTATCACCAACTCAATAGTTTACACACATGGATTCACTCTTCAAACAATGTCAATCATGTCAACTCGGGAGTGTATGTGTTAAAACAACTCAGGTTTCATTTACCTGCAACAGATTACACTTGACCACGTGGGATTTTCTTGTCTCAGTCAACACTGCCTTAGCTCACGAGATATCCTTCCTTTTTTTAGAATTGATTATTGGTAAATCAATCTCCCTTAAATTTTTTAGGTTAAAAACATTTATTTCATTGGCATTGTAAACCTTATTTGGGTATATTTTGGTTGTATTATTATCCTTCCTTCGAGTGTTGAAGACGGAGGGTGAGGTCCGAGGTTGGCAGGAGGCTAATCCCCCCTCGCAATTATCACAAACCCTATCTAAAATTTGATGTCATTTCCAACGAGCATACATATGAAACCCTTTGCATGTGTTTAGGGAAATTTTAAAATTGGTTTACAGGGTATATTGGCATTTTCCATCAGTTGTGAGAATAATCTTTTTGCAATAAATTTTGACTCATTGCTCGGTTTTGAGCACTTATTTAGTCAAAGTTGCATGTTTTTTCACACTCTAGATGATGGGATTATCATTTTTGTAAATGCACTACTTTATAAAGTGCCACTTTCTAGGGGGTGTCAATGTGTTACATGTTTCAACTCATTTTGAATCAACATGAGCATTGTTATATCCCTTTTATTGCTTGTGGACTTGTGAGTGTGTCCTCCACAGTCTTACATCAAAGGGATTCTTTCATGTGACGTGAGATGATATTTCTCACAAGGATTTCTCTTCCTCTTCTTATATTCACTCGTTCTTGTGCTTGCTTACGGTGTTGAACTATTGTGCCCAACGAACCTTGATTGTTGTTTCCACTTTTGCACTTTATTATGCTGAATGTAAGGTGAGTGGCAGACTGGTTCTGTAGACACCAAATTTGTGTCTTACGACCCCCTGTGCCCCTCATCTCATTTCGTAACCTAACCTCATCACCTAAACCTTACACAATTATTTATTAATTACCTTATGATCAATAAATCCACATTGCCATACCTGCCACCTCATTTCGCCACCTCATCATAACCTAGTCTTAACCCTAAACTAACCTAATTAAGACCTATAACTTGGTCCACATCCACACCCATGACTAATTACTCCTCACCCCGCACCTAAAACCAACCTCATAATGACTTGACCAAGCCCGCAACTAATCCCTCGGGAGAAAAAGGAGGGAAAGCTGGCTATTTTACCAAAAATAGCCCGCTTTGACCTGACCGACATCGGTTCCTACTCGACCGCCGTCAGTTGCGTAACCGCCATCGGTTCCCTGTAAATGACCACCTCCAACCAAAAACAAGGGATCGGATTTTCATTTGATTGGGAGGAGGAGAAATCATTGAAAGGATCCGGATTTGCTTGGTCCGAACAGAGACAAGTGAAGAAACAAGAAGAGTTTGCAGAGAAGGACATCAAGCCCAAGACTGCAACTGAATAACCAGAGCCCAGTGACACTCATCCGAGCATCAGAAGAGGAGATAGCACATCTTGGATTGTCAGATCATCCTACTTGAGCCCTGTCTTCGTCATCACAGTCGTGGAACCTGCATCTTCATCAGGAACGAGTAAGTAGTGTCTTGTATGTTTCTAAGCACCATTTCTTGAGCCTGTGGATTGATAGTAATTATAAACTCATTCCTAGATCTACCACCTACCAGCACCCTACACTTAACCTTCATCCATACATCCTTGTATTACCCAGAAGACCATTTTATCACACTCTGAGTCTTCCCTGTCCTCTCACTATTCCCCTCAGCCATCCGCTAGTCTTAATAACCCCACAATCACCCTGCAACCAACCTCTATCCAGAAGCACCTAGATTACTGACCCTACCGGTGTCGGTTATCCCCTACCGGCAGCGGTTCTCTAACCGCGGTCAGTTATCCAGTGACCGGCATCGGTCACTGTGACTTATACCCCAAAACCTTCCTCTCACCTATTTGTCACCTAACAACCTCAGGTCCAGTCTGGTTTATCCCTGTAACTCAACCTGAATGTATCAACGACCAATAACCGAACAAACAATGTGACTCTTTATTATTGATAGTTTAGCCTCTATTGCTTTGTAACGAGGTACCTAAATCGTGATTTTGCAATAGCTTTCTTTGTTATCATTTGTGTTAATTTGTATTAAAAGGGGAACTGACCACCTTCAAAAGGAAGTTTTATATTTCCTAGGCCTAAGGCAGTTCCCTCATTTATTGTCTAATTAAAATCTGGTGGTCTTGTATTCTTGCTTGCAGGTAGTCCTTCCAAGACAAAAAGGAGTTCTTCACAGTCGATCTGATCTTTCTCTACGGTACGTGCACACCATCTCAACATTCAACAGGTATTCCTCCTAGCCCTAACCCTTATCTGTTTCTCAAAGGAATGAAAGGATAGAAGCAAGTCTATTCCACAGAGCTGAAACATTCCATGCGAAACATTTTGGCACGCCCGGTGGGACCCATTTCGGGTTTCTTTAATTCTTGCTTGCTTTCATATAGGGAGCATACCTGCTGTTTTCTTCTTCTAAAGATATTCACAAGGTATTTTGTTATTTTGGTAAAAGAACTGGCCTTGCTTTTACATCTTTGCATTAGTGAAAGTCATCTCTTTTGCTTCATCGAATATCATTTTCGATTTGGGTTTAAAACACGTGCATCACATTCTTGCTTGTTGTTTTCAATTCTAGTGAACATAGATTAAGTAACAGGTCATACACGTGGGGGTGATATCCATGGTATTGACAAGAAATTAATCTTACTTTCACTGCACAACACATACCGAATCACTTCACAATTAACACAACAGCTCAAAACATCCCCCCTTTTTCCGCGGTATTCCTCCGCCTGATTGAGGTAACCTTATGAGCCAAAACAAACTTGACATTTCCCCTAAGTCTTTTGTTTAGGATTCTGACATCATTCTATGTCTAAAGGCATAAGCCCACAATAATTAAAATTAACCCTAGGGTTAGTCTCTGGATTTGCGTGTGCATCTTGCTTGTTTTCAGTTCTGTTTTCTCTGTTATACACTGTCTTCTGTGATCACCTTAGAACAATTTGATAAATGTACTAAGCGTTGTTAAAAATCAAATCAGCAGCTTCTTATATTTTCTTATACCAGTCTTATTACACCGACATCGGTTAACTGACCGACGTCGGCTATAGTCTAACCGACATCGGTTATCAGACCGATATCGGTTACTGTCTTTTACAGTTCCTGACAAACCAGCAACCTACCAATTTCACCATTCTGAGGCTGTTTCTGTTCCTGATAGATTGAAGCCCTACTGTGTACTCTTGTCCATGGTTGTTATCACTCGGAAGCAAGCCGCCGCCATGGTTTCACATGCCTGCTCTGTGCCTTTGCCTGAATCACCCCCTTCACATTCTATAGGGAACCCTACGGACACCAGTGAGATCCCCAAAATTCCTGTAGGAGATAAGGAATTTGCCAAATTTTTGGATGCTAATCCTAGCACTGTACAATACTATTTGTCTCATGCCCCTGACCGTACGCCCGATGGTCAACTCCTTGTTGGCATGCCTATTAGTATAGCTGCTCATTTAGCTCCCACTCCGCCTGATAACACCGTCTTGCCTTCTGCATCCTTAGCCCCGTCTCCCAATCCGACGGCTTCAGAGGTTCATACGACACAGATTGGCTTTCCTTTGGTTAATCTTGGGCCCCACATGTCATTACCACCGACTGCTCCTACCTCGTCTCTCTTGCAGACTGCTCCGTTCATGACTTGCTCTCTGCCACCTATCCACACGAGCTTTCCTTCTCAAGCTCCGCCTACCTTTTCATTCCCACACACGTATCCAGTGACCTCAACATCTTATATAGGACATCCCTATTCGGTCGCTTCAACATATTCGTCCCCCATACCTTATCAACACTTAACCCCACCATTGTCTAGCGGAGGCCCTTGGCCCAATTTGCCTCCGTTTACCACAACCGCACCATCATCTCATCCAACCACGGATTTCATCAAACAAATGATGGACAAAATGCAAAATCTAGAGGCTTCTGTTTCGGGAAGTCGTAGCGCCTTGACATACGAGCAAGTTTGTCGGGAGCCTATTCACCCTTCTGTCCCCCTTCATTCATATCCTCCTCAATGGGAATTGCCGAAATTTACTCGTTTTAATAGTAAAGAGGATCCTCAACAACACTTGCGATCATTTAGACATGCTTGTTATTTGATTGCTCATGATGATGCCTTGCTACTCCGCACCTTTCCCATGTCCTTATCAGGACCCCGCCTTGGAGTGGTACAGTGCTTTAACCCAGCACTCAATCTTCTCTTTTAACCAACTAGCCCAATCTTTCTTGGATCATTTCTCCATTAACATTGCCAAGAAAGTATCTATCACCGACCTCTATGCCATCCGACAATTTGAAGACGAATCTATCGCAGATTTCGTTGGACGATGGCGGGGCCTTATTAACCAACTTACATATGCCTTGCCTCAGGCTGAACTTATCGAAATTTTTACGCGGGCATGCGCTAAGCACATCTCTCCTACCCTTCAAATTCAAACCTTCCGCACATTTGACGAGGCCTTTACTATGGCTCGGAAACTAGAAATTCGAGCCTTAGAAGAAGAGAAATTGCGGTTGCGCAACAAAAACCCCAATTTCCAAACTCCAGATTCCACCAATAAACCAAACACCACCACTCCTCACACATCTACTTCTTCGAAATCAAAAGGAGCTGTCCACGCGGTGATGGTCAAATCTCAAACACCGTCTAATACCCCACCAAAAACCACCTATAAATATAAAGCCGAGCCCATCAACTACACTCCCTTGGGAGAAACATATGGTGTGATATTGGAAAAATTGCTTAAAGCAGGAGCCATTACCTTACCTCCTATTAAACCTCACTCCGGGTTTGATTCCACTCGCGCCATACCTTCTTGGTACAAAGAAAATGACTTCTGTAACTTCCACCGCGTGAAGGGACATAGTCATGAAAACTGCAAGATGTTGAAAAACATAGTGCAGGAAATGGTTGATGCAGGGGATATAACCCTCGATAATCCTAATGCCCCTGCTAACCGAAATTTGAAAATATTCAACAAACCATTCCCGAATCATTCTTCTAACAGTAACATAAATCAAGATATCTTAGCCGAGGAGAGTGTTCATGAGATCCATGCAGTCTTCGATTCCCAGCCAAAAGCCTCTATCGAGACAAATTTTGAATCAAGCCTCTTCACTAACGCAGGGGCCCAAACCCCCTTCCTCCACCATCAAGACAAACTGAAATCCTTGCTTTCCTTTACCCGTAAAGGAATTAACCATCCAAAGTTCCTCTTCTCACAAATGAGCCTTCTTACACCACATCCCTGCAAGACTGTGAGTGGATGTTATCTAATTTATCTATTTCCCAAACGTCTCCTTCTACCATTCTTGCTGTACAAGAAGAAGGCTCGCCACTTCTTTTGTCATCCTTAGATGAAAAACCTCTTGAACTGACATCACCACATTCTTTAAACATGACGGATCCTCTCAAACACGCCCTCCTACCTATTAGTTCTTCATCGCCTAAATCTTTTCAGCGACCGGTTGACCTCTTAACGCCCATTGATACAGTGCCTCATCTACCCCCTGTATCACACCCACAGTGGACCGGAATCACAACCCACCTTTCTTCCATACAAAAGTTCCTATTCACATGTGAGGACTGTCATTCCCCAGAAGATAGACAAGTCCTATGGGAACGTTTGAGTACGCCATATTCTACTCAAATGCAGATGACCGATCCAGATGCCTCTACCATATACCCGAAGTGTTTACAGAAGCTTAAAATGCCTATGTCCTCATCTTCACCCCCCTCATCTCTACCAAATACCTCATCCACTTCTATTAACCTAACCAAATCTTCCCCTACGCTTGGGACCCCACCAATACCCAGTCTAACACACCCACCTAAGCGGCTTGATTTATCTAAAAATAAGGCCGTCCATCCCATTAGGAGACAGACTCAATCTCCTCAATCTATGCCACTATCACAACTAAAACCCTCGTCGTCACACCTACCTTCCATATTGGGACCCCATCCCTCTACCTTGCATCAATATATCATACCTCCTGCATTTTCTTTAAAGCGACCTACGCCTTCTGCACCCATACAGAAATCCAAGGGTATAGCAACACCGTCACCCCGTGTATCCTGTCCACCTATCAACCTTAAACAAATTCCATCATCAAAAGATTTGTTTTCTGTCACTCCTATTTCTCCGTGGTTGTTTTCTGATACCACATCATCTGTGGCCTCATCATCCAACCAGCTAAACATAGCTTCTGCGTCAAAGAAGCCATGTTTAGTTAAAACCCATTATCAAAACTCCTTGGCTAAACCACCACCCATACAAACCAACCATACCACGTCATCACCAGAATCGACCCAGTCAATAGCCTCCTCTTCCTCTGACTTTGACCCACTCAAAGGGTCTTACGCCAAAATCCTTGCTATGTTGGTAGAGAATGCGACCATTTCCCTACCCCCACTTAGACCTTATGATCCATCTAAACCTCGACCTATAGGTTACGATGAGTCTAAAATCTGCACTTACCACCGCACACCAGGACATGACGTAGAGGGATGCAAAGCGTTGAAAGCTATACTTCGTCAGTCACCTCTCTCAGATAGAAAAGTTAAGAAAGATAACTTACGAAGAGAGAGACCTTTAGCTTCAATTCCCTCTCCTATACCACCTGTCCCCGCCTCACCAAGATCTATCATTATTACAGCCCCACCTCTCGAAGACCATGACCTATCCCTACCGTCTTCCTCCTCTCGTATTCACGAGATCAATATGATTAGTGTTGCTACTCGAGGACAGAAAAACAATGGGAAAGCGAAAGAAAACACACCTGCGGCATCTCTTTCTCCGTCCACCATCCCGATGGCACCACCACCTAAAGTAGTTATTCGTGGACCCGCCTATCCCGTCTCTAATGGAATTTCCCACCGAACCATGATCAAACAGCTTCACCAATCGCCTGTAAAAATGACACTGTATGATCTCATTCAGACTTCTGAATCTCATCGACAAGCTCTCGTTGAAATCCTTCAAGGGATAGAGGTCTTACCTAATGAAACCTTTCCTGTTACCTCTATTCTAACACCCAATCACGTTGCTTCACTCACCAAACAATCTATCTCCCCAACCACTTCTGTCTCTGTACAGCAAGCCACTGCTGTCAGTTTCTCCGAAGACGAAATTATCGACTTTGGTGCTGAAGATCCTGACCCTGCTCTTTTCATCTCAGCTTATGTCTGGGACATTCAGGTACGTCGTGTTATGATTGACGGGGGCGCTAGCCTAAACATCATCTCTTCAAAAGCCTTCCAACAAATGAATATCCCTTCTAGTTGCATGTGTGCCAACCCCATCATGTTGCGGTCATTCAATGATGCTATTACTTCTACCTTAGGCACCATGATCCTTAACATTCGTGTAGGGCCACGCACTTTACCCGAACTCTTCTATGTCCTTGAGGGAGAGTTCCAATACAATATGTTGTTAGGCCGCCCTTGGATCCGGGCTATGGGATGCGTTCCTTCCACCTTACATAGATGCATAAAATTTGAGTACGAGGGGAAGTCCTACACCGTAAAAGCTGATCCTCCCCCCTTCAAAACCTGCAATATGTTGTATCGCCCTAATGATGTGCTTGTACCAGTCAAGACACCCATTCATCCAACCCAACCATCCACTTCAACTGCACCTACACCTTCAACCAATGAAACCGCCGTCACAAATACCACTTCCTTTCCCGCAGATAACATCCCAACCTCCGACCCCTTAGTAGATGTTTTTCAACGCCTTACGCTGGGGGAGTACCACCTATATAACGTTAGCTCTTTCCATACCCCGCAGGAGTATGGACAGTTACATGCACATCCTACCTACGACCGTCGCGTGGGGGAGGTAATCTCTTACGGACCACCCCATTTCCGCACCAACCTAACGTATGGGGGTGTTGACACATCCTCCATTACCCCTGAACCTCCTCTTGGTGTGGTTCCCTTCCAATCCGATTTTCAATACTTGACAAATCGTCATTTCGCCCTCACCTTTTTGACTCGCTGTGCTTGGAAAGGCTTTGGTTTTGGTCTTTATGAACAAGGCCGACATACACTCATTCCCGTGACTACACGCAAACACAATGATCGTAGTGGTCTCGGTTTTCCTGAAACACTTACACCGGAGAAACCTTGTGTCAGTTGTATCCTGGAAGATGACGACGTCACCCCTACCAAACCATCATCACCCATTTTGCCATCATCACCCACAGAGTCGATAGACCCTGAATCTATCCCTCCTAACTTTTTTTTTTTCATAAATGTTATCTCCCTAGGTCCTCTCACTTATCAACGCGATAATGAGGACCCATCTTCTCTTCCCCTTCTATATCCAGACATGATCGAAGAGGATTCGCCTTCAATTAATGTTGTTGAGTGCCAGGATGATGACTCCATCCTCACTTATCTTGGCGCGGATGACTCTTATATTCAACGCGCCTTACCATCTGAAACTCAAACCATGTTGAATGAGTCGACTATAGAAATCAACATCCACACAGAGGAGGATCCTCACGTTGTGAAGATCAGACAATCCCTTAACACATCAGAACAAGCCACCTTTACTACCTTTCTCTGTACCCACAACCAAGCTTTCGCTTGGTCCTACGCTGACATGCTAGGAATTGATCCTGTCATTGCTGTCCATAACATTACCCTGAAACCCGATTCCAAGCCAATTAAACAGAAACTGAGAAAAATGCATCCACGCATTGCCCTCTTGGTCAAAGAAGAGCTTCAACGACTCCTTTCTGTTTCCTTCATCCTACCTATTGACTATCCTCAATGGATTTCTAACATCGTACCTGTCACTAAAGCGACGGGGGGACTTCGGATATGCACGGATTTCTGAGATCTTAACCTCGCTTGCCCCAAGGATGACTTCCCCCTCCCAAGTATTGATCAACTTGTTGATCTCACTGCGGGCCATGAGATGCTCTCTCTCATGGATGGCTTTTCAGGATACAACCAAATTTTGGTTGCCCCTGCCGATCAACATAAAACTGCCTTCATAACTCCTTGGGGAACCTTCTGTTATCGTGTCATGCCATTTGGCCTTAAGAATGCTGGTGCGACCTATCAGCGGGCTATGACTTACATTTTTCATGACATTATGCACACTATCCTTGAGGATTATGTCGATGATCTTCTTGGAAAATCTAAACATCGCAGTGAACATCTCGATGTTTTAACCATTATTTTCGATCGCCTATTACAATATTCGGTCCGGCTTCAACCAAAGAAATGTGTCTTTGGTGTTCTTTCAAGAAAACTTCTTGGCTTTATCGTCTCTTTGCGTGGCATTGAGGTCGATCCATCTAAAGTCAAAGCTATCCTAGAAATGCCCCCACCTACTAACCTCAAACAATTACGTAGTTTACAGGGTAAGCTCCAATCTATCCGGCGTTTCATCTCCCAACTCTCAGATCGATGTCAACCTTTCCATCACCTCCTTAAAAAGGATATTGCCTTTCAATGGAGCGAAGAGTGCCACCAAGCCTTTGAGGCTCTCAAAGCTTATCTCTTGCAGCCACCCATGCTTATCCCACCTCAGGACGATCGCCCTTTCTACCTTTACCTTTCCACCACTGACCACGCTATAGGGGCCATGCTTTCACATCGGGACTCGAGAATCGAGAACAAGCCGTTTATTATATAAGTCGTACTTTGGTGGACTATACGAGACTAGGTATACACATGTAGAAAAGTTGTGCCTAGCCTTATCATTCGTGGCCACCAAACTCTGACACTACCTTCTGAATCACAAAACTTTTGTCATCACCAACATGGACCCCATCCATTATATGTATGCCAAACCTCATCTAAACCAACGCATCACCCGATGGCTTATGCTCCTTGCTGACCTCGACCTTGAATTTATACACCAAAAGTCAATCAAAGGACAAACCATTGCTGATCAACTCGCGGAAGCCCCTGTACCTGGGGCAAAATTTACTAATTTTAATTTCCCCGACGAACTCATCGCTACTCTTTCCCTCAGGGAGGAGTCGTATCCAATGACCCTCTTCTTCGATGGATCCAAATGCCAGCGTGGTGGAGGAGCCGGCGTTGTTCTCATTCCTCTTGATGCTGAGCCTATGCCTCTTTCATTCCGACTCGATTTCCCCTGCACTAATAATACAGCGGAATACGAGGCCCTTGTTTTGGGTCTCCAGGTTGCATTACACTTAGGTGTCAAATCTATCAATATTTTCGGTGACTCTCAATTGGTAGTCAATCAAGTTATGGGCATCTACCAATGTAAAAATGAGGAACTTCAAAAGTACAAACATTACGTGGATTCACTTCTAACCTTATTTACTCATTATTCTATCCAAACCATTCCCCGCTCCACTAACAAATTTGTAGATACTATGGCTTGCTTAGCCTCGCAAATTCCAACTTCATCAACTGACTCTGACATTTTCGTCTTGGTCCAACAACTCTTTGCCCCATCTTACTCAGCCCCGGTTGTTTGTATGATCAATAATGTGTCTGCTAATTCGCAGGATACCTGGTATCACCAATTTCACGACTACCTAACAACCTCCGTTCTCCCACCTGACCTTACTAGTACCGGAAAACGTGCTTTTCTTAAACGTGTTTCTCGTTATGTCATCATGGGGGGACTCCTTTATAAACGTGGCTTTGATGGCATCCTCCTTCGATGTCTAACTGACGCGGAGATCACCTATACCATCCAACAGGTCCATGACGGTATTTGTGGTGGACATTTTAGCGGCCTTGCCATGGCCAAACGAATCCTTCGCCTAGGTTATTATTGGCCTACTCTCAATAACGACTGCTACGAATATGTTAAGCATTGTGTTATGTGTCAACAACATGCCAACCTTCAACATACTCCTAGCCATCCGCTACAGGTTGCACGAGATCTTTGGCCTTTCTCACAATGGGGTTTAGACCTTATTGGTGAGATTCATCCGCCCTCTTCACAACGTCACCGATGGATAATCACAGCAACCGAATATTACACAAAATGGGTGGAGGCTATTCCACTCATTTCAACTAAAAAAGAAAAAATTGTAGAGTTCATTAACCACCACATTATCTGTCGTTTTGGTGTTCCTCATCGCCTGATAACAGATAATGGAAAATCTTTCAAAAATAAGTTGTTGCAAGACCTTTGTGACAAATTTGGTATCAAACTTAGCTTCTCATCACCCTACTATCCACAAGTGAATGGACAAGCCGAATCTTCTAATAAAACCCTGACCAAAATCCTCATGAAAGTTGTTAATGATTCTGGAAGAAATTGGCATGATCACATCCCCTTTGCCCTTTGGGCTTATCGTACTAGCATTCATACCTCCACTAATGCCACACCATTTTCTTTGGTATATGGTACCGAGGCGGTCTTGCCTCTCGAAATACAAATACCCTCCCTCAGAATATCTCTTCAGGATATTCTCACCAACGATGATTTCCGCCAAGAGCGGTTAGCCCAATTAGAGCTTCTTGACGAGCGTCGTCTTACAGCTCTTGACCACCTTCAAATCTATCAAAAACGCATCAAGCGTGCTTATGATAAATGACTTCATGAGAGTACCTTTAAGGTTGGTGATCTTGTCCTCAAAGAGAATCAACATGTAACCAAACTAGAAAAGAGCAAACGTGGAAAATTTGCTCCCAATTGGATTGGGCCTTACATAATCACTCACACTTATGGATCAGGCACTTATCGTTTAGCTTCGCTTAATGGTAAACCTGAGCCTGAACCCCTTAATGCCTTGCATCTTCGACCATTCTACTATTGAATTTAGTGTTATATCACTTCTTATCTACCTACCGCTCATCCCTTGAGCTCATTTACCACCACATACACGTTGTTTCCTACATCTCAAAATAAAATCAAGCTCACATAGTTTGATTCTCACCTCCCCTTAAAGATGCCTTCCCCTTTTTAGTCTAGTCCATGACTTCAAAGTATTAAAATGACACATTCTTAATTATATGCTTATGGGATTTTCTTGAGTCAAACTTCCTACCAAACTAGATGCTTTACGCCAAAAGGACATCTAGCTCTCTAAATTATATATAGACTACTCCCTCGAAGGACAGCTATATGCCAAACTATTGCTGCTATTATATATAGACTGCTCCCCCGAAGGACAGCTATGCACTAAAACCGCATCTGCTACTATAAATAGACTGCTCCCTTGAAGGACAGCTATACACAGTCAGCCTTTATCAGAAGCTTCTCACATTGATCAGCTTCGTGAAGACCTCAAGAATAAAACAAAAAAATATCCCTTGTAGACTTCCCGCATCGATCAGTCTATATTCAGTAAAATAAAAGCCACATTCAAAAGAACTTTTGAGTCATGGACTTGTCTATTTGGGTTAGGTTCTCTTTCATCGGAATACTCACTTTATAACAAGTTCTCTGTGTCTCAGCTACACCATCCACTTCACCTCACCATTTGTTAAAACAACACAACTCAAGGGACGTGACGTACACCCGATATATTGTGATCATACAACTCTTTTCACCTATTGAATTCTCATCTATGCACGGTACCTAGGGGTTCAAGCTCATTCTACGTTATTATGTGGTTTGTTTAGCTCTTTTCACCTACGGAGCACTCTTTCCTCTTTGACTCGAATCTAGGATTATGTGTTGATCTTAATCAGGACATGGTTCCCTACCACTTGGGTAGGCTAACTTTCGCGTCACTTATACCTATTCCAAAATCACCAATTCATTACCAACACCAACAACATTACCCTACCAATATCAATATCAATATTTTTACCAACCAACAAATTGCCTAACCATACCTAAATTGCCTGAATTCACCTCTCCCTGGTCCTAAGGGAGAACTACATCGGTCTGAGGCCCCTCCTTGCTTTGTGCAATGGGCTATGTAGGCAGCACTTAGGAGACATGGGGTCTCCCAAGGTTAGCTCAACCATCCCCTACCATACCCTATCATGTGTTGTAAATATAAATATTTTTGTGTATTTCTATTTGCCAACATTCATCTTTATCCTTTTTCAAACAAAACAAAAACAACATTCAAAACACAAACATTCTTATTATTATCATAACTCAAATCAACATACATATTCAGTTTTATTTTAGATGTTAAACAAATACATCTTCTCTATCATCGACTCGTAGGTCGGCATCCTTATTTATTCTTATATTCCTATAACATTCACTTAGACCCTCACACCTCATCCCGAACCAGGTGATGATCGTGATCGTCGGTGCCTCTCAGTTGGCCTCTCCATCCTCAAAGGTACCACTGCTATTGGTACCTCCCACAGATCTACCAATCTCTCCTGTAACATGTGAATACGCTCCTCTCGCATGGAGGTATCTTGCCTCTAGTCCCTCCGCTCGTGAACTCTGCAACTGCTAACAATCCTCTTGTCTCATTCACCTGCGTTTGGAGCTGGTGAACTAAACTCTGTAGATGATCTCTCTCCGCTGTAATCACAGCTATGTCAGGATGATCACATTCACCTCACAGCTCTGCTACCCACCATAATCTATAGGCCTCTGTCGTTCCCGCATCCATTACCCTACGATCGGCTGCTATCTCTTCTGGCCCTTCTGGAGGTGTAGGCCAGGGAGGTGAGAATGCTGCCTCGGCGTCGATCCTCATGTATGGTCTATATGTCATCGGTATATCCTGAACGAACCCAAATTGTCGCCGCACACGATCTAGAGGAATCCTCTCGTACTCACCCAGCCTGTGCCCTGCGATCCATCTCAATCACTCTACACCCCTCAACTCCTCAGCTATGTGCTCTGTCACCATATAGTTCCCGTAAGGCCTCCAACAAATATCCGCAATCATCACCATCTCCCATACCTGTCTATAATACTCGATGTCATCTATCATGGCCTGGGATCTCGCTTCTTGTTCTGTCTGGACCCATCGTCTGAAGCCCAACCTCTAATGCACTCCTAATATGCTACTCTCCCGACTCGAACTGGGTGGCTGGCCTATTGGACCCACCACCTCTGAAAGCCAATCTATGCTCACCTAGGCCCAACAACTGTAATAAAAATATGAACAATGCCCAGTGTCGTAACCTGTGAAAATCGAATCACCTCATCAAGCCCATAGCCCCTGTATAATCTGCCCAGATATGCTGGTGCCCACGCATAAAAGTCACGCATCTCATTTCTATCATCGCCCAAATAACACCTCCCTCTGAAGGGCGCTTTTGGAAATCATCCCCCAAGCCATGCCCTCATGTTAGTGCATAATACCCATAGGTGACTCGCTATCATTCAATAGCACGGCTGCAACCTTGTTAGATCCTCAGGGTCTGCTGCATACATTGCCTACCATACGGTAAAAGGATGCGAAACCTCCACTGTGTCAAATCTCTAGTCGCAGATGGACCAAATACTGTTGTTATCGCTCCCCCCGCGCTAGGGCGACCATGCCTGATACACTGGTTTTCCTATACCATTGGAGTCTCAAAATACAGAACACATCTTCCAAAGTCACTGTCATCTCCCCTGTGGGCAGATAGAAGGTATCCTTTTCTGGATTCCATCTCCTACAATCAACCACCTAACAACATAGCATGGTTACGCAACAATTCTTGAATAATAGCCTTTTCCACCTAACCCTCAAAACGCACATTTCCACCAATGCCTACACTTCCCCTCCAGTGTTACATCCAAAACTCAAATTCCAATGATAAATAACAACTGGCACAGTACACATTCATCCTTAACCCTGCTTTTGCCTGCATACATCAAAATAGACACATAATTATTCAATAACCGAACCCATCTCTCCATGGGTTTTTTCGACCGAACCTGGCCAAACTCCACCTGCAGTGACCGATATCGGTTATGACTAACCGGTACTGGTTTGCTAACCCGATACCCCCCCCCCCAACTACATTTTCTTCCTATTTCTCCTTATATACCCACCAAAACACTCTAAAAACCTACCTACCCTGCTTGGCCTATCTAACCTATCTACCCTACGAAATAATTTCCATTTATTAATTATTTTCTCAAATCTTGCATACCTAAAAACATACGCTTAACCAATCAAGTTCACACAATGAAGGGTTTCGAACCTACCGGTATGAGACACGTCACCGTGGTGGGATGGGTGGTGGTGGTCCAGCTGGTCTAGCCCAACTCCTCCTGGTTGTGCCATAACTCTACCTCTTCTGCTGGGTCCTTACTCAACTGCTTTACTCACTCGACTAACCACTCACTTCTCCACTCAAATAGCCCACCTCAACCAGACAAATGCTCCCCCTCATCTCAACACTCCACCTCAGACAACTCAAATTGTGTTTCAAAGTGACAATGTGACAATGACAGGCCGTATTTTTCTTTTTATAGGTTTTTCGCCTATAACCTATATCGGTTTTATTGTGCCCTAAGGAACCGGTATCGGTCACCTAACCGATATCAGTCATAGACAATCGACACCGGTTTTATCCCAACTCTTCCCCAAATTTCTGCCCTTATTTACTACCGCCCTTTCTCACAACATCGCCGCATATCCACCTTTGCTGAAAACCCTTTGTTAACTTCATTGGCCCGACCCAAGGCCGCAACCAACTAACATTTGGCCCGACCCAAGGCCGCAACCCAACCATTTGGCCCGACCCAAGGCCACACCCAACCATTTGGCCCGACCCAAGGCCGCAACCAACCATTTGGCCCGACCCAAGGCCGCAACCCAACCATTTGGCCCGACCCAAGGCCGCACCCAACCATTTGGCCTGACCCAAGGCTGCACCAATTAAATACCTCACCCAACCTCAACACAAGACAATTTTATCCACCCATCATGTAGCTTTTTGTTCAATCGAGCTCACCTGTTCGTGTTTTAGCATGATTAGGGTCCTTAACTTGATCAGTTGACAAACTTTGCCTAGACCAAGACCGTGACATTTATCTCAACCAAACCAACCATTTGGTACTGCTGAACATGCCTAAACGTTCCTGTACCTTACCCGTTATATCCCCTGGAGCTACTTCCTATGCCTTGGATACCAGGATTATATCACCCTTGTTTGGATAAACTATCGACCTTTGCCTATGAATTGCTTGTTTGCTCTTCAAATCATGTACCCTGGTCGCACTACTGCATGTCAACGTGCGTCTGCTTCCTTGGACCTACCCCACCATCTTACCATTATCTAAACACCATTTACCCTTTATCAACCCTATCCCTGATTTCACGCTACCTCAATCTGTGATAGATTTGAGGGGGATTACCTATACCCTTAACAGGGGTAACCACTTCGTATTATTGTCTGTGGAGCTTTAACAAAGACAAGCTACACGACAACAAGGGGCTAATGTAGACACCAAATTTGTGTCTTACGACCCCCTGTGCCCCGCATCTCATTTCGCAACCTAACCTCATCACCTAAACCTTACACAATTATTTATTAATTACCTTATAATTAATAAATCCACATCGCCATACCTGCCACCTCATTTCGCCACCTCATCATAACCTAGTCTTAACCCTAAACTAACCTAATTAAGACCTATAACTTGGTCCACATCCACACCCATGACTAATTACTCCTCACCCGCACCTAAAACCAACCTCATAATGACTTGACCAAGCCCGTAACTAATCCCTCAGGAGAAAAGGAGGGAAAGCTGGCTATTTTACCAAAAATAGCCCGCTTTGACTTGACCGACATCGGTTCCTACTCGACCGCCGTCGGTTGCGTAACCGCCATCGGTTCCCTGTAAATGACCACCTCTAACCAAAAACAAGGGATCGGATTTTCATTTGATCGGGAGGAGGAGAAATCATTGAAAGGATCCGGATTTGCTTGGCCGAACAGAGACAAGTGAAGAAACAAGAAGAGTTTGCAGAGAAGGACATCAAGCCCAAGACTGCAACTGAATAACCAGAGCCCAGTGACACTCATCCGAGCATCAGAAGAGGAGATAGCACATCTTGGATTGTCAGATCATCCTACTTGAGCCCTGTCTTTGTCATCACAGTCTTGGAACCTGCATCTTCATCAGGAACGAGTAAGTAGTGTCTTGTATGTTTCTAAGCACCATTTCTTGAGCCTGTGGATTGATAGTAATTATAAACTCATTCCTAGATCTACCACCTACCAGCACCCTGCACTTAACCTTCATCCATACATCCTTGTATTGCCCAGAAGACCATTTTATCACACTCTGAGTCTTCCCTGTCCTCTCACTATTCCCCTCAGCCATCCGCTAGTCTTAATAACCCCACAATCACCCTACAACCAACCTCTATCCAGAAGCACCTAGATTACTGACCCTACCGGTGTCAGTTATCCCCTACCGGTAGTGGTTCTCTAACCGCGGTTGGTTATCCAGTGACCGTATCGGTCACTGTGACTTATACCCCAAAACCTTCCTCTCGCCTATTTGTCACCTAACAACCTCAGGTCCAGTCTGGTTTATCCCTGTAACTCAACCTGAATGTATCAACGACCAGTAACCGAACAAACAACGTGACTCTTTATTATTGATAGTTTAGCCTCTATTGCTTTGTAACGAGGTACCTAAATCGTGATTTTGCAATAGCTTTCTTTGTTATCATTTGTGTTAATTCGTATTAAAAGGGGAACTGACCACCTTCAAAAGGAAGTTTTATATTTCTTGGGCCCAAGGCAGTTCCCTCATTTATTGTCTAATCAAAATCTAGGTGGTCTTGTATTCTTATTTGCAGGTAGTCCTTCCAAGACAAAAAGGAGTTCTTCACAATCAACCTGATCTCTCTCTACGGTACGCGCAAGCCTCACCCTCTCAACATTCAACAGGTATTCCTCCTAGCCCTAACCCTTATCTGTTTCTAAAAGGAATGAAAGGATAGAAGCAACTCTATTCCCAAAAGCTGAAACATTCCATGCGAAACAGGTTCTCAGCACACAATTGCATCTGATTGTAATCAACGTAGTAAACTATAAAGTTCCTAACTCAGGGGGTGTGATATTGTTCTGGGGTGGTTGTTTTCTTTCTCTCATCTTCCTTCTTCTTCATTGGTTCTATCTCTTCATTATGGATATCTCTAAAGTACCAGTGCTCACACCTTTTAATTTCTTCAAATGGAAATCTAAAATTATATTGGTTTTGCGAAGTAAATGGTTATACTATGTCACCATGGGGTTAGAGACTAAACCTGATGATGAACCCAAAATATCTAAATGGTTCAACCATTGTGATGAAGCCTTAGGTCTTCTTTGTATGTCCATCTCTTTCGACTTGCTCTTCCACATAGAAACTTCCTCGACACCCGATGGAGTGTGGAAAATGCTCAACAAGATGTTTGGGAAGTAAGATGACATGAGAGTGCATGAGTTGGAGAAAAAACTACTAGGGTTAAATCCTAGTGACTTTGAAAACCTGTAGGCCTTCTTCTCAAATTTTTTCCACACTAGACTACTTCTAAAGGAATATAAAGTGGAGAAGAAAGACTCTCAATTGATCTTGTCGATTCTTTCTAAGTTAGGTCCTAAAAACCCATCTTTGTTTCAACTTTCCATGCCACAAAAGCTGCCTTTGGTAGTTCCTAAAAAATGCCCTCATTTGACAATTTTTCATCCTAACTCATTCAAGAACAGGACAAACACATTCAAATGGGGACTCTAAAATCCAAGTCACGTGCCCTTATGGCTAATAAGGGTAAGAAAAATGAAAAGAAGAAAGAAACAAAGGACCAATCTAAGAAAGAAACTAAGACCAACCAACCCCCAGCTAAGCCCAACACTAATACTTCGACTTCTGAGCCTAAAGTGAATAAGGAAAAGTGTAAATTATCCTATTGTAAGTATCCTAGCCACGAAGAGCATCATTGTTTTCAGAAACAAATTGATCACTTAACTTAGTTGCTTGAGAAGATTAAAATAAGTGCTCCTGAATCTGTTAAACAAAATGCTCATAAGGGCGAGTCTACTAAAGCAAAGGAGTCTAAAAATGAAAAGAAGAAAGGTAAGGCCCTTATAGCTAGATCAGCTCCATCATCAACTTGGATTATCGATTCCGGTTCCTCGCACCACATGGCTTATTTAGAGGTTGAATTCTCTAGCATTGAACCATGTGGCATGTCCCAAATCACATTGGGTGATGACACTCATGTGTTGGTTTCTGGTAGTGGATCGATAGAGATAGAAGGTGGATTATTTAACCAAGTATTGAGTGTTCCCAATCTCTCTACCAATCTCCTATCGGTTTACCAAATCACCCACCTTAGTGAAGGAATGTGAGTGGAATTTGGTCCTAACTCGGTGATCATTCGTGAACTTAAATCTGACTACATTGTGGCTGAGGGAAAGGTGGATCATTGTTCACAGTTATATACCTTTTCCCACTTCTGTTCTAATTTGACGCCTAATGCATTGCTCACTCATGAAAATGATGTTATCAAGCTATGGCATGAGCATTTTAGGCATCTAAATTATCGTTACCTTGAACAATTGAGCCAAAATGAAATGGTCAATGGGTTACCCCAAGTTAAGTTTTCTAAAGGTCTTTGTGAGGGTTGCACCCTTGGAAAGCACCCTAAAAAAAAATTTGATAAGGGAAAATCCTGGAGAGCTACTCATCCCTTGGATCTTGTTTATAGTGATGTTTCTGGCCCCTTTCCATCTCCTTCTTTCACTAGAGTTCTATATATACTAACCTTCATTGATGACTTTTTGCGTTATACTTGGGTATATTTTCTTAAGCTTAAGTATGAAGTTTTTGAGCATTTTCAAAACTTTAAGGCTCTTGCTGAGAAATAAGCATAATGGTCTATCAAGGTTATTTGAACTGAAAATGGAGGTGAGTATGTGAGAAATAGGTTTGATTATTTCTACGCTTCTGAGGGGATTACTTTGTAGTGTAAAGTTGCTTATAGCCCTTCCCAAAATGGAGTTGGAGAAAGAAAGAACTGAACTCTAAAGGAGATGGCTACTTGTATGGTTAACTCAAAGTCCCTTCCTCCGTAGTATTGGGATGAAGCAGTGAATTGTGCTTGTTACATTCAAAATCGTGTTTCACACAAGGAAGTAAGAGGGATGACATCCTTTGAATCCTAGTTTGGACACAAGCCTGATGTTGAGAACTTTCAAGTCTTTGGATCCAAGGCTATGGCTCAGATTCCTAAGAAGAAACGCAAGGCATTTGATCCACAATCTTAACCTTGTGTCTTTTTCAGGTATCCTGATGGCATGAAGGGATATTGATTGTTGAACCCTACAAGCCGTGAGCTCTATATTGAGAGGAGTGTGAAGTTTAATGAGTCATCCTTGACTTTTACTTCCACTAAGGTTCTTTTTCCCACTAATTCAGATTCTGACTCATCAGATGATGATGTTTTTGAGAAAGTTCCTCCTCTCCCTACTCCTCATAATCCTAAAACTTCTAATTCTTCTTATTATAACAGTAGTGATGATGAGGACTATGTCCCTTCTCACTCGAGTGAAGAATCTTCTGACTATGAGCTTGAACCTTCGGGACCTCTTTGGGCTAGGAAAAATTTATAGAGTGCTAGAGATTTAGTTTGAGATCCTTCAGATGAGAGACGTACTCACTCGAGTATCGTTGGACCCCACTCCTTCTTCACCTCTATTTTTGATCCACCATCTTTCTAGGAAGCTTCTGGGATTCCTGAGTGGGATTCTGCTATGGGTGACAAGTATTCCTCACTCATAAAGAATGACACATGGGATCTTACCCCTCTTCTGAATTGAAGAAAAATCATTTGGTGTAGGTGGATATATCGAACAAAGTATGGAGCCAATGGATAAGTCGAGAAGTATAAAGCGTGACTTGTAACTAAGGGTTTCTCCCAAGTAGTTGGGGTTGATTACTCAAAAACCTTTTCTCTGGTTGCAAAGATGACTTCCATTTGACTAACCCTTGCCATCACTGCCGCTAATAGATGGGAAGTTCACCAGATGGATGTTAAGAGTGTCTTCCTTCATGGGGACCTAGAGGAAGAGATCTATATAGAACAACCTCTAGGTTATTTCCATGATCCATCCCTCATTTGCAAGTTAAAGAAGTCTCTCTATGGCCTTAAACAAGTCCCTCGGTCTTGGTACCAAGATGGACTCCTTTTTACTTGCATCAGGGTTCACTCGGTGTCACTCTGACCCAAATGTGTATATCCTGTGGTAGGATGACTCCATGTTTATTCTTGTTCTCTATGTTGATGACTTGTTGATCATGAGTAGCTCTTCCTCTATCATTGATTCTGTGAAGATATCCTTAGCCAACAAGTTCTCCATGTCTGACTTAGGATTGCTTCATTACTTTCTTGGGATCCAGATTTCACAATCTGACTTGGGAATTATGATCTCGCAACCTAAGTACTCTCTTGATTTGCTTTCTCAGTTTCAAATATTTGATATTAAGTCCTTACCTACTCCTTTTCTTTCCAGGGTCAAGTTGGTTTTTGATTGCTCTTCCCCCTTGGTTGATGGTACCCTTTATCGGCAGTTGGTGGGGAGCTTGATCTACCTTACTCACACTCAGCTAGATCTATTGTATGTTTTCGAGATCATGAACATATTTATGTAGGAGCCTCATGAGCTGCATTTAAAAGTAGCAAAGTGGATCCTTCACTATGTTCGTGGTATTCACATAGATGGTATTCATTACTTAAGAGGGACTGAGATTGACTTGGTTGGATTTACATACTCAAATTGGGCTGGTGATCTAGATCATCGGAAGTCTACCTTAGGCTACAATTTCACTCTTGGTTTAGGTCCTATCAGTTGGTCCAACAAGAAGCAAAACGCCATTGCCATATCATCAACAAAAGTAGAGTACATAGGAGCAGTTAACGCTTCCACAGAAGTTGTTTTGTTACAGGGTATCTTGACAGAGTTTGGCATCCACTTTTGGTGGCCTACCATTATCTACTATGACAACATCAGCACTATCTCGATTTGTAGAAATCCAGTTCAACATCAGTGGATGAAGCACATTAATATTCACATGCACTTCATACATGAAAACATCATCGCCATACAGTATGTTCAGACAGTTAATTAGGTTGCAAACATATTCACCAAGCCCTTACTAAGGTGAAATTTCTTCACTTGTGGTCTCTTCTTGAGGTGAGGTCTATTGTAGCTGCCCATCTTCTTTAGGCTATATAGTCCTCCTTCTCCTCTTCTTCTTTCCAGAAAGATGTTGTTTGTATATGGGCACCTTATCAGGTCTTTAGTTGACGGGCCCCATTGACACATCTTTCTTAGTTGTCTAAGGGAGTCTTATTTTCTATTCTAGCTTACCATGACCTCTTCCTTGGCTTTAATGAAGGGGGGTGTTAGTGTGTGTGACATGCCTATTCATCATCCACATCACCTGGTGAGTCATCTCTCCTTGCAAGAGTCATAGGTCTTAGGAAGTCAAATGACAAGTGTCTGATTCTGTCATAGAATCTGTCATTGTCATTTGCGTTATTGCGTCATAGGAGTTACATTCATTATTTAGGATTTTAACTCCTCTTTTAGTGGAATCATATGCATTAGTCACGTCATATGCGTCAATGGCGTCATTGAGGTTATTTCCTTGTTTAGGCATGGGGGTTACACAACACCCCTATTTGTACATCCTTTTTTTATCTATGAGTATGAGCATACCTATTTTCTTATTTGCATATTCTTTCCATTGTTTGAATATTGTTTATTGTGTTGGAGCTATGACGTTACCATCGAAGTGCAACTTCATTTTGGTGCATTATTTTTGACATCGGTTCTCGTGAATCCCTCTTTCAATGAAGTCCTAAAGGAAATGAAAGATGAGACATTGGGGCATGCTG
Source organism: Taxus chinensis (assembly GCA_019776745.2). NCBI lineage: Eukaryota > Viridiplantae > Streptophyta > Pinopsida > Cupressales > Taxaceae > Taxus > Taxus chinensis. The sequence goes on along the minus strand of CM034154.1, from coordinate 679,332,134 downwards.
AGAGATTAACGCTAGTAAAGAAAAATCGTGAGGCCCTTGCAACAGCCCAAGACCCCCATAAGGAATGGCTAGATGAAATTGGGAAGCTTATAGCCCATAAGATGAATCTTCTAGAAGGAAAAATGTCAGCTATGTCTAACATTGTTATTGTATCAAAGAACGATAAGGAAGACATTTCCCATGATGAGTTAGAATCTGTTGTAGTAGATATTCCAAAGAAGACAGAATCCGTGCTAACTAATTGGAAAATTTTTGATGTTGAGATCAAAGAAGAATATCTGGAGTTAATTCTTCTAGTTGAGATAGAGGGTGTTGCAGAATAAAAATCCATTCTTTGTATAGTAATTCATTACATTCATTCCATTCTTATTCTCTATTATTTTTATCCATTAGAAAGAAACCCCATTGTTAGGAAAATAATGTAGTTTGGTGTGGCGTAATGTTGATTAAACAAAAGAATGATACTAAGGAAGGAATACCCAAAATTTTATGCACGGGAACAAGGCACATTTGAAGGCACGGAAGGATAGGGAAGGAAACACACATGAAAGATAAGGATTGATATGGGACTTAGCCATTTTTATGATTATGTGATATTTTTGGAGAGATCGTGTGGGGCACACAACCAGATGGAAACTTGCGTGGCACATAAAATGTTATTTTTTCAAGAGCATCTACTAAGCACTTTGCATGAGTTCAAGTTAATAATAGATTAACTAATACCAGTTAAATATGACAGATCTATTCATAGTACACTTGCATGTGTGCACACTATTGTAAAGGAGCATGGATATTTTTAGCATGTGACCTATTTTGGGAATTATGTAAGTGGTGAAGGGCGAGTTCCCACCCCTATAAATATATAGTAATCTATGTAGTTTAGTGTGTGTGGGATACTATGGAGTTATGTTTCCAAATCTGATGCGTGCATAAGCTTATGATACTAATTATTGTAAGAATCATCTTTATTTATTGTGTTTAATATAATGGAGCATATTGGATGAATAGTGGTGTCAAACATGACTGTAACTAGTTTTTGCATGGGTAATTTCATTATGTTTATTGTTTGATTCATGATTCTTTAAGATATAGATCTAGAATATGTAATGTGGAAATTTTATACTGTTTATGGATCTGAATGCATTAAATCTTCATCATGTTCACATCCTACACAAGCAACTCTAAGGAGGGGCCTGGAACCATTGTGGGCTTTGGGTGAGTGCTCAGTCTAGGATGAGTGATCTGCTAGGACACTTGGGTTATTCTTGGTAAATTCTAGGTTGCATCACTTCTAAATATGATGTAAAAGTCTCAATTTTGGAGGAAGCCAAGGACGTAACCAAGCTAAAATTGGATGAGCTTATCATCAAGGATCAGTTATTATGGCCTATGCAGGAAAAATGGGGTCTCAAACAAATCATTATGCGGAAGCTTTGGCTGCTCTCTGGGGGATTCGCCTTGCTAAGCGGATGAATATTGATAAGCTTATTGTGGAAGGGGACTCCTTAAATATTATTAACACCCTCAGAGGTAAGCAGCCTCCCAGTTGGACCATTCGCAGCTTCATTCATGAATCTATGAAGATTAGTGAAGGCTTTCAGAACTGCTCTTTTCTTCATACATACAGGGAAGGAAATAGAACTGCCGACGTTTTGGCTAATGTAGGGGTTGTTAATGATCATTCAACCTTACCACTTGGAATGATCGAGCACCCCTTCCCCCCAACGTTCATAATTGACTTATCAATGATCAGCTTCGCGTTCCTAGTATTGATGAGACTACCGTGTGAAGCCCTTGAGCTGGCAGGTTCTAAGTGGGTCAATCAAAAGTATTTACCTCTTGCGCTGCATTGGAAAATTCACATTACTGTTATCAGCTGGCACGCTTTCTGGGTGTCTAAAAACATTGCTTGTGCGCTGTTCGGTGGCAGCAAGGTCGCAGCAGCTAAGCGGAGTCTTGGGGGAAATATCAAGCTTTCGCAGTCCCTGAGCATAACAATGGGTGGTGCCCCGAAGCATACTGAGCCCACCTGTGATCCCCGCTAGAAACAGGATGAGGTTCTCTGGAACCTGCTGAAAATTGGGGGGGTTAGCAACTTTATTGAGCGCATCAGTGGTTATGATGCGCGCATTTCTGCTAAATTCGCGCGCCTGTGGAAGGACGGCTCCATCACCTTCAGAGGGGTTAGCTATGCTGTGAATGAAGAGCTGATTGCGTTAGTTACTGGTCTTGATATGGATGGAATTAAATTTTCGAGTAAGAGGATAGACAGGAAGGTGGAGGAAGCTAAGTTTGTCGAAGAGGGGGATGACTTAATCTTCACCACTGGTGGTATCCTCGTCTCATCCATCCCTCCTCCTTTCGACGAAATTGCCCGCATGATGGTGCGCTACATCACGTTGGAAGGAAGGTTTATCACTGTTCCTATTCGCCATTTAATTTTTCTGAATCATTTTCGCAGAGGCTTCAAGGTTTGTTTCTCACACTTCATCCTAAAATCTTTAGAAGCTTCTATCATTGCTGTTAAGCATTCTGTGGGCTCTCTTCCCCTCCATCAGGGGGTTATCCTCCTCCTTCATCAGCATTTCCTCCTGCACTCCCCCCATCATTCTATTTCTACCCCTGTCGCTGGCTCTGTTCCTTCTGGCACCCCTCCCGCTGTCCAGCCCCCTGCCCACTCCTCCATGCCGTCTCCCTCTTCTCATCACACTGCCTTCCCCTCTATGTCGTCGCCCTCCCTCCCTGACCCTTCCAGTGTTCCGGCTCCCTCCCCTGCCATTGTTCCTTCCCCTGCCCCTGCTTCTTCCTCCGTTGTACCTTCCCCTGCCCCTGTTCCCTCCCCGGCTTTTGTGCCTCCCCCTGCGTCCCCGGTCCCTATTCCCTCGAGGCGCATCCTGTGCAGTATGAAAAGGGCTGAACTTCAGGTGGCTCAAGACCTCCTCACCATGCACCATGAGTCTCCTGCCTTGGACTCTTCTCCTCCTGATGCCCCTGTTCACTCCCCTGTGATAGCTAGCTCCACTGGTCCCTCCCTGGATGATCTCTCCAAGGATGTTGCTGCGCTTAAGACTCTCACTGCAAATTTTTCCAAGTCGACCGGCAAGCGCAAAGTGTGGGATCAGGAAGACTTACAGGCCAACCAGGTGGAAGAGATTTACAAGAAACTCTTCTCCTTGGATAGCAGAATTCAGGCCTCTCATCTCAGGCATAGCACGGCAATGAGGGCGATTCTCACCTTTCACGAAACACAAATCAAAAATATATGCAATCTGAGCAACCTCCCTCCAACTGGCTGGATACATGGCATTAAAAAAGTCATTGTGTTCAAAGAGGCAGACAAGAATGATCCTGCGCAAATCTCAGCTCTTGGCCTCATCTCGGCCTTTCTCGCTTTGAAGGTGGCTGTGGAGAAAACCATAACCAATTGACTTTTTCTGTTTAGTTGCTGCTCCTTCGTTGTTTCGTTGCTGTTTCCTGGCTGTTCCTTTGCTGGTTTTTTCCGTTTCTGTGCTCTTTTTGTTTTGGCAGTTATGGGCTGGGCCCATTTGGTGTTCATCTTTTCTATGCTGGTTTTTGGCTCCTTTTGTGCTGACTACTTTCCATCTGGCTTTTTGAAGCCTTTTTGTTTGAGGGTATAGGCCCCTCTCAAAAAACTATTTACCATTAATAAAAAAAAAATTGGATGAGCTTCATGGTATATTAATTGCATATGAGCTAAGAACCTTGGGAGAAAAATCAGGTAAGAAAGAAGTTGTTTTCAAATTTGACAAAGAACCAAATCTAAAGAATAAAATATATAAAAGGAATATGATATGGAAATTTATGATGAGAAGATAGAGGCCTTATTTTTGAGAAAAATAAAAAAAGGCTCAGGTAGATATAAAGAAAATTTTCCCTTTAAATGTTTTAATTGTGGCAAAGTAGGCCACTTTGCATCAAAGTTTCATCACAAGAACAAATAGGAGAAGGATGAACATGAAGAAAAATGTAAGATATATATCAAACACAAAAATAACTTTAAGAAAAAAGGAAAGATGAATGTTTTCAAAATAAAAATACAATTCTACTCCAAAGAGGATTCAAGTTCAACTGAATCATGTGATATCATTAGTTCTGAGAGTGAGAAGGATGAAGCCTATAATGAAACCTTATTCATGGCCTTTGAAACATCACATGAATTCAGCTCTAAAGGAAAAAATCATTGAATTTGAAGACTCGGATGAAGGTGCTGTGGTATACCTTGAAGCTGAATTCATGAGTGCTCTTAAAGAGTTGAAGTTGTCTATAAGGAAGTACCAAAAACTGAAGTATTATGAGTAGAAAATTAGTATTTATGAAAATATACTCAGTATGAAGGAGATAGATAGGAAGATGAGTTCAAAGAACTAAAATATCAACTAGAAATAATGTCACTATCATTCACATATAAAAAAGAAGAGTGTGTAAGACTTAAATCAAAATTTTAACATATGAAGACTGAGCTAGACCAAATGAAAGGAAAGGTGAAGTTTTTTGAAAAGTTTGACAAAACCACACATGATCTAGTTGATCTTCTAAGTATCCAAAGAGATGTAAGTGACAAATCAAGACTAGGATATAAAGAAGACAAAAAAGATGTTGGAATATATGATAAGAAAAATCAAAAGAGTGCTCCAGAATTATATCACACTACAAATAAGAAGATAAATAATGAATCCAAGAGATGAAACAAACACTTCAAACACTCTCATTCTATCAGGTATTCCCACTCTTTTTATGGTTACTATTTTCATGCAACATGTTTGGTCATAAAGTTTTCAAATGTATTAAAAATGATAAAGTACATGGTAGGCATTATAATTCACAAAATATGAGAAGAGACAAAATTGTAATGTGTTATAATTCTCAAAATATTGGACACATTAAAAAGACATGCAATCATAATCCTGTGAGAAAAGAAGGAAAGGTCTATGTAGTAAAGTCTAATCCTATAAAGAAGAAAGAAGAAAATATGATAGCTCAAATAGCATTTCATGTTCAAGATGAAGGTAGAATATGGTATGTTGATAGTGGTTGTTCAAGTCACATGATAGATGATAAGACAAAGTTAATTTCCTTGATTAAATATGCCTCATGAACTATTAGATTTGGAGACAACAATTCATGAAATATTGTTGGTAAAGGATATTTAAGTCTTGATAATGAAAAATTAGTTATTGAAAATGTGTTATATGTGGAAGGTCTCAAGCACACTCTCCTAAGTGTTAGCTAGATGTGTAAGCAAGGATACACATTATTTTTCCATGAAAAAGGATGTGACATTAGAGAAAGAAAGTTAGACAAGAAGATTAGAAAATCCAAGAGAGGCAAAACTAATATGTATGTTCTAAAGGAATTTGTTGGTATCCACATTTGTTCTCCTTTTCAGTCTGAGTAGCATCAGAGATATGGCATGAAGCTTGAAGACAGATAGATCATAATGTGTGTCATTTTATATCCGAGGATGTGATCTAACTGGCACTCAGATTTGTGGAGAGATGGATAGCACTCAAATAGGACTTGATCTTGTTCTAACTATTTTCGGTTGTGCCTTTCAACCAAGGTACGAGAACCTATTTTGTAACCCAAAAATGGTGATGGAGAAGAAGATATACCTCAATTTGTGCAAATAGTATGAAAATGCCTTGAGAAAATATGATCAACACTCCAAATATGACTTTCACAAGTTTTCACTTCCAAATTATGGGGATAATTTCAATGCAAGGCAAGGGTTGCTGAAGACATAGTATGATCCTGATTTTCTTTAAAGGGGTTAAGGTACTCCTTCAACCAGGATATGTGCACCCAGATCTACACTCTTCCACACAATATTTGACATCTTTCCACAAAATCTTGAAGCAGATGAATCAACAAAGTATCTAGAAATATCTATTTTATCATGACCTAAGGTTCACCCAAAGGTTTACAAACAATTTCTGAATTCAAGCAAGGTAAAGTGATTTTAAATTTTTTATCCCTTTACCAGATGAAATCTCTTCTGAATGTGAGATTACAAATGCCACTAAACTATCAACAAGAAATGAGACCATGTATGATCAAGAGAGATTTTAAACACAAGACTACAATAGGAGCAAGAAACACAAATTGAAAACATTCTGAAACATAAGTGTATGCAAATTTTGCCAAGAGACAACACAAAATAATCCAGAAATGATCAAATTTATCAGCATGGGATTGTTTCAAGAACAATCTCATAGCTTGTTGATGGATTTAATATTGAAACCAACTCAACATGATAGAAATCTGATGTAAAAAGGAATTAGAAATGGTTCTTAGGTGGTTTCTCAAAAATGGGCTTCTTCCCAGATTTTCCCGTGAAATTCTAAGTTTCTTCGACCTTTTACATGACAAATTCATGAAATATATAACTTTTTATTACAATTGATCCTTTGCCTCTCAAACCTTCCCTCCAAAAGTGGAATATTCAGAGCACCTTTGCTTTGCAATATTTTTGGAAAATGACATCTAACAGACTCGCAAAAAGTTGCCAGTTGTTCTTTCAAAAGGTGAATCATTATAAAACTTTCATCATTATCCATTGTGGAGGCACATTTTTCATCCTCAAAACATGAAGACCCCTTTCATTTCATCATTTCATCCCTATCCCTCCAAAATTTGACTCTGCAACTTCTTGATTTGATATTTCACATTCTTGGATGGGTTATGGAAAAAATTCACTTCAAAAATATCTCAAATTTTTAAATTGATTCCATTGATCCATGAAGGAAAAAATGACATGAATTTGCCAAAAATTTGATGAAAATTGATGCAAAATTCACATCTCCAAGCTTCTTGGAGCTCAAATGATGGCCAAACTGAAAAATGCATAGTTATTGTTGATTTTCCTTTCTCCCTTCAATCTAAGCCCTCCACGTGTCAAAATGTGATTGGAAGCGGGTTTGGGATAAATTTTTGACTTTTTAATATTTTTGGAAAAATGTTTAATTTTGACATTTTTCTCCGCCCCTCCACCTTTGGGATTTGGTGCTAACACATGGCATAAAGTGGGACCCATTGGAATCACGGCTCAATTTTGCATATTTATACCTTTTTTTTGGAAGAAGGAAATTTTTCCAAAAAAGCTCCACGGGTCCACCCTCCCATAAGACACGTGTCCTCATATGATTAGCTGAGGGGAAGCACTTTGAATTCATACTTTAAATCCTTTTTACCAAAGGAAATTTTTCAATATTTCCCCCGCGGACCCGCGTCTCCGATTTTGTCCCTCACACATGTCTATCGCTGATTCATTGTAGGTCAGCGTTTCAATTTTTCACTCTAACTCATTTTTCCAAAAAGGAATATTTCCCCTTTTCCCCTGGCGGTATGCACTCCCCTCTGACCCTGCCATATGTCTCTATGTGATTAGCTCAGGGGAAGCACTCTGAATTTGTACTTTAACTCCTTTTTACCAAAGGAAAATTTTCAATATTTCCTCTGTGGACCCATGCCTCTGATTCTGTCCCTGACACGTGTCTATCGCTGATTCATTACAGGCCAACACTCTGAAGCCACCATGTGTCCACTCCTGATTGACATGGTGGACCTGCATACTTTTCTCAACCTTTTTCCCTTTCGCCAAAATGGCAAAAAATTTCTAAGTCTCATGTCAGCCTTCCATCCCGCTTTTGATGAACACACGACACGTGTCCACCTCTGACTTGTTGCGGGCTTGCGCTCTGAATCTGCCATGTGTCCACTCTTGATTGACCTGGTGGAACCATGGAATTTTCTTCATTTCCACGCATTTTTCCAAAGTGCCCTAAGGCACAAAATGGCCTGCCCATCCACCTTCACTCTGCCTGCGACACGTGTACCTCCCCTGGGACCTGCGGAGCTGTGGAGGAAATTTGCAAATTTTTCCAAAACCAAAAAATGTTAAGTTTTTCGATAAAACCCATCGATCCCCATCCAATTACAAATGACCACATTGATGGTGAATGCGAGATAGAAATTGACAAGCAAAGGATGCCCGTATGACCGTTAAAAAATGCAGAAACTGCCAGAGATGCCCGAATTTGATTTTTTATTCGTGGGTGAAGAATTTTTCAATAAAAAAACAAATGGGAAATGATTTTAGGAAATTTATGACCATGGAAAGGGATTTTTGAGGGAAATATGCATAAACCAATCACGAGCTCTAAAGGCTAGGAAAAGTGGAAAAAATGGTAGAGGCATTTGAAAAGGGAAATATTAGGGCACAAAACAGGGCATACATGCATATTTCTTTCAAATTGGGGCAAAACAATAAGTTTATGAGCATTTCAAGGCATTCAACCTGGAGGGAAAAATTACAGACCACCAATTTAGAGAGAAAAATGTTTTAGAGCACGTAGAATGAAGGAAACTTAGGGCACAAGCTTGCAGGCTCAAAAATGGCAGCAAAAGAATACTACAAAGAAAATTTCTTTCCACTCAAGAAGATTAAAGTTGGCTTTGTCACAGAAGACTTGGGCACTTGAATTTTGATAACCTTATCAAAATAAGCTCGAAAGGATGTGTTAGAAACATGCCAAGAATAACCAAACTAGATGGCACACTTTGTAAATATCTCCTACATGGGAAACAAACTAAGAGAATATTCAAGTCAAAATAATATTCTAAATCAAGGCCATTAGAACCGATACACATTGATCTATTTAAACCCATAAAAACTTCAAGCATTCAAGAAGATGAGTATTTCATGTTGCTGATTAATGATTATACCAGGATGAACTAGGTTGCATGTTTGAAAGAAAAATTAGAGGAATTATAAAGGTTTAAGGCATTCAAATCCTTAGTAGAAAATGAAAATAATACGAAATTCAAATGCTTAACATTAGATAGAGGTGGTGAATTTTGGTCTAATGAGTTTGATGTCTTGTGTGAAGAAAATGAACTAAGAAGGTATCTTTCATTAGCAAGGACATGTCAACAGAATGGGGTGGTTGAAAGAAAGAATAGGACAATCCAAGAGATGGCTAGGACAATGTTGACCGAGTCCAATATTTTAGATGGTTATTGGAGAGATGCAGCGTACACAACTATGTATATCTTGAATAGGGAGCAAATAAGAGTAAATAGTAAAAATACACCATAATAACTTTAGAGAGGAATACCAACAAATGTAAAGCATCTTAGGGTGTTTGGGAGTAAATTCTACATCAAGAGGGATGAAGAAAATTTAGGCAAGTTTGACTCTAGACGTGATGAAGGGATATTTCGGTGATATTCATCAGTGAGTGAAACATATAGGTGTTATAATAAAAGTCTTAAAAATACACTTGAAAGAACTAATGTCAAAGTTGATGAATCCTATCCTTTGAAGATCAAACCTCATCCCAAAAGAGATGAATAATACGCAGAAGAAAAACCTTCTTACATAGAAGTTCAAGAGGATGGTAAAGAGGAAAAAATATCTCACGAAGATGTAGATGAAGAACAAGAGAGATCTGATACAAAAGAGCCTTCAAGGCATGTTAAAAAAGACCATCTAAATGATAAAATTATTGAATACAAAGAAGTAGGCATAATCACAAAGAAATATGAAAAATCAAAAAAATAATGAGAATATAGTCGTTCTATCTATGATAAAGCATAAGAATTTTGAATAATATTGCAAAGATCAATATTAGGTCAAAGAAATGAATAATGAACTCGATCAAATTAAGAAGTGTGAGATTTGGAAGCTAGTCCCTGGACCCAATAATAAAAATTTTATTAGCACTAAATGAGTTTTTAGAAATAGGATGAATAAATATGGAGTTATCACTAGAAATAAGGAAATTTTAGTTTGTAAAGTCTACACTCAGGTGGAAGGAGTAGAATTTGAAGAGAATTTTTCACCTGTGCCAAGGATGGAGGAAATTATAATTTCCTTATCCTATGCTATCTTTAAAGGATTCAAATTTTATTAGATGGATGTGAATTCAACATTCCTGAATGGAACCTTAAATGAGGAGGTCTACATAGAAAATCCAGATGATTTCATACTTAAAGATGATCATGAATATGCATGTAAAATAAATAAATCACTCTATGGTTTAAAGAAAACCCCTAGATACAAGTACGCAAGGCTAGAAAAGTATCTCATAGAGAAAGGATTCAAGAGAGGAGATGTTGATAGCAATCTATATGTCAAGAATGAAAATGGGTAGTAGTTGATAGTGATAGTTTATGTGGATAAAATTATGTTTAATACTAGAAAAAAATCCTAACAAAATACTTTACAGAGGATATGAAACATGAGTTTGAGATGTCAATGTTGGGAGAGTTAAAATAATTTCTTGGGATGTAAGTGAATCAATTATCAGATGGAATATTTATAACTCAAGAAAATTACATTAGAGAAATTTTGAAAAACTTTCATATGGAAGATTGCAAATAAGTAAGCAATCCCATTATCACAGGGTGCAAACTAAGCAAAGAAGATGATGCTCCAAAATTTGATCAAATTTTGTATAGGTTTATGATAGAAAATTTTTTTTATACCACATCCTCTAGGCCTAAAATCACATGAGAAGTTGGACTAGTAGGAGGATATCAGGTTGATCTAAGAGAAATCCATATGTATACTATCAAAATAATCTTTAGATACCTCAAAGAAACTATTGCTTGTGGTATATGATACCCAATGAGTAAATTCATCAGTCTAAAAGCATACATAGATGGTGATTGGGTAAGTAACAAGGATGATAGAAAGAGAACTAGTGGTGTGGTTTTATTTCTAGGAGAGTGTCTTGTGTCCTAGATGATTAAGAAGCAATCCTTGGTAGCATTATCTACTTATGAATCATAATATATTGCAAATGTTACATGTTGTACATAGGTAATATGGATGAGGAAAACATCAAGAAATAATACAAAGTGGAGTATGAAGGACCCACTCCTATTTATTGTGAAAGAAAAATTGTAATTAGTTTATCCAAAAACCTAGTAATGTATTCCAATACCAAACACATTCCAATCAAGTACCACTTTTTGAGGGATAAATTTAGTGAGTGCAAAGTTAAACTTGAATATGTGCCTACTAAAGATAAACTAGCAGAACTTTTGACAAAAAAATTACCAAGAGTAGCATTTGAACATTTGAGATAGAAATTGTGTATTGTACCTACTCCCAAAAGTCATTGAAGATATTCCAGCAAGGGGGAGTTAATCACAGTTGCTTTATCTCCAAGAAATGAGAATAACATGTATGACATAAAGGGTGTATGGTCCTTGAGTATATGTCTTTGTCATTCATGGAAAAAGGGGGAGAATGATAAGGTGAAGGAGTTTTTTTCCATGAATGACAAAGGGGGAGTTTGTTGAGAAAGTTTTCATTGATTCCAAAAAGGATTGAGCATGTGGGCTTGAGCAGGTATGTCACTCTTAATGAGTTCTTGATGAAGTGTGTCTTGTATTGTCATGTCACATTTTTTGTTTCAAGTTCTTCTCATTAGATCAAGGTTCTAACATGGATTCATAATGGTAACATGAGTTCATCAGTAACATAGGTTGTGTCTCAAAGAGTCAAGCATGGTCATTGAATTTTCTTTGTGTCTTAATCAGTGTCTATATCATGCTTTTGAAGTTAGAAATATGTGTCTCATTACTCTTTAGGTGTCTCCAAGGGTTAAGTAGTGGTTGGTCTAGGAGTATATTGATGCATTTCTTAGGTGTGTCTCAAAGTCCCAAGGTAGAGTGAACCTGTAAAACTTCTTTGTGTTTGGTGTGGAGGAAAAAAGTGTCAAAAGTGTCTCTTAATGTGTGAGAGTGATCACTTAGTTCTCATCATGTCACATTTGGTGTTGAAAGTGGAAAACAAGCTAAGGTAGGCCTAGTATAAAGGCATATTCATAGAAGGTCAGGGTGAGCAATGTTTTAAAGGTGTTAAAAGGTAATCAAATGTGGTCATAAGTTTGATAGGACTGTATAATGTGTCAAATATTAGTATACATGTGTTTTGGAGCTTGAAGGTGAGTTAGTACAAATGAGGGATTTAGAACATGACTAGTAGTGATAGAAAAATAAGATGAGTTAGAAAGTTGTAGGGTGGAACAAGATATAAACCATGGGAGATGTTAGAGAAGTGAGTCCTGATGTTGTGAGAAAAAATTCATGTCCTAAAGTGCAATCAAAATTGTAGATCCAAATTCTCCAAAACCAGATTTCTAAAAAGGCCAAAATGAGAACCTCAACTTCTTAACACTTATGATAAATTGAAAAGGACTCTTCAGATAAGTCATAAGATACTTTTTTGGAGGAAATTGAAATTAAAATCTAATGCAAAATTTATAATCATGTTTCTAAGCTGGTTTGAAGTCCTCCATAACTATCTCCTTGAGAGAGAAGGAATATGAAATGTATGGACATAAAATTAGTGAATTGATATTTTTTGGTGATTTATACATGCAAAGGACTCTTGAAGGGTCATGAAAATCCATTTTTTGCATCTACAGAACTGACTGTATCATACAGAAAAGGCATTTTTTGAAGAAATTTATAGGTACATGTGTATGAATAGTTTTTCATGAGGAAAATATCAATATTTTGGATAGTATTTGATGTCCTCTAAGTGATCATAATGTGTGCTAAGAAAAGTATGTGAGAAAAAATTGACTTGGAGGTGGATTTCTCTTGCATAAAACTTGAAGACTATGTATATTATAACCAATCATGGTGCTTTGAGTAAGTTTTTATATGTGAACTTGTTTTCAAAGATTAAAATAGTTATCAACATATTATATAAGCTCATAATGTATTTTTTAAGTCCAATGCATGATCTTATGAAGTGAGTTGAGAGCTCAAACTTTTTGATTTTCAACTATTACAGTGGTATGTTCAAGAAGATTGATAACTTGAGTTGAATTGGTAATTATTTCTTGAGAACTCATGCATACAAGTCCTTATTAATGGGTTATAATATCTCATTGAATTCATCACACAATCACATCATCATGGAAGTGAAGGAAAAAGTGATTTAAGCCTCTAAACATCTAGTTAGGTTTTGGTGTGTCAAAACCCTCACTCTACACAGTTATGAGAAAACTAGCTCATTTGAGCTTGTTGGCTTGTAATTACTCAAGATAATGGACTTGATAATTTGTATAGAGAATTGAAATATGTCACTACAACCATAGGTGACTAAGATGTTCATGAATTATTGAAATTTCTCATGTTTGCAGTCTGTAGTGAGAAAATAGTAAATGCACTTTCTTGGAGCTTATGAATTGAAGAATTTTTTGATGAATTGAGCTCTTGAGCATAGTGAATGATTATGTACTCCTAAACATTCATCATCATTCCATAAAAAAAATTTTATGTGTGTTCTTCATGCCTTAGAAATATTTTGTTTAAATGATTCAAGTTTCACTGTGATTGTGAATGTATAGCCATAATTGAGAAGATAAGTCAATCCAAATGGTATTCAAACCTTGATAAAGCTACAATGTAATTAGAAAATCTTGAGTGAATATTTGATAATATACCACAAGTAAAATTTGTTCTCAAACTCAGGCTTGTGTTTCTTCTTCTAATATTTGTGCTTCTCACAAGTGAAGAAATGAAGTTTGTAGGGAGAATGGAGGAAAATTGAGAACATGGAAAACTATTAGAGCATCCTAGGAGTCTGAACAACATGGTTGCTGCACAAGAAACTTGGAACATGGTTAGAGATGTAAATACAAACTAATATTCACTTAGATAGATGACAAAGTTTGTGTAACGGTTGGAGAAGGGAGTTTTTAGGGTCTAACTCAGATTCATTGAGTTTATAACTGATTGTTAGATGGATGAAGCTTATTTTTCCCTCTTATTGATTCATGAGAATTTATGACAGCTAAAGCAATGAATGGAATATGAAACTGAATTGGTAAATGTTATGTTTACTCACTTTGACAGTTTGTGACGTGTCTCTTGAGCTTCTTAGTTCAAGTTAAAAACACTGAAAGAAGGAAATGTGAGAACGTGAGGTGTAAAAGTCAAGAAGTAAAAGTATTCTTGTGCAAAAATACTCTCTATGTTTCTTTGAATCATGATTTTTTTAGAGACACGAATGTATGTGCACTAGTTTGTGAGATAGGTAAACAAGTGATGAATAAGATTTGAAACTGTAATCACTAGATTTTGATGTAATAAAATAAGTTGAAGGTAATCAAAATGTATGGATGAAATTCTTAGTTGTATCTCCAAAATTTACAAGTGGGTGCTTCCATTTCATGTAGTTTCTTGAAAATTCAATCAAGTGGGTGCTTGGTTGTGAATTGAAGTGGGTGCTGCAAAACCAAAGTAGGTGCTTCATGATCATTGTAACTATTGTTGAACATTTTTTATTGATATTGCTTTGATCTATGTGGGTTTTTTTCCCTTATTGGGTTTCTCACCTAAATTCTTGCATCCTCATGTGTCCTCTCTTTCTTCTCTCGTGATATCATGGTTTGATTGGTTTATGGTTAAATGGAATTTGATGAATGTGGACTTAATTGCTAAGTATAAATTCTAAAATTTTATAAGGAAATAATTCACCCCTTCCCCCTCTCAATTCTTGAATGTTCAATAACAATCAATTTCTCTTCATGTCATTGACCACTAGTTTGAGGGGGAGCACCTCTACCATCATCATTCTTCCTTCTAGTTTTTGTATCATAGGTTACTTTAGCATAAAACACTCAACAAAAAGGGGAAATGTAGACACTTTTTTTCGGAAATCCTCATGCCCTCATCCCATGTTATCCCCTCATCATTTCCTAGCACACTCATCCTACCCCTCCCACTTTTTAATATCTACCATCCCACTCATTCCTCATAATTCCCCTTCTCCACATATTAATTGTTATCATTAATTAATATTCCTTATTACCACCCATATTCTCTAAACTTGGATAATTCATCCCTAATCCTATCACTTATCCTAATGTTTCCCTAAACCCCTCATTTAATAACCCTTATTTATCCCCACTACCTTTCATCATTCTACCCTCATTTAATCTCTTATAGGATTCCCCACTAACCTCATCAATCCCCCTCATAATTCCACCCTCTATTACTCCCCTCTATGCCTCATTAACACACCTCCAAATGGTCAAACACCACCCTCCTATCCATTTTACCTCTTTTACATTGGAATTCACATATTCTCCATAGCTCTCCTCTTGTCTGCTACAATCGCCAGTGACTGACCCAGGTAAATATCGACCGTATATCATCACCTTCATCTCTTCTTTCTGAAGGATAAAATTTTGAGATTCCTAATACTTATTTGTGATTATTGTGTCCTACATCATCCTTTGAGATTCTACTATTAGTTGGATCACCTTATTACCCCTTACATGTTATTCCTTGAGCATAGTACATCTTGAATATTTACTTGGAGATCTTGTTCGTGTGTGTTTGTATCTATTTTGTAGGTTTACAGGTTACCCCTCAACGTTTCCCAATCTCTCATCCATCTCTGATCGTTCATGGATCCATCTTTCTATCTTATCATTCTACCAAGTTCTTTTACCCTTATCTGGTCACCATCGACCCATCCTGGTCATCGTTAACCAATATCCCATTCTCATGAAATCTTCCATCTATAGCATCTTACTCACCCCATCTTTATCCTGAAACCAATCCCAGAAGTTCAGAATCAACCCTTATCCCTATTTCTACAGATTTTGGGCCATCCCTACTCCAATATCCATTGACCACAATAGTTGGACCCAGGTCACTTTCGACCCGCCATTTATCATCATATTTTTGTTATCAGATCTTGTTTCAGCATATTTATCTCATACTGAATCTTTTTTCATGTTTTTTCATCTGTATAATTTTGTCCATGGTTGATTATCAAATATTGTTATCAAAAGAGAGAAAACATCCATCCTAGGAAGTTTTCACTTCTCAGGGCCGACCTCGTTGGGCAGCCCTCCATCTTTCTTGCAAATATTTTTTCATGTTTTAGTTTTCTTTAATGTGCACGTCATAAAAAATTGTAGGGGAGGGAACCTTTCTTTGCACTTGTACCATCTTCATCATCATCTACATCAAGATGTCACTAAAACCCTCCCATATTTATAGGTTTCTTGATTTCTCATTTGGTTTTCACTAATCTAAAATAGGAAACACAAAAATCCTATAAAAAAAAATACCAAATGATTTGGGGTGATTAGTCCCTAATGTTGGGCCAAAGGAGATGCTTGAGTGTTGAGTATCATAAATTGTGAGAAGAGGATCCAAAATTTCCCCATTTTTGGAACTTTTTAGAGAGGAATGTCTAGACTGAAAATAACTTAACTATGTAGGTTCCTTCCCCATTTCAGAATTGTAGTAGGAGGCACAATGTTCCACAGTCAGAAAAAAATGTGTACAAAAATATAGGTTTATAGCCAAAAACATGGGACACCCACAACGTCCTAAGACAAGAAAGGCATGTAGGTCGTATCAATCAAATAATAATTATATTGTAATTATGTAAGATAATCAAGTCAAAGTTAGTAAAAAATTAGGGTCAGATCCATATAAAAAAATAGTGACAATAGTATAATAAACAAGTATAGAAGACATTAATAGTGACAAGAAAAATAGCAAGATAGGCTAGCATTGGACAAGACACATGAGTTACTCATATTAACTATGTAGAAATAAAAACTATGTATTTAATCAAGCATGATGAGGAATTTGTAAAGTAACATATAATGAAATAAAATCACTTGTATAATGTGGAGGGATTTCCTCAAAAGAGTAGTTTAAGGAACCAAGATGGCTCCTATGGACCTATCATCATGTAACAATATTTGAATGGCCTACATCAAGCTCAATATACCGCATGAGCACATGTGTGTAAAGAAGATATGTTATTTAGAAAATCAATGTGATAAAAAAACATGTATAATGTAACAATCTAGCCAAGTAAACTAGAACATGTCCTAATTTTTTATTTTTCTTGTATTTGAATGTTTTTGTATTATGTGATTATTTGAATGTTTTTTCAATGTTTTGAAAATAACTATGTAAAAGAAAAGGAGGTAATACCATAACTACCTAATGATAGGTTAAAATTTAATATTTTCATATGTGCATGATGTTCATGGAATTTTTGATGTGTTTTCCTTTAAGAGAGGCCAAACATCAAACACTAGAGCTAAGCCTTTCAGTAACTACATATGATTCAATCCAATTAGGTTTGAAATAACCTTTGAGATATATCTTGACATTCATTTTTATCTAATTTTCTTTGAGGTAAAGGTCACCTACCTAAAATTCTTAATCATGGAACTTATTATTTTAGGTATGATTAATACATTCTTGGTACATATGGTGATGCTCAAGGGCTTATACACAACAAGAATTGAGAGGTTTGAAGTCGTGGAATTTTTTCACGATAATAATTATCCTTGAAAATATATTTAAGTGATACATCCAATGAGGGAGTTTTGAGTTTGAGTAGGAGCGCAACTACTATTTCATAAACTAAATAAAAATGGGTAACATTCATAGGTGTGAAAACACCAGTATGATAAACCCATATGGTATATATAATCTGATTATGGTAGTCAATTCCATGTTTCACCAAAAGAATTCACCCTAGTTAATTTTTTTATGTATTATGAGAATTATTAATATTTACCTTAAGCCTCGGCAATAGTGTGAGGGCTAAGAAGTTTCCCCTTCTGCTAGGGATGTACACGGGAAAAGTGAACTAATCTATTTTGTGAACAAAAATAATGTAAAATAAGATAGCAGTATTTACTCTAAACATCAATCTTTATTTAAATCTCAAAATGGAATACATTAGTCTCATTCACTTCTATAGATCTTTTTTATACTTCATATAAATTTTTATCATTAACGACACACATCTCTTATCTCTCAAAACTCATAAACATATTATTCTCGTGTGATAAATTATATACAATAGATTAATTAAAATCAATAGGTTTCATACAAAATAACCAAAAATTCACTACTTTTGGTCATGCCTCTATCAGCTTCTCTCTTATTCTATCTTTGGTTCATGGCTTTTTTTCAGCTGACACAACTTTTTCCTTCATATCATGACTTTATTTTGTGTACCGCAGCTTTTCCTTTTTACCCGTAGATTCCTATAGTCTTTCTCAGCTTCATCCTTCTATCCACAATTTTTCTCCAATCCTCAGTGGATTCCTCTAGACTTTGGTGGCTTTCTTCTTATATCGGCGGCTATCTCAAAACTTTATAAAGAATCATGTCTTCTTTTGCAAATTTTCCCAAAACATTTTGGCTTTGTCCTTCATGCTATATAGGCATCAACCCCTAGGACTTAGGATTCTAGCATAAGGAAGGGTTCCTTCGCTCGACTAGAATTATGGGGTGCCATCTTGAGAGACTATAGGCATCGACCCCCATAAACTTAGATCTCTAGCGTAAGTAATAGCTCCCTTGCTTGACTCGCCCAAATAGAATTATGGGACGTCATGGTTCCCTAAAACTACCTCTTATTCTTCTTTATGATGGAACTTGGGGAATGCATTTGGTAATCTATGGAGTAATGTTATTCTCAAATGTGTACCATTGGTCTAAATGGATATCAATCTCTTTTATCCATTCTTGAAGTAGTTAATTTTCTTAGATCAAAAGAAGAATATTGGATCGTAGTGATTTTGATTGAATTTGACCTAGTCTTTGCTGAGAAATTATGAACTCTTGTTACATTATTATAAGTGCTCTATCCATTTTGGTGTTGCATTCTTGCATATCAATGATTTTATCTATCTACGTTTATTGCTTGGCTTGATATTTATCTGTGAGTTTAGCAAGTTTTCTTCTCTAAGTTCTATATTTTTGCTTTCTAATGTCATACTTTGTAGACTCTAAAAGTATTTGTTGTTCCAGTTTATATAATTCTTATTTTTCTTGTTGGATCATGCTAGGCCATCCTATTGTGTATGCATAGTATGTCATGGCATTTTGTAGCTTTGTCTCTATTTTATCAACAGTGGCTTGCATTTCCTTCCTTTGCATTTGATTATCCAATGTTTGTGGTTTTTAAATACGTTCCTTATATTTTGTAATAGCTTCCTCACAGATTTTCTTCCTCTCCAATTCCTAGCTGATTATATATTCCTTCTGCATCTCTTTAATGGCTTGTTCTATCGCCACCTCTACCTATAGGCTGGAATCTGTAGTGGTATGTGGCTTTGCTTCCTAAATCGATGAAAGTATCCTTTGTATTGATTCTTCCATATCTACACAACATTGCATCCAATCTTGTTTTGTAATTTTTTCTAATACATGGTTGCAAACAATTTTCTGAAGAGGGGAGAGTATGTTCAAGTGTACCTTGAACCCTTTTGATGTTTTTTCTACTACACCTTGTTGTATCTAGATGGATTGATAGTTTTTCCATTTTTGGATTATATATTTGATTTTTTCTAGTGAATCCTTGGGGGCATGTACAGGTACTATGCTAGTAGAAGTGTCAATTGATGTTATTGATGGTGGTAGCTTTATTGGATTCTTCCCATCTGTGCTCTATTTTTGTTCTCTCTCCAGTATCCCTTGCTCATCCTTTTCCTTCTTATCATCTTCTTGTTTATGTGCTTGTTCAATATTATTCTTTTCCTCCTCTTATTTTTCCTTGATTTTCCTTTCTTCTTCTTCCTTTTATTTCTATTTTTTCTCCTCATGTTTCTTTTCCTTTCTTTTCCTTTCTTCTTCTTCCTTTCATTTCTTTTATTTTTCCTCATTTTCCTTCTTCTCTTTCTCTTTCTTTTCCTCTTTTGTATTATTCAATTTATGTTATTCTTCTTGTTCTTTTCTTTTTTTTGTGTTTTTCCACTTCTTTTTGTTTCTTCTTTTCTTCCTTTTCTGCTTCTTATTTCTTCTTTCTTTCTCTCTCTCTTCTTGTTCCTTTTTCTTCTTTTATGCTTCTTCATGTTTCTTTTTCTCTTATTCCTTTTGTTTCTTCTCCTTCTCTTCCTTTTGTTTCCTTGTCATGTCTTCCATATCCTTTTTCTTTTGTTCTTCATGTGTTATTCTTCTCTCTTCCTCAAGCTCCCTATGCTTTTTCTTCTTGTTCTTATCTTTTCTCTTCTTTCGTTTCCTTATTATTATTTTGTTTAGCCTCTTCTATGGATTTATTTTGTTCTTCTTATTCTCTTCTTTTCCTTTATCTTTCTTCTAATTCCTCTTTTGTGCCTTCTGGTTTTTGTAGTGCAAATTTCTTGGATTCGTCTTCTCTCTATTTTTATATTTTTATGAGAAGCCCAATTAACTCTTCTACCTCTTTGATGTGGTTTTGGTCCTTGGTGCTCTTCTTATCCTTTTGTTTTAACTTTGTTTGTTCTTGTTGAAGGGATTGTAGGTGGTTTTTCTCTTCCACCTCTACTCATTCTTGGATTTCCTTTGCTAATTTAGATGGAAGTAAGTGAATAATATCACCTATTACCAACACAAATTTGTCCACATAGTAAACTAGATATTTTTTTATAGCCATTTTCTCCCATTCTGTATTGGCTTCATATTCTTGGGCCACCTGAGACATTCCACTTGGAGTTAAACATTTCTTGTAATATCCATATGCCAGTTTGAATAGGTGTGTTTCCTCCCAAGGTTCTACTTCCTCTAGAAATAGGGGTTCTGATTGCTCCTGTGGTGCTATTGATGATAATGGGGTAGAGGGATTTTGTTTTTCTTCAGACTCATAAATTTCTTCTATTTATTGGGAGTCTTCTTCTTCTTCTTCTTCACTAACCTTAGTTTCTTTTAATTTTTCCTTAATGTCATGGCCTTTTGGAATTCGGTAGTGAACTTTGGTATAGAGTTATACCCAAAAAAAATACTTCATTATTCTTAATTAATTAACTAGAACGATTCATACAATTATATAGGTATAATTGCTCATATAAACAAGGAGCTTCTCTAAACAACTTACCCCACAATTATCTCCATAAACTCCTATATATGTGAGTTGTTAAAAACAACCTCACATACACACCTAACAATATAAAAATATAATGTTTATACTAATGAATAATATTTTCCTAAAATTCCCCCTTTAGTGCAAACATGGGGAAAACTTATCTTTGTACTTGCACCTGCTTTCATGATTAGGTGATTTTCATAGAACAATCACAAACCTGACGGATGGTTTTACAATGGTTCACCACAAACTGATATTGATGGTTTTCAAGTGATTTACCACAAACCACATCATGATGTTCCAAGTACTATTTTAATTTCTCATCAATATCTCACTGCAAGGAATAACCATAGGAAACAAAAATCACCAAACTGAACAATAGAACACATATTGGAAAGATTTCATATTACCACCTCTAAGAATTGTAATGTTGTTAGTTGCAGCCATTGTTTTTGATTGCTACCACTCTATCTCAAACAACATAGGAAACTTCCACTACCACTGGAAGTTGCCTTTAACTTTAGTCATTTTAGGAACATAATGGAAATGGAACTTTGGTGTCATGTTCCCCCCCACAATGTGAAATTTCCACACATGGACACTAAGAAGCAAACTGTATCGAAGACAAACAACTGACCAGTTAGATATTATTGCACATGGTCACCATTGCAAGTGAATGTATTAAAAAATGAACCATCTTCCAATGAAGTACGATAGTCAGAGGATCACTCACAGTCATCTGCACTCCAACACAACTCTTTTCCAGTATCCACTAAACACCACACAAAGCAACATGAACACAACAAATTAAATTACACAGAAAAAACTAAAAAACCACACTGAAAAGCATATAATCACACTATGTATGTGCCACCACATCTGATATGTGACCTCGTCATTGGTGACTGACGAGAGGATGATGTTTTTCCTCCATTATCTAGTGTGATGCTACTAGCTCAGCAGAATGTGAACACGAAGCATAAGTTTACATAATGGAAGTTGCGTTCCAGTGATAATGCATCCGTAAGGTAATTTTTTATTTATTTTCATAACTTTTGACTTTTACACTTGACACACAATGACTCTTGACAATACAATACTTTTTTTTACTTATAATTTTAACGATGACTACAAAATTTGACAATAATACTATATTCACATGCTTTGTGGACTAATGACCATGACATCACAATTATTTGACAATACTAAGACTCTGTTAACAAAACATTAAGAATCAAGAATTCAAGAACGTCTAATGACCTATTCACTTATAATTATTTTATATTGCCAAGAAAATATGGCAAAAGGAATATATTAAAGACTTGATAATCAAATAAACTAAACTCTCCCTTTTTTATAAAGGAAAAAAGGAATTAAATGAAAAAACCTAAAGGAAACAACCATTAAAAAAAAATCTTCTTTCAAATTGTGGTTATATTTGATGAAAAAATAGACTGTTGAGTTGAACGTGGTAGTTCAGGCATAGAGATCTTAGGTCATATTCATGAATGTGTAGCATATATAATCTTTCACATCTATCTTTGACTGATCTGCCACTACTACATCATATCGTATTATCTCTGGGTTGTTAACTGGCAGTTTTAAGGACGTTGGAAACAATTATGGTAGAAAAAAGGCAACGTAACTCCAGTTGGTACCACGCGGTAGATGTGTATGCAGAACTATAATCAAGTCAACCATTAATGGCCTCCCATAACCTTAATGTATGATTTGTTACACATCTAGGGTTGATGTATAAAGAGGGATGATCAAATTCGTGAATGGATATAAATCTATAAAAATGCACAGGTGATAGCATGTAACGCATAATATCAAAATTCTAACAGAGATTGTACAAATCATACAATCCTTTAGATGAATGTGATACACCCTCGGAAATTAGGAATTTTCTCAGATTGTAATGCTCTAGAAGATTATCTTACTTACATCTACCAAGGAAATATTTCAAGTATTTTCTTGAGCCATTAAATTAATCTATATATTTTCAATAGAAAATCTCCAAGATAGATCAATAATGAATTAAGATGGACCTTATGCCTCTAATATTGTGCAACTAGATGACCCAATGTTGTAGCTACTTATTGGGCATTGAGCCTTGTATTATGTGTCATGGAGAGGAATAAGTGTAATGACAGTAAAAAATTTAATCTGTGAGCTAGAGTCTTTAATTCTAAATGCCATGATCTGAAGCTATGCATGAAAAGAGAGTGCACTCGCTTTGATGCCAAATGAAATTTGGTATAGAGTTATACCCAAACAAATACTTCGTTATTCTTCATTAATTAACTAGAGAAAGCCATACAATTATATAAGTAGAATTGCTCCTATAAATAAGGATCTTCTCTGAACAACTTACCCCATAATTATCTCCACAAACTCCTATATATGTGTGAGTTATTAAAAACAACCTCACATACACACCTAACAATATAACAATATAATGTTTGCACTAACAAATAATATTTTCCTAACATGTAGTAGGTTCTAAAACACTAGAACCTTTTCTTGCCCCTCTCTTGTATGTTTTCATACGTTCTTTACTTGGTTCTGCATTTCCATACTATGTCAAGTATTTATTCTTGTATTCCTCCCATGTTTCTTCAATTATTTTGTCAAAAATTGGTGGTGCTAGTTTTCTAGGGTCCACAGGGAAATTCTTGATTGCTTTTATTAAGGTAACCACTAATTCATTTGAAGCTTCATGTGGTAGTGGAGGTATATGTGATGCTATTGGAATTAGGGGTTTGAGGAAGGTGTAATATATATCTATAATGAAAATGACATCCTTCTCATATCTTACCACAATTTCCTTAGAAATTTTGGCTCTATTTACGACTAGTTGTCTAATTTTGTTTGTCCACCCTATCATAAATGTAATTTGGGTAACCTCATCTAATGTGTTCATGTGTTTCTATATTTTTTTGGCAATGGGTTTATCTAACCGCCATTCAACACATTTTTGTTTGGCTGGGAGGGTTTTAGTAAAATACATGGTTAGACATAATACTAAAGACCCATAATAGAAAGTATGTTTCCATTCCTTGATTTTTCTAGTATTTTCATGGAATTCAGAGGCCAGGAGTTCTGCAAGATTATATTATAAATGGAAATTTACCATATCTAGGGCTATCCGAGCACTAATCCTCTGAGCTCCGTATTCTTGATTTGTATGATGAATTTTTAAGCAAATGGCCGTGGTGGC